>CM075773.1:51746916-53108593 GCA_037974665.1 Ehretia macrophylla
CTGAAATACGAACAAATTGAATCGTGGCTAGCATAGAGATGAAGATTCATCCACCTAAGGATATAGACTTATTCCACAAACATCCACTTTTTACGTCTCATTTATGACACTCTATTCCCAACTCATACTATCATAACAATCCATTCCACTCATACATAATATCATAACAATCTATTCCCAATGAATTCTAGCATAACAATCGTCACCTCATAAGGTTATAGACTTGTTCACAAACGTCCACTTTTTACGTCTTATTTACGACACTCTATTCCCAACTCATTTTATCATAACAATTTATTCTAGCATAACAATCTATCACCTCAGTAACTAGGTTCTAGGTGATTAGAATTTCAATTGTCATAGTTAGATTTATAACACGAGCTAGAAATTAATAGTCCAATAAACTGTTGTTCATGGCTATGTTATCCTAAGTGTGACAGACGTTTAGCAAAACTATGACACATTGTTTGAACTAAAATATAACTATCAAATATTAATAATCAAGGATCGAGAAAAGTGATGCTTATTTTCCATCTATACGTTACTCATATATTATTTTTGTGCAAACAGAAGTTAGGTGGAGCTATTTCGTGAACGATTTTGAGAATTTACATAGTTGAAACAAGTTGAAAGTATGTACAGTTTATATCAGCTGGAGCAAGTAGTTCATTAAACAGAGATTAAAGAATCCAAATACAAAAACAACTTATGAATTTATTTATGTTTTTGATAAAAAAAGCATTCTTAAAAAAAGAACAGCACTGCTCAAAAGCATCCAAGCCAAGAATTCTTCATGAATCCAAGTAAAAGAAAAGATATCCATTCCAACAATTCTCCAAATGCAAAAGGAAATCCCAAGAAAAGTTTATCTAGAATCAGAACATGTGAAATGAATCCATGTGGCTCCGAACATCTTATCTTCAACTAACTTGATGCATTAGAAGCTTTTGTCAATAAAATAAATTGCCTCATAAGATCCATATCTTGTTCCATTTTTTTCACATTTCTCTCCTTTTTCATATATTTCTCTCTCATTTCTTGAGTCTGTCTTTTGAGCTCATGTTCGTTTTCTAGAAAATGTTTTTTAAGCTCTTTCTTCTTTTCCATCTACTTTTCTTTCATTTCTTGAAATTGTCGTTGCTGCTCTTTATCTTTTTCCTTATCATTTTCTTTCATTTCTTGAATCAGTCTTTTGAACTCTTCAGCTTCTTGTAAACTAACAGGTTGAGAAGCTTTAGAAGAGCTACATACTTGAGTTTTCATGGCTCAAAACCCGAAACCTCGAACAAGTCCCTAATGTTCAAGACCAAGAGTTTCTGAAACATACTTGTTCCAAGTTAAAAAGCTCATTGCTAAAACAACCGGAGTCCCCCTTTTTTCATTAGCCTTGCTATTAACAATCTCCTATAATTGAAAGATATAATAATTTTTGTAAGATAGAAATAACTATAACAAGTAATAAAACTTGAGTATGTTTAACTTGAAAATTGAATATTACCAGTATGTGTGCCGCTTCATCAGTAAGTCCACTAGATTTCAAAGAATATCACTGGTCCAACAACCTTTTCCATCTTTTTCCATCTGCGATAATAAGATGTTGAAATCTTTCAATAGGCTCTTTTCCATCAATGAAATTAATTTATGAGACGTACCATTTGCTTGTGTAATCTACCAAAACGTTTTCTTCCAGTATTGCGATACAACTCTGGTGAGCATGACTTTTTTTTCCTTGTTCATGACGTTTCTATAATTCCACCACGTTACAGTATCAATTATTTAAGTAGCTAGACTTATCAGTGTATTGTTGGATAAACTAAACTACTAAAGAACAAAAGACATAAGAGGAAAAGATCATAACTTGTCCTTTCGTTAACACAAGATATCTAACCAAGCACTGCTATTCGACTTCATCCCTACCTTTGGTCGCCTTTTAAAGTTCTACTCGTCCGATTAATTAATGCTAAAATGTTTTTTCCTCAAAAATATATTTGTAGTCTCTCCATTTTTTTTTCAAACGATTGACAAACAATCATTTTCATTACATCTCTTGAAATTTAAAAATATAACTTTTTTGTCATAAAGAAAACATAACTTTTAAGCACAAAAAAACCAATAGAAATATAATTTTATTTATAAATAAAGAGCAAATCATCCACCTCTACTAGCTGAAACAGGCGTCTTTTTAAAAAAAAAAGTTGTCTGGCACGTCTCTCCAATCATCATAAGCAAGAAGGCAAAGCTTTCTTCTCCTTGCCAGTGCCCAAATAACTTTGAAGTTAAAGGTTGGCATTTACCCTCGTGTAGTTCAAGATTATATCCTTCATAGGTCTAACCACTTGCTTTCAATTATCTTTTTTTAGCGAACAGAAATTGTCCATGCGGGCAACTACTCCACAACCAGTTGCTAAATCAATACCTCCTCGTGTTAAACTCAACTTTGATTTGTTTATCCGCTGGTAAATGTCAACTTGTCTTATATATTGATTTTCCTCTAGTCTTTCTCTTTCGTTCCAGCCTCTCCTTGGTTGGCTATTAGTTTCTGAAAATTTTAACAAAAGAAAGTAAGGTCCCTACATAATTGGATAGAAACTACCAACAAAAGCCGAGGGATTAAGAAAGTATTTGTCTATAAGATTGATAAAAGTAGAGGTTAACTCCGAAACCGTCCTAATATAATTTCATCATTTGACATTTATAAAAAATCTGAAGATGAAGTTTAAAAGAATATAATCATCTGAAGCTTTGTTGACAAAGTATGTGGTTTTCGACTTACAATTTAAAAAAGAAAAGAAGTTTATGGTATAGGGGTAGAAATTGAAGATTTCCAGCATCTATTTGCATAACACAATGGTCGTATGACTTCCATAAGTGCCAAACTTCCTATTCTGACTTACGTTATAAGCTGTGACGTTCACGAGTGACATAAAGTTATGTAGCTATCCATGAACATAGAGTTGAAACCACATATAAAGGATCTTATAAGAGTTCGGAAAGTAGAGGTTACTGGAAGAAGATTGGTAATCAGAACTCATTTCGTCTTATGATTACCTGCCCTATTTGAAGAGGATGTCTGATCTTTATTACCTTCCCCACTGGAAGAGGATGAGGCACGTGTTCCTCTAGTTCGGGCCATTTCCTGTAAATTTTCAACATGAACTAATAAGTTAAATATGGATCTTGAAAAGAAAGAAAAAAAGAGGGTAAGAGGCCACCCACTAATAACCTACACCTTCTACCATTAAAATTATTGAAGCTCAATTCTGCATTTGATACCAAATAGACCTGTATTATGCATGTTCAATAGTGTAGTAGTTGTTTCTAAATTTTGATTTAGTTAAAGAAACAGTTTAGTTAAATTAGAGAAAAACTTCCAGTAGTTTACAAACAACTTAAAAAGATTTCTAAATGAACTCTCAAAGTAATTGGAATATATAAACACAAAATCAAAATCACTAGTGTAGTGTAGTGAACATACTCAAGTGGCAGCAAAATGATGGGTTAGTCTTGCATCCATCTAATGGATGTGTCTATCTCTCACACCATGTGGAGCCCACATGTGTGGGTGTGCGAGAGACGAACACGTTAGTCTAATGGATGCAACAGTCTTCACAAAATGATATATATATATACACACACACACACACCGGGCTAAACCCAATATTTATTAAGAAAATATCGCAAATAAAATTATTATTTGTCCATAGGCTTCAAAGGTGAATGACCTTAGTTGTATGATAATGTCTCATTCCATAGCTTTTTGTTGATTTTCTCAATCGGCGATTTTTTACCCTGGACTTGAACATTTACTTAGTAAAAGAAAAGAATGACTTAAAACTATAGGCTTTTTTTTGTAAGGTATCAATACTAACTGTTGTCTTGATGCTATCTCATCAGCTTCAAGTGAGAAATTTTTTTACCCATTTTCTCCAAATACTGCAACAGTTACACTTCCAGTGTGACCAAAGATGTTGACTTGAAACTTGAACCTAAAGAAGATATCGAAGTGGTAAATGGGAATTGAATTCGATTACGAAGAAGATAAAATAAATAAAGAACATTCTATTGTAAAAGTAATGTGTTTTTACCTTGGCATGGCTATTGTGTTTCGTGTGCATTGCATGCAACGGAATGCTTCTTTATATTCACCTCTTGTTACTTTGCCACAATTATCACATGCAAGGTAGTAAAATGATTGTTTTTCATCTACGATCATTAATTTTACTTTTGTTCAAATGCAATTGTTCTGCAATAAAAGGAATATTAGATCTAGAGAAATGTGAAAGCAAAAATGCCAAAACAGAGAAGTTTGAAATCCCAGAATCAAGTGTAATTCCTATTTTTCTCGAAATAACTTGTAAATATTCAGAATATAAAACAAGGAAAAAAAATGAAGCCAATTAGACTTTTAAGTCAGGTGAAGAGATTGAGAAGTTGAAGATGATTAGAGCTCATCTTATGAGGATCAATAAACGTGAGCTAATACTTTAATAAGGTCAGTTGAAAATAACATTGTAAAAAATATTAAAATATGTTAATTGGTTGCAATAAGTAATCATGAGGTGGCGTTTAGTTGAGATATGTATCCCAAAAATAAATTTGAAATTGTAAAAAACTGAAGCTATGGTTTGATGATTACCTTGTGAATATCAGAGGGAAGATTGTTGATAGCCACATATCATATGGATTTACCAAATCTTTCAAAACATATTGATGAGTTCTCTTTTTTGCTAATTTAGTCAAGGATTGATTGTTCTTGAGAGCCGTGAAAGAGATATTAAAAAATAGAAGGAAGTGTATGTTTAATACTATTCTTGCTCATCTCGTTTTTCAAAACATATTGATGAACTATTTCACTGAATGAGCTTGTTTACAAAGCAAAATCTATTTATTCCAAGTAAAAAATGCACATCTAAGAATTTCGTTTTTAGATTTTGTATTTAAAGGTTGTCTAATAGCCGAGGGAAGATACAGTTAAGTTCTAATTCTCCTAGCCTGTCAGTAATATTTAATAAGTTCTGTATGTTCTCTGCCAACATAGTTTTAATATGATCAATAATTCCGGAAACAAGTAGTACTTTCAAGTTAAATTCCTGCTTTTTGGTCTATGTTAATGGTGGTTCTCATGTAAAAATTTCTCATAATCTTGCAGGTATGCATCCTTTATCTCATTCTTCGAGCACTTTGTCCCTTCATATTTTTTTGATGACTAACAAATATTTCCACTTGGACAATTTTGTCCAAGGGTGTCATGGTCATACAATATGAAAAGTACAACAATGGCAAAACATAGTATAATTCTCTTAACGCATCTACGACCTACAAACAACTTGACCACTTTGTCTCTTCATTTTCTTTTATGTTATAATATATATATATATGAGTGTGTGTATATATATGTGTGTATGTATAAGCGAATTAGAACCCAACACGACAAATCTTCAGTTCCCAATCTCAGCATCAGATTTCATCAATCCAAGCAAACGCAAAGGCAAACAAAACAGAGATCATTCCATTTTATAACTCAACCATGACAGCAATGACATGAAGCATTGAACAACAAGAGAGGACAAAAGAAAAAAAACAGTACAATAGACAATAGCTATAACAAATACAAAGGCAAAAAATCTCAATACAGTCAAGTACAAATTCCCATCTACACGAAAGCATGAAGTATTCTTCTTTTTTCAAGTGCAAGGCAGAAAATCTCCCAAAAAGAAATTCTAACTTCAATTTTGTCAATCACCCACAGGCAACATATGGACCATGATAGACTGAAGCACTAAAAACATAAGAAAACATTATCCAAAAAGCATGTAAGAAATTACATCTATTTGGCCCGCTCGACTGCTAATAGGGCATCCCGCTCAGTGTGCTCGACAGCTAATAGGACATCTAGCTCAAGCCGCTCTGCAGCTAATTCAGCTTCCAAACGACTTACATCTAATGTACCATGCCTCTTATAGCCAAAGAATGTCGAAGGGGTCGGTCCCATCCCTTCCCCTCTGACGCGCCCAAGATGTTCAAGGCCATGGACCTCACAAAGAACCATATTTTCTAACTCAATATCATCTAAGTTTTGTTCATTATCTCCAATAGCTTCATATGCGGCCTTTTTTTTCTGCCAACACGACATCACATTTCTCCTACACATCAAAATTGAAAAGAGTCTATTTGGTAGGAAAGTGTTCCAATATGTCAACAAATGGCCATCTTTCCTTGTTTGGGTAGCCCGATGGGAAACAATACACCCACCGGACAACCTTTCTCTACTTCCTGCCAAATAGTATGTGTGTAAAATTAATCACTTATTCTCAAATTGTTGTAACAAATCTAAGAGCCACTAAATTATTCTACATCTTTTGACTATTGAACTATTTTTAGTTTTTATAATGATTTCTTGAAACCGTTATGCGAAGAAGAAAAAAAGGTGAAATTAAGTAGACTTCTAAAATAAAGCTGAATTGTAGAAATTACAAGTCAAATATCACACCTCAAACCAAACCAATTTATTAGCTTTTAATAACCAACATATCATACAAGCTCTTAAATTAAAAAATCTAAGAGTAGCATTTCAATATATCAAGTTGTTCTTTATTAATTTTACTGCTCTTTGGGTACAATGCAACTAGTGCTTCTTTGATAGTCTAAAAAAATAAATATGCACGCACGTCATGCTGCATCATATTGTGAAAAGAAGAATGGCTAAGCATCCCACAATGCATACAGTAATTGCCAATCCTAACGAACCATGTAATATAGTGTATAGGCCCGTAACAAATGCAATCACCATCGTTATCATAGCAATTACGATGAGTAGAAGTGCAGAGATGTGACGGTTACAAAGCTTGTCCACATCCTCATAGAATGTTGCTGAGAAATGGAGAAAAACAATAGTAATAGAGGACACCATAGTAATGGTATCTGTCACGACAAATGTTTTAAATGTTGTGACAGATACCATTGCTGTAAGTCCTCTATTACTTGATTGGAGCCTTCATTACCATCATAACCACTCGGAAGGGTGAACCGGCAGCAAAAGTGACCATGGCAATAAGCGTGGCAACTATGTGTCTCAACTCTTTTTCTCGGTTCTTCTAGCCCTCTCTGTTTCTGCTCAGACGCATTTCACTTCTCATAAGCTCTACTATCATTGTCTATGCTTGTAAGCTTTCGAGCCCCTCTTTGGGCACTTGCCTCATATAGCTTTCCCAACAAAGGAAATAGCATTACTTCGCTAAGATCCTGATCGAGTTTTCAGGGTGTATATAGCAGATCAAGTGAAGTAAAGTTTTTCTTATTGACAACATTCCAATCTACTAGAGGGTGCTTCAACAAAGGACTCCCATCAAAGTACTTGGAAACACCTTTGACATATAAATGAAGTGGCGTGTTTCCTTCTGCTTCCTTCTGATTAATGAGGTTGATAGCCCATTTTGACCTAAGATGAATTCTAGTGCTCTTTTTTCTTTATTTTCAACAACAAGATGCAAAACATTTTGCCCTTTGCTTGTGAGCATGACCCAACAATCAGGACACAACTCAGCAAGGTACTATATGCAGAGTTGTCTTATTGTCATAGTTTCATATGCCGTAGATCTATCAGCATTTAGTAGTACTCGTACCAGACTAATATCATTAGCATAAACGACATAATGGAGTAGAATCCATCCTCCAGTTCTTTTCGAATATACGAGTGATGCATCCTGTTAAAGAACAGAGCAAAAGGGCGAATCGAAATTTGTTGGGCAGAAAATTGAAAATGAAACTAAAATTTGGAGACGTTACTTTTCAATTATTTATATACCACATTTCTCATATAGAAAACAAAATGCATTCGTAATTCCAAGATATCTTGTTTGTAGATAATCTCTTCTCTTATTTGTACGAAGCTTTTACTTTCACATAAGAAAGTGTACGAGACCCAATGAATTTCAATCAGCAAAGTTCACGGTAATAACAGATTCATATTTTTAATAAGTTGAGCGAGAGTTGTCTTACCAAACTTTTTTTCCGATCCCCCCTACTCCCACTATAAAGAGAATAATTTGGATTCCATAACATTCTTGTGGCATCAGCTTCCTTACAAAAACTCGTTGCCATTCCTGTGAATTCAAAGCCATCACAGTTAAAGAAAATTACATTTACTTTTTTTTTCTCTCTGTTAATCAAATTTAAAGAAACAAAAATAATAAGAACATGAGAGATTAGAAACTTACCCTCCATTCATCTAAAACATGATCCATTTTATAGGATGTTTCAGAGAAGAATCCTTACATATATAAGAAATTAAGAATATTTGACTATCAATACAAAGAGGTTATGCTTAGCTGCTGACTGCGATTGTTGTTATAAAGAACGTTTAGGGTTTCTAACACCCTGTTTGGATTGCACGTAGCAAAGGAAAGGATTAGTATTTTTTTTTTTTCCTACTCTAAGGCGGCTAAGCCTATTATATTAACACAGTTCCGAGAGGAGGTAATCCCCTTTCATTTGATTCGTCAGTATCTTTGGTATTAGAATTGATATGATGGTATTTTGAAAAATAAGTATTGTCTATCTTTGTAAATTTTAATAATTTTTTATTTAAATTAGAGAAAGAATAAATGATAATTAAAAAAAAAAAATTATAAAAATCCCCTTCCAATACTCGTAACCATTAAAAAGTTAGAGTAAAAAAAAAATTCCAATTGACTGATTGTAAAATTGCCCTTTTAATATTTGTAACATTTCCATCCTTTAAAATTTAAAATCCAATAATAAGTCCGTAATCCCTCCCATCCAAACAAAGTGTAAAGGTGTAAAGTCTTCTTTCTTTTTTATCTTCTTCGGGTCGTATAAAACTTGACTTACATAGATGATGTGGAAATATGCTGGGCCCAAAATCCAAAGCAAGATTGGGCTTCACGAGTTAAGTGAGTTCATTAGTGGCCCAAAACTTTGGGTTGCCAAGTTAGAAGTCAAGCATAAAATTTTGTGAATTTTCAATAAATTGTTATAAAATCATTGTCAAAAGAGAGTTCAAGAGAAATACGAATGAGAAAAAGAAAGGGAGGCATATTTGTAGGCAAAAATACAGTCACTATACATACGCAGTTTACCGTGCACACGTGACTCACTGTACATAGGTGGGGTTATTGTTCATATGTCAGCTATTATTTATACACGAATTATACGCGAGGTTATTGTTCATATGCATATTATATGTGGTTACCATTTGTATGAATATCCATATTCTACAACTCTTTCCCTCATAAATTTATCGCTTACGAGTTATGCCTTATTAAAACCTTGTCAAGAAAACACGATGGGGCCACTAAGACTTTGGTCCAGTGATAATATTACTCGCTGTGTACGCGAGAAGTTGCGAGTTGTCTCATTGTTACGTTGTAAGGCCTTAGACTCCCATAAATCAAAAATTAAATAATAATAAAAAATAAAAAAAACACAATAGGATAATAAACTTGACTAAGTAAAAAGAGTTCATTATTCATATTAGAAGCTTTGTCGCTGTCTCATTAAAAACATAGTTAAGAAAATCCAATTTAACAAAATTTGTCACGCCCTCATGTGAGCATATTAAGAGTATTCTTGAGTTGCCTATCTTTGACCAACATTTATTTCTTTTTTCATTTGAAGTTCAACCATGAGAAAGAACTTTGATGCGACATGATTGAATCATGTAAGTGTGTTTGGTTTGCTTCGTTAAAACTTTATCAGAAAAAAGTCAATGGGAAAAAGGTCTTGGTGAAGAAAAAAGAGTACAATGCACAAATATATTTTCCCTCTCATTCCGATAAAAGTCTTTTAGGTAACGCATTCGACGTTTCTTGAACATAGTAACCTAAAAGTCGTCGTTCATAAAGTTTTAGTGAATAATTCTTCTAGATTTTTTACTTGAGCATTCTTGTTGATTATCAATGATACTATTTATTTGAAGCTCGTGGGTGTAGAATGATTCGAGATAAATACATTGGATTTTGTCGTCTTTAATATAACCACCTTTCATTTGTACATGTTGCATTATTTTATATAATACATTTGAACTATCTTTGTTGAAGAATAACCCTTATGATTCTTGAACATGTGGAAGGATTAATCTCAACCATATACATTCGTCATTAGAATTATGAATTTCGAAAATCTTATAATTGTGCAGTAAGGAGTACAAATGGTCTTTATTATTTTACAAAAGTTTTAAATTCATCCATATTGTTCAGAATTGATAAATTTATTATTTATTATTTAAAAAAAAATTAATTTAGTCCTTATTATTTTAAAAAAAAATTTAATTTAGTCCCTGCACGTGACCATTATTTGAGAATTAAATTGAAATCTTTTAAAAAATAACAGGGACTAAATTAGATAACTTTGAATAATAGAATAAATTTAAATCTTTTTAAAAAATAACAGGGACTAAATTAAATAATTTTGAACAATAGGGATAAATTTAAAATTTTATGAAAATAATAGGGATCATGAGTGCAATTTTTCCTGTGAAGTAATTAATGGATGGTTTAGTGGTGCAATTAGTGGTTAACATATATCTATGATTAAGACTTGTTTGGATTATGTTTTGCAAAAGTTAATGACCTGAACAATGGCAATGTGTCAGGCACTATACCATACGGGGAACCTTTTGCAATTAAATTTGAGCCAAACATAGAAATGGTAAAGTGTCTTAAATATAAAATTTCAAGGAACTTATTTGGCTAAGTAATGGACATATATATATATATATATATATATATATATATATATATATATATATATATATAGGTTAATGGCACCGGACCCTCCTGTACTTTTACTTATATATACGTTTTCCTCCTATACTTTATAAATTGCAAATAACCCCCATGTACTTTTACTTATGTACACGTTTTACCCATGTACTTTATAAAGTGCAAATAATTCCCTTATAGTTTGTAAATATGTACACACGTCCCCCTCCATGTGGAATGTTTCAATTTTTAAAATAATATATTAAATTATACACGGAGGGGTACTTGTGCACGTATTTACAAACTATAAGAGGGTTATTTACACTTTATAAAGTATAGGGAGAAAATATGTATATAAGTAAAAGTACATGGGGGTTATTTGCACTTTACAAAGTATATAGGAAAAATGTGCACATAAGTAAAAGTACAGGGGGGTCTCGTGCCATTAACCCTATATATATAGATCAAAGTATGTTTTTATTTTTCTTTCACATGAGAAAAACATTAGAACATGTAGTTATTAATAATAAGCTATGCAACAGCTAATAATCGTCGAGCTTAGTAGCACGAGCTTGTGATCAAGTAAACCATTAAAGTAGTTGGATGTTGGTAGTCTTTAGTCTCTAATTTCTCACACCTGAAACACAGGCACGCCACTAACCAAAATGAGTCACTATAACACGAATCATTGACATTATACGGAGGTCTTTAGTCTCTAGGATTGACCCCTCCTTATAGGGTCGCCTCAAAGATGAAGCTTCATCTAACTAGCGCACATACTGGAGTATTATTTCACAAATATCCACATTTAATAAGTCAAAAAAAATTTCCTCAATTTTTTTTCATTGTAGCAGTATCAGAAAAATTTATTGTAAAAACTGCATATTTACAGTAGTTTTCCCTGAGCTGTTTTTGCTCATGATTCCAATTCCAGGCACAGTGCATTTCCTTTATGATCATCACTAGATTTAAATCCAATCAAATTTACTCTTTGAAAACACACTAAAATAGAAGCTTGGAAAGTTAATGGTCATGTGTTTCTATATAGATTCTATCAACTTGGTACTTAAAATGTGGATCCCCTATCTTTGGAAATGAAATTTTGTGTTGGTCCCTTTTCATAAAAGGGGTGAGATGAATTGATGTATTATTGGATCCCTAGGGATTAATAGGGCGGAACGATTTGAAAGCGTAGTTTCTGTCTTGACAAGGTGGTTTCCTAACCAATTGAACTATAATTCCAGGAAAATAAGGGATCTTGAAGGAAATTTGAGTCTTTTTTACCTCCCTATCAGATATTTTTGAAAGACAAGATTATTTAGTTTTTGTTAATAGTAATGTTAGAAACACCAATGAAACTTATCAAAAAATTTATCAAATTACATCAGTCCTTTTATATAATTATTCCTTTCCCCTTTATAAATTTATCAAGATTTAACATTTAATACAAAAAATTTATCGTACAAGAAAGAACGATATAAAGTATTATTGATTAGACAATACAATTAGTGATTTGTTGGACAATGATGTAGGTGGTTCCTCCTATTAATAGAGGTGGTTAGAATCTGGAGTGTCATGGTTAAAGAATTTTATTATAGCTTGCTCAATCAAAAAGCTATGTGAGGAGAGTTTAATCTTTTCGCCTACAAAATTTAAATTGTAATCTTGTGAGTTATGGAATAATTATCATGTGGGCCCAAGTCAAGTTTCATTGAAGGTAGCACTATGTTAAAAATATTGTCTTATATATTTATGTAAGATCTGCGCAACTGCAATAATTATAAAAAGATTAAATAACCAACACATGCAACATTTATAAATAACAATAGTTCATTAACACAACATTTTATTTTGAAAATTGGGGATTAGTAAATATTTTTCTTTCACATTGGACGTGCATAAGTCGACATATTTGTTTATAATAACTTCCATTACATAAGCGGTAGTTTAGTGGTAGATTATTCATTTAGTATGTGAAAAACCATGGGTTCGAATTCTATGATAATGGAAGAGAAAAAAAAAAAAAAAACTTCCATTACATCACTCAAACACCAAGGCTTGTTACGTTCGCTTGTAAGCAACCAAGCTAATGCATGAAGTGTATCTAGCTAATTATAGTAAAACTATTTCTATAGAAGTAGCAAGGAACTTTTTGCATAACTAATATTTTCTCTCGCATGGAAAAACTATTAGAAAACATGCTTATTAATAATAAGCTGTATAACAACTAGCAATTGCTGAGCTCAATAACGTGAGTTTGTAATCAAGCGGGGCATTAAAGTGGTTAGATGTGGGTGCAAGAATACTAGCTTATAAGTAGGTTATGTCTAAATCTCTACCCCACACCTAAAACAGGTGCGCCACTAACCCACAATGGGTCACAATAGTATAGGGTTGCAACTGTTTTTTTTTCCCACTAGTTCAGCCTAATCTAGATCTAGATTCTCCCAAGGTAATTTATTTTTGTAAAAAAAAAAACCTTAAGGCTGAATGGCCATGTTGGTTTTCTCCTCTTATAAAGATAGAAAATAATCTTTGACAAAAAAATATATATACATCGTCACCCATCAATACAAAAACAATCTTTACCCAACAAAAAAAACATATCAGCAAAATAATATGTATCTTCAGCCAAGAAAATCTATTTTTCCAACCAACAAATATATATATATATATATATATATATATTTTTTTTTTTTTTTTTTTTTGCTTTTCCTCAGCAAAAAAAAAAAATATAATTTTGTCAAGTAAAAAAAAAATAAGTATATGATAGGATGTACTCTTGTAAGTTAGTCTCTCTTTCCCCACCTTTACTTAGCTGCCAATTGCACTTCACAAAAAAAGTGTTATTCAAACACCGGAAAATTAAAAAAATATTTTTCAAAAAATTATTTTATGGCAAACAAATGGAGCTTAATTAATCACCACCGTATATCTCAAAATCTTCAAAAAAGATAGCACAATAAGAGAAGCAACAATCTAGTGCAACCATAAGATTATTGTTGTATCTCAAATATAATGAAAAAGGTCTGCTTTGGATATTTAATTTCCTATTTTCTTATGCTTACTTATAACTCTTGCAATCGTTTCATTGTCGTTCGGTGTTGTGAAAGCTTTCTGGTTCAATTAAAATAGTCAAACCTGACTATAAAGCTTCAAGTATTCACCTATGAGTATAAGCTGCAAACTAATCCACTGACTTGCCTTACATGTTTGTAAATCGAATTTAATCTTCTGTTAAATTCTGTTCATCCCAAATAAAAAAAGAAAGGCGTGACTTCTGGTACTATTAAATTTCTTAATATTAAAGGCGTAATCCTATTTAAAGTGAATTTCTAATGAATCAGTCTTTCACATAGTTGGTGAGACGAACAAGGATGAATCTTACTAATAAATGAGAGACTCACGTCAATCCAGACTAATTAAAAAGTTTCCCTATATTCAATGATCAAAGTTATTCTGAATTTTTTAACTTTGTGGATAGTGTTGTGAATCATGATTCGCGATTTCGCGGGTTTGACAACTTAAATTATAGATTGTCGAATATTAATGGAAGTAAAATCTGAAGTATGATTAATGATAGTAAATATGAAGTATGATAGTAAAATCTGAAGTATGATTGCCGCATATAGTAGGTAAATCTGAAGTATGATTAATGATAGTAAATATGAAGTATGATTAATGGAAGTAAAATCAAATTTGCAGAAAGTTCGAAACGAGGTTAATTATCAAGGATCTTGCTTGGCAAAGTAATAAGGGTCTTTGCTCGAACTTGAATTAATCATGCAACCGGGTAACTACTAACTAATAGTTTCTCCCACATGGAAAACATATTAGAAAAAATACTTATTTATAATAAGTTGCGCAACAACTAATAATTGGCCGAGCTTAGTAGCATGAGCTTGTGACCAAACGGGGCATTAAAGTGATTGGATGTGCGTACAAGAATGCTAGTTTAATGGTGGTGGTGCCTTTAAATCTCTACTATTCATACGTGTGTGGTCTTGTGGGAGGGCCACAACTGTCACGCATGGTTGGTGGGTTGACCACCCCTCATATTGGGTCTCAGTGTAGAGATGAAGATTCACTTACCTAGCGCACATGTTAAATTTGCGATAGTTCTCCTTATATAAGCCATTTGAATTTGACAAATTAAGTTACATATAATATAGTTCTCTTTCCCATTCAAACCAAAAAATAAAAATAAAAATAAAAATAGTTCTCTCTCCCGCTCGTTAGTTCTCCTACTCATTGTCTCAATGTTCTCTCCTTTTGGTAAAGTTCAGGGATTTTTGTGTTATTTTTGTTTCTTTTTCTTTCCTTAATTTGTTCATGTTTGCTTGGTGTATTCACTATTCAGTAAACAATTTTCAAGTTTTGAGATACTACACTAAAACATTTTTTTTAAACACTCTATTCAAAAATGAAAAAATTATTACAATATGTGTCTTAGTGCAACAATTCTTTAACCGTTGTATAAACTAAATCTTTTCACAACAG
Source organism: Ehretia macrophylla (assembly GCA_037974665.1). NCBI lineage: Eukaryota > Viridiplantae > Streptophyta > Magnoliopsida > Boraginales > Ehretiaceae > Ehretia > Ehretia macrophylla. The sequence goes on from CM075773.1 coordinate 51,762,138, forward strand.
TTTTATTTCATTGCAACATTTAATTTTTTTATTTAATTGCAAGGTTTAAATTTTTTTTATTAATTTTTGCTATTAATTACTCAGGAGATTACATTTTTACAACGATTTTAAAATTTTAATTTAATTACGGCTGTTTAAAAAATCGTTGCTTAGTATAGCAGCGAAGTCATATTCAACTGTTAAAATCATTTGTCAGTTTTAAGTGTTACAATCGGTAGTGTTATATTCTATATAACAAATATTGGTATTCTTTCCTACGTGAGAATATTTCTGCTTTTATTTTTATTTTTTTATGTCAGAATAGATTGTCCAAATTTATGCTAGTCCTCCCAAAAAAAAAAGAAAAGAAAGAGAGCTTTTCTAAACAAAAATTGTAAAGGATGATATGAAGATGAAGCACTTGTACCAAGGTAAAGCACCTGTCTATTAAAGAAAAAAAGCTTGAAGAAGATATTGTATTTATGATTGCGAAGTAATTAATGGATGGTTAACGGTGCAGTTAGTGATTAATATAAATCTTAAGGAACTTATTTGGCAAAGTAATGGACTTGTATTTGTGTACATGTACTTGAAGTATGTTTCTATTTTCTGCCATATACTGATTAAATTTCTGGCTGATGGGGCATGCAGCATCACAATCAACGAGTTCTTTTTTATTATTATTTGGTTACAACAAAAAATTCACGTTAGGTAAGTACAATTGAATTTATTCTAAAATTATAAATTTTGTAATGAACTAGTATACACAAATACATTCTTCAGGTCAATTAAGGGTCATGGAAGATTTATGATAAGAAGGTAAAATTTAAACTTGTGACATTTGATCTCAACAAATCAATACCCAACTACTACAACCAATCTTACTCCAACCAATCTTTGGGGCTACAATTGACAAGTTGTTTCTTCTTCTTCTTCTTCTTTTTTTTGCTAAGTAAATAAGCACTGTGTAAGTCTCTACTATCACACCTAATAAATTACAGGTACGCCACTAAGCCACTGTGGATCACTGTAGCACGAACAAATTGAATTCTCATGTGTGGTCTTGTGGGAGGGCGACAACAGCCATGCATGATTGGTGGGTTGAGAAATCAATTAATTTTAACAATTATCTCCAATAATTAAGTGAGAATATATATATATATATATATTGGTGTTCTTGGAGTTGGGAGCTTAATCATTGGCTTATAATTAGGTGAGTTTCAAGAACTGCCTTGTAAGAATAAGCTCATCAACGGCACGATTAAAATATAGCCCAAGAAGGTCCTTCAATTGTCCCACAAGTAGGGGTGTACATAGGTCGATTTAGATGGTTTAAAGGTATATTTTTCGACCCGAACCAACATATTCAGTTTGAAAAAATTAAAATCATAATTAACTCATATAATGCTCAAAACCACCCAAACCAAATCAATACATTTGAAGAAACCAAACCATCTAAACCAAGCCAAATCATATATTCGGTTTAACTTATAACTACATTTGAATAAAGTAATTGTATTGTAGAAATCTAAAATATAAAAGAGTTACACATAATATCTTTTTTTTTTCTCAAATGAAAAGGGAGATAGATTGAAAAAAATGTGGAGGAAAGTGAAAAGGTCTCTAGATATATATGTATGTATATATATATATGTACGGGTCGGTTTGGGTTAATGGTTTTGATAGTAAAAACCATAAACCAAACCATGTAGTTGGTTTATATAAAAATTTAAACCATAACCAACCAAACTTTTAAAAAACTGCTAAAAATGGGTTGGGTTGGGTTGGGTTTGGCGGTTTGGACAGGTTGACGGTTTCGTTGTACACCTCTACCCACGAGAGCTTCTGCCAAAGCAGTTACGATGAAGTCAAGAGGATATACTAGGTGGGAGATTCGAAGAGAATATTGTATCTTATAATTGTAAAGTAATTAATGGGAGGTTTCATGGTGCAATTAGAGATTAGTATATATTTGTGATTAAGTCTTGTTCGCATTATGTTTAAGAGAAAATAATGACATGAACAAGGGCAATAATATTCTATTATTTTGTAACTAGGATAGCTAATATTTTCTCCCACATGAAAAAACTATTAGGAAATATGTTTATTAATAATAAGTTGTATAACAACTAACAATTGTTGAGCTCAATAGTGTGAGCTTGTGACCAAGCGGGACACTAAAGTGATTGAATGTGGGTGCAAGAATATTAACTTGAAGGTGGGTGATGTCTAAATCTCTACTCCCACACCACCACTAACCCACCATGGGTCATTGTAGTACGAACAAATTGAATCGTGGCTAGTATAGAGATGAAGATTCATCCACCTAAGGTTGGTAGACTTGTTCCACAAATATCCACCTTTTGCGTCTCATTTATTAATTTTTTACATCTCATCGACCAAACAATCGTCACCAATTTATTTTAGATTAACGATCGTCACCTTTGTAACTAGGTTCTAGGTGATTAAAATTTCAATTGTCACAGTTTATAACACTAGCTAAAAATTAATAGTCCAATAAAATGTTGTTGATGGCTATGTTATCCTAACTGTGACAGACGTACATTGCAATTATGACACATTATGTGAACTAAAATATAATTATCAAATATTAATAATCAAGGATCGTTTGGGTTGTGGCGCACAGGATAGTTGGGTCCAAGCAATATTACTCAGGCTTCGTTTATTTGTCATAAAATAACTTATTAATGGAAAAATATTTTCTTAAAAAATAGAAAAAACAGGACACAAACATTTGAGTTCCATTGAAAAAACACATGCCACTCTCTCAGTTCAAAATGACTAGCCATTCAAAATGCGAAGTAAAGGAATTTGAATATCGCAATGCTTGAGGACTTTCTACTTCTCTTTAAGAAGAGAAATCATCATCAATGAGTTTCGATAGCGGTGTTCCATTCATCAATTTCATGAGATATTTCTTCTAGCTCCTGTAGTCAATCTTCAGCAAGAAAGAATTCAACTTTGCAGCAAGAAACTCAAAGGTCTGAAAAATCACCTTGGATGCATTGTGATCTTGGACAGCTAGTGACAGTTCTTTATAATTGATATTTCTTGTCGTGATGATCCCCTTGTTAACTGCATATTAAGTTCATATTTTATTTCGTTTATTTATGTGTTGTGTTGTACAGTTATATTTAAAAAATGTATTAATTATTGATCGAATTACGTCGAATTCGTGACAAAAAAAAATTACACGGATTCAATTGATTATTCAGCCCAATTGAGTTTTCCGTCATTAAAAATTCTCAACTATATACTGATTTACAGTCAAAATTATTGCCGGTCACTCTCAAAATGACGTGAAAAACTTATTAAAAAATATAAACTCCATAGAAAATACATGTATGTCAGTATTGCAACCTCGCTTTTGAAAATCTTTTCCTAGTGGCGCTTCGACTTTTTATCTTTCCAATGTTTCTTTAGAAAAAGTTGTGATAACTGGTATTCAAAATTTTGAAAATTAAAGTTGTGACATCAATTTTTTAATATAATTTTAGTGCTTTTTGTTTTTTTGGTCAGTAGTGTTTGCTTATCACATAGTTTGCCCATTAAAGCAAAAAAGCAGAAAAATTGTATATTTTTATCAAAAACAACTATAGGTTGATTGTTTTTCTTACTTAAAACATTTCTGATTTCTCTATTGTCCTCATCTGAGTTAGACAAGTTCCATCGTTAAACATGGAAAATTTTGTCGGTCTCTGTTGGATGGTGATAGAAGAGGTAAAAAGCGTTTTTTTTTTTTTTTTTGTTATTTTCTATACAGTTGCATTGTTATCATTGTTGTATTAGTAACCATAGTTGTATTTTACTGTAGTTCGCTTTTACCATATATTTCACGTTTTAGGTATCAAGTAATCTTATGCATATATAAAAATATGATTGTATATATTAATTTATAAATCTCCATAATAAATTAAAATAAACTTCGTTCTCTATCATTCATGTCTTCTTTCTATTTCAACACCAGAAAATAAAGTTCTTTGGATTAAATAATTTTTGTTGATCATAACGTTAGATTCTACAAGATTTACATAATATAATTTAGAAGACAATGCTGACAATATTTCTAAAACTCAGTATATTTATTTGTGATCTATTGAAATATGAAGCATCGCTTACTAACATCTTTGTTCCTCCAGGAAAGACAATACATGCTCTTTCAAAACCTTCAATAAAATTTACAGTGCCAAAAATTATAGGATGAAGTGTACCAAATCCCTTTATACTTTAGCGAAAGTGCATAACATTCCCTTATAATTCAAAAACTTTCTGAATTAGTCCCTGTGTTTTTCAAAAGTCCTCAACACCCCCCTTCAGTTATAAAATCCTTCATATTTAACGTTTTTTATAAAAAAGACGTAAATACTCTCATTTTTTTTTCATTTCTCTCTTTTACCATTTCCTCTTTTGTTTAGGCAAAAAAAATGGTAATTTGGTCAATTCATATAATTATTTAATGAATAAATTCGTTAAAAATAAAAAAAAAAATCTCACTTAACGCGTGTGAAGTACACTCTCCATTAAATTTAACGGATTTTTTAACGGTAGGGGGGTGTTGTGCACTTTTAAAAAACTACAAGGACTAACTCATGAGGTTTTTAAACTATAGGAGGGTATTGTACACTTTCACTAAAGTATAAGGGGATCTGATGCACTTCACCCAAAATTATATTAACATTTATTTCCACTAAATTTAGTTGAGCGGATTTAAAAATTAACAAGAATACAATACACAAATTTCATCTTTTTAAGTTGATAAAAATAGTAATCAAGATAAATTATTGTATCCCCATGTTCAATTTTTCCATCAATGTCTTCAAAAGTCAAAATAGATGTTGTTGTCTTGATCATAGTGTTCAGCAAGATTTATTTCAATAGCCTATTATGCCACATTTATAACATTCACTTTCTTAGATCGATTTTTTTTTCTGAACTATACTTCTCTCGTCACCTTTATGGTTCTTAGAATTAAAGTTTTTTAGGCAATTATGATGCCAAATATAAGATTACCATGACCACAGCATTTACCTTAAAAAATGGTGCTGACCCCGTTCGTCATGTTGATGATTCATTCAATCAAGAGACATGCTATTAACTCAGAATATTTTTAAAAATCACGCTTTTTATATTATTGTTGCAAGATTACATTTGATGTGTAGAATGTAAAATAAAAAAAATACATAAACTATAACTAATAAACTAAGCTAAGCTTCAATATGAAACTTGAAACTAAACAAAAATAAATTGAACACATAAAATAATAAGAATTGTATACAAGCATTATGTACATTAAGATACATACAATATATCATGCGTGCATGATGATATGAATATCACACAATTATGATAAATTAGACAAATAATTATTTAAAAGTTAGGATTATAAGGGAAATGAGTGGTACATTTATGTCGAAATCCTTATTTATACATATTGTTAATTATATATTTAACTCGTTGATTTTTCATATAAATTTACGGCAACATGATATTATTGTCAGAACGTCTCCTAACTTACAAAAGAGACAACTCTCGACAAAAATAAATAGCGTCGTTTGATTCATATAACCGACTCCACTTAATGAGACAAAGCTCGATTTAGTTTGATGTGTATTTGCAATTTTGGACAGTTTTTGTTGCTCACAGTGATACTAGAATGTTTGTGGACGTAATTCTTGACATAGATTTTCATTGTCTACAGCAATACAGAAATGATGAGAGAATACAAATATCAAAGTACTAGAGCATCTTTAAAGGACGATAGGGTTTTCTCCTTCTTTTCTTTTGGGGTGGAACATCATTGTTATTAACACATTTCGCATACTTTCTTGTCGTGCTTTAACAGCTGGCATATCTTTTTCTTAGTGGGTTTGGTGGCTCTCACTAAGTTTCGATAGATCTTCATCTTTTCAGATTTGATCTTCATTGCTGTTAGTGGGCTTTGGGTTTTGCTCCCCAAAGCAGTCTTCACGATAATTTTATCGTTTGCCTCATAAATCCACGAGTCTCCACGAGCTTCACATTGATCTAAGTGTTGATAAAGAACTTTGAATCCCAAAGCTCTTCTGTACTGCACCCATTCCATGGTTACTGCGTCTTCCACGTATGGATGAAACTTCTGATCTTCTGGAATCAGGTGTTGATCTCTTTTTCCCACCATTCCAATCTGAATTATATGGCTTGCGCCAATAAACTGATTGCCTTCCAATTCTGGACTGGCTGTAAAGACTTTGATGAAAATCAAAGGATTCTTGTTCTTGTGGAACTCCCGAAATTTCTCGAGTCCGTCCTTGATTGACCTGGGAAGTAATTTGACCTCCTCGAAGTCTTCGCTTAGGTAGATGCAATTGACATACCCAAACTGGAACATATCTTTAACAACTTCAGGGTCTGCACCCTGAAAGAAGTTGATTCTTGGATAATGACCAGTGTGATCAACAATGGCCGTTTCAGAATTTCTGGTTGTGTAGGCTAATCGAGAGACTCTCCTATACTCTGCAAGTCTTTCTTCTGGACCTGCTTCTTCTCTCAGGACTCTTTCAATCCTTTCATCTTTTTCTAATGCTGCAGTTGTCATCCCTGCATGTAGCAAATTACATCTACTTCTCTGATAATCAAATAAAATATTCTGTTTAATTATTTTTAGGTTCAGAGAAGAGCAATAAAATGGATAACGGGATCCACATAAACATGTTGTGAGAGTTCCATTGAAAGAACACGTCTCACTCTCTCAGTTCAAACTCACTAGCCGTCCAAAAATGACTCTCTTTAGCCGGTTAATCGCGAAAATTTGAAAAATCAAAACCAAAACTGTTTAGAATAATCAAAACTCAAAATCGAAACTGACTATTTTAAAAATTATTATTCAAAATCAAAACCAATTTGTTGAAGATAATAGATAATATAACAAATCTCTCCTTAACAACTTAACTTTTAAATGAGGTGGCCACTTAACACAACTTATAACAAACTTTTTTTTAACAGTTTAAGTTTTTAAATAAAATTCTCACTTAACGCAACTGAACTGCAGGTAACCGAACCCGAGGCCTATAATTTAAATAAAAAACACTCAAAATATGTAAAAATAAATTATTTTAAACTCCTTAATGTAATATATTAGAAGACAATCCATTCTAATATCACTTCCAGCTCTACCCAACCAAAAAAAAAAAAAAAAATTCTAGGCCTAAACCATAAAACACAAAAAGAATCAAATTCAGAAAGCGAAATGAATTAACTGGCCAGAAAAATAAAGGTATCGATCAGTATTTGCTCAGCAACATATAAGGAAAAGTGCAGCTCAAACTAAGATAAAATAACTTCTCACAAATCAACACAGAAACAATCCATTTCCACAAAAACAAAAATTAAACAGAAAACCTAATCAGAGATGAGAAAACAAACCTCAGTGACTGTGGCACGTCTAATGGTCCGCGGCAGGCAAAGAAACGAGTATCTTTCAAAAGATAAAAAAGAAATAAAGCGAGAAAGACAGCGAGTATATATATTTTGAGAGCTACAAAAAATATATAAATAGAGAAAGAATGTATGAGAAATCACTCTGAATAGGTGGTGAAGTAAAAAAGAAGAACAAAGAGACGGGATGTAAATAAAATTTAGTGCTGAACGGTTGTGAAGAAATGGAGAAAGTTGGAATAAGAGACTGACAAAGAAAGAGAGAACGTGTAAAGTCTAATTCAAACAACTTCCTTATTTTTTCTCCCGCTACATCTAGTGATTATTTATTTCATTTTCATTTTAATAATTTTTTTACATTTTATTTTAGAAAATTTCTATTTCAATTTTACTCTAATAACTTTTTAATTTTAAAAATTCTTTATTTTTATTTTACTCCAAATTTTTTTTTTATTTTAATTAAACATATTATTTTAATTTTTTTTATTTATATTTATTAATTATTTATGATGATTTTTTATTTTAATTACTAATGGGTAGGTAGCAAATGACTTGGAGTTGACCTAAAAAAGAGAAAAGTAAAAGGGTATGGAAAGAAGGTAATTAAATAAAGAAACGTAGTAGCTAGGTATATTTAGTATAAATAGTATATTATTAGTATATATATATATATATATATATATATATATATATATATATATATATATATTAATTGAATTTTCAGTTTTAATTATTTTAATATTTAAAATTAAAATTTATTAATTTTACCTATCGTTTGTTGTTTATAAAAATCAAATCCTATCCAATACTCTATAAATTTTTGTTATTGGACACTACCCTCATTCATACTTTCTTCAAACAAAAAACAAAGGGAATCAGAGAAAGGAACTTACCTTCTCTTTAGGGCTCCATTTGTTTGTCGTAAAATAATTTACTTGTGTAAAATATTTTTCGCAGAAAGTGTTTTCCTGAAAAATAAAATATTTTACATGGCTCTGTTTGTTTGCCGTAAAATAATTTATTGATGTAAAATATTTTACTGAAAAATATTTTCTGGTGTTTGGATGTACCATAAATTCGGTAAAATGTTTTCTTATCCCAAAGGACATGAAAACATTTTACATAATTTTGTACTAGCCGCAATTGTTGACCGGAAAATATTTTACGGTTGACCAATTTTCCGGTGTTACCAAACACAGTAAAATTAAGAAAAAGTAGCCGCAATTTTTGACTGGAAAACATTTTACGGTTGACCAATTTTCCAGTGTTACCAAACACCGTAAAATCCGAAAAATATTTTCCCGTAAAATATTTTACAGCAAACAAACGGAGCCTAAAAGAAGAGAAATCATCCTCAATGAGTTTCGATAGCGGTGTTCCATTCATCCATTTCATGAAATATTTCTTTTTACTTCTGTAGTCAATCTTCAATAAGAAAGATGCTAGTTTAACTTTTTTTTTTGGTAAATAGCGAATTACTCTTCTATGTTTTGTTAAAAATGTATAATACCTTCTTGTCTTTTAAAATTTAGTTGATTATCTCTTTGTACTTTGCTAAAAGTGCACAATACCTCCATATTTTTATAAATTAGTTGTTTACCTCACTGTATTTTATAAAAGTAGCTAATTACTCCCTGTACTTTTTAAAAATTAGCGTTTTTGTTAGAAAATATAAGGGGGCAATCAATTATTTTTATAAAATACAAGGGGGTAATAAGCTACTTTTAGTAAAACACAGAGGGGTAATCAACTAATTTTTAAAATATAAGGGGGTATTGTACACCTTTATCAAAACACATGGAGTAATCAGCTAATTTTTAAAACACAGGGGGTATTGTATATTTTTAACAAAACACAGGAGGGTAATATGCTATTTACTTTTTTTTTTTGTTAATCTGAAAAATATATTCATTTTAATCCGTTCACGATATATAAATCAAATTAAACATTACCATTATAAAAACTTTTAATTCTTAAATCGGTCACGTCAACATCTCACGACCAACCCTAACAATTGGTGTGAACTAAAATTAGAGGATATAACTACCAGACCCAAGGGAAGCTAATTTAACTTTGTAGCACAGCAACTCAAAGGCCTGCAAAAATCACCTTGGATGTCGGAAATTTCTTCAAAACGGTTGGGACAACAGTTTTGTAACATGTCTCGGGTGGGTGCACCTAAGGAAGAAGTAAAATGTGTGGGTGAAATTAAAATGAGAGAAAGAGAAAATTAGGGTTGTAGGAATGGGGCCGAGATAAAAGAAAGAGAGAGATGGGATAAACTCGATGTGAGAAAAAATAAAAAGCTGACACATTTTGAACAACTACTAACGAAAACCAAAAAAAACAACTACATTGATATTTCTTGTCGTGATCCTTCCTTTTTAGTGTTTCATGACCCCACTTGATAAACAAAGTCCCAACTACTCGAATCATAAAAAGAAGATAAAATGGTTCAAATAATTTCTAACGTTTGTTTAATTTGTTGTTTTGATCTTTAATATTTCAAATTATATATTTTAGTTTCAAATATTTTATAATTGAGATACTGTTAGTTTAATATTATATTTTTGTTAAGTTTGTACTGTTAAACGTACATGAATAACATGTTATCTAATAATTGAAAGGTAAACCAGAAATATAATATTAGACTAACAGTGTTCTTATTATAAAATATTTAAAATTAAAACATCTAATTTAAAATATTAAAAATCAAAATAACAAACCAGACAAACGTTAAAACGATTTTCTCCAAAAAGAAAAAAGAAAGTCCCAACTACTTATGTCAGTATCTCAGTATGTCACTCTCAAAATGACGCGTAGAACTTATTAAAAAAATATAAACTCTATAGTAAATACTAGTATGTCACTATCGCTGTTACCCTTATGAAAATCTTTTCCTAGTGGTGCTCGTCTTTTTATCTTTTCTATGTTTAAAAGTTGTGACAACTAATTGTTATGTATTTGATAGCACCAATGATTCTATATGTTTTATTAAAAATTTAATTTAATTTTATATATTTTAAAAGTTTCGATTTAATTTTATATATTTAGCTAAAAGTTTTAATTTAGTCATATATATTTTAAAAGTCTCAATTTAATCTTATATATTTATCTAAAAGTCTCACTTTAATTCTATATATTTTTTAAAACTCTCAAATTAGTCTTAACTGTTAAAATTAGGATTAACTTTAACAAAAAATTGGTCATGTAATTTTTATATGACCATAGTTAGAGGAAAAAAATTAAAAAATAACATGTGCAAAAGAAAAAAGTTCAATTAGGTATTGGATGTTTGTAAAAATATATATTCAAATAAAGTTGAAATTCAAAATGCGATTGCTGATTTATTTATATATATTTATATATCTTATATTAGCGCATGAGATTATTTTAGCTTACATAGAGTTGTGTTAAGAATAAATTAGTCTTTTAGCATAAAAAGACAAAAGAATACAACCCTATAGATTGGATTCCATCTCCAACTAGCAAAAAAAAAAAAAATATATATATATATATATATCCCCACACACAACACAACCAAGAGCACTATGCAACCTACCAAAATACAAAACAATACAAAGCTCACATTGAATTTCATGCCCCTACTAAACAAAAAGAAATAAAAGATGACATTCCTACCAGGCAAAAAAAGAAAGACAAGATAAAAGAAGGGAAAGATGTCATGCCTACCACAGGCAGAAGCTCTCAACATTCTCAAGAAAAAAAAAAAATCAATCTCACATCTTCACCAACGAAGCTATGCACACGACAATTGGAAGAACTCCATTCACCAAGTTTATCTGATAAAAGAATAACCATCTCAAGATCGGCACAGGCATGAGAGCAGACGATTGTGGCGGCGTCTTACCTGATTCATTTTCTTCATTAGGTGAAGTGTATCAGACCCCCTTGTACTTTGGTGAAAATGCACAACACTCCTTTATAATTTAAAAACTCACTGAGTTAGTCCTTGTTATTTTTCAAAAGTGCACAGCACCACCTTACAATTAAAAAATCCGTTAAATTTAACGGAGAGTGTACTTCACACGCGTTAAGTGAGATTTTTTTTTATTTTTAACGAATTTATTCATTAAATAATTATATGAATTGACCAAATTACCATTTTTTTTTGCCTAAACAAAAGAGGAAATGACAAAAGAGAGGAATAAAAAAAATGAGGGTATTTAAGTCTTTTTTACAAAATCTGTTAAATATGACGGATTTTATAACTGTAGGGGGTGTTGTGCATTTTTAAAAAATATAAAGACTAGTTCAGGGAGTTTTTGAACTATAGAGGGGTGTTGTATATGAATTTTTATTCATTTTATTTTCAGACTTATTTTGATATTTGGATTGATTTTCTTTCTAGATCTTCTAACCTGTTTTGCTATTCAAACTATTTTTTATTTTTTTGTTCTTTTAAAATATATGGTTTCGGATTTGGATACTTGCGTTTTTTTTTTTTTCTTTTTTATACTTATCGAGTTCAGTTTTGGTTAAGGATTTTCAAACTGTCGAATTTTGATCAATTTCAGTTTCGAATATCCCAGCTTATAAACGACCCGCTCCAATCCCTACAAATTTTGATAAAGTTGAATACAATGTTAACAAGGAACGTATTTGGCAAAGTGGTAAACTGTAACTCTTCTATTTCTAACTTGTACTTGAAATGTGCCTTAATCTTTTGAGTGTGGTTAACTAATAGTGTCTCCCACTTAGGAAAAACAATCGGAAGCGTGCTTATTTCCAAAGTCGTCTCAAATAATTTGGAGGTTTTGAACGATCATTTAAATAAGGATTTTAATAATTAAGTTGTTTTTTAATAAAAAAAACTCTAAATTTTTTACTAAAATAATCACTACAAATAAAAAAAAAACACCAAAATTAAAATTACAAAATAACATAATATTACAAGTTAATAAAAAGATAGAGTCACAACCAATTATTTAAAAAAAATTAATTTTTTTTAATTGAGACCAATGGGGCTTTACAATCCCAACCAATTTATTGATAAAACGAGCAAGTCTTCGAACTCTAAAGTTCTCTTGGTTTCAATTAAAAGATACTAATTTAAAATAAATTTTTATTTTAAAATAAAAATATTTTTTTAAAAAAAAATTGGGGCCCTTGAGATAAAGGGGACTTGGGCCCAAGCTCCCTTAGCCCATGGCTTGAGCCGGCCATGATTATTTATAATAAATTGTGTATAGTTGATCAGCTTGGATAATGCAGTCTTTGAGTGGGCCCCTGCCACCAGTAAATGACGACTTCACAATTAAGATGTATATTCGTATAGTAAGACAGGTTAGATTGATATAATAAAAAAATTTAATATAATTATTTTTTTAAACAAATAAAACAATTTTAAATTGAGGATATGCAACCGCCTGCCACTATGTATGGCTAGTGGATTAAGTCTAAGGATTAACCCTTCCGCATGGCCGGCTCAGAGATGAAGGATCATCCACCAAGTGACCCAGTGGAGTATTGCTCCACAAACATCAATTTTCTCTTTTCTTCTAATTTTAGTGTTTGCTTATTGATATGGGTAATTTCTTGAGCCCTAAGTGTAAAATAGCTGACCACGTTAAATGCACAAAGGAACTAATAGGAAGAGCATGAGAGTATCACACTACTTTGTCCAACCATAATGAACCTGATTGACTTCGACGATACTAAATAGATCGACCTCATGCTCTTTTAGTTGACGTGTTATTTTTAAAAGGTCTTTTTAGATCTTCAGGATCCATTATATATTTTCAAAGAATTTATACCTAATAGTATAAATAGCACACCAATAATTAAAAAAAAAAAGATAGTTCATTCTTTGCTTAAAATAGTTATTCTTTAAAATTCTTAATTCTTATTGCTTTTGTACTTAGACCCATTAACTGACTTGATCGTGAGAGGAGATTTCCAGAAACCAGAGGTCTCCAGAAAGCACCACAAGAGGCAATTTTATTTTGCAGGTCGCGTACTCAGCTCGAATAACGGATTTCTATCTTGATACGTATCCCATTAAAGCAAAAGCAGAAAAAATTGTATGTCTTTAAGAGAAATACTATAGGTTACTTATTTTTCTAATTTAAACACTTCTGATTTCTCCGTTGTTCTCATTTGATTTAGACAAGCTCCATTGCTAAACATGGAAAATTTTGAACTTTTGATTGTGCAAATTGCTTAGCCAATATTGGTTTAACGTATCCGCTTGGAAGAGACTTGAAAGCATTCCTACGGCTTTGGGGCCTCTATTGGATAGTGACATGATAGGCGAAAAATTATAGGATAATTGGTGAATAATTTCTCCCTATAATAATAATAATAATAAAGTTCCGTCCTTGAAGTAAAAATCATATAAACATAACCAATAGACAAACAATACACAGGCATACTAGTTGAATATGTTTACAAGATTAGAACCCAGAAAAATATCAAGGAGGTTACAAGAATACAATAATCACAATAAGTTTTTCAATTCACTCGATTTGATATGTTTTTGTCTAAGGTAAACTCCAGCAACTAGCCCTACATAGAGTTTCGTTTCCATTTACCCACAACGGAAGTAGGATGTATTTAAAATTTTTGTTTAATGTGAGTTAATATTACATAATTTAACACTTATATATAAAAAAAAATAGTGAGAACTAAATTAATTTTTTTTGAAATAAAATACTTTCAAAATACACACATTTTTTTTAAAAGTTCAAAATGAACAGGGTCCGCAGCCCTGGCTCATCATAGAATATTTCCGCCCATGGAAGAGCCACCCCAACCAAGCAAGTGACGACATTACAAAAATTGGTTCTTCTATTTAATCTGCACTCCATTCACCCTCCTTAATTGAACAACAATCTATTTTTTTTTATTAGTATTATCTTTATAGTTTCCACGCCCATGCCAAGCCTAAAATCTACAAAACAACGAAACGGAACGACGGGGGTTATTTCTCACATATCTCCTCACGCAAGAGAATTAATAAGTTGGCTCGAAGGTAAAATTAGTAGGCAATGACAAATTGGGCAATAGGATGAATGAGTTACCTTTTAGTTGTCTTCCATGTGCTATTTATAGTACTGCTAAATGATCTTTTTCCGTGGTCCCCACTAGTCCTCATGCACCACTCTCGTGCCACATGTCTAGGTGGAGAATGTTCTTTTTGTTCTCATAGGGTATTTTGGTAATTACATAATTCCATTGTTTTATGTCATTATCATTTATAGTTTTAAAATTTAGATTTTTATATTATGAACTTGTTGTAATATACCTTTTTTCTCACATAGAAAAATCACAAAATTAAAAACCACCACATAAACTTCTCTTAGGACCAATTGATTTTAAAATGAAATTTCATGATTCTTATATGGTATAAAGAGGTGGGTCCATAATTCAGTTATATTCATCCACGTGTGATTCAATGTTAGTTTTAAGTTCTCAATTCTTGTCAAGCAACACGTAAAAGTGATTTTCGAATATACATTCTTCTTACATAGAAAAGTATAAACTCAAGACCCCATATAACGAAAGCGTACTTACATAACAAAAACCAACGAAGCAACCTCACAAAAATTTCATTAACACTCCAATTAACATAAAATCAAATTCATCAGCCCCTTAAATCTATGGGCCTTTGTTTTCAATTTAGCAATCGAAACATTTTTTTCAATGTAGATCGGGTGATATTTTGAGTCAATTTACGTATACATTAAGCTAATGTACTCATACGACTCGTAGAGATCATCCAAGAGCATTGAAAACAATGATAGGCTTTAACCAAAAAAAAAAAAAAACAATGATAGGAGAAATAAGATTTTGAGAGCTCAAAATACAATTTTGATTTCTAACCAGCCAAATTAGTTAATAGTTGTTCTTTTTTTTGGTCAAGTAAATTATATTAATTGAACGAAAGAGGTACAGATTTAGCCGTTCTCCATTAGGTGTACATCAGAATTTAAAAGTTGATACAACCGTGGCGGGATATTAGTTAATAGTTTCTATAAAAAGAAACACTTAGCTACCTTTCGTTGGGCTGGGCCCGTGGGTCGTCTATAGGATGTGGATCAGAAGCTGTGTTTTCTTGAGACGTCCTTATGCTAAGTTAAAAAGATAAAAAAGAAGGAAAAAGTTATCTTGGGCTCGATCCAAGGCCCGTCAGTACGACTGGGCCAAGAAACTACAGCTCAACGTTTTATTTATTTCAAGCCGAAGAATTGAAAATCCTTTAACTTGCCTCTCATCATCAAAAAAGATAAACCTCAGCTTCATGAACCAAATTGTTGATCAACTTTTAGGTAATTTTTCTTACTTTTCACTATAATATTAGTGTGTATATATATATATATATATATATATATATATTTTTTTTTTTTTTTTTCTGTGGCGAAATTTGGGTTTGCTTGGTTGCATAGGCCAAAAAAGTTTAGAGTAATTGCAAACTTTTGACTGTCTCATAGCTATTTTTAAATCTTTCTTGAATAGCTACATAGGTTTGGGAAAAGATGACTTAGTTATGACCTGCTAAATCTGGTATTTCCAGCCTAGTATTTGGTCGAAGTGTTAGGATCCTCTCCTAGCGTCGATGAGGTGAGTTACTATTTGATCGAGCGGTTACAATTCGCTTATTTTTAAAGTTTTTTCGAGGTGATACTAAGTTGTTTTAATATACCGTACTATACTTTTTGTTACAAATTAAATTTACTGACTTCTTGTTCTAAGTATGTACCAAGATAAATATTTACTTTTCCCAGTTAAAAATCTCACCACTTTTAAGTATACACTATATAAAATGCTATTAAGTGGAGGCTAACTATCCATTAAAGGTTAAAACTCCAAAAGTAACAAACGACCCTATAACTATTCTCACAATACTTAAAATAAAATATATTTGAGAATGTCACGTCCTCAATTTGTCAATCTAAATTTAGGAATGAGACTGTCGCGAACTTAATCAGATAAATCTTCCTAAACTTGCAAGGCTCTAACCACAAATAAGATTAGTAATAATCCTCATAAAATTACAACAACTAAACTCAAGGCAACTAAACACCAAATTAAAGTAACTTTTACATAGCCATATAAATCTTCAAAACCCCCATATCTTCAATGCGGAAAACTAAATAACCAAAATCAAAATAACAGATGGTCATATTCCTAGCTAGTCAATATAATAACCGTAGTCAACTAAGTCCGTCGAAATACTAGAAGTTCTCAACGTTCTCTTTGTCACTAGGTTGTCATTTCTATCTCACGATCTAGAACAAATGAGTAATTTTTTATTTGCAAAAGTTAAAAAAAAAAAGAATGAGTATAAGACTCAGTAAGTAGTAAAGATTCCAAAAAGTAAAATGTGACCAAAGTGTGTATCTTAAATATGATTACAATACCAAATAATTAAACAATTTACTTAAAAATAATAAGGACACTATAGGTCAGGAAAATTAATGTCAAAATATCGAACAATGAAACAATATGCGTTTGAAAACTGAAAGGACAATAAACATCATAAATTTAATGTCAGAACCAAAAACGAATCAATTGCATGCTTAAAAAAAAAAAAATACTCATAACTACGTGTTTATGCTTTTGTGTCAGACACTGTGATCCAACATAGATAATTACACTTGAACAAAAATAGTGAATGAGTCGTCATTTCATCCTTTGGAACTATTAAACCATATTCCTTATGCAAAATAATTTAATCCAAACAAATTATCATTGCGGTCATACCATAGGAAATGATAAAATATTATCGATAGGAATAATAAACCAATATCAATAGAAACAGTAGCAACAATATTACAATCAATACAGTTATTAGGCTGTGGCTGCTATTAACCCAATAGCTAAGATCCAGTATGGTGATTTAAGCCAACCAATCACCGAAGGCGAAAAGGAATCCCAAATGATAATGCACTATCCAATAATAATACAATACAGTAACCGACATATAATTTTTGCCATAGGCCCAGTATTTCACAGCCTCAATACAGTAATAATTCCTTTTTAAAATAAAAAAGGATTTCTTTCAAATAACAAAAGGCACACTTAAACGAAATCATAACTTTTACGAAACTCTTTTAAGTTCCAAGCGTATTTTTAGTTACATGTTCAGTATCTATGTGCAAAATACCGTTATTTTCAAACCCAAAAATTTTCGAGTAAAATAAGCAATCATGACAAACAAGATTTTCAAAATTCTATGCAATTTATATACCTATATATATGACAAAATCAAAGCTTTTGATAAAATGAATTTTAAACAACTTATAAGGGACTATATTTTCAAGGAGGACATCACCATTTACCTTAACTGAAGGCAAAGCATGCAAAAGTTTAAGATTCTAATATTGATGAAACTTATAATTTGAGATTTCTAAACCTTTCAAACGAAATACTTAATGATAATCCATTAAAAGATATCCAAATTAAAACACAGTATATATGAAAAATCCTCAATTCATTTTATGTTCTACCTCTTCTCTTATTTTCGATGAAGGTACGTAGTACTTAAAGTTAAAGACTATAACTTTTTGGGTAGAAAAGAAAAAGAGTTCTGTTTCAATTTTTTTTTTCTCTCTGTTGACTGAACGTTTCCTTTTGTTTTTTTTTTTTTTCGTTCACTTTTATTTGCCAAATATCATAACCACTTCCCTTTATTTTAGCCTCTAGTTAGCAGTTAGAAACCCATTCAACAAGGTAATTAACCCCACAAAGCCAATAGGAAGTTAATGGATATCATGGCCTAAAATTAAGGTTATTTACGGGTCATTACAGAGAATCTCTTTTAAAAAAGCATGTCAAGTCAAACGTAAACGTTCAATTTGAAAAGATGAAAGTACAGTAGAATCTCTTTAAATTAATACTCAATAAATTAATAATCTCTTTTAAATAATAAAAAGATATAGTCTCGATTTGGGACCAATGGAAAAAAGTAATAAATTTGATAAAATTATAAGATAATATATTTAAAATATTTTCTTTGTATTTTGTCGACCCAAATATTTTATAAATTAATAATTAGCTAAAAAGTACATAATAATTGACTATGAAATTTTCTCAAAATATGAATCAAAAGTAGCTTGTCTTTTGTTGAACTTCAAATTTAGCTGAATCTCATTTTTAATTATGTGCAATGCGTCTAAAAGTTCTAATCCTACTAAATTAGATTTTTATGTTCTATTCACATTACACTTTTCTTCTTGTCTTTTTAAATTAACTTGAAAAAATACAAGTATATTTTTAAAAAAGATACTATAAATATAAAATATTTACTATTAAGCTAAAAAAAACCAAATATCTCAATATATTAATAATTATTAATTTATCGATAAATTAATATCTTGCTAAATTAATAGAATTTAACGGTTCCAACGCTATTAATTTAAAAAAGTTATACTGTATAACAGAAAACTTGAAAAAAAGAAGAAGAGAAGAATCCCATTGTATGTTATGTCATATGATCACTTTTTTCAAAGTTAATAGCTAGATATGCAAAAATATACTATTTCTCATGAACTCTTTTACTCGACCAAAAATTTTTTTTTAGAAAAGGAGCTCTTTTAGTTGCTAATTGGTAGGTTTTTGGTTCCCTTGTTAAACGAGATAGATTGAACATGCTAAACTTGATTAACAGTTTATTTGCTAAGCAAACTTGATTATCAATTGTGCCAATCAGATGGACCCGTCTTATTTTTATTTTTGCTTGGTAAACAAGAATATGTATCAATTTCCAAAAACATTTACAGTAAATGCACCCATAAAGATGCAATTACCATTTACACAAGTATATTTACATCAACGTTCTACGCTTGAAAAATGGGCCTTTTATTTTTTATTTTTTGTAATCTAGACACAACAATGTTCAACCTAACTTGCAAATTTCATGTTATAAAGAATTTTGTCTCCTTTTCATTATTGTTTAAATAGGGTGCCTATAAAATAAGCTAATTATATATTACAAGTTCTACATGGTAGATTTTTCAAGCATTATTAGTGGTTCAATTACATATATGTAGAGACTCAAAAGAAAAAGAACAGTGACATGAACACTGCAAGAACTTGATTTGCTTGTTGCATGGTGATGATAGTAATATTTGTTGTGTGAAATGGTTGCTGGAATACAAGTATAGTCTATGGACAAGTGACTTTTTTCCATTTAAGAAACCAAGTGGACCATATTCCATCTTCATGATAATGCCCACAAGCAATTTTAGTTACAATTTCCCTTTTTCATGATAATACCAACATGCAATTCTAGCTACCAATTTCCATTTTCATGACAATGCCAACAAGCAATTTTATCTTGATTTATTTTAAGAAAGAAGTAGCTTTAGGCAGGATCGCATTGGATCAGATTTAGCCCAAGGTTACAAATTGTATGGTGTAATAGTACGTCCCAATGCATACTTTAGGTAATCAAGGGCCACCTAATATTTGTAACGGGAAAGTATAAGTTGTAACCCAAGACTTCTAATTGCAATGAGTTGCTACCCGATCATCCGACATAATCATTATGCTAACTCCAACAATTTCCTGATTTTTCCCCTAAAAACAGTTGATTCCCTATTTTTTAAAACCCTTATTTGACTTTCACTTCAACAACACTCTCTACTTCAATTCAATACATATTTTAGGGTTTGAAGAACCCTAAAAAAGGAGTTTAGGCCCCCCTAATTTGGATGGTCAGTATTTGAGTTTGAAGAATTCTTAAAAAAAATGAAAATAATATAGGAGGTTTTTTTTTTTTTTTGATGATGTGAAAACCTGGCTTACAGAACTGATCAACTATCTGATTTGACAGAGTCACCATTAACTGATAAATTTTAAAATACAATGATAAATCTTAACACATATACCGACGCAGTTAAAGGTGTAAACCTATAATATGCAGCCAACTTACCCATGACCTCATCTTGAATTGTGTGAAAGAAACATAGACTCGTTTTGTTTCTTAAGAAATCTAAATGTTCTATTAGTCTTGTTAGACAATCTCACTGTGCCCATGCACATGATTCATGAATGTGTAGCCACGTTATAGTGAACGTGCCTCGCTGAGAAACATGTACGTCTTGGAACATGCTATGATACAATCTTTGCTCAATGGAGGACATTGGGATCAGATCATCATCTGACCCTTTCTCTTGGTTGTGTGTGTGTGTAGGGCGTCCTTCAAAGGTCTCTGTCATGTTCCACACAAGATGACATAAAACCTTAATGGAGATGCAGATTATTCCACACTAAGAAACAAAATTGAAGGCTAGACATGGATACAAAATGGCAAATTGCATTGATCCCACAAAACCGTTTAGCAGCTTTTTGTAAAAAACAACAGTAAAATATTTTTTGTACACATATGATTTTTGCAGCAACTCTATTATTTTTTTACAGGCTTCAATTTCCATTGAATTTACTGACAGCTCCATGTCGGTTGAGACATCCCCATACATATCACAAATCTTCTCTCTTTCATTCTTTCTTTACCAAGAAAAATTATGCCACCCT
Organism: Ehretia macrophylla; assembly: GCA_037974665.1. Lineage (NCBI taxonomy): Eukaryota > Viridiplantae > Streptophyta > Magnoliopsida > Boraginales > Ehretiaceae > Ehretia > Ehretia macrophylla. Next base: position 51,783,051 of record CM075773.1, read on the forward strand.
TAAGACAAAGCCACACTTATTTTATCTTAGCAGGATCGATTATATAAATCTAATAAATCGCTATCGCTTATCCTATCATTTGCGTGAGAAAAGAACTTTTGAATTCATCCAATCTTTTTCACTTTTGGTTCATCAAGATAGGCTCGAGATGTAAAGAATACGCTTTTTTCTATAGGAACATACAAAGCACTGGAGCGTAGTGAAAGTGAAGTGTTCTGTAAGGACTTGAATTAGCGAACAAACCAACCCATAGTAAAAGTTTTTTTTTTTTTTTTTTGGAATTCTCCAACTCCGGATGAGTTTGACGCCTTGGACGCCTTTTTTAAAGTAACTCATTACTGTTAATAGTCGTCTCTTTTTTCAGTTAGGTTTTATGTATGCGAGATCTTTTTAGATCTTTAGACAGTGAAGAAGAGATGCTTAGGGTAACTAAGTTGATTTGAAATAAGTACTGTAAAACAAGGGACCACATCTAGCAGCTACGCATATCATCTTTTGCTTTAATGATGCAGCCTACATATCTTTAGACTGAGCTATTGTCTTCTGTTATTACTGATAAAACCATTACACTTAAAGTAAAAGATAAAAAAAGAAAATTTAATTGAGTGGTGTACATCTTACATCTATAAATATAGAGGGATAATCAACTATCAAAAGATGTCAGATTAGTCTGATCAAGATTAATATTATTGAGAAATTCAAAACACAAAATTTCCGTTATGTGTTAAATTCAATGTGATATATATAGGACTAATAAACCTCGACCTAAATCAAGAATTGTGGAGCTAAAAGGTATAGAAATTTGATACATTAAATACTTAGTACTCCAAGAAACCCTAGCTAATTGGACAATTTCTGACTGGGTCACCCGACACTCAAGAACTAAGGTGATTAACAGGAATCTTCTGTGAGGATCGGAGATCGCAATAACCCGGCAACCCATCAAGAAATATTTTGCCTAAAATACATGATAAAATCCTTAGGAGGAAGTTCAGGTACTCGTAAAATTTAAAAAAAAAATTTTAAAAGTAGTATAAATATCTTTGTTTTACTATTCATAATAGTAACTTATTCTAAACACTTTCGTCCTTTATATTTATAATATATCTCGCGTTATCCAATTATTAACTTGAGTTTCGAAATTTATTCCAACGGAATTGAGCCCGCGGTATTCATTTTGCAAATAATAGGCTGGGATTGCTGCCCAAGATCCTTTTTACATGTTTTACCTTCTCACGATGAAAATAGTACTATTGTCGTCTATCTTGGAAAATTTCCCGAATATATGTACCATTTCTACTGTAGTCTATCCTCTGACTAAGGGATGTCGGAATTTAGCTACAAAGAATTGACATCTTTTGTCCTATTTCCAAAAATGAATGATTTTGATACAATTGTTTCCCACCAATATTTGTCTTCATCGTTTTCACAAAATCATTAGGGATAAGAAAATAAGCATCTTGGTGGTTACATATTTTCCTCTTGGAATTCACATTAATAAAAGAACACGGTAATGGATCGGAGCTAGAAGTCTTTCAGGGCAAAGATTATTGTGGCTATCACAATTTTTTTTATTTAAATAACTGTGAGAAATATTCTTACTCAATTAAGTCATGATGCATAGATTGAATTGTGACTACGACAATGTTGTGTTGGGTTGGTCTCAAGCACAGAATATGGCGCCTGAGGCCAACAGTATAGACGTATATACATGACTTTTATATCACACATATGGGGCTGAGAATTGAAAATTATAGTAAAGAATTTGGAAAAATATGTGGGATAAAATGTGTCCCGGAGGATAAAATGTTAAAATTTCCCTATCAAAGGGAGTAGTGAAATCTAGGCTAAAGGCATTAACAAACAATAAAAGTGTCAGCTTGTAAATTAAAAATTTTGAATTTGAACCGCACTCTAGACTAAATTGGTGGATCAAAGGTGTTGGTTGCGCCACGAACTTTTAGCCTTGGGATGAATGGTCCTACTTAGCTTACAATATTATTTTGTACTACATCAAGTTACGTTTAACTAGTTTTGCAGATCTTATCTTCCCTTTGAGCTCGATAAATATCATTACAGTTATATTTAAAATCGAAATTCAAGGCCACAAAACCATATGAAAGATTCAATTCAATAAAAATATAAGTAAATTCACCAATTATGTTCCGGAGATGCCACATTATGTAGGCGGTTGACAATTATATACTTGTAACTTATAGATTGGGAAGTTATATAATAAATTTTAAACATTTGTTACATACTAAACAACAAAATAAAAAATTCGACTTGGATATGAATAGACTTTTAATTCCTCACAAATCACGCATGAGAAAGAATTTAATTTATATACTTAGCACATAATATTGCAAAATAGGTTACTATATTTATTGTGGAACACTTTTGAACTATAAGATTTAAGTGATCTGCAAGAGATTTAATAATCGTCAGTTTTCAAATTGCTAGTAATATTTTCAGGCTTCTTTATAACGTACCCTTATGAGAATATTTTCAATATGGGTCACACATTGAAAATTAAACACTTGAACATATGTGGGAATAAGATAGGTCACATGCGGATGAATATGAATGGATCAAGGGCCCAGCTCTGATACCATGTTAAGTATCATGGGTTTCCATCTTAAAACCAATCGGTGCTAAGTGTAGTAACATAGAATCTTATAAGTGGTCTTAGAGTTTCTGATTTTTCGATGTGGGACAAGTGCATATTCTAAAAGAATACTGAATTATCAGTTCACCACCATTAATGTCGTCAAACTGAAATTAATATTAAAAGTTGTGGAGAACTAAAATTGCAACCTTTTAGTTTCAATTATATATCTATATTCCGGAATATCGTGTCACTCTTTTTTCCACCCTCAAACTGATCAGCTGATGGATAGAGGTTTCATATTGCACGAATATGCCACTCCGGACCTCTTTGGACAAGAATTATTACCTTTGAGAATATCGACTCATCTTGCAACTCGAAATGATGAATAGAAATTTTGCAGACTTATGCCTTAGTGGCTATGGTTCTCTATCAATTCTATGTCTTTCCTCCTTGTCCTACTTTGCTTTACAGTCAAAATTATTATTGATTTTCATTTCTTATAATTAGTTACTTTTTTTTTTTTCTTGACTTCCATGGTGTGGCCTATTTGTGCAAAGGGCCACATAGTTCCCCTTCCAACTTATCCGAGAGGCACCAAACCCGTGGTTGGTCTTCCTTTCTGAAGGATAGGTTCGTACTATTTGGATACCAATTTCATGAATCTTTGGCTGCATCATATATTTGCTTATTGTTTATTATATTAGGACATTAAAACTTTTTGGCTTTTTTTTCTTTTACCTCTTTTAGGAAATTACAAACAAGATTACTTATGACTTTAGACTGAACCCCTTAACCAATATTGATGATTGAAAATATCCGCTAGTGTTGGAGGACCATGCTTTTTATTTTATTTAATCGCTGGCACTACAGTAAAATTAAATCGTGTGATTTGGAAGTTACAAATTTGAGTAATAAAAATATAATAAAGTAGACACCAAAATGGATCTAATATTTTTTCAAACTCCCCACATTTTTTTTGGTCAAAAAACACTGCACATTGTAGTGACTAAAATTGGGTTTAGATTACGGTCCAACCACGATCGATCACTTGACTCGTCCAAACTAGTGATTGTAGGGGCACAACCCACATACCGCCTAATAGTTGCACAGGCTACTCTTATGGTAGGTCTACTAAAAGCCCAAAAGGCCCTTGGGTGTGCCCGGACCTTGATACCACCATGAATGAATAACCAATGACGAATCCGAATAGGACTTGAACTCTATCCGATGACTATAGGGAAAGCTCAGCTACCCAATCCACTATGAGTGAATGACTATCGATGAACTTGAGATTGAGTCTGACTCTATTAGATTCTAAAGGATAATCGATCACGAATTCATAAGAGTATGTAGGAAACATAGGTCCTAAGAGTCTATGGAGTATTGGCCAACTAACAATTATAAGTAGCTAGGTCACACCTATCCAAGGGAACGGTATTGGGTATTCACTACCTCTAGCAATACTCTCATTCCCCCTTCTCACCAACGGCCTACCATACACCTCGTTGTCCTTACTACAGTTGTCCTCTCAACTCTCATTATGTTTTCCTTCGCAGTCAATGATTCACGTCATTCATTTATCTTATGACCTTGAAGGAGCAAGTGCCCAATCAATTCATACACCTCGTTGTCCTTACTAGAGTTGTCCTCTCAACTCTCATTATATTTTCCTTCATAGTCAAGGCTTCATGCCGTCCATCTGTCTTATGACCTCGCAAGTTGCAAGTGCCCAACTAATTCATAATTGTGGATTTCAACAACCACACACATAATGAAAATCTCGTACACCGTATTATTTTTTTTATGTATTTATTGCCACCGAATGAAGAAAGTTATAAATAGATAAATTAATTCAAGCTTATTCAATGCACATATATGTTACAAAGATAATAGTGGGTATAGAACTACTAGGCTGACTAAGAAAATCACTCAAGAAAATTATTCCATAAATTAGTGGTTCTCAAACCAGCCTCGAGAGTTTGATGAGTCACACATATGAAACAATACTTCCAACATAATTAGCATCATAGTTCAATTGATAATTTCCTACTCTCATTAATTAAGCTAGTTGAAATTCTGGCTCACTCAATAGAATTGAGGATTTAAGGAACCCAAATGATTGCACCCATGTTAGTCGTCCTAACAAAATCACAGCTGATGTACGTACAAGACAATTATGAAATCTTATAAAACATTGAAACAAAAGTAAATGAAAAACATTAATGATGATTCTTCTACAACTACATTGGTACTATGTTAACCTATGCTTGACCACATAGGGTAGCTTCCTCCTCAATTATTCTTAGTATGTGGTGAACTGCACCTGCTATGTCATCTGCTGAATTGAATTGGCAACCTTCTTCCACCTGCATTAATATTTCAATGATTTAGCCAAAGATTGAATTTTTTGCCCAAAATTATTAGTAAAGACAAATATAACTATTATTAGAAAACATTACAAAAATGGGAAACAAACACCCTTTTCTGCCCCCCCATCATTGCCTTCTGAAATAATTCATTAGCATACCTAGATACAATACCCAAATTACCCTTATCGGGTCAATTTACAAAACGACAACCATTTTGGATATGAAAAAGTCTAAATTTCTCTCTTCTTGCTTCGTATTTGCATCATTTCCTTAAGGTCTCTTTGGTCATATACTCTATGTGGTACCAACACATATTAATGGCTGTTGTTTCGAAGAAATTTTCTCGTCACATAATTAATTGTCAATGTTGCATGCCATAAATTATAAAGAAATACTAATATCATCCTATTTTCATCAACAATTTATCACTTTCATTGTGTATACTTAGTTAGCATATTAAAAAAAAAAAGAGAAATAAAAAAAATTATTATTTTAACGTGCCAACTACGTATCCGGATATATAATAGATGATAAATAAGTGACAGAATTAGGGTGGTATCTATCAACACTTTAAATTATGACATAGTAAGTATAGCATGTTGAAGTAGATTCTTCTACTCTCTAGTCAAGTCATTTTCTGGAAAATAATAAGCACACAAGTACTACAGATATGAACATGTACCCTCATGTTTGTGTACATACCTTGGCACTGATAGAGTAGAGGACCAATGGGTCCAAAGTGGTGACATTGAGGTGAAGTATGGTTAGATACAGTGTCTGAAAGGCAGCAACCATTTTCGAGAGTTGTCTAACTCTTCTTCGTGAGAGGATTCGAACGTTTGCATGAGTTTCAATCAATGTGACTTCAATGTCTGCGATTGCAGCCTTGCTCTTTGAGGTAAATTTGTGTGGAAATTGAGAGCAAGTGTATTGTGGGTAAGTGAAAAACTGAGCAAATGGGGTTGACAAGTATTTGGCGGCACCGGCTGTGGCAGCGGTGGTGGTGGTGTCATTTGTTTCTCCATTTTGTTGCAGTGGGAATTTTTTAGCTTCAAGAGACTGCAACATGTGCTCAAGCTCCTTCACATATTCTATAGCACCACCCACAATAGAGGCCTGGTCACCCTAGAATATTTTCGGGCTCATATTAAGAAATCAAACTCTGAAACACATAATTTCGTTTAAAAAAGAAACAGTGAAATTTACAATTGTTATACTATATCCCATAACACGTGAATATATATAGACTAATTGGGATCCAAATTCAATTATTTGTTATGCTAATGTCAACATTGAGAAATGTGCATGGATCTATAAGACATTCTTGAGGGAAAGATTAGGAGAGTATTTCATTATCTAAGTATACACTTTGTAAATCTCTACTTTTAGATAGTAGCTAGTCTTGTCTTGTCTTGTCTTCAAGCTTGGATTTTCTCTTGGCAAAGAATATAATGTACGAAAACTGACTTGAATAAACAGTAAAACTTTTATATAAACAACAATTGCAAGGATGCATATCTTGATTCTCATAACATATACCCTGAAATTCAACTCCAAGAGGCATAAAATTCAGGCTGAATTTTGTAAAGTTCTAAACAAATTTTGTAAATTAACCTCCTTCACTTTAGCTAAGAAAGACTCAAAATGCCGATAACTCAAAGATAGTGCATGTAACTCTAAAGGTTCTTATTCAACCAAGAGTTGGATAGTATGGTCGGTAGTGACCTGTTATAATTAGAGAGTTCTGTGTTTGAATTACGACTTTAATTTTCATTGTATCAAAACAAAAATTCTTAGAACTTAGGCATGCAGCTCAAACATATGATAATTGAGGAACAAAAAGCGTGAATATTCATGATGGTGTAAACTGTAAACCCCAATTCTCAATGAAAATTAGGCACATCATTTTCGAAATGTAAGAAATGATTCAACCATTTATTAGTCACACTATTGTACTAAAAAATCCTTCTCCATCCTTTTTTTCATTTAATGGCGAAAACATCTCCGGTATGTTTTTAAACTTACTTCAAAGTCCAGACCTCGGGACACACGATAATTATCTTTATGCAAAAGAAAACATACCCTTTGGACATAAGATTGTGGCATGAGGGAGCGCAAGACAGCAAGATGCTCATTCATCTGTTTCCTTCTGTTCCTCTCAACTGCAATGTGAGTCATCCTTTGTGTCTCAGCTTCTTCTTTGTTCTTGCACACTTTTGGTCTTCTCCTCCTCTTCTTCCGCCCGCCTTGCACTGCCAAGCCGCCACCGCCACCTCCTCCCCTTTGGCTGCTTTCTGGTTCAAGACATGACGGATTTGGCCACCGCAGCATTGGCATAGAACAAGAACTGTTATTCTCCAAGCCGCCACCGCCACCGCCACCGCCACCGCCATCGCCATCGCCACCACCACTGAGCAGCTGTTGAGGCTTTAAGCTAATATTGTCCATTAACAAACTAGCTTCTGAAGAGTCATTGCAGCTAAAAGGGGTTGCTGAAAGTGTATCGTAGATGATGAAGTTCAATAGTTCACTTGAAGAAAGTGTTTCTAAAGCCATTGATGATCAATCTTGTGGTCTTTGAACTTTTAAGTTACTTTTAACACTTGCATAAGGGACACTTCAGAATCTCAACACTATTGACTTGCCCTTTTGAAAAGTTCTCAATCATTTTATAGCAATGCCAAGTTGTAAGGATTTGGTAAAATGTTTCGATAACGATTTATTATATTTAAAAATTTTGCATTTGAAGCACAATTTGTTGTAAAAAAAAAAAAATAATAATAAAAAAATGTGTAGTTCTTAAACTTGAGAGATAGAGAGAGGGGGGGGGGGGGGGGGGAGAGAGACGTTGTTGTTGTTGTTTTTTTTTTTTTTTTTTTCACCTACTTTTTTTAGCAAAAAAGCACAACAACTTTGCACTGTGGTCTCACGTGCACGTTGTGTATCTTTTTACCTTTTACTAACTTGCTCCATATTAAGGGTAATTTTTTAGTGAGATCTTTTAATAACGATATAAAATTATGATGTTATAAATAAAATATAATATGTTTAAATTGTTATTATAATTATTATAAAATAATATAGATAATTTATAAAATATTGAATTACGCTCATGATAATATAATGTTATAAAAAAATATTTATTTAATTTTTAGCCTTGATACAACGTTTTGATTATGAGCAAGATTACAAATAATTTATAGTTATTAAATTTTATTCATAATATTATAATATTATGAAACAACCGATATTTAATTTTTCAGCCCTGAACATGTATGTATATCTTTCACCCACAAAATGCATAGAACACACAGAGACACACCCTAGAGATGATATTTTGTTTTCATTACGAATTTTTCTATGGATGCTGTCAAGTGTTACTGCCACGGTGTGTGCAGTGAAGGAGTGTGGGGGACCCAAATTCCCTTTTTTATATATAAAAATGTGCATAAAAACAACATTACAAGCTGTTCAAAAGCTACTCTTCACGTTCAAACTTTTCTGAGTTGGGATTTGCAAGAAATGACTAACTTATTATCTAGGCTTCACAATTATGTTGGGTTATTCCATATGGGTCGTGGAAGTCACTCACAATCAGTTTACAAGTGTGAGCAAAAACCTCACATTAGGCTATCTTTACTAGAGACTTTATATTAGAGACTCTTTAATCATACAATTATTACACAATATAGTTCATTTAATAAAATAAAAATTTATTTTTGTAACATTTTTAAAGACTTTGTATTTTTTAAAGAGTCGGATCCACTTTTTGGTGATTTTGATCTCTACTTTATGAATTTTTGTTTTACCAAATGAATTATATTACGTAGTAATTGTACGATACCAGAGTCTCTATTTTAGAAACTCTAGTAAAGACAGTCTTATAAGCTGATTTTTGGAATTGAAAAGGTCCAAGACCAACTAACAGGATAGATTTAAAATTTTTATTCAGTAGGGGTTGAAAATACACAATTTAATATTTTTTTATTAAAAAAATAGTGGGGTTAAATTGAATTTTTAGCTAAAAATACATTGAAAATATATAAATTTTTAAAAAAATACAATTTTAACTCACTTCTTAAGAGTTTCACTTTTCGGGTTAATGAGGCTGTAACTCCAACTGGCTCATAAATAAATCCCGCCCATGGTTTAAGAGCCCAAAATTTTCAATAAATCTCCATTTGATTTGGGAAAGACTAGGTTGATGGTGAACCAACCCAAGAGCCGATGTGTAAGAAAGAGATTGTTAGGTTATCTCACATATATCGATTGTGAAAGGAGTTGATAGTTGGCTTATAATGGTAAGAAAAAAATCTTACCTCATGAACTAACTTTTTGGGGTTGAGAAGTCCGAAAACAACCTAACAAAAGATAATGTGCTCTAAAAATTTTGCCAATGAAGTGTCCTATATATATATAGTTGGGATATTCTAAAACTTGATGATTCTTTTACATCGAGGGATGTATAGAAGAAATTTTAAAAATTGCCCAATAGAATTGAATTTTCTCATAATTTATAACGTTATAAAAAAAATAAACAATTTTTTTTCCCTCAAAAGCAAATATATTCAATAAAGGACGAAAAATAAAAGTTACATCATAAATCATGTCAAAAGAACAAAAAACAGTTAGCCAAGAAGGAACAAATTCTTTACCATGCGTCTCTCTTTTCTTTCCTTTGCGTTGTGAATTGAGAGCTATGATAAGAAGAATTGTCTTTATTTTGGCCACAAAATTATCTTTGCAAGTAAATTTCGTAAGATTCTTTTTTTTTTTTTTTTGTATGTCACTGCTATTATTTTGCATTTGGGAAAAAAATCAAAGTATAGAGTATTATATTTTTTATTTGAATACGATACTATTTTTTTTTTTTTTGAGTAATCGGTTATCTATTTAGTCAAGAATCACTAAACATCCAAGGGAAAGTCCATATATTTCAGTAAAACTCTTGAACTTTTCTTCTTTTTCTCTTTTCTTTTTTTGTCATGAGTAGAACTCTTGATGGAGAAAAGAACTCATGACGCTAGAGTAGAAAGCATGAAACATAATGATGTCAGACTAAAGTTAGGTTGTGAGAGATGATAATGTAGCAACTTTCACCTGGGTTACTGACTTACGTTAGGCATTCGGCCGTTCGACCTACTCACAAGTACATGCATTTCATATTTGTAGGAGTTGCTTTTTTATTTCAAAGATCAAACGGTTGAATACCCGATTCAAGAATTTTGCTTCACAATGATGTAAACTAAAAGATCTTTCGAAATATTGCCAGAGCGCAATAGAAAAATCTTTGGACGAATTTAAAATTTTATTTCAATGGAATTATAACACAATTTATACACAAAGTTATCGTAAGTCAGATTTAATTTACTTCTTATACAAAAAAATACTTCTAAAAATACTTATATATCTAAAAAAGTCTGAGTTCATTGCAGCCTCTACTCCCCCAAAAATACATCCGGCCTTCGGGCCAATTAACTTGTCATTAACGTGGCCTTATCAAGAGACAGAAGGCATTTTTGTTTACTGCCAATTCTTTGTTTGATTCAAGTAACTTGCACATCCGCTGCAAAACGTACTCATAATCAATCAATAAATCATGTAGAATTATTTTCTTAAAATTAACGTGCTATATATTCGCATTGCCAGTTTAGTAAATAGTCATAATCAATCAATAATCTTTTGGACCAAGATGACCTTTACTTCAAAGGTAAACTTGGGGTCATATTTTCTCTTTTCTGGGCATGAAAATTGCCAAGACAACTAGCCACATTACGTACCAATACTATATATAGCGTCTCTTCAGAGAAAGCACTCTCAGATTTCTATTATAACTTGGTATATTCATCTTAATCAATCTATCAACCCATCCTTTCGACAACCAAAATGAATAATACTTCCAATGCTGATTTTGCTCATCTTGGAATAAGATGAGAAAGAATCGTTTGAAATGATATGAAGATATTAGAAGACGACTTATAATGACACTTGTTAAAAGGTGCGAAGATATAAAAATAGCATTCCGTATAAGAGGAATAGAGAAAGACCTAAGATGAGTTGGATGGAGACACTTGGATATTGAGACCTCGCTTGTACAGAGCTAACCTAAGAGATGACTCTCAACAAAAATGAATGTCATCGTCAAATTCCATATAACGAACCCACCAAATAGGAAAATGCTTGATTTGGGGTAAATGAAATGGTAACTTGCTATGACTAAAAATAATAAAAGGATTTTGCACTTGAAATAGTAGCCCAATGTATGAGATACCCGTTATGCTTGTGCTGAGAAAGTTAGCTTCAAAGTAAAAGAAAAAGAATTAGAGTTTATAGGCTCAAAGTCCCTAAATTAAAATATGAAATATCCAAATCTAATGAGAAACACAAAAAGATAGTTATGTAAGATACTCGGTCAAGTTATTTAAATTTTAAGAGCCTAAAGCTTAAAACATAATGATAATGCGTGAAATATATACTTTTAAGTAAACTCTTTTGACCTTATAAGCTCTAGCTAATTGTTTGTCTTATTAAGTATTCATAATGGGCTTATAAGCAAGGTTAACCAGCCCCGAGTAATATTATATCATTATAAGCAAAATTAAATAATAACGAACATAATTATATTATTAATTCCTCACTATGGAATTTTCCTCACAACATTATAACATTATGACATTACAAAAATCTAAATCCTGGCACCCTCTCTCCAAGTGCCGAGAATAAATTTACTCATAATATTATGGTTTTATAAGTGAAATTCAACAGTTGTGTATCAATTATACAGTTATAATAACTAATCAGACTTTGTTCACATAGCAAAGAAAAGCCGACGGTCTGATGCTTCTAGGGTTCGGCTATATTCATATCAAATTGTCCAATAGCTATGACGCCTCCCCCGATTGCTTGAAGATGTGCGTGCAATATGATAAAAATCCCTAAAAGAATTGGTTATATAATTATAATGAAACGATATAAATAATTTATAATTGTTAAATTTTACTTATAATATTATACTATCAAGAGATGATCCCTACCCCCCTTCCTTTTTCCCCCTCCCTACCCCAAGCCCCAAAAGAACTAATAAGCTTGAAACATAGTGAACTGTTCCCTTATCTGGAGATGAGGACGGATGAGAGAGCCTTGGACCACGGTCCAACCTGTCAGTGACTCTGCAGGGGAATCCATGTGACAATCAGCATCCTCTTGGAAAGTACACATAAGCAATCATGCACATTCAAATCTCAACCCTTTTTAATTTCTTTTTGACACGATAATACCCATTGCCCAACGTTTCCAGCTTTCTTTTCTCTTCAGTGTACGGACAAAAAGGCAATCTAACGATTGTGAACACACATGGGAGAAAAGGCAATGTGTAGCTCACTCTTATCATTTGAAGCTATACATATACTACTTGAGGAAATGAATGACCTCCAGAGGAAGAATAAATATATTCATAACATTATAAACGAAACACAAAAAGATAAATGAATTCCATGATAGGAAATGATTCACTCATCACGTTATAATATTATAAATGGTAAATTTCACACTTAGACCTTATTGTTTAAATATTTTTTTAATATAATCCTTAATGTTTTAAAAAATTTATAGAGATCCCTAATATTTACAAAAGTTATTCAAAATTATCCTTATTATTCAAACTTAGTCAATTTGATCCCTATTATTTAAAAAAAAATTCAATTTAATCCCTATTGTTTCTTAAAAAAATTCAATTTAATTCATGCATATTATCCTTATTTAGGGACTAAATGAAATTTTATAGAAAACAATAAGGACTAAATTGACTAATTTTAAACAATAGGGACCATTTTGAATCACTTTGTAAACATTAGGAACCTCTATGAATCTTTTAAAATATTATGGATTAACTTGAAAAAAATAGCAAACAATAGGGACTAAGTGTAAAATTGACCCTATTATAAATGAGAAGCATCAATTGTGAATGACTAATACAATTATAAAGAAATGATGTAACAATTAACAACGAATAAATCCTGCTATGATGTCATAAGAGAATCTTCATTCTTAAAAGTTAGTTCAATAGTAAAGCACTTAGGACAAGAGACTTACGAGCCAAGTTCAATTAGTTAAGAAGTTAATTTCTTTGTAACCATTCTCGCTAGGTGTTATACTAACTAACCTAGACTATACCTCCACCAGATAAAGTCAACGTATCCCCAAGTTCAACACTATTGGTGTGAGGACACTGAGAAAGTTTCCCGACATAAAAACAAATGAATGAGCAAAATATATTGACGGTGTACAATGCAAATGCACGTGAATATCAATGTCCTTGCGGCATACACCTTTTTAGGAAATGAATGAGCAAATTCTATGGGCAACGCAACATGAAAATGCATGTGATTGTGAAGGTCCTTGCCGCTATCTCTCATGTCCTCTGGGACCATTAAGTTTCTGATCGAACATAAAAATATGATCTGAAGCCATGAAACGCTCGCACAGAGATGAGAATTCTTCAATGAGAAGTTAATACGATAAAATTAAATAAATAAATGAATACTACAATTTGAACCTCGTTACTCGGGAAATATAATGTTCATACCATGCTTCGGAGCTCATGAAGATGTTCACAACCGATGAAAAGCAAGAACAAATTGGCCTGTGCTAATCACGTCAGAATCGAAACAAGATTGTTATGTTTAGTATGAATATAGAGCTCTACTACCCGAACTTTAACTTAATACCATAAAAATCTGCAACGACAGCAGAAATAGATAGAACAAATGAATAAATAACCAAGATAGACACGGCCGAGACTGAGGAGACCGACAATGTATCTATAGACAAGTTCACCAGTCCTGTAAGAACATTAGCCTGCACGTATTAAGACATTTTTTAGCATTAAAATCGCTATATCGAGCTCAAAGTACGACCAAAAAGAAAAGAGCTCAAAGTATATGAAGAAATCTAAGTAGAAGTCACCAATATTAACTTCGACTCACCAGAAGGAAAGATCCCAATAGGTTTCGGTCAAAGGCTTTTTCCAGTGTGGAAATTTTATCTCCAGGTATAAACTCAGAAAGCATAAATATCGCCAACACCTGAAAATCAGAAATAACATCGTGAAACTAATTTGATGAATTTGAGGAACTTAAAAGTAAAAGCAAAACAAGGGGGGAAAAAATGAGAAACAGAGACGACTAATTTTCAGTGAAATGAAAATCGATATTATTATTGTTGTAAGCAAATCCAGCTAAAAGCACGAGATTAATGATCTATATTGATACAAAACAATGAACAATTTTGAACAGTACTTGTGCACAGATAATTGATATGTCCCTCTTAGTAAAGGGGGAAACTGAATAGGAGATGATATGAAACTACAAGCAAAATGCAGCCAGGTCACAAAGTAAAATTGGACAAACAGTAACGAGATAGGGGACCAGGGGGAAAGCCGATAAAGTTCCTTGAAGTTTGATGGTCCTCCCCAATTCAAATTACCAATCAATTACCTTTAAAAATTGTAGACTCTCCGTGAACATCGGATCTACAGTTAAATAAATCCTAGTTTAAATGTGGAGCTTTCACAAAAGAGAAACGAGTAAGAAGTGGCATTTAAGATAGTAGAATAGTTTCGTTTTATAAATTGAATCAAGCATGGGGCTTGAACACTTAAAAGTTTTCAACATATGGCCAAGCAATGTATATCATTAAGCTTAAGTAACTCAAACACAGTTGTAGAGACTCTGCGTTGAACGTGTGAAAGTAAGCCACTGCTGGTAAGAAATATAAATCTCCTCTCTCTACTGTTTTATGATTCAGACCTTCCTCAACTCCAGTTTAACACCATGCTTTTGAAAAAACAGTACCTTCCTCCCTTTCTCTATTTTTCCACTTGTATGTTGGAAGAGGTCTGATATTAGTATACATCCTTATTTTTTTCCTTTAAGTAGTAGTGATTGCTTCTAAGTTTTTAATCATTTCGTAAGTTCTTCAATAGTATGGTATTAGTTGATTATATTCTTTTAAGAATATATTCGTGAGCCAATAGTTCTCCGGACACATCCAGTCAAGTTTCTTAGGAATTCCATGATTCAAATGACGGCTTTTACCTCAAATAATGACCAGATAAAAAATGTTTGCACTTGTTCACCAAAGCATTTTAATTAGAAAATAATAAAATTCTAAGTTGGCAACAAAAATATAGAACTGATTGTGGAAATAAGTTATTTCTCAGATTGCTCATCGGCATTACCAGACAGTTACAGAATATGGTGAAAACTACCCACAGATAGTACGCTATTATATTATCGATGATCAGGAAAAAAAATATTCCCCCAATTGTAGTATAAGATTCTTCCAAATTAGACAATTGATACGAGATATACCTGTACGTTTAATGCCAATACCATCATAACATAAGCCAGGTTGCACTGCAGAAAACGTTCAAGTTATGTTCTGGTAATAATAACTTGGAACAGAAACTCTAATTCACGACCAGAGCGGCATAAAAGCACCACATACCATTCGGCGGGAAACTCTCTCAACATGCCTGTCTATACAATATGTCAACAACCTTTTACATACAGAAAAATACAAAACATAAGCAATGAAACATTTGTGGAATCAAAATAGCCAAACAATCAAGCAGACAGGCAATAGAAGATACCAGAACAAAAGACAGAGAATCCAAACTCTATTTCTTGCCCGTTTATTGGTTGACACACCATCAGGATGGTTTCTGAAGAAAAGATAGCTGCCTAATTGAACACCAATTAGATACATGCCCCAATATCCTGAAATGAGAGGAAACCCATTGTTGGCAAGAGCTAAAATTAAGTCTCCATACAGCAGTCAAAGAGTTGGTAACATCAAAGATGATGTGCTCAATCATATATCTTTTTCAGGTACTGAGCGTAAAGTCCAATTACATAATCAAGATGAACCCTATTAAAGTTATGCATTTCAAGTTAAAGTCACAGGTTGAAAATCATGGCAAGTAAAATAGCATTCTTAAGCTATCAGTATTCCTATCAATTTTTACACGTTTGTGTTTCAGGCACCAATAGTGCTAATAATATCTGTTTCATTCCATGAATGCACGTACCACAGTGACTGAAAGCCATGAGACAATCCTAATACCATGTATAAGCTATTAATAGCAGATCAGTTAAATATGAGTTCTATATTCTCCTTATTCTCTGTGTTTCCTTTTTGCACCCAGAAATGTAGATACAAAAACAGGTGCTTTGACTTTTGAAAGGAAGTCGTGCTTTGAGAATCCTGAAATGGGAGACAGTTTTATCTCAAACTCAAACATGAAATGCAAATTATGCATATACACTACATGGTTATCTCAAGTGTCAAACATGTGGAAAGAACTCTTCTAACATATTTACCTGGAAACAAGTACCAGTATAAAGAAAAGCTTGGTGGAGAGATGCAAATTATGCACACATACTTCACGTATTGGTTCAACCTTTCTTATTGCGTTTCTATATTGCTCACTATCACCTAGAAATGGATTATTGTAACAGATAGGGAAAAGATTAATGTCAAAAAGCTTCAGAAGCTATATATTAATTCTTTGAGCATCATGTTAACCGGCGAAAACAGGCAGTTGGAACTGACTATATAAAACTCAAATAATAATTAAAAAAAAATTTTAAAAAAAATCTGCCTTCACAACTGTAAGACATAATAGTTTGTACAAAATGTCTTACTAACTGTGCGAACTTTGAGACTCCTGTCTAGCACCATTTACTGTATTGATCAAACACGAATATGACATGCTCCATTTTCTCAGTGAACTAAACACACAAGTGAACCAAATTGACCATAGGGTAAGAGGGTATGAAGGTAGTTCAACTATTCACCTTGTTAAATGATCGAACCAAGTGAGGTTCCAAGGCAAATCTAACTGAACCTGTATTCCTCTTTTCAAGCATTGAAAACTCATAATCTTTATGCCAAGTGCATATGTTTATGGCTTCTACCTAAAATGATTGACCATGCACAGACCTAACAAGTGACAAGGTGCGGTAAGGAAGAGAGTTCACAAGGTGGTGTACAGATTATGGCCTTCGACCCACCCATTTTGATCCATGCTCTCATCATGTGGATGTTTTGAATATCAAGAGAGAAGTTTGTTGATGACTTAAACCCCCTTCTCAACAAATGAGGTTTAGATACCTTTCATATTTCGAGGTGCCAAAAGAATCACACATAACTAGTCATTACCAATATGCAGAAAATAATTAAGAACAACTTAACAAGTAAAAACATTTTCAATTATCTTCCACATGTTCTCTCCCATATCACATGAAAATGCAAAAGTCCGAATGACAATTAAACAAAGAGAAACATTAATGGATTTCAAACTATTCCTCACCAAATATGCTAAAGATCCCTTCCTTGTTTTGGCTAACGATATCTGTTCCCCTTTTCTCAGAAAGAAGGTACTCGTTGAGACCAAGTGACAAGAGACCTTGGTATCCTAAAACAATAAGTAAGCTCAAGTGAGTCCGCCATTACCCAGAAAAGAAAATGAGAAAAAGGATCATCAGCCTCTGATATTATAAGATCTGAAAACTCAAAAAATTGAAACACGGAAAGAATACCTATTAAAATTAGTGACCCTAAAATCCCACAATAACTCGGAGGAACGTTAATCACTGATGTACAGATTGCCACAGCAGCAAGAGTGAAAAAGAAGTTCCAGTGAACTCCATATTCCCCAACATGAACCTATGTGGATAAAACAATAACCAAAGTAAAGCAACTGCCACATTAATAATGCGGGAAATCTAATACTTGTGAGATTTATGTGAAATATCCTATGCTGCCAATTTTCCATTTACAAGTATACATATACTATCATCAAAAGGCACAGATCTTAACACAAGACAATAGTTGTTTAATTTCACTTTTAACAAGCAAAAATCCAATAGTTTACAAACTATTGCCTACTATTTTTTGTCCAATGAATAGAACCAAATTTAGTGATTTCATCAATTCTCACGACAGGAAAAACTCACAATTTTTTTAGCCAAGTACTTTGGAATCTTTTGTTATTACATTACTAGAAACAAATAATAGGAACTTCAACAAACAGATGTTTACACTTGATAAGAAACTGCAGAAGCATCAAAACTAAACTCCAAGTCTCCAACAAAGTCTGAACAGGCTCTTCCATGTTAAGAACCTCCCTTACAAAAGAAAGACATTGAAACATATCAACTATAAATCTCTGCGTTTTAGTTGCGAAGTATGCTAAAGGAAGCAAAATTGGGAATTCTGCAAGGAGAAAGCATCGGAGTTGTTTCATTTGGATGGACCTTCTGTCATTTTCTAATATTTACTGTATTATTTTGTACATAATTCTATAAGGATTCAGATTCAGGAGAAAGAGTATATTAAATCATTCAAGGTAAATCAGAACATGGCTCCTAAACATATTCTGTGGCCGTTATACAAGTATAACACACAAAAGGTTCTAGTTTCCCATTTCATAAAGCATAAGAGATATAGCATCCACAACTTATAACTATCAAAATAGTAAATCAAAGCAAACCAAGCCTTATCTCATTGGGTGGTGTTGGTTATATGGATCTGACGACGTCATTCATTCTTGTTGATAGTCATCTCTTCTATTAACTCCATGCACACACAAGATCTAGTCTGAGTGTCTCCATCCAACTCCTTTAAAACTTCCTCTCTTAATTTAATTAAGTTGATTGATTAGAGTTTCTTGATTGTATGTTTCTGCCCTAACCTTAAGATGGTTATTTTAACTTTATATCATGCTACACAGTCTTACTGCAATGGGAAAAGCCCAGCTGTTCTTTGTACCCTCACCAATCAGCTCATCTTGCAAATTCAAATACAACCTCAACACCCTCATATACGTGAAAGAAACTGCACTAATACTACATAGAAGCACCAGCTAGAAATGCAAAACAATGACAGAAGGCCTCGTTCCTCTTCGTTTGCTAATCTTACAAGCTTTATAGCCATTTTTCCTATCAAACCCCAAGATCACACGCTCTTTTAGTCACAAACTCATATTATCTTCTTCCATTTAGAATCTACTTCTCTATCAATCATACAGCACCAAGTAGTCAAGATATATCTCAAATATTGGAAAGAAAACCTAACCCAAGGTTAACAGATCATAGCACTAATCTCCAGCATGTTCATCAGTATGTAATGCATCTACTCAGTTTATATAGTAAGTTGTTAATATGTAGGAATAAAAGCAGTTTTGAATTATCGAGATCATGAAACTGAATCAAAAAGATTTTCTTTACCTGATAGTCCACACCTCTGGTAAAGATAAGCCGAGCAAACCCTAGAAAAGTCAGTGGAAAAGTGGAACGAAGCACACTTTTCAAATTCCTGTACAGAGACATAAATCAAATATCCAATGATTGTCATCCATCGTTTGAAAAAAATGAATGGGAGAAGGGTAATCAATTTCATAATTTATAACGCATTTAAGAATTTCATTAGCCACACAAGCTGCATAAATGGCACTTAGGAGAACAGGGAGTAAGAGGTCGATGATTGCTGGAAAAGAATGTAATCAAAGTCATCGTAGCTATCAATAATGAAACCACAGAGATATATATATAGAGAGAGAGAGAAAGAGAGAGAATCAATAGCGTACTGGAATTAGCAACAAACTAGAAGTAATCCTGTGCCTTTAGTCTTTCAAAAGCCTTTTCAGATATCATATGCAAGGACATTAATTGGAAGCATATATAGAGAACAGTAGTTTTTCAGCCTACGGGTATAGTGATAATCCTTTTAGACAAGATTTGATAAAACAGTACTGAAAAAGGAGTAAATGCTCTAATCAAGTAGAAATGTGAAATATATCAAGCAAAGTGGAAAATACAATGGACTAACATCTACGTTGAAGACAATAAATAGATATAATAAACCCTTCTCTAATAGCTTAAGATTTTGGATGAGGTGGTAATTTCATATGTATCAGGGCCCAGATTATCAAACAATTTTGGGTTCAAGTCTCGCCGCCACCCATTTAAATACAAAAAAATGTCTACATGCAAGGCTCAAAACAAATCCTACATGCACTGGGAGGGCGTATTGAAGACAATAAATAAATGTAACAAATCCTTCTCTAATAGATTAAGCTTCTAGATGAAGTGGTAATTTAATAGTCTATATAAGTAAAAGGTGCTTATATAAATATTCAGCACACGAATTCTCTGATGCTGCAAAACAGGAAATTTAGGTTAAGGAAATTGTATTTGACAAAGAAAGATCAGCGGGAACACAGTTGACCACCTTCTTGTTAACTGTAGTGGAGAAAAATAATCTTTAAGAAGCGTAGGCATAGGGAAATGTTACAAAGAGAAAGATTTTGAAATTTATTTCTCAATCTAGGATCCTAGACAGTATAATCTAACCCCAAGTTCTTCTCATTTATCCATGAAACCTATACCAAGAACATAATAAACATTGGACAAAGTTAATGCCTTTCCTTTTAGAATGTCGAGTATGTGGTTAGCACCCAGAAGGTATCAGTAAAGTTTTCCATTGTTAAACAAGCTTCATGAAATGGTGACAGTGGGAAGACTTAAACTAAAGTGGCAAATCTTCTTGCATTCTTGGAAAAGACTAGGTTCCAGTGATAGTTTAAAGTGGATAGCTATCTAGAGGGAAACACAAGAGTGAGTGCCAACAGAATCTAGGTTGTAGAAATAATCTCATGCATGGCAATGGAAAAGCCTCCATCAATAAATACACTGCCATCTATATATACGTATATTTAGCAATTTTCTCATTAAATTCTACGCACTCTTAGTTTCATTCCTCAGCTGAAGAAAACTAAAATGCAGATGATCAATATATGACGTAAGACCACTTACACTGATGAGATACCACGTGCCTGACGTGAAACCAGCGAATTTCCTAGTACAAATGCACCCACACCAAAATCCATCTGATGCAGTCCACAACATTAAAGAGGAGAGAAAGAATTAGTATATTTACAAAGGGTCTACATCAATTTGTCGGTTCATCGATCCAAAACCATAAGTTTATGTAATTGATGAATCAAGTTCATTTTCCAAAAGCATATTTTAAACAACTTTTATAACAGAAAGGAGAGGGAAAAAAAGAAAATGAACCAGATTAGACACGCAATATCAAAGGAAAGAGGAATATTCTTCAGGCAGGCAAGAGAAAAAAGTCCATGAAAGAAAATTAGATGAACTCAAAACATGAATCTTGCAAAGAATGCCAGCCTGAAGGCACAGTTGAGTTGAGCTGCAATTACAAACGCATAGCTGCTCCATATAAAGAAGAAGGCCCAAAAATCCAGAGTCACAATTTATATATGTGATTATCAAGGAATTCTCTGTTAAAATCAATAAAAACATTTCTAGTAATCAGTAAAGTAACATAGTGCAAGCAATGAATGTGCTGCAAGTAATTCAGTTGGTAGGCCTCAAACATGCAGGATATTAGCAGTAGCATGCAGGCAATATCAGCTGCTAGGCCTGGAGTCACGTTAAGTCTGATGCTCTGTTCACATGGAAGTATGGAACAGAACCACCATATAAGTAGGAAATATTAAGCCATATGAAGAAGCAAATGTGGCTGCAGATTAGTCCACATCCACAGGAAAGCAAATATGAGTGGGGATCAGTTAGCTAATTTGAAATGGTCTTAAAAGCATTCTTCAGTATTTGAAAGCTCTTCTTGTCCAAAGCTCCTATAAGGTATCATAAAAGTGAATAGAGCTTCCTAGGCTCACATTAGAAATTAGATATCATACTCTAGTGTTACATTTTTTGTCTTGGGTTTAAAAGGAAGAGTATGCCTAACTCCGTCTTAGGTGCTCTTTCCTTTTCTAAATCTTGTACTCTTCAGCTTAGGCCCCAATATGCCCTTCATTGTAATGTTTTATGGACATTAATAAACAAGCAGAGGTCTGCCTAACCCCCACCATCATTTAACATAAGCATAGTATGAGGATCTTACCAAGCTGGTACCATAGGTCTCTGTCTTAGCGTATCTTCGCGGAAATATTTTGAAGTCAACAGCCAATATGCAAAAGCAAGTAAGCATCATCTGCAACAATTAGCAATACAGCCAAAAGTAAAACCCCCATTCTAACATATATATTATTAAAATTAAAAGAATGTACATTCTGTAAGTGAGTTTATATACCATGCAGACCCTGTAAGATGAGATATAGGTCCTAAGAGAGTGGGCTCCATCAACCTGAAATGAAGATCGAAATCTGATTGAAGATTAAATAGATTTCAAGTTAATTGTCCGACTACAACTCAACTGTAGGATCCTCGTGATACCTAAAGCATTGTAGATATCAGATGCAGAACAGAACTTTTACCAAAGCAGAGAAAGCAATAAAACAATCTATTGCTAACAAATTTACCTTATAGCTACTATAGAGAGAAGCAGCAGTAAGACTAGGACCACTGCATTTACATATATCCAATCAGCCAAAACCTGTCATTTCATAGCTATTGTTATTTGTTACCAATACAGTTGAATACATATAAGGCCATTGATATAAAATGTTAACACAGGCCAACGCTTTGTGGGGGACTAACATTCAGAAAAGAGCCCATCGATGATGATTAATTAACATTATTAACTAACAAGCGCCCTCCCATACCCAATCCAATTAAAAGATTCACGGAAAAACAACCAATAAGTAAAATTCTCAACTGAAAAGCTTCTTGAATATAAAACTCGAAAACAAAGACCAAACCCCTTAGTACTCCAAAGAGAAACTACTCTTGCAAGATTACGACCACTTACAGTTAAAATTAAGATGGCTGGAATAAAAATCCAAAGGAAATCTGCAGTGGCTGTTGCGACATGGGTTCTCAAATTTAGTCTACGAACACTTGCATCATCATCTTTTTTCAATGAAGCCTCAGAATGAGGACCTGATGCACAAAACACAATAATTAACAATTTGTCCACTTAAAATTATTATACAAAAATAAAATTGAAATATACTAAATCTGATTATAATTCTATTATATAAACACAATTAGCAGCTAAAATGATGTAAATAAAATAATTGTGGAATGTGTGAAATTTCAGTTTTTTCTTACTACCTGTTGCCGTCAATGAGCAAATCGCGCGGCGTAGTAATATGAGGAACTGAAATTATTTAACATTAATAATAAGAAAATTATAATTTGACCAAAAAAAAGTAAATTTTAACCAAAAAAGAAAGAAAAAAAACGAGAAGAGGAAGTATATTTACACATAGTGTTGTTATGAGAAGGAAAAGTTCGAACATTGACGATCCTGTTAAATTGCTCACAAATCTGCAAAAAAGAAAAAGAAAAATCAGTCAATATCAATCTTAAATAAACAAAGTTTAGACGATTTCTTCATGTAACAACATTTACATGCGAAATTAATTAAACACACACACACACACGTATGTATGTATATATGTATATCAACATTTACATGCGAAATTATAAATACATCCACGCATATATATATAAACAAAAATACACACACACACACACACACACACATATATATATATATATAGAGAGAGAGAGAGAGAGAGAGCGTAACTGTTCTTTGAGATGCTTGTTAGGAGTTAACGACATTTTAAGGGGAGAATCCATTGATGTAAATTTTTCTGTTGAAACACAGTAAGCTGATCTATTATGGTGTTTGAGCATCAGTAAATGCGTGTGTATATATTATGTTGTAATAGAAAGACGTTAGTCGTAAGCACGACAATCGATGATATCGTGCTTCGTTAGACGATTTCTTCAGATTTCAAACTTCCAATGGGGAAAAATACTTTGGTCCCACAACGGAAAGATAGGCTAGGTAATTTTTTGTTATTTTCTGGACTAGTGACATAATTCCTTTGACCAAAAAAAAAAAAAAAGACTAGTGACATAGTTGGGTTGTAAAAATGGTCAGGTGCTGTTAATTAATTAGTAAGTTAGGGGTATGGCCATCGTTGGTGTGACTGTTGCCGCAGCGATCCTTACAGGAGGATCTGTGGTGATTGCACGCGGTGGTGGATGAGCAGTTGTATAATAAATGTTGTATTTTTAAAAGTAATGTAAAATTTTTATGTTGTTTATAATGTTGCATTATAATTCTTTCATTTAATTTTTCGTTAAATTTAACAGAAAGTGACATACACACACTTTTAATGTAATTAAGAATTACACAAAGCATTAGCACTCATATTGATAGATTAAAATACCCTTATATTCTTTCTAAATTTTCTTTCTTTCATTTTTTTTTTTTTTCATTTTCACTCTTCTTCTTCCTCACCTCTAGCACATCCCACCATTACATATCTCCATCATAAATAATTTTAGATATGCAACATTAATAATCTTTTGAAAATTCTCATAATCTATAAATAATTTTCATATAGGAATTGAACCTTAAGATTGACTTTTAAATTAAATCTTATTTCTTTTTCAAAGTTTCATGACTTTAAATGGTTATTTTGTGTATTAGTTTGATGGATTTCGTGCTAATAAATTCATTGATGGTTGGTGGAGGTGATTGCAGTGGCAGAGGTAGTGGATGAAGATGGTGAAAGGAATGGTGGAGATGGAGTAAAGTGGTGGTTGCTGTAATGCGAAAGACAATATATATATAAAATTTTGTGATCCTCCAACACTAAGCAAGACATATAGTTTAGTGGTTAAGTAACTTGTGAATAATGTGAAGGATTTGTGTTTGAACCTCTTCAATGGCAAAATTGTATTAAATACTTTGATATCTTTATTGGTATGCTTGCCACATGGCATTATTTTATTGGCAGTCCAAAAAAAGTAATCTTCAACCTCAGATATGCAGAATTTTAAGTCATGAAAAGAAAAAACTTCTAAAATTCATATTTTTTTCAATTTTTATTCAAATCGCATGAAACTTGAAGTATTAGATTCATGATTTCAAGTAGAATGAAAAGAAATAAAATTTACTATAAAATTATTCTGATCAAAATATCGTTAACGTGATTAATAATAATAAAGGAAATTTAAAAATAAAAATACAAAATATTTTTATTTAATTGAGGTAATTTTGTCTTTTATAGCTTTTAACGAACAAATTTTAACAGATATTTGGATTGGGGAGAGTGTACATCATTATGTATAACATAGGGGGTTTTACGCTACTTTTCAAAATATAGGGTTTATTATGCAACTTTTGCAAAATATAAAAGGGTATGGTGCATTTTATTCCCCCATAGTATTGTAACTTGAAAGAAAATTTAGTATAGATATTGAGAAGCCTTCTCTTTCATTATCGATATATTGGAACATCTTTCTCCTTTGCATAGTAAATTTATTCAATTGCTCCATAGATATAGGCATACCCAAATTTCGAAATTCTTATGTATTCTCGCAATATTATTTTCTTGTTTCTTTTTCCTATATCTCTGTTGCATCCAATTAATTAATAATTATTCAACCCTTCAGCACAACATGATGGTAGGGAAAGCATTTGCAAATGCATTTGAATTTTTTGAACAAATTCAATGACATGATTAGAAATGGAGAACCTACGAAGATGCCTTAACACGGATTATATCTAGAATGTGATAGCGCAACATCTTTAGACAAAGAGAGATTTAAGAATTTATTTTAATAAAAATTACAACATACAATTTAAAACACGTATACAAAATTATTTTTCCAGTGGAGTCAAAATAAAAACACTCTGATGGTACATCTACCCCTGTCTAAGGACCTGAAATTTAGATTCTTCTCCTAGCAGCATGCCTGTGGTGATGATTTTGTCTTGCTTTGATCATATCAAAATATCCAATGGCATAAGCAACTGCAAGTGTTGAAAAGAACCCAACAGGGTAACCAATTCCTGCAAATTTCCATGAAAACCATGTTTCTTCAGATGCTTCAATGTCTAAATCTGGTAGTTGTGGTGCTGGTGGTATAAGTTCACAAGGGACCTGGATTTGTATACCACATAATCCACTATTGTTAGCATAGTAGTCTGGGCCAATTAGTGTGTTCATTTGAGGACTTTCTGGAATACGGCCTGAAAGCTTATTGTTGCTCACGTCCAACCAATTGATCTCCAAAAGCTTCACAAAAGTTTGTGGTATTTCACCGGACAGATTATTATGTGACAAATCCAAGGTCTCTACACTCTTTAATTCACCAAAAGACATAGGAATTTCTCCAGAGAATGAGTTGTATGAAAGGTTCAACAACTTTAGATCTTTGAGAGCACCTAATGAAGAAGGAATCTCGCCTGATAAATGATTTTTGGATAGGTCTAACAAAGAATAAATTGCAAGGTTTCGACGTGATAGACCTTGTTTTGATTTCTTCCAGTTAACTATGAGATCGTTGAACACTACTAGGTCTCTAGTTGCTATGAACTCACTAAGATCAATAGGAATTTGGGGGAGGTCAAAGATACTTGAGGAGATGTATGGAGTATTAACCATACCAGTGAGATTGCCTAAGCTTAATGGAATACACCCGTTAAGGTGGTTGTTGGATAGGTCCAAAAGTCGAAGGCTTGAAAGATTAGATAGATTGTCAGAAATTGAACCCTCAAGGGAATTGTTTCGAAAGTTTAGCACTTGCAGATTGTATAACTCAGAAAGAAATGCTGGAATTTCACCAGTAATATTGTTGTCGTGGAGATCAAGATGTTCAAGCAGATGGAAATTGGTAAGATTATTGGGCAAATGTCCCGAAAAATCATTTTGACCCAAAGACAACATAATTATGTTTTTACCGAAAGTAAAAGTTGGTATCTCACCTGAAAATTTATTTGAAGATAAATCAACATATGAAAGGACTTCTGAGTTAAACCTTGGGAGCTTGTTATCGGAAAAATTGTTGTTCGACAAATCTAGCAATACTAGGAAAGACAAATTTGAGAGGGACTGCGGTACTGACCCTGATAAATTATTGTCCGAAAGAATTAGGACGCTTATACCTCTTGCATCACCAATATTTTCTGGCAATTCCCCACTAAATTTATTCCGTGAGAGATCAAGTACTGCCAAACTTTCAGACTGAAACAAACTTGCGGGTAAAATACCTGTAAGCTTGTTATCAGATAAAATCAAAATGCTTGCGGAGTCATTAGTTAGCCAGATTGGCAAGGTTCCTTCCAGCTTATTGCCACTCAAGTCCAAAATATTAACCTTTGTTTTGGAAAGCCATTGAGGAATAGGCCCTGTAATTTTACAAGAACTCAGTGACAACTCCCTTAGATTACCTTTAGGAACAACGTTGTCATTGCTATTCCATGTAAGCTTGTTTCCTCCTAGGTATAATGACGTCATGTTCTCGAGCTCTACCAACCCCGATGGAATCTGACCTGTTAGTTGATTGTTGTGAAGCTGAAGGAATTCCAATCCCTCCAACTTTTGTATAGATGGTGGTATCCTGCCAGAGAGTTGATTGTTGTCAAGCATAATTCTTGTCAATTTCTCCATCTTTTGTATAGATGCTGGTATCACACCTGTGAGGTAATTGTTACTCAAGTCCAGATATGACATGTTCAACATGTTCCCTATTTCAGCTGGAATCTCACCTAAGAGTGAGTTGTTTCCGAGGTCTAAAAATTCCAGCTTTGTCAAGCTCGAAATTGACAAGGGTATCTCACCTTTAAACCTGTTATTGCCCAACGTCAAGGTTTGCAGCTGAGTAAGATTCCCAATTTCTGGAGGAATATTTCCTTGGAGAAAATTCCCATCAATTTGCAGAAACTTCAAATTTTTTAGATTACCAACATCACTACTTAGTTTCCCTTCAAATGAGTTATAATTCATGCCAAGATGTTGAAGATAACTTAAATTAAAAAGCTGTTGAGGAATTGCACCATTGAAATTGTTCCCTGAGAGATCAAGATAAACAAGTCTAGTTAAATTGGCAATTCCTTCACCTGATAATTCACCTTCAATTTGACTTCCAGCGAGGTCAAGCGACATAAGAGTTCTTATACGAAAGAGTGGAGTCAAGACATGAGTACTGTTTAAGAAGGACTCGTAAAAAAGAGGGGTGAGACTTAGACCAGAAACATCTTCTGAAGATCCACGGGTATGACATGTCACCTTGCTCCATTTGCAGCAACTTAAGCTGGAATTCCATGAATCTAAATCAATGAGAGTCGACGTCCAAACTACACCGCCTCCTATCGAATTACGAGCAATCAATAATGACTTGAACTCAAGAAGAGCTTCTTTCTGAACCTGAGGGCAAGAGAGAGAAATAGAATATAAGAGATTCAGGATACAATACATAAAGAATAAGCTGAGTTGAACGCTTAAATTTGCCATTTTGTGTCTATTATACTCACTTTGCCTAGAAACAGCTTGGACTTATATAGATCAATGGAATGCTGGTAAAAGACAAAATAATGTAGGGTCCTGAAGAATTTGTCAGTGGTTGTTAGAGTAAAGATCCCGGAAGGATGGTAGGAAGGGTGACCCACGACAGTGGTCATGGACTGCAGCACCAGCTTCGTCGCTGCATTGTTTTTTTTTTAATTTTATTTATTCAAAGAAAGATTTAAAATCATATATATATATATATATATGTAATCGCGAAATTCGATCCAACTCGCAAATACTGCAAGGTCGCTGCATTCTTTTCAACGCTGCAGTGCAGCGTCTTGACCCCGTCGACTTGTGGGTCAAGCATCCAATGAATGGCTTGGAATCGGTAGTATGGGGCCGATCGGATAGGAAAATTTTCATAAATGCATGGTTAAGAGGAGGACGCAATCTGTTGACCAGGCTTTTTTAGTTAACTTCGCAGAGACGTTAAGGAGACTTATTGACCTAAATTATTTTATGGACTCTATAAAGTCTTTGATATTATTGGTGAATTTTCCGCGTGGAAGGTCTCCTGTTTCATAACAACCACAGAACATGGAAAACAGATGGAAGCTTCACATGTTATATATCAATAACAATATTGAAGAAAATAGCCCACTGGTTGTGAAAGTATGGATATTTGTTGACAATGTTGTGTCAGAAAAAATACATTAACTGTCGGCTGGCGTCTGAACGAAGAGAACAATTCAATTCTATCTTGAATTGCAAAGCCACGTGGAAGAATTGTTGTTGAAGATTGCTATGATGATATATTAGTTTAGATAAAATATATTAGTGCTCTTATTATATATTAGTCTAACTTAATGCTTTACCCACTTTATGTAATAATATCAACTTTTATTGTATATATATATGTAGTATGCAGAAGATGAAAGATAAGAGAAAGAGAATTGCAAGAATCGAGTTCAGAGAATTTTTCAGTTATTTTATTTACGTTATTATTATGTTTCATAACACCACTGGTTGTATTTACTTTTTGTTAATGAAGTTTTTCTGTTAGGACCAAAAAAAAAAAATGCACCATTCAGAAGTTTTAACCGCCGTTGCGCTAAAGCGCATCTATTTTCTTGTAGCGGTGCTAACTTGCTGCTATACGTTTTCTTTGCTTGCTTTGTAGTAAGAGCCTAATATATAGCCGCATCTATTGGCTCCTATTTATATTCTGAAATTAACATGTTTAACATCATAAACTAGCTGAATACTTTTGTAATGAATTGGGTCTAATTATTAGTGTGTTAGTATATTGAGACAATTTAACTAGTCCAAAATACTTATGTTTGTAGACCGTAATAATAGTAATAGTAAATTTAAATCATTATAATACTATTTGAGAGTCTATTCGAGAGAAAGTACAATTTTTTTTTGTAGCATAGAACTATCTAGTTTAAGCATTGCATACCACGACATAGCTTTGTAGCATGGACTGTTACTCTTGATAGATTTTGTATCAAGGGACTTATCTGATTGAAAGCTCCTAGTCTACTCTTTGAATGGTATGAAGTGATTGGATGGTTAAATTTGAATGGCAATTCCAACCAACTTCAGTCTTGTGTTGTTTGACTCTATTTTTTTGCTACCATGTAACATTTGTGGAGTGAAAAAAAATATGTGAGTTCATGGTCAAGCTACTAGTAAGGAGGAACAAGTTTTGCAAAAGATTGCTAATGACATTAGGCATAAAGTTAGAATTGATGGTAAATATTGGAAGACAGATATCAACTTCGATATTTGTAATTTTTAAAATTTAGATGGTACACAATTGTGTGGCTAATGCTTATGAGGTATCATGTTCGGAGAGTCCGATTTGACCTCTTGTAAAATCACTTGTAAAGAGTTCTATTAAGTTTAACAAAGACACTTATTTACTAAACAACAAAAAAAAAAAGAGAAGAAAAAAAGAAACTTAAACCATTATAATCTAAACAATATCTCTAACAAAAATGATGTAATACCGATATCATATCCATAATTAGTGCATAAATCTTAGTTAGCAGTTCCAACAACTTTGGCCATAACTTACATCATCAAGTTATCTTGCTGAAATACTCTTAATCTTCTCTACTTATAAAAACTTAATTTTTTTTAGGTCAAAAACAAAAATATTCCATAAATTCAAATGGATTACATGAGCTTATCATACTCCAGTACAATAAAAATCCATATTTAGTAGACACATGAATTCAGGTGAACTGTTAAAAACTCAATCGATCGGCAAGCAGTTCTTAAATTTTAGTTTTGAGATCCAATCATAGAGTTAGATTCGCAATGCTCCTAATGCAGTGAAACCTCAATACCATAATTTCATATCCTTTAGATTAGGCTCGCCTTGGTATGAACTCTCCAAACCATGCATAGATCTCCCCAAACTAAGTTAATTTATCCTATGTTTCAAGGTCGTGTTTATCCTCAAACCTTTTACGCCACCTTTAACAGCTTTTTATTTTTTGACACATTTAATAGCTCTATTTAGGTGATTAAGTTTATTGAAATAATATAATAATGAGGAATGGTATGCACAACACGTTCTATTCAGTATATATCGTTTGCTTAAAAAATATAGAAATTTTGAGTTTAGCCCAATTTATAATGTATAATACGCTCTAGGATTGAAATGACACATCAATTTTATAATAGAATATTTCCCTCTCACCAATTTGTTTCTAGGCTCTATTTAGTTGTGAAATTTAACTTTTGAATTATAAAGTTTTTAATAGTAAAATTTTAGTTAGAACTGCTATTGAACAAAAATACTATTTGCCCTATGTTGAGTTATGTTGGGCTTTTAAAATTTTTAGGTGCAATGTTGAACATTCAAAAATATGGAGAAGCGTATTTGAGGAAAAAAAAGAAAAAATACATTTGCAAAAATCTTTTTTGAAAAGCTCTTTAAGTTCTGTTTGACCTAACTTAACACTTAAAACTGCTTCATGTGTTTGTTTGGCTCAATGCTCAAAGAGTTTTTAGATAAAAATTGAAACTAAAAAATGTTAAAAATTAAAAACTAAGTTTTTTCCCACCAAAAAAAAAACCTCATCCTTGTTATGGAAACTTTGAGAAGCAATTTATGGCATCTTATGCTCCGTTTGTTTGCTGTAAAATATTTTACCGGAAAATATTTTCCGGATTTTACGGTGTTTGGTAATACTAGAAAATTGGTCAACCGTAAAATGTTTTCCAGTCAAAAATTACGGCTGCTTTTTCTTAATTTTACGGTGTTTGGTAACACCGGAAAATTGGTCAACCGTAAAATATTTTCCGGTCAACAATTGCGGCTAGTACAAAATTATGT
This sequence comes from Ehretia macrophylla, assembly GCA_037974665.1. Classification (NCBI taxonomy): domain Eukaryota; kingdom Viridiplantae; phylum Streptophyta; class Magnoliopsida; order Boraginales; family Ehretiaceae; genus Ehretia; species Ehretia macrophylla. Next base: position 51,814,691 of record CM075773.1, read on the forward strand.
AAAATGTTTTCATGTCCTTTGGGATAAGAAAACATTTTACCGAACTTACCGTACATCCAAACACCAGAAAATATTTTTCAGTATTCTATTTTCCAGTAAAATATTTTCCTTCAATAAGTTATTTTACGGCAAACAAACGGAGCCATGTAAAATATTTTATTTTCCAGAAAAACACTTTCCACGGAAAATATTTTACACAAGCAAGTTATTTTACGGCAAACAAACGGAGCCTAAATGGCCGCTAGTGATGATTCCTTCTCTGATGATTATTTTATTTTTTATAGCTAGAAGCTCCAAATTGGTGGTGAGAGCAAATTTTAGGAAGTTATGGAAGCTTTGTTATTTATTAGTGTAAACACCTTATGTTTTTGTTGTTCTTTTTTTTTTTTGGTTCCGAATTCCAATGTAATTGTTGGAGTATTAATAGAATACTTGCTTGCTTAGGAAAAAAATAAAATAAAATAAGAAGTGCCTTTGGGTCTAACTCATGAATCATCTTGTTGAAAACTCTCATAACACGACTGAAATAAAACATGAACAAAATTTCTCTTATGCGCTGTACTATCACATATTGATGGGGGAAGTCTTTGTATAGTTTATAAGTGTGTACTATACGTTTAAGTGTAAATTTAAGTTTACTATTTTTAACCAGTTGATGTGAAATCCAAATAGTTATCTTTTAATCTTATAATACCAATCTTGCCTAGGAATTTGCATAGAACATTCAAGTGGTTGTATATACAAGTATATACAAATATTGTACGGTTAATTACCCCTGCAGTCCTATATCTTATGCGTTTTGTTTAGTTGGTCCCTTATATTCAAAATGTACAAAAAATGTAACGTTTTTGTCACGTAAGTGGCACGTGATAGGTAATTTCAAAAAATAAGAAGGGCAAATCCGTCCGCACAAAAAAATTCTTCACCCATTTCATCCATTTACAATCCATAAATCCCCAATTCTCAAATCCCTAACCCTAATCCTTACCCCTAAATCTCCAATTCCCAACATGACAATTATATAATTGTGGAATTAAAATCAACCTTCCTCGTATTAATTCTACTCCCTCATTGCTGCATATATATATAGGCAAATTTAGCTAGCCATTTATCATAGGGGAAAAACTTAGGACAATTGATCATATTTAACTTACATGTGCACATCTCCAAGACGAATTGCAAGTTTCTTTGTCCTTCTGATGAACAATTCTCAAGCCTCAAGGAATATTGTTCGACTAAGTACTCCAACATATGCTCGAGAGCCTGGATTTTACTGATACATCAAGTACATCAAAAAGGAGCAGTGTGAAACGGGTAGGGATTAGGGTTAGGGTTAGGGATTTGGGAATTGGGGATTTGGGGGTTATAAGGGGTGTGAAAATATGAGTGTGGGAATCGAGCACAAGTCTGAAGAATAAGACCATTTCTTGTGCTGACGGATTTGCCTTTCAATATTTACAAAATTAACTATCATGTGTCATTTACATGATAAAAACATTATATGTTTATGGAAGGACTAACGGTATCACAAAATAAAAAGATACGGAATTAAGGTATATACATTTTGAATATAAGAGATCAACTCGACAAAACACATAAAGATATGAAACCGCGGGAGTAATTAATCCAATATTGTATCTTGCAAATCTGCGCCTCAATATTGATAACAAATTTTTTTTCGCAATATTGATAACATTTTTTTTTTTTTTTTGAGTTTTGGAGGAGGCTAAGTCAATTAAGTTTCAACGAGACCAATATTGATAATGTTTTAACCCTCTTATCTTTCTTTAAGAGGAGTAATAGCGGTATAGGGATTTGGTTCAACACATGACACCCGATATTTTGGTGTAATTCATAGTTTGCTAATCAGTTAGCACATCAATTCGCTTCTCTACAGACATGCGACACTTGGTAGCCAACCCTCCAAGGAAGAATGTACCGGCACGCCATTATTAAGGGCTTGAGTTGATTATTCACTCACACTGGTTTGTTAATCAACTAACAAATCATTACTGAATCAGTCACAATAGAAAGTTTACCCAATCTCTCTATCCAATTGCCATTTCCGTCATGGAATACACAACTCACTCCTACAAATTTCACGTTATCTTTTACTCAGCCATCAATATTTAATTTCCAACTCACACTTGGTTTTGAAAACATTGAAAAGGCTTGTTTAATTTGAGATGTTTCTTAAAAAACTAGTTGCCTTGTGTTTATTCCACTTTCTTGAGTTGTCTCATAAGGATTACTTCAAAAGAAAGAAAATATAACAAACACAATCAAATTGAGTCTATCTGACTTGGTGGATTAGGATATATAGATGTGAGAGTGTCACTAGTTAGAATATATAAGTTCTCCTACATAAAAAAAATTATAAATTTCAAGTTTATATAAATCTTAAGTTACTTTTTTTTTTTGTACTAATTGATTTTATAATAAAACCTCATTATTTTTTAACATAGTATAAGAGTTGGACACTTGTTCTATATTGAAAAATCAGAAATTCTAAAAAATTATAAATTTTAAGTCTATTATATAAGATCTTAGGTTCAAATTTGAGACTTTTGGCTATAATAAGTCACTAACTTACTACTCCATCCATTAAGAATTAAGCAATCTTTGAAATAGAAGGATGTAAATTCAAATTTAGGACTTTAAGTCATAAGAAGTTTCTAAGTAATCATTCTATTCGTCCTTTAAAACCGCTTATTCAACTTTTTTTACACCAAAATGCAGGTTAGACTTTTTTTTTTCCTTCAACTCTTTGCGTTATGTTTTTAGAGCCTCCATTAAAGATGGCTTAAGAAATCAAACTCTATATGCAATAATGACTCCCAATATATATATCAAGTCAGTCAAATATCTAAATTCAAATAGTTTCAGAAGAGTTCAAACTTGTGTTTGTGTTGATCCGTATTACTCCCTTTGCCATTTAAGCCAACCCGTTGGGACTACTTTACTCTCTTCTTTGTTCCCATTCTTTTATTTTTCTTTCTTGAACATAATGAAGAAAATAAAGAAGGAAAAATAATTGAACACGTGGCATTTTAAGCATGTACATGTTATATGGCATCATAAAACTCTAATCCATGTGAGATCACGTGGGATTAGACTCCCACGTCAACTCTATAACTTACTCTTCACTTGATATTTTGGGATCAGACTTTACATCAACTCTATAACTTACTTTCCATTAGATATCCTAAGTCGAGACTCCACATCAATTCTATAACTTACTTTCTACTTGATATTCACATGGTTTTTTTTTTTTTTTTTGGTCAAATATTCACATGGTGTTGGGTGGTCCGAAAATCAAAGAAAGCTTTTAGTCCACACTTGAAGTGAAGGAAGTAATGGGGGAAGTATGGGTATGGGGATGGGGATGGGGATGGGAAGGGCAAAAGGGAATGGATCATCATGTGAGGATCATGTCATCCCTATTCGAGGAAAGCGATCTCTGCTCCTCTTTTATTTTATGATGAATTTTTCTTTTCGGAAATTTTGTCTGGCACACATCAAGGAGTCAATTTTCAGGACAAGAGGAGAATTGAAAATTTTTATTTAGTAAAAGATAAAAATTCATAATTTAAAATTCATATATAATAATTTTATTCAATAAGAATTAAATTGATTTTTAGAATATAAACATATTTTTTTTTCTTTAAAAAAAAATTAGGATGAGCCGGAGTTACAACCTCCACTCATTTGTAAATGCCTTTGACCTAGCTTGGGACCATAGGTTGATCCAATTGTTCAGTGGGTGGCTATTAGACCCAAATAATTTTTAAAGTATCTATAAAAAAAAAAAATTCAGTTGACCCCAAATATTTTAAAATTAATTAGTCTCTACTAGAAAAATATATATAAATTGGTACAATTGTGAAATTATTTGTTATGCAGTATCTATTGAGAACCAATTCTAGATTTTCCCTTTGCTTGTGATACCTAACCCCATTCAAAGAAAACGTCACTCAAGTTAATTAAATACAAAATCTACTAAAATTGGCTCTAAAAAAATAAAGATAAATAACTTTTTGACCATCGAAAAAGAGGTAAGAACAAAGTTTTTAAAAACATTCACGAACTCCACCTTTTCACTTTAGCACGTAAACCTACGTACTGAGATAAAATTAAACGTCCCAAATATTTTTAAGACTTTCTCATAGATACGATCCAAGTTAGTTAATTACATGAACCAGCTTTGGTTTCTTATAATTTGGAAAGATAGACACGCAAAAACTACAGGCTCCTTTAGTTTTGCTGCCTAATCCACTAGCTTTGGCTTTTGAACGTGGTTTTGAATTCCTATACTTGTCATTCATTGGAGAGAAGTCCCTCCACTTGACAATTAATTCTAACCTGTTTCGTCATCATGCAAAGCTATGGTGGTTTTATGAACAAGGCCAATGGGAAATACACTTGCAGTTTTCGGTTTTAGGATGACAAAGACTTTGCGACGACCAAATTGTTTGGCTATCAATCAACTTGCAGTTTAAGAAATTGTGATGGCCAATGGAGATTCATGTACCAAAAAAGAAAACCAAAAAAAAAAAAAAAAATAGAATATTGTAAGTTCAATAGCTTCTTGATTGAAAAAGTTAATATTGCTGAAGCAAGTGGTAAGAATAAAAGTTCCTTATGTATGAGCCTATTTAAGATTTTGGTTTAATACATTTCTTTCGAAAAAAAGTTGAAAATGTAATGTATTTTATTATAAGTGATAGGAATTGGAACTTTAATTTTACTAAGTTTTCAAAATTTTAAACTTAAATGAGAGATACTAATTTATATCTTACTTAAACACAATTACATCAATTAAGTAAACTTAATCATAAAGTAGTTGCAGAAATGTGGCTTTACCTCAAATAGTTGGGTAGAATGGACAGGTAATTATCTGTTGTAATCAAAGGTTTCAAATTAAAACCTATGCTCTCATTGCAAATATTGTCGCCCCTTGACCCAATTCGAGCATATATTGATGAGTATCGCTACATCATAGAATTTATAGTCTTAATATGATCTTACGTAAAAGGAGTTTCTCATTAAAAATAAAAATGAAAAAAAAAAGAATATGTAAATGTAGCTTTGCTAACTAAGTCTATGTAGTGCCTGTTCTATTTTGTTTCTAATTTTTTTTGTTAACTTTGAGAAACATTCTCACGGTCAACCAACCCACGATACATAAACTTGATTAAATACCACCATGCTACATACACCCCTACAATGGGTACTAGCAGTACCACCTGACCTAATGACTGAATGTGAACCAAAATTTAGGGGCGCAGCGATTTGACTTGCTTTTTCCTACTTACCACTAGGGCTAAAGTCTATGTAGTACCAACTTTGCCTAATTTAATGCCTCGTTCATGTGCAAAATCCCAGGAAAAATCAGTCAACCAAAGTGTTAAGCACTGTTGCAGAATGGAAACCAAACCCGAATTTATTCTTGGGAAAATGGAGAGGCAAAGCATTTGGTACTCATTTAAGAAGATTAATTGAAGATTCATTGTCATGTGTCTTTTGGTATTTCTAGATTCATAGTTAATAATGCGTCTCTTAGCTTTCCTAAGTGCATTTAGTATGTGACTCTTTGTAGTCCTAGTTACTAATATAAATTGGTGTGTTGTCTCTGTGTTTTGGCAAGAGTGAAGAGCAAAAGAAAAGAGTGAAACACAGAAAAGAGAGAGTGAGAAAAATACTTTGTAATATTTTGTGAGTTTAATATACGAGCATTTTTGTATTTAGAAAACATATCATTTCTCCGTTATTTCTGTGTGAGGATTCGTAAATCCTAAATCGAGTTTCGTAAATCTTTTGTCACTATCTGTAATCCCGTATCAATTTTCAACATAGTGGCATCAGAGCCACGGTTCTAAGTGTGTGCAGCCCTTCTCATATTCCTCTATCGTGGCTTACAATCTTGTGCAGTCACAACTTCCAAAACTCATTGGTGAAAATTATGAAAATTGGAGTATTCAAACGAAGACTATATTTGGTTCTTAAGATCTTTGGGATATTCTTACAGATGGTATGTTGAACTCACCGCAGAAGTTGAAGCAACTCTCAACGCGGAGCAGAAAAATGCTCTTAGTGAAACAAGAAAGAAAGACAAGAAAGCATTGTTCTTGCTTTATCAAAGCGTTGGTGAATCCATGTTCGAGAAAATTGTAGAAGCAAAATCAAGTAAAGAAGCATGGGATAAACTTGCAACTTTGTTCAAAGGAGTTGAACGTGTCAAGAGAGTTTGTTTACAAACGCATAGCTGCTCCATATAAAGAAGAAGGCCCAAAAATCCAGAGTCACAATTTATATATGTGATTATCAAGGAATTCTCTGTTAAAATCAATAAAAACATTTCTAATATCAGTAAAGTAACATAGTGCAAGCAATGAATGTGCTGCATGTAATTCAGTTAGTAGGCCTCAAACATGCAGGATATTAGCAGTAGCATGCAGGCAATATCAGCTGCTAGGCCTGGAGTCACGTTAAGTCTGATGCTCTGTTCACATGGAAGTATGGAACAGACCACCATATAAGTAGGAAATATTAAGCCATATGAAGAAGCAAATGTGGCTGCAGATTAGTCCACATCCACAGGAAAGCAAATATGACTGGGGATCAGTTAGCTAATTTGAAATGTTCTTAAAAGCATTCTTCAGTATTTGAAAGCTCTTCTTGTCCAAAGCTCCTATAAGGTATCATAAAGGTGAATAGAGCTTCCTAGGCTCACATTAGAAATTACATTTTTTGACTTGGGTTTAAAAGGAACAGTATGCCTAACTCCATCTTAGGTGCCCTTTCCTTTTCTAAATCTTGTACTCTTCAGCTTAGGCCCCAATACGCCCCTCATTGTAGTGTTTTATGGACATTAACTTAACATAAGCATAGTATGAGGGTCTTACCAAGCTAGTACCATGGGTCTCTGTCTTAGCGTATCTTCGCGGAAATATTTTGAAGTCAACAGCCAATATGCAAAAGCAAGTAAGCATCATCTGCAACAATTAGCAATACAGCCTAAAGTAAAACCCCCATTCTAACATATATATTATTAAAATTAAAAGAATGTATGTTCTGTAAGTGAGTTTATATACCATACAGACCCTGTAAGATGAGATATAGGTCCTAAGAGAGTGGGCTCCATCAACCTGAAATGAAGATCGAAATCTGATTGAAGATTAAATAGATTTCAGGTTAATTGTCCGACTACAACTCAACTGTAGGATCCTCGTGATACCTAAATCATTGTAGATATCAGATGCAGAACAGAACTTTTACCAAAGCAGAAAAAGCAATAAAACAATCTATTGCTAACAAATTTACCTTATAGCTACAGATAAATTCGAAATGTTCACTCAATTCAAAATGAAGTCATTAGCAATTAAGGTTCCGAAACTGATTTTGAGGGCAATTTCCAAGCTATATATATCATATTAGTTGTACTACAAATTCATTAAGTACAATAATAGTTATAGTAATAATAATAGAATAATAGAATAATAGCAATAACAATAACAAAGATCATGCTGACAATTGTAAAAATGTTGTGATAGAGTATGAAGAGCTGCTTACTTCATTCTATTAATTCACACATATAAATAGTTACAACAAGTTGACTTTTGGGAATTTGAATCCCAGATTGTATGCCTATTTACAGATTCACAGTGATTGTGATTAGCTAAGATTTGTGCTAGTCTTCATCCCTTGATTTCTGCTCATTCTTGTGCTGAGAATCTGGCTTGTCATGTGGCATCAGTGTTGCCTTATCATGCCCCCGCAAGATAGGCGTTCCATCGAGAATGCTTAGCTTGATACATTGTTTCTGAAATTGTTGGCGAGAGAGTGACTTGGTGAGCGCATCTGCTAGTTGGTCCGAGGAATGGACATGTGAAATTCTGATTTTCTTTTGAGCCACTTGATCCCTAACGAAATGGAAGTCCACGGCTATGTGCTTCATTCGAGAATGGAAGACTGGGTTGGCACACAGGTAAGTTGTTCCGATATTGTCGCAATAAATTGTTGGTGCGGCAGGCATTGAGATGTGAAGTTCTTGAAGAATATTTTGAACCCAATTGACTTCAGCCACAGTGGAAGCTACAGCCCTGTATTCAGCTTCGGTGGAGGATCGCGCCACCGTTCGTTGTTTTTTTCGAGAACCAACTAATTGGATTTGCTCCAAGATAGAGAATATAGGCTGACGTTGTAATACCCCTAGAAAATATGAGTTAATAATAAATTATTAAATCGTTAAAGAAAGATCAGATAATCGTTATATAGCATGTTAACACATATGCGCTAATATATAATTTAGTATGATAAAAAGGAATGTCGGACCACTTAGATATGTATGTTTAAGCAAATAACTTAAACTCCAAAATTTATTTAAAGAAGTTTGCAAGATTTCAAATTTACGAATCAAATTTGGGCCAATTTCGAAATTCAAACTGTACCAATTGATAAAGAGTTAGTTAGTGATCTATATATGGTTAGAAAGCTCTACGAGTCTAGTTTCTAATTCTTCAGACGGTGCATCAATCGGAGTTTTCTACAAAAAGTTATGCTCGTTTTGGTAAAATGTGTCTGAGCTGTCTAACGAATGATGAGTACGAGTTTTCGATGTTATTTTGCTCAATTCTGGTTTATTCCAACTCTGATTGGAATTTAATTTGATTAAGGCTAATTGTGGTGTTCGTTACTAATTACTTTAGCCAAGAATTCTTCTTAGAATAAGAAGACCCCACTGTTAGCCATATAATAGGACCGAAAAGGAAAGAATAGAAACATGATGAATCAGCTTGGTATTAGTTTCCCTAAGCTGCTGTCTGGCATTTAATTGGCATCGGTGGGGTGTTGAGGATATATGCTTTAGGAAGATAAACAATGAGAGCCAGAAAGGAAAAGATTCAAACTATATTATTGGTTAAACTAGCATGATATTAAGATATGTATTTGAATTCTAAAGAATAAAAGAACACGTCATGCTTAATCCTTTAGCATCATTATGCCACATCTTGCTTCAATTCCTACGTGTGCACATTGGACATTTTGAATATTCAACCACTTCATGCTATAGATAATACAAGCCATGTTGCACCATGGACATCTTTTACTTAATAAGTTTCACGCACCGCCGCACACTGCCTTATGTTAACAGCTGATCTTACCAATTAGTTTATAAAGTGCACAACAAAAGATAAGCATCAAACAGCTTTGTCTTTTAGACCTATATATATTGTGCATAGAAATACAAAGAAAGAGAAGAAAAACAAAAACGTTTAAGAGACCCGGGACAAAGAAGAAAATTCTTCAATAATATAGCAAACTCCATTCAAGTAAGGGTTAATTTCATTGAGTTTTACGGGTTTAACATTTAGTGTGTACATATATATGCTTATGTATGTGAAAGATGATAGAATAAACGCAGCTAAACCTGGATCTTAGTTGGAGGATAAGTTTAAGGGCTAATTAATTACAGATAGGTAATAGATAACCTTACATGTATAAAACCCAAGTTCTGAAATGCATTTTCTTAAATGAGCAACCGATAGACAGAAGAAAAGAATGAAAAAGAAAGTAGTAAAGTAAGAAAACAATGTAAAGAAGAGAAGATGGAATTGATTAATTGCTAAATAAATGTTACAACATTCAAAAAGTTATTCAGAACCTATATTTCGTGGTTTACTTATATTTGTTGAAATCTCTTGGCCTATTCTTTGTAAATATGTATAAAACCATAGTTTATAATTCTTATGTTGCAAGGGAAGAAAACATTTAAAATGATAATCAGCAGGATAAAGAAAGAATAAGATACAAAAGATAATAGGAGAATAAAAGTCAACTTGCATGTGATGGACTAAAAATACATGAACCAAATGTTTATGTCATCGGATAAAATGCTTAAATAACTAATAGGATCATATATGCATGTTTAAGTTCGGCAATTCATGTATACTACATGCATGTAAGATGACTTCTAATGCTAAACATAAATCATCTTCCAGTATTATATAGTTAATAACGTGACTTACTTTAGTATTCGAACGATATAGAATCCATGACCAGCATAAAGAGAAATTAAATAATAACTATGCATATTTTTTCTTTATATATCTTAGTTTATATTTATTATCTTGCAGTATCCAATTAGCTTGAGATGTATAATTTTGAAGAAAGAGTATTAAATAGGATTTAAAGCTCGATTGAGGTAAGTTGGACAACTTTCTTACACCTAGATTCTCTTTGGTTCTCTCCCTATTGCTGCAATTCTATGTCTCATATTCTGTAATTCGTTGACTCCGTTCCGATCCGCTCGTCCTACAGAATCTTGTACTTCATTTGTAGTAAAAGGCTATGGTGTTTAGGTATTGATTGTGTTGTTATTTGAGTATAATTGTATTAATTGTTACGTGTTATCCTTAAAGCTGTGACACCCATCGACGGATAAAACTGCCGCGTATACTTAGCTTTGTACCGTAGGTAGGGGACGCCCTACCTTGCGGAAGCCGCAGGTGACTATTCTGTGATTTAGCTATAACTATCACGGCTCTAGGTGATATTTATGTAGTATATGATATTAAGATATTTATATTTTGAAAAGTGAGATATTTATATTTTGATAATACAGTTAAGTTTGTATGATACTTCAGTACAGATAGGATTGTGAGATAACTGCACAGGTTTTGTGATACCCGATTGTATAATTCTGGCTTTAGCTTTGTGTGTGTGCTCTGTATTGATCAGGTTATGGTTCAGTTCTGGTCTAGTGTGAATTAGCTATTTTCGTCTCTCTAGTGCTTTGACTCTGTTTCACGCTTTTGTTTTAATTCTGATTTCTATATCGCATCATTTTATTCGGATAACCCTCAAAGCCTAACTCTGGGTATCCTTCTTACTGAATATTGTTTCGCTCATTATATTATCTTATTATAATTATGCAGAGACAGGGGCTATTGAACTATTCAAGTTGTATGGGTTTAGAGGCCACCCTATGAGATCAATGATATTTTAGAAAAATATTATTTGTAAAGTGTCGCTTTCTTGTAATAAATATTCGGAAATACTATTTGGTTTAATTAAGAGTTTTAGTCGCTTTGATTAAGGATTTTGTGAAATTTAGTTTTTGTATTGTGGTATTAGTGCCTTGCAAGTTTAGAAGAAGAAATCTTTTTAGACTTGCGGCATCGTGTCCCTAGGTTTTGCCTTAGCGAATTTTTTGGGGCATGACAGACGTAGAGCTGTGATCATCCATATTACCTGCCCACTCGGCATCCGAAAATGCATGAAGATTCAAGTTGGGTGATTGTCGGAGGTACAACCCATGAAATAGTGTGGATTTAAGGTATTGTAGGATTCTTTTTGCAGCAGCCCAGTGTGTAGTGGACGGGTTATGCATAAATTGAGACAACCTGTTGACTGCGTATGAGATGTCTGGACTTGTAAAGGACAAATACTGTAATGCTCCAATGACTTGACGAAAGGTTGTGGCATTAGTTGAAGGAGTACCGTCATGGAGTTTGAGAACTGTGGATGTAGAGAGAGGTGAGTGGACTTCTTTGGCATCCTGCATATTTGTTTTGTAGAGAAGGTCACAAATGTACTTGTGTTGTAACAAAAATAAGCTATTCTGTGTGCGGGTCACTTCAACACCCAAAAAATAATCGAGCGAGCCTAGGTCCTTAAGTGAGAACCGTTGGGCAAGAGAATTGATAATGCCTTGAACTGCTTTTAAGTTGTTTCCTGTAATTAAAATGTCATCTACATAGACTAGTAGATAAATGATTAGTGGTGCATGATGGATGATGAACAATGATGTGTCACTCTTGGAGTTAAAAAATCCAATTGATAACAAGGCTAACTTTAGTTCATTGTACCACGCACGCGGGGCTTGTTTCAGCCCATAGATTGCCTTCTTCAGTTTGCATACATGGTGAGGAAATTGAGGACTCTCAAAGCCCGGTGGTTGAATCATGTAAACATTCTAATCAAGGGTCCCTTGTAAGAAAGCATTGTTGATGTCAAGTTGCCGAATTGGCCACCCAAATTGAACAACTAAAGCGAGGACAATGCGAATTGTGGTTGGTTTAATTACAGGGCTGAATGTTGCATGATAATCTATTCCCGGCCTTTGATGAAATCCCTTTGCTAGAAGACGTGCCTTGTACCTCTCGATAGTGCCATCAGGTCACCTTTTAATCCTGAAAATCCACTTACAACCAATTATATTTTATGAGTCATATGGAGGAACTAAATCCCAAGTCGAATTTCGTATCAAGGCATCAAATTCACTGAACATCGCAGCCCTCCATTGAGGATACTTTTTAGCTCGGGTAATTGTGGTTGGTTCAATTCCCTCAGGTAAAGGATGGGTGGTTGTTAAGCATAATTTGGTTTTTGGTTTAAAAATGTTGTTCTTGGCTCTAGTGATCATTGGGTGGCATGTGGGTGTGGGGATGTGACATGGGGTATCAGAAATGGTATCGAGTCTTACTTGCGACGGAGCTAACTGAGAGTGCAGTTCTGTCATAGAGGGAGTAGGGAGGTCTTCATGAGTTTCCCGATCTGATGCGGCTCCATTGTGTGAGGTAGCTGTTGTGGATGTGTGTTTTGTGGAGTTTGAGCTTTGAGATAGGGGGACCCTATGAGATAGAATATGGAGTTGTATGACTGGTGGATCATTATGTGCAGGTGTGAAATGAGATGAACCAGTGTTGTTGTTGGATTGGGATGTGTCTTGTGGTACGAAGTGCTTTTTATTCTCGAGCCACTGATCATATTGAGATAGTGGAGGGTTTGAGTGCTTGGTGAAAGGAAAAATGTTTTCCACAAATAGGACATACATCGACACAAATACCTTTTGAGTTTCGAGGTCGAAGCATTTATAGGCATTGTGCAAAATTGAGTAGCCGAGAAAAACACATGGTCGTGACTTACTTTCAAGCTTATGTTTGGTGTATGGTTGTAACCATGGATAGCATAAACACCCAAAAATTTTCAATTTGTGATATTTGGTGTTTCTTGAAAGAGGATTTCGTATGGGGATTTGTTGTTGTTGTTTGGTGTAGTGAGTCTGTTGATAAGGTAGACAGCGGTTTGGCTAGCTACGGACCAAAATTGGGGTGACATGGAAGCTTGGTAGAGAAAGGTGCGAGTAGTTTCCATAATATGCCGATGACGACGTTCAGCAATGCCAACAATTTGGGGCGTATATGGTGGGGATATGAGGTGTTGAATTCCATATTTTTGTAGTGTGGTTGTGAGTCCAGTATATTCCCCACCCTATCAGAATATAATGTGAGAATAGAGAGCTGGAAAAAGCGTTCGACCATGGTTTTGAATTTAACAAATGTTGTAGTGGTATCGGATTTTGCTTTTAAAGGATACAACCACATGTATTTGGTGTGATGATCAACAAACACTATGTAATATCGAAACCCATCAAAGGACTGGATTGGCGCAGGGCCCTAAACATCTGTGAATATAATTTGAAGAGGGCGAGAGCTTTTTATTGATGAGATGGCAAATGGTAGCTGGTGACTTTTATTACAAGAACAAGAGTTACAATGGCTAAGTGGATTACGAGTAACAGGGAGAGAAAATTTGTTGACAATGTGATGAAGGGTTAGAGAGTGCGGATGTCCGATTCTAGAGTGCCACACATTCAGTGATTGTGTTGTTATATGAAACGCTTGAGGCTTGCTTGTCGGATTGGGCCACTCGTAAAGATTCCCCCTACTCCGGCCTTTCACTAGCACTGCCTCCGTCATCAAATCCTTCACAAGAAAAAAGACGAAAAAAAATCAATGGAAGTTAGATTTTGATTGCAAAATTGGGAAAAAAAAAATTAAATTGCGATGGATAGATGGTGCACAAAGCACATTTTTAAGTACAAAGTTAGAGCTAGAGGACTTAAGGCAAGAAGAACCAGTGTGGGTAATTAGGATATCAGTACCATCCCCAATGAGAATTCCTTCGCTACCGGCATAGTCAGAATGCAAGGAAAGATTGTGAAGATCCGATGTTATGTGGTCGAGGCTCCGGAGTCGAGGACCCAATTGGTATTGGTGCAAGATGCATCTCTTGTTAAGTAATTTGCCTGAGGAGGTAGTTGGTACTGATAGCGAGATCTACACTGCTTTGTGGAGTGGACAAATTTTTCACAAATTTGGCATTGAATCTTTGGGCCAGCATTAGGAGGGCGCGAAGTTTGGTTGAATGGGCGTGAACCTTGACTGACTTGATGGTTTGTAGTATGCCCATTGTTGAATTTGTTATTGTGTTGTTGATGTCGTGAGTAGTTGCCTTGATTGTATGATGTATTTTTCTTGTTCGAGTTATTCGAACCTTTGCCCCTGCCATGACCTTTGTTGGCTATCTGCGCCGTGATGATAGTTGCAGCACAACGAGACTCCTCTCTTTGTAGAAATGTTTCATGATCTGCTAGTTTCTCAAAGAGTTCTTCAAAGGAGATTGCCGAGTCTCGTGCTCGAATGGCTGCACTTATTTCTTTATAATCGTCCCCAAGGCCTGTGAGAACTGTGATGACGAGCTCGTCATTATTCACTAGAGAGCCAGCTAGCGCAAGCTCGTCAACTGTGGATTTAATTTGTCTCATGTAGTCTGCAATTGTTTTGTTGTCTTTCACAGTCTTGACTAGACTATTTCGTAAACTGTTAATTATTGTTCTTGAGGTATTAGCATAGGTGGTAAAGAGTTTCTCCCATGCTTGATGTGTTGTTTGAACATTGGTAACAAGGGGTGCAATATTCGGTTCAACTGATGCGAGTATGGCATGACGAATAAGGCTGTCTTGTCTTAACCATGGAAGATAGGTCGGATTCGGTATTGACTGTCCCTTGATGGTGATGTTGGCGGATGGGCATGGCAGAGTGCTATCCACATAGCCCATGAGATCATAGCCAAATAGCAGAGTTTGAAATTGTGCTCGCCAAGTAGGATGGTTCCATTTAGTTTTGAGTGGGAGTTGAGAGGCAGGGTTGATAGAAATCAATGAAGGAACATTGGTGGAGTTTTCTGCAGCGACTGGAATTGAAGTAGAAGAAGTGGAGTGTTATGAACTCGATAGTGGTGGACTGCTCTACTAATGATAATGGCCCAACCCAAATTACGGAGCCCAATACAGTTGTTGATCAACTAAGCCCAACTATTATGTGTCTTGTTAGTTAGAGTCTATTAGGCTTTTAGTATGTGAGATGTGAAACATATATATCTTGGTGGTTGTATCGAAGAGAGACTAGCAAACAAACACTATCTTTATTTCTATTTTGTTCTTCTTTCTTTAATTTATGTAATTTTCCTTTTGTTTATGTCTTTTTATTCTTCCTCAAAATTTTAGTTTGTTACATTGTGCTCTCGTTGAGAGCCGAACATGGCGGACGGAACAACACTAGATGCTATGGAGGAGACGGTGAAGAAGCTCGCGCTCTTAATTGACAAATTTGGAGCACCACCATCTCCGGTGCCCACTTCGTCAACGGTGACGACTACCCCTTCTACACCATTATCGGCAACAACACCTACTACCCCTCCGTGTTTCATCCACGAGATAGCTCCGACTATTCCGCCAATTTCATCGGTGAGCTCTCCAATCACCACTATTATGGGTACTCAAGTTTTTCCACCAACTGTTGTTACGTCGGAAGACCATACCTCGTGTAATGATGTTATAATGAAATCCGATGAAGATACTTCGAGAAAGATGATCGACAACGAGATCTCTTCAAACGGCGGCGGCGATGAGCAACAGTTTCTAGGCATGAATGACATGAAGTAGGGTTCAGATGTTAACATAAGTGATGGTACTTTCTTCTTCTTCATCGAATATTATAATGAAACTATTCGTATACTTGATGTTATGAAAAAAAAATTTGGGTTTAAACCCGGGACGTTTAGCTATAGTTTGTGGTTGACTGTTCTTGTTGATGGGAATAAGTTGAAATTAGTTGAAGATATGCATTCTATAAAGTTAAGTAAACTGTTTGATGAAATGTCGAAAAGAGAATTGGTTTCTTGGAATGTGTTGATTCTTGGGTTGGATCCTGATGTTTTGGTTAATAATGCTTTGTTGATGAACTCTATCAACCAAAAGGTTAAGATGACGAAACTTGACTTTAGTGGGCTTGAACTAACTACCCCGCTTCGAGGGAGCACGAGTGAGTTGTTGTGTGATAGGATATCGACTGTCCCATCGTTCCAGATTCCAAATACTACTGATTTTGATGGATTTCAGAAAGAAGCGATCCAAATGGTGAAGCCAGCTAAAGGGACGACAACTCTAGCATTTATCTTCAAGGAATGTGTCATGGTGTCTGCTGATTCTCGTGCTAGCAGGGGAGGATATATATCATCTCAACCTGTCAAGAAAATTATTAAGATCAACCCTTACATGATTGGCACAGTGGCTAGAGGAGCTACTGATTGCCAATTCTGGCACAAAAATCTTGGAATTAAGTGTCGTTTACATGAACTAGCAAACAAGAGGAGAATTTCTATTACTGGTGCTTCAAAGTTGTTGACAAACATTTTCTACCATTACCGAGGAATGGGTTTGTCTGTTGGGACCATGATAGTTGGCTGCGATGAAAAGGGTCGAGGTCTATATTATGAAGATAGCGAAGGAGGACGACTTAAGGGAACCAGATTTTTTGTTGGGTCTGGTTCACCATATGTTTATGGTGTGCTTGATAATGGCTATCGCTATGATATGTCTCTTGAAGAAGCTTGTCATATCCATGATTCAGGTGCAGAGTTGAGGATGCCAGACATGACAGTTTCTGAAAAAGTGTCAATATATCAGGCAAAAGTGTAATTGCACCAGCAAATGACAGCCTTCCAAGATATTGCATTGTTTTTTCAGATATCAAAGACTGTAGCAGCATCTCCAGGTTATTTGGTACTATCAGCAATTTTAAGTCACAGTGCTCAATCATATCTTCATCAAATTTTGTGCTGGATATTCTGGTTGCTCTAATGAAGGCTGAAGATCTTTCATCTCGGGAGAAGATCTGCACCTTTGTTTCACTGTTACTGCAGAGCATCTGCAACACTGTGAAGAACTTTGGAAATGTTCTGAACAGCAATTCCCTCCAGTTTTTAGATATTTTATGCTGCAACATGAATGCAGCTTTCTCACACAAAGATACAAAAGAAATTTTGGTCAAGCTGTGGGATTTGCATGACCTACTTGACCTTATTGAGGATTTCCTTTTGAGTAGAAGAGTCCTAGTGTATGGTGATGTATCTTCAAAGTCAATTGATACTCTTGTTGTAAATGGCAATGATACAGTATTGTCTGTACAAATAGCACCAAGCTGCTTGCTGGTGGCTATTTCAATGTTTTTTGACAAAGATTATCCTGAGGCTGCTTGGCATTACCTCAGCGATTGCGTACAAGAAGGTGGTTCTGGGTTTAAGAAAGCTCGTGGGTGTGAGATTTTTGAGATGGCATCGATCAGCCCTGAGCTCAACAAGATTTTCAACGATGCTATGCAATGTTCAACCAAGATTTTCGCCAAAGCGATCGTTTCGACGTATGCAGATGGCTTCAATGGCATTGAATCGCTTGTTGATGTTGGTGGTGGTATTGGCCAACTGATGGCTGAGATTGTTAAGGCGTTTCCACATATTAAGGGGACTAACTTTGATCTGCTGCACGTTGTTGCGACAATACCACACTACAATGGGATTTCCCATGTTGCAAGTGACATGTTCAAGGGAATACCTACTGCAGATGCAATTCTCATAACGCATGTGTTGCATGACTTTGGAGACGAGGATTGTGTCAAAATATTGAAGAACTGCCAGAAAGCAATTCAAGAAAAGATTGGAAAGGTCATAATTGTTGATTTAGTTTTAAGAGCAGATGCAGAAGAAGATGAAAGACTATTTGGTAACCTAGATGTGGTGTTGGATCTTCTAATGATGGCTCATTGTCCTGGTAGTAACAATGTTGATTTGGGAGTCAGCGATGAGGATGTTGAGATTATTCTCGACAAGGTTATGGTGTTGTTCCGTTAGTTGCAAGAGAAAGATGTGTTAGATGCTTGTCCGAATTTGAACCTTGAGGACAAAATTCTTTCAAATAGGGGAGGTAGTGTTATGAACTCGATAGTGGTGGGCTGCTCTACTAATGATAATGGCCCAACCCAAATTACGGAGCCCAATACAGTTGTTGATCAACTAAGCCTAACTATTATGTGTCTTGTTAGTTAGAGTCTATTAGGCTTTTAGTATGTGAGGTGTGAAACATATATATCTTGGTGGTTGTATTAGAGAGAGACTAGCAAACAAACACTATCTTTATTTCTATTTTGTTCTTCTTTCTTTAATTTATGTAATTTTCCTTTTGTTTATGTCTTTCTATTCTTCCTCAAAATTTTAGTTTGTTACATGGAGCTTGAGGAGGACATGTTTGGAGTAGGAGTTGTTACATGCAAAATTATAAATACATCCACGCATATATCTATATAAACAAAAACACACACACATATATTTATATATAGAGAGAGGTGGTTGCTAATAAATTCGTTGCTGGTTGGTGGAGGTGGTTGCAGTGACGGAGATAGTTGATAAAGATGGTGAGAGGAATGGTGAATATAGAGTGAAGTGGTGGCTGCTGTAATGCGAAAGATAATATATATAAAATTTTGTGCTCCTCCAACACTAAGCAAGACATATAGCTTAGTGGTAAAGTAACTTGTGAATAATGTGAAGGATTTGTGTTTGAACCTCTTCAATGGCAAAATTGTATTAAATACTTTGATATGTTTATTGGTATGCTTACCACATGGAATTATTTTATTGGCAGTCCAAAAAAAAGTAATCTTCAACCTCAAATCTACAAAATTTTAGGTTATGAAAAAAAAAACTTTCAAAATTCATATATTTTTCAATTTTTATTCAAATTGCATGAAACTTGAAACATTAGATTCGTGATTTCATTTAGAATGAAAATAAATAAAATTATTTTGATCAAAATATCATTAATGTGATTCATAATAATAAAGAAAATTTAAAAAGCTAAATAAAAATAAAAAATATTTTATTTAATTGAGGTAATTTTGTCTTTTATAGTTTTTAACGAACAAATTTTAACAAATGTTTGGATTGGGGAGAGTGTACATCTTTATGTATAACACAGGGGATTCTACGCTACTTTTCAAAATATAGGATTTTTTATGCAACTTTTGTAAAACACAAGCGGGTATGATGCATTTTATTCCCCCATAATATTGTAACTTAAAAGAAAATTAGTCTAGATATTGAGAAGTCTTCTCTTTCATTACAGATATATTGGAACATCTTTCTCCTTTGCATAGTAAATTTATTCAATTGCTCCATAGATATAGGCATAGCCAAATTTCGTAATTCTTGTGTATTCTCGCATTATTATTTTCTTGTTTCTTTTTCCTATATCTCTATTGCATCCAAGTAATTAATAATTATTCAACCCATCAGCATAACATGATGGTAGGGAAAGCATTTGCAAATGCATTTGAAATTTTTGAACTAATTCAGTGACATGATTAGAAATGGAGAACCTACGAAGATGCCTTAACACTGATTATATCTAGAATGTGATAGCGCAACATTTTTAGACAAAGAGAGATTTAAGAATTTATTTCAATAGAAATTACAACATACAATTTAAAACACGTATACAAAATTATTTTTTCAGTGGAGTCAAAATAAAAACACTATGATAATACCTAATATAGAGAAGATTTACAACCCCCCACTCATCTGAAGGTACAAGTACCCCTGTCTAAGGACCTTAAATTTAGATTCTTCTCCTAGCAGAATGCCTGTGGTGATGATGTTGTCTTGCTTTGATCATATCAAAATATCCAGTGGCATAAGCAACTGCAAGTGTTGAAAAGAACCCAACAGGGTAACCAATTTCTGCAAATTTTCATGAAAACCACGTTTCTTCAGATGTTTCAATGTTTGAATCTGGTGGTTGTGGTGCTGGTGGTTTTGGTGGTGCAATTTCACAAGGGACCTGGATTTGCATGCCACATAATCCACTATTATTTGCATAGTAGTTTGGGCCAATTAATGTGCTCATTTGAGGACTTTCTGGAATACAACCTGAAAGCTTATTGTTGCTCACGTCCAACCAATTGATCTCCAGAAGCTTCACAAAAGTTTGTGGTATTTCACCCGACAGATTATTATGTGACAAATCCAAGGTCTCTACACTCTTCAATTCACCAAAAGACATAGGAATTTCTCTAGAGAATGAATTGTATGAAAGGTTCAGCAACTTTAGATCTTTGAGAGCACCTAATGAAGAAGGAATATCACCTGATAAATGATTTTCGGATAGGTCTAACAAAGAATAAATTGCAAGGTTTCGACGTGATAGACCTTGTTTTGATTTCTTCCAGTTAACTATGAGATCGTTGAACACTACTAGATCTCTAGACACTATGAGCTCACCGAAATTAGGAATTTGGGGAAGGTCAAAGATACTTGAGGAGATGTATGGAGTATTAACCATACCAGTGAGATTTCCTAAGCTTGATGATATGCACCCGTTAAGGTGGTTGTTGGAGAGGTCCAAAAGTTGAAGGCTTGAAAGATTAGATAGATTATCAAAAATTGAACCTTCAAGGGAATTGTTTCGCAAGTTTAGCACTTGCAGATTGTATAACTAAAAAAAAAAATGCTGGAATTTCACCAGTAATATTGTTGTCGTGGAGATCAAGATGTTCAAGCAGATGGAAATTGGTAAGACTATTGGGCAAATGTCCCGAAAATTCATTTTGACCCAAAGACAACTTAATTATGTTTTTACCCAAAGTAAAAGTTGGTATCTCACCTGAAAATTTATTTGAAGATAAATCAACATATGAAAGGGCTTCTGATTTAAACCTTGGGAGCTTGTTACCGGAAAAATTGTTGTTCAACAAATCTAGCAATTCTAGGTTTGACAACTTTGAAAGGGACTGCGGCACTGACCCTCATAAATTATTGTCTAAAAGAATTAGGCCACCTATATGTCTTGCGTCACCAACATTTTCTGGCAATTCTCTGCTAAATTTATTCCATGAAAGATCAAGTACTGCCAAAATTTTAGACTGAAACAAACTTGCGGGTAAAATACCTGTAAGCATGTTATCAGCTAAAATCAAAATGTTTGCATTTAGCTAGATTGGCAAGGTTTCTTCTATCTTATTGCCACTCAAATCCAAAAATTAAGCTGTGTTTTGGAAAGCCATTGAGGAATAGGCCCTGTAATGTTACAAGAACTCAGTGACAACTTCCATAGATTACCTTTAAGAACAATATTGTCATTGCTATTCCATGTAAGCTTGTTTCCTCCTAGGAATAATGTCGTCATGTTCTCAAGCTCCAGCAACCCCGATGGAATCTGACTCGCGAGTTGATTATTGTGAAGCAAAAGGAATTCCAGTCGCTCCAACTTTTGTATAGATGTTGGTATCGCACATGTGAGGTAATTATTGCTCGAGTCCAAAAATGACATGTTCAACAAGTTCCCCATTTCAGCTGGAATCTCACCTGAGAGTGAGTTGTTTCCGAGGTCTAAATATTCCAGCTTTATCAAGCTTGAAATTGACAAGGGTATCTCACCTTTAAACCTGTTTCGACTCAACGACAAGGTTTGTAGCTGAGTGAGATTTCCAATTTCTAGAGGAATATTTCCTTGGAGAAAATTCCCATCAATGTCCAGGAACTTCAATTTTTTCAGATTACCAACATCACTACTTAGTTTCCCTTGAAATGAGTTATAATTCATGTCAAGATATTGAAGATAACTTAAATTAAAAAGCTGATGAGGAATTGCACCATTGAAATTGTTCCCTGAGAGATCAAGATAAACAAGTCTAGTTAAATTGGCAATTCCTTTTCCTGATAATTCACCTTCAATTCCACTTCTGGAGAGGTCAAGCAACATAAGAGTTCTTATACGAAAAAGTGGAGTCAAGACATCAGTACTGTTTAACAAGGGGTCTTTAAAAAGAGAGTTGAGAGATAGACCAGTCACATCTTCTGAAGATCCACGGGTATGACATGTCACCATGCTCTATTTGTAGCAACTTAAGCTGGAATTCCATGACTCTAAATCAGTGAGAGTCCACGACCAAAATACATCGCCTCCTATCAAATTACGAGCAACCAATAATGACTTGAACTCAAGAAGAGCTTCTTTCTAAACCTGAGGGCAAGAGAGAGAAATAGAATATAAGAGGTTCAGGATACAATACATAAAGAATAAGCTGAGTTGAATGCTTAAATTTGCCATTTTGTGTCTATTATACTCACTTTGCCTAGAAACAATTTGGACATATATAGATCAATGGAATGCTGGTAGAACACAAAATAATTTGACAGTGGTTGTAAAGATCCTGGAAGGATGGTAGGAAGGGTGACCCACGATAGTGGTCATGGACTACAGCACCAGCTCGGTCACTACATTGTTTTTTTTTTTGTTTTTTTATTCAAAAGGAGGTGTAAGTTCATACATATATACAAATATAGCCAGTAAGACGAACTTACAAACACGACAAGGTCGCTGCATTCTTTTCAACGTTGTTGTGCAGCGTCTTGATCCCATCGACTTGTGGGTCAAGCATCCAATGAATGGCTTGGAATCGATAGTATGGGGCCGATCAGATAGGAAAATTTTCATAAATGCATGGTTAACCGGATTGTTATAGCTAGCTTCGAAGAGACATTAAGGAGACTTATTGACCTAAATTATTTAATGGACTCTATAAAGTCTTTGATATTATTGGTGAATTTTCCGCGTGGAAGGTCTCTTGTATCATAAGGGGAACTCCAACAGCTCCCCCAAATGCCCAAAACCATCAAATTTGGGGGAGCTATTGGTGTTATATAGCTCCAATAGCTCCCCCAAATGATCCCCTATATTTTAGGGGATAAATGATTTGAAGTTTGGATCCCTCATTGCTGGGGGATCAAACCTCTCCCCCATCCCATCCCCCATAGTTTTTAATGTTATAGAAGTAGAAATTTTTTAAATAGGGGAACTGTTGGAGTAAAACTAAAATAGAGATTCTATAAAATAAGGGATTAGTTAAAAATAGGAAAGTTGTTGGAGTGAAACTAAAATAGAGGATCTGTAAAAATAGGGAAAATGCTTCAAATCCCCCAAATGTAAGAAAAAAATAGGAGAGCTGTTGGAGTTGGCCTAACAACCACAGAACATGGAAAACAGATGGAAGCTTCACATGCTATATATCAATAACAATATTGAAGAAAATAGCCCACTGGATGTATTTACTTTTTGTTAATGAAGTTTTTCTGTTAGGACCAAAAAAAAAGAAAAATGTACCATTCAGAAGTTTTAACCGCCGTTGCGCTAAAGCGCATCTATTTTCTTGTAGCGGTGCTAACTTGTGGCCATACATTTTCTTTGCTTGCTTTGTAGTAAGAGCCTAACATATAGCCGCATCTATTGGCTCCTATTTATATTTTGAAATTAACATATTTAACATCATAAACTAGCGGAATATTTGTGTAATGACTTGGGTCCAATTATTAGTGTGTTCGTATATTGAGACAATTTAATTAGTTCAAAATATTTATGTTTGTAGACCATAATAATAGTAATAGTAAATTTAAATCATTATAGTACTATTTGAGAGTCTATTCGAGAGAAAGTACAAATTTTTTTGTAGCATAGAACTATCTATTTTAAGCATTGCATACCACGACATAGCTTTGTAGCATGGACTGTTACTCTTGATAGATTTTGTAACAAGGGACTTATCTAATTGAAAGCTCCTAGTTTACTCTTTGAATGGTATGAAGTGATTGGATGGTTAAATTTGAATGGAAATTCCAACCAACTTCAGTCACTACAAAAAAAACTGGAATCTGCGAGAGACGGTTTCCCTCACCATGCCGTCGCCAATGTGGAATTTGCAACGGCACGGTGAAGGGAACTGTTCGTCAGACACGAGGTTATCGCCAAAATGGTTCCCCTCACCAATCCGTCACTGTTTTGGCAACGGTTGGACAACTATTTCCATCCCGTCTCCAAATCCGCCCTCACTAACCCCTCACCATAATTTCTAGTCTCCAGGCCGTCACTATAGTTTTTTGTCACCGGCCCCTCGTCAATTAGAGTCGTCTCACAACTGTCACTGTGTTTCCTATCGACAAGCCCTCGCCAATATTTCCCTTTACCCGGCCGTCACCAATGATTGCTGTCACTGAGCACTCGCCAACTTAACCTCTCATCAAACTATCACAAAATTGTCGTCGCCAAGCCTTCGCCAACCTTTCCCCTAACCAATTCGTCACTAACCATTCCCTTCACCAAGCCTCACTAAGCCCTTACCAACTTAACCATTTCATCTAATTAAACTAATCATAATTCCTTCAAAAATTTTGAAATATCATCCCAAATTGAACCTATTTCATATATGAAATTCATTTCAAATAATACCGCAAATACGATATGCTATATCTATTTAAAATATAGACTGTTATTTTAAACTGTAATAAAAAAAATGTCTGCATGGCCGTGTATTAAACATCAAACTACAAAGATAACATTATAACAAATTACTCTTCATCTTCATCATTATGTGAAGATGAAGATTGTTGGTCTTTAGGTTGACCACATACTTTTGCGTAGAGAACTTCCAACACTTTGTTCTGCTTCGTTATTTGTTGCTAAAGTTGAATGATTAACTCGTCCTGACTCTCGATCCGCTGGCGATGACTTTGTACAGTTTCATTCAAAGTCATTGTGGCTCTCGTAACGGCATCATTCAGTTGTTCCTCTGTGATGACACGCCGATGATAGGTTGCAGTATTTGTGACAGATTCAACGGATACCTGAGAACCTACCCTGTATATCTGACCTTTGCGTGATGGTCCAACAGCCTGCAAAAATACTGCGTTCTCATCCACAGGCGTTGGATTCGAGTCTAATTCAGATGCATTCCTAGCTGTTTGGAGCATTTCGTCGTAACGAGCCTTCAAAGACAGTAATAACAAGTTAGTTTTACATAACCGATGTGAGATACAATCAAATATTTATAAGCTACACAAATTTAATATTGAAACACACAATATTAAGTTACTACATATGTCCTTAATGCATTTACTCGTCAATAAAAAAAACGGACAGAGTCTCCATCTGTATTTCGGACTTTTCCCAATAATCTGTTTGTGAATAAAGCCAACCTACTACACAGCATCCTAGCTCATACAGTACCATACTTAACCTCAACATATTAATCATGTTGTACTACAACTCTAAGGAGACATTTCTAAATACATTAGACAACACAACAGGGTAAAACAAGTAACCATATTCCATTTGTCAAATGTTTGGGCACCGTGTAGCCATATTCATGCTCACAAATCACGAAGTATATTTTCCCTCTGGAATAATAGCTTTAACAATTATAAATACTTTCCAAAACCAACAAACCTTTAGGCCAATACTGTGAATCCCAAATTATCCTCCACATAAACCCTATGCATTGCTACCTCTTCTAGAAATTACATGAATAATATATACCATAGTCTGCTCGGCCCGAGAGTCTGTGTACGGTCCGTCAGTCCCCTTGCGATTAGCCTTCTTGAAAACCTCCACACAAGTCACTGTCCTTCCTAGTTCTTTTTCCTACAATAGCAATTGACCAAATCAACATATATATAATTGTATAGTTTGGCGAATTTTTATTCATACACATAACATATATACGTAAACAAGATTGTATTACGAAATCAATACCATTCTTCTAGCTGCCTCATGGGTTGGGATTGAACCCAATTGATGAGTAGACGGATTGACCTTTCGATTGTCTGAATTTCTCCTTGAGATTTCCTGCCATTCTGGCCTTTGCCATAACTCCAGCATTTGGTTCCATATGTCAAGTGGTATGAAATCTGGCTTTTTCGTTCTTGTCCATCCTTTGTTTGTCAAATCTGAAATTCTGCGCCTTGCAGTAGATTCAAATTTGCGTCAAAGTTTAGCTTAATCAATTGGAAGCCATTTGTACTCCCTCTTAAAGCGTTAATACTATTATCCATATAATTCAACAATTATATATACAATTGTACAATAGTTCCCACAATATATATTGCTTTAACAATTCATACCCTAAAATATTCGAACCATAATTTCTTTGTATCACTTGGGACATGTCTGTATGTCAACCACGGCTCTACATACCCGTCATGTAGAGCTCTTGTAACCCCGTTGACGGTGTTATATGAATCTCATCTATATAACATAACATAATCCAAACAGATATATTAGGGTACAAAAAAGAGAATATTTAAACTTCAAATTTGAACTATTACATACCTGTTTCCTACGATCTTCACATAGCGTCGCTTGTCATTTTGTCATACCGTATAATCGGCTAGAGACTGGAATCCATAAAATTGCCAATCTTCAATACCTGCAGCCCGTCTTTCAGTAGCATACGATGACTCAGGCATATTAGAAAATTGCGCACCACCAGGTATTGAAGAGCCATCACCATCTACACATAAGTCCTGTAACTCCTGTGGCAGTCCAGCTGATGAACAGTGTTGTTCATTATGACTAGTGGACGTGGCCTATACATATGGCTGCTCTTGTTGGGGCTGCGCATCGTTTGGGATCCGATGTCGCATTCTTACTAATGAATTAGATGAACCACGCCCAACGACTACAGGGACATTACCAGCACCACGGTCAGTTGTTGTATGTGCACTTGTGGATCCACAACCACTCACATGATGTGCACCTATAGATGCACGGCTACCCAATTGTTGAGCGTTATTCGGTCTGGCCTGATTGAATCGCTACGTCTCGGGCACAATAGGAGGGGTATAAGTTGAAGATGTCCTTTTTTCTAACAAACTACTCTTCTTCAATTGTTTTTTTCCCTTGCGAGTTGGATCTTCTCCTCCTCCCATTGCCTGTTTTGACACAATAGAATTAGAATATATAAATAATATATATTGACTGAAAAAATATAATTATGTAACATAACATACCATAACTGTCATAGATCTATGTATAACACTAGAAATCATTGCTTGATCAATTGAAATACAACCATGACAAATATTTTTTCACTGGCCTATGTTTTTTTCAAAAATCATCATTTCCCTCATTGTCACCGTCATGATTGTGGAAGGTTGAACATTCCCCCTCTTCCTCTTCATCCTTATCATTATCGTCATTGTCATCATCGTTATCTTCATCGTCATCTGGGCCACAATCATCATCATCATCATTACCATCATCATTTGTTTCATTCTCATATTCTTCGTCATTTACATATTCTTCTACGTCTCTATGTTTGTCATTAAGATCTTCGCTTATTATTTCAGTGTATACATCCGAATAATTAATATGTGAATTAGAATAAAAAACATTCGGTTCCACTGGGGGCATATTCATGTGATCTGATTGAAAACTTGTGTTATCATCCACATCTATCTCCTGTCTGTCTATGTCATAGAAATGTCTTGGATGGATTTTAACGACAGCCACCCAATCCATTCGTTCTCTCTTGGCCCTTGGATAAACACAATAGTACACTTGCTGGGCTTGACCTGCTAAT
Source organism: Ehretia macrophylla (assembly GCA_037974665.1). Lineage (NCBI taxonomy): Eukaryota > Viridiplantae > Streptophyta > Magnoliopsida > Boraginales > Ehretiaceae > Ehretia > Ehretia macrophylla. The sequence goes on from CM075773.1 coordinate 51,842,278, forward strand.
ACAAACGATTCGTACTTGGGATATCTTTTTTCACGTTCACTTCAACCAATCCGGTCCTCTGATTTGACTTCACACCTCTATCATTTGTGGTATCATACCAATCGCACTTAAACAGAACAACTCTTGTATGTTGTAATGTTGGATTAGGATATTCTAGTTCAATAATGTCCTTCAATACCCTATAGTACCCTATTTCCCCAACTGTACCATCGCCTATACATTTACGAAAATTTCACTATTGTTCGTGGATTTTGAAGACCCATATTCAATCGTAGAGAACCTGTATCCGTTTATCATGTATCTACACCATCTGCGTGCCTTTCTGTGCGGCCATTTGGAGAGATATTTCACACAATCATCTACATCATACCTATCTCTTAACTGCAATATGATTATTTTTGGTTAATACTCAACTGGTTGTGCCCTTAATGAATAGGCATAAATTGTATACGAAATACTGACCTGGCAATATAACCATCTCAAGAAAGATGGTTCAATATGAAATTGTCTATCTCTGTTGTTAATAGGGCCGTATTGTTGTTCCAAATCTTCCTCAAACAATCTGCATCCAATTCATAAAGCTGTTCATTAAAAAAAGTGTAATAATCCCAACGAAGGAAATTGTATACCAAATCGTTGCAAACATACCTTATATAAGGCTGCACCTCTGGACAATTCATGAGTACATATAAGTATGCCAATTGGAGATCATACTCCGGTAGTGAGATCTCTGCATTCGCCCTAATTGGACAACCTGGACAAGTAAATATAAATAAGCAACCCACAGGATATTCTACCTCGTTATACTAGTTGTTTCGACCTAATCTTCTACTTTTAGTTGACACATCTTGTTCAAAATAATATGAACATAAAGTTGATGTCTCTAGGACGTGATAAGCTTCACAAATAGATCATTCAACACGTGTTCTATTCTTAACTACCCTCTTCAGGTCTTGCAAAAACCTCTCGAAAGGATACATCCACCGATATTGAACAGGTCCACAGCATATCGCTTCATAAACCAAATGGACAAGTAAATGCTCTATTGAGTCAAAAAATACAGGAGGCAACATTTTCTTCAGTTTGCACAGCGTCATGACAATATTATCTTGCATCATTTCCAAATCGGTTCTTTGAAAAGTTGAACAACATAGATTGCTAAAAAATAAGCTCAGTTAAGCAAATGTCTCTGAAGCCTGTTTCGGCATGAGTTCTCGCAATGCAATGGGAAGTAGTCTCTCCATAAAGATATGACAATCGTGGCTCTTCATGTGTGACATTTTCAAATCCTTCATGTCGACACAATTTGATAGATTAGAAGCATAACCATCGGAAAATTTTATGCCTTCAACCCATTGTAGTAGCACTTTTCTCTTTTCTCTGGTGAGGGTGTATACACCGAACTTATTCATATTGTCTTCGTACAATTCTGGCCGATTGCAAAAAGTGTACATGTCTTTTCGAGCTTGAAGGTTGTCTTTAGTCTTACCTTAACTGCCATTATAGTATTGAAGACATTGTCGAAAATATTTTTCTCAATATGCATCACGTCTAAGTTGTGACGAACAAGATGCGTCTTCCAATATGACAATTCCCAAAAAATACTTCTTTTCGTCCAATTATGATCAATACCAAACCCATCTAGCTTTTTGCAAGATATCTCTTGGATTGTTGGAAAATTTTTCACCCGTTCTCAAATTTGTTGCTCAGATAATCGTGGTGGAGGTGTAGACATCTCGTGCCTATCCTTGATAAAATTTTTCCTGTCATGTCTTAATGAACTATTATGTGGTAAGAATTGATGATGACAATCGAAGAATGAAGGCTTCTTCCTCGCTGGTAAGCCAAAAGCTTTTGACTTTTCCATGCAAATAGGATACGATAACCTCCCATGTGTGCTTCATCCCGACAACATACCATAAGCCGGGAAGTCATTTATTGTCCACAGTAAGAGTGCCAAACAAAAATTAGTCTTCATAGCGATATCATAACATAATGTTCCTTCTAACCATAGAGTTATCAATTCATCGATTAGAGACTCTAGGTAGACATCAATATTCTTACTGGGATGTTTAGGACCAGAAATGAGTAGTGTCAAAAACATTACGGGATCCTTCATGCACATCCATCATGGAAGGTTGTATGGGATAATTATCACTGGCCAGCAAGAGTAAGGTTGAACATTTGAATTGTACGGGTTAAAACCATCTGAACAAAGGCCTAGCCGAACATTTCTTGGTTCTGCAGCGAATTCTGGATACACGGAGTCGAAATATTTCCAAGATTCGACATCTAATGGATGACAAATATTCCCATCCTCCACATTGTGATATTTGTACCACGTCATGTGTCTCGCTGTAGCATTTGACATGTACAATCTTTTCAACCTCGGTGTTAGAGGGAAATATCTTAACTGTTTGTGAGAAATAGGCTTACCACGTTTTTTACCACTAGTTATATCCTTGAAACGTGCGTGGCCATAGAGTGGACAATTTTTCATGAGTCTCCGATCTTTGTAAAATAAGGTGCATCCATTTATACAAACATAGATCTTCTGATATCCCAACCCTAATGGCTTGATTAGTTTCTTAAATCTATAAAGGTTTTCAGGAAAGTTATGATTCTCGAGCAACACTTCCATTAATTCTTCTATGAACCTGTTAAATAGAGAGTTGCTCATATTATGCTCGGACTTCATATTTATATATCGAGCCACGGCTGACAATTGAGTTAGTTTCGCACAACCATCAAACAATGGCCTATCAGCGGCATTCAACAACTCAAAAAATTCATGTGCTTCCATATTAGGTTCTTCATTAACCTCAACATTGTGATCGTTTATGAACTACGGACCGGCAGCGTCAAAAACCAATGTTCGGTAATTATTCATTTCACCAAACTGTTGTTCTTGATTATACGCCCAAGTTTGTGCACTTGGAACATAGTTGTTATACACATGTTCGCCTTGTGCAATCCATTGATAGTAAAAAGGCATAAAACCCTTCTGATACAGATAATCTACCACAATTCCTGTTGTTTGGAATTTTAAGTTCCGGCATCTTACACATGGACATCTTATCTTGTTGCCATCCATATAATAATGTTGGTTACTTACGAAGGATACAAAATCCGAAATACCTTGGATAAAGGCCTTATTAAGATTACCGTCAATCCATTTCTGATATATCCATTCACGATTTGACTTCATGCAATGATGCACTGAACAATTTTTTAAATGTTATTTCTTGCAAAAAAATTATGTAATACATTATTATGTAAAAGAGTTATCCGAATTCGATGAGTGAGACTTATCATGTATGAGTTTAATAACATGGCAAAGATACACAACAATCCAATCCAAGAACAATGTTATTCAACGCAGAAAATGATATTTGAAAAATTGTGCAACTAAAAACATACACGAAATTAACTTTAAATTATATTTAACAAATATTAATCAAATTAACAGACGAACACGAACCTTTAAATCCGGATAGAACAAGTCCAATTTGAAAATTCTGCTAAATCCAGAAAAATTACCCATATTAGGAGACTTCTCAAAAATAAATACACACAAAATATTACCGTAAGATATACATTGTTGAAAATATTGGATGTCAAGATACGTAAAAACCACAATGTAGAGGTAAAGTCCAGACGCGACAAATGGACAGAGTCTCTTCTGTACCGTGAGTAATCCGATATTTACACTCAAAACATTTCCACAACAACAATACATCTTAAAAATTACTCAAAATGTTCGTGTACAAGGTACAATGTTCAAGGTTAAACAAATGGGCCCAAAGTACAATGTACAAGGTTACTCAATATAAATAAGTGACAACTCAACAAATATAAAATTCAGAATCATTCAATAAAACATGTCAATAGTTGATCCGGGCTCAGACGTTACATTGGAATTTTTAATCATTTGTGTGACGATTATCCGAATTTGACAACCCAAAAAAAAAAAAATCCGTGCAAAAAAAAATACAAAAAAATTAAAAAAAACCAAAATATAACCTAAATATGAAAAAAAAAAAACAACAATTAAAAAAATGAAATAGTAATTAAAAAAAAGAATAGACAATTAAAAAATGAAAAAAAATATATCCAAAAATTAAAAAATTAAAAAAACAAATAAGCTAAATATGTTAAAAAAACTTACAAAAAAAAAATATATAATGAACAAAAATTATAGATACACAAAACGAAAATTACAACAAAATTATAAAATTAAAAAACAAAAAATTCGAAAATTAAAAAAAATAGAAAATAATAGAAAAATAACACAAATAAAAATAAATAAATAATAACAAAGAAAAAGAATAGATAAATAAAAATGAAAAAAAATTAGTAAATAAAAAAAAATCAGAAAATACAAAAAAAAAAAAAAAAACAACAAAATTAACATATTTAGGTTAGGTGCATTATTAATTAACATATTCATAACAAAAAAGAATGTATCATATATAAATAGATGTACATACATATGCATATGTATATATAAATAATCTCACAAAAATAAATTAGTTGTGAGGTGGGGGAAAAGGTAATGTGTTGAGATAGTACAGAGCATCATAGGGGGGGGGGGTGTAGTTATAGCTAAATCTATACATACATATACATACATACATACATATATATATATATATATAAATACAAAAAAAAACACATCATTACCTCAACAAGTTGGTGGTGAGGGGTTTATAGAGAGGTGAGAAGTGGGGGGAGGGGGGGGGGGGGAGGGAAGGGAAGAGGCGTGAGGGGTGGGGTGGGGTGGGGGGTGTTGTTTTTTTGATGCTGCAAAAAAAAAAAAAAAAAAAAAAAGTAACAGAAGGCAGAAGGGCAGAACCTACTCTGTTGCTATAAATTCAATTAGACGACGACCTAGTGAGAACCAGGGTCGCCGCCCAATTAAAAGAGGCCCACGCTGTGGGCCTCTTTGATTGGAGATGGGCTGTTGCCTGTCTCCAAGATGGAGACGGGCTGATGCCCGTCTCTATAATATAGGAGCCCGTCTCCACAATGGAGACGGGCTGATACCTGTCTCCATAATGTGGGCCTCTTTTTGGAGACGGGCTGATGCCTATCTCCACAATGGAAACGGGCATCATCCTGTCTCCATAGTGTAGGCCTCTAGCCCGTCTCCACAATAGAGACGGGCATCATCCCGTCTCCATAATAAGAGGCCCACATCGTGGGCCTATTTTTAACACTATATTCAAAATAAAACAAACGATAGATTCAGCCCCTTTCAATGAAATCATGTTTGAAGGTCTTCCTGGAAAATATTAATTGCTATGAAATTTATTTTTATATCACATCATGACAAATAAGCATTATAATAGATGTCTTATTGCATTGGTTTCTAATTGTTGTATAAGCTAAACCTTTCTTTTCAATGACTTTATTTAATTGCAAAAGTGGTATGAAGCTGAATTAGCTAGGTTTAAGAAAACAAAAAAAGCAGAAGAATACAAGAATTCAATCATAACACAATCTTAAGCTAATTTAAGCTTCAACACCGGATGTGATCTCAAGAAACTGACAAGTAGGAATTAATGGTGTAGTATATACACAATTTCTTCACCTCTAAAAAGAAAGTAACCACAATGCAATCATAAGCTATCACATTATTCTGAGCATCATCCCAAATGAATAAACCTAACAATACCCTCAATGAAAGAATTAAATAATTCTTTCGTAACAATACCCTTATTGAAAGAATAAAAGATCTCATTCCTAAGTTTTTCTGACCTTTCAGCATATATCTTGCAGAGAAGCTCAAACACACCCAACATTGTCTTTAGCCTGCTGCTTTGACCTCATACCCCATTGGTCCCTCATCTGTGGGCCGATTAGGATATATAGATGGGAGAGTGTCACTAGTTAGAATATATAAGTCCTCCAACATAAAAAAAAATTATAAATTTTAAGTCTATTTTATAAAATCTTAGGTTACTTTTTTTTTTGTAATAATTGATTTTATGATAAAACCTCATGATTTTTTAGCATAGTATAAGAGTTGGACACTTGTCCCATATTGAAAAATCAAAAATTCTAAAAAATTATAAATTTTAAGTCTATTATATAAGATCTTAGGTTCAAATTTGAGACTTTTGGCTATAATAAGTCACTAACTTACTACTCCATCCATTAAGAATTAAGCAATCTTTGAAATAGAAGGATGTAAATTCAAATTTAGGACTTTAAGTCATAACAAGTTATTAAATAATCCTTCTATTCGTCCTTTAAAACCGCTTATTCAACTTTTTTTACACCAAAATGCAAGTTGGACTTTTTTTTTTCCCCTTCAACTCTTTGCGTTATGTTTTTCCAATTATACTTATCTTCTATTACGGCTATCCTGAAACCCGTGACCACCTGATTTTTAAGTGTTTTTTTACTAAACGAAATTTGGCGAAAGTATCTTTGTGCTACCGAGATTGCTATAAGGACTATTTCTCGGGAGAGGATTATGAGTTGGGCTAGAGGTACAACCTCAACCAATTCTCTGCATTTTCATATTAATACTTGGTGCAACTACTTACAATATATGGATCAAGAGAAATCAACGCTTATTTACTGATTCGGCTCAAACTAAGAACAAATTTTTACAAAGATTAAACCTAGTGTGCAACTGAGTGTAAAAAGTAAGAAATATTATTTTCGTATTAACATGCTCAATAGATCTATTTGTTTATCATGAAACCCCAATATGGGGATCCTATGTTAGATTGAGCTATTCTTTTTGTTTTTTGTACAGAATTTTTAGAAATGAATAAAACCACTTACTTATTTATCCAAAAAAAAATTATCATTCAATTTGATAAGCCCACTTCTCCAGCATATTACAGGCCATCATTTTCAAATATGAGATCGATGATTATGGCTTTTCATCATGAAGGAAACTTTGTTGCGTTACACATGATTCTAGTGGCTTTTGTTCTTATTTCAATGAAATGAAATTTTATTCTACTAGATGCGATCAGTTATAAAGTCTAACGATGAGAAAACCCTCCTAAAGCATTTAAAGAAAAAAGAAAGCCAAAGGGATTGGCAAAATTGATCACTCTGATTATTGCACAAAAAATTACACAACCCTAAATGGAATATACATGCTACTATATCTTTTACTAGTTACAACACTTAAAACTTATTGTAAAAAAAGTTAAAAACTGCTCAAATGACTTTAACCATTATATATGACCTCATGCAAATTTTCTACTACAATGGTTTTTAAATAGTAAGAAATGTTTTAAAAAAACGTGTCTTATTAACTTATAATTGTAAAACCATTTTAAAAAAAAAGTTTAAAACTGCTCAAATGACTTTTAACCATTGTATATGATCTCATGCAAATTCTCTACTGCAATGGTTTTAAAATAGTAAGAAATGGTTTAAAAAACCGTTTCTTATTAACTTATAATTTTAAAGCCATTGGGAAAAAAAATAAGGCAATCTTATGAACAATTATTAACAAAAGTTATAAAAAAATTCTTACTCGTTGCAAAAGTTTTAGTTTATACAATAATTAAAATACCTTTACAATGAGACAATTATTACAATAGTTTTTTCATTTTTCAATTAGTGTTGCAAAAGAATTAAAATGTTGCGATAATATACAAAAAAAATTGCTCTATTCTCTTTCTCTCTCTTCTGCTTATTTATTTTATTACTAGGAATATTCTTGGACATAACTTTTAGAACTATTCTAATGGCATCTTCAATGGAGGTTTCAAAACACAATAATTACAACTTGTTAGTAAATATAGAGACTTTAAAAGAAAAAAAAGCAACACCAATGGTACATATAGAGCCCCAAGAAAAAAATAAAAAAAATTAAAGCCCACATGGATCACTTCCAAATCAGATTTGACTATATGATTGTTTTCAACAAATTATATTTGACATATGACTGACAACTTTAACCAAAAAAATTGACAACTTAGGCTCAAAAAAATAGAAGGGACGGCGGATCCCATCATAGATCTTTAAATTTAGAGTTCTTACTGGGGATGAATTTTTTCTAGAGCCCCTAAAAAACACATAAGGTTCTAAATAGGGCTCTAAATTTATTATTTTAGAGCCCCTCAATTTAGAGCCTCCATTGAAGATGGCCTAAGAGATCAAACTCTATATGCAATAATGCCTCCCAATATATATATCAAGTCAGTCAAATATTTAAATTCAAATACAGTAGAACCTCTTTAAATTAATAGTGTTGGGACCACTAAATTTTATTAATTTAGCGAGATATTAATTTATCGATAAATTAATAACTATTAATTAATAGAGATATTTTTTATTCTTTTTGGCTTTATAGTAAACATATTATGATTATGGTTTCTTTTTTTTGTCCAATTTAAAAAGATAAGTAATGAGAATAGAAGATAAAATTTAATTTAGAAAGATTAGAAAAAAGTTTTTCTAATCTCGTATTCAAGTCTTTGTAGGATTAGGATGAGAACTAATTTTTCTAATCTTGTATCCTAATCCTTGTAGAATTATCTCAATTTTTTCTCTTTAAATAATTAAATATGAGATTCAACTATATTTGAAATTCAACAAAAGACAAGCTACTCGTTATTCATATTTTAAGAAAATTTTATAGTCAATTTATTATGTACTTTTTAACTAATTATTAATTTATGAAATATTTGAATTAATAAAATACAAAGAAATTTTTTTTAATGTATTATCTTATAATTTTATCAAATTTATTAACTTTTTACACTGGTTCCAAATCGGGACCGAATATTTTTATTAATTAAAAAAAATTATTAGTTTATCGAGTATTAATTTTAAAAAGTTCTACTGTAGTTTCAGAAGAGTTCAAACTTGTGTTTATGTTGATCCGTATTACTCCCTTTGCCATTTAAGCCAACCCGTTGGGACTACTTTACTCTCTTCTTTGTTCCATTCTTTTATTATTCTTTCTTGAACATAATGAAGAAAATAAAGAAGGAAAAATAATTAGACACGTGGCATTTTAAGCATGTATATGTTATATGGCATCATAAAATTCTAATCCATAAGAGATCACGTGGGATTAGACTCCCATGTTAACTCTATAACTTACTCTTCACTTGATATTTTAATATCAAATTTTACATCAACTCTATAACTTACTTTCCACTAGATATCCTAGGACAAGGCTCCACACCAATTCTATAATTTACTTTCTACTTGATATTCACATGGTTTTTTTTTTTTTTGGTCAAATATTCACATGGTGTTGGGTGGTCCGAAAATCAAAGAAAGCTTTTAGTCCACACTTGAAGTGAGGATAGCGGGGGGGGGGGGGAAGTATGGGTATGGGTATGGGTATGCGAATGGGGAACACAAGGGAATGGGAAAGGCAAAAGGCAATGGATCATCATGTGAGGATCATGTCATCCCTATTCGAGGAAAGCGATCTCTGCTCCTCTTTTATTTTATGATGAATTTTTCTTATAGGAAATTTTGTCTGGCACACACCAAGGTGTCAATTTTCAGGACAAGAGGTGAATTAAAAATTTTTATTTAGTAAAAGATAAAAATTCATAATTTAAAATTCATATATAATAATTTTATTCAATAAGGCACCGATTAGTATATTGGAATGAGGTTTGGAATGAAATGACATTCCCAATTATTTTTTATTCCCATGCTTGATATAAAGAAATGAACTTGAAATCTCATTCCCAAGGTAATCACATTTCCACATATATGAGAATAGCCATTTCAGAGTAAATCCATGGAAATGGGCCATTCTCATGTATTTGGGAATGAACTTGACTATCATACCCTCATATTCAATAATAATAATAATAATAATAAAACTAATAATAAAAATAACAACAATAATAATTAAAAAATATAATAATTATTATTATTATAAAATACTAATTATTATTATTTTAATAATAATAATAATAAATAAATATAATATAAATTATTATTATTAAAATATTATTTTTATTTGTATTTCTAATAATAATAATAATTATTTTTATGATGTTAATTATTAGTATTATAAAAAAATATTTTTATAATAATAATAATAATTATTATTAAAAAATAAATATAAAATCAAAAACTAAAAATAAAATTAATAATAATAATATTGATTGAAATAATAATAATAATAATAATAATAATAATAATAATAATAATAATGACAAAAATAATAATAAATAAATATAATATAAATTATTATTAAAAAATAATAATTATTATTAAATAAAAAAATTATTTTTTTATTTTTATTTTTAATAATAATAATAATAATAATAATTATTATTATTATTATTATTATTATTATTATTATTTTTTTTTTTTATTATTATTATTATTATAAAAAGTTATTATACAAAAATATTTTTATAATAATAATTATTATTATTATTAAAAAAATAAATATAAAATCACAAACTAAAAATAAAATAAAAATAAAAGTAATAATAATAATAATAATAATCAATAAAATTAAAATAACAAAATAATAATAGTGATTGAAATAATAATAATAATAAAAATAATAATAATAATAGTGATTGAAATAATAATAATAATAACAATAATAATAATAATAATAATAATAATAATAAAAGAGCAATGTTGTCATATTTTTAATACTATAATAATAAAAGGGCAATCTTGTCATATTATATAAGGCATTCCCATTACTACTCTTCATTCCTAAAACATACCAAACATGTTATTCGCATTCCCAAGTTCATTCCATTCTCAGTTTCATTCCATTCCTTGGCCCATTCCATTCCTATCCAAATCCATTCCAGTATATCAATCGCTACCTAAGAATTAAATTAATTTTTAAACTATAAACACATTTTTTTTAAAAAAAAAAAAATTAGGATGAGCTGGAGTTACAACCTCCAGTCATTTGTAAATGCCTTTGACCTAGCTTGGGACCATAGGTTGATCCAATTGTTCAGTGGGGGCTATGAGACCCAAATAATTTTTAAAGTATCTATAAAAAAAAAAAATTCAGTTGACCCCAAATATTCTAAAATTAATTAGTCCCTACTAGAAAAAAATATATATATTGGTACAATTGTGAAATTATTTGTTATGCAGTATCTATTGAGAACCAATTCTAGATTTTCCCTTTGCTTGCGATACCTAACTCCATTCAAAGAAAACGTCACTCAAGTTAATTAACTACAAAATTTACTAAAATTGGCTCTAAAAAAAAAGATAATTAACTTTTTGACCATCGAAGAAGAGATAAGAACAAAGTTTTTAAAAACGTTCATGAACTCCACCCTTTCACTCTAGCACGTTAACCTACACGCTGAGGTAAAATTAAACATCCCAAATATTTTAAAGACTTTCTCATAGATACGATCCAATTTAGTTAATTACATGAACCAGCTTTTGTTTCTTATAATTTGGAAAGATAGACACGCAAAAACTACAGGCTCCTTTAGTTTTGCTGCCTAATCCACTAGCTTTGGCTTTTGAACGTGGTTTTGAATTCCTATACTTGTCATTCACTGGAGAGAAGTCCCTCCACTTGACAATTAATTCTAACCTGTTTCGTCATCATGCAAAGCTATGGTGGTTTTATGAACAAGACCAATGGGAAATACACTTGCATTTTCGGTCTTAGGATGACAAAGACTTTGCGACGACCAAATTGATTGACTATCAATCAACGTGCAGTTTAAGAAATTGTGATGGCTAATGGAGATTCATGTACCAAAATAGAAAACAAAAAAAATTAGAATATTATAAGTTCAATAGCTTCTTGATTGAAAAAGTTAATATTGCTGAAGCAAGTGGTAAGAATAAAAGTTCCTTATGTTTGAACCTATTTAAGATCTTGGTTTAATACATTTCTTTCGAAAAAAAGTTGAAAATGTAATGCATTTTATTATAATTGATAGGAATTGGAACTTTTACTAAGTTTTCAAAATTTTAAACAACTTAAATGTGAGATAGTAATTTATATCTTACGTAAACACAATTACATCAATTAAATAAACTTAATCATAAAGTAGTTGTAGAAATGTGGCTTTGCGTCAAATAGTTGGGTAGAGTGGTCGGGTAGTAATCTGTTATGATCAAATGTTCCAAATTAAAACCCTCTCATCGAAAATATTGTCGCCCCTTGACTGAATTAGAGCATATATTGAGAAGTATCATTACAACATAGAGTTTATAGTCTTAATATGATCCTACGTAAGTGGAGTTTCTCATTAAAAAGGAAAATGATAAAAAAAAAAAAAGAATATATAAATGTAGCTTTGCTAACTAAGTCTACATAGTACATGTTCTTTTTTTTTTTTTTTGTTAACTTTGGGAAACATCCCGACGGTCAACCAACCCACGATACATAAACTTGATTAAATACCACCATGGTACATACACCCCTACAATGGGTACGCTAACATCCCAATACTGTCTGACCTAATGACTGAATGTGAACCAAACTTTAGGGGTGCAGCGATTTGACTCACCTTTTCCTACTTACAACTAGGGCTAAAGTCTATGTCGTACCAACTTTGCCTAATTTAATGCCTCGTTCATGTGCTAAATCCCAAGGAAAATCAGTCAACCAAAGTGTTAAGAACTATTGCAGAATGTAAACCAAACCCGAATTTACTCTTGGAAAAATGGAGAGGCAAAATATTTGGTACTCATTCAAGACGATTAATTGAAGATTCATTGTCATGTGTCTTTTGGTATTTCTAGATTCATAGTTAATAATGCGTCTCTTAGCTTTCCTAGATGCATTTAGTATGTGACTCTTTGTAGTCCTCGTTACTAGTATAAATTGGTGTGTTGTCTTTGTATTTTGGCAAGAGTGAAGAGCAAAAGAAAAGAGTGAAAAAAGGGGGAACACAGAAAAGAGAGAGTGAGAAAAACTATTTGTAATATTTTGTGAGTTTAATATATGAACATTTTTTGTATTCTGAATACATATCATCTTCTTCACCAATCAAGACTCGCAGTCTTAGAGAAATTTATGAAGAGACTCAAAAGACAAATTTGTATTGTCTTTATGCCAATCATGAACCAATGTCATTTGAAGAAGCTATTCAAGAAGATTGTTGGAGAAAAGCCATGGTTGAAGAAATTCATGCCATTGAAAAAAATGACACTTGGAAATTGACTTCACTTCCAAAATGACAACAATCAATTGGAGTCAAATGGGTCTATAAAATCAAGAGGACATCAGATGCCAAGATTGATCATTACAAGGCGAGACTTGTGGCGAAATAATACAAGCAAAAGTATGAAGTTGACTATGAAGAGGTATTTGCACCAGGCTCTTGACTTGACACTATAAGAATCTTGATTTCTCTTGCTGGTCATCATAATTAGAAAATTTATCAATTGGATGTAAAGTCGGCATTTTTAAGTGGTATACTTGAAGAAGAAGTTTATATTGATCAACCTGAAGGCTTTGTTGTAGACGGACATGAAGACAAGGTCTATCGTCTCAAGAAAGCTCTTTATGGGTTGAAATAAGCCGCCCGTGCATGAAATTCTCGAATTGACAACTACTTTCAAGAAAATGGATTTGTCAATTGTCCATTTGACCATGCAGTTTATACAAAAAAGAATGCTCAAGGTGATGTGCTTATTGTCTGTCTTTATGTGGATGATTTGTTTTTCATTGGGAATAATCAAGAGATGTTCGATGAGTTCAAGCAAGCCATGTTCAAGGGGTTTGAAATGACTGATGTTGGGCTAATGTCCTACTTTCTTGGCATTAAGGTGAATCAAAAGAATTACAGCATATTCATTTCGCAAAAGAGGTATGCCATGATTGCTTAAAAAATTCAGAATGGAGAATTGCAATCCAATTGAAACTCCTATACCTCTTGGCTTGCGATTAACAAAGGAAGGTGGGGGAAAATGTGTGAATGCTACCTTTTTCAAGAGTTTAGTTGGAAGTTTGCGTTACCTCACAATCACAAGGCTAGTTATTGTTTATGGTGTTGGTCTGTTGAGCAGATACATGGAAAAACCAAAAGAGTCTTATTGACTCGCAACAAAAATAATTTTAAGGTATATCAAAGGTACCTTGGATTTTGGTCTATTTTATTCTTGCAAAGATGAACATATCTTACATGGATATTCAGATAGTGATTAGGGAGGTGATCAAGATGAAAGGAAAAACACTACTGGCTATGTGTTTTTTCTTGGATCGATTGCTTTTTCATGGACATCTAAGAAGCAAAGTGTGGTCGCTTTGTCATCATGCAAAGCTGAATATGTTGCATTATCTCCAGCAGTTTGTGAAGAAATATGGTTGAGAAATCTATTGAAGGAACTTAATCATCCACAAGAATATTCAACCCTCATATTTGTTGATAACAAGTCAACAATTGAATTGTCCAAAAATCTAGTGCAACATGGAAGGAGCAAGCACATTGATCTCAAATTTCATTTCTTGAGAGATCATATCGAGCAGAAGACAATCTCGTTGGAGTATTGCAATACATCTGATCAGTTGCAGATATTTTTACCAAGACACTACCAACTGAGGCATTCAAGAAGTTGAGGACACTACTTGACATGAAGACGGTTTTGGTTTAATGGGGGGTATTGGAGAATGCAAACCAAACCCAATTTACTCTTGAGAAAATGGAGAGGCAAATCATTTGGTACTCATGCAAGAAGATTAAATGAAGATTCATTGTCATGTGTCTTTTGGTATTTCTAGATTCGCAGTTAAAAATGTGTCTCTTAGCTTTCCTATGTGCATTTAGTATGTGACTCTTTGTAGTCCTAGTTACTAGTATAAATTAGTGTGTTGTCTTTGTATTTTGGCAAGAGTGAAAAGCAAACGAAAAGAGAAAAACACAGAAAAGAGAGAGTGAGAAAAACTCTTTGTAATATTTTATGAGTTTAATATATGAGCATTTTTGTATTAAGAAAATAGATCATTTCTCCGTAATTTTTGTGTTAGGACTCGTAAATCCTAAATCGAGTTTCATAAATATTTTGCTATTTCCCGTAATCTCGTATCAATTTTCAACAAGAACCCTCTAGTTCATAAACCAGTCCATACGAATCCGTACAATGAATCTTAACCCCTTAATTTTTGTTCTCTTCTTGTCTACGTGGCCTAGCGCCGTCAGCTAGTTCACGCTTTCTCCTTGACACGTAGACAAAAAGAAACCTACCCCCACTCCTTCCCCCGCGGACCCCTATGAAATCCTAACCCCTACCCGTGAACCCCCTGAAACCCCTTCCCCCCCCCCTCCACCCAAACCCAAACCCACACCCGCGTGAACCCACTGCAAACCCCACCCCCACCTCGGCGAGTTTGTGTATGTGTTTTTGGCTTTGTGTGTGTTAATGTGTATAATTGTGTGTATTAGTGGGTGTGTTTTTATGTGTGTTCGTCTGTGTTAGTGTATGTGTTTTCGGGTATGTTAGTGTATATTTTTTGATGTGTTTGTGTGAGATTGTTTATTTTTTTAGTGAATTTCCAATTCTACCCTTGAAACACTGTTTATATATGTTAAAACTAACTAAACTTTTAACAATAGGGGCCACAATGAACATGTTTGTAAACATTGGGGACCTCTTTAAGTATTTTGAAACAATGGAGATTATATTGACTTTTGAGTAAACAATGGGAACCATTGCTGCATTTCTCCCTTTATAAAATCCTCTTTTTTTCCCAAAATAGGCTATCCACAAGCATTAGTTCTTCCCCTGACCAGTCTCCCAACCCTTCGAAGGTGGAAGAAAAGGTACTCGCATGGGCTCTCCATAGAAATTTACAAAACCAAAAATTCAACAAGAAATATAGTTTTGAAGCCTCGAACAAATAGTATCTCTATCTAGCTAGAAATGGTAAGACCTATAAAAATGTATAGCGTGACCTCTTAGAACTAGAATATAGTATTTGATCAATGAAACTTTTTTTTTTTCATTCAAAGGAGGTTTAAACCGTACAACACCTATCAAACACCATTAACAAAAATTGATCTGACAATCTCTCGCACTTACAACGAGAAGCATTCAACTAGACTAAAGAACCTTTGGATTTGATAATGGAGGCCTTGATTGTTAAACCCCTCCATGGATAGAATAACCACACACAAATGGACTCGTGAAAGACAATTTCTCTACCACCAAAATTTTTCTGCATACATAGAATAGGCAAATAATAACTTGTTATAATCATAAATTTTGAATTCGAATTACAATTTCGACCTTCATCATATCCAAAAAATATGCACTTAGAAGGATTTACTAGAAATCTTCCAATGAATTTCTAAACTATCTAGGCAAAAATCAACCATTTTGTTCGGTCAGTACAGTAATTGTACTATCTTAGGAGTATAGTTATGTGTCACTGAAACCTTTATCAAGCGTTTCAATGGCTGAAATTTCAAGATTGCTCAAAACCTTCAACTCCTAGGTGCCCTTAGTTTGATTAATATTTTTTGCTAGAAAATACAATTCTTTCACATTAATAAATCATAAATTATCAATATATAATATGGGTCTTTGAAACAATTTAGAACATTTTGATAATGATCAGTTTTATCTGTTTTATCGAGAAGGTTAAAATCTCATGTTTCTGATCATTCTTGACATCATGAAGCTTATTTCTAGTAGAGGACGTCTCAACCCAAGTGCCCGAGTTTTGAATTTAATAGAGAGTAAATGCCCTAAATAGTCTTTGACGTTTACTCAATTTGACAGTTTGGTCCTTAACATTTTAAAATGGACACTTTAGTCCCTAACGTTTAACACTTAAGACAAGACTACTCCTAAACCACATTTCTGTCTAAATTTTAATGTCTTTAGCACGTGAGAAGCATGCAATTTTCCTTCCTTTTGCATACTTACATTATTGTATTGCCAATTTTGCTTATAAGATAATTATAATATGCTAAACTGCGTGTTTCTCACGTGCTAAAGACGTTAAAATTTAGACAAAAATGTAGTTTAAGAGTTACACTATCATGAGTGTAGAACGTTGAAGACTAAAGTATCCATTTTAAAATGTTGAGGACTAAACTGTCAAATTGAGTAAACGTTAAAGACTATTTAAGATATATATTTATACAGTTTATTTAATCCAGATTGCAAGCACTTCTTGTCGCTCTGCTTAAGATAGCTCCATTTACACTTCAAATAGATGTCTAGCATAGTCAATAATCTGTATTAAGCTAATTTATAGAGCTTATCATAAAGGATAAGCGTCACACTTTGTCTTTAAGTGCATGTCCATGGAGTGTTCAACTAAACTCCAAATTAGATAAAGTATAACTTTGTACGGACCAATCAGATCACAAATGTCTTAATTAAAAAGACAAATATCCACCCATTTACGATTATTGTTTCTATAAACATAAGTAGCTAAATAATTCCAGCGTGTTTGAGAAGGTCATAAAGCATCCATCCTCTTCTTTACGCTACTATTATAAGAGCATCTGACGGAATCTCTTTTAGAAAATGAGTGAAAAACATTGTCAAGATATCTTAATCAATGGTGGCGATATGTTTCACACAATTTTTAAAGTAGATAAAATAACAGTGCTATGTCAAAAAGTTATTCTTAGAGAAGGAAAAAGAGATTTGTATAAAGTCTTAACGCCAATCAGCTTTTCTCATTGTTATTTCTGTCATAGCATAAGGTAATTTGGGATAATCTAGGAACCACTATTTTGTTTCCTTTGGTTAGAGGAACCACTATTCTCGAGTGAAAGCTAATTTGACAAAAAAAACTCATTTTAAGTAAGATTATATTGATTATATCACAAAATTATAAATATCGTTGTGCAATAGAGTCTCAAACGCATACTTTAGACCGGTCAAGAATTGGATAGTATTTGTAATATAGAATGTATGTTCAAATTTGAGATTTTTGACCACAAAAAAAGAATACAAAGGAAATGTATTTTCTGATAGAATTCTTGTTCCAGATAAGGGCGGGAATAGTCGGAACTTGCTAAGTAGTGAAGTAGTTTGCAGGTATTTAAGTTTCAATTGGGTAAGAGTCCCTTCTTGGAAGCCGCAAAACGATAGTGAGATGACAAAGCTGTTCAAGTCCAAACTAAACTATAATACAAATATTAATTCATTTGAGCAAGAAGTTTCGAATATCAAATCGGACAGTATCATACAATTATTTATTGAGTCTGGTATGGAATCACTCCTCCCCTCTTTCTCTCACATTGAAGGTTTCATTAGTGAGTGAGAACAAGTCACTAGTCAAGTGCTACACTCAACCTTTGGAGGAGCTAATTTGACTTTTTTTACATCGAAATGCAGGTTAGACTTTTACTACCTCTATCCGCAGTGCAGTTTTTTCAACTCTTTGCCATTAATTATGTTAACCTTTTTCAATGGTACTTATCTTATCAGTGCAGTTTTTTCAACTCTTTGCCATTATGTTAACCTTTTTCAATGGTACTTATCTTATCCAGTTGATCAATTATATTGTCTCGCAATTTGATAAGCCACTTCTCTAGCATATTATAGGAGGGAGTTCGATCCTCGCATATCATTATAATTGAGAGAGACTCAAAGTGATCATATGTTTATATAAGGGTTCAATAGTAATAGTATGCTCGTTTAATTATAATAAAATGATTTGAACATATTATTATAATTGATTTTCACTCATAACGTGATATGACATGTGAAAATCTAAATAGTTGGAGGACATTTTTTTCATATATGAGATGACAATCATATATATTCGCTATTCTTTGACATAACCGCACAAGCATAAAAGGACCCCAAAAAAAAAAAAAAAGAAGAAGAAGAAAAACACGAAGTAGATTCGTAGTCGCTTGCCTTTTGTTGTTATTTTTCTATCAAATTAAACTTTATTCTACTAGATGTGATCAGTTGTAAAGTCTAATGACGAGAAAACTTCTAAAGTGGTAAAAGAAAAAATAAAGCCAAAGAGATAGGTGAAAATGATCAATCTTATCACTATACCAAAAATTACGCATTCTTAAATGAAATATAGATTATATTTTTTTTATTTGTTACAACACTTAAAAATGATGAAAGAGCTACTTTAGTCTCTTTTTTAATTTCCTTTCTTTTACTATTCTTTCTCAAGCATAATGAAGAAAATGAAGAAGGAAAAATAATAAGACACGTGGCATTTTAAGAATGCATATGCCACATGGCATTGTGAAACTCGAATCCACGTGAGATCACATGGGACCAAGATCCACGTCGACACTATAACTTACTTTCCACTTGATATTCACATGGTGTTGGGTGGTCCTAAAATCAAAGAAAGCTTCACTCCACACTTGAAGTCACGGAAGTAATGTGGGAATGGAAATGGGGAACACAAGGGAATGGGAATGGAAATGGGGAACACAAGGGAATGGGAGAGGCAAAATGGAATGGATCGTAATGTGAGGATCATTTCATCCCTATTCTCTTGGAGAGCGATCTCCGCTCCTCTTTTTTCTTTTCTTTTTTTTTTCTTTTTTCTTACTTTTATGATGAAATTTTTTTTTTTGAAAATTTTTTGGGTAGACACCAAGATGTCAATCTTCCGGACAAGAGGTGAATTCAAAATTTTTATTCAGTGGAGACTAAAAATACATAATTTAAGATTTATATACAAATAATTTTATTCAATGAAAGTTAAATTGATTTTTGATACTAAAACACCTTAAACATACACATATTTTTAAAAACAAATTAGGGTAAGTCGGGAGTTGTAACCTCCAGTCACTTGTAAAACCTAGCTCGGGACCATAGGTTGATCCAATTGTTTAGTGGGGGCTAAAGCCGAATTATTTTTATAGTATCTATACATTTTTTTTCAGTTGAACCCAAATATTTGTTTAAATATTTATGTACTTTTAGTCTTAAGATTAATTAGCTTTCGCTGAAAAAAAAAAAAAAAGATATATTGGTACAATTATGAAATTATGTGTTATAATCTTTATTGAGAAACAATTTTAGATTTTTCCTTACTTGTGATACCTAACCTCGTTTGAAGAAGATGTAATCCAAGTTAATCAAATACAAAATCTGTTAAAATTGGTTCTAAAAAATTAACTTTCTAACATTTGAAGAAGAGATACGTACGAAGAAAGTCTTCAAAACGTTCGTAAACCCCACCCTTTTACTCTAGCATGTGGTTTGACGCAATAAAATGAGACTAAACGTTCTAAACATTTTGAAGATTTTCTCAAAGATATCATCCGATTTAGTTAACTACGTGAACCAGCGTTTGTTTCTTGTAACTTGGGAAGATAGACCCACAAAAACTACAGGCTCCTTCAGTTTTGCTGTCTAACTCACCAGCTGTGGCTTTTGAACGTGGTTTTGAATTCTATACATGTAATTCATTGGAGAGAAGTCACCATACTTGACAATTAATTATAACGTGTTTCGTCATCATGCAAAGCTATGGTGGTTTTATGAACAAGGCCAATGGGAATTACACTTGCATTTTCAGTTTTAGGATGACAAAGACTTTGCGACTAAGTAGTTTGGCCATCAATCAACTTGCAGTTTAAGAAATTGTGTGCCAAAAAAGAAAAAAAAAAAAAAAAAGAATATTATAAGTTCAATAGCTACTTGATTGAAAAAGTTAATATTGTTGAAGCAAGTGATAAGAATAAAAGTTCCTTATGTATGAACCTATTTAAGATCTTTAAGATTCGATAGATTTGTTTTTGTCGGTTTTAAATTGGATGTCGTCGTTTGGTTTAATACATTTCTTTAGAAAAAAAAAGTTGAAAATGTAATGTATTTTATTATAAATGATAGGAATTGGAATTTTTACTAAGTTTTCAAAATTTTAAACAACTTAAATGTGAGATAGTAATTTATATCTTACTTGAACACAATTACATCAATTAAATAAACTTAATCATAAAGTAATTGCAGAAATGTAGCTTTGCCTCAAAAAGTTAGATAGAATGGTTAAATACTACGTTGTTGTGACTAAAAGTTCTAAATTCAAACCTATGTTCTCATTGCAAATATTGTCGGCTCCTTGACCGAGTTAGAGCATACATTAAGGAGTATCATTATATTACGAAATTTGTAGTCTTAATATGATCGTACCTAACAGGAGTTTTCATTAAAAAGGAAAATGATTAAAAAAAAAGAATATATAAATGTAACTTTGCTGACTAAATCTATGTAACACCTTTTTTTTTTTTTTTTTTGTTAACTCTGAAAAATATTTCTATTTAACCAACTAACGGTTCATAGATTTGATTAGATACCATGATGAAACATACACACACCCTTAGAATAGAATAGACACAGTATCGTCTGGCCTAATAATTGTATGTGTACAGCCTTTTCCTACTTATTACTGGCGATCCCTTGTGGTTTTTTTTTTTTTTTTTTTGTTTAAAGTCTATGTAGTACCAACTTTGCCTAATTTAAAATCCCAGGGCAAATCAGTCAACCAAAGTGTTAAGAACCCTTTTGTTCACAAACTAGTCCATACGAGTCCGTACACTGAATCTTAACCCCCTAACTTTTGTCCTTTTCTTGTTTACGTGGCCTAACGCCGTCAGCTAGTTCACGCTTTCTCCGTGACACGTAGACGAAAAGAAAACGTTCAATTTCACGCTTCGCTCTAACGCCGTCCCCACCGTGAATGCCTGCCACTTAGCTGACCCCTCACGTGTAACCATTACACTTGTCGTTAAATCACAACCTCTCAAGTCAACAGTCAGCTGATCTAACGGCCAATACGTAACCTCACTTCCATATATATATATATATATATATTAACCCTGCATGTTCTTTTATATAGAGATATTGAGTGGAGTAGCGCTAGCTTTTTGCAGAGAGCCTCTTTAACTAAAACACACTAATGGAAGCTGTTTTATTCCGAACCGGTTCCGGTTCAGTCCCGGTCCAGACATCGTTCGTTTCCGGTTCACCTCGTGTTTCGTTTTCGATTCATGATTTGATCGGCGGCATATTCTCCGGATGCAGAAGCAACTGTTCTTCGCCGAGGATGTCTCTGCATTTGGAACCGAACCACCGCGGAATCCGCCGCGTGTCGTCGGAGTCCGACGTGATCAGATCGGCTAACGAACTCTCCGGCGAGGATAAAACCTTGAGTAAGCTCGGATCGAGATCGTTTCCGGCGAGAATTCCGGAGGAAGATTTCGCAACAGAGAGCGACACCGCTAGTAGCGTTCTCGGAAGCATTGGATCTTTAACTTTGACGGAAGATCGGAGTAACTTCGCCGGACGGTGGCCGGGTAGTGGAATTCCGGTGGAGGAGCCAGGCTTTCCTGGCGGCGGTATCGGTAAGAACTGGAATACCGGCGGAAATGGTGGCGGCGGCGGCCGAAACAAAGATGAATACCCCGCCAGAGGAAGCGCTGATCGGAGAAATCTCGGCACGTATTACGAGGAAATGTTGAAGTCCAACCCTACAGATTCACTTCTACTAAGAAACTATGGCAAATACTTACATGAGGTACATTAGTAAAATTACTATTATTATTCATGAATTTTTAATCAGTAATTAATGTATAATATTGTGTTTTTCTTTGTTTTGTGAATTATATTTTACTAATTTTTAAAAATAATTAAAAGGTGGAGAGAGATATGGAGAAAGCGGAAGAGTACTATGGAAGGGCTATACTGGCAAGCCCCGGAGATGGAGAGGTGCTTTCGCTATACGGAAAATTGATTTGGGAGACGCAGAGAGATGAAAGCAGAGCCAAATGTTACTTTGATCAAGCCGTTCATGCTTCCCCTGATGACTGGTAAATCACCTAAGTCCGTTGGATGCTTGTGTTACGCGTATAGGTTTTTTTGTTGTGTAGATCTCGATAGATATGAAAGTTCTAAGATGAGTAGATGAGTAGAGTGAGCGAGTTCGTTGATGGTTAACTTGCTTCAAATTAATTCAAACTCTTTGAATTCCTTTATCAGATCAGATTAGATACTATGAACTATTAGTAAGATATGAACTATTAGTAAGACTGTATAATAGGCATACGAGACCTAACTAACTGGATTGCTAGCAGTGAGCCAATGTTGTTAACCCGATTGAATCAGCTCTTGTGATCATAACCCATGCTGTTAGATCAAAGGAAATTATGTTGGAATTGATCAAACTTTTTGGATCCAAAGTGCATGTACTGCTGACTTGATGAGTGCTGCATACATGAGCAAGGAAGATTTTTAGCCCCAACGTTATCCTGCATTAGTATAACACGAGTGATTTACAAGCTATTAGTTATAGGTTACTGTTATGAGTTGAAGTAATAATTCAGATTCACCAATTTGGTCTGCTTGACATTGGTGTTCCTTGTGGCCTTGAATTTTGGATTTCCAAGCTCAGGGCTTGGGCGTCAATAGTCTCTGTTTTTGATTAGTAAGAGTGGATGTAATTTTTTGGTTCAAGGATTCTTTTGTTAATCTGTTACTCGTTTTGGGTGACAGCACGGTGTTGGGATCGTACGCTCATTTCATGTGGGAAGCAGAGGAAGACGAAGAGGAGGAAGAAGAAGAAGAAGAAAAAGCGGAGAGACAATTTGCTGGTGCAGTTGCGGGAGCTGCTGCAATGGTGGCAGCTTATTAGCTTGATGCAAATAGCTAACCAAAGAGCTTGATGATCAAGGTGATCTGACCATGAATGCTAACTTAAATCCCTAATTTACCAAGCTCTGATATGTACTTTCTATTACTAAACCATATTGTAAAATAGGAATATGTATAGGCTTGTAGCATCAATGGCTTTGAGGAATGTTAGAGAAGGGCTTGTAAATCATCGCTACAGTGAAGAAGCAGGCCATAAGATGAGGACGACTTTGGCTTCTGAAATTTTTGTATAGTGTAACTGTCCTGTTTGTCAAGTTTAATTAAGTGAGTAATTTTATACATGGGTTTACCGTAGAACACCATACCCCCTTTGATCTACCATGTTACCCTTGTGGTCTGTCCATCTATCAGTGTGCACGTTGACCCAGACCGAGCGCAGATTGCTGGTGGTGCCTTCCAAGAGGTTGAGGGATGGGGCCAATGAGCCACACTGGATCGACAAATTAAAATAATTTAATGCAATTAGTCCAAAAAGGGTTAGTAACAATATTTAGCTATATTATAGATAGAGGCAGAGTCAGATATCAAGAGACGAAGGGGACATTACAGTGGCGAAATTAGTAATTAGGAGTCAGTAATTGGAAGTAAGGACACTCATATATTCATAAAATTAATAAACAACCAAAATAAAATATAAAAATAAATTAAAAAAACAAGTAAAATTAAACTACATTTTTCACCTTTGTTTCCGTCCGGGGGGTGGGGTGTTGTGGTTGGTTTGTTAGGTAAGAACATGGGTGACTTTTAAAAAGAAAAAAAACAAGTTATTCCAGGGTGTGCATAGACTCACGCTTTTGAATGTATGTGGCTTCGTTACTGATTGTGGAGAGCACATGTTAGTAAATAGTAGATATAAGTATGTTATGTATGATTAAAAAAATTTTAAATTTAGATTAAGATACTCTTTTAATCACTAATATCTTCGAGTGACTAGAACTAACTCGATGCCCTGATATGGGGAAATTGTGGGTCTGTGACATTGTGCTCGTAATGCAACTTGTTTATATTGTAGCCTAAAAGAACTTTTCCTTTTGGAAGCAATAGAATAGTACAAGCCTATTGTTTTTATTATACTCAACTCAATGTCTTGTGCCTTAGGAGAGGGTAAACTTTTCCTCACTAGTAGAGACCGCTTGACAAATGACTATAATTGAAGGACCTTAAACTGATACCAATAGCTGCTACACGCAGACGAAGCTGCTTCTCTGCTACCTTCCAGTCTCTATCTTTCATTTAAATAGACTTACGGGGCTGCTTTTGCTAGCTGTGACAATTTGTTACTTGATGAGGATGCTAAAATAACTATGTTATTCCAATAGTTGGGGTTGGTATGAATACGGTGGACTTTACACATGTGGGAACCATCTGTTATGAGTTTTAGTAGACTCCACGTATGTAGGAACCATCTCTTCTCTTAAGGACCTAGTCAATTCAGACTTCTGAAATAGCAATTATAGAGGTCGGATTCTTACAGTTGAGTTGGTCAGCTACACTTGCCTAGCTGAACTTTCAGGTTGGCCTCCGAGTTGAACTTTTCAGGTCGGTTACCTGACCTGCACAAGGAAAATGAAGGAAAAGGCGGGGTGACGATCCGGATTTTCCCTCAGGCGTGCGAATGATTAGTATGTCCGAGCTGGCAAGGTAGCTGATAGTATTTAATGACGAGTTACCTCTGAAATGAAGAGTGTGGAGCTCTATTTATACTAAATTCAGGTCTGACAGCATTTAATGCAGTGCAGCTTTATGTTCCATCAGTGCTTTATGTCCCATCTTAACAGCTGGCACTGAGGTCGAGGTTTTCCGTGGTCAGGTCAGCATTCCAGTTGGGCATTTAGCTGAATGCGTTGGGTTCGGCTTTGATTAGCCCGTCTCAGCTCGGTGTGGGTAACTCACCCCAGCTCGGGGACCCCTCGTCAATCTCCCCCCCCCCCCCCCCCCCTCCCTCCAAGTCGAGATCGAGGGGTAAGATCTAGAATTGGGTATTTCTCTCGAGCTAGAGGTGCCCGACCCCGACAGAGTAGGGATGGCCACGTCAGCAGTGCATGCCCTTCAAATGGCTGACACGTCACCTGGAGGTTCTGACAAGACGCGACGTTTGGGCTCCGCCTATAAATAGGGCCTTGACATCCGAGATTCATTTCACACTTCTCTTTCAACCTTCAAGAGTTTTAGGTCGGACACCAGAGTGGTCGGACGCATTTAGCTCGGAAAGAATCTTCTCGGGATTTTCAGCTCAGAGCCAGCTAGGTCGGGTCACATTCCGCAGTCAAGAACAGTAGGTACGTCCCAACTCCCTTTAGTCATTCCTGTACATTTATATTTAGCCTGTAGACAGGATAGGGAGGTCGAAGTCGGAAGATTCCCAGGCGATAAAAGTGAGGTCCTATGGTGGGGATGAGAGTCCGTCGAGCTCGGAATCTACCTCAAATAGAGACTAAGGTGAAGAGAGCACCAGTGCGTCTTTAGGATCAGCTCGAAAATCTGGGCCCGGGGAGAGCGATAATAATTGCCAAGTTATTGGGGTCAGATTGGCGCAAGAGGAGGCCGAGGCGGATCCTTTGGCCAACCTGGGAGACTTGGAAGATAGGGAGGATGAGGAGCCGCTAAATCAACTGAAGGGTGTCGAGATGCCACAAGAGTACCTAGCTGGAGTTTTTACCGCCGATCGAAGCAGTCCCGGTTAGTGCTGTTCAACCTCGAAGCTCGGCCATGGCCAGCGCTTCTTCAACTCGGGGGAAGAGGATTGAGCAGTTGTTCGCCTGTTGCAAGCATGAGTGCTATTCCACGGTGCAAATGGCCAACGCCAGGCTGAGGAACTGGTCAGTGGATCGTCATCACAAGCTGAAGGTTCCAGGTTGGCACAAATCAACTTGCTATCCTCCGGCCGACCACTTCACCATATACGATCTTGCATTCGACGTTATCCAGTTCCCCCTCCCCGGTTTTGTTGTCAACATCTTGAACTACTTCGAGCTCAGCCTAGGTCAGATGTCGCTGAATGGTTGGGCCGTGATGGTGGCCTTCTACGTGTTCTGCCTCGAGAAGAAAGTGGAGCCGACCTTGCGCAGGTTCAGGCATTTCTTTGTGTGCAAACAGAACCCAAAGCAGCCAGGGTGGTTCCACTTCGCAGCTCGGGTCGGCAACTCCATATTCACCAAGTGGCACTCTTCTAACAAGGGCTGACATAATGACTATTATTGGGTGGAGTTGTCTGTGAACTCTGGGTGCAGGTTAGACTGGATTCCAAGTTTGAGGAAGACCGTCAATGATGACCCCAAGCTCTCAAAGGAGGAACTTGAGAAAGTCACGGTGCTCAGGCCAGCGTCCGGGATGCTGATAGACATTGACAGCGTGCTTAAATGGGAGCGAATCTGGGATTCCAAGCTATTTGGTAGGGAACCCGACCTCTCGAGGGATCATCCCAACCTGCTTCCCTAGCCCGAAGGGGATGCGGGGTGTAAGACCCCGCCCAAGACCACATGTGCATTAGGTCATGTCATACATAATTAAATCATTTTATATGCATTTGACGTGTTTTATATGCTGTTAAATAGGTTTATGTATGTTTATCTCGAATTACGTGTATATCATTGTTTAACGTGCAACCAAATATTTTAGGAGTCGTAGGAAATTAATTAACATTATGGAGCTAAGATTAGTAACTAGGTAGTTAGAATTAACACTAGAATGACAAACTAGTAATACGCAAGCAAGCTCAAGGGCACTCTCGTCCTAAAGCAAAATAACAAAATATCCTAACACTATTTGGTCTCACCCAAGTCAAACACACAAACACACACCAATACACACTCACCCATCAACACACACTACACCATCTACACACACTAAAATCCTACAACACACACTTACACACACTACACGATTTTGCCAAGAAGAAGAGAGAAAGAAGAAGAAGAAAGAGAGGAAGAGAGAAGTAGAAGCAAGCCATTTCCCAACTCTTTAACCATTTCCAATCAATTTTCTCCCATTTCTAACTATTGCAAAGGTGAGGGTTTAAACTGATTTCTAAAATGTTTTGAAGTTCATGAGCATGTATGTATAGGTGTTCACTTAGTTTTGCATGCTTAGAAGCCAAGAAGTTAAGTTTGAACATTTCTGGAAATCTCGGGTAGCCTACTGACCCTTCTGTTCGGAGCACTTTTAAGGTAGCAAACGATGTTAAAAATGCATGAAATTTGGTGAGTCACTAGATTTTTCAGTTTTGAACATATCTTGCAGAAATAGGCTAAGTCTAATTTTGACTTTAAGACCTCCAAAATGGTCAAAAATCGTAATGTGTCTAAATCTGGACAACTTGGAAATATGAAGTTATGTTTTTGGCAGCTCTCTGTCCAATTAGAACGAAATGTTTTTGACCTAGCAAATGATGTCAAAAATACATGAAACTTGGTGATTCACTAGATTTTTCAGTTTTGAACATATCTTGCAGAAATAGGCTAAGGATAATTTTGACTTTAAGACCTCTAAAATGGTCAAAAATCGTAATGTGTCTAAATCTGGACAACTTGGAAATATGAAGTTATGTTTCTGACAACTCTCTGTCCAATTAGAACGAAATATTTTTGACCTAGCAAATGATTTCAAAAATACATGAAACTTGGTGATTCACTAGATTTTTCAGTTTTGAACATATCTTGCAGAAATAGTCTAAGGCTAATTTTGAGTTTAAGGCCCCCAAAAATGGCAAATACCGAAATGTGTATGAAACTGGACAGATTTGCGTAGTCTCACGGTTTTGGTCATAACTCCTAAGTCCGAACTCGAAATTCAGCGAGGTTTGTTCCTAGATTTAAATCACTCGTTAAGCTTCAATTTGACATTTGATTCACTGAATTTGGAGGTTGTTTGCTTGGCTAAACGAATGAGGAAAAATAGGCTATTGCAGTGAGGTTTTGTTTTGAAACTTGCTTTAAATCATGTTGTAATTGTACTTTGAGGTATTGAATGCTTGGACTTGTGGAAATTAGAAGTTATATGGACTGTTTTGGTTGGTTGAGATTGCTTAATTTGGTTGATGCATAACTTAAGTTCATTACATGACTGATTCTTGCCTAATCGTATGGGTAAGCATGAAATTGAGGCCCTATTACTTATGCATACTTGCTAAGTGACTAACCTATGGTTAATTGAATTCATTTGAGTTGTTAGTAGGCTATCCAATAATCTCTAAGTATGCATGAAATGGTTTAGGTGATTCTTGTGGTTCTTAGCAAACTAAACCTACACCCAAGTATAGTCCTTGTAAACCCTAATGGTTACGTAGACTCCCAAGTCATAAACCACTCTTGTGCATCTTATAATTGATGTTGAGGAATGTTAATGGGCTGCCCGGAATTGTCCTTATAGCTCTAAGCACGATTCTCGATGATTGCATGTTGATAAGTTAACTATTCTTGCACCCGCTCTTGTGTAAATTGTCGTAGCATGCTCGTATGTCCTTAACACTTGGTATGTGAACTAAAATGAGTTATACGACTTGTTTTATATGGTGTTACTTGGCTGCCCATTAAATGTTCATATGCTTCTAGGTGTTATACAAGTGGATTTACATGTCAAAGCATGCCTCGTATGTTTACTTGCCGATATATGATCATACGTGTATCCAGAGGCAACCTACTTTGTTGACCTCTTATTGTGAATTGTTAAAAGATATTCTATGGCTTATTTTGAACATGATTATTTGGCTGCCCGTGAAAGTTTAATTGCTTTCAAACTGATAAATGAAATGATTATATGTTCTTATAATGCCTTATGAATATATGCTCGTATGAAGTCGCTACACGGTTACACACTTGTATAATAAATTAACTTCCTTGTTGCCCTCCACGTTGTGTCTTATGATTATTAAATGCAAGATGTTTACATGTCTAATTAGCTATTTGATAAGTATGCTCAATTAAGTTCGGATCATGTATATGTTTGAACATGCTTGACGGAGACAACCTCCTTGTTGTCTTCCAAATGGTGCCTGTATATTCCACAAATTAATGAGGTGTGATTGGTGTGTTTATGGGTTGCCTCCGGAGTACCTTCTTCACGGGTTGCCTTCGTAGTGCCCTCTTGATTGGTGTGTTTATGGGTTGCCTCCGGAGTACCCTCTTCACGGGTTGCCTCCGTAGTGCCCTCTTGATTGGTGTGTTTATGGGTTGCTTCCGGAGTACCCTCTTCACGGGTTGCCTCCGTAGTGCCTTCTTGATTGGTGTGTTTATGGGTTGCCTCCGGAGTACCCTCTTCACGGGTTGCCTCCGTAGTGCCCTCTTGATTGGTGTGTTATGGGTTGTCTCCGGAGTACTCTCTTGATTAGTATAACAGGTCACCTCCGGAATGCCACTCTTAATTGGTGTGATGAAGATGATTTGACAAGAAAGCTTGAGATTGGCTATCTCCAACAAAGTTCGTGATATCGTATCCTTTTACTACATGGTTTCTACCCTCGCTGGGTCCCTCGAGGCCCTCGGATAGTAGAGTTGCTTGAATAAGATTTTGACTATTCTGTATTTGTTATACTTGACGCTTTGACTATGTGAATTATATGCATAGCACGGTTTTATAAAGAAGATTTTGAATTAATAAAACCTTTGTGAAAACCTTCATTTCTCATCCTCACTGAGCTATACGCAGGACTAGCTCACCCCTTTTTCTAATACTTACAGGTGAGACCGAGGCCGAGCCAACTGTTCAGGTTAAGGGCGAAGAGGCTTTATGTGATGAGACTGACTTCTGCTTTTGTTGATCTCTATGCTTGTGTAGAAGACATAGCTTGTTAATATAAACTGATGATATACTTTCGAATAGCCTTGTGTTATGTAATATTCTTTTAGACTATTACTACATACTAAGTTTGATTACCAATCTTTTGAGGCCTAGATGTCAGTATTTGGCCACGTATGAAGTACAAACAGGGATGCTGGGTCTTTTAATTATGAAACAGTTTGTTGTGGCCTTTTAGTGCCAAATGCCAAGAGCATTCTTTTGAAGATACTTGTGGGATAAAAATAAAAATAAAAATAATGCAAAATGCATGCTAGGTTGTTAATCGATGACCTTACAAGTATTAAGTTGGTTGACACGTTGCGCTCCGACCTTAACCTCTGCGGGTCTTGGTCCTGGGGCGTGACACCTATTTAAGTGGTATCAGAGCTAACTTCGGTTAGTTTAGGGCTAGCCTTAGTTAGCGTAGTCCGAATTTCGAATAAAGGTCCCTGGGTAGATGTTTTGATGAGAATTGTCCCGAAGGATATGTGCGCATGCTTCAGGTGTTAAGTGAACCATATGTTTTATATGATCAACGTGCTTGAGTGTTTATATGTGTTTATGTGAACTTACGTGTTATACGTGCTTGTGTGAATCTTATGTGACTTCCATGACATAACTGCTTCTTGCTTATATGAAATCTATATGTTGGGTATGATTATAATATTTGTATGTGTGAGTTGACCCGTACTAATCTCTTAAGGTCATGAATGGCTAGAACAATAGGCAATGATCCATAGGACTAGATAAATGTGATGATTAAGATGAATACTTAGTTTTGTGAAGGACTAAGTTTTTCATAGAGTTTGAGTGTAAGAGTAATGTTGGATATGGAGTAGACCATGTAAGTTGATTTCTTTCAGACTAAGTTGATGTAATGGCTTGAGCAATATTAGAGATAGATTATACATGTACATAGATGCATTTAAGTAGTTCGACTTAGTAAAAGTAAATGGTGATATTAGGACCAACTAAAGGAACAAATAAAATGGCATTCTCATGTGACGTAGGAAGTAGGTAGTTTGATATGCCGAGTTACTTATTTTGGTTAATGGAAAATATTACGAGGATGAATTTAATATTATGTAAATTGTAAGTTACGATCTTAGAGTACTTATGTAACTATTAATATTGATATGCATTTGGGGTTATTCCATCTTTAATGGTCACTGATGGATTTATCTAAGGATTACTAGGCTTAGATTCGACTAAGTGGCCTTAGACACTGTGAATCCTTTAGGAATTAATAAAGTATTGACAAGATTAAGTGCTTACTCGCTTATAGCTAGGTGTTGATTGTACTAGTTGGATGTAGGAACTCTAGAACCCAAATTTATAAATCTTGATGACTACCAACCTACTTGAGACATTAGTTTATAGGATGCTAAGTAAGAATGTATGTTTCTAAAGAGTTGGAATATTGGTAAAGGAAGAGTTTATATAGTGTGTTTAGACTAAAATATGTATTATACATGAAATGAGTTGTGCTAGTTATAAAAAGATTAAGTCTTGAACCATTAGCATATTTAGTGTTGCAACTGTACCTAGGGGTACAAGTTAAGTACAATGGAGTGATAAGTGGATATGAGGTCTACATATATCCTTGGTCAGGATTCTCATATACAATTTCTAAGGTGTTACCAGTGCTAGATAATCTTGATGGATAATAGACATAAAGTAATATACATAAATTTGTATTTGACTGAAACCCCAAACATTAGGTGCTAGCCTTGGGTGTTGTAACCTATAATGGTGCTACAATGTCTTATTGATTACGATATATGTGTTATTGAAGATGCTCTTGTTATATGGGATGATTTGAGCTAAGGTTTGACATCTAGATGCTACTTGGTGAATTGTAGTGTTATATTGTGCTAAAGAGTTGAGAATCCTAGTTAGATAAGGTATCTTACTAGCTTTCTAGAACCAGAACAGTTGGAACTTCGTGAGAACTTGTCCTATGAGGAGAAGCCGTGCGGATTCTAGACGAGCAAGCTCGAGAGTTGCGCAACAAGAGTATTCCGATGGTAAAGGTGCTTTGGGACAACCATGGAGTCGAGGATGGAACTTGGGAGAGGCGTGATCAGATGGAGCAGCGGTACCCGTTCTTGTTTGCAAGGTAATTAGGGAATTGCGAGGGCGCAATTCTTTTAAGGAGGGGAGGTTGTAAGACCCCGCCCAAGACCACATGTGCATTAGGTCATGTCATACATAATTAAATCATTTTATATGCATTTGACGTGTTTTATATGCTGTTAAATAGGTTTATGTATGTTTATCTCGAATTACATGTATATCATTCTTTAACGTGCAACCAAATATTTTAGGAGTCGTAGGAAATTAATTAACATTATGGAGCTAAGATTAGTAACTAAGTAGTTAGAATTAACACTAGAATGACAAACTAGTAATACGCAAGCAAGCTCAAGGGCACTCTCGTCCTAAAGCAAAATAACAAAATATCCTAACACTATTTGGTATCACCCAAGTCAAACACACAAACACACACCAATACACACTCACCCATCAACACACACTACACCATCTACACACACTAAAATCCTACAACACACACTTACACACACTACACGATTTTGCCAAGAAGAAGAGAGAAAGAAGAAGAAGAAAGAGAGGAAGAGAGAAGTAGAAGCAAGCCATTTCCCAACTCTTTAACCATTTCCAATCAATTTTCTCCCATTTCTAACTATTGCAAAGGTGAGGGTTTAAACTGATTTCTAAAATGTTTTGAAGTTCATGAGCATGTATGTATAGGTGTTCACTTAGTTTTGCATGCTTAGAAGCCAAGAAGTTAAGTTTGAACATTTCTGGAAATCTCGGGTAGCCTACTGACCCTTCTGTTTGGAGCACTTTTAAGGTAGCAAACGATGTTAAAAATGCATGAAATTTGGTGAGTCACTAGATTTTTCAGTTTTGAACATATCTTGCAGAAATAGGCTAAGTCTAATTTTGACTTTAAGACCTCCAAAATGGTCAAAAATCGTAATGTGTCTAAATCTGGACAACTTGGAAATATGAAGTTATGTTTTTGGCAGCTCTCTGTCCAATTAGAACGAAATGTTTTTGACCTAGCAAATGATGTCAAAAATACATGAAACTTGGTGATTCACTAGATTTTTCAGTTTTGAACATATCTTGCAGAAATAGGCTAAGGATAATTTTGACTTTAAGACCTCTAAAATGGTCAAAAATCGTAATGTGTCTAAATCTGGACAACTTGGAAATATGAAGTTATGTTTCTGACAACTCTCTGTCCAATTAGAACGAAATATTTTTGACCTAGCAAATGATTTCAAAAATACATGAAACTTGGTGATTCACTAGATTTTTCAGTTTTGAACATATCTTGCAGAAATAGTCTAAGGCTAATTTTGAGTTTAAGGCCCCCAAAAATGGCAAATACCGAAATGTGTATGAAACTGGACAGATTTGCGTAGTCTCACGGTTTTGGTCATAACTCCTAAGTCCGAACTCGAAATTCAGCGAGGTTTGTTCCTAGATTTAAATCACTCGTTAAGCTTCAATTTGACATTTGATTCACTGAATTTAGAGGTTGTTTTCTTGGCTAAATGAATGAGGAAAAATAGGCTATTGCAGTGAGGTTTTGTTTTGAAACTTGCTTTAAATCATGTTGTAATTGTACTTTGAGGTATTGAATGCTTGGACTTGTGGAAATTAGAAGTTATATGGACTGACGTCCTAGGCTAAAGAGGTGATGAAATTTGTCCAAGAAGGTATGGACCAGGTCGGGGACGAAGCTGATGCAACCAACGCCGCTCTTCCAAAATAGATTTTTGTAAATCAGCCTGGGTAGGGCTTTGTAATTTTGCCCAGGTTGGGCTCATTGTAATCGTTTTCTTTTTTTAATTCTAATGGAATTATTATTTTGCGTTTTATTCGAGTTCGTACTTGTGTACTTTTCCCTTCGCAAATTTTTCTTAAGTAAGTGGGGTCGGGCCAATGTAATGGACCATTCGAACTTAAGTAAAAATAGTCAAGCTAGACGCGATTAATGAATTATCATCCTAATCCGAGTTGGTTAACCGGGCAACTTTATAATCGTCACCAACCTGGACTCGTCAGTCAGATTTAAAATTGGCCAAACTAATGTTGACGAATGTTGAGTTCGAGTTTAGACCCAAACTAATATACCGACCGAAGCCGGATTACACCGAGTTGGACCTTAGTCTGAACTGGCAAAGCTAATCAAATTGTTGTTGATTATTCCCGAGTTAGAACATAGTCTGAGCTGGTTTACTTGATCCTTCGCTCGTGATTAAGCGTGGCCACCGCGTTAATCCAAGTTGGTAGCAACTTTATAGCTGAGGTACTTGGGCCCGAGTTGGGCATTGCACTGATTTACAAAATGTATTGTATTGAATTTGTATACGAAGTACTTAGGCCGGGGGCCGATTACAGGTAATGTTTTGGCTCGGGGCCTTAACAAGTAATTTTGGCTCGGGGCCGTAACAAAATATTTCGACTCGGGGCTGTTACAAGAGATTTCGGCTCGGGGCCATTTAGACAAAATACCCCTTTAGGTGTTCTGAGTGCCATGCGTTCTTCAATAGTTTCCCGTTCTTGTCGCGGAGGTAGAAGGTCCCAGGTCGGACTTCTTTCATGACTTTGTACGGTCCCTCCCAGGTCGGGGATAGCTTGTTACCCGAGTATGGAAAAAAGATAGCCTTTCTGAGTACGAGGTCGCCAACCTTAATAGGTTTAGGCTTGACCTGTTTGGCAAAGGCTCTTTTCATGGCAGTTTTGCTGGCCAGCATTCTGATTTGAGCTTTAGCTCGGAGCTCTTCGGCGAGGTCGAGCTCTTCACAGATCCGTGCTCCGTTTATTTCTGGATCATGGTGGAGGGTTCTACTGGTCGGGGACCCGATCTCTACTGGCAGCACTGCTTGAGTACCGAAGGTCAGCTCGAAGGGCGATTCTCCCGTTGCTGAGCTGGTTGTGGTCCGCTGAGCCCACAACACCTCGGGAAGAATCGATGCCCACTGGCCCTCTGCTTCCTCCAACTTGGTTTTCAGGCCCTGCAAAATGATTTGGTTAGTCCTTTCAACTTGGCCATTACTTTGAGGATGAGCAATAGACGAGAATCTAAGGTCGATCCCAATCTTAGCACATTTGCCTCGAAAGTATGCACTGTCGAATTGCTTGCTGTGATCAGTAATGATGACATTTGGCACCCCGAACCGGCAAATGATATTTTTATACACAAAATCCCAATATGCCTTTTCTGTTATTCTAGCAACACTTTCAGCCTCAGGCCATTTGGTGAAATAGTCTACTGCTACGAAGGCGTGCTTCTTTTTGGCCAACATTGGTTGGCAATGGGCCGATGATATCTAGACCCCACTGATAGAATGGCCAAGGGCTTATCATCACCGTGAGGTCTACCGCTGGCTTTCTCTACACATTAGCGAACTTTTGGCAGGTGTCGCACTCTTTTACATACTATTTGACATCTTGTTCTAAGGTTGGCCAGAAATAGCCTTGCCTTAATGCCTTTCGAGCCAGAGCTTTGCCTCCCAAGTGGTTTCCACATACCCCTTCATAGATCTCACGGAGTACATAGTTTCCCTCCTCGGGTCCAACACATTTTAAGAGAGGCTAAGTATAGGCCCTCTTATAGAGTTGCCCGGCAATTATGACAAACCTTGAGGCTTGTTTCGTGAGTTTCCAAGCAGCTTTTTCATCCTCCGGGGTCATAACCCCCCTCTAAGTAGTCCACTATTGGTTTGGTCCAATCTGGGCTTAAATTGAGCTCGGTTACGGCTTGCAACCCCAACTGAATGCTCGGTTCGGAGACTTCTTCCACATGGACTAGGGCAGGTCAGTTCTCACCCAGGGCTAACCTGGACAGGGCGTCAGCATTCATATTTTTCTCCCTCGGAATTTGCTGTATCGTGAACCTTTTGAGCCCTGAGGTTAAATTCTTGATTCTATTGAGGTAGGCTAGCATGGTACTGTCCTTGGCTTCGAACTCTCCCGATATCTGACTAGAAACCAATTGAGAGTCAGTGCTCAGGTCGACTGTTTGTGCCTCGAGCTGAGCTGCAATTTTCAATCCTGCAATCACCACTTCGTACTCCGCTTCATTGTTGGATGCCGAAAAGGTGAACTTGAGGAAGTATTGGTGCTCATGCCGAGTCGGGTCCAGAATGACTACCCCAGCTCCGCTACCAGACTTCCCTGAGGCCCCATCCACATGGATCTTCCACACGTCCTCCGGGTCATGCTCGGCTCGGCCAGTGCATTCCACCACAAAGTCCGCGATGGCTTGGGCTTCGATGGCTGTTCTGGGCTGGTAGGTGATGTCAAATTGACTTAGCTCAACTGCCCATTTCAGCAGCCTGCCCGACGCCTCCGGCTTGTGCATGATGGACTTGAGTGGGGCATCTGTCATGACCTTAATTGGGTGAGCATCAAAATATGGCTTCAACTTCCTTGCCGCCATGATGAGCGCGAGGACGAGTTTTTCCAATGAGGAGTACCTCACCTCGGCCCCTTGCAAGGTTTTGCTGACATAATAGACCGGCTTCTGTTCCTTCCCTTCTTCTTGGACTAGTGTCGCAGCCACTGCTATCCCCGAGCATGCTAGGTATAGTACCAATTCTTCCCTCTCCTCAGGTCGGGATAGCAGGGGTGGCGAAGCTAGATACCTTTTTAGCTCTTGGAAGGCATTCTGGCATTCCGTAGTCCATTCAAAGTTCTTAGGATTCCTCAATATTTTAAACAGGGGAGCACACTTGTCAACTGACCTGGACATGAATCTGCTCAGTACCGCGACCTTGCCTGCCAACACTTGAACGTCTTTCACGCAGGTCGGCGGCGCCAGGTCAAGTATCGCCTGAACCTTCTCCGGGTTGGCTTCTATTCCACAGGTTGTGACCATGAAGCCCAGAAACTTTCCTGCCTTGACGCCGAATGCGCACTTTTTCGGGTTCAGCTTTATCCCAAAGTGCCCTATTACGGCGAAGGCTTCAGCCAGGTCGGCTACATGATCTTCCGCCCTTCTGCTCTTGACCAACATGTCATCTACATAGATCTCCATATTTCGGCTAATCTGATTTTTGAAAACCTTGTTCACCATCCGAGTTTAGGTGGCTTCAGCATTCTTGAGGCCAAAAAGCATGACCTCATAGTAGTAGAGACCTTTATCGGTGGTGAAGGCAGTCTTCTCTTTGTCTCCGGGAGCCATCTTGATTTGGATATAGCCTTTGAAGGCATCCATGAAGAAGAGTAGCTCGAATCCGGAGGTGGCATCCACCATTTGATCAATCCGAGGTAGGGGAAAGCAGTCCTTAGGGCAGGCTTTATTGAGGTCGGTAAAATCAATACACAATCTCTATCCTCCTGAGGACTTGGTTACCAGCACCACGTTGGATAACCAGGTTGGGTACTGGATTTTCTTTATGTGGCCGACGTCTACCAATTTGTCTACCTCTTCTGCTATGATTTGTTGCTTATCATAATGGAAGTGCCTGCGCTTTTGCTTCACCGGATAGTGATTCGGGTCGGCATTCAGGTGATGCTCAATCACTCCCGGGTCAATACATGTCATGTCAGAGGCAGACCATGCAAATATGTGTTCATTTTTTAGGAAAAATTGGCTTATACCTTTCTTGAGGTCGGCAAAGAGTTCACTTCCGATTTTTGCTCTCTTTGTTTCATCGGAGAGTTCCACCTCCTGAAGGTCTTCAACCGGGCTACCTCTCTTAGCATCCCTCTTCTCTTCGGGCAAATCTGGTCCCCAGCCAACCTGGTATTTGGGTCGAA
Source organism: Ehretia macrophylla (assembly GCA_037974665.1). Taxonomy (NCBI): domain Eukaryota; kingdom Viridiplantae; phylum Streptophyta; class Magnoliopsida; order Boraginales; family Ehretiaceae; genus Ehretia; species Ehretia macrophylla. The sequence goes on from CM075773.1 coordinate 51,880,414, forward strand.
GGGAGTTTTCATAACACTCCCGGGCTGAGAGCTGGGCTCCGCGGATGGTGGTCGTGCCGGCCGGGGTCGGGAATTTTAGGGCCTGGTGGTAGGTGGAAGGAACAGCCCTGAAATGGTTGAGTGCTACCCGACCTAAAATTCCATTGTAAGTGGAGTTGCAATCCATCACAATGAAGTTGGCTTGCATTGAAACCCGCTTATCTCTTATCTTCCAACTTCAGCGGAAGGTTAATGACCCCTTCAGCTCGGTGGGCTTGCCCGGTAAAACCAGCTAAAGTACCCCTCAATGGCCTGAGTCGGTTCCTGTCCAACCCCATTTGCTCAAAAGCGCTAAGGAATAAGACTTCTACCGAGCTCCCGGTGTCCACCATCAGCCTCTTCACGGTGAAGTTGGCTATTTCAGCGCTGATCACCAGTGGGTCATTGTGGGGCAATATTACCCCTTCCAAGTCTTCTGAGGAAAAGGTGAGCTCCTCTACCCCCGGGGCCGGACCCCGCACCGGTCCATACTCCCTCCCAGCTCGAACATAACCCTTCCTGCCTGCCGAGGTCTCCCCTCCCGAAGCCAGTCCTCCTGCAATGGTTTCAATCACACCCAAACGTCCGCCTCCAGCCTGGCGCCTGGGTAGACTCCTCTCTCTATCTCTTTGATCATGATTTCGGGTCGACTACGGGTCTACGTACCTTCAGAAGTGACCTCGGGCTATCAGTGCCTCGATATCCTGTTTCAAGTCTTTGCACTCTTCGGTGGTATGGCCGTAGTCCATATGGTAGCGGCAATACTTGGTTCTATTGCGCTTCTCGGGTCGGTCTTTCATCCTTGAAGCTGGAGGCAGGTGGTTTTGGTGTTGGATCTCCATCAGGATCTGCTCCCTTGTAGTGTTGAGGGGAGTAAACATAGTGAACCGGGGGTTCTGCTTTGGGTGTTGGGGCTGCTTGCCTTGGTCATTTTGGACTTTACCCCCAGGTTAGGCTCGGGAGGTCTCTCCCTTCCTGCTAGCTTCTTTTTCCTTGTCATCATCCCTCTTTGCCTGATGGATTTCTTCCAAGTGTATGTACCATTCTGGTCGTACCATCAGCTCGGATACAATATCTACGGGGTCGATTGCCAATGAGGATGTAAGGGGGCCTGACCTGAGCCCACTCTGGTAAGCCATCAACGCTATGGAGTCCTCCAAGTTGAGGATTCGGAGGGACTTTTCATTGAATCTGGCTGTATAAGCCCTCAAACTTTTCCCCTTATGTTGCTTCATCAGCAGTAATGTAGAAGTGTGGCGGGTGGCACGCTGGCTCCCCGAGAAGCGGGAGAGGAAAGCCTCGGCCAGTTGATGAAAACTTACAATTGAACCGAAACGAAGTTTCTGGAACCAATCCAAGGCATTGCCAACCAGGGTGGTCGGGAATGTCTTCGTCTTCATGAGGTCAGACATGTCGTGCAGCGCCATGTGGTGATCAAAGTTGAGCAAGTGGCTGGCTGGGTCTCCATCTCCATTATAGACGGCCAGGTTGGGCATCCTGTTGCCGGTCGGCAGTGGTGTGGCTAGTACCTCGGGTGAGAGTGGGCTTACGCCGAGCTGGTTGATGACCTTGGTTATGGCGGCCGCGATCTTGGCCTGCTCGGGGTCGGCTAGAGCCGCCCTTTGACCTCTCGCCTCGCCACCGGCTCCAGGAAGCCTTCTTCGTCCTGCGTCCGCTTTGGCCTTGGGTCTGGGATGCGGAACTATGGACGCGAGGGCTGCGGCATAGCTTCTTGTGGAGCCTGGGAGCCCTCAGCTAGCCGGGCTACCTGCTCCTTAAGTTCTTCAAACATCCTCAGCATCATCCTTATCTCCGGTGACAGGCTGGAGTTGAGGTCTCCATCTACCGCGGGGTTGGTTTGAGTGGCTAAGTGTATACGTTGGCTTATCACAACGTCAGCTGGGATTGGGTTTTGGCTAGGCACCTGCGTGGTTTCGAGGTCCCCATTCGGGTTAGGCGAATCCTCTACTGGTGCGCTGTGGCTTCTCGTTTGTACCATAATGGTTTCTCAGTGAGTGGTGAAGGAGAGTGATAGAAAGAACTCGGTTCCCACAAACGGCGCCAAACTGTCGAGGTTGAATTCTCGCAGTTGAGTTGGTCGGCTACACTTGTCAAGCTGAACTTTCAGGTTGGCCTCCGACTTGAACTTTTTAGGTCGGCTACCTGACCTGCATAAGGAAAAGGAAGGAAAAGGCGGGGTGACGACCTGGATTTTCCTCTCGGGCATGCGAATGATTAGTATGTCCGAGCTGGCAAGGTAGCTGATAGCATTTAATGACGAGTTACCTCTGAAATGAAGAGCGTGAAGCTCTATTTATACTAAATTCAGATCTAACAGCATTTAATGCGGTGCAGCTTTATGTCCCATTAGTACTTTATGTCCTATCGGAACAGCTAACACTGAGGTCGGGGTTTTCTGGGGTCGGGTCAGCAATCCGGTTGGGCATTTAGTTGAATGCGCTGGGCTCGGCTCTGATTAGCCCGTCTCAGCTCGGTGTGGGTAACTCACCCCAGCTCGGGGACCCCTCATCAGCAACATATTTCTAGCTAAAGGCGAAACTATTAACAACTAGCAACTGTAAGCGTAAGAAAACCTGTCTGCTCTTCAATATCATTCTGACTCTAATATCTTTTGGTTTTTAATATATAGATATTTTTAGAATAATTTTTAATCTAAGAAATTAATTAGTGCCATCAAAAAAGGAAAAATTTGTTAACGCCCATCAAAAAAGGAAAGTTATGAGTGTAAACAACTTAAACAAACTCTAAATTTGTTTGCCCAACGTGTGCCCAAATAAACCGTTCATGTAGATAAATCCATGGCATTGAAAAATTAGGTAGTCCAACTATATAGGAAATAAAACATTGATTTTTTGTGGCCCATAAAATAATTATATAGGCTCAATAACATATAAAAATATTCTCCGAAATGGTTTTTGGTTAATGTTAATTATTATGGGGGTACATAATAACAAAATTTCATTCTTGTTATTATTCAATCGTGATGTCAATTATCAATTGCGAATTAGTGATCTCATATTATTCTCTTACTCTTTTCATTTCTTTGTTTTGTTTTGTTTTTTTTTTGCTAGGCAACCAAGAGTGTTTATTATTCACAAAAATTTACAAGTGGAGAGACAAAGTGAGGGGACAGACAAAAAAGCCTCAGGATCTAAGCTACATAAGAATACTCTCTTCTATATTCCAAGCCCTACATATTAATCTATTTCTATGGCTGTTTCTAAACTTTTTAACATGGTAAAATACGATATCTAATATCATAGACAATGTTTCCAAACAATGCTTCTTCACTCAAAAAATCAGTTTGATGAAGTCTACAATTCCTATCTTTCCAAATATAAAAGATTGTCGCTTCAAAGAATAGCTTGATGATGAAAGCTTGAAGAGATCTTTGATTGCAGTTAGAAGAGATCCAGTTAGATATATCATCCCAAGAATAAAGCCTAGTAAACCACCTTGACTGCTCCAGCGTCCAAACCCTTCCTCCAAATTCTTCTAGGTAGCCCACATTCAAAGAAAATATAGTCCCTTCATTCAATGCAATTGTTACAATATAAACAAAGAGGGCTAGTTTGCAGGCCCCAGGAGATGAGTCTAGCTCTTGTCAAAAACCTGTCCAACCAAGCAAGCCACGTTTTAAAGGCATATTTAGGAACGTGCTCCTTGAACGAAACACTTTTGCACTATTGAATAGTAGGGAAAACAGTTCGTGTAGAATTCCATGCAGAGGCCGTAGTGGAAATACCATTCTTACCAGGTACCCAATAGATACGATCCAATCTGTTTGGATGAGGATAGATATCGCCGACATTATAGGCAATGAAGTCCATTAAAGGATCATTGCTAGGCTAGTTCCATTGTCCGTTAAGAATAAAATTCTCAACCTTGTGTCTAAACTGTACTGGTTAAGCAAAAAAAGAGTAGAGCCAATTGTTGGGAAATATACATGATAATTAAAATAATTGCGCAGCAGAAAATAATTATGTATCCGTTCATGTTTAATTATGCAGATTTAAATCAGATAATAATTTAATCTAATTAAATTAAATCTGCTAACAGTTTAGGATTACCTCTTGAAGCGCAGATTGATGTAGACTCTGAATCAAGCTCCCCACGTGTGAATCCTTCAAGATTGATACACACAAAATCTGCACTTGTTAACTGGATTTCACCCCTACTAGGTTTTCTAGAGAAATCCTATATTTTATTCTGACTATGAAAAGTATGCTAGCAATTTATTAGTCAGGATGCTACAATATATCGGAGAAACATATGACCTAGGGCTATATATGGATTGGACTTAAACTAACCAGTCTTGGGCTCCATAATAACCAGATCACCATCCAATTACTACGAGCCTGATTAAATTAATATTAGGACGATCCTAAAATTAATTTAATTTTTTCTCTAATCCAATTAATTCACAAATTCCATTTGTGTGTGACTTCTTTGGTTCATGATTAATCGACGGCGAATAATTAATTCAACTAATTAATTAAATTAGAACTCTTTCTAATTAATTTGCAAATTGTGAATAACACCTAGCAGTGTATCGCGATTACCCAATTAAAGATGAAGTGCAAGTATACGAACCTATTTAGTAATTTCTATGCAATCTAATCCTACTGTCTCAATTATCCCGATCGAACCAGAGTCATGGATTGGGTCGTCAAACTCTATTACTCGATCATATGTCAAAATCCAATTAATTAGTGACTAATGAATGATCTGTGGAACGACTTCCACTATCCCACCTTGACCAAGGATTTCAAGTCACATAATTAATAGATCGCATAGGATTCCCAATTAACAGTTCTCGTATCTACACGCACATACCTCCATGACGGAATAAATCATAACCACTAGATACATTGTCTAATCCGTGATTAGGACTAGCTTAATTGCATTAGCAAATTATGGTATTCTTAATCGTGAGATAACTGTAGTGTCTCAGGTCTGAGGATTAATCGCACAATTACATAATATAATGAATTATTGACCAATCTATGTAATTCATTAGATTGGTAGTCAAGTCCAGTCACTTGTTCGCAACAAGTACTTATACATCTACTATAACGATATGAGACTAATCACCCAAACTAATATCTCATATTATTTGGTTAGTAGACTGTAATCCGATCTATCCAGATAAACTAACGCTCAATTAATTTATCCTATGATCGGGGATAACTTTTATAATATTCATAGATATAATTATGTCACTCATATCCTTACTCCTAAGGATAGAATCTATAAATAACATTCTAAGACCTTTATTTATTTAATTGAAACATTTATAATAAATAAATAAATTGTCCATATTAAATGAATTAATAAATTAAATAACACATTATCCATAATTCTAAAATATAATTTATTGACTTTTGGGCATTATTCTTAACAATCTCTCACTTGCACTAAAGCCAATCTGAATGGTATCTCATACCTATCCCCTCTAAGTGTCGATCCAAAGACTGCTTGGTCAGAGCCGTGGTCAACGAATCAGCAGTGTTATCTGCTGATGCTACTTTCTGCATTATTATATCGCCTCTTACCACAATTTATCAGATAATGTGGTAGCGCCTCTCTACATGTTTGGATTTCTAGTGAGACCTTGGTTCCTTAGCTTGTGCTATTGCTCCATTATTATCATAGTGCAAAGGCATTGCGACCTTAATGGAAGGAACTATTCTAAGTTCCGAGACAAAATTCTTGATCCAAACCGCCTCTTTTGCTGCATCTGATGTTGCGATGTATGTGGCTTCTGTAGTGGAATCTGCAATCGTACTCTGTTTGGAACTCTTCCAACTGACTGCTCCTCCATTACAAACGAAAATGAATCCTGACGTGGATTTGCGATCATCCACATCTGATTGAAAATATGAGTCAGTAAAGCCCTCGATTTTCAATTCTCATCCTCCATATACCAAGACCCATATTCTTAGTCCTATTCAGGTATTTCAGGATGTTCTTCACCTGGATCCGACTGATATCTGCTTGTAACACTTATAGCATGTGCAATATCAGGCCTAGTATATAGCATGACATACATAAAGCTTCCAATTGTCGAATCATATAGAATCCTATTCGTCTTTTCTCTCTCTTCAGCTATCTTAGGACTCATAGCCCTAGAGAGATGTATGTCATGTCTAAAAGATAACAGCCCCCTTCTAGAATCTTGCATATTAAACCTCTTTAACACCTTATCTATGTGCGTACTCTAGGAGAGACCTATTAATCCTTTCGATCTATCTCCATAGATTCGAATTCCTAGGATATAGGTTGTTTTTCCCAAATCCTTCATGGAGAATGTTCTTGATAACCAGACCTTAACAGATGACATCAGGCCTATGTCATTCCCAATCAATAGTATGTCATCCACATACAAGATGAAAAATGTAACTGCCTTATTGCCGACTTTCTTGTAAACAAAAGGTTCGTCTTTATTCTTAATGAAACCGAATGTTTTAACAACCTCATCAAAACGTTTGTTCCAGCTCCTTGAGGCTTGTTTGAGTCCATAGATAGATCTCTTTAGCTTACACACTTTGTGACTTTCACCTATGGATTCAAAACCCTCTGGTTGTTCCATCTAAATGTCTTCTTCAATGAAGCCATTAAAAAAAGCCATTTTGACATCCATCTACCATATCTCATAATCATAAAACGCAGCTATAGCCAATAAAATCCTAATGGATTTAAGCATTACTACTGGCGAGAAGGTTTTCTCATAGTCAACTCCTTTTCTCAAACGGTAACCTTTTGCCACTAACCTTGCTTTGAAGGTCTCCACCTTCCCATCTGCACCCCTCTTTCTCTTACATACCCATTTGCACCCAATAGGTACAATACCCTTAGTTGGGTCTACAAGATTCCAGACTTGATTGGTATGCATTGAATCCATTTTAGATTTTATGGCTTCAAGCCATCTATCTGAGTCCCTGTCAGAAATAGCCTCCTTATAGGTTAGGGGATCATCGATATGATCTCTATCATCCAACGTGAACAACTCTTGTCCTTGACTATGCAGGTAGCTATATCTTGTGGGAGGATGAGTAGTCCTTAAAGATTTGCGTATCTGTGGTAAAGCAATAGGTACTTCTTGAATAGTATCATCCTGGATCAAATCTTGGATTTTTACCTGGCCAATTGGTTGCTCAATGTTTCCCTCATTGAGCTCTACTTTTCTTCCCAAACTAACTTCTTGAATGAACACTTCCTTCAAGAATATGGCGTGTCTACTAACAAAGACTATTTTATCAGTAAGGAATAAAAGTTGTATCCCAATGAATCCTTGGGATAACCAATGAATCTGACCTTGTCAAACCTCACTTCCAATTTCTTAGTTTTAAGCCTTTTATTACAAGCAGGACAACCCCATACTCTAATATGATTAAAGTTGGGTTTCTTATTTCTCAATATCTCATAAGGAGTGCTTACAACTGATTTGGAAGTAATCCTATTCAAGATGTATATCGTTGTGAGAAGAGCATGGCCTCATAGGCCAACAGGTAAATCAGTATAACTCATCATTGACCTGACCATGTCCAACAAGGTCTTATTTCTCCTTTCTGATACACCATTAAGCTCAGGTGTTCCAGGTGGAATCAATGAAACGACTATACCATTTTCTTTGAGATACTCTTGGAATTCAGCACTAAGGTATTCCCCTCCTCGATCAGATCAAAGAGCCTTAATCCTCTTTCCAGTCTGGTTTTCCACTTCAGCTTGTATTCTTTAAACTTTTCAAATGATTCAGATTTGTGTTTCATAAGATACACATACCCATACCGAGACACATCGTCAGTAAAGGTAATGAAGTAAGCAAACCTACCTCGAGCCAATTCACCAAAAAGCCCACACACATCAGTGTGTACCAATTCTAAAATGTTTGTAGCTCTTTTCCTTTGTCCTACAAAGGGTGATTTGGTCATCTTACCAAGGATGCAAGACTCACATCCTGGGAATGGACTCGGGCCACAAGGGCTTATAAGTCCTTCTTTCTCCAACTTTGTGATTCTAGTTTTCCCTATGTGACCTAATCTCAAGTGCCACAGATATTTAGAATTAAAAGTATCTCTAGACCTTTTAAAGGTCTGTACTTTCAGGCATTGCTCATTTCTATTGTCATCTTTCTTTATATCAAATATATAAAGTCCATTTACTAGTTTGTCAGTGCCAACACATTTATTTCTCAAATAAATAAAACATCTATTATCCATAAATTTAAATTCAAAACCATTTTGAACCAAAACTGAAATAGAAATGGTGTTCTTTAAGGCACTAGACAAAAATAAACAATTGTCTAAAATCAAAGTAAATCCTGATGACAAATGATCGCGTCGTTTTGCGCTCAAAAATAGTAAGGTTAAATGATTGAAAATATTACTTACCTTGAATTACCTCTAGCTTTGGCGAGTAGAGGGTCGATCCACAGAGATTGGGTTATCAAATTAATTTAAGTCCTTAATTTAAAATTGGTTGACTATTTTCCGTCACGGATAAGTTTGATTAAGTCCAAAAAGTTCAAAAGTCCAAAAGTACGGAAGTACGGAAAATTAAGTCCAACAGATGTCCACAAAATGCCCAAAGATATGGTAGTAACAAGATCCAAAAGTAAATTAAACAAATGTACAAAATTGAAGAATTACAACACTTAATAATACAATGAAAATCCAAAGGGTTAATGATTCAGGATGATTATAGCTTGGTATACTCAAATACAAAGTTATTGATCCAAATTAAAAGTTAAGTCCTTCAGAAATAGGGCTACAAGCTCCCACTACTGAAATGAGCCTTTAATTACATAAGTGAGAAGATTAATTAATTAGCAAGACTGGATGTGTTGGTACAATCTAACGATATCCAATCTCTCAATTAATCTTTCACTTATGTAACCTGGAGGTGTCGGTACAACCAGACTAGAACCCATCCAAGGTAGTCTCGTATTGCCACTAGTTTAAAAAACCGGACTTATACGTATTTTCAATTAAATATACATAACTACAAGTATATGTATAATTAATCAAAGGATACTTGAAAACAAAAATACGAGACTTTTAATAAATCTGAATCAAAATATATGTACAAGAATAACCTCACACATACCACCCCGAATCTCGGGTCTAGTGTGCCATCATAAATTTTAAAGTACACAAATTCATAACGAAAACCAAAATCAAAGATTACTTATCGTGTTTGAACAGATTTCAGTAGAACGGTATGACTTTGATATGTTTATAGCTAACTAGACCTTCCCCTCAGAATTATAACTTTGCACACAATTAAATAAAATAATTAACACACTCACAACTCACTTCACAAATACAAGAATAGCAGAAATTATGCTAGGAGAGGAAAATGGTACCCTTTTGTAGCTGAAAATCGCGACTATTTATAGGCAAAAATTCAGGAGGGCGCTCGAGCAAGCAAAAATTCAGGAGCGCCCTCGAGCGCCAGTAAGACGCGCTCGAGCGCCCTTCTGCACTTTTGATTTTAATATTTTTTCTGTCGTTTTCAGTCTGCACCCTACCGCTCAATTGCCGGCCTTTTTTAAAAAGTGGCGGTCGAGCTCGAAAAAGGGGCACTCGAGCGCTACTTTGACTGTGGTATGTGAACTTTGACCTGCGAGGTTGACTTTGACCATTGACCGTTGATTTTGACCGTTGACCAAAAAGTTAATCAGGTCTATTCCAAGATTTTTCAGCGTCCTGAATCCGTTTTCGCACTCGGTTTGGCCAAATTCAATCTTGAATTACTCGTTTTGAAGTTATTCTACCATTTTCCTTTAGTGTTGCACCGAATATTCGCTCCAAAAATTAGTTTTTATGGCCGTTTTTGCTCTTTCTTCTTTAAAACCTATATTGTACTAAATTTGTGTAAAATACTCAATTAAGCTTGAAATAATAATGCAATATACATGATTCAATGGGTTAAAGTTACTAAAAATACGGATTTATCAACCTCCTTAAACCCATTATTTGCTTGTCCTCAAGTAAAGGCATCAATTACTTCATAAATTCAAAAATATTAAATCTAAGCATTCAATGTATTCATACTATTATATTTTATAAAATACATGATTAACAGTGAATTTGTCTTCCAAGCAATTTTACCCCAAGAAATCATTTTGTATCTAGAAGAAATGAAACCAACTTAATTACAAAAAATCCTTTGAGCCTTTTTAAGCACTTGTAACTCAATTAAGAGATAAGAAAATTAATCACGCAAAATTTGTAAAATCAAAAATATTTTCTATGGATAGTCTTGAAATGTTAAAACTCAACTACCTTCCAAATCATGTAATACTCCCTTAGATTTTTTTATATTTTTTTATTTTTATCTGTATATATATTTTTATGAATAGATGACTCGAATGGTAGATATTGGTTGTTTCAAAGATGTTCTTGAAGTATTGCCTTTCGTCGGTTGAATTGTGTTTGGTGAAAGAAGGCTTGTCTGGCAAGATTTGATAGCTTTTTCATAACAAAAATGCTCAAAAATGGTTAGAAGAAAGCATTTGTTATGGATTTCTTTTCTACCTCTTTTTGTTGAATCAACATTTTTTATATTTGAATGATGTTGAGCGAGTCGTCTACACATTTTTTTTTTAAAGGAGTATTCCGATCTAGAAAAATAAGACAAATTTTAATAAAACACAACATCTCACATTGAAAACATCTCAATCTACTCCTTTTTTGATAATTAATCAAGAACTTCTAATTGAATCATATGACGTTGTTGGGATATAATAATAGTTAAGAAGGTTTCAAAAAAAAAATCTAGATACAAACTCAACTCTTAGCGGCTAATCATTTTTTCATTCCAAATTCACAGTTAATTCAAATATTTTATCACAATCTAACCATATTTTAATAATTAACCACTCAATTTTAATTATTAAGAATAAGTGAAGTAATTTTTTTTTTTTTTTTTGGTATCAGGTTGGTATCAACTTTTTTTCCTCCTCAAACCCAAACCTTACATTGTCCTCAATGAAAGAAAACTATGTAATGCAAAGTAAAAAGAAAGACACAACCTGATAAACAATCCAAGCAATGTTCCTCAAAAACTTTCTGAAAGAAGAATTGTCAAACAAAATATCAAAAACCAACATTAGCCGTGAGTTTAAATAAAAACTAAAATATAAAAAACACGATGAAATAACTAAAATAACATTAAAAAAAACACGTCACTGAATTACGATGGTGGTGGCGGCTGAGGACCTGAGCCTGAACCTTTCATTGAAGCAAGTTCAGCTCGTAATGCAGCAAACTCTTCTCTCTGTGACTGCTTAAATTCAACAAATTCAACTTTCAGTTCACCTATTTCACCCAATCCTGCAGCAAGGTTAGTATTCATGGCTTGCAGTTCTCTGTGTATTTTTTTCATCAATGATTCTTCAGATTGATCACCCTGTTGTTGGGAAGAAGTGGCCCCTTCAGCAGATTGAGTGGAAGGCCATGGAGCATTTAATGCTAAGGGCATTTTTCGAACAACGCGCTCTAAATGTTTAAAACTCTTCGAGAACTCCGATTCACCATATAAAGTAATAGAGAGATCCATGAATGGCTCATCAGGTGCAAAAGGAAAATCAAACCGTTGAAGTAAATAAATTATTAATCAAGGAAAACGAAGTGTAGATGTAGTATCAAACTTCTTCATGTGGTCTCATATTGTCTCCAATTATAGCTCCAACATAAAAAAGGGCACCTTGATAAATCCAATATAAAACTTGTAAAATAACTCCCGTCCTTTCATGATCATGACCATAAAGGCAAATGTTCTTTTTAACAATGATATCTGTTAACCACATATCCCTTGGGAGGGAAAATCTCCTTATACCCACACCATGTGGTAGAACCGAACACCCACACAAATTTGTAGCAATTTCTATATCGGTAGTCCTAGCAGGAAAATCCGTATTTGCCTCATAAAAATAATCATTCCCACACAGTATAGTCATGATATCAGGAGTAGTAAATTGAAATTCAAAATCATCAATTGATGCACTAAATGTACCATCATCATACCAAAGATGCTAATAAAAATATCGAATGAGACGAGGAAAAACAGGAACATCATCAAAAGGTGGGTGCAGAAAACAGTCAAGAAAATACGCCTCAAAAAATTCAAAAGCACGTTGCCCACTTTTGGAAGCCCTCAAAGCATCCGAAAAATCAGTGTCGGCCTCGATTTGAGCATTCTCAAGTCGTGCAGTCAATGATAATCTCTGCCTTTTTGGACCTATAATCTTAATAATAAACAAAAAAAAACACTAAATAAGAAAAATCAAAAAATAATTTTATATATATATATTACGCAAATACTATTTATTCAAACAACACCAATTAACAACCTTAAAATCATCCTTAACACACATTATTTATACATCATCCGGTTAAATCCACTAATATTTAAATAATTTATAAATCCTAGAATAATAGACATAAATGTATCTACATAAATTTGAATTTTTTAGTTTTCAGTTTTTTTTAATTAAAATTAAAGGAAATCTAACCGAAAATTTTAAAACTAAAATCTAACTAAAACCTATATATAAATATATATACATACGCAAATACATACACATATACATACACATATACATATGTAAACATGATAAAAACTCATACCAAAATCAAGATCCAAGCTTGTAGAACAACAATATTGCATCAACTAGTATTAAAATTTATTCCTAAAGCTTTAAAATTCATATATACAAACATATATAAACATATACATACATATCTAAAACTCAAAATAAAGCTGAAAAAAATACGAAAATAAGATGAAAAGCTTGGAAACTAACCTCAGAATGTAGATCTAGAGAGAACTTAGGGTGGGAAAAGGTTTTGATAATTTTTTTGGGGGGATTTTCGTGGGGTAGGGGGTGTTTTTTTTAGGTTTAAAGCTGCTGCAATCGGGGCTTATACTGTGATTGGGCGCTCGAGCGCCTTCAGGGTGCGCTCGAGCACTTACAGGGCGCTCAAGCGCTCTGCTGCGTTCTTTCAATGTATTTTTTTAATTATTTTTTTAATGGCAATAAATACATATATAGCAGGCTAACATATATATATATATATATACATAAATTTATATACATTATTTAACATAAATATCTTAACATAAAAAAAAAATATATATATATATATATAGATTATATGAATACAAAAACCATAAACAAATCACACTATTTTATTAATCATAAAGACATTACATAAAAGAAATAAAAATACAACAATAGAAGACTATCCCCTAAACTTGGAAATGCATGATTAATTTCAATCATTCCTAATATACCTATGATCCCACTTGATAAGGAGATAAATAAGGAAAAGGTAAATGATGAAAATGCTTGCAAAATAGTACACGACCATGGCAAATTGATAAGGCGTGAGAGTTCCGAACATTATTGTACAATAGTAAAGAAATGAAAGAAAAATTTTGAGGGAGAGAGAGAGGCGGCAATGGAGAGAAAATAAAATGAGGAGAAGAAGAAAGAAAAAGGGCTTTAAACCCCTTGGTTAGGTCGTACCGTGCTCGAGCACCCTACAGGCGCGTTCGAACGTGGTTCTTCCCGTTTCTGCCTTAAATGTTTACGCAAGTTCACAAAGTAGAAAAATATAATCTTCCTCAAACCTATTTTCTACAAGATCACACTCTTTTATTATTATTATTATTATTATTATTATTATTATTATTATTATTATTATTATTATTATTATTATTATTTTAATATAAAATAAAATAAAAATTGGTACATGAGAGAAATAAACACATGAATTTTAAACCATTTAAATATCCTAAAACAAGTGTAAGAATATACAAAAGAACACCGACCAATAGTCATCCATCAACATTTAAACGTTAAATATGCTTCCAAAAGAAACAGTTGGATCCAGAATATTTGAGTTTAGACTAAATTTAGAGTTCAACAACTTAATGAAGAGTTGTCTGCCAGTTTGGAAGGCAACACTGGAAGCCTAGGAAATGCAAAAATACAATCCCAACCCTATTTCCGTTTCATACCTATGCAGCAAAGTAAACCACATCCGAACACCAAATGAATGGCATCTAAATCTGGATAGTAAATCTACCTGCCATAGCATAAGAACTGGCCGAAGCAGAGGTGATGAATCACGTATCACATGCCCCTCAGAGTGGTATTAGTTATCTTTTTCTCAAATATCATGAGAGCCACTATTTCCATAATGGTGGAAAAAAACCTCCTAACTTTGAAGTTAACTCCAATTTAAAGCTAATTGGTAACCAAGCAACAACATATAGGACGAACCTTGGAATGTTACCGCCATGAGATCCTAGATTACCCATAGATCACTTGGGTTCATGTGAGGCACACACCCTAATACAAACAATACCCTGTTTTATCCTCAAACAGTCACTACCGGATGTTGCCACTGTATACCCATCTTCCCACCTATTTAGGATGAGCGCATCACACAAATTGTTAGATTTTTTCCTTCTAACCGGGAATGTGCACTGGAACCATTTAATGTCAACCAACAAGACATGCACACACAGTTAAGTGTCGTAGTTTAACGCCTTCGGGCAAATTTTTTTTTTTTTTTTTAAATTAAGGGACTAGCTCTTCCAGAGGTTTCTGTGTTCACGTCATCCAATACTTTATTTCGGCACTCACATGGGGCCACAACCAATTCCACAGGGTCAAAAACAATACAGTAGGGTTTTACATTATAGATAATACCGTCTGGTAAATGCTCTCACTTCTAACTACCTTATCAAGTAAAGCCCAACATACCTAAACTACATTAAGCTGGTGGAATGGCAAGTACTATTAGACAGAGTTGCACTGGTCAGACAACCGCACACAGAAAACGTACAGTGACCACTAGTATCATGACAATCATTCCTGAATGAGTGCTTCCCAGGGTTAAGACCCAAACTACTTTAAGCTGGAGAAAGACTCATTTGGTACGAAATATAAAAAGAATAAAAATAAAATTTAGAACCCTAATACCTCTAGACATCCTAAGTTGCCTCCTAGAAGCACTAAGTTTAATATCTTCAGCCAGACAGAGTCACATTGAAATTGTTACTCTGCAGGGATTGACTCTTCACCTCAATTCTTTAACTGGATTGCTGGTTTTAGCCTTTATCAATTTACAAATATAGTTTTCCCATTTGTTTTATCTTTTATCTTGACAACCCCAGACGAAAAAACTTGTTCAACTTTAGATGGTCCATCCCACCTAGACCTCAATTTTCCTAAAAATAATCGTAACTTAGAATTAAATAACCACACATCTTCTCCAAGAATAAATGTCTTCCGAATAATCATTTTATCATGCGTTCTTTTCATTTTGTCACTGTAAATCTTCCCCTTTTCATATACCTCTAAAAGCATCTCTTCAAGTTCATTTAAATGGAACAACCTGTTTTCACCAACTTTCTGCAAGTCAAAATTCACAGTTCTAATTGCCCAGTAAGCCTTATGTTGTAACTCAACAGGCAAATGACATGTTTTTCCAAAAACTAAATGAAAATGTAACATTCTTATGGGAGTTTTATATGCAGTTCTATATTCCCAAAGTGCATCATTCAATCAAGTGAACCAATCCTTTCTATCAGGTCTAACTGTCTTTTCAAGGATTGATTTAATTTCCCTATTAGAAACATCAACCTGTCTACCAGTTTGTGGGTGATATGGAGTTGCAACCTTATGAATGACTGAGTATTTTTTCAACAATTTTTCAAAAGTTCGGTGAATGAAATGACTTTCACCGCCACTAATGATGGCTTTTGGAATTCCAAACCGACAAAAAATGTTTTCTTTTATGAATTTCATCACAACAATGTGATCATTAGTCCTTGTTGTAATTGCTTCAATCCATTTCGACACGTAATCAACACCAACCAAAATGTATTGAAAACCAAAGGAGATAGGGAAAGGACCCATGAAATCAATACCCCAAACTTCAAAAAGTTCACAAACCACGATGGGATTTAAGGGCATCATATTCCTTTTTCCCATGTTACCTGTCTTTTGGCATCTTTTATATGCTTTACAAAACTCATGAGTTTCCTTGATTAATGTGGGAAAAATCCACTTTACAGAACTTTGATAGCCGTCTGTCGTCCTCCAAAGTGTCCTCCACATTCCTGCGAATGACAAAATGACATGATGCTTAGCTGTTCAGATTCGGGTACACATCTGCGAATAATTTGATCAGAACAAATACGGAACAAATGAGGATCTTCCCAGAAATAATGCTTTGCAATTGAGAAAAATCGATCTCTCTCAGCCTTGTTCCACTCCTTAGGTATTTTACCAACTGCAAGATAATTCACAAAATGAGCATACCAAGCAAGTTTAGGAGCAAAATTAATAGTAATTGTTCATCATGAAATGTATCTCTCAAGGGTAATTCATTTTCTGTTTCCTGAATTACAATCCTTGACAAGTTATCAGCAACAATATTTTCTCGACATTTCTCATCCTTGATTGTTAAATCAAATTCTTGAATTAATAACAACTATCGAATAAGTCTAGGTTTAGCATCTTTTTTTTCCAACAAGTATCTTAATGCCGAGTGGTCAGAATAAATGATTATTTTTTACCCTAACACATAAGACCGAAACTTTTCTAATGCAAAAACTACAGGAAGCAATTCTTTCTCTGTGGTGGTATAGTTTTTCTAGGCATCATCCAATGTTCGGCTGGCGTAATAGATCACACAAGGAACTCGATCCTTGTGTTGACCTAATACAACTCCTATGGCATAATCCGAAGCATCACACGTAATTTCAAAAAGAAGAGAGTAGTCCAGTGGTTGAATCACTGGAGCAGTGAAAATTACATTTTTCAGTGTTTCAAAAGCAGTAACACAATTTTCATCAAATTGGAATAAAGTATCCTATGCCAACAAATTTGATAAAGGTCTAGCAATTTTACTAAAATCCTTTATAAATCGTCAGTAGAAACCAGCATGTCCAAAGAATGATCTCACCTGTTTAACAATTGTTGGATGGGGCAAATCAGAAATAATATATAACAGTTGTTGGAAGGGGCAAATCAGAAATAATATCAACCTTAGCTTTATCAACCCGAACTCCTTCCTTAGATATAATGTGTCCGAGAATAATTCCTTCTTGAACCATGAAATGACTTTTCCCCCAACTAAGTACGAGATTAGATTCCTGACATCTTTCAACACCAAAGAAAGATTATTCAAACAAGTGTCAAATGAAGAGCCAAAGATAGAAAAATCATCCATAAAGATCTCAACAAATTCATCCATCATATCAGTGAAAATAGACATCATGCATTGTTAGAAAGTGGCTGATGCATTACAAAGGCCAAAAGGCATTCTTCTATAAGCAAACGTGCCAAAAGGATATGTAAAAGTTGTCTTTTCCTGATCTTCAGGGTCTACAGGGATCAGATTGTATCCCGAGTACCCGTCAAGAAAACAGTAATAACCTTGTCCTGTCAACCTGTCTAAAATTTGATCAATGAATGGTAAAGGAAAATGATTCTTTCTTGTTGCAGCATTGAGTTTCCTATAATCAATACACACACGCCATCCAGTTGTGGTGCAGGTAGGTACCAATTCACCTTTATCATTTGTCACCACAGTGATTCCTGATTTCTTAGGTACAACCTATATAGGACTAACCCATTTACTATCCGAAATATGATAAATGATACATGCATCTAACAACTTCACTATTTCCTTCTTTACAACTTCCCTCATATTCGGGTTCAGCTTACGTTGCATCTCTCTAGATGTCTTGGCTCCATCTTCTAAATTAATCTTATGCATGCAAAAGAGGGATCTATTCCTTTAAGTTCTGCAACAATCCAGCCTAATATTTTCTTATTCTTAGACAAGACATCTACAAGTTTAGCTTCCTGCTCCAAATAAAGGTTAGAAGCAATAATAGCTAGAAGTGTTTGATTTGCCTCTAGAAAAACATAGTTAAGATTACTAGGAAGTTGCTTAAGTTCCAACTCAGGAGGAGATTATATAGCAGGAATCATGGGTTCTTTAGAAAGAGTCAAGGATGGTTCTATTGCACAAACCTAAAATTTTTCATCAAATCTTAAATTGCTTTCTAAAGATTCATTGGATTCCTCCTCAAACCTACTCAACACTACTTCATCATTATTCAATATATTCTCCAAAAAATCTTTTTGCATAAGACTAAGAAAAGACTCTTCAATTAATGGATCAATCTTATCAAGAATAAAACATTCAAGACCATCATCTCCATTTGCAAACCTAGCAGCATTAGCAACATTAAGCTTTACCTTAATATCTCTAAATGTAAACTCCAATTCTACAGTTGCACAGTGAATTTTTGCATTAGCTGTTGCTAAAAATGGTCTCCCTAATATAACTGAAGTTTGGAACTTTTAAATGTCTCCTGGTTCCATATCTCGCACAACAAAATCCACAGGAAAATAAAATTCATCAACCTTTATCAATACATCTTCAATCATGCCCCTAGGAATTCTAAGTGATCTATCAGCCAGTTGAAGGGTGACAGGAATAGGTTTCAATTCTCCTATATATAACTGCTCAAAAATATTAAAGGGGAAAAGATTCACACTAGCTCTTAAATCAAGAAGGGCACGATCTACACAATGATTACCAATATAGCAAGGAATGGTAAATGCACCTGGATCTTTCAATTTTGGTGGAACATGAGAAGTAAGAATACTGCTTACCTTTTCAGTCAATCTTACTTTGTTTGATATCAAAGCTGAATTCCTTCTTTTCTGAGTGCACAAATCCTTAAGAAACTTTGCATAACCAGGAATTTGCCTGATGATTTCTAACAGAGGTAAATTGTTTTTAACTTGCTTAAAGGTTTCAAGCATTTCTTCCCTTTTTGAATCTTTATTAGGTAGATTACCTAATGCCTGTGGAAAGGGTGCCTTGGGACTCAGTGTCAATGGAATATTTTCATGTGAAATTAAAGTTTCAGGTTCATTTGCAGTTTCTTTTTATGAATCAACAGTAACTTGAGACTTAGCTTTTTGCTTTGCAAGTCTTGCATTTTCGTAAGCTTCGACAGTTACCTTGTTATCAACTTTCTTACCACTTCGAAATGTAGTGATAGCTTGAAGATCCTCTACTATTTAACTTGTAGATGTTACATGGGCCTTACCTTTTGGGTTTCCATCTGGTTGGGCAGGGAGTGTTCCTTCTTCCCTTTTCTGAATTGTGTTAGCTAATTGCCCAATTTGTCTTTCCAAGTTGGCAATTGTCTTTGTATGTGTACTTACCAGTTGCATAGTTAGTTCCCAACTATGAAGCTTTTTCAAAACCTGTTCTTCAAAAGTAGTCCCATAAGTATTGGAACCTGAATTAGAGCTCATAGGTACCTGTCCTTGTGGAACTGAATGAAATCCTGGAGGATAACCTCTTGGTCTTTGTTGTTGAACATCTTCCCGATTCTGATCCCACTGAAAATTTGGATGATCTCGTGTACCTAGATTATAAGTGTTAGAGAACGGATCATAATTATAGGGATATCTATAAGCAGCACAAGCTTGCTCTGAAATTGAATTGGGATTTGGTGCAAGAACACCTTCACCTGAATCAACTACATGCAATGATTCTTTCCTTTTAACCATTTTTTTTAAGGCACGAGTTAGATTTTCGATCTTTGATGTCAAAGAATTGTAATCATTTGAACCTATACTTTCTCTCATTTCTCTAGATAAAGATGCACACTTTCGTGAATTGTTGCTCAGTTTTATGAACAATTATGTGGCTTCTTCTGGAGATTTTTCAAGAAGTGAACCATTACAGGCTGAATCGAGCAAACTTTGATTATGCTCATTTAACCCTTGATAGAAATTATGAGCTAATTGCCAATCTGAAATACTATGGTGTGGACATTCATAAATTAAGGTTTCAAATATGTCCCAACTCTCATGAAGTGCCTCTCCAGGTAATTGAAAAAAATTATTTAATTGATTCCTACATTCATTGGTTTTTGAAGAAGAGTAAAATCTTTCAAGAAATTCTCTTTGCAATTGATCCCAAGAAGTAATAGAACCAAAACGTAATCTGTAAAGCCAATTTTATGTTTGACCCATTAAAGAGTAAGGAAACAATCTCAATTTAACAGCCTCTTCCGAGGTAGTTCTAGTATTGATTGATCGGCATGTATGAACAAAAGTATTAATGTGATCATACGGGTTTTCATTAGAAAGATCGTGGAACATGGGAAGCATTGAAATCATGTGAGACTTTATTTTAAAACCATCATCAGTTTCAGGTAAGGCAATAGATCGTGGAGGAACATAATCTTGTGGTGTGAAAAAATCTTTTATGCTCCTCCTCACATTTCCTACTTCTCTACCTTCAATTTGATCCTAATTTTGGTTTTGATTCAGATTTTGATCAGCCATGATTAGAAATTTATGTGCTTTGTCTCTAAATTTAAAAGTTCTCAAATTTCTGTATCAAAAATAAAGATGGGTGGCTTTAAAGATCTCTGACCATGCATACAAAATTAAAACATACAAATGAAACAAAATAAAATAAAGTCTATACAAGATAACAAAAATAAAAACTAAAATCTAATATATATACATATTAACACTTATATACATAAATCAAAGACTTACCTTATTTTGATGAACACCAATCTCCGGCAACGGCGCCAAATTTTGATCGCGTCGTTTTGCGCTCAAAAATAGTAAGGTTAATTGATTAGAAATATTACTTATCTTGAATTACCTCTAGTTGTGGCAAGTAGAGGGTCGATCCACAGAGATTGGGTTATCAAATTAATTTAAGTCATTAATTTAGAATTGTTTGACTATTTCCCGTCACGGATAAGTTTGATTAAGTCCAAAAAGTCCAAAAGTACGAAAGTATGAAAAATTAAGTCCAAGAGATGTCCACAAAATATCCAAAGATATGGTAGTAACAAGATCCAAAAGTGAATTAAACAAAGGTACAAAATTGAAGAATTACAACACTTAATAATACAATGAAAATCCAAAGGGTTAATGATTCAAGATGGTTATAGCTCGGTATACTCAAATACAAAGTTATTGATTCAGATTAAAAGTTAAGTCCTTCAGAAATATGGCTACAAACTCCCACTACTGAAATGAGTCTTTAATTACATAAGTGAGAAGATTAATTAATTAGCAAGACTGGATGTGTTGATACAACCTAACGATATCAAATCTCTCAATTAATCTTTCACTTATGTAATCTGAAGGTGTCGGTACAACCAGACTAGAATCCATCCGAGGTAATCTCGTATTGCCACTGGTTTACAAAACCGAGCTTATATGTACTTTCAATTAAATATAGCATAACTACAAGTATATGTATAATTAATCAAAGAATACTTAGAAACAAAAATACGAGACTTTTAATAAATCTGAATCAAAACATATGTACAAGAATAACCTGACACATACCACCCCGAATCTCTGGTCTAGTATGCCATGATAAACTTTAAAGTACACAAATTCATAATGAAAACCAAAATCAAAGATTACTTATCGTGTTTGAACGAATTTCGGTAGACCGGTATGACTTTGATATGGTTATAGCTCACTAGACCCTCCCCTCGGGATTATAACTTTGCACACAACTAAATAAAATAATTAACACACTCACAACTCACTTCACAAACACAAGAATAGCATAAATTATGCTAGGAGAGGAAAATAGTACCCCTTTGTTGCTAAAAATAGCTACTATTTATAGGTAAAAATTCAGGAGGGTGCTCGAGCGCCATATTTTTTCTGTTATTTTCAGTCTGGACTTTGTCGCTTAATTGTCGGCCTTTTTTAAAAAGTGGCACTCGAGCTCAGAAAAGGGGCGCTCGAGCGCTACTTTGACTGTGGTAGGTGAACTTTGATCGGCGAGGTTGACTTTGACCATTGACCGTTGACCAAAAAGTTGACCAGGTCTATCCCAAGGTTTTTCAACGTCCTGAATCCATTTCTGCACTCGGTTTGGCCAAATTCAATCTCGAATTGCTCGTTTTGAAGTTGTTCTACTATTTTCCTTCAGTGTAACACTGAATATTCGCTCCAAAAGTTGGGTTTTATGGCCGTTTTTGCTCTTTCTTCTTTAAAACCTATATTGCACTAAATTTGTGTAAAATATTCAATTAAGCTTGAAATAATGATGCAATATACATGATTCAATGGGTTAAAGTTACTAAAAATACGGATTTATCAACAAAGTAAGACAATATGTCCCTAAAGCTAGTGCAGCAACCATTGCTCCATTTCTCACCTTCAGGACTACGTCGCCTTTTCCCAAAACTCTACTTTTCCTTAACTAGTGTACAGAAGTACATATATGAGGAGTAGTACCAGAGTATAGTACCCATGAAGTAGAGTCATGATTAATCAGAAAACTAATCTCAAACATGAGCAATTGAGACATGCCTGCAGAGGCTTTGCCATTTCTCTTCAGACTCTTAAGGTACTCTGAACAATTCATCTTCCAATGTTCTTTCTTCTCATAGTGGAAACAATTTCCTTGCTTTGCTCTTTAACCTTGCCCTTGATATATAACCAGCATATTCAAGAGCTGAAGTAAGGTGTACTCGATGTCATTCTTTTGGAAATTGACAGTAAAGGGATGGAAGGATTCAGGAAGAGTCTAAAATAAGTCAGTTTGCAAGTTCGAACCCATAGAGAAATTCAAGGATTCAAGACGCTCGATCAAACCGATCATCTTAAGAACATGTGCATTGACATCTGATCATTCACTCATCCTCAATCGAAACAATTCCCTAGATAACTTATATCTAGCAACCCTGTTTTTCATACCATACAACTCTTGCAAGTGTGTGATGATTGCAGTGACATCTTCCATGTCCTCGTGTTGACGTTGAGGTTCATTTGACATTGAAGTCAAAATATAGCCCTTGGCCTTCAACGCATCATCACGCCATTTCCTAATGGTCTCCAGTTCCTCTTCAGTTGCCTCATCAGGAAGCTCTTCACGAAGTGGATCATCAAGCACATACTCAATCTTTTCAAAACTCAGTATAATTTTCAAGTTACGATACCAGTCAACAAAGTTTGGTCCAGTCAAACAGTTCTTATATAAGATAGTTGCAAGGGGATTCATTTTTGACATATAATTGCATAAAATAATTAATTAAAATTAGATAATGCAATATTAACTATTCGATTTGGGTCTTTAAATCGAATAGTACCCTCACTAAAATTTTTGAATTCTACACTTCCCTAGTAGAAAGCGGAAAGTCAAATGAATGAGTTTCTTAGTGGATTGGGGACCCATTTATTTTTGTTTCACCTTACATTATAGATTTTTGGTGAATCAAAAACTAATAAGTGAATAACACTTTATTCAGTGTATCTCATATAAATCCCAATTTTCTTGCCTACAATTCCCTTGACCTCACTTTATAGATTTTTGTTCTCTAAGAATTGTTTAAGTCAAACCCGTTATCCTAAGGAATTTGGATTAATGCAATATCGACACCTCACATGATAGATTTTTGGTAGCCAGTAAGAATCCAAACTCTCCTACATCTTATGTTTTATAGACTTAGTTTACATATTAATACAAATAAATAGCCCTTATGTATCCACAGCCAGCTACTGACTTGCCTAACATATAAACTAATCTACGATAATGGAAGGAAATGATATAATCTACTCTTAGACTATATCATTATTAACTTAATATTTGGAGTGGGAAGATTTGTCGGTCTTTAATTAAGGTCTCACTTTTCACATGCTTCTGATTTCAATTTATCACATAAACTAAACTAGAAACATTCACGCATTTAATATATATCGCATAATAAATAAATACATGTAAATAAATAGGATGATCATGGACTAGGAGTACTATCAACCCAAGCCACTAGGTTGAATTCCTAAACTAAAATTAGGTCCCAATAGTTGGGCTACTCCTTGTTGGGCTTCACAAAACTCTTTTTGTGAACTGGGTCCAACAACTCCTTGATGCGTCCTGCTTGATCTTCTTGTTACATTTATGTAAATAGATTCCTAATCTAGTAGGATACATAAATGGGAATAGGGGTTTTACATTATCAAAATGGGTAAGAGGCATGCAAGCCCCATTTAAATAATTACATAAAACCCAAATGAATAAATAAATAAATAAACATACATCTATGCATTCATCCATTCATTCATTCTAGTCCATGATCACCCATTCACACAATCATAAAATAATAGGTAATCCACGAATATGGCACAATTAATTATATAATCTCATTATATTAATTTTGCCTATTTAATAAACCATTTATCAAACAAGCAAAATATCCAATAAATAAAACCCCTTTTTATTTATTTAAATTAATAAACTATTTATTAAATAAAATCTTAAAACATTATTTGGGCTAAAATAAATAAATTTGGGTTAAAATAAAGTTGGGCTGAAATTAAATAAAACAAATTTCATTCAAAGATATTTAGCCCAATCACCTTTTAAAACTCCCTTTCGAAAAACAACCCAAACAGCCCAATAAGCCCAATATGCCTAACTAGCCCATTCTGAAAAGAAAAAGAAATATGCCCAAGTCCGAAACCACAAACCCAAACTCTTTTGGGTCATGGGTTTCGAACCTGGACCCAAATCCAAAATGGATCTGGGTCTGGGTCAAAAATCCTAACCCTAAAATTAATCAAAATAATTTTCTTTTCTTTTCTTCTTCCATCAGCCGCCCCCCCTCCCTTCCTTTTCTGTTACAGCAGCAACGACGCCACTGCCTAGCTTGCAGCGGCGTCGCTGCTTTCATGCTTGTGGCGCTACTACGCCCTTGGAACAGTGTTGCTGCACTGCCCAGCAGCACAGCGCACGGCGCTGTTGCAGTGCAGCGCAAGCTGCACCACCAACAGCAGCCTTGTGTTGTCAGTAGTTGAAGGAAGGAGAAGGCAAAAAATAATTTTTTTTTTTTTCAAACTGTTTCTCAAACAATTTAATATTCTGAAAATTAAAAATAAAAACAAAAATATAAATTTTCCAGAAAACTCTTTAACTGAAAAATCATAAATCATGTAAAACTTCTTTTTACATAAACTGAGGGATGGATTACAGGCTAAACATCTTAGGCATAATAGATTAAACAACTTTAATCAATAAAATATGAGACAGTTATAATTGAGCCATAAACGTAAAAATCACGTAATAAACATGAACGGTGGCTCTGATACCACTGTTGAAAAATATACATGATAATTAAAATAATTGCACAGCAGAAAATAATCATGTATCCGTTCGTGTTTAATTATGCAGATTTAAATCAGATAATAATTTAATCTAATTAAATTAAATCTGCTAACGGTTTAGGATTACCTCTTGAAGCGCAGATTAATGTAGACTCTGAATCAAGCTCCTCCCGTGTAAAGCATCCAAGATTGACCCTAAGTCATATGTGGACTGGACTTAAGCTAACCAGTCTTGGGCTCCATAATAACTAGATCGCCATCCAATTACTACGAACCCGATTAAATTAATATTAGGACGATCCTAAAATTAATTTAATTTTTTCTCTAATCCAATTAATTCGCAAATTTCATTTGTGTGTGACCTCTTGAGTTCATGATTAATCGGCAGCGAATAATTAATTCAACTAATTAATTAAATTAGAACTCTTTTTAATTAATTTACAAATCGTGAGTGACACCTAGCAGTGTATCGCAATTACCCAATTAAAGATGAAGTGCAAATATACGAACCCATTTAGTAATTTCTATGCAATCTAATCCTACTGTCTCAATTATCCCGATCGAGCCAAAGTCATGGATTAGGTCATCAAACTCTATTACTCGATCATATGCCAAAATCCAATTAATGAGTGACTAATAAATGATCTGTGGAACGACTTCCACTATCACACCTTGGCCAAGGATTTCAAGTCACATAATTAATAGATCGCATAGGATTCTCAATTGACAGTTCCCGTATCTACACGCACATACCTCCATGACGGAATAGATTATAACCACTGGATACATTGTCTAATCCATGATTAGGACTAACTTAATAAATAAATAAACTGCTCATATTAAATGAATTAATAAATTAAATAACACATTATCTATAATTCCAAAATATAATTTATTGACTTTTAGACATTATTCCTAACACCAATCACATCTTTGAGGCACCCAAGTGGATGCCATCGATATGTCCAAAACAATGTATCAGCTCCATCACCAATTTTGTGAACAATGTGAAACTTCAAATCATCTCTAACAGATAAAAGTCTTTTCCAGTTCCGGGTTGCATCCGAATAAGGGATAGCTTCCCAAAGATTGGAATCTTTGATCCAATCAGTCCAAATCGACTTCTTCCTAGTGTGAAGTCTCCAAAGATACTGCATGATAGATGCACAGTTCATGTCACTCAAGATTTAACCCACCCTTACTGTAAGATATGCTCATAATATGCCAAGATTCCACCCATTTCTCACCTCGCCAGAACACAAAAAGGAAGCAATGTGTCTTCCAATAGTATCAAGGGTAACCTTTGGCAGAAGGTAAACTCTGGCCCAATACGAATGGATGTTGTTAAGCACTGCATAAATAAGTTGTCTCCTACCTACAAAAGAAAACCATTTTATCGCCCAACCATCAATTCTGTTAGAAACTTTATCCACAAAAGAGATTCAATCATTGATGTGCAATCTACCAGGGATTAATGGTATCCTAAGATAGCGAATAGGAAGGGTCCCCAAATTAAAGTTCAAGATGTTTTGAATTTCATTGATTCTCTGAGTGCTGCAACCCACCAAAAAGATCTCACACTTGTTCCTGCAAATGTTGAGACCAGAAAGTTTTAGTCCCTGATAATTTTAACAGCACTGTAGTACCCTTCGCAAAAATCAAAATATCATCAACAAACAAGAGATGACTAACTTTAGTTAATTTACATTTGGGATGAAATTGAAAATCTTTGTTCATCGTGCCCAGCTCAAGAATCCTAGAGAGAACCTGTATACCAATCACAAAAAGATAGGGAGATAGGGGGTCTCCTTGTCTCAACCCTCAATATCCCTCAAAGTACTCTTGAGGACTACCATTAATTGTAACTGAGTATTTAGGAGTAGTGCTGCAGTTGTGAATCCACTCGACGAAGATATGCATAAAGTTAAGGACAATAAGAGTTTTCAAGATAAAACCCCATTCAATTGTGTCATAAGTTTTTCGAAGGTCTGCCTTAATGGTGTAACGAGGACTAATCTTCCTGCTATTGTAGCCTTTAACCAATTCAAGACCCAAATGAATGCAGACCAAATTTTTATTTCTTGATACATTCCATTCATATTCAAATTTATTCGCGCCTACCAAATGCAGCCATAATTAGGTTCGTTGAGTCAAATCATGCAATTTGATGAGCCAAAAAGGTAGCTATTCCTCCTAACATTTTTACTCGTGCGTTTTTCAAAGACAAAATTTAAAGAAACATCTAATGTTCGCAATAATAAATGAGATAGCTCCATTACCATTTCACTACAAGCCATTCACATGATCATACCGATCCCTATGGAGTCATAGACATGCAAACGTACATCCTATTAATAAATGACTTAAGACTTTTCGAAAATAGTTTTTTTTTTCATAATGTTATAATATTATTAGCGATACATAACAATTATACATTATTAATATAATTATAATAAAATAATATTAACAATTCAAAATTATTAAATTCTATTCATGACGTTATGATGTTATGGTTTATACTCTCATCATTGCCCTGCCCTCATTTATGAAACTCTTTACCAGTGCACCTCCCAACTGCAATATTTACCCTGGAACTCACGTCACTTATTTTGCCCCTCATTCTCATAATTGAGCTTCGCCCTTCATGTATACGTATTTTACCGGGAAATAGCACATATAGTCCCTTTTATTCCCCTTTTTTATTTAATTAGTCCCCATTATTTTAAATAGTTTAAATTAGTCCCTTATGTTTTTAAAAAGTATCAATTTAGTCCCCAATATTGTCGAAAATTGTCAATTTAGTCTTTAATGTTTCTAAAAAGTGTTATTTTAGTTCCTGACGTCAAAATTGGTGTTAAATTGAACATAAATAAACAGTAACGTAGTGGATAAAATGATAAAAGTAATATAATATCTTAATAAAACATCAATTTAGTGGGTCAAATGGGGTTGGGTTCATCGGGATGGGGAAGGATTGGGGGTCATCGGCGGTAGAGAGTGGGGGCAGGGGTGGGCTGAGTAATTTAGTAATTTTAATTAATTTCTAAAGGTATTTTAGTTATTTTATATATTTTCAGTTAAATAATTAACAGTAGAGTCTAAATTGACACTTTTTGGACACATTAGAGACTGGCCATTTAAAATGTTAGATACTAATTTGAAAAAATAGAAAACAATGAGGTTGTAGTGTAATTCTCCCTATTTTACCACTAGTTATATACTTTCCAATGTTTGTACCCTTTCTAAGTTGCATAGGAAATGCTTTAGCAGTAATTCTATTTGTCAAAAATTAGTTACAATAAGTTTAAAGTCCGCCCGCAAGAGTAGGTGAAATAGTCAAGTAGCGATTCATTGTGACTAAGAGTTTTAAATTCAAACTTGTGTCTTGCCATTACATATATCATCTAACCCTTGACTTACTTAAACCACTTGTGCGCCCATGCAATGTGAGATTAATTAACAAGCTATACATGGAAAGTAAAATGGTGCTGCTATATACAATATTTGTTACAGTTTTTGGTCTAGGCAATTGATTCAAGACGTGAGTAATTTGATTTCCATCGATTTCATGTTTCCTTAGCGGAATGTTCACAAATCTGGCATTGTCAGTGATGCTAATTAAATTAATTAGACGAGTTAATATTTAAAGTATATTTTTTTAATGACGGAAATTTTCGATCAAAAGCCCTTCGAGTTCTCACTAAGGCGCGAAATCTTATGATATATAATGCCGTTTAGAAAAAGTATAGTTTAAATTAAATAGAGCCAAACTTGTCGATTGAAATGACCCTAAAAAAATTAGTTGTGACTATTATTCACTCCTATCTACCCTCGTGCATTTCATCACTAAGTTAACCTCTTGGATTAAGTTAAAAATACAATTAACGAGGTGAATTAAAGCAGTCCCACCCTTAATTTAACATCTTGACGCCTTTCTGGGTATTTATTGCTAATGCATATCTGTAAATATAAAAGTAGTCCCTGGCCAGGTCTTCACCATTGTCATCATCATCAATTGCTGGACACACACACAAAACAATCTGAAACCGGCCTTCGAGTTGTCGCTAAAAAAATGCTATGATACATAACGCTTTTCAAAAGAAGTATAGTTTAAATTACACAGGAACAAGACTTGTCGAAACTGACTCTAAAAAAATTAGTTGTATAATTATTATTCACTCTTATCCACCCTCGTACATTTCATCACTAAGCTAACCTCTTGGATTAAGTTGAAAATACAATAAGGAGGTGAATTAAAGCAGTCCCACCCTAATTAAGCATATCTGTAGATATAAAAGAAGTCCTGGCCAGGTCTTCACCATTGTCATCATCATCAATTGCTGGACACACACACACAAAACAATCGGAAATCTTTCGAGTTCTCACTACGGCGCCAAATTCAATGATACATAACGGTGTTCAAAAGTAGTGTAGTTTAAATATAATTGTACAGGGACAAAACTTGTCGAAACTGACCCTAATTAAAAAATATTAGTTGTATGACTATTATTCATTCCTATTCACCCTCATACATTTCATCACTAAGCTAACCTCTTGGATTAAGTTGAAAATACAATTAAGGAGGTGAATTAAAGCAGTCCCACCCTTAATTTAACATCTTCATGACACTCTTCTGGGTATTTATTGCTATTGCATATCTGTAGATATAAATGTAGTCCCTGGCCAGGTCTTCACCGTTGTCATCATCATCAATTGCTGCACACACACACACAAAAAAAACACAGAGATGACCAAAATCTCTTAAAACCAATGCATAAAATCCCAAGAAACAGACAATTTCCTCCGCCAGGATGATTCATGCATCATAATTTAATGGATACAACTGTCCCCTCCTAAGATAATCTCTCCTTAAACACACTGATCAGCCACATTACTTCGTGTTTTGTTTTTTTATACAGTGAAAACCGAAACCACAGACCTCTAATTATAACAAATCACGTTAGTTCGTATTTTTTAGCCCATCTTCGCATTCAAAAACATTCCATTAATTTCTTGCAGCTCCACTTTTCTCTCTTTCTTTTTGTATCAACACACACTACACATAGTGAGACATCTATATATTACACCAATCTTCTTAGCCATCTTTGTGCTCTAAAAATGAACCACCAAGGTCGTCCATTTTCCATGGATGCCTTAGATGATCAGAAACAGAAGAAAGAAGAAGAAGAAGAGAGCAAGAAAACACAAAAAGTATCATTCTACAAACTGTTTGCATTTGCCGATGGTTACGATTACTTTTTGATGTTTGTTGGATCCATTGGTGCTTGTGTGCATGGTGCTTCCGTGCCTGTGTTCTTCATTTTCTTTGGCAAGTTGATAAACATCATCGGACTTGCTTATCTTTTTCCTGCTCAAGCTTCTCATAAAGTCGCCAAGGTAATGTATAGTTACTTTACTACCATTTATCTTTCTCGTAATGTTTTGCTACAAGGGAATTTAAATCCTGTTCTAGCTAGCTAAGGGTCTTCCCAACACATTAAAGTACATCGTTTTCTTCCTAATGAAGCTGTCATTCTTGATTTGGGTGGTGCTTTCAGCTCACCGAGAATTCCTTTGCTCTCTAAAAATAGTAAAGAATTAGGCTAACTTTGATCTTTTTCGTAACTTCATGTTATAAGGAAATTCAAATCCCGTTTTAATCAAATTGTCAGTGTATCAGAATATTGTTCCGTTGGAAATTCCACCTTCTTGAATCAAAGAGAGACTATTTTGGATCATCAAAGCCTTACTTGAACCTCAAATTCAAAAGATAATAATGTTAACGACTTGCACTTTTTTTTTTCCCTTTATTTTTTTCAATTCCCTTAAAGCTTACAGCATTGAAATTATTCATGTTGCAGTACTCGCTGGATTTTGTATACCTGAGTGTGGTCATACTATTTTCATCATGGACAGGTACGAAAATATATAATAGTATGACATTTTTTCTCATATATATATCTATATAAAATACGGTGTCATTTATGGGCAAGTAAAGTTGCAGTTCTCACTGACCTTGAGAACAAAACTATTAAAGAATGAGTTAAGATTGCATCTTTTGAAACTATGTATATATTTAAAGTATTTTTCGACTGAAAAATAATTTAGCCTCCACAAAAAAAAGTTATATAATCAAGGCAAAACCACTCATAGGCCAGTGGAGCTGCAGCCTGTATTGACTCCAAAAGTAGAGCTATTAAAAAGTGAGTTGTAATTGTATTTTTTGAAAACATGTGTATTTCAAAAGTATTTTTTTACTGAAAAATTAATTCAACCCGAAAAAAATTATACGAGTATTAAATTATTTATTTTCAGCCCCGATATATAATGCTAATTAATGCTTTGAGCATGATATATAGAGGTGGCCTGTTGGATGCATACGGGCGAAAGACAAGCAGCGAAGATGAGAATGGCTTATCTGAGGTCAATGCTAAATCAAGACATTAGCCTTTTCGACACCGAAGCTTCCACTGGAGAAGTTATTTCTGCAATTACTAGTGACATTATTGTTGTCCAAGATGCTATTTCTGAAAAGGTACGTGTTTAATTTCACCACGTTACTATAATTTTTTAATCGTTAATAATAATGAAATGATGTAATAAAGAGGCCCTTCGTATAAAGGCAGTATTAAGTTTCCGACGGATTTGAGGTGGCAACTTCTATTTTTTCGGTGATACAGTCACATGAATGAAGCCTACAACTATATGTGGGACAGACTACACACACGTGTAAGAATCACTATCACGTATGAGAATCATTCCCATTCAGTCACCCAAATGCATTAATTGTTCGTTTGGCTAGTTGAATTGGGACTTTCTTTATATAATGTTTCGCTAATTACCTTGTTTCATCTTAATTGTTAAGTTTGACAATAGAACACCTCACTTTTAAATGGGATCGTATGTTTTGAATTATATATTTTGGAGTTAGACATCTTTAATATTAATTTAAAAAACTTCTCATGAACATTTCTCGTTAATAAAAAAATAAAAATAAAAATATTTTACAATAGAAGTTCAGAAATTATCGTCCCCCACCCTTCCCTCCCTTTACTCCTACTTTTAAATTTTTATTTTCTAATCCTAATAGATAGTGAATAGGAAAATTTATCTTCTTTTTCATCTCAAATCATCTTTTATCACAATCCTTTTATCTTATAGCAAATAGACATTTAATTTCAATCGTATATTTATGAAAACTAACGACCATTAAATGGGCTTTAAAGTCGTTTGACATTGAAAAGAAGTGAAGAATCAAAGCTTGAAACATTGATATCAAGCTGCTATCCTCTTTGTGCATTCAATTTTATTGGCCTGTTGATTTTAAGGGTTGAATGTTAACACCTAATCCATCATCTGCATTTTTTACATTCACTCTCGGAAATTGAAAAGGAAAATAAAAATTGTAACTTTCCGATCTGTTGTAGTCAGCCTTACGCTGTGTTTAACTGGCGAGTTTATTGTCTCCACGGTAGGACATGGTTTTCCTCTACTATTGCTGATCTAGGGCGATACTAAATGCTCTTTTTTTGTTCTCATTTATGGACTAGTTACGCTATAAATATAAAAGTTCTGTTGAGTGCCGGGTGGAGTAGTTGGAGTTTAAATAGCTTTCCTGAAATTCACATGAAATTCAATAATATGACAGATGTAAACTTAGCGAAAATATTCAATAATCAGATGATAAAGTTTTGGGTCCGGAAACTGCAATTACACGGTAATAGGACTCACATGACGTGAGCTCAATTTGTGGGTCAGCATCGCATGGTCCGGTTACCTAGACCCAATATTTTCTCTAACTGGAAACGGTTACCCTTCAATGAATGGTGGCGTACCCATTAAGTCTAGTTGAGTTGGGATAGGGTTCCTTAAGGTATTTCATGGCGAATTTTTTGTTAGATTTAACTAAGTTTTGACGACATAGGCTGAATTAATTTTTTTTTTAAAATAATAGATATTAAATTGGTTAACTTTGAACAATATGAACAAATTTAAAATTTCCGGTAAAAAATAGAGATCATTTGTATAATTTTTCTTTTACCGAGAAACTAATAGTTATACAGATTGAATCACGAATTATGATTTACCCAACCATTGGGAGTTGGCATGATTGACCAAGTACCGACGCCTTTCTGCATGCTATTAGAGGAGGATAAATCCCCTAGAATAATTATTGAGTAGGTTTACGCCAATCTTTCATATATATATATTTGTTTTTTTAGCAGAATAGGTACTTGCCATTATTTTCCATTTCTTTTCTGTAATAATGAAGAGATGATCTTTTAGAATTTACGAAACTGAGAAAATAAAATCTAATTATTTTTTATCACGATCATAAAAATTTATTAGCCTTTTTTTTTAATCATCTTGGTGTATATCTATTTTTCTTTTCTTTTCCAGTGAATGAAAAAATGCAAATTTATTTATTAGTACAAGGTATAATTTCCCATACGTTAGAATTTGAAATAGTCATCGCTTTCATAATTTTCACTAGTATTCTTTTGCAATAAAGTTTTATCCTCAATGTCAATTTAAGCCTTTTTGCTTCTTGCAATATCTATTTGAAGTTCATTAGTAGTGCATAAGCCAACAATTAGGCTAAAAGATAATGAATTACAACATATATTTCTATTTGCAAAAAGCACGATCACCCTTTAAAACACGTGTACGACACTCATCCATAAGTATTATTGTGTCCAAAATTAAAGAATAAAAGTAAAAAGTATTGGACATATCGACACTTATGCAACACATTCATCTTCGCATTCAATGTGTCTAAATGACAAAAGTAAACTCAAATTCTCCTGAATATTAGTGTGTCTCATATAGTTGCACAAGTATAAAGTGTCACAGTTGATTTCATTAAACTCCAATTTGCAAAATTTAATTCACTCTAACTAGTCTCCAACTTCAGAAAAAAAAAAAAAAAAACAGTAGATACATTATAATGATCAAGTAGTCATTTGTAGTAGGATTATATACGCAATACCATGATACTCCATTCCATATTGATTTTATAAGAGATTTGAGTTCAATTTCTTATAATGACTTAGGTTCTAACTGCTACCAACACGTGTTTAAACTTTTAGATTATAAGTTAATTAGACTTAATGTGTTGACAAGCTTGTAGTTGAAATTGGATCGTTACAAATTCATTCCAAGTCTGAAGTCTTGAATGGTGCTGTATGGTGCAGGTAGGGAACTTCATGCACTACATTAGCAGATTTATAGCAGGTTTTGCTATAGGATTCAGCAGGGTGTGGCAAATCAGTCTGGTGACACTGGCCATTGTACCCTTGATTGCACTTGCTGGTGGTGTCTATGCCTATGTAGCCACTGGTCTTATTGCCAGAGTTCGTAAATCCTATGTCAATGCTGGAGAAATTGCAGAAGAGGTCTCTCTCTCTCTCTCCCCACACACAACACCCCCCCCCCCCCCCCCCCCCCCCACCACCCCCCCGCCCCCATGGATCGAATATGTTCTTTAACAAGATTCATGCATGATTTGAGAAAATATGTATTGGTGAAATCTTCTATTTTGAATATTAGTAACAAGTTTGCTATTTTCAAACATGAATTATTTATTATGTAACACACTGTAGTTACACATCGGACGACTATAATATAAGTGATCACTTTATAAACCGGATATTGTCTTTTGGGCCAGTGTACTTGAGGAAGAACTGAAGACAGTTCTTTTCTCGAGATCTCGCCTTGTGGGCTTGAGTTCCAGGTCTGGAGCGTGACATATTAGGGAGAACTTCGCTATATATACCATCAGCTAACAATTTTGCAATTTTTTTTCAGGTGGTTGGTAATGTGAGAACAGTGCAAGCATTTGTTGGAGAGGAAAGCGCTGTAAAATCTTACACTGCTGCTCTGGAGAATACTTACAAGTACGGGAAGAAAGCGGGGCTCGCCAAAGGTCTCGGACTTGGTACTCTCCACTGTGTTCTTTTTCTTTCATGGTCATTGCTGGTTTGGTTCACTAGCTTTGTTATTCACAAGGGTATTTCCAATGGAGGAGAGTCTTTCACCACTATGCTCAACGTTGTTATAGCCGGCCTGTAAGTCTTTTTTATCTGCACACTTTTAATTGTCTCACTGACATGATCGTTTTTCATATTCCCGCAATTTAAGTACATGCGAGATCTAGAGATTTCCTTCTCGTAGTTGTAGAAGCAGTTATTTTGTTGGAATCCTTCTTTTCATTTCAAGGAATTGGTTAATCGCCCCGTAATAGAATAGAAAAGCAGATCATATTCAGTGAAAGAAAGAAGCAAATCAATATCTGCTCCAACACAGTATCCTTGTGGAATTAAAAGGAAAACTCAAGTATCTTTTGATGATCTGTAGGTCATTGGGGCAAGCAGCACCAGACGTTACAGCATTTATCCGGGCAAAGACAGCTGCCTATCCCATTTTTCAGATGATAGAAAGGAACACGGTCAGCAAAACCAGCTCCAAGAAATGTAGGAAACTGGATAAATTGGATGGCCACATTGAATTCAAGGATGTCCGTTTTAGTTATCCATCTCGTCCTGATGTGATGATCTTCAACAAGCTCTGTCTTGACATCCCTTCTGGAAAGATCATAGCCCTTGTGGGAGGAAGTGGATCGGGGAAAAGCACAGTTATATCTTTGATAGAACGCTTCTATGAGCCAATTTCTGGACAGATACGTTTAGATGGAATCGATATTAAGGAGCTTGATGTAAAGTGGCTTAGGCAGCAAATTGGGTTGGTAAATCAGGAGCCTGCTCTTTTCGCGACAACCATCAGAGAGAACATTCTATATGGAAAAGATGATGCCACCTTTGAAGAGATTACTCGTGCTGCAAAACTTTCGGAAGCATTAACCTTCATCAACAACCTTCCTGATAGATTTGAAACTCAGGTACTTTGTCAATTACATTTCTTTGTATATCCAGAAATATTTAATATGCTTAGCTGACAGAGTAGATGAATTTACGTATGGCGGCCCAGGTCACATAAGTAGAAAGAATTAACGGTCTTTTGGTTACATCTGCTTGCTTCTGTGCTGTAATTTCCGAGTTCCACCTTTACATTGGAAGAAGTAAAACTGAAAGACGAAAAATGCAGCAGAATCTCAATCCTTTGAGATTCGTGCTGTTTATTGATACTAATGTTCAAGAGGACTGTGTGATAAACAATGACATAATAGAGAACTTTAGTCATAAGAAATCTTTTGGAAAAAAACATAAGTTTCTCCAGAGTTACTAAGAGGTACATTTGCAGGTGGGCGAGAGGGGAGTGCAGTTATCTGGTGGACAGAAGCAAAGAATTGCAATATCGCGTGCCATAGTGAAGAATCCCTCGATACTTTTATTAGATGAAGCTACAAGTGCACTTGATGCTGAATCTGAAAAGAGTGTGCAAGAGGCTCTCGATCGAGTGATGGTGGGACGAACAACCATAGTCGTGGCTCATCGCCTTTCCACCATTAGAAATGCCGATGTCATAGCTGTTTTCCAAAATGGTAAGATAGTTGAAACCGGAAGCCATGAAGAGCTAATTTCAAGACCAAAGAGTGCCTATGCATCTCTTGTTCAACTTCAAGAGGCAGCTTCCTTGCGTTGCATATCCTCACACGGACCTTCCATGGGACGACCACTCAGGTACCGGATTTACTCACTGGAAAGTTTCCTACAAGTATATTCATGTTGTGCACAGAATCACTGGATTTGCTAAGAGATTCAAGAAACACACAAATAATATCTTTGTAGTCTCGTGACAAGCTCGCATTAGCATATTTTTGCAAATGCTGAACATCTTTATCAATTTTTAACTCTTCACTGTCTCTTCTTTTGAATTTTCTCCTCCATTACAGCATCAGGTATTCACGAGAAAGTAGCATTAAGTATTCACGTGAATTATCCCGGACAACAACAAGAAGTCGCGGTGCAAGTTTTCATTCTGATAGATCTTATAGTCGAATTGTTGCTGATGGAGTGGAGAACATGAAGTCACCCCATATTTCTTCAAGAAGGTTGTATTCTCTGATCCGCCCGGACTGGATTTATGGAGCTGTTGGCACTGCTGGTGCATTTATAGCTGGAGCTCAGATGCCACTCTTCGCCCTTGGGGTTAGTCAGGCTCTTGTGTCTTACTACATGGACTGGGATACCACACGCCACGAAGTAAAAAAGATTTCTTTGCTCTTTTGCGGAGGTGCTATTATAACCGTTATTGTTCACGCCATTGCACATCTGTGTTTTGGGATAATGGGAGAGCGGCTGACTCTTCGTGTCCGCGAAAGGATGTTCTCTGGTAAAATGTGATCATAATTATTTTAGTTCAAAGCAGTAAACTATATATAAGTACAGTAAATTTTAGAAAGGCATAGTTCATAAGGCTATATTCCTCAAAAGTTTCTGATATTCGGATGCAGCTATTTTGAGGAATGAGATTGGATGGTTTGATGATGTGAACAATACAAGTTCGATGCTAGCATCGCGTTTGGAGAGTGATGCAACTTTGTTACGAACAGTGGTGGTTGATCGTTCTACAATTCTCTTACAGAACATAGGTTTGGTTGTCACCTCATTCGTCATAGCCTTCGTCTTGAATTGGAGGCTCACATTTGTTGTCATGGCCACATATCCATTGATCATCAGCGGTCATATTAGCGAGGTATGTCGCCTTCCATGTTATATCGAAAAGAATAACTTTCTGTATCGTTTTGTTGAATTAGTGTTTTCATTTTGTTCAGAAACTCTTCATGAAAGGCTATGGTTGTGATCTGAACAAAGCTTATCTAAAAGCTAATATGCTTGCTGGTGAGGCTGTGAGTAATATTCGAACTGTTGCTGCATTTTGCTCTGAGAAGAAAGTTCTGGACCTTTATTCTCACGAGCTTGTTGAACCTGCAAAGCGTTCATTTACTCGAGGACAGATCGCTGGGTTATTTTACGGAGTCTCTCAGTTTTTCGTCTTCTCATCATATGGCCTTGCCTTGTGGTATGTGATTTCAGTCTTTAGATCAACTGCAGTGTTTAGGTTAACACATAGCCACTCCAGATTGTCATTTTAAGGCGTTTTTTACACGAATCAATTCATTTGATAAGGTTCCATGTTTCTAAACTGGCACGTACGAACTATATCTTAACTTTGACAGGTATGGATCTGTTTTGATGGGGAAGGAGCTCTCCAGTTTTAAATCTGTCATGAAATCGTTCATGGTTTTGATCGTGACTGCGTTGGCAATGGGCGAGACACTGGCAATGGCCCCGGACCTCCTAAAAGGAAACCAAATGGTGGCATCAGTTTTCGAAGTGCTAGACCGAAGAACAGAGATACTGGGAGATGATGGAGAAGAGGTAACAAGAATAGAGGGCATGATTGAACTCAGAGATGTTGAGTTTATCTACCCTTCAAGGCCTGAGGTTCTGATTTTCAAGGACTTCAATCTAAGAGTGCCTGCAGGCAAAAGCATGGCATTAGTCGGGCAAAGTGGTTCCGGCAAAAGCTCTGTGCTCGCCCTTATTCTGCGATTTTATGATCCGACATCTGGAAACGTAATGATCGATGGTAAGTTCCTCGATCAGATGATCTATTACTACGAAATGAAATAGCAAAGAATAAAAGGATGGCGCTTCACATTTTCAGATTTAACGCGTATGAAGTTTTCTACTCTCTGCATCAGTTTTTCTTTTCTTTTCCGTTTATGTTACAGGCAAAGACATTAAGAAGCTCAAGGCGAAGAGTCTCAGAAAACACATCGGCCTAGTTCAACAAGAACCGGCACTTTTTGGATCATCAATCTATGACAACATTCTTTATGGTAAAGAAGGAGCCTCGGAAGCAGAAGTGATCGAAGCAGCTAAACTTGCGAATGCACATAGTTTCATAAGCGCGCTTCCTGAGGGCTACTCAACCAAAGTTGGCGAGCGAGGAGTTCAACTCTCTGGTGGTCAGAAACAGCGAGTAGCCATCGCCCGAGCAGTACTAAAGAATCCTGCAATCTTGTTATTGGATGAAGCCACGAGCGCTCTTGACGTGGAGTCTGAGCGCATTGTGCAACAAGCGCTTGACAGATTGATGAAAAACCGGACGACAGTTATGGTGGCGCATCGGCTATCCACCATCCAAAATGCAGATCAAATATCTGTAATACAAGATGGGAAGATTGC
The DNA here is from genome assembly GCA_037974665.1 of Ehretia macrophylla. Lineage (NCBI taxonomy): Eukaryota > Viridiplantae > Streptophyta > Magnoliopsida > Boraginales > Ehretiaceae > Ehretia > Ehretia macrophylla. Next base: position 51,919,819 of record CM075773.1, read on the forward strand.
AGAGAAAGGGACTCATTCTACACTGGTAGAGAACAAGGATGGAGCCTACTATAAGTTAATTAGCTTACAGCAACATCAGTAATAACAATGTGTAAAGTTGCATTGTTCAAGATCTACATTTTACTACTCTTACTATTCTATTTTTTTTTTCCTTCTATCACAAAATGGGGCCATTGAATTTCAATGAGTATTTTTTCATTTTCACAAAGAATGTTATTCCCTTATTTTCCAGGTTATGTGAATATTAGGCTACCTCTCTGTGGTCCTGATCTGTTTGCTTTCTGTTGAGGTGCTTGAAAATTTGTGTCATGTCGGCTGTTGAATATAAAAAACGGAATAACACGAGTCATTCTTTGATAAATGATCACTACGAATCAGACCATATTGGTGCAAGAAGTAATAAGTGAGTAATTTATAATCGAATATTATGAGTTTTAAGTATACAATTTTGGCCACTCTAGTTTTGCTTATGAGCCAAGGATTCTAGTTCGAGAAATGACAATATGTCTTTCTATCTTTAAGAATCAACTTACCCAAACGCATTCTTGATGCTCAAACATTAATGAGCGTGATGTTAAATATTGTTTGTCCATGGTCTACCATTCTATATATTCAACATGTATATATAAAAGTGAATTCGATCCTCCTCTAATTTTTTGTTGTGTATTTGACCCCTGACTAAAATTGAATCTCAAAAATATAAGAATTTAGATGAAAAGATGTCAAAGTATGATAATCTATTCAAAATGGATAGTAACGTTTTGATCCTTTCTCGGACCGCGCACACAACGAGAATTTGGACCACCTGTTAGGTTGACATAAAGTTTCGACACTCTATAGTTATTTTTTGCGCATTTTGCAGCCAATTGGTTCTCTTTTTTCTCCTCTCCCCCAAAACTCAGAGATGAAGCATTTACCATAAAATAGCTCGACAAAGCCACAACAAACTGAGACAAAGCATACGATTTCCACATAAGGCGGTAAGATGATGTCTTGATCAGTTATATATCCTGGACCTTTGACACAAATAGACATGTCACAAGTTTCATATAGATTACTTCTAAATATAATTTCTTTCAAATTCATTAAAATTTCATGTACCGATTCTTGAGTACACGAAATTGGTCTATCGTGATGTAGAGCAACAAATGGGATTCAATTAATAGGCCCAACTGCCTTCCTAATTCGAGTGAAGAGGGACCTTGTCATTGAATCCATCCCATTGCACTATTCTTAAATTCACTACATAGAACGAAAGTACTCAACCAGGGAGAAAGATAGACCCGAAGGACCTTTTCGGGCAGCTGTAGGACGAAGGACTAACAAGGCACATACCCAATTGGACGAAGGGCTAAAGCCATAGACCAATGCTGACACAACTGAATTGGTTGAGGAAAGGTAGCTCTTCCACTGTAGAGTAAGATGTTATAGTGTTGGCGGCAACCAGATTGTTGAAATGAAACCAGCTAGAAGATTTTATTTGCATTTGTATATAAAATTAGAGCCAATCAGGTAGCAAGATGTACCTGAATTATACATGCATGCAGGAAGTTGATGTCAATTGACCTTGTTAGTATTATGCAGGTTGCGGAGGCATTGCCAGTTGATGATGCTTCCATTGATGCTGTTATTGGCACGCTTGTACTGTGTTCCGTTAAAGATGTTGACTTAATTTTGAAAAACTGAGACGAAAGATATGCAACACCATTCCCAATTCATTCCAACACACAACCTAGCCATAAAGAAAAGAATGCAGTTTGTAAACGGACTCTAGACGCACAACATACAAATAAATCTCACCGAAGAATGCAATGAATGCCAATTAAAGAAAGCCTCCATCAGAATAAGCTTACCTCGCACGTTCAGAATCCGTTTAATCAATGATGCCTGAGAATGCTTCGCACCATCTGTAAACAGAGCATAACAAAGGAGGAGGTTGGAAGCAGGTGATAATCCAGACACATATAGATCTCAATGCAATTTAGTGAAATAACATATGAAATCAATTTTTTCAATGCTACTACAGCTAAGACATCAATCATACAAGCACCATAAGAGAAACAATGTTACAGACGATCTATGCCAGCAGAATGTTTCAATGCTATGCAATGCAGCAACTAGATCATCGTTGTACCTTCAGGAAAGAGCATCTTCCCAACTCTGGTCCCCATAGAAACATAGGGTGATGTATTTTCCTACGTTCGTATTGAGGTCAAAGGAAGGAATGAACAAATACATTAATTTCCTGTTTTGGTATGAAGGTCGACGATAGCAATAAAAGAGAAAAAGAAATTCTCACCAATTTCTTCATCATCTCCTAGTATCTTGCAGAGAGAAGAAAAGAATCTAGAAACGAGCTTTTCAGAACAGAACACCTATTTTATCACTACTTTAACAAGAACTAATGAAAATAAGAAGGTATGGCCATCAAACATGAAGGGGAAAGAAAGCCCCACATAAGCAGAAAAGTAATACCAGTTCTGCACTTATCCTTCAAATGATTTTGTAGAAGATGAACTAAGGAAGAAAACAGTAATTAAAGCAGCTAAATGACTAGAGAATGTATTTCTGTAATGCTACAGTTTGAGGTCAAGCAACTATCAACCAGGAAATGAAGGGGAAAAGATGATGCATCAAACCGTAAAGCAATTATAGTAATTCAAGATTGTATAATTGGGAGCATGTGCATCAGATACATATCATTGAATAGACACTTCAAACATCAGAAAATTGTTTTATTCCTTCTGCATTTTGTCAGATTCAACCAAGATAGATACTCAATGAATGCTTAGTGACATGTATTTGCTTTCTTCAGATAAAACTGTGAAAGAATATACTCATGTCCACAGTTCCAATAGTTTTCCTTTATGGAGGACCTGATGATGCGTAACTGACATCAAGAAAAAATACGAAACATGAAATCTTAATGGTCAAGACTTGCAGGAAGCCTAAAATCAAAACCATGTATTATCTGCAACGCCTAGAATTTCCCAATACCCGAAAACAATAAGGAAACTTTATCCTTGATTGTTTAGCTCAGGTATATGCTATGTTCTGGTGCAATTTTGAGTTGCATATAAAACACCACATTTCTGTTCCAACTCTGCTTCAAGTTTCCACATAAGCAGTCAACCAAATATCAATGTGCAGACATAGAAAATGTAAACTCGTCAGTTCTCCGAAAATTTCCAGCTCCTATAGTGGGATGAAGAAGCTCACAGGAGTAGTTAACTAGAATCCATAACTTATTACCACCCCATTAGTTGCTAGTATCAGTTTATGGCACAACCACATCTAATAGAACGATAACTAGCACACAAGAAAAAAAGGTCATTTCAAGTAAATGGCATGGCTATCACATACGCATGTTTGTTTATAAAAGCTCATTTATTTTCCAGGTTGGCATTACAGTCCACAAAGAAGGGGAGATAATGCAAGTAATCTAACAAAATAGCACATCTTATCTAATAACGGCCACACCAATCATTTATGAAAATTCATCAAAATCCATTATTCTTCTTGCAAAATAAAGATTTATACATTACGCACCAAGGCATTGCAACCCCAGCACGTCAATCGTTCATCTATGTCTTGGATACACAGGCAAGGCTCATCATATTAAAGAGCAATTTTAGTATTTTCAACATACAACAGTTAAGAGAACAGTAAATATGAACAATTAACTTAGGTTGAAATGAACGAGAATAGAATTTTCATTGGCAAAAACAGAAAAATCATCAGTTGAAGTTGCCAAAAGGCACACATTAGAACAATTCCTGACCCAATAGATACATTTGCCTCTAAGTAAAACTAATCTTCTTAGAAATTTCAGAGTATCTGGAAAGTACCTAATCTGCAACACAACGAAGGCATGTACATGATCAGCCAAGAAAATCATGTAATGCCGTGAGAAGGCTGAACAAAAGCAAAGAAACCTACTTATTCACCACTATACTAACTCCCTATCCAAATCAAATTTCACAGACAGCCAGCCCCAACTCTCAGCCAATCAACCAACACAAACCACGCCATCTTCCTCCTACATATTCAACACGCATCAATTATCAGACTTGAATCGAGCTCTCCTTTTCTTCCCTCTCAAATGAGGAAACAGGAAGTGCGGGTCCATCATCTCCAACCAACAACCTCACTTCATTCTCACATCTGTCTACCTTCATCAATCTATCCAAACCCTGATCATTCCTGCTCAAGACATCCCGGAAAAAATCTGTCAATACGCTCTCGTAACCAGGCATCTTTGCATACCCTGGAAAATAGTTAATGTCAATAACAAGGTACCTATTCCCAATTTTAATATCCCTAATCACATCAAAGTTAAACAAATGCAATCTCGTCGCTTTTCTCAACCCGATAGCTATATCGGTAATCAAACTCATCGGTGGAAGGTCTGTTTCTCCCACCTCCTCCAAATTCAACATCTTATAGTATTCTAACTTATCATCCCTTTTTTGACAAGTATTCAAATTCGAAACCTGCGAAAACGCTAAGGAACCTTCTAGATTCCCTAAATTCTCCTCGTTTACATCACGTAACGACTTCCTTTTCACACACTTCACATAGTCTCCCACCACATACACCTTGAAAATCATTCCGCCATGGTTAACAAACTCTTGCAAAACAATCGGAGGCTTCACTTTCAACTCATTCAACCCATCCTTATTGAACACCAACGACATTTTATGCGACTTCGCGCTCCCGTCCGCCACCAACGGCTTTGCAATCACCGGAAACTTCAAGCCCTCGTTGCGCAAATCCACCTCCGAAACCCTCTCCGCATCGTAAATAACGAATTGCTTGGGTATCCCGAACGACGCCGTTTCCGAAACAATTTCCAGCTCGGAGACGAGCTCCAACATCGAGATGCGGTTGTGGAGGCGCTCGATGGCGTCGGGGGAGTCGATGATGAGGGCGTTAGGGTTTTGAGATGAGTAATCTTGTAACTGCTTCTTCCAATCCTCGCCGTACAATTTGTGAAGCACGATATCGAACGGTCCTTGTTCGATCAAAGGCTTCTCAGTATCGATCTTGATGAGATCGATTCCTTTCTTTCTCGCGAGATTGATCAACGAGACTTGAATAAAGCTCGCTCGCTTCTTCGACGCCAATGCGTACCCCACTCCGTACCGCTTCATCGAAAATTGTATAAATATATATATCTATATGTATCTATATATATAATATATAATATATGTATATGTATGTGTCTATATATAATTTTGATTTTATTTTAGTTTTGGAGAATTTGAATCTATTGTAATGAATGTTCAATGGAGCCACATTTGGGTGATTTTTATGGAAATTTCAATTTTTTATTATTTTAATTTTGCTTTTTCTTGGAAATGTTTGCTATGGTTTCAATGGAGTAGCGTGCGTGTGTTTGTGTATGAGCAGGGGGAAGGAAGGAGAAGATAAGGGGTAGGGTATATATAGGTTGGAGGAGGGTTAGGGTTGGTGATAAAGTGACTCGCTGTTGAGGAAAAGGATCCCACGTGGCGTATTCTGGGGGTGTTTTGTGGATTCTGGGCGTAACATAAGGCGGGTTCTAAAAACGACATAGTATTTGTGTTTGATTTTTTATGATCAAATGGAAAGGGATGGGAGGGAATGGAAAATTTTCTTCCCTTCTTTTTCTTTCTTTTTTTTTTTCTTTTTAACCCACCTCCACTAGTTTCTATTCTTAGAATTCGAACTGTAGCCACCAACACATTAGGGGATAACATACCATTAGATTGTCATAATTCTTGCTCTTAAACATTTAAATTATACATTTTTTTGTAAATAAAAAGAAATTGAGAGATTGTCATTTTCCTTCCAAGAAGGTAACTTGCGCTTTGAAAAAGGTACTTGATTTTTTTTTTCTTGTGAGCTAGTTGAATTTTGCTAGGGAAGTTTATAGAGCATCTCAATTTTTCATCTTTTTAGTGATGGCGGTGGCGTATGGTAGCAATGGGGTGGAAGGAAATGGAAAGGGTGGGAAGGAGAAAAAGAAGAAAAGAAAGAGGCAACGGTGGCTACGGCATGTGGCAGTAGTGGAGTAGGGGAAAGAAGAAAGAAAAAGAAAACATAAAGGAGAAAAAGAAGAAGAAGAGATAAAAGAAGAAAAAAAATGAAAAGGAAGGAGTAATCAAAAAATCTTTATCTTTTTTTTACCTTCCTCAATCTATATAAAGGAATCTGATAAGTCTAAAATTTGTGATGCTACTCAAAAAATGCTACAACTACATCTCACATCATAAAGTCTTATACAACACAAAGTTACCAGAAGGCCTATGAATCCAAGACCTGAGGAAAGATAAGAAAACTCAATCTCTGACATGACCATTGTAGGATACGGATTAAACCCTCATTTCTCTCAATTACACTAGAATAATTGAACAATTGTACCAAATTCTGAAATATCTTTATTTTTCTTTTATTTAATGAAAATGAAATAAAATTTCATTATAATGGAACAAGTCATATACGGCCCTACAAGTGGGCCAATGGATGAGGTATTGAGGGGGTGAAAATTAATGGTCTAGATGGATCGAAAGTGGAGGGGTGACAAAGGTCAACTTGAGGGGAGCTTACTATAAATTTTGACTATGGTCGTGCGCATATGATGATTGATGGTGGGAGAAGAATCACATGAAATGCAGGACTATATGATGATTGATGGGTATGTGTGGCACAATGGTCCAGTGTGAAAAGTATGGAGATTTAGGGCTAGTTGGTGATGGTGACTTGTTGGACTTGAGCACTAATTGAGTTGGGAGTAATTGGAAATGGGATTTGATATGTTTATAATATTATAATATTACAAGTGAAATTTATCAGTTGTGTTCTGATGTTATAGTTATTATAAAATGATATGGTCAATTCACAATAATTAAATCTTGTTCATTAGTGGAGATGACCATGGGTATCAAAGGGTACTATTTATAGATTCAATATACGGTTAGTGAGAATTGTAATCTAATTTTTTTTAATATATGTGTATTTTTATTTTGTGTTATAGTCCGATTAAAAATATATACTAAAGTCACCCTTGTACTTAAATATATTTCCCTCAACACCTCCATCATTTCCTTATGGGTAAATTTCACACTTAATCTCTATTGTTTACATATTTTTTTTAATATAGTCTCTAATGTTTTAAAAAATTTATAGTGGTCTCTAATGTTTATACAAATTATTTAAAATGGTCCCTATTATTTAAACTTAGTCAATTTAGTTCTTATTATTTTTCAAAAAATTCAATTTAGTCTATGTTGTTTCTTAAAAAAATCAATTCAGTTCCTGCACGTGACTTATTTGATGACTAAATTAAATTTTATGAGAAATAATAGGGACTAAATTGACTAGTTTTGAACAATATGGATTATTCTGAATTACTTTATAAATATTAGAGACTAATATAATTTTTTTAAAATATTAAAGATCAACTTAAAAAAAAATGTAAACAATAGAGATTAAGTATGAAATTTACCCTTTCCGTTTCAACATGTTGAGGTATGTTTATTGATTCTTGTGGATAAGAGCTTCGCTCTTATTTAATTTAATTTCTTTTCAGTTACTGTAGACTGGAGATTATGTAGTTTCATTCTTATTAAATTGGGATAATGAGTATAAACTTGAGAATATTATCCAAGATGCGGACAGAGAATTTTTTTTTTTTTTTTTTAAAAAAGACTAACATAACTGATAAAATTAATGTCAAAACAATTAGTTGAAGATGTATGTTGTTAATGTTTGGACAAATTTGTTCATTAAATTTTGGGTTAATACCACTTTTAGTCCCTTATCTTTACACTCATTGACACTTTAGTCCCTTATCTTTAAAAGTGTTACTTTTCAGTCCCTTATCTTTTAAATCTTGGACACTGTTAATCCTATTTGCTAAATTTGCTAAAAAAATTAACGGTAGAAGCATGTGCAAGGCACGTGACTCGTTTTTTTTCAATTTACAAGGGTATTTTGGTCAGAACAATTTTTTTAGTCAAAACACAAAAAATAAATAAATAAATAAAATCATCAACACCATCTTATCCACCACCACCAAGACCAACACCAACAGCCATTAACACCAAGACCAACACCACCACCTCAATCAATTACTAACAGTAAAAAAATCCAATACTAAAATCAGCCCCTTTTGATTAATAAATCAACACTAAAATCAAGTTTCTTATTATCAAAAGAAGGAAAAAAAAAAAAAAAAAAGACACCCGAGCTTTCTATTACATATCCATTTATCATAGCATAAGCCAAACCAAATGCAAAGATTTCCACATTTCCGAAATGGCTTCTATTTCATCAGCACGAAAATGTCAAGTCTATTTCCGAAATGGCTTCTACTTCAATCAATTTCACCGGAACTAATGAAGGCCATTGAAGAGTCTCAGCTTGCCATCATCGTCTTCTCCAAGAACTATGCTTCATCCACTTGGTGCTGAGAGAAATAGAAGGGTAGGGGTTGGGTGTAAAGGTCTTCTACTGGTGATGATGGCCATGGTGGTTGAGGAAAGTGATTGGTGGTGATGGCCGTGGTGATAATGGAGGTGGGTTCAGTGGTGATCTTTTGGAAGCCCTGTCCATTTATACTTTTGCCCCCACTTTTTTCTCCCTTCCAATCAAAGCAATCTGATAGATACCAAACCTACACCCCAGAGCAAATTCAAATATCAATCTCCAGCTTTAGCTATCTCCAAATCCTCAAATTTCCCAAACCCAAATAATTTATTTAAAAAAAAAACCCTAACTTGTTAAGGTTTGGGTTTTTTGTTACAATGAAACCAAATTAAAGAAACCTAATCAGACCCAATTTTCCCCAAATTCAACACATTTTCAAACGTGGGTAATCAATGGATTTTGTAGAGTTGGAGGCAATCGAAGGCCTACATTGGTCATGGAACTCATGGCCCATTTCAAAGCCCGAAGCTTCAGCTCTGATAATCCCTTTATCGATCATGTGTACACCTTTACAGCAATTTAATGAGCTCCCGATCTTGAATTTCGATCCTTTGATATGTTCTCAATCTGGTGGTAGGGGTTTTGGATAAGATGGTGTTTATGATTTTTTTTTTCTTTTTGTGTTTTGACTAAAAAAATTGTTCTGACCAAAATACTCCTGCAACTTGGAAAAAAAATGAGTCACATGTCTTGCACATGCTTCTATCGTTAATTTTTTGACGGATTTAGCAAATAGGACTAATTGTGTCCCAAATTTAAAAGATAAATGACTGAAAAGTAGCAATTTTGAAGATAAGGGACTAAAGTGTCAATGAAGATAAAGATAAGGGACTAAAAGTAGTATTAACCCTTGAATTTTCAAAGATTACAGTTCTCACAAATTGATAAATCATAAATTTCAATATCAATACATAGTATCAATATATACTAATTTGATACATGATAGAATCTCCTGTTTTCTAACATCGTATCAAAAAGTTACACCTTCATTTAATCTTTTCTATTAACAAGTGACTCATCTCTTGAAGCTAACGTTGTTCCTCTATGTGCAATGATTAAGCTAATAGCAATTTATAGAGAACAAAGTATGTATTAAATTGAAGGAAACAAAAGGACGGATAGGCCAATTTTTGAGAGAATTGGTAACTCCTATAGAAGAGAGAAGAAAAGAGTACAAAGAGAGAACATATTTCTGATGCCTATTCTATGGTCCAGGACCTTATTTTATACTTGAGCTTTAAGTTGTTATGATGTAACAAACTCTGCCAAATGATGTGGAGCTCCTTTGGTGCGTAGGCCTTTTCCTAATTGCCTCTGCTCATGTGTGTGAGGTGTTGTATTTGTTGTAACTGCCAAGTCACCTTGCTGCATGATAGAGCTCGTGACAATGCTCCCCCCTTTACGTTGAACCTTGTCCTCAAGGTTCTTAATATGAGACTGATCTTCCCAAGTAGCTTCATCGAGAGGCAGTCCTTCCCACTGTACTAGCACCTGTTGAACATTAGTGCCTTGACGAGTAATTGTCCTTTGATCCAAAATTGCGATGGGTTGAAGCAGAGGATTGGACTCAGTAGAGAAGACTGGCAGTGGAGTTGCAGTGATATGAGAGTCACCTTTAAATTTTTTGAGCAACGACACGTGAAAGACTGGGTGAATGCGGGATGAATCTGGAAGTTCCAAGCGATAAGCTACAGCACCAATTCTTTCAAGAACTTTAAATGGGCCAAAGAAGCGTCTGCCCAGCTTAGTGTTATAATTCCCTTTTACAGATAACTGACGATATGGTTGCAGCTTGACCAACACATAGTCACCGACCTCATAAGATGCTTCATGGTGATTCTTGTCCGCATAGTATTTAATTCTGACTTGGGCTTGTTGTAAATTGCGGCGTAATTGCTGAAGTATATGGTCCCGCTGCTGCAATTCATGATCAACAGCACCATTGTTTGAAGAACAAGGAAGGTAGTGAAGAATTGTAGAAGGTGTACGGCCATATAAAGCTTGAAACGGTGTCATCCCCGCCGATGTATGGAATGAGGTGTTGTACCAAAATTCTACCCAAGCTAAAAATTTGTGCCATTTGGATGGTGAATCAACGACGAAGCATCGCATATATAGCTCCAGCCCTTGATTTACAACCTTAGTTTGACCATCACTTTGGGGGTGATAGGCACTGCTCATTGCCAAAGTGATGCCTTGAAGGCGAAATAATTCACACCAAAATGAACTAATAAAAATGGGGTCTCGGTCACTTACAATTGTTCGGGGAACACCATGTAACCGTATAATTTATGCTACAAAAGAAGCAGCAACTTTCGAGCTTGTGAGTGGTGAAGTCATAGAGATGAAATGGGCATATTTGGAGAACCTGTCGACTACGACCATGATGATAGAACGACCTTCGGAAAGAGGCAGACCAACAATAAAATCCATAGATATATCTTCCCACACTTGATCAGGAATGGGCAATTGCTGAAGAAGGCCTGCTGGATTGCGGTGAGAAACCTTCATGGCCTGACAAGTAATGCACTGTTCGACAAATAAATGAATATCCCGTCACATGTGTTTCCAAAAGAAATTGGATGATAAACGCTGAAAAGTGCGTAAAGTCCCCGAGTGGCCTCCAATAGGGGTTGAATGATATTCAAGTAACAGCTTTTCTCGCAGTGGAGAGTCTGATGCAATGACCAAGCGTCGCTTATGAGTTAACAGATCATTCCATACTGCAAAATCAGATGGTAAGTGAGGATTGGAAGTTAACTGATTTTGAATGTATATTAGCTCTGTACTGGTACGATTCTCTTGGCGAATGTCATCAAGCAAGGCAAATTAAAGATGAGAATATGCCATAAAACATTCAGTTGGAACCCGAAATAGGGCATCTGCCACTTTATTTTCGCAACCCGGCTGATAAATAATCCCAAAGTCATACCCAACCAGTTTAGAAAGCCATTTTTGCTGTTCCGGGGTTTGAATTACTTGTGTCGTGAGGTTCTTCAAGCTCTTTTGATCCGTTTTAACAAGGAATTTTCTCCCCAATACATATTGGCGCCACTTATTGATGGCGACTACAATGGCATGCATTTCCCTTGTGTAAGTAGAAGAAGATTGAAGCCTGTTGGACAGCCTTTGACTAAAGAAGGCCAAGGGATGACCATTTTGTTGAAGAACTGCACCAATTCCTGTACCCGAGGCATCTGTCTCGATAATAAAAGGAATAGAGAAATCTGGAAGGGCCAAAACTGGAGCTATGGTCATAGCTTGTTTGAAAGAGATGAAGGCTGCATGAGCCATGTCCGACCATAAGAAAGAATCTCGTTTAAGGAGATCCGTGAGAGGGCCTGCGAGTTGAGCATAATGTCGAATAAAACGACGATAATAACCAATAAGGCCTAAAAATCCATGAAGACTTCGAACATTCCGCGGTGGGGGCCAATCCAACATCGCCTGGACCTTGTCAGGGTCCATAGAAATACCATCAGAAGAAATAACATGGCCTAGATAATGGACTGAAGATTGTCCAAAAATGCACTTGGAACATTTGGCAACAAGCTGTTGAGATTGTAATGTACTGAGAACCATCTTTAAGTGCAGTAGATGGTCAGCCCAAGTCCTGCTATAGATCAAAATATCATCAAAAAACACTAGAACAAATTTGCGTAAAAATGGCTTAAAAACCTCATTAATTGTAGCTTGAAAGGTAGCCGGGGCATTTGTAAGACCAAACGGCATGACCAAATATTCGTAATGGCCTTCATGTGTTCGAAATGCAGTTTTAGGAATATCCGCATCTTGAACACGAATTTGGTGATATCTTGCCAACAAATCCAATTTAGAAAAAATTTTAGCACCAAATAATTCATCAAACAATTCGTCAATGGTAGGAATAGGGAAACGATCCTTGATAGTAACGGCATTTAAAGCTCGATAGTCGGTACAAAACCTCCATGTACCATCTTTTTTCTTTACCAACAAAACGGGTGAAGAGTAGGGGCTAATGCTTGGTCGAATAATCCCATCATCCAACATTTTTTGTACCAAACGCTCAATTTCTGTTTTCTGAAAATGCGGATACCTATAAGGCTTGACGTTGACTGGTAGAGCCCCGGGCTGAAGAGGAATAGAGTGATCAGTGGTGCGGCGTGGTGGTAATTGTTGTGGTTTCGAGAAAACCATCTGAAATTCATCAAGAACCAATTGAATATCAGTAGGCAGAGACATAGGAGCATGAGATTCTGCCGATACTAACTCCAATCGAAAATAGTGAGCAGCAGCTTGTGTATCATTCAAACGGCGAAAACTAGAGAATTGCATGAGACTCGAAGCTGGAGTGGATTCACCTTGTAACTCCACTGTCTGATCATTTAGTTGAAAACCCAATTGCAAAGTGGAATAATTCAATTTGATGTTACCCAAAGTGATTAACCAAGAGATTCCGAGGACTACATCCGCACCATGTAAAGGCAACACATATAGATCAGTACACAATTCATGACCCTGAACTGACAGAACTGCTTGACGAATACAACCCTCAGTCTTGAGCCGTTCACCGCTCCCAACAACAACAGCGAACGTGGGAGATGGCTCTATTGGTAAAGCGAGGTGACGTGCGACTTGGGACTGGATGAAACTATGTGTACTAGCACTGTCCACCAATATTTGAACCGGAGAACCCAAAAGAAGCCCCTGAAAACGCAGAGTAGTGATTGAAGGGTGACCAGCCATTGCATGATATGAAATTTCTGTGGCATTAAGTTCAGATGAAGTTTCAAAAGGGGAATCAGATGGAGGTGAGTCAGGTGGGTCATTTGCAGAGTCGAAATCCATAAGCAATAAACGCGGAGATTGCTTACAACGATGACGAGAAGACCACTTTTCATCACAATTGTAGCATAACCCCTTTTCACGCTTAAGTTGAATTTCTGCAGGAGTTAGACGTTTGATGGGTAGGTGAGGTAAAGGGGAAAATGGTGATGAAGAAAAAAATGGAGGTTTGATGGCAGAAGGTGGTTGTATCGGAGATGGGCTAAGTGGATAAGATATGTGTGGGCTCGGTGATGTGAGTGGGTTGTTGTATGAAGTGGGTTGTTGGATATGTGGGCTTGGCAAGGGAAGTGGGTTGTAATATGGAGTAGGCTTGGACAGAGGGTTGGGCTTTGTAGAAAGTTTTCGGAGCTCTGCAATTTTGGCCTCTTGCAACCGGGCAAGCCCAATGGCTTGAGTCATAGACACTGGCTGAAAGGACATGACCTCCGTTAGGATATCGGCCCGCAGACTAGAGATGAAGCAATTCAGCAAAAAATCTGCAGGAAGTCCGGTAGTACAGTTGGCCAACAGCTCAAAGGCAGATTGATAATCCGCAACAGATGAAGTTTGGGTCAACTTAACCAGTGATCCATGAGGGTTATCGAATTCGATAGGAGCAAATCGGACCTCAAGAGCATGAGTGAAAGCGTCTCATGTAGTAAGCTGACGATTACGTACCATCCATTGGTACCAATGTAAACCTGGCCCGTCCATATGGAAGGAGGATATGGTCAGCCGTTGGTTATCTTCAATGGCGTAATAGTCACAAAATTGATTCGCCTTGAAGACCCAGCCAGCGGCATCGGAGCCATCAAATCTTGAAAAATCCAATCGTAAGGCGCGAGCTGCTGCAACGGAGTTGGTGGGAGATCCAGTAGTTGGCGGTGGAGAAAAAGAACGAGAAGCTGACGAGCCTTCGCCGGAACGAAGGACTTGCTCGACTTTACCATCTAAAGTAGTATATTGTAACGCAAGCTTTTCCATGGACACTTGCTGAGCTGTGATAGCTGACTGGAGAGACTCTAAGATCTGGCCTTGTTGTTTAAATGTGTCGTCCAGGAGTTTGAATCGAGTACCTTCCGCCATAGTTCGAAGATGAAAGCACCTTTGCAATGATTAAGCTAATAGCAATTTATAGAGAACAGAGTGTTGTATTAAATTGAAGGAAACAAAAGGACGGATAGGCCAATTTTTGAGAGAATTGGTAACTCCTATAGAAGAGAGAAGAAAAGAGTACAAAGAGAGAACATATTTCTGATGCCTATTCTATGGTTCAGGACCTTCTTTTATACTTGAGCTTTAAGTTGTTATGATGTAACAAACTCTGCCAAATGATGTGGAGCTCCTTTGGTGCGTAGGCCTTTTCCTAATTGCCTCTGCTCATGTGTGTGAGGTGTTGTATTTGTTGTAACTTCCAAGTCACCTTGCTGCATGATAGAGCTCGTGACACTATGTTAGCTTTCTTATATAACTCTTCTTGTTGATTAAGTTCTTCCAAGTCAATTCTCGTATTCAAGCTGTTTTTCCAATCTTGACTACATGTAAACTCGAATGTTAAAGAATACAAATTCTCTCACATTAATAAATCATAAATTTCAAAAATATCATATAAGTTTTTGAACTATTTTATTTAATACTAATTAATTTTAAGTAAAATTTAATCTACCCTGAGTTTTATCGAAAAATGCACGTTACTCAATGTTTCTTGAAAAATTGAACATATATCTCAAAAGATGTGTTACATGACATATTAAGATCTAAGTCCTTGTAATTTTTGTTGATGCATCCAAAGAATCAGAAAGGAGCATATGCACCCCATCGCTATCAAAGCTTTTACCAAGTAACTCAAACAAGTGGGTGACAACGATGGTCAACTTAATATAAAAATGTTGATTACATTTGCATAAAAGTTCTACCTTTTCTCCTATACTTTTTGCCATATCTTAAAAGAATTATTCTTTTAATGCTACCAAAGGGCAAATAATTGGTAAACTAGCATTGTGAATTGAATAAACAAAATGGCATATGGCTCATATGGCAAAGCCTATGTACTTTCTTGTGAATTTCCTAAATAAAACAGAAGCTTCAGCTTTCAAAAATGCTTGTCATTTTTTTTAAATGATATGAGAATCTAATTAGCAAAGTTCAATCATTAGATTATTCAGCAGAATTTAACCATCACTGATAAATCTTCGAATATAGTGATGCATGCACCCCATACATGCAACAAATCAGTAAAGGGCAGAACCCCAAAGCAGTAGAGAGTGTTGAATCCCCAAACTTGCAAGAACGATTTTACTCCTATTACCGTTGAACCATATACTTGGAGCAAAAATGTTTGTAATTAAGCTACTCTAATATGTCTATTTTAACATATTTAAAATAGATTTAGAAGAGGTTTACGAGGCTTTCGAGTCTTCTGTTAGCATCTGAAAGATGGCTGGTCATAGAATTGAAGAAGCAAAAATGCTAGTTGATGATATTCCTAATGTTAGTGTTAAATTTTTTAATAGATCTAGCAATGCAACTGTAGATTGAGTGGCTAAACAAACTAAAAATAATTTTTATTCGAATACACTCTCTATTTCACCCTCACAGCCACTCTTTATTCGAATACACCCTTTACGTGCATGATTCTATTGAAAGGAATAGACGTTTTTGCCAACATGATAAGATGTTATATTAGTTCATCCAATCTTATCATGCATTATATAGGTTATCAGTGGGACCATTTTCACCACTAGGATTTGATCTAGTGATAAAATTACTCGTTATATATACGAGAGGTTATAAATTCGAATCTCTTTAGTTACGTTGTATAATTTTAGACCTCTCCAGAATTTAAAAATAAAATAAAAATGGGACCATTCTCAATTCTGTTAGGTCCTTTCATTTTCCCTTTTTTAAATTCTATACTTTTGGGAAGGTCCTATCTCATACCATCTCAAGGGTTGAGCTACTTGTTCCTCCAAAGATATTTTAATTTATTTTGGTTCTAGTAGCTAGCAATGCATAGTTGATAAGCTATTTTATTTTGTTGCCTGACCTGGTTAAGATGAGTGTTGTTCATCAGCCCCAAAAGAAATAGAAATAAGAAAAATAAGTGTTACATGAGATATAACAAGAAACTCATTTAATGAAGGATTAAATTCGATCTATATTAAGATTATAAACCTCCTAATGCAAATGCATACCAACTAAGTATTTATATAAAAAGTGATAAATTTAATATATGGTGAAAATAAGATGATATATAATGATACTCCAAACAAAAACAAATTAGACTTTATGTGTGATGGGATTCACATCTACTATCCCTAATGCTATAAATTTAATTTTTAGAGAAAGGGAAATGGAAAACAAATTTGGCGATAAATTTAAATTTTAGCACGTGGAATTTTGCTTTTACCTAATTAATTATTATTCAAAGTGGATCCTTTTTACAAATGTTCAATAAAATAAAATAAAAAAACAGAAGTGAAACTCATAGAAAACATGTGAGGGCTATCAAAAGTGACTCATGCCACTATCAAATGTAAAAATAATGACAAGTTTGACCATTATATTTAATCAAGATTAACTATTTTAAACGAAATAATTTTTGAAGTTGAGTGGGAATTGAGGCATATGGTCCCATATCTAAAAAGGGAAACTTTTTTCATGAGAATTTGGTTCATATTGTGACTTGTGGTTGGTGGTGGTGGTGGTGGTGGTGGTGGTGGTGGTGGTGGTGGTGGTGGGGGGGTTGTGCTACCTCAATTTGGTTTTGCACTTTGTAGAATGAAACACATGCCAAATTGGTGAGGAAACACAATTCATTGATACTCATCAATGAGTTACCGACCAAAAAAAAAAAAAATTCTTCCTCCAACTTTTACCAAAAAGTTGCTTTCTTTTTGCCCAATGGCAATGGCCTTAAAGGATTTATTTTTTCCTTTAATTTCTTTCTTGTGATTAGGGCAGTCCAAGTGGAAAAAACTAGATTTCTTATTTTTTTTCTCTGAAAGAAAATAATCGCAAGAAAAAGCAAAACAAATTATAAGAGGTCCAAATAGGTTAAACAATGGCCATCCTAAATTTCTTTTGGACCATTTCTCTAAAAATGGACATGGATAGATTTTGAATTTTTTATAAGTGGATTCTAAATGGAGATAAAGTGAATTTCGCAAAAAAAAATAATAATAATAATAATAGAGGGAGTTAACTAGTTGAACATACAAAAACTATTAAAAATATTAAAGATTTTTAATAATTTTATGGGACAGTAGAGATTGTAGTCCAGTAACGGTGTATATAAATTCATTCACCCTTGGAATGTTTCTCCCATATCAAAGTTCTAGATGCACTTATGCTTACAAGTGAGAAAATTATGAGAAATGTATAAAGATACAAGTGTAACAACATTGGTTTGACTTGCACTATCATGTTGTATGAACAACATCATTTCTTTGGTTTCTTTATAATAAAAAAAAAGGTAAATGAAATTTGTATATTAAACTTTAAAAAGATCCGAGAATTAGATTTTCCAAAAATGTTTGAATCACTATTTTGACATTCCAAAGTTAAGGGCTAGATTAAAAGAATGAAGGGATTGGTCAAATTTATCTTAGACCAAGCGAATTAACGAGTTGAGTACTTGAGTTTAACATGCTGATTAAAAACTTTTTTTTTTTTTTTGGGGGGGGAAGGGGGATTAAAATGTTAGAAACCTTGTTGGACCCTTTAATGTTCACGAAACCCATAGTTTTTTTTCTCTAATGAAAAATTCATTTTAGACAATTTTATATTAAATTTATCTTAATACTAGAAATTTAATAATGTAACAACGTATTATGATGTATGATCTAGATCAGTCAAGGATCAAGCATGGGTGCGGAGTTAGAAAATTCATACTGAGGAGGGCAAAATTCAATTGAAAAAAGGAAAGAAAAAAAAAGGAAATGAGAGAATTTGAGCAAGAAGAAGGGAAATAAGGAAATGGGGAAAAGAATTAGGAGGGCCATAGTATTATTATTATTATTTTTTACGAATATTACATACGTTAACAAAAAAAAATTGGAGGCTTAGGAGTGTCATGTCCCCCTTGCCTTTGTCCTTGGACCAAGTAATAATATTTGTAATAACATACCATAAATTTAAATTCAAAATTTTTTATTATAGAAAGTTATTATCCATAATCTGATCACTCGACTTAACTTTTGGAGGCAACGCATAGTCCTTTGTCGCCACAAGGAGGAAAGGTAGTGTCGTTAATTAAGGTCAGCGGAGGTCATTTTGTTTTTATTATAGGTCAATAGCGGAGGTTTTTTTTTTTTTTTCTTAAGAGGATCAACATTGATTCTTCATTTACCCCTAGATGACTCAACCATTTAGGTCTCAAGTTATTAACAAAGATATTATGCTCTTAATTCTCACAACAAGATGCATTAAATTATAATGTGTTGAAAAGAACTTTCATTGATACATGCAATGTTAGAAAATTAAGATTTGAATATTGACCTTCATTATCCGCTGAAAACAAATATTTACTTAAAAAAATAAAAACAAAATTTATAAATAACACTCGAATAAGTAAAAATTATCTTTTAATATCGTAACATTTTATTTATATCATTTTATTATAATTGAGAGAATGAACTTTGTCGTCCACCTCTTTGATGTAACTCAGCCAATTTGTAACGTAAAAAGAAGTGACGAAAAGAAAAACAAAACACACACCAAAAAGAGAGAGAAACACATACAGAAAACTTATATAATGACTAAATCTAGACTTCCCACTTCTTTTTCTCTTTTCTTATTTTTCTTCTTTTGATTTGCAGGGAGACAAAACTAGTAGACGAGATAAAGAATGCAAAAATTCATTGTGGTACGACTCGATAATAGTCTCGCAATTAGTTTTTATTTTTGATGACGTAGAATTCACCGCAAATAAGAAATTTGAATTTATTCTAAATTATCAATTTCGTTCAAACTCACATTACAATTTAGTTAAGATTAAATAGTATTTATAATGAGAAAGTGTAATTTCGAATCAAAATTTTTAATAACAACGAATCACTACTCGAGAAAAAAAACACAGTTATTTTCACTGGAGAACAGATCAAAGACTTTTACATATTCTATCAATATTAAATTATGACCAAGTTTGATCCACTAAGGTAATATATATATTTTTTTTATGGGTCATGGGAATATATTATTGTTCGTGTGGCTCCAAAAATATAGAAGTTATCTCATTTTAAAACCAAGATTTACGCAAACCAAGATTGTGTGGACCTTCTTTGGAAGGATAAAACATTTGCAAAAAAAATTGACAATCTTAGAATATGTCCAGAAAGTGACGGACTCAATAACCTAAACCAATAACTCTAACAAGATACAATCAAGGTTAGGTCATTTATTTTGTAGTTATGAATAAAGACAAATGGTTTATTTAGCCTAATAATGAAATTCTGACGGTCGATTAAGTGGTAAAATTTTTAATAGTAGAGTTTTTATTAGAAATACTATTAAACACACGTTATTAACTACGTATTATCAAATTCAAATATATACAATGATAATCATTGAGAAAAAAAATAATTTCTCGCATAATGTAAAAATAATTTTGCGAAAGTCTTTTTTAAAAAGTTCTAATTTAAAGCTCGTTATTTTTTAGTTTTTTTTAAAAAAAATTATTTTTATGTAAAAACACCTTCAAAAATAGATTAAACAGGTTACCAACTTCTAAATTCACATGAAATACTTTTAAATGTCTACAAATTAAAACAAACTGACTTTGTCTTCCTTTACCCAAAAAAAAAAAAAAAAGAAATATGGATGAGATATTCCATTTTCTTTTTGGATATCCCTCTCCATCATAGTGTGAAATAGATCATATTGCCATATACAACCAACCCCACCTCATCGAACAACATCGAAATATTCAAATAGATTGTGAGATGAGAAGCTTCCTAGAATTGGGGACATGGTTACTATAGTTGATGTCTAAATTGTACTCGACTATGGCTGAGCTCAGAATTGAACAAAGTATTGATCATATATTTGTAAGTTGATTTTTTTTTTAAATGGTGGACATTTTATAAAATTATGGGTCCCATTAGTACTAAAAATAGGGTGGCCCCTACAACGATTTTAAAGCCTAACTTGAGAGCATGGACAAAATGACTACAAGAGGCCTTTGTCATTTTATTATGATGTCGTTCTTTTTCTTATGATGGGATCACTTTTAGAAAGACTTTCGTGTCACACTAGGATCAATTATCTATAACATAATCTAAAAGTGATATATTATAAATTAATGGTAAAAAGGAAAGGCCTACCAGACTGTATGTCCATGGGTGCAAGATTCTTTAACAAAACACGAGCTGATTCGGAGACAAAACCCTTGAGCCGATCCTTGGGACCAAACCTATGCCTAAACCAATCAAGAGTTTGGCCAATTACCCAGAAAAATAGAATTGGACTCTGAAAGAGAATATTCTGATCTATTCCAAGTTTGAAAAACCAAATCTAAGTTGCCTTTTTTCTCTATAGTGTATAAGAGAATATACTCTCCTCATACATTGGCCTAGTTAGGCAATTTGCAGAGTACCTTCTTTTTCCCAATCATTGTTGGCGTATAAAAGCATAGTTTGTAGTTATTTTGAATTGGAAAGCTTTTTACCAGAAAAGAAGGCATGGTGTTTAATAACACTTAACCCATTTACCATGATTGTAAGCTGTCTTGTAATGGTCTATTGTTGAAAAAAGTAACTTCTACCCACTGAATGAAATCATCAAGTAGACTTGATGATGCCTTTTTTTGTCGCTATTAGGAGTAAGAAAGTGTTTTTTTTTTTTTTCTCTCTCTTTTTCATTTGAAAAATGCAAGAGTTTACCTGGTTATTTAAGGTTAATTTTAAAAATGAGTAACGTTCTTTCTTTGATCCCTATTATGTAACTTAAGAACGGACAGCTAATGCGTTTTACTCAGTGAAAATGGTTCTATGAACGATCCATGACTCCAAGATGCCATAAGTTTTTTTGGGGTGATCTCGTAGTTCCTATGGGGTGGAGATGTTGGAGTTGATTCGTGGACGTTCCTTCCTCTTTTTTTTTTTTGCAGCATTTCATCCAACAAGTTGAAGGAGATAGCGCTTCAAGTCGTTTGCAAGGGCCAACTTAATCCTCTTCCCCAAGTATCTCAAATGAGGGAACCCTAGGAGAGCTCCAACCACCATTAATGTATGATCTATACTAGATTTAACCAATTACTAATCCTATCTCTTTTAAATCCTTAATAGCCCGTAACTATAAATACATATGTGTCTCGGACTACTATTGGTAGAGATTAAATAATTATACCACTCTACAAATAATTATAGCATTACTTCATTACTGTCGATCTTTTTTACGATACTGACACGAAATTCTAGTTGCATTTGCCTCGTAACATTCCTAAAATCACTGGAGACTGGGAAGTGGGAAGTAATATCATCCTTGGAACTGTGATGAGCATTTTGAGAATGAAAAGAGCAGATTTGGGCTTGAGGCCCAACTCATGAAGGAAGAAGAAAAAGAAACCTAAGAGCTTTTGGTCATAGATGAGCCCAAATTGTAGAAGTGGGCTTTTGGAATACTTTTTTCAGGAGGTAAAAAAAAATGCTATCCACGTATAGCATATGAAAGGATTGGGAATTCTCATTAGATGCACATGGACACGACCTTAGCTAGCGTTTGGACATATTCATTTTGATAATATGATATTAAATATGATGATATGATATGATTTGTAGTCCAGAGGTCCTAGACATGAGTCACTTGGCCAAATTTAAATATTAAACAACTTAGTCTGCACATATAGATTGAAACTTTTTGAATTTGATAATTACTAATGTCATGTTATATATGATGAAAAAATGTCTAGACGAAAATAAGTTGGCAACTGTTATACAAGAAGCCACCTACATTTAATGTTCTTGCACTATGTATGTTCAACGATTTGTAAATATGATACGAACGTGATAGTTCAAGTCAATTTTCAATCAATTAGGACTAACTCGCAATATCAAAGACCGCCCCATTTAATAACAAAGACAAGTATGATAGACACATTATCACCAACGTCTAATAAAAACTCAATATCATAGCTACTAGTTTCAATACTACCCCGTTGAAGAACCAACAAACAATCAAGTCTCATAAGCAAAAAAAAAAAAAGCACCACAAACCTAAAAAAGGAGCCATACTCCACCAAGGCAGGGGGATTGAAACCAGTCCAAAGCCATCTTTAACATTTCATATTTCAACACACTTAAGAGTGCTAAACACATAATTAGCCAAGACTTCGATAATATAATTAAAAAAAAGTAAAATGCATCATAAACCCTTGTGTTTTTAAAAAGTTGAGTTATAAACTTTGTGTTTTAAAAAGTAGCGCCACAAACCCTGTATTTTTTAAAACGTTGTAAATAAAACCCTGCCGTCAATTTTTTCGTTATTTTTAATATCAAAAATAATGAAAAAACTGACGGCAATATTTTATTTGTAATGTTTTCAAAAACACAGAATTTGTGGCGCTACTTTTTAATACCAAAAATAATGAAAAAATTGATGGCAAGGTTTTATTTGTAACGTTTTCAAAAATACAGGGTTTGTAACGCTACTTTTTAAAACACAGAGTTTATAACGTAACTTTTTAAAAACACTACGGTATATAATGTATTTTACTCTTAAAAAAATTAAGAAAATTTTCAAACCTTCTTCAACTTAATTGTAAATTTATGAGAGATTTACACTTACCATGCCACCCAAGGCAAAATAAAAGGTCATTTAGTAGAGAATAAAAGGTCAAATCGGCTTAATTATGCGTTGCTTCTAATGTGAGTTAGATAATCTACTAACTTCAACGGCAATCTAGAACTTGTCTTAATCATATGGGGGACTTCATTCCCAACAAAAGAAAGCAGCCAAGCAACCAATCAAAGTGGGATTTCTTTGTTTAATTAGCTAATAAAGACAAAATGTCCGATTTTTTTTATAACGTGATAACTTAATTGGTAGAGTTTGACTATTAAATTATTTGATAGAGTCAATCACTAATTGATAAATTCCACATATATTGGTGTGTTCTTACACATACATTAAATCAGTTAAAGATAAAACTCTACAACAGTAAAGAGTATCGAATTTTTGAACTTACAAAAACGATTAGTTATTATAAAATAAATCTAATTAAATAAATTATTGGTGCAAAGACATCAATCAGATAACGTGGCAAAGATCGCTACAAAAACCATGTGGAATGACTCACGCATAGCAATGATTGCCCGTGTCATGTGCCCTTAGTTGCGCTCACACGTCACGTGTATAATGTGCTTGACGCACTTAATTATGCACGTCAATATTCCATCATCCAAATAAAGAAAAGAAAAGAAAACAATTCCCCATTAAAATAATTAGAGAAAAGGGTAAAAAATAATCATCAATTAGTGCTAAGAGTTGATGGAAAACTTTTTTATACATCAATAGGACGGCTGTCATATAAAATGGACTTTACATGTGAAATTCATGATCACATTTACAGGTAAGCCGTCTAGTTAATTTATGAAATATTTTTTTGTAATTGACGAGAGAAAAGTGAACTCTATCACGTATTCGGTCTCAAGAAGATTCAGTCTTTTTTTGTATAACGTTACAAACAAGATATTTTGTATTGTGCTGTCTTCCCGGGTGATAGCCTAATTCATACTATCTTAATTTACTTTTATTAATATTCCAAACTCTACAAATAATAAAGTAATACTTTTTTGTAAGAGCGTAGCACATATTTCTCGTGTTGCATGGCATATATTTGTTAAGTTTCAAAGCATTAAAAAAAAAAAAAAAGAATAATACGTTGCCTGGGTGAACATTCATCCTCTTTGTATCACAAATATTTGTATGTATTGAATGCAATATAACATTTATTTGCCAAGTTTTAGTGAGCTAAAAAGTCTTCCAATATTTTATATTATAAGAAGTAATTACTTCTAGCATATATCAATTTGAGACTCCCAAGAGCTTGGAATATTAGAGGTTAAATTTCGATTTTCTCTAGTTCGAAAAATAGCGAAACTAAGGAAAAACGGAAAATTAAGAACTAACCAAAGCAAGCAAGGTCTAGACGGGAATTCATCTATGTGATTATTATTCTTTTTAAGTTATACCTTTTTTAAAAACTTAAATAAGTAGAGAGTAATTCGATAATATCGAATGTAAATATATTTTAGAAGAGGTTGCTAAAACAATTCTACAATAACGATCAAAATTCTGAGTGATCCACGTGAAATGTTGAGCCAAATCCTTACTTTTATTTTTTGATATGAGAACTCAATTAATAGAGTTCAATTATTAATTTTTTCAACGAAATCCGATCACCTGTTTTTTATGGAGCCCGACAGCAAGTATTGTGGCTACCCCATATGTCGATTGTACTTAATGTGAATGCATCATTCTTGTAACTTTTTAGTGGGACGTAACCGGTGGAGCCACGGAAAATGGTGAAACGTTTGTATTACGTTGATGTTGAAGCTTTAAAAGATTTCTAAGGTTTGCAGCCCCTCTCAATCTCGTCCACAGATTCTGTGTAATTGTCCAAAAAGAGTTAAAGGAAAAAAGTTAATTGCCTTTCTTTCTTTCCTTTTTTTTAAATAAGGATTTTTTTATAATATCATAATATTATTATCGTGATGTAGTGATTGTGAATTATTTATATTATTTTTGTACAACTATATTATAATTTACAACTGTTAGATTAATTAAATTATTAATTATTAAATAATTAGTTTTTATTAATTAATTTGTTATTTATTAATTAAAATTTTCTTAATTATTCATTAAATTAATTAATTATTAATTAAATTAATTATTTCAATTATTAAATTAATTATTATTCTCTCATATAGGGGTATGCAGCGAAACCGTCAACCAGCTCAAACCGCCTAACCCAATCCAAACTAACTCATTTTTAGCGATTTCTTAAAAGTTTGGTTGGTTATAGTTTAAATTTTCATAAGAACCGACTACATGATTTGTTTTATGGTTTTTACTATCAAAACTATAAATCCAAATCGACCCATATATATATATAGAGAGAGAGAAAAAAAAAAAAAAAACTTTTCACTTTTCTCTATATTTTTCAATCTATCTCCTTCTTCATTAAAAAAATCAAAAGACACTATGAGTAACTACTTTATATTTTAGATTTTTATAATATAATTATTTTATTCAAATACAATTATAAGTTAAACTAAATGTATTCTAGAGCTTTTTATAAGAATATATACGAAATTTAATGGATTGAAATAAACCAGCAAGGATAAATCTTCTACGTTGACATATATTTAGGAGTTGTTTTGACTATCCAAAGACCAAAAAGGAAACAAAACAAACGAAATAAAAAACAATTCCCACATGGCCACCCAAAAATAAAAAAAAGGTAGCAAAAATAAAGTCTAAATGCGTATGACGCGAAAAAGAAATCCGAAATCCCCACATGGCTACACATCAACACCTTGATTAGTTCAGACATACCTATCATATCCGTCAAAAAAAAAAATGATTTACCAAAACTATAAAATTAACAAAAAGAAATAAAAGCCCACTAGTAAAGAATAGAAAAAGTGTTAAACAAAAAAATAAAATAAAAGTATATTACTCATGTGAAAAGTTGAGAGTTTAAATTTTATTGATTATATTTTTAATATATATTGTATAATTTTAAATTTTTTTTGAATAAAAAAATAAAAATAAAATAATAAAATATCATTTTTACTTTTTTTTTAATTTAAAAAAATTTAAATCGTATACAATACAATCAGTGAAATAAATAAAAATAAATAGTAAAATGTTATTTTTACTTTTTTTTTAATTAAAGAAAGACTTAAGTGTTACACAATATAACTAGTAAAATTGAAATTCGTAATATGCAAATGATTTTCACTTTCCCATTGCCTTTTTGGATTTTCCATCGAATATTCCTCTCCTCTCTCTCCCCATCCATTTATACACCAAGACACAGAGAGAGAGAGATTTGTAGAGAGAGAAAGGAAGAAGTGTTCTTTTGGCTAGACAAAAGAATCCTTCTTTAGCCCCTCCTCTCTCTCTAAACCTATACATACATATATTACATATATATACATTATACATACATATCATATATATATATATGTATGTGTAGATTCACCTACCATTCTTATCTTGAAACCAAACCCAGATTTCTCCTGAGAACGTAAAAATGGAAACTCAGACGATAACAACAGCAGCAGCATCAACACCATCGACGTCGGATTGTTTTGATGGCAGTGTTGTAAATAATTGCAACTCCAAAACGATGTCGTCTTCTTCGTCAAAGTTTCCGTTGTCGTTTTGGGAGGTTACGGTGGCGTGCGGCGTCGTTTTGGGTTTCCTTTTTGGCCTCATCGGCGTTTACCTAACCCTGCCCGCCTCCGATTACAGCTTCCTCAAGCTGCCTCGTTCTCTCCAAGACCTCCAAATCCTCAGGTACCTATACATGCATAGATACATATACATATAGATTTATATATGTATACATACACATATATGTATTCCTTCCGGCATGGTCGGACACTGCAGTTGACAGGAGTATCGGCCCGATATGCATGTGAGGGTCATCCCATATGTGAGCCGGACATACTATCCGGTGGGTGATAGTCTGACCCTAATATATATGTTCGGTTCAGATTTAAGTCAAACTGGCGAACTATTCGGTTCTATCAATTATATACGTTCTTTTGTCGAGATTTAGATATCAGAATTACGAAAATACCCTCTAAAAATATGAAAATGTCGGTAGCATGTGATGGATATATTTTTTTTAGTACTCAATATTACAAAAGTTTCCTTCAAAAATTACGAAAATGACCATATCCGTCATTGGATTGTCGGATCGAAGTATTTTCCTGCATGTGTATATGTTTGGTATTGTTGTCGTGTGTGTATTGAATGCATTTATGTTTTATTGGCTGATAATGGGTAATAATTTTGAGAATTCATTTGTGTTTTTTGGGTTTTTGTTACATATATAAGAAATTGAAGGAAAAATACAACTTTTTTTCGTCCTCGGATTTATTTTTCATATAAATGTTGGATTAATTTGATTATGATGGAGGATGAGGCCGTAAAGTTTGATTTTTTACCTTCTTACGCATTTTTAGAAAAATACTAAATTATTTATAAAAAAAAAAAGTGCTGAATAGATGTAATTAATCAACTTCGTAAAAATACTGTCTGGGGTGAAATCGGATGCAGAATTGGTGGTTACTTTTTCTATCTGGGCTGTATCTGACAGGCAGCGTGGTACCTTGCAGTTTTTCAATAGTCATGACCTGTAGGTTATACGCCAACCACTTTTACCATTGTACTAATGCTCCCTTTTAATCTTGAGCGGTATTGGAATACATAAAATTTCAAAAATGCCTGTCTATCATTCGGCCAACGAACTGTAGTAAAGGCCTTATATTTGATAGTTTGTTTCTAATGTATTTATTTTTTCTTCTATATATAGGGATAACCTGGAGAGTTATACAAGTGACTACACGGTACAGGTTCTCGTGGGATACTGTATAGTCTACATTTTTATGCAGACTTTTATGATTCCTGGAACTGTATTTATGTCTTTGCTTGCCGGGGCGCTCTTTGGAGTCTTCAAAGGTGTAGCTCTGGTGGTGTTCACCGCCACAGCTGGTGCATCCTCCTGCTACTTCTTATCAAAATTAATTGGACGCCCACTCGTCTTTTCTTTGTGGCCTGACAAATTGACTTTCTTCCAAGCCCAGGTGATTATCTACTCTTCCTGGTCTGATCATTTATGCTTCAAACTAGCTGTTTAAATTCAAGTTTCTATTTACTCAGGTGGCTAAAAGACGGGAGCGGCTACTTAACTATATGCTTTTCTTAAGAGTGACTCCAACATTGCCAAACACATTTATCAATGTGGCTTCACCAATTGTAGATGTTCCTTACCATATTTTCTTCCTGGCAACTGTCATTGGACTCATTCCAGCCGCTTATGTTACTGTCAGGGTATGTGTTCTGCATATAATTTCATTATTTGCTAGGGAATTTGAGTTAATGATTAGGTTATTTCTATCGTTTGGGATAATCTACGTGCCTAGTAGAATATATCTTTTCTGATGCCAGGAGTCTTTCCGTTTATAGAATTAACAGGATCCTAGAAAACATCCTAAACACTGAAAATAAACTATGTATAGCTCCTTACCAACATCCCGGCGCTTCCTAAAGCACGCCATACCATAGATTTGTCTAACAACCTGTTGGCTCCTCGCAGCTGCATATTACGTCCACTAGAAAATTTGTGCAAAACTTGCCATTTCAACTTTCTAATGGAGTCGTTAGTTCCATAGCTCTGGAAAAAGTTCCATAATTCAATTACATCCTACCTAAGTCAATCATCATATCAGTACCTAGGCCCCGTTGCTGGAATGAATTGGATTCAAAACCGAGGTAAATGAGGACAGTAGATGTATTTTCTCAGAGTTTGAGTGATGACAATGTACTCATCTTTAGTTACCTTGTTTAAGGACTTGTCGACCCTGCCTAGTGGGATAAAAACGCTTAGTTTTGATTTGGTTTACTTTGTTCAAGATTTAGTCTATCAGCAGTATGATTCCTTCATATACTTGAACCTTATAATAGCGAAATGGTCCGTTTGATAGACTTGACACAATTTTGTTGCTTGTTTAACCTGCATGATGACCTCCAACTCTTCTGGGCTTGTGCAGGCTGGATTAGCTCTTGGTGAGTTGCAATCAGTGGGTGACCTCTACGACTTCAACTCTATCGCCACCTTATTCCTTATAGGTGCCGTATCTGTTACCCCAACCTTGATGGGCAGCAAGAGCAAATCATAACGTTGCATCAGCTTGTTGATATATTGGGTATGTTACCCTGGTCATTGTCTCATCAATGTACGTACTAGCATCATATGGAACATGAAGTTCGGTCTAGATCCGATCTGGAAATTCATTATTCATCTATGGTGGAGCACCAGGCACACCACTAACAATCTGTTTCTGTGGAGTTCGTAAAAGTCATCGTGGAGTATCAGTCGATCGAGGCTAAAAATCCAGGGTTATGCATTATTGTTGTTGATTCAAATGTAAACTCTTCTGAAAACACAGTACTCGTTTTATTTGTATGCTTAAAATCTGTAGCTAAAGACCATGAGATTCCTCTCTTGCATTTCAGAGTTCAGTTGCCTCCATTCCTATTATTTCCAGGATCGATATTTTGATAACGCTATACATTTCTGACGAGATTCTGTACGTGCAAAATCTTGTTTGAATGTTCCATCTAGCTTACTTTAGGTATTCTTCTGGATCTCGTTTAAGTGTTCAATCTAGCTCATTTTCTGTATTCTTCTCTCTCTTACGGTATTCTACATCTATATCATAAGAGGTGCACAAGAAAACCTAATGGTATTTTACATCTATATCATAAGAGGTGTAAAAAAAAAACCTAAGATGACTTTGCAAAGAACAAAATGGTAATATAATCCGAAAATAGCTCTGCAAATACTATGCTCACCGCCATAGATCTACCACGATCAAACAATCAAATTAAACTTTATTCCACCAAGTGGGATCACCTATATAGATGTGTGAATGTCTATGCATTCTAGCCTGGAGTCATTTTTTCAGTTAATTCCATACATGCAATATTTCACTCAAGTATTTTTATTCAATTCGTCTTAGTCTTCGGTGCCCCTCTTACAATATGCAACATTTGTATTATATAAAAGGAGCAAAAGAAGACCTAAGACGACTTTAAAGAAAATATAATAATATAATCTAAAAGTGCTCTACAAAACTATGCTCGCTAACAAAAGTTTAACTGCTGTAATAAGAGAGCCTTGTGAGTTTGCAGATAAATATACTACACATATTACAAGCAGAATTCCAAAAGACATGAAGAGCCAAAAAATTGCAATTCCTTGCATAACTTAAAACACTTATCATCTAAAACCTAAACTGCAGCTGAATAAAGATGTAAAATTTGGCGTCTTCCTGACAATTCTCCAAATTTCACTCTTTCGTCCCTCCAATGATTGGCCTACACAAAGCATTCTTTCCTCCACGCATGGCTTTTTGGTATGGCAGTGCAACACGACTTAACCAGCTAGGTTGCTGTCGCAGAGCTGCATAAATATCTAATGTGCACTTGTCCTACTGGTTTTTCCTGGCTTTCTTCTTCTGACGTGCGCTATCAGGAGTTCGGTTTTCATGCTTGCGTTTTGTGCCACCTTGTTTTAAAGCTGCTGCTGTAGTCTTCAGAGCTTTTGCCTTTCTAGCAGCAACTGCTGGTCTTTTTCTCTTCTGCTCTGTTGGTTGATGTGCTTGCTGAGGTCTTGAATTCAAATTTACTGGTTGACTGGTCCTTCCATGGACTTTCTTGGAGCCGCCAGATTTAGTTGCCCGAAGCCCCTGGTAAGATATGGTTGCCTTCTCTTTCACCTTGTCATTACTTCCTGGAGTTCTGGAATATTCTCCGAACTTCTTTGATGAAAACTTATCTTTCCCTGATGGTGATGAGATCTTACTCTTACTCGGGGTGGAATTTGGTTTGGCACGAGATAGTCGCAGTACACGATCCCTAAGCTTCAAATTCTTCCTTTTAACCACCATATCTGCAGCATCCTGCATGTCCAGTATGTAAAATCGCCAGATGTTAACATACAAACTTTTTACAATATAGCAACATCAACAGAACCAAGGAAAAGCAAAGGCACCTATTTTGGTAGTTCAAGCTTCAAACCACGAATTCAACTTTCACCATGTGATCTCCTCCCCTTCTATTTTCCCATTTTCTCGAATTTTTAATTTTCTATTTCCTTTAACTACATACAGGACTCTGTTAGTTTGGATGGAGGATTTATCTGCACATTTCCAAACTTTAGGGAGTTTATGTACACAAGTGATAAACCACAAGGGTGTGTTTTGCTTTGAACGCTTTATTCAATTTTGTCATGAAAATCAATACACCATTAGACATAATATCATGATAATCAGTACACCACTGTACAAAATTTCTTAAGTTAGAAGCAATGGGGTGTGAATTGTGATTCAAGGGAGACACCTTCCAACTCTTCAGACACATAGGGACATCCAAAACATCAGAAACTTACATTTTGTATTTATCTTCCAATTATTAGCCGTGAACGTGGGAAAAATGTAAAAAGTGAAGATCTTAAGTCAACAAGTTGTCCAGGTCCACTTCCAGTTAAATCTTAAACACACCAGACATACTAATATGTATCAGCACATGCCCCACCAAACTCAAAATTGATCCAGGGGGCACTCTTGGCATAAAGTATTCTATCTCAAGTGGCCGTTACTTCTGAAAAGAAGTCTCTACGCAAGCAGGCAATTACAACTAAATCTTTCACGCAAAACAAAAAAAGTTTTATCTTATTTAGCTTGACTAGACAAAGAAAAACTAGCAATTTTAATGTTAAGATTTTACATGAAGGCAACATTTTGGAACTTTGTCACTCATTATTTTTAGATTTCAAAGGGCAAATAGCAGAAACAAGTAGAAAGAGAGAAGTTTCATTTTCAACATGCCCAAATAATAATAACTTCACTAGTCTCACAATTTCGACCTTAACAACAGGCCAGAGTTGGTCTTTGTAGAAACAAAGACGTCCAATATAATCCAAATCATAAAGAAATCGTACAACCAGTTTAGCTCATGAAACTCCAGGGAATTGCGAAAGTAGTATATCCACCTTATGTAAGTCTGGTGGATAGCCATTAAACATGCTATATTTATTCAAGATAACAACACGAGTGGACTGTACTTACCGTTGTTTTAAACAGCACATAAGCAATGCCCTTCCCTAAACTTGTATTAGGATCTCTAATAACCCGAACAGCCTCAACGCGGGAACCTAGATCTTTCATACCAGTAAATAACTGATAAATCTCTTCATCCTGCAAAAGACACAAGGAAGCATTCAATTTCCCTTTCGTCTCCTTTTTGTTTCCTTATATGGAGTGGAGCTCCTGATCATTAGGCAACAACAAAAGTAAACTAAAACTCTCTTTGCCAGAATCAATACACAAGCAACTCACCTTCACAACAAAAGGGAGGTTACCTACAAAAACAGTCCTCTTGTTATCATACAAGGCAGCAGTATCTCCCTTCAATTTCTTGCGTGGCGGGCATGCCCTGTCGACACGAATATGATTTCCTTCAACCTGTCACCATAAGTAAAGGGGAAAAAAAAACAATTGAGTTCAATCTGTAGACAAATTTGACATTTTTTCAAAAAGATGGAGCAGCTTGGTAGATATCAGAAAGAAACCTACCACCGCCATATTATGGGCCAACGACGCCTCGGCAGAGTCCTCTGTTTTGAAGACAATATAAGCATGAACACTGCAATACAACCAAAGAAGAAAATGAAAAGAAAAAAAAAAAAAAATCTCTGGCAGCAACATGGACATAAATAGGGCCATACATCGTGGTATAAGTTAATGCACTTTTTCAAACAATTTTATAACTTCTGAACTCAGTATATATAGGCAATACTAGTAACCAAAACCACCCAAATATAGATTACAAAGAGAAAGATTTAGACGAGCAAGCATGGCATGGAAGAATGAAGCTTAACCACTTTGACTCACTCCAACAATCACATGAAAGATACTCTAACCAACAATGTTCAATAATCTAGATAGGAAAGATGTAAATGAGCCCTTTCGTTTCAAACCTGTCAGCATTGTCATTGAGTTTATTCTTAATGATGGCGCCCTTCCTCGGTAGTTTAGTCTGAAATAAACAATCAATTGTCAAAACACAAATTATAAGACAACATATACATTAAACAACAGCCCATACTTCAAACAGGAAAACACAAAACCCTGAAAATCACTCACGTCTGCAACCGGAACAGAACGTATCCTCACGGACTCAACCTCACCGAAGTTCCCAAACTCCTTGATCAAGACCTTCTTCTTAATCTTCAATGGCAAATTACCAACAAACACTGTCCTAGAAAGCTTATCCTCATCATCAAACCCTTCCTTCGAAACCATCAAATCCTGCGGATTATCCATTTTCTTCCTCTTCTCCCCTACCACTACACATCCCTCCTCCTTATTCTCATCCTCCACCACCTCCCCATATAGCTTCTTTTCATATTCCACCTCTATCTCATCCCTCTTCCTCTTTTTCTTCTTTTTCTTCTCACTCCCCTCGTTCTTCACACCCAAATCATCACTTACTCCATTTCCCTTCTCACCTAATCCCTTCGATTCTAAACCCAAATTAGGTCTTTCTTTTCCCTCCTCCTTCGACACTTTCTCTGGTTTTTCATTTCCTTTATTCTCCGACAAATCCTCCCAGTTGGACTCCAAATCTCCTCTCTTTTTCGACATTTTCTCCAAACTGGCTCTTTCTTTTCCGTCCTTTTTCGACATTTTCTCCAAATTCAACTCCAAATTTCTTTGCTTTTCCTTTCCCTTCTTCGAAAACTCCATGGAATCAACATTTTCCTCTATTTCTCCATCTCTCCTCAATTTTTTACTCTCTTCACCCACCAATTCGCCATCAAAATTAGCCTTCTTATCTTTTTTTCTCTTCTTTTTCTTCAACTCAGCAGAATCATCATCAACCCCAGTAGCCACCCCATTCTTATTAGGGTTTTCAATTGGGGCTTTTTCAAACCCTAAACCTAGCTGATTATCTTCTTTATTGAGGAGTGTTTGGGAATCGTCATTAGCTTTTCTCCGGAACGGATTAGCGTCGGAGAATATAGACGCCGCCGTGGCATCTTCAGGCGCATCACCAAACAAGGCGTTGAAAATACTGTTTGAATTTGAGTTATTTGAATTTTGCATTGGTTCTTTTGATTTCTTCTTTGCCATTACAGAGTGAAAAAATCAAAACAAAAAAAAATAAAATTGAGTGTGTGTGTGGAGGTAAATTTTGGATTGTTTGAATGAAGAAGATGAGTTGCAATAGAGCCCTAGCTTGGTTTGGGTTAGCCC
Source organism: Ehretia macrophylla (assembly GCA_037974665.1). Classification (NCBI taxonomy): domain Eukaryota; kingdom Viridiplantae; phylum Streptophyta; class Magnoliopsida; order Boraginales; family Ehretiaceae; genus Ehretia; species Ehretia macrophylla. The sequence goes on from CM075773.1 coordinate 51,954,153, forward strand.
TATGGTGAATGCGTTTCTTATTGTGGGCCTATCACAGAGTTGAGCCGCTGACAAAATTTCCTGTGTCTCGTAAAATAAGAGTAAATCGCATTCTCCCCCATGAGTTTTTGGCTAAAACCCAAACACCCCCATGAACTTTTCATTTTACCCAACTTCCCCCATGTCATTAAACTCTGTCAAACACAGCCTTAAATGTTAAGGGCAGTTTGGTCTTTTTGGTTTTTAAGCAAAAAATATTAAAATAAAAATCAGCCACACCCATCACCACCTCCACAACACCTTTTTTCCCCAAATACATCCCCTTTTCCAACCTCCTAACCCCTTCCCGAACCATCTTCCTCAACTCCCATGGACCCAAGCCACTATTTTCCCAAACTTTTATGGACCCCAGCCACTACCTTCCTCAACCCCCAAAACCTCTCATCCCCAAACCAAAGCCTAAATTTGTATGCTTGTGTGTGCAAATTAGTGTGCATGTGTGTGATTAGCGCATGTTCTTGGTGTATGTATGTGTGATTTAGGGTGTGTATCGCTTTTTTTTCCTGTCATAAAGAGTAAGTGTATTTTTTTGGTTAAACTGAGCATTGATTCTCAAGCTTTGTCTTGTAACATTAGTGTTGACATATATCCTTCAAACTGAGCATTGATTCTTAAGTGCGTGTGTTCTCTGTGTATTCTTGATGCATACAGAACTCATGAAACCCAAACTCTCAACCCCCATATCTCTGACTATGCTGGTGTGTGACGAAAGGTATGAATATTAAGGGTGAATCTTGCAACAAAGGGTGGTACAAGGTTAAGAATATCTAGCATTTAGCTATTTATGTGATTGGTTGATTTTATTGTAACATGTTTAGTGTTGGTTTTCATTTTTTTGCCCACTTTTTCCTCTCTATTTTTGTGTTATTGAACAATTTTTTTTGTAGGTGAATTTTTTTGGAATGTAAAAGGTTTTGATATTGGTAAAAAAAAAAAATGTGACTAGTATTGACTATAGAGATTTCAGGATGGTGATGATGAGCTTCTGATCGAGAAAGGGAGAGAGTGAGTGAGTGTGGACTGTATGTTGGGGTAAGGGGAAGGGTGGTTTTAGTTTTTGTCATTTTCATTTTAAAATACATAAAAAGACTAAAATGCCCTTAGTCATAAGACATTGTTTGGCATGGTATAGTGGTATGGGGGAATCTGGGTGATATGAAAAGTTCATGGGGGTGTTTGGGTTTTAGCCAAAAACTCATGGGGGAGAATGGGATTTACTCCAACTTTACGGGTCTGTTTGTTTGCATAAAATAACTTATTTGTGAAAAATATTTATAAAAAAAAAAATATTTTTTTGAAAAATATAATATCTTTTAGAGTTTAGTTATCATACTGAAAAATATTTTTTAGTGTGTTGGATGTCATAGTGAAAAATATTTTTTGATGGGAGATTTATTTTAAAAAATACACATACCTATCTTTTCTGGTGGAAGTGAGGTGGTGGGTGATAGAGGTAGGGTCGTGCAATAGGGGTGGGTTGGAGGGTGACAGGAACGCGGTGGAAGGTGATGGGAGTAGGGTGGAGAATGACGAGGGAGGGGATGTGGGGTGAAGAGTGGATAGAGGGAGGGAGGGAGGGTGGGTGGGTGGGTGGGTGAAAAAGCCTGGGGTGGGGTTAGGTAAAGTGAGTGAAAAACAGTTTTTTAACTATATATTTTTCTTTAATCACGAATTGATCAATTTTTCGGCATTATTAAACATTAAAAAAATAAGAAAATATTTTATGGCAAACAAAAGAAGGCAATATTTGAATATCAATATCGCGCAATCATGTCGATGGATAATAAAACCATAATAATTACAATTTGCATATGCAAATTGATAATATCTCGACCAAGATACAAGTTTTTTTTTTTTTCTTTTTGTTTATGCCGAAATAAGCTTTAATTTACATGTAACTTATATATTTTTTAAGATAAATTTACAACTTTTTTCGAATATATAATGCTAGATATTAAAATGATATTGGGATTATATATTTCTTATAGGCAAAATCCGAATGAAAAATAGAACTTCGTAACAAGCACGAATTTGAGGCTTACTTGAACAAAATTTTCAGCTAATTTGTTTATCCTAAGACCCTCTCCAATAACATCAAAATCTTATATAGATCTCCTATATTTTAGTGGATCTTTAAACTTAAAATCAAATATTCCAAAGTTGGGGAAGTTGATGAGTCCCCATCCCATCCCATCCCATCCCACTCCACTATTCCATTACCTATGTTTGAGCTATAATTATAATTATAATTTATTATTAAATTATTTATTTTTTAATTATATTTTACTAATTTTTAATGTTTGTTTATATATGAACTCACAAAATAGAATATTAGTAAAAATAAAATATTGTAATAACAACGAACAAATATAAATAAAAATATATAAATTTATTGGAAAATTTTTAAATTAATAAATAAATAAATAATAATATTGTAATTAAAAATAAAATACCATCTTGAACAATGAAAAAATATAAATAAAAATATTGAAACAATGTGTTTAATTAAAATAATGAGAAATGTTTAAATAAAATGAAAATAAAAAGTCCTTAAAATAGGGAAGATGTTGAGTAAAATTGAAATATAGACTCCTTAAAATAAGAAATTGACTAAAAATATGAAAGTTCTTAGACTTGAATTAAGGCTCCGTTTGTTTGCCGTAAAATAACTTACTTGTGGAAAATATTTTCAATGGAAAATGTTTTATTGGAAAATAAAATATTTTCCTTCGTTTGTTTACCGTAAAATAATTTGCTTGTGGAAAATGTTTTCAGTGGAAAATGCTTTATTGGAAAATGTTTTCAGAGGAAAATATTTTCCTGAGCTCCGTTTGTTTGCCGTAAAATAACTTGTTAGATGAAAATATTTTCCTGGAAAATAGAATACTGAAAAATATTATATGGTGTTTGGATGTACAATAAAAAATATTTTCCGACATGAGATTTATAAAAAAAAAAAAAATACACATAAAATAGGGGTGGTTAAGTTCCGGAAAATGTTTTCATCTCCCAAAGAAATGAAAATATTTTCTCAAATTTTGAACTAGCCGTCATTTTTGACCGGAAAATATTTTCCAGTTGACCAATTTTCCGGTATTACCAAACAGCGAAAAATCTCTAAAAAGTAGCCTACCATTTTTGACTGGAAAATGTTTTCCGGTTGACCAATTTTCCGGTGTTACAAACACCGGAAAATCTTCAAAAAGTAGCCCACTATTTTTGACTGGAAAATGTTTTCCGGTTGATCAATTTTTCGGTGTTACCAAACACCGTAAAAGTAGAAACATGTTTTCAGGAAGAATATTTTACGGCAAACAAACGGAGCCTAAAATACAAAAGTCCTAAAATAGAAGAGAAATACTTCAAATTCCATAAAAAAAATATAAAAAACCTAATGGAGTTGGGCTAACAACATCAAATCATTGTTTGGGTAATTAAATAAATCACCAACCTCCATCCCTATAGGAGTTGTATGAGGCGGAAGCTCTACACGTAGTTTTGAACTTGAGTTTCTCCAGTAATAGGACCTTTGAACGTGCTCTAAGGGTATGTTTGGCCTATTTTTTATACACTTAAAAACTCTTTTTATGACTTTAGAAGCTAAAAATAACATGATTGTCTTATTTTTAAAAGTGGTTTTAGATAAAAGTTGAAGCTAAAAAAAATTTAAAAAAACAAAAAATTCCAAATTGAAACTTTTCAAAAACGTATTTTGTGAAACAGTTTTTACATAATGTGAGAAGTTATTTTTTTTTTATTTCTCAAATATATTGCTTCATTTTGTGCATTTTTAAAAGTATAACATTGTCATCAAAATTTTTAAAAGCCCAAACATAAGTTAAACAATTAACAACTTTTGCTCCACAGTTATTCTAATCAAAACTCTATTGCTGAATACTTTCAATCCTCATATTGACGCACACCAATCCAAATCGAGATAATTAATTTTGTAGGAGCTTAATTAATAAATTTTGTTTTTAAAAAACAAAAAAAGAAAAACATAAAGTAAAATTTAAACCGACATGCTAAACTATATAAATAAATAAAAATATATTTATTTTTTTTTTTTTGGTCATATAAATATCTTGATTTTCAATGTCCTAAGACCTTCTCCAACAGCCTCTCTATAATGGCTCCTTAGCCATTATAGAGAGGCAAAATTATATTATCTTCTCCAACAGCCTCTGTATAAGAGGCTCCCTAAAATGTGGAGCTGCACATCTAATTGCTAGACTTGCTGGTAGTAGAGAGCCAAAAGTTGGCTCTCTACTACCAAAAAGCTAACTTAAAAAAAAAAAAAAATTAAAGCTCTCCAACGGTAAAAAAATTGAACGTTGGAGAGCTCTTCTATAAATAAAACACAAATCAAGTTGAATTAGCAAAGAAAAGTCTCCAATCTTTTGAAATCTTATATTTTATATTTTGAAACCCAAAAATTTCAGCAAAAAAAAAATCAATATCAAGCCAAAAAAACACGACAAATAAGAAAAAAAATAATACAAAAGCCAGAGGTAAACTTACTGTTTTTCGTGTGTATGTGGGGGGTGAGGGCCAGAGCTTCAAATTTTTGTTCATGTGTGTGTGTGGGGGGGGGGGGGGGGAAGAGGAAGGAGGCGCTGCAGAGAAGGAAAAGAAAAAGTGAATAGGTTTGGTGATAAGTTTGGTTTAAAACAAAGATTTTTAGTGGAATAAGGTTTAGAATTTTTTTTTTTGGTCAAATGTTTAGTAAATCCATTGTGCTCTTTTTTTTTTTTTTTTGTCAAGTTCAGGTTTAAAATGTTTAGGTGGAGTAGGTTTGTTTTTTTTTTTTTTGTCAAAGTTGTGCTTTTTTTTTTGTTAATATTAGATTATAGTTAATAAATTATATTTTTAATTTAATAATTATTTTATAAATATTATGATCATTTCATAATTTTAGTTTTAACATGTTAATTTTTTAATTATGTTTACTAAAGTATAGCTTCTTAATATTTCATTTTGTATTATTAATTGTACTATTCTAATTTTAATTCTTTTTTTTATAGATGGACTCACAAAATCCGTACTATACAACTTTTGATGACGACTTTGTAGTCGAGCCGATTCCGTCTTTTTCGTTTGATCAAACGCAATCAAACCTCGGAAAAAAGAAAGTATCACGAAAAAGTAACTTTTCAGTCGAAGAAGATATGCTACTTATTTCAGCATGGCTAAACATTAGTTTAGATGTCGTGCATAGCAACAACCAAACACATCAAACATATTGGCGAAGAATACACGAGTATTTTCATGCGCACAAAAATTTTCCTTCTGAACGTAATGAAAATTCACTCATGCATCGTTGGTCGACTATTAATCTTGCAACTAACAAATTTTGTGGATGTTATGCTCAAATAGAATCTAGGAGACAAAGTGGCATGACTGAACAAGATAAGGTACAAAAAAAATTTGTACAATAACTTTTGAGGAATATTATTTATTAAATTTGACTAATTTTTTCTTTTTAATTGTTTGATGCAGATTCAAGATGCCAAAATACTGTACCAAACATGTCACGGGTCATCTTTTCAATTTGAGCATTGTTGGAATATGCTAAGATATAAACAAAAATGGCTACAAGAAGGCGAAAAGAAGAAATCAAAAAAATCGAAAAGATTTAAAGATGATAGTCCAAGTGCCTCATCTCCATCAACTCCTCATTCTATAAACTTAGAGGATAGTAACAATGAGTCTGATACTTTCATCTCAAACGAAAGACCACCAGGTAGAGTTGCAGAAAAAGAAAGATTGAATAAGCGAAAAAGAAAATATGTAGAAAATGATCCAGATGTGATGATTGCAAAAACTATGCAACAATTTATCGAGTGCAAACAAAAAATGCACGAAGAGAAGATGGAAAGAATAGACCGGGAGTATGAAGAGAGAATTATGAACAAAGATCTCTCTAACATGTCTGAAATCCAAGTTCAATATTGGAGAAATAAGCAAGAAGAAATCATGTGAAAAAATGGTTGGGTATAATGGATTTTATCCATGTAGTTTCTTTTTTTGCGGTATTAGCCATGTAGTTGCTTTGTCATCGGTATTATCATGTAGTTTAATATTGAAGAACTTTATTATTTGTCAAAAGTACTTGTAGTTGAATGCAAATTTTTGTAATTGAACTCTAATCTTTTACATGGAACTATAAATTATCTCATTCGCTTCCGTGTAATTGCCACAAATGTTCTACAAGATCTGTTTGTAGTTGAGCGTGAGCCTCACGATCACGAATACAATAATAAGTTTGAATGAAATCTGTAAGTTCGGTTGTATGTTCATGTGAGACCATTGAATTTGAATTATCACCAGCACCATCATAGTTGAAATCTGCAATACCAACCTCTATCTCATCTTCTATAATCATGTTATGCATTATAATGCATGCTGACATGATATATATAAGTGCTTCAACATCCCAAAATCGTGCAAGTCCACGAACAATAGCAAATCGAGCTTGGAGCACTCCGAAGGCACGTTCCATATCTTTCCTTGCTAACTCCTGAGCGGCAGCAAAATTCTTTTTCTTGTTGCCTTGTGGAGCTGGTATAGTTTTAACAAATATTGACCAATGCAGATATATACCATCCGCAAGATAATATCCCATTGTATAATTATGTCCATTGATTGAATAATTGACTTTAGGAGCTCGTCCTTTAGCCAACTCAGTAAAAAGTGGTGATCGCTCCAAAACATTTATATCATTAAGAGACCAGGTAAACCAAAAAATACATGCCATATCCAAATATCATATGAAACAATAGCTTCTAAAATTATTGTTGGTTCATGAACATGACCACTATACATACATTTCCATGCAGTTGGGCAGTTCTTCCACTTCCAATGCATGCAATCAATACTCTCCCCAGCATTCCAGGGAAGCCTTTTCGATTTCCCACTTCAAGCAATCTAACAATATCATTCTCGTTTGGTGATCTCAGGTACTCATTAGAAAATATTTCTACCACAGCCTTCACGAATCTTCTCCAAGTCTCAATGGTTGTACTTTATCCTATTCTGACATATTCATCCATTGAGTCTGCAACACCTCTATATGCAAGCATCCTTAATGCAGTTGTGACCTTTTGCAGAGAAGACAAGCCCCAATGTCCAGCAGAATTTTGTTTTCGAACAAAATATGGATCATGGGCTTCTACGGCTGATTGAATTTGGCAAAACAATGAACGGTTCATTTGAAACCTCCTTCGAAAAATATTGGAAGGATAAACAGGATTTTCGGCAAAATAATCATGGTAGAGTTTTTCATGACCTTGTAGTCTATCTCTCCATATATAAGCATGACCGGGTATAGAACCGCCACTCGTACTATTTTGTCTCCTACGTCGTCTACCATGTTGATTGGCTACTAGTTGAACTAATACCAACTCCTCATTAGAGTCGGAATCATCAAAATATTTAATGCATTCATAATTGGAATCCATATTGCTAAACAAGGAATAAGGCTAGCAAATTTTAGAGGATTTGTTGTGCCATTTTATGAGCTCCATGCATGACAATTTATACCCTTTGAATCTCACCAATCTTCATAAAGTTGATGGAACATAAAGTTAAGTTTAACCAAAAGTTGAACCAAAAAATTTTTCATGGACAAGACAATGCATAAAAAGAAAATGACAACAAATGATGAAGGTACAAAAAGTTAAGTTTAACCAAAAGTTTAACCAAAAAAATTTTCAACGGACAAGACAATGCATAAAAAGAAAATGACAACAAATGATGATAGTACAAAAAGTTAAGTTTAGCCAAAAGTTGAACCAAAAAAATTTTCAACGGACAAGACAATGCATAAAAAGAAAATGACAACAAACGATGATGGTACAAAAAGTTAAGTTTAACCAAAAGTTGAACCAAAAAAATTTTAAACGGACAAGACAATGCATAAAAAGAAAATGACAACAAATGATGATGGTACAAAAAATTAAGTTTAACCAAAAGTTGAACCAAAAAAATTTTCAACCGACAAGACAATGCATAAAAAGAAAATGACAACAAATGATGATGGTACAAAAAGTTAAGTTTAACCAAAAATTAAACCAAAAAAAATTTCATGGACAAGACAATGCATAAAAAGAAAAGGGTAAATAGCATCTCGGCCCCCTGTGATTTACCATAAGTGCAAGTCGAGTCCCTGTGGTTTCATAATTGGCTTATAACCCCCTATGCTTTTGAAAATTGAAACACACGTGCTCCTTTGGTCCAAGTCCGTTTAAAATTTTAACGGCAATATCAAAATGACACAAATGCCCCCGAGATAATGTCAGCATATCAAATATCTTTAAAAACATAAGGGGCCATTGCGCACCATCATTAAAAATACAGGGAATCATTGTGCACCATCATTAAAAAAAAAATGACAACAAATGATGATAGTACATAAAGTTGATGGAACATAAAATTTTTTCTTCAATAAAAAAATCTACCATGTACAAGATAATAAAAATATAAGATATAAATGAACGATTGATGTAATATAAAGTTATTAAAATTTTTTTTTAATAAAAATAAAAAAATAAATATATGGACAATGGAAAGGAAAATTAATTATTAATAATTAAAATAATATATCATCATTAAAAATAAATAACATAAATAAAAAAATTAAAATAATGTGTTTGATTTAAAATAGAGATATATTAAAATAAAAAGAAATAAAGAGTCCTTAAAATAAAAAAGTTATTAAAGTAAAACTGAAATAAAGAAATAGAGAATCCTTAAAATAAAAAAAATTAAAAATAAAAGAATTACTAGAATAAAACTAAAATAAAAAGTCCCTAAAAATAAAAATAAAGAGTCAAATCTAAACCCCTAAAACAAAAAAAGAAAAAGGGAGTTAGTCTAATAAGCTTACAATTTCAATTGCTCACTACTTCTCATTTTTCAGCTCAGCTCAGCGCTCAGCCATGGCCACGAGAAGAGGCGGCGGCGCCGGTGACGGCGACGGCGATGGCGCCAGCGGCTACAGAAAAGCAAAGCAACCCGCCAATTCTTACCACCACCATCACCAAGCTGATGAAAACTGGACTCTCAAACCAATCCTCGATGAAGCCCAAGCCCAAGCCGGGCCCGTACAGAAACCCATACCCGAACCCACGTTCTCTTCATCGTCACCATCAATAATAACCTTATCGGAATTCGTCCCAGATGACCAAAAACACCCTCAAAACCGGCGAAATAACCGGCGTGGCTACAGAGTCAAAGTCAGATCCCAATTCGTGAAGAAAGCTGATGAGGATTACGCACACAGTGATGTAAAGGAGGAGAATTCTGGAGATGGGCGTAGCTTAGAACCGGAAAATGAATTAAAAAACGTTGATAATTTACGACAAAGCGATGAAAAGGTGGGGAATGATAATGTGGAAGAAGAGAGTAAAGAAGAAGAAGAGGAGGATGATGTAGTGAAAAGGTTAGAGGAGTTGAGGATAGGTGCCGAAGAGGCTGAGTTATCGGAGGAGATGCTGAGGATGAATGATCAAGCACAAGAGGATGAGGTAATTAAGTCAATGAGCTAGCTTTTATGATGTAATTGTTGACTGTGGTCACTTAACGATAATTTGGTTGAAATTGGGATGTAATACTAAGATTTACAATGTGGTATGATGTTCATTACCTCGATTTTAGGTTAAAGTGAAAATTGGGATGTAATACTATGATTTACAATATGGTACGATGTTCATTACGTCGATGTTAGATTAAAGCATTGTCCTTTAAATATCAAATAACAAGTTACTTAATGTTAAGTGTTTGAGTGCCTATAGATTTGGTGTTAAAAATAGGTTATGAGCATTCTCTATTGATAGGCATATTGTTGGGAAGAGTTATGTTGACCTAATGTGGGTACAGAATACTCACGGTTGCAGTTATTCTCGAACAAATGCAAGAATTGGTTTCCTTGCTCATGAATCCGTTTATTTGTCAGAGGATGGAAGATCAGTGGGATGCTCTAGTTAGAATCCTGTAAAGATACAGGTGTGAATAGTAGAAGGCTCATAAAAGAAAATGGGGGACCTGGGTAGGTCTAGAGGATGTATGACTACGCCCTCGTATTTAGACTAGCATGCAAAGTTTTGTCAATGTTGGAAGGTAGTTAGGCATTGGGACCTCATTGGCAGACTTTTAAACTTGAGGTTGTAGGTTTCGGATATGCTTTTTAGAGATTGCAAAGTGAGACATTGAATTTAATGTTTCTTTCAAAAGGGTTAATATAAAGTTGCTTCAGAATTGCTTGTAGCTAGAGATACATGTTAAATGTTGAAGTCATCTTCGTGAGTTAAAACAAGCTCCCCGTTCTTTCTCTATCCATCCCCTTCATTTATACATTCTGTTTGGTCTGTTCTGCAGTTATTAGTTATGGAGTCCATTTATGGTGACAACATTTTCATTCTTGACAGACAGAGTGGGCTGCGATATTTTCAGGTTTGTGATTGAAGAGCTCCCTGTCTTCTGTGAAGATATAAAGCCTCTAACTTCAGTGTTATCTTTTGTAGATTCATGTGCATATTGAAGCACCTAAAGAACTTACGGTCTCTGCAAAGCTGAATTATTCTGGTTCCAGTGATACCCAAACTGATGATGCTTCTGACTTCTCATACTCATTCAAAATTGAATATCTGCCACCAATTATACTGACGTGTTTACTGCCCAAATCATATCCGAGCTATCTTGCTCCTTATTTCACCATCTCTGTTCAGTGGTTGGATTCTGCTAAAATTTCTAATTTATGTCACATGCTTGATTTGATTTGGAAAGAACAACCAGGGCAGGAGGTTATATACCAGTGGGTGGAATGGTTACAAAATTCCTCTCTTTCTCATCTTGGTTTTGATAAAGAAGTTATTCTTGGTCCTTATGGTGTGAGGCATTCGGGAGATAGGCGTGCAATCTCAGGAAGTGTCTCCCCAGACGTTGATATTCCACTGATGAAGAGCTACAATGATGAGCAGCACCATGAGAACTTCTGCAGAAACTTCCACGAATGCTACATCTGTTTTAGCCAGTTTGCTGGTAACTCTTCACCTTTCACTGTTATAATGTAGTAATTTTTTATCTAAAAGTGTAAGACTAGCATCTTGCCACTGTCAGAACAATATTAAATCCTGAATATGAAAGATATGATTACGATGACTAGAGCAACTGATTGATGTAATGTACTGAAGTAAAATGGAAGCTTAAACATGATCAATAGTGTTCCGAAAGCGAGATGAAGGAAGATAGTGACTACAGCATCAGAACTCCATAGTGGAAAGAATCCTTCAGAATCTGAACAAAAGGAAACCATTTCAGATGGGAATGTTTTGACTCATGGTACCCTTGATGTATATTATTGAATTGAGTAGAGATCATATTTGACTAAAGCTAAGGTTGTCTCTTTGAGAAGAATATACATAGATGTCATGTATGCGTTAGAGTAAGTAACACATAAGCTGACCTTTGCATTGATATTAGATAGCTACAAAGTAATGGAGGTGTTATTGGTATGACAAGTAAAGGTGGATTTCATCTTTGGTCATTGACAGCAATTGGCGTGGAACCTTGTCTCCAAGATATTGGGAGAATGGGAAGGAGGATGGATCCATCATTAGGCATTCTATATTTGGGCCTACGGATTATAGAAGTTAATAGTATTTGCTGGAATTACTACATGGACTAAATAGTTTAGTCACTTTTCCATGAACTAATTAATTTTCTCATTCTACCATATGGTCGGTACACTAAACAGACAGTTAAGTTTATCCCTATACTTCTCTTAGTAGGGGGTAATGGGTGGTTGGGTAGCTTTCTCTATTTTCCTGGGTATGCATTTTAAGCTCAGGAGAAAGTTGGGTATTAAAATTTAGCTACTATTATGTTGTAAACCAATTTCTTTTGCGATGTATCAATTTTCCAACATATGTAGAAACTATCTTTAACCCAAATTATTGCTTATCTGAGATGATAACTTTGGCTGCATGATGCAATATCCCATCTCTTGTTATTATCTTAGCCAATATTTACTGAAGATTATATCACTCTTCTTAACATGTGTACTTAAAGAAAATGTCTCAGTTTGCATGGCATTTGGTGCATAATCCAGGGTTAATTTTAAAGCTTTTCAGTGAGTTTTATCCTTTCAATTAAGAGAAAATGTTTAAGTATCATTCATTTAAGGGAAAATGGCTTAATTAGTCCCAAACGTTTGCTTGTTTTGACATTTTGGTCCCAAACGTTTCAAATCGGACACTTTAGTCCTAAATGTTTAAGGGACACTGTTAGTCTGTTAGCTCATTTATGTTAAATTTGCTCCATTAAGGTCACGTGATTTGCACGCCGCATAAAAAAAAAAAAAGTATACAAGGTTAAATTGGTCATTTAGCTTACAACTCATTCTCACAAAACATCACCCGATCCCCAATTTAACCTTGTATTTTTTTTTTTTTTATGCGTAGCGTGCGAATCACGTGATCTTAACGAAACAAATTTAACAAAAATGAACTAATGGATTAACGGTACCCCTTATGTAAAATGTTTAGGACTAAAATGTCCGATTTGAAACGTTTGAGACCAAAATGTCAAAACAAGCAAACGTTTGGGACTAATTGAGTTATCTTCTCTTCATTTAAATTAAGTTTTTGACAAAGTTTTTTTTGTTTCTTTTTGACTACATATTTTGCTCGAAACTGCTCTCGTCTATTCTTAACGTTCAGTTTTTAGCAAACTACTAAAGCCCTCAACCTCAATTGATTAGATTATTCTTAGCTTTTCCTCAATGTTAAGTATCATTCATTTGAATTAGGTTTTTGACAAAAAGTTCTTTTTTTTTGTTTCTTTTTGCCTACATATTTTGCTCAAAACTACTCTCGTCTATTCTTAACGTTCAGTTTTTAGCAAACTACTAAAGTCCTCAACCTCAATTGATTAGATTATTCTTAGAATTTCCTCTACTATTTTCCTTACCAGGTACAGAATTCGTTAAACTGCCATGCCATCACTTTTTCTGCTGGAACTGTATGAAAACTTTTTCTGACATGCATGTAAAGGAAGGTACAATAAGCAAACTCCAGTGTCCTGATGCGAAATGTGGAGGCATGATTCCTCCTGGTTTGCTGAAGCGGTTACTTGGTGATGAGGAATTTGAACGTTGGGAGGCGCTGATGTTACAGAAAACATTGGAGTCAATGTCTGATGTAACCTACTGCCCAAGATGTGAAACTGTCTGCATAGAGGATGAAGATCAACATGCGCAATGCTCGAAGTGTTACTTTAGCTTCTGTACACTTTGCAGGGAACGCCGCCATGTTGGAGTTACATGTTTGACACCTGAAATGAAGCTCCGTATCTTGCAAGTAAGGGGTCTCTATTCTATGTGCTTTAATGTTGTTTCTTCATTATCCCTGATGTACATAGGACATGATTATTTGTTGACGGAACAAAGTTTTGTGGTGTAAATCCTATGCATTTGGCTTTTCTCCCCACTTGTTTCTATAGCTCTGGTCTCAGCAAGGCCATGGTCTGCACTCCAGCTTGCCATTGTTCATTCATAATTGAAATTTGGCTTTCTTTGATAGTGGTCATTAGTGACTGAAAGTTGTGGTCCCTTGGTTCAGGTAGGAGGTGTACATTCTGTACGAGATAATTTTAACTCAACAAGCACATCATTCTCAATGCCTATAAAAAGCTTACACAATGAGCAAAGGCATCTCCTCTTAAAGATTATTAAACTCCCATTATTCTAAGTGTTTCCTTATTGCTGCTCTTCAAACCCCGGCGCGCAGGGAAGCTGACAATTTAGTCTTGAGTTTTGGAATTTTTTTCTGTAATTTTATTCCTCATTAGCTCTTCGTCCTTCACTCAAGATACATTTACAGATTATTTTAGCATGTAACTTACTGAGATTTTTATACTTTTGCATCAGGAGCGGCAGAATTCATCCCTGTTGAAGAATGAACAAAGGCGTCGGGAACAAGAAATGATCAATGAGCTCCTCAGTGTCAGGGAAATACATCGTTTTGCCAAGCAGTGCCCTTCTTGTAAGATGGCTATATCACGGACTGAAGGTTGCAATAAGATGGTTTGTGAAAATTGTGGGCAGTATTTCTGCTATCGTTGTAATCAGGCGATTGATGGATATGAGCATTTCAGGTTTGTGATTTGCTGTAGATTTATACTTGTCTCTTTGACAACATGTTTGTCATATACTGCTGAACTGAGAGTTTTTTTGTCTCTCTTTGACCTCATTTAAGGGAAGGGAAGTGTGAACTTTTCCCTCCTGAAGCAGTTCAGATGTGGGAGGAGAGAATAAATGCTCGCCAAGTCGTGGGTCAGATCCAAGCTCAAATTCTTGGCAATCGTGGTCATACATGTCCTAATTGTGGTCAAGTAAATGTAAAGGTGAGAGGTTGAACCAGAACTCAAAGTCTTTTTTTAGTGTCAGCAATATTTATAACGATGATGTGATGATAGTGGCGTATTAGTTGAGTTGCAGGAACTGAATGTGAATCGATGATGCACTCTAAGATGTTTAATGCCTTGAATTTTAGAAATTCACTGTTTTAATGACTCTGTCTGGGTGATCTAAAAATCTCCTTTATTCTTGCTCTGTTTGTTAGAGTGCTATGTCAAGTAGGCTTAATGAACGTTTTGAATAAGCAAACGAGAAAGGAAATTTTACGTTGTAACAACTATATCTTTCTACTTCTGATGGTTGAGAACAACACTGTAACTAGTACATATGAAAAGTTAATATTTTGATCACAATAGATTCTCTTAAAAAGTTTGAAGTGAGAACTATGCCGATATACTTTTAAACTAGGCATTCCATTTTTCATGTCAAGTCTAAGGGAGTGGTCTGCAACCTTTAGCTTACACTTTCATCTATGTTACATTAGAGGCGGTCAGAATCCTCTGGCTAAACTTAAAGTAAGCAAACCACACAGAAACTTGCATCTCTGGGATGGAGATACAAGTTGCCAGCTGTTAGGTGTTCGTGCACTTTCAGATGTCACGTTGTGTAAAACATCCGAGTAGTAGTGTTGTGGTTTGTGTGCGACTCTTGTACCTGATTTTGTTGATGCAAGTTAAATTAGGTTGAGATTTAATTCACCTTCTTGTTTTCCTATCTTCTTGTTCTGACAGGTGGGCAACAACAATCACATTTTCTGCTGGGCATGCCAAAATCACTACTGCTACTTGTGTAGAAAGACGGTGAGGCGAAGCTCCCAGCATTACGGGCCTAAGGGATGCAAACAACACACGGTGGGATAGCGGCAAACAACCTTTGGCAATGCTGCAAAATATCTTGGCTTGAAAACCTGGGTGTAATCAGAATTTACGTGATACTGCAAACAACGCGCATTACACATGGATCATACAGAAGGAAACTTGGTGGACTCACCCCTTGTTCGCGAAGGCATCACCGCCACAATCTCAGAGGCGCCGGGGTGAGATTTGGATGCCATTATTTACTTGTTTTCAGACTTACTGGCATAATCAATCATCTCCATTCTCTGCATAATCTGTACTCACAGCAGTTGAACATTCGGCGAAGTAGTGTGATTTAGTCTACTTAATCTTTGGTTAAGATTGATGTACACTTCATAGAAGGCTTGTCGCATCCCGAACATGTTTCTGTTTCATGGTAATTCTTGTTTCAATGATTAAGTCTTGGTCCATTAGAGGCAGTTGTTGATATGGATTTGACGATACTATGGATTTATATTTAATATTCTTTTTGAATATGAGAAATTAATAAAATTTAATGTTAGGCTCTTCTTTATCTATGTAATATAACTTATCCTCGGGACAATGCATGGATTTATCTTCAGTTTGACAGTCGAATGATTCGGTTAAAGTAATTTATATAATTTAATAATTTGTATATTGGAGCATTCTTTCTTTTAGAAGAGGGAAGTGGCTTGAGAGCTTACGTTTATATTTAAGATATAGATGATATATGGGTCTAATGACAGTACGATGATGACAAAAAGCTAAATAGAATTATAATAAATGATGAATGTACATATAAGTATCAAATACGAATTACATATCGAGTTGTATACCCTAATTAGATAGGAAAAATAACATTATAATAATTAAGTTTCAGGCATCTCAAACAACTTCTATTAAAACTAGTACGAATGAGAATTACATGTGACAACAAAGTTTTGTGTTATTGGATTTTTTTTTTTTTTTTTTTTTTTGTTATTGGATGTTTACAATTGGTAATTAAACTCTTAAATATTAATTTGTTTTTTTTTTTCCCACATCATAAGTCTGCAAGATATCCACTTCAATTATATCTTTTTATCTTTTGAAAGTCTCCGTCTTAAAACTTCAAAAAATCTTTTAAATTTACCGTGATCAACAATGAATAGAAAGAAATAATATAACATAGTCGCAAAGACTAATGACTGTGTAGTCTTAATTGCAAGAATGAATTTAAATTCTTTTGAGTTATTATATTTTCCTCCCTAATTTTAATAAAATTTTGTCTAATGCCACTTTCTTAAGACTTTTATATTTACAATCTTAAAATTTTAGATATACGAGAATTAAGAAGGGTGTGTTTGGATTGAAGGGGAGGAGGTTTAGTAAAGGAGAGAGCGGGAGAGTATCATAAAGAAAATGAATGAAGAAGATAAAATTATGTTTGGATTGAAATTTTTTATAAAGGAGAGTATCATAAAGGATTATGAGTATCTTTTATTTGGATTAGAAAGAAAATAGAAAGGAGGGATAAATTTTATGTGTATAATGACTTTTATACCTTTATTTTGTTTTATATTAAATTTTCATGATTTGATGAGGAAAAAAAAAAAAGACAACAATGTCATTATAGTAAATAGTATTTTTTCCTCCCTCATTTTTCCTCCAAATTAGAAGGACCATATTCTGAAGGTATGGAAGGATGAGCTTCATCCCTCTATACCCCTTTCCCCTATTTTCTCACAAACCAAACAAAATAAAAACTCAACCCTTCCTCTTACTAACCATCCCCTTCCCCCCATTTCCACCAATCCAAACACACTATAAGAGTACAAAAATAATTCTTCATATTATAAGACAAATTATGTAAGATGAAAAATACTTATCCCCGCATTTCACGATCATTACTCCAATCTATTTCCTATATTTCACTTCAATATCATCCCCTTTAAAGTCGATAAAAAATAACAAATACCCGCAATACTCGTCTCCATTACTATGCTTGGTTAGTCATTTCATTTTCCCTTGTCGTCAGCCTTACAATTATTTTCCTCCACCGTTTTGTACCCACACCAAAATCTTCGCTTTTTTGCCCTTTTTCCTATTTATTCCCCTGCCGTACAACGCACTTTCTCTCTCTAACAAAAACACCACCGCTCTCTCACACTACTTTCTCTCTCTAAAAATCTAGGGATTTTTTATTTTATTTCATATTTTCCATAAAATGGCTCACATTTTAAACCCCTCAAAACCCTAAAAATATTATTGTATATATTTTTATATTTTATGATTATGAATATCATTATTGTTATTAAAGTTGTTGGCGTTTGAATTTTTCTTCTCTTTTTTGTTTTTGTTTTTTTTGAAGTGAATGGAGTCGTCTGCTTCGGGTGGCGGGAAGGCAGCTGCTGCTGCGGCGCCGGACAGCGGAGGAGCTGGTGGTGGACCTCCGCCCAAGCCAGCGCCGATGCCGAACGCGAACTCGCCTCCGCCGTTCCTGGTGAAGACTTATGACATGGTGGATGACCCTAGCACCGATAAGGTCGTGTCTTGGAGTTCGACGAACAACAGCTTCGTCGTGTGGGACCCGCCGGAGTTCGCCAGAGACCTCTTGCCTAAGTATTTCAAGCACAACAATTTTTCCAGCTTCGTTCGCCAGCTGAATACTTATGTATGCATCAATTTTGTTTTTTACTCGCGTTTGTTTCATATTTAATCGCGTTGGTTTATTTTTTAAATGATTATAGTTACTATCATAGTGGCTTTTTAGTTGATTATGTTGAGTTTTGTTGATGACAGTGATTAACTTTGATGCTGAGAATTGATGAATGTGGAAATGTAGTTAAATTAGGTGTCGTTTTAGTTGATACTTGAATATCTAACCCTAGGGTTTTCATTTTTTAAGTTAGGGTTATTTAATTGAGAGTTCAGTTGTCGCTGGTCACACGGTGATGCTTAAATTCTTGTGCTTTTTATGGAAATATGGTTAAATTTCGGTTTTGATGATAGAGAGTAATTTAGTAATTGGTTAGGTGGAAGCATGGGCAAGTTGTTTGAATTAATAGTTAATTGAATTACCATTTAAGTTTTGCACCTAATGAATGCCTGCTTGTATTCTTTGCCTAGTCTGGTCAGGAATAGGTTTAGACTTCGATTTAAGTAGTATAAGCTACTTTGATCGTTGCTTAGGTGGAAATTGTGGAAATTTCGTTTGAACTAAGAATTGAGTGAATTACCATCTAAGTTTTGCTTCTAGGAAATCTCTGCTTGTGTTGTTTACATTTTTCTTACTATCTTCTTCTTTCCTTTCTTCACGCCTTTTCTTCTTTTTTTCTCTTTCCCCTTGCCCATCTACTAACTATTCTGGCCCTACATCAAATTGGCTTTATTATCGCAAGGTTAAGCTTGATAAAGTGTGGTCGAAACTGAGCATGTATGTGGGAGCTTATGACTATGACGGTGGTGGAGATGTTTTGGGGAGAAAATAAGCATTTCAAGAAGTTTGGCAGCATTTTATTAAGTTATGTTTTGTTCCTTAAAGTAGATACTTGATTAGAATTGAGATAAAAAAAATGCTCTCATGGTAGAAATCATTAGCTTGGATATCGAGGTTGATGCTCTTTATTTGTTTAAGAAAGAATTACAATATTAGGTTTGTTTATCTTAAATCGAGAAACTGTGCTGAGTTTAGGCACGGTGGTCTTCTCCTAAGTGGGGATCGATGTTCATTTTGTCATACTGCTTGGATTATGTCGTTTGTGTGGTAAACCTCAAGATTGTCAACGGTATTTGTACTCGTGGTTTTAGTTAGGTTGTCCGCTGGTGTTTATTGGTTTGATGGATGCTTCTAAATTTCTTTCTTTTCTTTTGTTGGGCTCTTAGTTTGGTTATGTAAATTAGGTCTAGTAAAAGATTATTCTTTGCTTTGTGACTGCCTATGTTGAGTTGTAATGAACAATTATTTGTTGCTTGTCTTGAGGATGATGAAAGTTCCATATACCGTAAAGAAATCTTTGTTCTGTTGCAACTTTTAAGGGTCGGTATCATGGCTTGTCCCGAGGATTGAATTAAGTTGCACTTTTAGGGGTTAAGTTTGGGATTTTGTGGTGGTTTACTAGTTCATAAGAAGATATTTTTATGTGAGGATCTTATTTCCTCCTATTCTTCTCTTTTGTGTGGATACGCTCTCATGATTTCTGGATACGCTATCATGATTTCTCCTTGAATATTGCTTCTCTTTATGAATGATAAGTCTTTTGGTACATATTGATGACATTGATAAAGCATTTGGTTGGGTGAGAGTGGTTACCTGCTTTACATTGGCCTATCATTAACAATCTCCTAAAGACTCTAATTTAGCTTTTTTGTAATGAGAGAACTGGTACACTCTATAATACTGTCAGAATATAATTATGCATAAAACGATGACTTCAGTGTGTTTTCATATTTCAGTAGTGGATGTTCTAGGCACTTGTCCTCTTGCAAAGTGATGATTGTTCATCCTCTTGCTAGTGGAAAGCTCATTTCCTCCTCTGTACAAATACATGGATTTTAATCTGAAGTTGCTCAGTTGCTCAGTTGCTTCTCTCTTTTCACATATCTCAATCCCCCGCCCCGATGGAAAATCTTATTGCTAGAGGAAATTTTTGCTGACTTTTTAAAGTGATTTGAGTTGTTTACCTTGTCTTGGGACCCATTTCATTTTATTGTCAATTTTTTATTGTTGCCTTATTTCATGCCAGTCTCATGTAGTTTTCATTTTTGTTTTAAAAGTATGATATACTTGGTGGCATGGAGAATTGGGGGCTCCTCTTCTATTTTCATTCTTATTTCTTTTTTATTTTTTGTGTTGCGGGGGGCGGGGTGGGGTGAGGTGGCTATTGGTTTACTGATGGATGTTGTGATCAGTGATGGATGGAAAGTTAGACCTAAGATTATACTGTCAATCGGAAAACTCTATGTTGGTGTACACTAGCTAATCATGTAAAAGCATCCATGGAGCTCAGGGGCCAAAATTTAATATAACTGCCTGTTAAAGTGCTTGTATCTCTGCAATAAATCCTGTTTAACATTCAACTTTTGACAGAAAATACGACAAGACTTGCCTGTCATCTTTCAATCTCTCTAAGGTGTGATTCTTATTCCTTCTTTGGCCCTCGTCTCCCCTAAAAGAAAATTAAAGGGGTTAAATACCTTGTAACACACAATTATAAAGCACATATATTGATATCTTTTGATAAGTGAATGCCATATCTGTCCTATCCGATATTTGTTCATGTTCATGAATTGAGCAAGTAGGTGCAAATGGTCATATCTACTTTTTATCACGTTATGTAGGGAAGTGCAGACAATCTTGTTAGGTTTATTTAGGTGACAGGTCAAGTACAGTGAATGTCCTTGAAGCGAGATCATTTGAAGTACGAAGTCACATGCTAGCAAGTAGTCAGAGAATAAATCTGTATATGCTCATTTTCATACATGAGTATATGTAATCATGGACAGTGTACATGAGGATTTTTTGTTAAATAATGTACATACATGAGTATGACTAGTACTATTTGTGCTTAAGAATTGGATTACATACTTCCGGTACAACTTAAATAATTAATTTCTCTTAACTTATTATCATAAATTTTATTTTTGAATCTTAAGCAACATTCCACGCAAATAAATAGAGGATCTATAAAAGAAGACAGATGTGAATTACTTTTCTAGGAAACTGTTGAATGCATATTCTAATGATCGGAAAAATTTTACAGCTGTTTTATCTCAATCTTCAAACTTAGGATTTGTGGTCCAGATTGTGGCTGATGTCTTGAACACAACTCGGCCATTGATCTTGTGGACAATATGATTCATCAGGACTTCTCCTTTTTTTTTTTTTCTTTTTTTTTCCTGTGAGAATCATAATTTAAGTCCCTTTTTGTTTCCTAATGCTCTGTTTCCTCCAGTTCTTTCCGCTTCGTCCCTTAGTATATGTTTTCTCGAATTTTTGTAAGACTGGATACAAGACTAAGTTATGGTTTTATATTTGGTCGCATTGTTTGTGAAAGTGTTGGCTTGTGGATGTATATTAATGTTTTTCTAAAGGAGTTAATGCCAACTAGTAGACTGTTGAGCAAATAAAAATGCATTTAATTTTTTCCTGTTATGTATCTTGTCTGTTGCAAACAAAAATTTTAACATATAGTGGTTTGTCTGTGTCATGTTTCTGTGGTTGAGTCAGTAACTGTACTTGTAGCCCTGAAGGTCCTAACTATTGCCTTTCCCTTTCCTATTGAGTTATAAACTGTTACTGAGGCTCTATTGTCTAAGTTGACTACTGCCTATACCTATATGTGATCACATGGATTTATATTCTCGGATACCTTTAGCAGCTCCAAATGCATTGTTTTCCTTTTTCCTGTTAAGGTGAAGTATTGACTGGTTGAAAATATATAAAGCTCTGTCTTATCCCTTTAGAGTGCTATCTCTTTTACAATTTTTCCTTTCATATAATACACACATATTCTTAAGACAAATCTCAGCAAGATGGTGCAACCACAAGAACTGTTGTGTACATAAATTTGGAGATACAACCTGCTTTTGAATTGCAAATGTCTGGAACTATATGTACATGGCCCATTTAGGAGAGATGGAAGAAACTACACCTATGCATTGAGTTCGCTGCGTCTGCCTTCCAAAAGTTTTGTCTAGGGAGAGAGATGGATAAATTTGTCGATTATGTATGTTTTCTGCGTCGGAGGGCTGAAGCTCCACCCTCTCATGTCTTCCTTGGCTCTTTCCAAATTCTGCTTTCTGTACATTAGGCGTGAATCTTGTAACTTAGTGTATCATTGAGGAGTCGTTGTTAGGTTTAATGTTTTTGTAAGTGTTCTATCATTTTCTCCTTTTGTCTTCTTCTTTTTGGTTTTTTTCCCCTCCCCTTTTTAATGGGGTTGATACATTGAGTGATCATGCCAATCATTTATCTTATCTAAATCGTTCAGCCAAGAATAGAAGATTTTCAAGGGCTTCTATTATCCTTCACGATGGTGAAGAAGTCACCTGTTGAATACATGAGGTGTGGATCTTGTAACTTGGTGTATCTTTCAGGAGATGTTGTTAGGTTTTTTGTTTGTGTCATTTAAGCTGTTCACTCATTTTCTTTCCTTTTTTCCTTCTGTTTTCTTTTATTTTTTCGGGTTGATACATTGAGTGATCAAACCAATTGTGTCTCTTAGCTAAGTCGTTAAGTTGAGAATAAAAGATTTTTAAGGGCTTCTATTATCCTTCACAATGGTGAAATACTTTCTTATTGAATACTTGGTCTCGGGTTCAAGTCTTGGAAACCACCTCATTGGTAACATGGTTAAGGTTGTGTAGTACACCCACCTTCCCTAGACCCTACCATTTGCGGGAGT
Source organism: Ehretia macrophylla (assembly GCA_037974665.1). Taxonomy (NCBI): domain Eukaryota; kingdom Viridiplantae; phylum Streptophyta; class Magnoliopsida; order Boraginales; family Ehretiaceae; genus Ehretia; species Ehretia macrophylla. Next base: position 51,976,811 of record CM075773.1, read on the forward strand.
CTTGTACATTGGGTATGGTCTTTTATTATACATTGGGTTCGGTCTTTTATTATCTTTTGGTTTCATAAAATTCTTTCTGAAGTATTGGTGTTGATGGTATCTAGAAATCTATTCTTGGTGCACATGGGCTTGTCCTAGCTGGTTCTTGTGAGTAATAAGCATTAGCTTATTGAAAAGCCTATTCTTTGTCAGAAGAAGCTTTTCTTATTGCATGACATGTTTTGTCCTGTGTTTGTCTTTTTGCGTTTCTTTTTAGATATAGTTCTTCAACATTGATAACAACCATGTATAGTAATGATTGCAAATTTTGTGAGTTTTTCTCTTCTTAGCTTTTCTTCCTTTGAATTCTGTCTTGTGGATTCGGTGGAGAAGGTGGACAGATGGGGATGGTGGTTCATATTTGTGTGTGTGTTTCTCACTATTTGGTTGTTTCTCTGCCTTGAAACTACTTGATTTTCTGTGGTTATTTGTACGGAGTTAAGTATGATTGCACAAACTTTGAACATTAAGTTCTATTACTTACCCTTGCTGCCACCTAGAAGAACGAAGATTTTTTAAGTTTGGTCATTTGCTGTCACCTCTGCATATTGTGCTCGTATTATTATCAAATCCCTCACTAGCTAAGCTGAAGCACGTTCATCATCATTATGGATTTGGTAGTTATTTGATATTTTATTCTGCTTGTGTTTTTACATATCATTTTGCGGTTCAATATGGATAAACAGGGATTTAGGAAGGTTGATCCAGACCGCTGGGAGTTTGCAAATGAGGGATTTTTAAGGGGTCAGAGGCATCTGCTTAGGACTATAACTCGAAGAAAACCTGTCCATGGGCACAACCAGCAACAGCAGCAACCACATGGACAGAGTTCGTCAGTGGGGGCATGTGTTGAGGTTGGAAAATTTGGACTCGAAGAAGAGGTTGAGAGGCTGAAAAGGGACAAGAATGTACTGATGCAGGAGCTTGTTAGACTGAGGCAGCAGCAACAGGCGACTGACAATCAGTTGCAGTCAATGGTGCAACGGCTTCAGGGTATGGAGCAGCGGCAGCAACAGATGATGTCATTCCTAGCAAAAGCTGTGAATAGCCCTGGATTTTTGACACAATTTGTACAGCAGCAAAATGAGGGCAGACTCATAACGGAAGGCAACAAAAAGCGCAGGCTGAAACAGGAATGTGTATCTGATGATCATGCTGTTGGCCCTACTGATGGACAGATTGTTAAGTACCAGCCGTTGATGAACGAGTCTGCACAAGCAATGCTTAGGCAGATAATGAAACTAGATTCTTCTTTGAGGGTGGAGAACTTCAGCAACAGTTCTGACAGTCACCTGATTAGTGATGGTTCATCCACATCAAACATGTTGGACCATTGTAGTTCTTCCAATTGTGCTTCAGGAGTGACTCTGCAGGAGGTCCCGCCAACCTCTGGCCAGTCTTTTGTTCCTGTTTCTGTAACAGGCGCAGGTAGTAGTGGTTCTGCTGCCATATGTGAGACTCAATCACCTAATATTGGTGCAACCTCGGAAACTGGGAATAGTCAATTTTTAGATATAAACCCTCTTGTAGGAGCCGAAGATTTGCCTCCTGTTACACTTTCCCCGACAGATATGATTATGCCTGAACTCTCTCAGTTACCAGAAATTGTCCCAGATAGCAATGTTGACATCATTGGAACTGAAACAGAAAATGGTGCTTTCATGGAGTCTTTGGGAGTAAATGGAAAAATTCCCTTAGATATCGATTTTTCTCCTGATCCTCAGATTGATTGGGAAAATTCTTTGCTGGATGACATACAGGATTTTCCTGGCATAGGTGATCCGTTCTGGGAAAAGTACCTTCAGAGCCCTCAGTCTGCTGAGACCGAGGAGATGGATTCGGCCCCAGTAGAAGATCCTCTCAAAGGAAGTGAGAGTAAGCCAATGGAGAATGGATGGAACAAGGCTCAGCACATGGAACAACTTACAGAGCAGATGGGGCTTCTATCTCCCAATGCCAAAAAGGGTTGATCGTCTTGATCATATGTACATTGTGTCTCAATATCAGGTAAACGCCAAACCTCTAGAATAATCGTTATAGTCATCATAGGCCTCTTCACTCGGATATGGAAAGGGTTATTAATACCCTGTTAACCTTTTTACCTTTGAATCTTTTGCACATATGGACGACTCTCATCTTCTGTTCGCTTTTATTTTCAATTTTTCCTTTTAGGATTTCTCCTGCTTTCGGAGCTGTTAATTGAGTTGCTTTAATTTAATTTTATTTGGTCCAAAGTTGAATGAATTTTTCCTGTGTATAGCGAGAAAGATGTCAACTTGCTTTTGATTCCTCTTTTTTATTGTTCTTTTCTTGCTTCATGTGTCGTTGTCGAGTGGCTTTTATGGGATAACTACTGAAAAGAGAAAACAGAGAAAAAGATATGACTGTTTGGGAGTTCTTCTTTTCTTTTTCTTGTCAAGACGGCTTTCAACTGTAATGAGTGGTGTCGTCAGATTCATATAGTCCACTCTACCTAGTGGGATAAGACTTGGGAGGGTTAGAGGAGACTTCATTGGTATGCACTGGACGGATTTCTTCATGGCCCAGACTCAGAGATTAGTGAGCCTCATTTGTCCAAGGCAGAGGAATTTCTTACATGGTCTGGAGAAGCCACATTGTCTTTGGTTTCTCACTTTTCAGGTGGTTGAATCAAAAAATGACCTATTCAATCATGGAGATTTATTTCCTTAACCAAATGCAAAAGTCTAAGGTGTGGCTACTATGAAGTCTACTCAGTGTCTGATATTGGGTCCTTATCTCATTACATGGGTAAAAAACTTTGAAATGTCTGGACGTCTAGATATGATGCGAGTGTGGAGTGTCAGGTGTGGACTCTCATGCCACTAATAATGAAGATGTTCCAAAGACTAATCTAATCCTTCTATAGAAGAGTCATGAAGAGAGATTTATCTCCGAGAGCTTCTGGGTTTATTCTGATACAAATACTCATAAGAGCACAAAAATATTAGCACTCGAAGGCACAATAGTATACTCTTAGTTGACAAGGATTTTCTGTGTTTACTACTTGACGAGCTTAAAGCTCGAAGAGATAGTTGTTTATACACTGACTCTCGAGAAGAGAGGACTGTTTGTAGCTCATGAGCGTGAGCGAATGAAAAGTTGGATCTACCCATTTATCATCCTGTGAAAATGTCTGATTTGATAGTCCAGTTCGAATAGGAGAAATACGTAATAGAAGGGAGCTTCATTGCAAGATTCACCGGTCGAAAAAGGACCTTGGTGACCGTCAATGCTAAGTGGATTGCATTGATAAATTGATTAGATGATTCAAACGGTTAAGATTTGATCATAGAATTCGAAGTGCAAATTGAAGAATGCAAAAGGATTCCGCGAGGTAATCTTGGGTTTCAAGTTGTACATATTTATAGATAAGCTAATTATTATGCAGATTATTTAACAAATTTTGGATTATAATATCCACTTGGGTATTATGAGCTGGGGTTGGCTTCGGAAGGACTGTTGTCGTCTCTGTTATATAGGGATAAAAGGGGTGAAAATTTCCTAAGATGGTTGTGCAAATTTTTTGGCAAAGGCCTAGACTATTTAGCAAATTTTGGATTACAGTATTCACTTGAGTATCCTGATCCGGAGCTGGTTCCGGAAGGAATATTGCCTTTGCTAGATAGGGATAAAAGAAGTGAAAAATCTCCTAGGATGATTGTATAATTTTCTCAACAAAGGCTTCCTTGTAACCCAAAAAAATAAAAAAATAAAAAAATTAGAATTCGAAGTGCGAACGAAATATACAGATTTGGGCATATACTATTATGATGTATGTCCACTTTACTTTTGTTAATTCAGAATGCATATATAAACACAATTGCACAAACACCTATATGCAACTGTTATACATATATTCACTTTAATTTTCATGAATAACTTTTTTTTATTTTTATTGTACGGTCGAAGTCGTGGTTTGAACTGAGAATTTGAGAATTTTAATTATAATAAGTTATTTGATCATTTTTTCAGATTCTTGGGTCAAAAATATCTTTTTACTTTGGCAAGAATCAATTATCCGGATCTCTATGTAAAATACGCGTTAGATTCTAACCATTTCAAGAGTTGTGGAGAATTGAAAATTGAAATGTCATTTATCTCAATCTAAAATAGGAATAATCATGCAAATAGTTTTCATTAATTTTAATACATTAATGCACAATACACGCTACCACCACAATTCTATAATTTTGAGGGAACAATATTCTGACAAATGGTTAGGTCTAATTTGGGTGCCAAACAGAATACACGTTCTTTTTTAAAGTTTTTTTTTTTTTTTTTTTGGGTTACATCGAAGGTGAAAGCCGTGTGTATTATAAGATTATTCGGGGCGTTGTAACATCTTTCCCATCATTCTCTAACAAAGGGATGAGTGAAGGTGGAATATTGTTTAGAGTAGTATTACCAAAAGGTTGAAAAAGGCCCTATTTGTGAGTCAATTAACACACTTATTTTTATTCATGATTTTTTCACGTTAGAAAAATCACATCCCTTCCAACACAATGGGTGTGTGTGCATTAGATTCCAACCATTTGATGTGAGCAACGATGTTTACTAGATAATATGGTGAAGCCATAAAATGACCTATCATGATGTAAATTAAAACCTTTTCATCGAGTTTTTTTAAGTCACTTTTTAAAATTTCAAGGATACATTTCACATTAAAAAAAAATGCTAATTCATGTCACCTATACAAAAGATGTATTAATTGTGGGAAATTTTATTACACGTCTTTAATTGGCCATGATATTATCATATGCTAAATCATCACGCACAAATATGTAATAATTTTTTTGCCCCTATCATAACTAGAACCACATGAGATAATTTTTTTTTTTTTTGGATTCAAGGAAAACCTAAGGTCGTACAACATATATTATAAATGTAGTTAGTAAGACTCGGACTCGTAACTTCTTGCAAACACTGCGAGTAACATACTAATAGACCAAAGTCCAAAGAAAATTAAAAAGAAAATAACTTTAAGGATTCATAATTTGAAAGGAAGTAGACTACTCAAGAATATCCCTTTTCATTTATATCGAAATTGAATAAATAATTAAGAGTGTAAATTTTTAAATTTCTTTTTCTTTATCCGAAGAAAATTTTTCGATCACCGATATACAAGTAAATTTTTATTTTCACACATGAAAATGTAATTCCGCTATTTAAGATTATTGTTACAATATTTGTGTTCATGTGCTACACTCTTAATTAGTAATATATATTGTGTGGCCAACTAAAATGATTCATTTCAATTAAATTTTTTAACCAAGTATGTTTTAACTTTTTAGGTATAAATATCCTTATAGATATATAAAACACACATGGCTGATTTGAACTAATTTGTTAAGCCTAATAAAACTCACAGCCAGAAATAGGATTTCATGGCACCTCAAAAACCTCACCTGCCACCCCTAAAATTTTTGATATCCTCATCTTCCATCTGTCATCACTCCATGCACTTCGTAAAATCTGTTCCCATTGCCAACAACGTTTATGTGGATATCGGGAAGGATTTGGATTATCTCGTAATGTTATTACGTTTTTACAGTAGTAGTAACAGTGTAGAATGCCTAGACTCGTGACATTGGTGAGAGAGAGAAGGAAACAGAAACCTCTTAGACTCACTCTACCTCAGATTTCAGCAGCTGAGTTTTGGCAGCCTAGTGTGTCATCGCCATCAACATTGTCATCAACGAGTTCGAGTTCGGGTTCGGGTTCGGGTTCTCCAGGCATTGACAACCTCTCAGACCTTGAGAAGCTTGGAGTTCTTGGACATGGCAATGGTGGCACTGTCTATAAAGTCTACCACAAGCAAACCGGTGCAATCTACGCGCTGAAAGTGCAACGTTTTGTTGAACAAAGAGCCAATTTCCAGCTCGACCAAGCCTTTCGCGAAGCTGAGATCCTTCAGAGAGTGGATTCACAGTTTGTTGTAAAATGTTATGGTGTTTTTGACAATGGATCATTTGCTGACACAGATGGTGTGGGTAATAATAATCTCTGCTTTGTCATGGAGTACATGGAAGGAGGATCACTTCATGAGTTATTACTTAAACGCACAACACTCCGCGAACAAGTCATCTCTTGCATTGCAAGAAGTGTTTTACAAGGATTGCAATATCTGCATAACATGAATATAGTTCACAGAGACATCAAACCATCAAATTTGCTGATAAACAGCAGAGGACAGATAAAAATTGCAGATTTTGGAGTCAGTCATGTAGTAGATCAAGGTAGTGCAGAAGAGTGTTGCAGTTCATGTTCATGTATGGGGGGGACATGTGCATATATGAGTCCAGAGAGAATTGATGCAGAGAGATGGAATGGAGATTGCTCTCAAGGTTTTGCTGGAGATGTATGGTCACTTGGAGTTGTAATGATGGAATGTTATGTGGGTCATTTTCCATTGATTCAGCCATGGCAGAAACTTGATTGGGCTACACTAGTTTGTGCAATTTGTTTTGGTGATAGGTTGGAGATGCCAAGCTCAGCTTCAATGGAGTTTCAGATTTTTGTTTCCAGGTGTCTGGAGAGGGATTGGAGGGTGAGAGGGACTGTGGATGAGCTTCTTGCTCACCCTTTTGTCACTAATTGCCAAGATGGTGTTGTACAAGAGTTAGTTTAACATTCTTAAAGTTTGTTTTAGGTTCATTTGTCTCTGAGAATTCAGTGCTACATAGACGATTTGCGCTCGTAGGTGTGACATGTAAGATTTGTCCTTACTACTATATAGTAAGACAATATTTGATTTCTTTTTTAGGTTAATTTGTCTATGAAAATTCGGTGCTGCACAGACGATCTAGGCTCGTGAGTATGACATGTAGGGTTTATCCTTACTACTATATAGATAAGACAATATTTTGATTTGCTCTCTTTTTTCTCATATATAGAGAAATCCAAAAATTGTTCTAATTTTCTCACTGTAGAAAAGCTAGTCTAACATTCTTAAGTTTGTTTTAGTGAGTTACGTGTCACGGGTTGCAATTTATCTATGAAAATTTGGCACTGCAGTCATGATCTGCACTCGTCTAAAGACATGTAGCTTTCTTCTTTATTACTGTTTAGATAAGATAATATTTGATGTAGCTTTAGTCCTTACTATTGTTTAGATAAGACAATATTTGATTTCCTTTTCTTTCTTGCTCATCCGACATGGCATGAATCATTGAACCTGCACTCAAGAATAGTGATGCTTTGGAAAATTCTGTGATTCTAACCGATAGTTAGAGATTCCACAAGCAAAGAGCATATAGCCTAATCGATTGCAAGTTGAATAAGCTATATACATAGTATTCTTCAGAAGGTGATTGTAGAGGCAAAACCTGCTTGTTATTTCACAAGGAAACATCTGAATAACTGCAATCACTCTAATGTAGGCTAGGCTATTTGGCCCTTCGGTTGCAAGAAAGCCGCAAAAGTTCAACCAGCACAGATCGTAGCAGGACAAGAGCAAGTTTTTTTTTGGATGAACGTGGGAATCCAGCAGGCGGAACCCGACTACCAACTTGTAAACCCTCAGTGCAACAGTACACTCTTATACATGCACCAGGTCAATTAAGAGTGGAACTCTAGAGTAGTAGGAAGTGTCGAACTCGTAAACTCACAAAAGCGATTTCACCTTACTACTGCTGGACTATGCCCCTGGGGGCCGGTACAGGAACAAGTTAGATATGCATAGAATAAAGTACATCTGACATTTAAAGTACCAAACAGACGACGAATACACAATTGCAAGTATGAATAACTAATCGCACGTGCATTTGGTCCTCAAAGTCTGGAAAATGTATTTGCTACACAGAAGCAAGTATTTCAAAGATGTTATGACTAGTTATAGGAACTCATCTTTCCTGTTCTTCTTTCTCCGGTGAAAACTAAATTTCAGGGAATCGCGTTGCATGTGCTCAAGGAAACAAAAGTTCTGACAGAGTCCAAAGGACATAGCTGATGGTGAAGATAATTCATTGTTTTGGCAGGGGCAAATTGTGATGCTTCGAGGTTTCAACGCGCTTGTGGAGAAGACCACCTGTTTGGAGATGATAACAGTGTACTATCAAAAGGGGATACATCATAAAACTTGTATTGAAGGCACAAGCAGTACCGGCAAGAAGGTAGAATCATCTGTTTTTTCCTTTTTTCCCAACTAACAAGAATGTTGAATGAACATACAACAAGAAGTTGTAACAAAAGGTTGCAAAATAAAGTCTTTATCCTAAATATTGATCCTAATACCAAAAGTTGAATTCCAGATGTTTGGGCTGTTATTTAGCTATGTCGGGGAAAACAACTATAATTGTTATTTAAAACTGAGAACTTCGTAAATTCTATCTGTCTTTTTTATCTCGGGAATCCTTTCACTATGAACGGCTGGAAACAATAACAATCATGAAGAGGGCCTCTCTTCACGGATTTCCAATATATGGAGAGGGACTACCGTTAGACATGAAAAGACACATCATGTAATAAAGATTGAGGGCGGCCTAGCCATGACCAAACTTGATTACAGACTCGTGACCAAGCTCAAATCTTATAATATAAGAAACTCAAGCGTTAATTTGTTCATAGTTTCTCCCCACAATTGGCATACAACGTACAGAGTCCTCAAGCTAGCATCCTATACCTAAAAGACTAGATATAAGCTTGTGGAACATAATATTCAAAAAGCAGTATTGCGTTTAGCCTTATTACGCCAATTCTCAGCAAAGTAATAACTTAAATCGTTAGTTGATTAAATTGAGGATGCATTGATTAAATTAGACGAAAGTAGAAGAAACTTTCGTCGTGGTGAAGATGGCAGCTTCGTAAATCTTGCTACAGAGTAAGAAAAAAAAAAACTCAAAACTAAAATCTTGATCTAACGTCTTAGGTCTGACTACTAGTGTGTCAACTCATTGACTTAATCAATGAGCCCGACATACTTGAACGCGTGAAGACATTAGTAGAGAACCAAATCTTTGTAAACCAAACACAAATACTTTACACAAACAATGTATAACGGGGAGTCACATTACACGTGATGAAATCTTATAAATGTAATTATCTATGGTTAATCATCAACTGCCAACAATTATATTAAAAATTAAATAAAAAAATATGCAAAAATCACATTTCAATGATTCAATCTAATAAGTCTACAACACACTTGACAACTAAGATAAATGTAATTATTCTAACTAATTTAAAAAGAAAAAAAGAAAAAGAAGAAATGTAATTTATATACTCACCTGGTCTCGAAATTAGGTTAATGCGAGAGCGAGGGCCTTCGAACATCCAGCTATCTTCATCTAACGATTTCACCTCTTTATTAAGCGCTATCATCAAATCCGACTTTAAAGCTTTGAAAAAAAAAAAAGAATCAGCTTAATTAGATAATGTTAGACTTGTTACGCATTAAAAAAAATGGAAAAAAATATATTTATCAGTAAAAATTTAATCAGCTTAATTAGATAATAATGAACTTATTACGCGTAAAAGATGCGAAAACTTATATTTATCAGTAAAAGTTTAATAAGATTAATTCAATAATATTAAACTTATAACGCATTAAAAAATGCGAAAAATTATAATATTTAGTAAAAATTTAATCAGCTTAATTCAATAATATTAGACTCATTACGCATTAAAAAAAATGCAGAAATTTATATTTTCTAGTAAAACTTTAATCGGCTTAATTAGATAATATTAAACTTATCACGCATAAAATAAATGCGAAAAATTAAATTTATCAGAAAAAATTTAATTTAATTTTAACTTATTTAAAATCAATTTACCGTTTAGTGCTTCGTCTTTACGGTCTTGAATGGAGATGAGATCAGCAGGGAAATGATACTCATCCAAGCCAAACGACGACGATGACGTCGGATTCGCGTTCGCTCCGACGATCGCAGCCGTTGATATTGATGACCGCGCCGGCGATGACGTCAGCGAAGTACCACTGCTCATCACTCTGTAAACTAAAGAAATACGAACAAGAGCTTATATAAGTCTTAAGGGATAAAATTACTCTTTTGTCCCCAACTTTTGATTACAGTCGACGAGTCTAATCAAAATAGAAGAACTACAGTAGAATCTCTTTAAATTAATATTCGATAAATTATTAATTTTTTTTAATTAATAAAAATGTTCGGTCCTGATTTGGAACCAGTATAAAAAATTGATAAATTCGATAAAATTATAAGATAATACATTTAAAAATTTTCATTTGTATTTTATTGATCCAAATATTTCATAAATTAATAATTAACTAAAAAGTACATAATAAATTGACTATTATGTTTTCTTAAAATATGAATCAAAAGTAGTTTGTCTTTTATTGAACTTCAAATCTAGTTGAATCTCATATTTAATTATTTAAAGAGAAAAAATTGAGATAATCCTACAAGCACTTGGATACGAGATTAGAGAACCTTTATTCTAATTTTACTAAATTAAATTTTATCTTCTATTATCATTACTTATTTTTTCAAATTGGACCGAAAAAATACTAGTCATTTTTTTTAAAAAGACATCATAATCATAATATCTTTACTATAAAGCCAAAAATAAAAAATAAAAATATCTCTATTAATTAATAGTTATTAATTTATTGATAAATTAATTTCTCGCTAAATTAATAGAATTTGGTGGTCCCAACGCTATTAATTTAAAGAGGTTCTACTGTATTAATACAACTAACATTAATATGTGAGAGAGAAAATAGACTTACACGTCTCAATTTGGATGGATTGAACAACAACTCTTATATATTGAAAACACTTGTAATGTGAAATTTATTTTATTTATAGTATATTTTGTGAGAAGTAGTTCGTTTGTAACCTTCATTAAATTTTCCCATTAAATATATGTCTTTTATACGGAGAATTAATTCTTTCATTAGTTTCTTAATTTGACTTTTAAAACCATTTAATTCCAATAAGGCTAGTATTTTGGTTTGTTCAGTAATTTCAACAAGAATGCATTTGATAACATTAGTAGGGAAAATATTTCGTGGTGTTTTTAAAATATAAAGAGTCATAAAAAATAATTGTAACTATAAAGAAAGTTTCTTATTAGAAAAATAAAAAAAGACATACATAGTTTGTTTGGATTCTTGTATATCATTCATTATTTATATAACAATCAAATTGTATATTAATTCTAGTACTAAAAAATAACAATAAAATACAATATTTTTTTACGTGTTTGTTCTTAAATTTTTTAAACTCTCCATTTCTCTACATAATTTGTACCCCGTAACTAATATTTTATTACAATAGTCTAATTTATATCTCAACCATTTAATTCACCTAATAAAAATACTTTTTCTCCTAGTTTTGTAGCTTAAAAATTGAAGGAATGACTAGAGTGTAAAGAAATGAAGTTTTGAAGAATAAAACATTAATTAAGAAAGTATCGTAATTCATTTCTTGCATGGTGAAAGTGAAGAATCTGTAATTATAAAGGGTATATTTGTCTTTTCACATTGAAACGAAACTATAAGAACTCAAACCCAAAAGCTCTCATCTGCTTCGAACACTTGATTTCTTACTGCACCCATTTTCCACAAACAAGAGCTCATCATCATTTTGGTACTTCAATTTTTGTTTTAATTTTTTTTTGCAATTTCGTTATTATCTTCTACATTTGTTTAATATATATTTTCAACTGCTTTTTTTTCTTCGGTTGTTTCGATGCTACAGTTGTTGATTTGATTAATGATTTTGGGTAGATTTGATTGGAAAAAATTATTTAGTTTGATATATAATTTAATGTGGGTGGTATTTATTGGCTTGGTTTAGTGCGTTGTTTGTTGTGTGGTTGATTTGTTATCGAATTAATCTTGTTGGAGTTGCATAAAATTATTGAGAGATCCATTTTGATTGTTCTGATTGGCTGTTTGTTTCAAAAACTTATCGAAATTAAAAATGTTAGATTTAATTGTACAGATGAGGTAGTGTGTGTGTGTGTGTGTGCATGCGCGCTCGTAATGAGGCTGGTGGTTAGGTCGACGGAGAAGGACGGAAGAAGAGGGAAAGTGCAAGAGAAGATGACAAGAAAGGGGAAAGGAGAGGAGAATAAATTATGGGCAGTTTTGTCTTTTCACGTGTTTAAAGCAAATATATTCCAATGGTTTTTGCTTTTCTGGGGTTCCAACGAGTGGGATAAGGTTTAGTTTCATTTGGTTTGCATTTATGGGGGTTGCTTGATTAAATTTAATGCATAATAGGGGAGTTTGGGATATCGCTCTAATCTCATACGAGGAAATGGCTTTTACTAAAATTAAAAGATCCGCTCCTTAGTGAAAGTGACAAAAATAATATATCGAGAACTAAAATACCATCTTGTGGTTGTTTCTTGTATTGAAAATGAAAGGAGTCACATTATGCTCGTACTTGAAATGGTGTTTGAGACAGCGTCATTTTATCTGTTTGCCTAGGCCGAACCCCTCCCTTAAAAGAAAAATAATTAGTAAATGCAAAAACTAATGTGAGCTGATTTTGATTTCGCAAATTAAGGCATAGCCTATAAAGAAGAACTTGGATAGAGTCATTAGGGTGTTTTTGCAAGCTGCTTTCAAGTCGAGATAGATTTCAAATAACAGTACTATTTAATTTTCCTTTTAGTTGAGTCTGAGTTTTGCAAATAAATGCTTCTTATTATGTCAGTGTACAGCTAATTTTTTTTAGCTTAAAATTGAATGATTAAATAGACTATTTTGGTGGCTCATGAGCATAGCGATCAGTAATTCCAATTACGCGGTGTTTTTAGAAGTATTTCATATATTATTATAAATGCCCCTTAATTCTTTTTTTCTTTCTTTTCAGATATCCAATGCAAGCATATTGGTTAGTAACATTCATATCGGTCTTTCTTCTTGGCTCTGGCTATTCAAGTAAGGTAAGTGTAAAATACAAACCATTTCTTAAACACTAAGCTTTGTTTGATTGCATGTTGGAGATTTTATGCACCATTTTCCAGACAATAAACCACTTTTCTGAAAAGCTTGTTTTTTTACCATGATATTTCAGGGCAATGCTGAGAGATACATCTCGAAATCGTATTTCGATAAACATGGTAGCTTGATTGATTCCGAATTTGAAGATTTTATAATGAATGAGCTACCCCTCAGCTCGTGCCAAATGCTGCATGATAACCCCAATTTTGCGCCACGATTGTTAGATTTAGATCGACACTTGATTGGCGAAGGTTCCCATCGTCGTCTATCTTCGTCCATAAGATTTGATTTTGGGTCAGTTCTGGTGCATCAGCTACACGCATGCTCTTGGGATGTAATAATCATTGAAAGATTACCATCTGGGGTGTTTGCAGATCCATTTGAGCTGCAACATCTTGTCCATAGAGGCGGTAGAAATCATTTTATCTAATTATGGTTCTTGATGTCAAAGATTATGGGATTGAACTGTTTCTCTCTTTCTTATCCCCATTTTGCAGTTTTTGATGATGCAGCTGTGTTTGGAGACACAAATTTAGAATTGCCATCGTTTAAGTCAAATCGGTCAGTGGTTGAGATTCACAAGAAGATTGATAGATCAATGGCACGGGATAAAGATGAACTGGATATCCATGTTCACCTTCCATTACATGCGCGCTATACGGTATGTGATTTAGAAGTTTAATTTTTCAAAACAGAACTTAAAACACAATTTCAAACACGTATGATGTTGTATTCAATCTTATTTACATGCCTAAAATATAGTTTCTAGATTCAGTTTACTGATAAATTAGACCGTCTATCATTTGTTTCGGTCATTTGGCATCTGTTTTTGACTATATGCTCATTTCAAATTTGTATCAAGCTTCATTTCTGAACATCATCCTGTCCTTTTCTCATCAAACTATATGGAGTAAGCTTGCAAGATATTGATTCCAATTTTTTTCCCATTGTCAGCCGCTAGGACATGGCTTTTCACGAGTCGAATTTGGCCTACCAGATTTGTTCATGCGCTGCCGCTATGAAGCAGATGCACTGAACAAGAGCTGTGTAATGTCAACCAAGCATAATCCTGAACCAAGACTAGTTGATATTGTGTGGGAGGTACCTTCTGGGATCAAGGAACATGCTAACGTTGTATCTGCTGTCACGTTCATCTCTGCCATAGTATCAGCTCTTCTTATCGTTGTCACATCTATTTATCATTCGAGTTCAACAGTTTATGATGAGGTCAAACGATCGTGATATACACCCTTTTACTCTTTTTTTCTTTTTCTTTTCTCTTCTTATGCTTATTACGCTTCCTTCTTATCACTCACAACTATTGTATGACAACTAGAAAAGGCATATGAAAGAGTATCAATATTACAAAATGCTTTGGGCATCATACATTTTGTTCACTGCTCGTCTCTTATCTGTTCTTCCACCAGACAGCTCTCAGCCTTAAAGGTGTGTGATGCTACTTACAGCAGAGACAATGTCTTTTTCTTTCTTTCCTTCTTTTATTTAGTGTTTCTTTTTTTGTTGTTGTACAATGGAGGCTAAAACGATGATTCGAACTTACAATTTTCGTTTTGCATCATATCTAAGACATTCCTCAGTTCGGGCTCGGGTGTAATTTCTGTCTTCTTAACTTTGCTAAATAACTTCGAGTACAGACAATGTTTGAGATTTAGAATATAAAAGACAGCAAGCTATCTATCTTCAACACTCAAATGGCATTTACCTGATGCCTTGGATGCATTAGCTTAAAAGGTACCGTCCGCATAATCCTTTACTTCCTGCTAAGATTAAGTAGCCATACTTTCTTTTGGAACAAGCTTAACTAATGTGGACCACACCTCTTTTGGACGGAATCAGTTCGAAAATCTATACCTTTGGAGTAGTCCGAAAGGCTTCTCAAAGGAAAGTTTCTCGTCATCCAAAGAAAAGTTGCAGTACACTAAATACTTAAACTAATGCTTTTGCAGCATGCGTTAAGAATCTTTATGCCATATCTCAATGTACCAAACATATATTTCTCCAAGATTTGAAGAACACAACATTTCTCAAATAAGCTTTCACCAAAGAGGGAAAACAATTTACTTTTATAACTATAAACTCTTCATTACACGACAAGAAACGCGCCTCGACACCCAGAACACTGATATACACAAAATAATAACAAAACCCACCCTGCATACAGAAACGTTTTAACATTTCAATGAAATAAATCTTGTTAAAATTACTTAGATTCAAGAAGTGGCACACACTCCAAGGAGACACAGTGCCTTCCGTAACAACTTAAAATGCATAGATCTGCTGAACAGGTTTCTCCATTCTATTACTGATTTGTTGAAACAATGTTCTGATCAGGCAGCAAGCACTATGATCACAATAAGAAGCACGATGCCGAAGATCACCAGGAGCAAGCAAGTCTGCAGCAAATATAAGAAGTTAGCAATACCATGAAGTATAACTGCTGCAGAATGTTAGATTAAATGACAATATAGCATACTTTATTCTCATTAGAAATATGTGATAGTTATACTGAATGTGTAGCAATGCACTCAGTTACCATTATATGATATTACCCTTTAAGACCTGCCAGAAACGGGCAGGTGGTGCCGCTAAACTAATTATACAAAGAACAGGCACATTGGCAACTCTATGGGCACTCTATGGCAGGGTAAATATGTATATGTATTACACAGTTTAGGGATCAAATGCCAAAGGGAACTAAACTCTTTTGGTCATCAACTTATTGACAGCTACAAATAACATTGCTAACCTAGAACAATATAACTACTCTTTACCAACTTCACTTCAGAACTACAAGAATCAAAACGATTATCATTGTACCAAAGCCATTCCAAGTCAAGTTGAGAGGTCCTACGAACGCAAACGTCTTTATTAGAAATGCCTTTCATAACTTTTTCCTCTTTAAAAAATATTGATATCGTATATATTACCAGAGATGAGTTTGATCTCTGTGTCTTGGCTGCTTTAGCAAGTTGGGATCTTCCCTGTGCAGTTGCAGCATGAGAGTTCTCAATATTCGAACCAATGTCATCTGGAAAAATCAGATTCCTTCAGCATTTCATGACAATATTGTTTCCAGGAAATAAATACTGAAAGATCGAAGACTAATTTACCAATCATAGCTCCTTGCTCATGAACTAATACAGCTAGATCTTTGAAAATCTCATTCACTTCACCAATTTGTTGTTGAATTTCTTGTATACCCTGCTCCCTTTCTTCTATAACAGCCTCATTAAAAGTAATCTCATTGTCCAACAACAAGACCTCCTGCCTGCACAAATACTTGGATGTTAAAGAAAAGAATTATGTGCTTAAAAGTAAATACAAAATTGCCAATGAAGTGGAGCAGCAGCAATTTCAGAAAGGGGTGCAAAATATCAATAGCTCTATCAGGGTTTCCCTACATGCACTCCCACAAAGAAAGTTTGTGCACAATCTCACTATAAATAGCACCACAAATTGCAATTAGAAATAAAATTTCATTCCATCTTACCGAAAATTCATACTGCATTGGCGTAATGATGTTCTATATACACGACAATAAGTCCAGATGATTAATTTTCTTTTGTTAATAGATGGACATGATATCTCAGATTCTCATAGAAAAGGGCACTGTTCAACAGAGCTAGTATATTGATACTATCAGTGAATATAATATATGCATACGTCAAACATATGTTGTATAACAAATCATGAAATTTGCCAAGTTCAGAAGTGATGGTAGATCCAACCTTCTAGATTCCACGAGGAGAGCTCGCTGTTCTGGAGTCTTATCTGAATTTACATCTATCTCACTGGCAGTATAGCTGTCAACAAAGTATAACCAATTCGAAAAGATAAGAAATAAAGGAATGATACTTCTATCGGTAACATATTAGTATAACTTTCATTCTTCACTATTAAAATTCTATTTTCCACTAGTTATCACCTAGAAGGAAGAACCGCTTGCGGAACAAAAGGAGTGTATGCTGTCTCTCGCTCTGCTGCAAGCCGTTGTGCCTTCTGAAACTCTTTTAGGACCGCTTGGAAGTCTTTAGCAAGTTTAGCATCCGTAATTTTCTTGCTAGCCTGCAGGTCAAGGTATTTCAAACGTCAAGCGAAGCGAGACCGAGGAATGGGAGAATAGGGAGAAGAAAGAATGATAAACGTTAAAATAGTCTTTTATTGCTCCAAACATAACCTTGCAATTCTACAAGTAGATTACAGAGATCAATCACCCCTCCCATCAATACGTTTACAACAAAAAGAAATTCTGAAGTTGAGAACATGATAATGCACAATTTTGTATGGCAGAACGTAGGCATATATCATGAAAATAGATATTAAAAATAATGAAGGTGTTGGGATGCAGGGATGGAGAGAGAGAGAGAGAGAACAACATGAATAGTAAGCCCAGCAAAAATACATACACTGACTTCAACACGGTGGTCTGTTTCACTAGCTTGCTTAAGTTTAGCTGATGTATCTTTCACTAACTGTCCAATATGTAGCCTTGTTTTGTGCCTACAGTTGACAAAACCAGCATCAGAACAGCATAAGATGCAGATGCCACACACCAGCCTGTAGGTGTGGATTCCAGCTAGAGGAGTTTGACATTTGAAAGGCAACACAAGATATATCATAATTCTTAAGATATGACTAGAGAAAAACTCAGAAAGTTGGTATGAGAGATATAACATAAGCACCACTAGCAAAATACAATAGTACAAATCCACAACCCCTAGAAAATTCCTTAAAACAACTAAATAGATGTAACCATACATGAGCCCACATATTAAGTTCAAAGTTCAAGCAAACCAAGTGTGTATACAGATAAGAGCGGTTATTCATCGGATAAATTCGAGGAAACAAACTCAAACAGCACCTCATTTATTATGCAGCCCACCCTATCCCAACATAATATCAATATGATAATACTGGAACACATTCTTACTGTTCTCGTATTAACAACACTATGAACAGGAATAATTTAAACTGTTCTAACATTTTAATTTACTTATTCTCAACTAGGCAGCTCTTCTCCCTAGATAGCTAACAAGATATTGACAGCTGGTCAGCAATTTCCAATCCAGATAGTGAGCTCTTAATGATCGATCAAGTGTTGCGTTGCTAGCTAAAGATACTTAATAGGTCATTAGTTTTAGGCCTATTGCCTGTCTACCGGAACTTTCGGTTGCCGTCCATGAAAATCAGCTAGATATTTCTCTTACGTTCTTCTTAAGGAGCAGTTGTTACGCATTATTAGTGACCTCCATACATCAAAAACTATTCTTGCATTATATACTAAACTTGTCCTTTGGCAAGTTACACAAATGTCTTGCCCAAAATGTCCATAAGTGAAGCATCCACGAAGCTTCATTCCTTGTACATTTATAATCAACATTTTCTTCTTAACAGTGTCTGCAATTTGTTGAGTGATCAATAATATTACCAATTCACTCAACAAATGCCAAATGCCGTAAAGCTGACAACGACAGCAAGACACAAATGTACACTAAATACACACCAGATTCTAGCACAACATCATAATCATAGTTGTCTCATTAAAAATGCATTGGATAGTACAGCATTCCACTATTCTACTAACCGAAAATTCACCTGTCATTGACTACAAATTCCACAATGTTACACAAACTATTGGGTTCTTGTTTGACCAACAAATAACAGCAAAATTTGCATACAAGAATAAAAGTAAAATGCATCAACTATTGAAAGCCAGCGAAAGAAGTTCCCGCTATGTGCAGACTGCTTGTTTGA
The DNA here is from genome assembly GCA_037974665.1 of Ehretia macrophylla. Classification (NCBI taxonomy): domain Eukaryota; kingdom Viridiplantae; phylum Streptophyta; class Magnoliopsida; order Boraginales; family Ehretiaceae; genus Ehretia; species Ehretia macrophylla. The sequence continues at coordinate 51,995,580 of CM075773.1, forward strand.
CCCACAAATAGCAGCAAGATTTTCATATAAGAGTTGAAGTCAATGCATGGCAGCTCCAACCGTAGCGATACACTTCGGATCAATTTTTTTTTTTTATCTTTTTAAAAAAGACAATTAACAAAATTAAAGGATCCAAATTACCACAACAGCGCTTAAAAAAAAACCCTAAAAAAGTAGCACAAATCAATCAAAATAAGCCCAAAATCAAGACCCATTACAACAAAGTGCCAAATAAACAAAATCAAACCCATAACTCAACAAAAATCAAACCCAAGAATAAATAAACACACAAACACACGCACACGCACACACACACAAAACACATATATAGGAGGGAAATTGAGATTGGGATTTTACAGCTTCTCCCGAAGCTCAGGCGTGTCTTTAGGGGTTCCGAGGGTGTTGACGAGCCGCTGAAACGTGGAGACGGCGGTGTTGATCTGGAAAATCCCCGACGCCACAGCCTGAGTCGGGTCCTGTTTCCCATTTACTACGTGATCCCTCCGCGACCCAATTGCCCGACCCGATTCCAGATCCTGAAAACTCATCTCTTTCCTTTTTCTTTAATTATATACCAAAATTACAAAATTTCCCCAAACCCAGAAAATCTGGATATATATATGTGTGTGTATATATATATGTTATATAGGGAGAGAGAGCGAGAGAGAGAGAGAGAGAGAATTTGATATGTATCTATTAAAATTGAGAATTTGGATTCAAAAAAAACCCTAGAATTGGGGATTTTTTTGGGAGATGAAATTTGCGGGGAAAGGGAACAGCCGGCAAGGTGGGGGGCGAGAATTGAGGTGCCAAATGATGAGATGCGGTGGCTTATATACATTATAATAACGGTATTAGAGAGATTAATATTATTGAGTGTTGAAAATTAAATAATTTAATTGTTATTAATTTTTTTAATAATGTTATAATATTATTATAAATTCAAAACTTATATCCACGCATATTAATATGTCTGTTTCATAAAAAAAAATTTGAACCCAAGAACTATAAAAGAAAATACCTATTAAACCAATTATATTTGTGTAGGTATATATTTTGGGAAAAAATTAATGGCCAGCCCTCACTTAACCTGAATTCTTTTTTAAAATTATTGTATGTTTAAGATATTTTTATATTAAAAAATTAATTTAGTCTATACTAATTTTTTTTTGTTTACTTATTTTTTATATTTGTGTTATTTTAATTATCACTTAACATAAACTCTAAATCTGGACAAAATCATTATGTATGAGGGTTTTTTTTGTTTTTTTGTCACTTATGTATAACTACTTGTTTATTTTATGGATACCTTGTTTTTTTTTTTAATACGTGAGAATCTAGTTATTATAACTCGGTCATTAATTAGTAAATTATTGAGTATAATAGTGTATTTTTATACATGTATTGAGTTAATTAAAGTAAAATTTCAAAATAAAAAAAATATTAAACTCATAATTTATATGAGCGATTTTATCTCATTATCGTTAAATTGTATTACTTCTTGTTGTCGTTGATGATTTGTGGCTGCGGGGAAAGGGTTGTTAAATGCCGGCGAGGAAAGTTGATATGTGAATTTGACACGTGGGTTTGTGTCTTTAAAGAGTTAAGCATGTGATCTATTTTGCCCTCTAATGATGACTGATGAGTTGTTTTTTACACAAACAAAAAACAAAAAAGAAAATAAAAAGAATGATAGAGTTGATTTGTAGTTTTTATTCGTTGGATAAAAGAATTGCAAAGGAAAGGAAAAAGAAAAGAAAACTAAAGTGAGAAGTTTTTTTTCCATTTGAATAGAAAAAGAATTAAGAAAAAGGAAAAAAGGGTTTTTTTATAAAATTAAAAAAAAATTGTTTAAATTAGAAAAGGAAAGAAAACAAAAGTATAGTTTTTTTTTTTATTAAGATAAGGGTATTTTTGCTTTTTCACTAACAATCAACTCTTCTCGTTCTATTTTTTTTTCCAAATTGAAAAAAACAAAAAGAATGTGTCGTTCTCCAATTCTTCCATTTTCTTTTCATCATATTAAAAATCAATCCAAACAAAGTAGGGATTCCTATTTTTTGTCCTCGTTTCCTTTTTTACACATTATACTCAATCAACATAGGGTTAGAAAAGAAGGCGAATATGAAATATTTCATTCGCACTAGACTTTGTCACCGTTGTAAAGACTATTTGAGTTAATTGATTTTTCAATATTCGATGTGTTGAAGGTCTTAGCTTAGCAATTAAAGTTGAGATTATAGGGTGTCAAGTTGGTCATTGTCCAATTTAGTAGTTGCTTTCAATATTCGTTGGATACTTCAGAATAAGTCTCTCCTCATTTCTGAAGAGAATAAAAAATGTGATTGCTTTTAAGAGGTGTGTTTCTCATGGATTTTAAAAACATCTCTAGCATTTTGAAGCATCTAATCTGAGAGAGAATAAGAGATAAAACAGTTTTTTTTTTGTTTTTTTTAATGACAAATAACTCACCTCATATAAGATTACATTGGATTTATTTTAAAATTATAAATTTCGTGATATAACAATACGGCTCAATACATGCTCCAAACTAGTGATAAGTCAAAAATTATTTGTGATGGGAAGGCAAAGATTCTGACTTGAAAACTTAGACCATAATAAATCTCATGTAATACTACATTAAATTTATTTTAAAATTATAAATCTCGTGGTGCAATGGTCTACCCAATATATGTTCCAAATCAGTAAAGAATCAAAATAATATTTGTAATGGAAAAACATAAATTTCAACTTAAAAATTTAAATCATAACAAATCATTATTTAATTACTCGACCTAACTCTTAGAGACCATTTTACTATTTAATATATATAAGTCAAGCTTAAGTTTTTCTGAATCGAAGCTTAAGGCATGTTTATATCCTTTCTCTATAAGGCAAATCTATTTAAAACTAATTATGTGATCAAATTGAACCTAATAAATGTCTGAGTAATGTGACAAATGAAATGGAAAAGAAAATAGAAAAAGAAAAAGCAATAGCGATACCAGAATCTCATCGGGACCCGCATAACAACAGTGTGATTAAATCTCACAAAATTAAATTATTTCGTATCAAATAATATTATAAAGAAAAAAAATCAATAACAGTGAACTCCGCCACCCCACCTTGATTAATGAATCAAGTGGGGGCCCTGTAAGGGCAAGTTCAATAAGAGGTTCTAAAATGTAAATTTTTTTATTTTTGGGTATTTTTGTACTTTTTTAGAGTCCCGTACTTTAAAAAGTAGCACTATTTATAGAAAAAAAGATGTGGGGTCTACCACTTTTGGGTTAAAAAATGCCAAAATAGTGCTCCGGGCTCCAATGCTGAACATTTTAGAGACCAGAGCACTATTTTGGCATCTTTTAACCCAAAAGTGGTGGACCTCACGTCCTTTTTTCATGAATAGTGCTACTTTTTAGGGTACGGGGCTCTAAAAAATTACAAAAATACCAAAAAATAGAAAGGTTTACATTTTAGAGCCCCCCATTGAGGATAGCCTAATAACCCTATTAACATGCTACCGCTTCCTTTCAGTTGCCTTGCCCGACCCTCCCATTCCCTTCCCTCTCTTCCCTTCTCCTCTCTCTCTTCCCCTCCCTTTCTTATGACTTTATTTTTTTTCTTTGTTTTGTCTTTTTTACTTTTGTGCAAACTTTCAACTTTGGAATAAATATATCACAGTCAGGTTTGTTAATATTCAGTTTATCTTGCGCTACTTTGCTAACTAGTTTGCTGTTCAGTTGGACGCTCTTGTTTGGAGTTCTCTAATAGCATGTGGGTTGAGTATCTGTGAGATATCTGTTCTGTTTGATACTTCTTAGAGTTTTTCAGATTGTGACTGGAGTACTTCTTTTATGACTCACAATATTTGGATCTACCTATTTTCCTTGTCTGGCCATGCCTGGCTCTTTAGTCGAATCACCTTTATGGCAGCTTGAGTTGCTATAGCAATTCTGATAGGTTCCTATCCTATTATTACGTGTACCACCCCTTCCCCTCTAGCATTAAAGTTGCAGATTTCGTGTATATGTCATGTGGTTTATCTTTTTTCTGAACTCTTGTTAGGTTCATTATTTGATTTGAACTCAGTTATCATTGTTTACTTCCTCCGTTTGTGAGACTATTATATGTTTACTGTTATGGCAATATAGTAAGAATATTTCAACCAAAAACATAATAATAATAGAATGTCAAAATTATTTTATTATAATTATATGAATAATTTAAAATCGTTAAATTTTACTCATTACGTTATAAATAAATTTATTCACATTAACAAATACGTTAATTAAGTGAAGGAAAATTTACAATTATAAATTATTAAAATTATTCACATTAACAAATACGTTAATTAAGTGGGGGAAAATTTACAATTATAAATTATTAAAATTATTTTATAATAATCATATTATTGATTTACAACTATTAAATCACGCGTGTAACGTAGGTTGGCGGATCCTTAGTCAAAATACGCCATAACCCCATAAGCGCGTCAACCACAAGCACGTCAACCAACTCATTTTTCTTCACCGGCTTCTCTTATTTAAACCCCTTCCCCAAAACCTCTTCTCTCTCTCTAGCGGTCGAAATGGCGGTTAGTACTTATATATGTTTATTTATTTATGTATATGTATAGCATAAATTATTTTTTGACGTTATACTTCATTTGATTCAAAAGGGTATTGTTTGATTCATTTTATGAATTGTTTAAGCGTTGATTTTTATAGAATTGTTGCTGATTGTGAGATTAATCTGATTTTCTTGTTCTTTATGTAGAGATTTGTTCAAGATTTAGTGTCTAGCTGTTTTTTTTTTTAATTAGGTAAAAGGCCAAAATTTCGTATTTTATCGAGACTGCACGATAATAGCATAAGAATCTATCAAGAACGCGACAAAAAAGATCTCCTTCCGTTACTTGACAGAAGGGTGATAAGCTGTACCTTGTAACTTTGACGAAATACATGGGTTTTTGCACCAATACCCTTTACCCAATTTTTTAAATTTTAATTTTTCCGTGGCTCAGTTCTTTATATTTTGTATTTATACGTGTGTGTAAAAGTGGAAATGAATGGTATAAAATTTGAAGCTTGAAAATTTTGTAGATGTCTTGATGTCTTCCATGACATATGCTTATGAAATAGTATCATAATACATTAAAAAAGAAAGAGATACTGTTATGCTCAATGATTTTCCTGTTGATATTAGTCGCACCATCGTAGTAAGTAATCACAAATATTTAGTTAGCAGTTCACGAGAAGGCTCAGTTTTAGTTTACATGCCTGATAACTTACAGGTAACAGGAAATAAAATCAAGGACTCTCAGGCGAGATCTTGCGTGCATTGAGTTAATATAAGAGTTCACTTGCAACATGAATGAGTTGGTGTGTGAGATCTATATAGTTGAACCCACCAAATGATACAAGGCTCGGTTTGGTTTAAGAAATAAAATAAAGAAAATGAATATTTACGACCGTGTTAGTACATTAAATTACACGATTTCAGTGTATTTCATTAAATTGTTCTGCTTAGGATTTTGATGGCAGGTGTCAAAATTTGCTTCACCAAGTCATAATAGGAGTCAAAATTTGTTTGTGTAATTTTTAGTTATATCTGAGCTTACTTTTACAAGGTACGTGAAAAAAGTCTAACTGGTTTCTGATTCATTTGGAAGATCACAAAATCCATCATGATTAAAAATCGTAGTCCTGGTTTCAAAAAATGAGTGGACTCAATTGACATCGACAGAAGTTGATTTTGATAACAAAATCGAGAAATGAACATCATCTGTCAAATGGTCATTTCTTTAGAGTGTACCCCAAAGCATACTTTCTTTATTGCATTCTGTTGTGGGCATCAAAAACTGCAACTTTGTGAATTATTGTTTTGTTTGCGGCCATTAACCTCCTCTGTCCTACTTTTGCAGTTAAGATTTGGAACATCTAAATTTCTCTGAGGGATATCATAAAGTACATTCAAAGTTGAATAGCTCTTGGTTTCCCAAACTGCCTTGGTCAATTTGAACTTTAAGAAGGAAACTGAGTGCAGCAGTCTGTTTTCATCATGCGTGCAATTCGGGAAATAGAATAGGATTTGGGGAGTAACTGGAAAATGCTGAACGTAGGTTGAGCTAAAAGTTGAGAATCAGGAAAGGATGCTTTTTTAATGTTGAGTAATAGTCACACGATATTTTGATCATGATCTGATCATAATTGATTCTTGACAATGTTTTAGCATTGTTTCGATGATGTCTGATGAAGTAGTTTTCGTTTAGTTTAGGAGAGTTATGGCATAGCTAACAAGTAAGATGAGCTAACTTGCATAGAAAATGAATAAAAAACCGAGAGCTTGTGATTTAGGTAAACAAATTCTTGTAACTGAATACAATAACATGACAGTATGTTACAATTTCAATTGTAATTAGTCTTCTGCACATCGTTGGTATCATAAGGAGGAATAACTTCTGCTGGTTTAGCTTGCAAAACAGGGTTTTGGATACAAAACCTCCTAAGCAGTGTCTTTGGATTCTTATATACTTAGTCTGATTTTTGCACATTTACTTATCATTAACAATGTCAACTGTCAAGTGATTTCCAATAAAGCTGTCATTCAATAACTTTGGTGTTTTCAGGCAAGAACTGTTAAAGTTAGCGATGTTTCCTTAGGGGCATCTGACCGAGACATCAAGGAGTTCTTTTCTTTTTCTGGTGACATTGAGTATGTTGAAATGCGGAGGTCTGTACCGATTTGATTTCAGAATCACCTACGGTGACATTGTCTTTTTTTTTTTTTCCTTTTTTGAATTTTATTTTAATAATTTGCCTGGGTCACACCATTCTTTTATGCTTATGCAGTGATACTGAACGAAGTCAAATTGCATTTGTTACCTTCAAGGATGCACAGGGTGCAGAGACTGCAATGCTTCTTTCGGTAACTTTCTTGTCATTATCATGTACATTCTTATCTATGGCTTTTAATTCTCTCTTACTATTTACACTGTATCTGCTACTTAGGAACTTGAGGAATCCATTCTGTGGGTGATAATGAGGAAAAATGGTCGAAGCAGTATGTGCATGCATTGTTTGTACTCATTATAAATATCACATCATTCAAGCTGTGAAGACTCAAAGTTTCAGATTAAATTAATATTTTCTTTCAGATACAGAGCTGTCTTACTTTGGCTAAATTTTTAAGCAGTTGATATTACAGTTCACTTGATGTTAATTGAAATGGATCTTGTTGTACTTGTTAGAAAAGATATTCTCTTAATGAATTTCATGGTTTGAGTCTTTGTGATTAACTGTTTGTTAAATGAATAGAATGTAAAACCAAAGATGTCACAAGGTTCGTAATTGGGATAACTACTCAATCTCTTTTGATGAGTATATGATGACTCCTCTTGCATTTGATTGAAAAATGGGAGGAACACATCCTCAGTTTTCGAGTGATTTCATGGTTTACCAAGATAGAGTTATTTCATGTTGACAAAGATTAAGAGAGTTCTATTGTTCATTTATCTTTCAGGGGGCAACAATAGTTGATATGAGTGTCGGTATCAGTTTGGAGCCAAACTACCAGCTTCCCCCGAATGCTACTGCACCGCCCATGGTAAGATATCTAAAATTGATATCTTATGTTGCCTCGATCCTTATTATTAGTCTTTCTCACTTTCACGTAAACATTCTGCAGCCATCAGAAAACAAGGCTGCTGGTGGTAAAGAATCTGCTTTCAGAAAGGCAGAGGATGTAGTTAGCGGCATGCTTGCAAAGGGTTTTATCTTGGGTAAAGATGCTGTCAGCAAAGCAAAGTCTTTTGATGAGAAGCACCAGTTGACTTCCACAGCAAGTGCGAAAGTTTCCTCATTAGACAAAAAGATTGGCCTCACTGAGAAGATAAGCATCGGTACTTCTATTGTGAATGAAAAAGTTAAGGAAGTGGATCAGAAACTTCATGTTTCAGAGAAGGCAAAATCAGCATTTTCAGCTGCCGAGCAGAAATTTAGTAGTGCTGGATCTGCCATTATGAAGAACCGGTATGTATTTACTGGGGCTAGCTGGGTAACAAACGCTTTTAATAAAGTTTCTAAGGCAGCGGGAGAAGTAGGCCAAAAGACAAAGGAAAAGGTGGGAAAGGCTGAAGATGAACAGAGAAGGAAAATGGTCGATGATTTTGCTGAAGTGCATTTATCTGAATCTCCTAAGGCATCCGAATTTAAAGAGCAACAACCTTCCAAGCCTGCACCAGCACAAGGTTTGATCCTTTGATTTAACGCGTTTGTGAATACTGTTTGAAGTCTTGGATCCCCATTGTCTTGATTATCTGATAATCAATTCAGTATAATGTGGTGAATGTACATCTATGTATCTTTATAATACCTGAGGTGAAGCATCTCTGTCTTGCACTGTGTTAAACTTGTGAAAACATCTCAAATAGATTTTTGTTTTACAGCAAATTGATCTGTGGAATAGATTGTTACTACCATACGAGTATATAATCATGAACTTTCGTTTTAATTTGTGGATTCTCTGGTGGATTGATTGTTTTGGTAATAACCCCTCTTTGTTCTGTACTTTGACGATATTCAGTTCTTTATATATGGATTAAATTACAAGAGGGTGGGATTTTTGACACATTGGTAAAGTTATCACGGTTAAGAGTTAGAGGTCGCAGAGTTAGAGTAATGGAAACAAACTCTTGCAAAAATGCAAAGTAAAGCTACCTACAATAAACTCAAAGTAGGTCCAAACATTTTTTTAAACATTTTTCTGAGCCAGACGTCCGGATGCAATTTTTTTTTCTTTCTTTTTTTCTTTTTTCCCCATTTTAAAGATGAGTAGTTCATAATAGTCTATAGATATATTCCATGTGGACAGCTTGGATCTTTAACAATTTAAGGACCCCAGGATCAAGAAGTGCTGGAGAGAAGTGATGTCAGCCTAACTTATATTGTTTTCCATTTTATACCCCACTTGTGGAAGTATATCAATAATATATAGTAGGAGTTGGACCTTATACGTAAGGGCTTGCATTATTAAACTGTCTACGTGTATGTGTTCACTTAATTGCAATGAAGAGATCATTATTGGTCGGATTTAGAATGTTTTGTCATAGATTTAGTATTTTAGGGACTAAATTTAATGTATTTGCGAAGACTAAATTAAAATTATTGTAGGATTTGAAGTATATTGTAATGTTTGTAAGACTGTACTTCTAAAGTAAATCTTCCGATAACTCACTAAACACACCTTTTATTTTTAATTTTTGGTGTAAAAATGTTTTGTTGATGAACAAAATTCCATGAAATTTGTTTAAAAAATAGCAATCAATTTTCTGAATTCTAATTCTCTTAGATCAAAAGAAAAAAGAAAAAAAAACCAATTTGAGGAAAAAGAAAACCCAGAAAAAAAGGTAATGTCTTTATGGAAGTGTGATGACCATTTTCCTAGCAGTTAAATTCTCAAATATTTTCACTTGCAACAAGATTTTCAAGCAATAATTGATTGACCTTTTAGGAGTTCAAACTGAGAAAATAGCAAGGAGCAACGTGTGTTCCTCTTTGTACACCAAATCAAATCGAGTTTTATTTCATTAGATGGACAATCATATGCCTTGCTAAGTGATACAAAAACCCTTCTATCTCATCTTGAGGGGTCTAGCATTATTTACATTTGCTGGAGAGCAAATAGAGTTGTAAATTGGCTTACTAAGCGTTAGAATGGGCAGTATTTTTCTCGATTAGATGATTGTTCCTCCAATTAAACTTTTAATACCATTTACTTTATGTTTGGGATCACACGTATTGATTAAGTTTTTATTCCAATAAAATCGATATAATAGTTCATGACCAAAATAGAAAAAGGAAAAAGAATCAAACAAAAATCTTATTCTAGTAGACAGAGGATAATTGCATCCGTGATGGTCGACTCTAGTTAGTGAAATTATTTTAATGCAAAATTAGGAGGAGGAACTCTACTAGTTCATTTTTTTTTTTTTTTGGGTTTGGTGGGGGGGGGGGGTGGTTTCAAGTGAGCAAATTATTTTTTCATGATGATGAGGCTGGTGATGCATAACATTTTCAACCTCGCCTTTCAATTATTAGTGCCACTGGCAAATGGACAAGATGCTTAGGTAAGCATTATTTATTGGATGTATGAACAATCTTATTATGCATACATAATCAAGGGAAAAAAAAAAAGTCCATGGCGGCTGATTCTATTCTATCTTTATGAGAACACGTGTTCTTGCACCAAAATAAAATTTATATTTCAAATTAAAGGAAACGTGTGATACTATTACGTTTCGAGATTAAAAGATAACAATAGATCAATCCATTAAAGCCCTATACAAATTGCATGTCTCGAGATTTTACTTGTCATACTTGCGCACTTCTTCTCAATCTTGGAAGGGTATCTTAATAATAATGACTTACCCAATAATAAATTATCACTTACCCGACTTAGTAGGGAAACTATTAAAAATGCTAAGACTAATCAAAATGTCTGGACAGTTAGGTTTCAACTTTTTTTTTAATATAATATATATTGTATAATGACTAAACTAATCTCTCAATTCAAAGATGATGAGCAAAGACAAAAGTCTACTTTACCTTCAAAGTAAAATTACATTCTTGACCTTTTCATGTTTTACGAGAACAATACCAAAGCCTCAAGTAACAATCAAATCAACATCTTTCAAACCTGCAAAAGAACTGTTCATCTTCTCCTTGCCAACAACTGTGTCACAAACGATTTAGAAAAAAAAAATCTATCACAAAGGCCTCTCATCTTCCAACGTTTTTTCAACTGTTCATCTTTACCATTAACGATCAGAAACATCCATAATATTCTCTTGTCTTCCAGGTTGGTCATTGATCTTCGTCTTTGATTTGATCTCTGTCATCGCCGCCGCCATCTCCATCACTCGTAAGTTTTTTATTTTCATCTTCATCTTTGTTGTTTGTTGTTTGCTTTGGTTTACTATAAACATCAGCATTATCGACAATGAGATGACTAATTTATATTCCCTTTTGGAATAGGAACAAGTTTTTTCTTGATTAAAGTACTTGTTTTCTATCAAAAGTTGTCACCAATTTTCATTGAATGTTTTGTGCTTGAAATACATTCTGGATGCAAAAAGAGTTCTCTGTTGGTCGCTATGTCTCTTGCTATTGTAGGGTTAAAGTCATATGATCTAATATTTATGTATATGATTTTTTTTTATGGGGTTAAATTAATTTTTTTGCATAAAAATACTTTTAAAATACACATATTTTTAACAAAATTTTAGATTAAGTAAAAGTTATAACCCTGCTCGTCGTAAAGTAGCTACGTCTTTATCTTTCTTTGGTTGAACGTGCTTCATCCCTGCAAAAAAAAAAAAAAAAGATTATATGTATGCTAAAAGCCAGGCGATAAAGCATCAATTTTATCTTCTAACACAGTACCATGTAACTACAATTTTTGATGTGATCATTTACTTGATCTGCATTTTTGTCCTATATGCAGTTCTGCGAAGACATAAGCAATGCAATGCAATGCTTTTGATAGAATTGACATTAATTTGTAGTATATCTGAATGAAGAAATATGAGTGCATATTTCTGCACAGAGTCGGCATTAATTTGTGGGATAGTTGAATGAAGAAGCTTGCCTTATTGTTAAAGTAGACTCATGTTATGATACGAGTTGATTTTAAAGTAGCAAGCGTTATTTCTGTAATAATGGGAAGTATTTGTGGCTTCTCACAATAAGCCAGATGCTGAACACAAAGAATTCGTTTTACTTAAACAAGTTATTTTGCTTCTTCCACTTATGGTACTACCTTTTATGATCTTGTCTTGAAGATTTTCTTTTAACATAGGGCAATTCTGATTATTAGGCCACTGGAAGGTAGCTAACCTCCGTGATAAAATATCACTTTTCTTTACTTGATTCTTGAATGGATTTTGACTGGTGGATCGTATTCAATTTGTGTGACTTATCCCTTGTTTAGCTGCGTACTTCATCGTGCTAAATCGTGCAATTTTAAGAATCGATTTAGAATCATTTAGAATGACTGGAAGAGATTATATGTATGCTTAAAGCTAGGCGATAAAGCATCAAACATAATTATGGCCTCCATGGCTCCTAAGCATCACTTCTAGTTTGCAATCACTGAGCTTGGATACTCTTGTTGAAGTTTGATGACGATAGATTTTAGAATTGGTTCCAAAATGTTTGTTCAATGTGACTGGAAAAGAATTGAGAGACAGAACCGATTCACATAATGGCAATAGTAGAATGCAAAAGAAAGCTTATTTATCTTGATTATTTGAAAGCTTGCGTCTCTCAGTATATATCTTTGTGTTTGGGAGATATGTGCATCTTTTATTATTGATTTGTAGCTCATCATTTATACCATTTATGTGTCTTGAAATTATTTAGTTTTGGAAAGAATGGCAGTAAGAAAAATATTTAAAACTCTTTGAAGACAATATCTGTAGTTGACATATGAAAATCGGTACATGTGCATCCAATATTTGTTGTTTTGAACTTGATATATGTAATATGACATAAAAAAAATATTATGATTTCAGCAACAATGGTGATAACAAGAAGAAGTTTATCTTTAGGAGAGACGGGTCCTCGTTCATCTTCATCGAAGAAGAAGAGAAAGATAGCAGTTGAGCCTAGTTTGAAAATAGTAAAGAGGCCAACAAATGCTTTCGGATTCTATATGTAAGTGTTGTATGTCGTTTACATTACTTATGAACTATGTTAGCGAATATTAATTGAGATTTGTTATTATTTTGTAGGAAAGAGCGATACAAGGAACTGAAAGAAGAAGTACCAACATTGGAGATAGATGACAAAGTAAGGAGAATAATTGGTCGGGAATGGCGTGAGCTTAAGCCGGACCAGAAAGTTCAATATGAAAATATGGGTAAGAAAAGCTCTGATGAATATCAAAAAAAAGGAAGCGACTCATGGACAATGGCAAAAAGGTAATCCAAAATTAATCACAACGTAGTTTTTTTCCTATTAAAGATGATTTGAAATTTATATCGTTCCTTATAATCTGGTGTTATAGGATAATTTACAAACCCGATTATCCTTGCTAAAGATTGTTGAATTAAACAATAGTCTTTCTGAGGAACAAAAAATTGTTGTTGAAAGTATTGGGTTTGGGGGCTTGTTGCAATTGAAATGCACCATTTTGAAGCATCCCTTATGTAGGTGGCTAGTGGATAATTTTAATCCTGGGTCAAGTACGTTGGAGATCCACGGGCATGAAGTAAAGTTAACTACCACCGATGTAGGGTGAATATTTGGTTTGCCCAGTGGAGGACAACCTATAGTTTGCAAGGGCCCGGACAATGAGATTGATGAATTATGTAAAATGTTTGAGGTTTTTAAATCACTTATATCATTGGGCAAGTTGAGTAATAAGATTAAGGAATGCAAGAGCGCTAGGCCATAATTTAAAGCAATGTACTGTATATTTGCTTTAGGATATTTGTTATGACCGATAACTGATTTCGCAGTGAAAAAGGAGATGTTGCACGCGGTGAAAAATGTTGATGCAATTTCACAGTTCAATTGGTCAAAATTTGTGTTGGATTCATTGGCAGATGAAATCCAGCGTTCAAGACATTTGGAACAAAATTACGTTGATGGTTGTCTATTTCTTTTGGTGGTAAGAGAATTATACTATCCCATGAGTTTGATTTGTATTTAAGTAATTACTAATATGATAGTAGTTACTTGTATAAACTTTTTCAATTTTGTTATGCAGATTTTCTTCTTCAAAAAATTCAATCCCGCTCATGAGAGACACTTTTCCCATAATCTCCGCCCTTGTATTGCTTTTTGGACCAACAAAAATGTAAATACAAGGTTAAAGCAATATGAAAGGTATGGAGGCTATGAGTGCAAGCGATCAATTTCTCTAGTTTCTGAAACGAGTGAAAGTGGTGATACAGAAGTTGGAATAGAAGATAGGTTGTTATTAGTTGAGAACAAAGTTGATGGGTTGACAGAAGAGGTGAAAGAAATGAAAAATATGTTTAAAGCTTTTTTTAGTAAGGTTGAAAACATTGAGCGTATTCTGTTAGGAGCAGTTGTTGTAGAGAATGATGGTAATGATGATGACGATGGGGGTCACAGATGAGTTGGATGATGAGGATGATACGCATGATGAGATTGACGAGGATGATGGTGATTATGGTGATGACGATGTTGATGGTGATGGTGATGATGATGGTAATGATGATGATGGTTATAATGCTGATGATGGATATGATTGTGATCAGGGTAATGATTGTAATGATGGTAATGATGATGGAGTTGACAAGGATAGTGACTTAGGAGGTGATTTGGTGTTTAAAGCTAAGAAAGATAATAGTGAAAAAACGTATGAAGCTGTTAAATATGGAGAAGTTCATGTGACAACTATTGGCGATGATTCTCATAAATTTCAACAAGGTTGTTGGACTGAACTGGAATTGGTATTGGCCAAAAAGCAACCTGCTCAATGTAAGGAATCAATCTCGTGCAATTCTCCTTTTAACATGAGTTATGCAGCAAGTCAGTCCAATTTGAATCTTCATAGGTGTTTGTTTCGAATCAACAATGATGCCAAGTTAAAAGATGCTGAGAATGTTAATATTACTTTAATTGAAGTGGGAAGTAAGACAGAAGGAAGTACTGAAGCACCAGAACATACGAAGTTGGCATTGGATTATATGGAGGACGATAAAAAGTTGTTGTCATTTTTATTTTCATCCAATCTGTCTCCTGAGTAAGTTCTATACACTACAACATTTTTTTATACTACTGGGTGATTTGTACATTTCAGCCAATGCAATGATATGGTTTTTTACTTTAATGTCATAGGGAATTTGTTGTAAGCGACAAAATGGGGCACCTTACAAGGAAGCAAATTCGTGGCCTTGAACCCATGAAGTTTTTAACTGGAAGTGTGGGTGTTTTATGAGACCTTTTATATATTTTTCAATAATATCTTCACATTGACGAGACATATTTATTGACATTTTATCCATATTTAATCATTTTTTTTTAGATTATAGACACGGTGGCATGGTATTTGACATACAATACGCGTTTGAAGGATTTTAAACTACCAAAGTGATATTTGCCTACACTTGTCTCGGTATGTGAGCTTTATTTGAAGGTTGTACTAAATTTACTTATAATACCATAAACTAATTTAATTAATGGTGAGATATTATTGGTTGTAGCAACATATCTTGTCTAAAAATCAGCCCACTTGCGAAAAAATGAAAAGCAATTCAAAGATGATGAGCATAGACAAAAGTCTACTTTACCCTCAAAGTAAAACTACATTCTTGACCTTTTCATGTTTTACAAGAACAATACCAAAGCCTTAAGCAACAATCAAATCAATGTCTTTTAAATCGGAAAAAGAACTGTTCATCTTCTCCTTGCCAACAACTATGTCACAAATGATTTAGAAAAAAAAAATCTATCACAAAGGCCTCTCATTTCTCTCATCTTCCAAGGTTTTTTCAACTGTTCATCTTTGCCATTAACGATCAGAAACATCCATAATCTTCTCTTGTCTTCTAGGTTGGTCGCTGATCTTCGTCTTTGATTTGATCTTTGTCATCGCCGCCGCCATCTCCATCACTCGTAAGTTTTTTATTTTCATCTTCATCTTTGTTGTTTGTTGTTTGTTTTGGTTTACTATAAACATCAGCATTATCGACAATGAGATGACTAATTTATATTCCCTTTTGGAATATGAACAACATTTTTCTTGATTAAAGTACTTGTTTTCTATCAAAAGTTGTCATCAATTTTCATTGAATGTTTTGTGCTTGAAATACATTTTGGATGCAAAAAGAGTTCTCTGTTGGTCGCTATGTCTCTTGCTATTGTAGGGTTAAAGTCATATGATCTAATATTTATGTATATAATTTTTTTTATGGGGTTAAATTAATTTTTTTGGCATAAAAATACTTTTAAAATACACATATTTTTAACAAAATTTTAGATTAAGTAAAAGTTATAACCCTACTCGTCGTAAAGTAGCTACGTCTTTATCTTTCTTTGGTTGAACGTGCTTCATCCCTGCCAAAAAAAAAAAAGATTATATGTATGCTAAAAGCTAGACGATAAAGCAACAATTTTATCTTCTAACACAGTACCATGGAACTACAATTTTTGATTTGATCATTTACTTGATCTGCATTTTTGTCCTATATGCAGTTCTGCGAAGACAGAAGCAATGCAATGCTTTTGATAGAATTGGCATTAATTTGTAGTATATCTGAATGAAGAAATATGAATGCATCTTTCTACACAGAGTCGGCATTAATTTGTGGGATAGCTGAATGAAGAAGCTTGCCTTATTGTTAAAGTAGACTCATGTTATGATACGAGTTGATTTTAAAGTAGCAAGCGTTATTTCTGTAATAATGGGAAGTATTTGTGGCTTCTCACAATAAGCCAGATGCTGAACACAAAGAATTCGTTTTACTTAAACAAGTTATTTTGCTTCTTCCACTTATGGTACTATATTTTCTGATCTTGTTTTGAAGATCTTCTTTTAACATAGGGCAATTCTGATTATTAGGCCACTGGAAGGTAGCTAACCTCCGTGATAAAAGATCACTTTTCTTTAGTTGATTCTTGAATGGATTTTGACTGGTAGATCGTATTCAATTTGTGTGACTTATCCCTTATTTAGCTGCGTACTTCATCATGCTCCATCGTGCAATTTTAAGAATCGATTTAGAATCATTTAGAATGACTGGAAGAGATTATATGTATGCTTAAAACTAGGCGATAAAGCAACAAACATAATTATGGCCTCCATGGCTCCTAAGCATCACTTCTAGTTTGCAATCACTGAGCTTGGATACTCTTGTTGAAGTTTGATGACGATAGATTTTAGGATTGGTTCCAAAGTGTTTGTTCAATGTGAGTGGAAAAGAATTGAAAGACAGAACCGATTCACATAATGGCAAGAGTAAAATGCAAAAGAAAGCTTATTTATCTTGATTATTTGAAAACATTGAGCGTATTTTGTTAGGAGCAGTTGTTGTAGAGAATGATGGTAATGATGGTGACGATAGGGGTCACAGTGATGAGTTGGATGATGAGGATGATACGCATGATGAGATTGGCGAGGATGATGGTGATTATGGTGATGACGATGTTGATGGTGATGATGATGATGATGGTAATAATGCTGATGATGGATATGATTGTGATCAGGGTAATGATTGTAATGATGGTAATGATGATGATGATTTTGACAAGAATGGTAATTTAGGGGGTGATTTGGTGTTTAAAGTTGAGAAAGATAATAGTGAAAAAGCGTATGAAGCTGTTAAAGATGGAGAAGTTCATGTAACAACTATTGGCGATGATTCTCATAAATTTCAACAAGGTTGTTGGACTGAACTGGAATTGGTATTGGCCAAAAAGCAACCTGCTCAATGTGAAGAATCTGCCTCGTGCAATTCTCCTTTTAACATGGGTAATGCGGCAAGTCAGTCCAATCCGAATCTTCGTAGGTGTTTGTTTCGAATCAACAATGATGCCAAGTTAAAAGATGCTGAGAATGTTAATATTACTTTAATTGAAGTGGGAAGTAAGACAGAAGGAAGTACTGAAGCACCAGAACATATGAATTTGGCATTAGATTATATGGAGGACGATAAAAAGTTGTTGTCATTTTTATTTTCATCCAATCTGCCTCCTGCGTAAGTTCTATACACTACAACATTTTTTTATACTACTGGGTGATTTGTACATTTCAGCCAATGCAATGATATGGTTTTTTACTTTAATGTCATAGGGAAGTTGTTGTAAGTGACAAAATGGGGCACCTTACAAGGAAGCAAATTCGTGGCCTTGAACCCATGAAGTTTTTAACTGGAAGTGTGGATGTTTTATGAGACCTTTTATATACTTTTCAATAATCTCTTCACATTTACGAGACATATTTATTGACATTTTATCCATATTTAATCATTTTTTTTTTCAGATTATAGACACGGTGGCATGGTATTTGACATACAATGCGCGTTTGAAGGATTTTAAACTACCAAAGTGGTATTTGCATACACTCATCTCGGTATGTGAGCTTTATTTGAAGGTTGTACCAAATTTACTTATAATACCATAAACTAATTTAATTAATGGTGAGATGTTATTGGTTGTAGCAACATATCTTGTCTAAAAATCAGCCCACTTGCAAAAAAATGAAAAGCAATTTTTTCGACAACAAATTCGCAGGATCATTATGTGATTGCCAGGAGGTAATTCTTGTTTTTATTTTTATTCCATCTTTTGATTTTAATTATGTCTTTAAGAAGTAGTTACATACTTATTATGTTACTGTGATTTGTATGTATTTTTGTAGATTTACATACCAATTAATCATGGCAAAGTCATTGGTATTTGTGTGTCATTGACTTTCTCAATCAACCCATCAAGACATGTGATACATTTACGAAACCTAGAACTAAAAGATCGATTGGTTATGATGTTGGACGTGTGGTAAACTTTCTTGGATTAAGTTATTTTCTATTGTACTACTTACTGTACATTGTGGTGTTGATTTTTTGGGATTCATTACTTTTAAATTTCAGATTACATATATGGACAAAATGTTCAAAGAGTCGTATGGGCCTACATATAACAGGATGTCAAGTATAACCAAATTCTGACGTGAACGGCCTGCATGGATCGACAAGACAATGGTTGGGATTGCGGATTGTATGTTTGCTTGCTTATGGAGTCGTATGAGAGTGTGTGTTTATTGACAACACATGAAGGAGAAAAAGAACGAGAGCGATTGGCTCTAATGCTTTGGCGACATCCTTGCAACTATGAAAATCTGAAAAATATGTTGAAGTAGGAGATTGACTGACAATTGACCAGATTTTTGGTAAAATCTTTGGATATATAGCGATCAATTTTTGGTATTATAAGTAAATAGGTCAAGTAGGCACAACCCTATTGTAAAGTTTTTTCATTTACATGTATGATCACTTTTGACCATTGAAATGATTGTGTAAAGATTGCAAATTTCGTTTTTTTCGTTTGGGTTATTTTGAAGGTCTAATATGATATTATTTATGAAAATGGTAGATTTTTAGTATGTGAAGTGGGTAATTGCTCTGAATTGGAATTGATTTGAGTTGGGTTTGGATGGTGTGTTGAATTATTTTATATTAGTAATGACTTTGTATCTATTGTGTTAGAGAAAAAATGTTTGTTTTTTTTTTTGCTTATGTTTATTTTTTTCTCTTGTTTCTTTGTTGAGCAGGAAAAATAATTGAGGGGGTGAATGTGATTTTTCCTGTTATAACTGTGGAAATATTTGGCTTATGGGAAACTGCTGCTTGCAACATTTAGACATGGTAAGAAATTTTGTAACCTTGTAACTTTGAGATAGCAAAACTTTTAGTAGGGCTGATACTTTTCCGACCTTGTAACTTGTTTGACTAGAGCATCATCCACACACAAAATTACATAATTTTAGTTCCGGGTCAAAATGTGTTTACATTAAACAACGTTTTGGTTACATCATTCTAAGCAAAATATTAACAACCAATATTACAACCTACTATACTATCATTTCAAGTTCAGCACAATAAGTAATATCAGCATAAATATATTACCAAAACAACAAAATCTAAGCAACCTAAGCATGTTTTTCATAGAATCAACATCTTGGCTATTACGTTGAGTGGGGTATGTGACCTCATCGCTATCACATTCATCTAACTCCATTGTACTACTATCACCAGTCAGAGGAACAACAAGCTCTCCAGTTCTGCCCCAAGATATACATTTTAGGTCACACCAATGAAAAAAGTCGCATGGATGACATTTATAGTATAACCACCCTATTGACTCCTTCTTCTCATCCTACACAACAAGGATATCCTTTGTCCTCTTGCAAAAATGACATCTTTTGGTTGTGTATCGCAAATCAATCAACAGGCCCCTTGAATTCCTATATCCACCCCTTGAATTCCTATGTCCACTTATTGTTGACATGATTCCTGTTACAAGCCAAAACACACACGTAACTACAAAGTCAACCAAAAAAATTTGCGTATTAGACACTTTTACAGTCAGGATTTCTAGCGTATAAACAAGTTTTACCAAAGAAATAAAAATTACATACCTTTGAATGACTTATAAAATACATAAAATAAATACAAGAACTGAACCCCAATCTTGATTAAAAAGAACACTAAAAAATGCATGAAAATATTGATAACCAACGCAAGTGCAAGAAGAACACTAGAAATGCAAGGTCAGCCACACATTATTTTTTATTTAGTATGATCAAATCTCCTTAGCAATATTTTGGCTAAAAAAATTGGTATTGATGATTTTTTGAGGTCAAGAAATCAACAAACAAGAATACAGTTATAGAGTCAAGATTAGTGGGGTATATTCTCTTTTAGGCAAACAAAAACACATGCTCAACCGACACTAAAAAATCATGAAAAAAAATACTAAAAAAGAGGACAAGATCCGATTATAGAGCTACACGTTTAAGCATTTAGACCAAAAAGGGTAAACAAAAAACATAAAAGGAAATGGAACTACAACAACTGGATCTATACGATATATGAGATAAATGAGCTGAAAAAAAAAATAAACCCAACACTTATTAAGTCAATCTTTGTAGAGTATATTCATAAATAAGCAAAAGAAAATCCATAAGGTCAACCAAGAAATTGATAGCCTTAACAAAAACGTAAAAAAAAAAAAAGTAACAAAAAAGAAGAAGATATACACTCACCGAAACGAGAAAACCACAACCACTTCACCAGCAAGCTTTTCACAGAGGATGAATGAAACTCTAAATCAGGACCACAATGATAGCACAAAGAAGAAAAACTTTGAGACAAAAAGTTTTAAGAGAGAGAGGGAAAGAAAAAAGGATGAAGAGGGAGAGAGAAATTAGATTAGAAAGATGTAAGTTTCCGGGAAAGAAAAGACTGCTACTGGTACATTGGGAATTGGAGAGAGAAAATAAGAATATGTCTAAATAGACTAAAATAGCCTTTACTTTTCAGTTTCAACACGTTAGTGAAAGGGTTATATTGTAATTGTGTGAAAGAAGCATTTAATGTACTGAGTATGTCCTGTCATTTCATCAATGCACCAAATCGCAAAATATCTGGCCATATCGTGCTCCCCAAAAATTCAAAAATCAAAAACCAAAATCGTTAACAAAATAATTACGAATAAATTTCTATAAATCACCTGATTATTGATCAATTGGGTCGGAAAATTGGCATGTGAAACGACAAACTAGATGAAGCATTATCACTGTGCGCGGTAAAAAATTGGCTCATAAAGAAATTACCAGTATCTCCATATCGTAGTGATATATTATCGTAACCATACCCGAACAAGTCAATACTACTATTCCCATGACTCAAATCTGGCGTTATGGATTGAGAAGGATTATCGTTCAAGCAGTAGTATGTTGAATTAGTATCCTCTGATGCATGATTGCGTTCTTTACAACACATATTTGCTTGGTATCCAATACTCCTACAAGAACACGTCACGTAAATAATTATAATAAAATTGATTATACTTTATTAATTCAATAAATAATATCATCAACCCGCATTTCCTACAACGTTTCGGTGCACGTTGTTTTTGACTATTTTTATCCCTTTTCCCTTTTGGTTTGGCAATTTTGGGATCTAAAACTTCAAATTCCACAGGTTGGGACGATTCTGCCTTATTTCCATCAGTATTATCCTTCAACAGCCATAAATCTTTTGCACGAGTAGTTAGTTTTGCGATGCCATCAACAACTTCTGTATAGCCTTGTAGTGTCATCTTCGCGTAGTATCTCATTTTATTACACCTCGAGATTATGTAACCGTGTCAGGCCATCTCAATTTTGGTAGTCGTGCCGGATGACACATTCTTATCACGGAAGTCCTCACTAATAACAGCTGTCCAACATGGGTTAATGCAAGATGGTGGGATATGCGTCAGTCCTTCGCACTTGAGCACGTATACAATGTGCTTACATATCATCCCGGACGATTCAAATCTTAAACAATTGTAACTATTGAGTAGGTCATCCCGATTAAATAACACTTTACGAAACAACCCTTTGTTATTATAATCGGCTACCACATATGTACGATCACTATCATTAACGTGGGAGATAACATGTTCGTGCCAAAGCATAGATTGCAACTGAATTTGTTTTTGAATCTTCTTGAAAATTGCTCGCGTAAACACACTGGTAGCATGATGCTCAAGTTCCACCCACGAGGTTCTCAACACCGGCTTCGTATAGTTTGTCAACACTTCTTGCCTGACATTGTTAATTCGGAGGCGTTCCAATCCTCTGTGGTAATCTCTGACGAAGTCTATCAGCTTCCTATTGCTCGCAAGAAACTTATTCAAGAATGCATTCATACCCTTGCAACGTTGAGTACTCTTGACTAGTGCGAAAAATTGACCTTGAAGGTATGCTTCTAGACCATATGTGTCTCATTTCGTACACATCCACAATCCACTTGTGATTCTCAAAGTCGTGATGAACAACCATTTTCCTCCACTCAAATTCAAATTCCTCAATAGAACACTTGAGAGACATCATTTTACTAAAAGTTTCCCCGAAATTATCAATATGCACATTTGAGGTTGCATTACGTCCAAGATGCCAACGACAAAGCCTGTGTTTTGCATTTGGAAAGACAATGGCGATAGCTGCTTGCATTGACTTGTCTCCGTCGGTAATCACCGACAATGGTATCTTGTTGTTCATCGCAGACATAGAAGTATTGAGCACCCATACATAGGACTCTATGCTCTCATTTTTAATCAATGCAGCACCAAAAATGCATGTGTTGCGATGATTGTTTGCCCCAGCTAAGATGACTAAAGGAAACTTGTACGAATTGGTCTTATAGGTTGCATCAAATATCAATACATCCCCGAATACTACGTACTCCTCCCTAGACCTTCCATCAGTCCAAAACAATTTATCAAGCTGGTTATCGTCATCAACTGTGTACTCAAAAAAGAACATTGGATCTCATTCGGAGTTCCCGTATAGGTACGCAAGCGCAATGTTAGCATCCCCATCGATGATTTCTTGTTGGTGATCCCGATACATTTTGTTGTACAAGTCTGGCCTAGTGAAACCTACGTTCTCGTATCTGGCGGAACTGTACTTAAAGAAATCTATTACTTTACTAAGATTTATACCGGCATGATGCATAGAATGTACTGCATTTATATGCCCATCATCAACGCGTATGTGCGAGCGTAACTCTGGAACACTATATTTGGGTACGAGTTCATGATTGTGCTCGTCAACAAAGGTAGTTACTATGTAACGCATGGTTGCTCTATCAAGCTTTATACGAAGTTTTGCACTACATTCACATCTGGTCAATGCACAGTGTTCCCGTTGTCTACCAGGCATTTCCAAGAATTCTTTCATTCGCAACCCTTGACAAAAACAAACAAACTTACGATTTGTTACTACTTTTGTAACTGGATGTTTTTGTATAGTGTCTTTCCTAATACTGAATCATTTCACACGTGCATAGCTATTGTAGAAATCATATGCCTCTTCTACAGACCCAAATGTCATCTTACCAAAATCTACATTGCTAAAATTGCCATCCATCTTGTATATCTACAATAATTAGCATTCATTTTAGTGATGTCTTCTTTATAAACAAAAAAAATCTAGACTATAAATTATGGTGAAATTCTAAATATATTCTAAAGATTAGTTTACAGAATATATATTATAGAAATTTATAATACTACTGCAAAAAAAAAAAAATCAAACAGACTATATCTTACACAAATAAGTAAATGCATGGACAAAATAATTTTTCTAATGCACGTACATAAATGCATACAATTGCAACTACACATTAGTAAGAACCAACAACAGATCCAGATATAAAACTTATAAATATTATGAAAAAAAAAACTCTATATACTTACATGATAAATTAATTACAACTTTTTTTAATCTATCAACTAATTTATGAAATAAAATATAATAGGATACTATAAAATAAATATTACGAAAGAAGTAAACGAACTCTTAACATATACATACAAAATAAATTAAATACTAACAAATAGTAAGTAAGAAACAAATAAACAAACTCCTAATACTTACAAAAAAAATTAAATACAACTTTTTTCTATCCAAAAAATAACCTGATATTCTTTCCTTCTTCTTCCTTTCTCTTTGACTAAAATTGGCTATTACAATTCGTGAATTTTAAAGTATTGAATGGTTAGATGTATTAACATCCAGGTGTAATTTTTTTATGGCATTTAACACAATTTAATTTGACTTGATGTTTATCTAATGGTGGTAGTTACGTTGACATTTAATTTAATTGGATAATTACGCATTGTAATATTTGTCTACAGATATTGAAACTGAAACAACAGATAAACATAACACATGTATTATTCTTTACAAACCATTTCATATTTCAGATGCATAAAAATTTCATTTGCATTTAACGCAATTTAATTTGAAGTGATGTTTATCTAGTGGTGGTAGTTATATTTGAAATTTAATTTGATTGGACATTATGCATTGTAATGCTTGTCTACGGATATTGAAACTTAAACAACAGATAAACATGCCCCATATATTGTTTGTTACAAACCATTTCATATTTATAATGCATTAAAATTTAATTTTGCATTTAACACAATTTAATTTGATTTGATGTTTGTATAATGGTAGTAGTTACATTAAAATTTAATTGGACTGGACAATTACGCATTATAATAATTTTCTACGGATATTAAAACTTAAGCAACAGATAAATATAATACATATACAAAAATTACTAACCATTTCAAACTTAAACTTTGGGCGGGATTATTTTATGTTGGAGGAAAATTGACTTTGGTTGCATTTAATGTTGCAGAGGGCTACTTTAGTATTTTGACACTTATTTTGTCTTTATGCACATTAGTATTCAGTCTATTTTAGTAATTACGGATAGTTAGTTGGGGGTAGAATGGTAAAAATGTGCAATCCTAATAATGACACCAAGTTAATTCAATGGATCCCACCGCAATTTCATAAATTCTGCATTTATAAGATAAAAGGTAATTCAGTAAAGTCATATTTAGTGAGTGCTTTCTAATGTCAATCACTACGTCACATGGCACGTATTTATTAGCTCATTGCACACTAACATTAGTCTTGGCGTTTTTAATAGTTTCCCGACTTAGTATATCGATAGGCGCTAAAATCTGCATCATCAATAGATATTGTCAATGTCAAGGAAAAAAATGAGACACTCCGACCATCTAAATCTCTCATGGAGTGTACGCTCCACTCACGAAACTCATCTCATTGTGAAGTCTAATCGTTTGAATCAAGTATATTTTGTAGCAAAGAAGTCTCCATCAAGTAGACATTAATTAATTGACAAAAAAAAAAGTAGACATTAAATAAGCTAACACCCATCAATGTCTCAATCTTGACCAACGAATTTACCGTTGACCTCAATCATAGAGACAAACACCAATCAGAAACCAACTCGTAAGACGAATAAATCAAATTATCCAAATGCAAGCAAGCTACAATTTTTGTAACATGTAATAAGTTTGGATTTGAAACTTATTAGTTATTTATTAGTTTAAAATTTTTTACTAAACTAAAAAATATGTTGAGACGCATCGCTATACCCGTGAATTTAATAATTAGTGTTTGATTTTTGTCAAATCCAATTAGTAATCAAACTCTGCCAATTAAATTTTTAGAAAAAAAAAGGTAAAAATTTTAGAATCCCAAGAGATGAGGGATTTGGTTCTAGAAAGATGAGCCCTCGTCTAAATCATGAGTGGAACGTGGTAACATCTCTCATGGAGCTAAGAATAGACAAGAGAGTTAGTCAATTTAGAAGTTAAACAAATCAATTAAGCCAACCAATCAAGTATTACCAGCTTGACTTCACTTTGCAAGCTCGTGATTTCAGTTGATTATGTACAAGTTTGGCTTGTCCACGTATTGAGCCAAATTCAGTAGAGAAAGATTTATAGCAATAATCTTATGGTATATTGCTGTTGAAATAACTTTGAATCGTTGATTATCGAAATTAAATAACTTATTTTCATTCTATTTCTAATTTAACACCCTTACATATCTCATATTATATTATAGCATTGTGAGAGGATCTATTTTCCTTTAATCGTGCTAGTAAACACTAAAGGGCTATGCTCTTTTTTTTCTTTTTCTTTCCTTTTTTTTTTAAATAACAAGGAATTCATTGTTGAGTTTAGACAAGATTAAACAATACGTGGAATCAAAAATCTCTCTACAATGGAGGCTAATACAATTGAATGGTTTGTCTATTCTTTAATGCTCAAACAATAAAAGCAAGCAAGACTTGTTATATACTCGCATATTATTCCAATAGTTAGACCTTTCTTTATTGATAAGAACACATTACACATGTGAAACTCTCAAAGTCGACAATTATAAATATAAATTTGGACTTAAAATATTTGACGAAAAATATGTTATTTTATTGTGCTATATTGTTTTCCTGCAACCATGAAAACGAAAAATAAAATGAAAAAGAAGATTTGCCAAGATAAGTGCCCACGGAATCCAAAGACAGAGGAAAAGGACCACTTGTAGAAAAAAATTTTCAAAAAGTTTAGTGCTTTTGGACATTTTAAAAAGTATCAATTTTGAGTTAACACGTGCTGAAATGAATGGAAAAAGTGAGAGAGAAATGAGATGTATGAAATGGGGCTGAAGTGAGAGAAAGAGAGAGTTGCAATGTGAATGGACACGAGGTAAGAAAAAAGTAATATATGTGGTGGATTTGAAATAAGAGAAAGTAACAAAATTTAGGTGGACCTAGACATTTTGAAGACTAACCCCAAAAAGAAAAAGACCAATTGGGCCAGGAATAAGCTTTAAAACCTCTTGACGTTTTCAACATCAATCTTCACACTTTTGTGGTAATTGCAATTTTGACCCCATAAAAAGTTTTATGCAAATTTTTGTTTGTACCCTGCATGGGCCCCACATTGCTAAAAAGACATAAAAGACAATATAATAACTGTTCGTATAAGTTTAATAGTCATTCAGATGGATCCAATAACCGTTCAGACATGCTATTTGAGGTAAATTTAATAATTGTTTGGACAAATTCAATAACCATTGGGATTAAACTTAACAATTAAATAAAAATAAAGGGGCTAAAAAAAAAAAACACAAGAAACGTTTGGAAGCCGGACCGACCAAATTGGCAATTACATCATCAGTGTCTTTACATCATAAATAAATTCCAGCTGGCAATTCCAACCGCCATACGAGGATAAGGCTACAGTCTGCACTATTACTAACGGTCCTAACTTTCCAGCTGTTCTCCATCATTTTTCCCACAACCCAACAACCACCCCACCGCATCTTACCGCTTAACTGCTGCCCTATATCCTATATGTCTATCTCACGCCCCCATTAACGCGCTTGTTACCACGCTTTCTATTCAATAACCTTTTATTATTAAGAATTTTAGTGCCAAAAATATAGGTTAAATTAAAGAATTGAATAAAATAGTCAAATAATAAGAATAAATTATTTATTTAATTCCGTATCTTTATCACATATTTCAACTTAGTCTTTATTTTTCAAAACTATATTCTTTCATTCTCGTATCTTTACCATTTATCTCATTTTAATTTTTATATTTCAAAATGTACCTTTTTAATCTTGTATCTTTATCATTTGTCCTGATTTAATCTTTATTTTTCAAAATGTACCATTTTAGTCACATACTTATTACGTTATATTTTTTGACAAAAATTGTTAAAAGATTTAACATGAACCATAATGACAAAGATATTAGACTAAAATGATATATTTTAAAAGATAAGGATTAAATCAAATGGTAAAGATAAAAACTAAAAAGATATATTTTAAAAAATAATGATTAAATTAAAACAAATAATAAAAATACAAAGCTAAATAAATAATTTATCCCAAATAATAAATTGAAATTAAAGATACCATATATGTTGATATTCTACTACACTACCGGATTTATTACCTTAAAGATTGATTGAATATGATCCTATTTAGGATCAATTACTTGTCGCTAAAAAAAATTGTGTTGTAAATTATGAAACTTCTTAGTTTCATTTTTTTTAGAAAATGAATTTACGTTGGAGGGGAATGTTTACATTATTTAGAATATTGTGTAGAGAAATATGAAAAATTGCTAACCAATCAAGTGAGAAAAAGGGTTTATCCTCTAATATCAACTAAAACTTGCAAATATTTATGTCGCCAAAAGATCTATAATTCAT
The DNA here is from genome assembly GCA_037974665.1 of Ehretia macrophylla. NCBI lineage: Eukaryota > Viridiplantae > Streptophyta > Magnoliopsida > Boraginales > Ehretiaceae > Ehretia > Ehretia macrophylla. The sequence goes on from CM075773.1 coordinate 52,023,935, forward strand.
GTTATTTAATTTTGGACGAAGAATATAATTACCACTACGAATTTCTTGACACAACATTTTACAAGAATGAATAAATTTGACAAATTCTTCGATCAACTAATTCACATGTACTGCACGACAATCTTTGTATTGGATATACTAATCCAAAAATAGAACATTTTGTATTTAGAACATAGTTTGAAGCAATATTCACGACAATGTTTTATGAAATTTTAACTTCTAATTGAATGACGAGTTTTAACTTTTTTATTTTTCTACTAAATTTAAGTTTGATATTAATATTTATTTTTATATTGAATGGAAGTAGATCAAATTTACAGAGGCGCGTGAAGTCACGCACGCAATACAACAAAGCTTCTTTTCTTAACAAAACAGCCAAAAAAAGAATTTCACATTCACATGGACACGCGTGGTAAACTGAATTTTAGCAGACTGAGTACGCACGTGCCACAGCTCTTCCACCGACAGCCCTGTGATTCTGACACACATATATAAAGCTTTTTGCTCGTAAAAATTATCGTAATAATTTAATAACTTTTATTATTTGTTAAAAAAATATGACGTTGTTATCATATTCGGTACAACAAACATATTTTTTATAAGAAATTATTAAATTATTACGATTTTTATTACTTTAAAAATTAATCACATGGATATAGGTCTCGGTACAAGAGACATTATAAAAGATTATTAGATTATTACTTACCATACTCGGTACAACAAACATATTTTTTTTATAAAAAAATATTAGCTGAATTATCATAATAATTTAATAAATTTTACTATTTATGAAAATTGTTCACGGTGTTATCGGACTCACTACAAGAAAAATGTTTTATAAAAAATTATTAAATTATTACGATAACACGTAGTTTACGGAAAATACGTGGAGATGTTTTCGCACGTTACCTTCGATATATATATGGAGAGAACTTGAGTAAAATGCGACCTAGAAATCGCCGATTTTTCGGTGGAGATGATAATTTGAACCTTCCTTATCTATCTCCTGCAGGTTCCTTAAGCTCCGTATCGCCAAAATATCGCCTTTTTTAATTTCTAAAATCTCCTCAAAATCATCAATATTCGTTGAATCTGTCAAAAAATAGCATAAAATAACACATTATAACCAAAATTTACATAAAAAACAAAAGTAAAAAAGAAAGCAAAACTATGCACACGTGAAAATAAAAATAAAATCGAAAATGAAAAAAAAATTATAAGAACAATGCATTATACCTATAGGCTTCTGCAACCGTTTGAATCCATTAAACTGAGCTAAATCTGAAGAAAAAAAATAAAAAATAAAAAATTATGAAGAAATAAGAGTAGAGTGATAGCGAATGCTAAATCGTGGCCGTTGATTTGGTATACCTTTCTCAGAAGGATCGTGAGAGGAGAGATAAAGAATGAGGAAGCAGAGGATAGTGAGGAGTGGAATGAAGTGTATGTATTTCCGAGACGACACCGTTTTGTGATGCGGCTTTTGTGGCTTGTGCTCTTCTTCATCATCGAGTGAAGAAGCTGCTTCTGTTAGAGTTACAGTGCCGTTATCTCTGACGACGCCGTTTGGTGCGTAATGGAGCTTTGATGATGACGATGATGGTGAGGGTGAGCCCAGTGATTGTCTGTGCATCTTGTGCGCGTATGTGTGAGAGAGAGAGAGTGATGAAGAACAATGGAGAGAGAGAGAGATGAGCAAAGCGTTCTTCTTAAGCTTTTGTGTTGTTGCTGTTAATGTGTGTGTGTGTGTAGTGTAGGATTTTGATTGATTCTATAATTGAAAATGAAATAATGAGACAGTTGTCTGACCCAAAAAAAAAAAAAAAAATGAGACAGGAGATTGTTTTATTTGGAGCTTTCGGTTGAGGATGAATTCTACAGAAACGATATTATAGGCTGAAATAAGATGTGATAAGTGACATATTAAATATTGGTAAGTGAGTGTAATTATTAGAAAAAAATAATTATTGTCGGATCAGTGTTGGTAGTCTAGTCCAACGTGGATGTCTTCTTTTTAAGGAGGTAGAATGTAATAATCTCATATCGGGATCACACCCTTACAAGAAATGATATTTAAGTGTAAAAGATTCTCCCTCCTAACGAATTAGTCTTTTAAGTTGGATTCTCTTCTTGTGTATAAGTTGTTACATTCTTATGCTTGAGTTGTTAAGGTTCTCATATTATTGTAACATTATAAAAACAATACTATAGTAATGATATGTTCTTATGATTATGATTAAATAATTTTGAAAATTCATCAGTATTTGATCTTTCTCAAAATATTATATGATAATGCGAGAATCCAAATTTAAATAGTGCGCTATGGGACTCGGCTTTTGGATAATTGGGAATATTATGTAATGTAGATTAAGATAGGTAAGAGTATTTTAATGATTCGAGTATTTAGATTAATTGTTCAAGTTTAAAAAAATGATTTAACAATTTGAAGAATTCAATAACAATCACATGGCTAAGTTTTCAACTTTGACTCTCGTTAGGAAATAAAAATTTAAAATTATAAGTGATATTTTTATTTTTAGTATTTTTCACGTATACCGTAAAAACGTTTATAATTAGTTACTTTAAAGAATTGCATAATGAGGAAACCAAAGTAATATTCTTCTTATATAATTTTGGTTGCACATCGATCAATGAGAGTATACCAAATATACATATAACGAAAAATTATAATTAATATTATATCCGGTATAAAATGATTACATCTATATAAATTATAAAAATGACTCCTTCTACAATTATTCTTTTAGCTTTTTTTTTTTCTTTTAGAATTTTGGGAATCTCAAACCAACTTTTGCACACTTCTAGTTATTTCATTTCTAGGCCACAAAACCCATCTTAAGAATATGAACAACAACCAGTTGGGCTTAGGTCTAGTGATATATTACTCGTAATATTTGTAAAAGATTATGAATTAAAGTCTATATATTATATGATTTTAAACCTCTCTTCAATTTAAAAAAAAAGGAACAATGACAACAATTGAACCAAGTTCAACATACGCTTGTTGCCAACTCTTGAAATTAAAGCAATATAGGTATATATATACAAACGGTGATAAATGAATGATTAAACATAATGAAAATTCGACAACTTTGAATGTAAAAACTATCATCCACGGATAACATGTTACTAGCCCAATCTACGGGCACTACATAACAGCCCATCCTCAAACCAAAGCCCAACAATGGTCCAATCTTATAACCCATATTAGCAAATCTGTAACCCAACTAACGGCCTCGATGACATCTGTGATAATCTCACCCAACGGTGGCAGGTTCGAAATTTCTAGCAACTTTTTTTTGATAATGATGACTTGCCAAAGAGGGAAACAACAAAGAAAGCTTATTCTTTCTACTAAACTTGTACTCTGAAAATCAACTGCAACCCCACTTGTACATTACATATACACACATATAGAAAGTTCTAGAAAGACGAAAATGGTGCTGTGGGAGATCACATTGGGAACAGCGTATTTCTTGGGGCTAAAGAGAACCTACAGGCTTGCTTTGAAGATTCAACGCAAGCTTATAAGCCCTAAGCATCCTAAGATCCGTCAATTTGCTCACAGGTTTTTTTTTTTTTTTTTTTGCATTTTTTATATAATTAATGTTTGTTTTTTAATTTATTTGAGCACTGAAATGAATGTGAAGGTATATGTTTTGATGTTTTGTTTATTTGTAAATTTATTATTGATCAGGATGATTTAGTTAAGAAAATCTTAACGAAAGCGAACAAAGGAAATGACTCTTAATATAAATAAATGCCGTTGTTGGATAAATAGCCGACTGCACGTAATGGAATAATTTTTGATTTGGTTTGGTTTAAGAAATTGTTAGTGAAGGTAACAAGATGGACTTTTTTTATTTGTAAATTTATTATTGATCAGGATGATTTAATTAGAGTTAAGAAAATGTTAACGGGAGCTAACAAAGTAAGTAACTCTTAATAGGAACGAATTTGGTTTTTTGAGAGAAGTAATAGGAACAAATTTCACGTAATGGAATCAAAATTAGTTGTTTTTTTTTTTTCTGGTTTGTTTTGGTTTAAGAAATTGTTAGTGAAGGCAACAAGATGTTTTTCTTTTTTTAGTTTGTAAATTTATTGAATAGGACGACTTAATTACTGTTCAAGTAATAAGAACTAACAAATGAGACGACTTTCGATAGGAACGATGCTGTCAGATGCGCACAACTGACACCACCTAGTTGTAAGACTTAGTTTGGCTGGTTGTTAAATTGCTAAAACAGGAGAAGATATTAATTACATAGCATTGAGCTGTGAAAATTTTATTAATCTCTTTTGATGATTGAATGTAAGATGCACTTATAGATCCCAAAACATGTAGGATGGATATTTAAGAGAATTAGTATCAATGGAATTACTATCGATAAATTTATGGGAAGGAGACGATAGGAGTCTCAAATTGAATACCAGAGATACTTGGTGTAAAATTCATTAAGTGTGGTGTTTTATGTGTGTTGTGATATTGGCTGGTACCGAGTTCTTCATTTGCTGTACATCAGCCTCTGCCAGTAGATAAGATAACACTGTTTATTTATGTTAAAAAATGAACGATTTGACCATAAGAAAGAAAAGAGCTACACCGAAGCTTGAAGGAATAATTGATTAGTCAGAGGGGGTGAAACAATGTTTTGCATTCGCTGAACATTTTAAAAAAAAAAGAAGAAAGATTTGTATTCACTAATGTACTGCCTGGAAGTTAAGTTTGTTAACTCAAAATTCTTTGCTTACTAAGATTGAGGATGCACTCAGAGTACCTCTGTAACCTTTCCTTAGGTGATAACAATACTCCAGTGGATTTGAAGAAGCCACAGGAATAGCATCATCGTATAGCCTGACTAAAATCTAGTCCCCATGTGTAAATTGAGTCTTTGTGACAGAATGCTATTTTAGGTATGTTCTATTTACGTTTAGTCTACGTGGCATGTAAATGGGAGATCATTTGATGTGACTAAGAATGCACATGTTGATGTGATAAATTTGAGTTGTTTTTTTTTTTGGTCTGGATAAATTTGAATTGTTGACGGAGATATTTTTACCAAGGGTTAGGCTTCACCGGTACACAGTTTTGCATAAGCGATTTATTTACACCTAATTGTTGGTGTTCTTTTATGATATAGAGAGTGAAGTAGTCTCATCATTACAAATCTGTGCAAATTTCTTTACTCCATGTATACATTTGTCTCAATGCTGTGAAGGATCAGAATGTGACATATAGTAAGACAAAGGGTCATTTTGAAAGAGTTTATAAGGGCAGGAACTTGGATTAATTCTACTTGGGGGTTATTTACCCAGTAAGATCTGTTTTGGGATATTTATGCTTAGTAATTTAGCAGAAAAAAAAAGAAAGAGAGAGAAAGAAAAACAAAGTATCAGTTATGTCACCAATAAATAGTCTAATATTTGAGATGGTGCATAGTTGATAAACATATGGATGAATGGATTTTGCTAGCCACTCCTCGAGTTAATTTGTGTATGCACTTAATAAATACTCTTACACGGACTATACGATTAACTTTTACCCATGCTAGATGAAAGCTTCTAGGCTTACTTTTCTGTATGTGACATATAAGGGCAATTAGGTGCATGAAGCTCCCACTATATGTGGGGTCCGGGGAAGGGTTGCATCCACTTTGGGGTTTATTAATGTTTTAATTTTGAAAGTGCATCTGCTAGATTGACAATCGTAGTTTTGCCTTTTGCTAGATGAGAAATCTTTGATTTCACCAACTTATTGCATGATACTTGATTAATCCTATATTTTCTTGTGGATGATTGATGCTTTTACATGTGTTGATTTGTGTACATGATCCTGAAATTGTAGGATTTCTTAATATCTATGTACTATGTAGCTGTAGAATTTCCGAGATCTATTTATTTATTTTTGGGATCTATATATAAGAAGTAGGAGGAATGTTCTCTCTTTCCATCTGTGAAGAAGATTAATCAACTTGTAAATTTGTTTAGTATATGGCATTGATAACTAAAATTGTGAAAGGGCAGAGAGCTAAGCACTGGATGGTTGAAGGAGGAGGAATTAGTGATATTTTGTGAAGTATTGTCTTCACAAATTTGTTAGAACTCGATTGAACCTAAAGGAGAAATAATAGTGGACTTGTTTTGAGGGAAGGGTGCAATTAGTAAAGGGTCGGGGAAGGCCGATGGCTAGTTGACAATCTTTGTTCGGGAGAAGAGAAATAAGGAACCTGCTCCAAACCAAATCAGAAGAATCCTGCTTTCTGTTGACTGATTGATTACTTTTACACAAACGAAGATTTAATGACTTGTTTCCTCCCAATTGTTTTCTGCTATCAGAGATATGATACTCCAAAACACTTAAGGTTTTAATATTTTACAATGAAATTACACCAGAAGATGAGAGCTATTAGTCCTTTTCCTGACAGAAGTTTGTTAAGCCTGACTGGTTTTGGTTCTCATTCTCGTCAAAACTGCTTCTGTTTGTTATATGCCACTCCTGACTGACAATTGATGAAAAACAGGATGAGAAGTATTGTTTTAAATCTCACAGTGGACTTACCAGCGTAGCCACCGGTACCCGGGATGAGTGTGTCGTGTATGACATAATTATCTTTGTATTTTAATCAGATATGGAATTTTTGGCACAGCTTCCACCGCTTCTCCCCTCCCCTTCTCCATTCTGAGATTTTTTGGTGATCTTGGGTTATAGAAGGAAAAAAGTATATTTTATTGGAGATCCTATAGATGTTATCGATCCTTGAAATATCTTCATGGTGACTTTCTTGTTTCTCCTTGGGTTTACAACCATTGTGAAACGAAGCCTGCACACAGACATGGTGTTCATAAAGACCTATTAAAGTCTTTTCTCCTTTATCAATTTAACCTTTTCCCAGTGAGAAAGCTCAAGGTCAAAAAAAGATAAGGAGATTTCTGCTCTAAAGAAGAATGAGACATGGGACCTTTTTACCTTATGCCAAAACAGCTGCAGATGCTACTAGTTTTATGTATTAGATCAATCTGACACAATAAGAGATTCTAGTCTTACATTTGACACGAATGTGATTTCTTGTGATCACCTTTTTCTTGTTTTTGATCAGTGATTTCTCTTGAAACCTATTATTCGAGTTCTTCCTCTATGTTCTTTATGACTATGCCGGTGATCCCAATGGCTCACTTTAGCCTAGCTTGTCACTGCCACCAGTGGTGCTTTGTGGCTTAACATTATGTATCCTCAGTCGAATGTACCTTCGTTCTTAGATTGTGTTTTCTGAGAGGCACTTCATGTCTTTTATAACGTCCTTTTTCCTTTCAGTTTCCTTTATGCAATGTATTGCTTACATTTCTTTGCATGATAGACGAACTCGGGCTGTGTTTGATATGGCGCTCAAGGTTCATAAAAAAATACAAGAAAGAGATATTGAAGCTGGAAGGAACCTCGGCAACTGGATACTAAGGTGGCTTGATAAAATGAAGCCATCAGCTGAGATTCGAAAGCATCCTTCTGATGGTAATGCAAGCACAAACACAACGAAGCAGCTATCAGGCTCATCTAATCTGAAAAGTTCGGGGAACTTCCAGAAATTTGATGGAAAAAGTGGCAACCGGGATTCTGACAGGCATCTCTTTACCTCGTCAAGGAACACATGGCCAAAATCCTTTCCCATTGTTGGAACGATGATGAGGCCAACAAAGCCAGCCGGAACAAATATCCAGTATAGGCATTTTAATGTCAGTAGGCCTGGGACATCGAGAATAAATCACGGAAGATTTGGTTTCGAAGGAGTGATCCGAGAGGACATAATGCAGTGGATTCGGCATAACTAATCTGAGTGACTATCTTGGTTTCTTTACTTCTCGCGTCATGGAAAATCGATGGCTGAGCTAGATTCTATCGAGTTTATGTCGAGCGAGTAACTTGCAAAACGAACATAATAATGGATGCTAGGAATATGATGTTTGAAAGCGTCTTTTTTCTTGTTCTGCTTGGTCCAGAGGATAATTTTTAGTTTTTTTGGTCTCAATCTGTTTGTGGTTATGTACATTCTATATGGCCTTCTGCATTCTTTGTGAAAAAGTTGTACGATTATGGATGATTGATTTCAAACCTGAAACCTTTCCCTCCATTTTGATAATAGATTAGTGTCCAAGGTATTACAATGAGAAATAAACCACAACCAAGCTGATCTCTCCTTCATTTACAACAAAAAATGACTCCAATCAAGCCAAAAAAAATCCCCGATTTCTTACATCTCTCTCTATTGTGATTACTTCATCAAGATAAGCCTCCAAATCTCTAAATTTCGTTATTGATGCATCGATATTTTTCTAGGAATTATGCCTCATACTCGCTTGTAACTTCAATTTATTATTTATCCACATCGAACTCTTCTCCGAGTTCTCTGTTTTCGTTTTATCAATCAATTGAGAAAAATCCCTAATTTTACTGTTCGCAAAACCCATCTGAATTTTTTTTTTCCAGTTAAAAAACCCTAATTACTTTCTTTTTTTTCCATTAATTGTATCATTCTCTATTATTAGAGCTGAGCGCATACTGAATATTATAAGAAGCCCCTGATGTGGGAATAGTTCACAGAACTAATTTTTCTGTAAATCAAAACGAACCTTGGACAATATTTGCGCACAAGAAACCACAAAAAGGTTGGATTGCATATTAAAATCAAAATTCTACCTTGCTTTGGAATTCTTTTTTTTTCTTTGCTTTTCAATTATTTGAATTTAATCTGGATTTCAATTGCTAAAATTTAAGCGAAATCCAACTTGCTTTTAATTTATTTTTTTCAATTTTGTTTGTTAATATCTAAATGAAGTTTCTATTGTCAGCAAAAAATTAACACTAATTTGAATCTTTTTGTTTCTAATTGTTTATGAATTAGATTACAGTTAATGTTAATTTTGGATTGTTCGGATGATGTTAGATGTGTATTATTTTGTTTGAATATCATGTGTTACTTGTCGGGTTTATTTATTCCGAGTAATTTTTGTTTTAGGGATTATATTTGTGTTGTAATGATAAGTATATTATTTTGTAATTCCGGAAAATATTGTTCGATTTCAATGTTTACTATCTCGGCAGAACAAGTATTTTTTTGGATTATATTTTGCGTAGAAATTGCCTGATTTGTAGCATGAAAGACCAATAATTTTATTTTATTTTGACGTGAGAGAAAAAAGAATCAGGGGAGATAAAATTTTGGCCGGCTCGCTATTCGTTGGAAAAATTCCAACGGTCATCTAATTTCTTTTTTTGTTTTTCAAATTTTTTTCTCCAATAGTTGAAACAGAAGGGCACTATAGTACTTTAACTTGGTCTAACACTTTGACTGTTAAAATCTAACTAACAGAAGGACTAATATAATATTTTTTTAAAATACAGAAACTTGTTTGGTTTTTAATATAAATTTCAGGGACTAAAATGACATTTTCCCCGTTTCTCAAATGATCTAGGTATTGCATCAAATGTGATTGCAAAATTCTTTGCACTATACTAACAAAAAAAAGGGGGCATTTACCCTTTCATATACATATACTTGTAATTACCTAGTATAATTGTATAAGCTTAATTAGTCCAATAAAATCTGCATGAAAATCGATAGACCAGATCATAATACCATTAACACCATAAGAAAATAAAATAAACAAAGAGGACGACGGATAATGTTAAAAAAAAATGTATTCAAAGAATATTTTGTCCCTTACAATTTTTTAATTTTTTCAAATTGATAGTTAAAACTAGTAATAATTTAAGGTTCTGTTTGGTCTAGTTGTGAATTTTAGTTTTTGAGTAGTAGAGCTTTTAGTATGAGAGTTTTTGTTAGAAGTGCTGTTAGACCAAAGTCGTTCGTTGTTTGGCCTTAGCATATTAAAAGTACTGTTCACTGTCAATGAACCTGTTTGGCCCATTACGAGAAAAGTATTACAGGTTATAGAATCGATCAAAAAGTACAAAATTAAAGTTATTAAACTGTTTGTCCGATAAAGTACTTATATGAGAACAAACAAAAACTCTTTTTTCATGACACAATTAATATAAAACATAGGTATGAGAAAAATAAAAGATATGCAAAAGATTATCTAAAAAATTCATTAAAAGATAGAACCATAAAAATTACAGATAAGTTGTGTAATCATTTAAGAAGCTATAGAATTAAATAACAATGTGAGTCAACATATTTTACGATGAAATTGGGTATTCAGCCAACTACTCAATTCTGTCTTTATTGTTGATATTGAGGGATGCCATACTTTTTGTTTCCACTTAAAAGACGACTTTTATTCATTATAGAATCATAAAACAATATATATATATATATATATATATATATATATATATATATATATATAATTCACCTTTAATGTTTTCAAAAATTATATGTGAATCAAGCCGATAATTTCAATTCCTAATCACATTGATCATTGTAAGCATCATACAAAGAGTAGAGATGCTACGTACATTAGATAATTGAAAAATTGATCTTTGCTAACTTAACTCTTATTTACGCGCATATGTATATATATATGTATGTATTATATAACGTATACAACAATCTAAACAAATTTGAGACTTTCAATTAATACAATATAATATATACAAATTTTAAATATTAAAAGAAGCAATATGGAACTTGCTCGTGAGAGAGATGGATGATTATTTAGATATGTTTTACTAGTATCTTGTTCTTCCTTGGGAGAAAAAATAAGTTGGAAGATGAGAATTAAGAACGATGAACGTCTATTAGGGTAGGGAAACCTATTAAAAATTTTAAGGGCAATGTTGGGTTTTAAAAATATAATAAGGGGTATTTTTGAGAGAAAAAAAAAGTAAAACAGCTTCCCGCATAATATAAAAATAGTTTCGCAAAAGCTTTTTTTGAAAAGTTCCAATTTGAAGCTTCTAATTTTTAACTTTTTTCAACTTTGGCTTTTGCCTAAAAGCGCTTTAAAAAATGGGTCAAATAGGTTGACTTCAGTTTTTAGACTCATAAAAAACACTTTTAAGTTGGTCTAGTAGTATAATTCTCGCTTCAAATGTGTGATGTTTCGATATCGAATTTCATATATAACATTATAAGTGGTATAAAATTATTTAAAGAAAGAGGCCTTTGTAAACAAAAGTTATAGAGAAGTTGATTTAAGCTCTGTTTGGTCTAATTTTTAGACTCATAAAAAACACTTTTAAGACTCAAAAAATTAGACCAAACAGAGCCTAAATCAACTTCTCTATAACTTTTGTTTACAAAGGCCTCTTTCTTTAAATAATTTTATACCACTTATAATGTTATATATGAAATTCGATATCAAAACATCACACATTTGAAGCGAGAATTATACTACTAGACCAACTGGCCAGTTAAAGGCCTCCTTTCCAATATAGACAAGGGCTTATTTGAGATACAAATTTCACCCGTATAGAACTTACTTAAGAAAATAAAAACCTTAGGGGCTTAAGTATAATATTCAGATAAGGGGCTTTCATATTTTTAAATCAAAACAAAAAAGAAAAAGAAAAATAAAAGAGAGAAACAAAAACACGATAAAAATGACAAGTCTCTGAAACCATTCCCAGCTTTGTAAGCAAATTAAATTCAGGTAATTTATCTCCCCGAACAACTTTCGATAAGAATAAGTGGGATTGTTAAATTTATATAATTCACTCCACGTAGTGGGATAAGGGTTGGTTTATTTTGGTTTTATATTTATCTCTAATATTTTTTTGCCATTTTTAATTTATAGCAGCAAATAAATAAGCATCAAATAGTTGATATGAGATTTTGGGTATTTAGTTTTTGATTGCTAATGTGTGCATTTTCAATTATTGGTTCCTCTGTATATAAATCTCATATTTGTGATTGCAGTAGAATTTTACTTCATTGAAGGAGTAGTGTCATAAGATTCATATATTCGACTTAACCTAGTTGAATAAGGCTTAGTTTGATTTGAATCGATTTGGTTTTTAATTTAAATAGATGGAATGCAGAAATAATTATAGGCCCTTGTGAAAAAGCACTATCATTATATAAATAAATAAAGAAATTAATCATTTAATTGGTTTTTTTATACTTAATCTTGTTTTCCTGTTTTGATTTATTGTAAAGGATGATGAATTTCATCCGGGTTTTCTGTTAAATGGAGAATTATAAGCATAATTATTGATCTAAGGTTGCATTTTAGTAGTTTCTTTTATGTGCACTAACTATAAAGTGGAATCATATGTTGTTTGTGATATTATGATCATTATAGAAACTTGATTTGCTTTCTTGAGTTCTATCTAATGTTGTTTGCCGTTGAGATTACTTTATTCCTAAAGGGGCAGTCCGGTGCATGAAGCTTCCACTATGCACGGGACTAGGGAAGGGTTGGACTCGGTTTGGGGATACTTGTGGAAAAAGATAGAAAAAAAGGAAAAATGATTATAAGATCAAGGGATTGTTTTATAAGGAGTGAAAAGTCAAAAAAGAGTCATTTTACTGGCCTTTTTGATTAGCTAGAATTTATGCTGTCTTGCTCCTTTGGTTTGTTTCCGTGCACTTTTCTTCGTAAAGTTTTAGTTTCGATGAGAATTTGTGTCATTTAGTTGTTGAAATTACCTTTTCTTATTCTTTTTTTTTTTCCGAGGCAGTCCTGTCTTCCTTGGAATGCTTTAAATTTTCTGCTGTTAACAGGATAGTTGCCTCATTTTAGCTTCCTTTTTTCCGGGCCTTATTTACTTACTGGACTTTATTTTAGGATTTGCAGTCTTTGCTCTAGATTACGTAATTGTGCCTCTTTGTATATCTGCTAGCTGCTAGGTTCGACATGTGATGGAGAATGGAAATCATGGTAATGAGAGTTTTTGCCGCGTATCTTTGTTTTAGTGGTCCTTTTCTCTGTTCGTTGTATGTGTAGTAGCTTAGGCACAAGATCATCTGTATGGCGGAGCTGAAACAAGTGATAGTAAATTCTTAGACAAGGTTTATGCTTTAAACTTCTAGGTTTACCATATTCGTGAGAATATTGAAATTGGAAAGACCTTTTAGCTTTGAGTTTTCAGATGTCAGAATGAGGGTGTAAGCAGACAACAAAGTTTGGGTCTCTCTTGTTTTCTGTGGATGGCAGCACTTCTGTGTGCACTGCTTTCTAACCCGTGTGATATATCACAAATGATAGAGTTCCTAATTAGTCTAATACACCAATTTTCGCTTGCAGTTTACATAAGTGACAGAAAATTATGATGGAAATAGCAGACAGGGCTGTTGGGCTGCTTCTCTCTGTCATCAGCTTGTCGATCTTCACTTACTATACATTCTGGGTCATTATCCTGGTAAGTATTGACTTAAACTTTCATATAAACTTTTCTTAAGCTTGTGGAAATCTTTATTCATATATTCTTTTATGTCCTTTCAGCCATTTGTTGACAGCGATCACTTTGTGCACAAGTACTTTCTACCCCAAGAATATGCCATCTTCATTCCTGTGTTTGCTGGTGTTGTGCTTTTCTGCTTCTTATGCATGTTCATTGGATACGTGATGCTGAAATCCAAAAAGAAAAAGGCATGATGCTACTTCTGCAATCTGCTTCACTGTTTTGGTAGTACTTACAATTTTTCTTTCCGATTTTTACGTTACGCCATTATTGACCTAAATACGTTTTGCTTCCAAGTGTAGTAGTATAATTTATGATTGCCAAGTACAGTTGTGGGCACTTTAGTTGTTTGAATTTTGTGGATTCCTTGTTTTAAGTACAGATTCATGCATAGTTCAGACCGTCTTAAATATGCGACGTTGATCTTTCTACCTCAAATGACCAATCAGAAAGTATTTTGCTGTTAGATTAGAAAATTTGATAATTTGTTACGGCTGTGCCTGTTGGTTTACCTCGATGAGTTTCAGTTAAATTAGATTGCCGTTTCAGATGCTTCAATTCTTCTCGGGTTTTGCTTAATCTTGCGTAATCTTCATGCATTCTGCACGAACCATTTTCAATGCTCCAATTCTTCTTGGGTTTTGCGTAATCTTGTGTAATCTTCATGCATTCTGCTCGAGCCATTTTTCTTTTTCTTTTTGTTTTTTGTTTCTTCGGAAGCAGTAAGCTTCAGAAGAATAGACAGAGAAAATAGGATTGGCAAGTAAAAGATCAGTTCAGTGAGCTACCTCCATGCTTGAAGCCATTTTAAACGCTTCTCATGTTTCTTGCAAGCATGTGCGATCATTGTGTATGCAATTTGCAATTTGAAGCATAACTGCAAGATTAATTGAAAAATGCTTACTACTAGCTTTCATCCGCACCCATGACCCAAAATTGAGGAAAGACTCTTCACTCCAAACATTGAGAAAATACTCTTCAGTCCGGACAGCCGGACCTGCAAGAAGAGTCTGGGGCCTTCCTCCTGTGAGGTCGAGACTCTCCAGACAGAAGAGCTTCCCAATATTGAGTTCTTGTTGTTCGAAATGCTTTCACAGCTTTACCAGGTAAAACTTGCATACAGAGGACTAATGGGAAGTGCTTCTATCTATCCTTTTGCCACTCTCACAAACATGTGATGTGGGCCCCACCTTTTATTTCATGAGATTGAATGGTGTCAGATAGAAGCATTTTTCGAGCACCAATAAGAAGTTGGTGGCATTGTGCTAAAGGACTTTTGCAGGATCCACATGCCAAGGAAGAGATATGCATATGTTAAGATCTAACGGCAATAGTAAGTGATGTATAAGGTAGGCGGCGGGGTATAAAGTAGCGAATTGGGTAGCAAAAAGTTGTACGGCCACTAGATTGATATTTTAATATACCTTCTACTTTAGCAAGTTTTGTGCTCTCTGATATTAAGTTATCTGGAATTGGTTAATCTCGGATTATATACAATCATATTAGTGTAATTTGGATCAGTTAACAATTTGTTTTTTTAAGTTTGAATACTGAGTTTTCCAACGAAAGTAGCTGACAGTCAATTGAATCTCTCTTTTGATAAATACGAGACATCTAAGCCATACAAGTAAATAGATCTATTCATAAATTTTGTCATCCTATTTTATTAGATCCGGGGTATGATATGGTTCCGAAGGATGAATCGGATATGGACAGTTCCAATAAAATTTCATTCTTGAACAAAAATTCATTTTTGGATTTATTTTGATAAGAAAAAAAAAAAACGTGAACGGGATTAAATTGATAATAAAATAGAATCTTGGGTACGTAAACATAAAAGCATCTAATTCTGGGTACGTAAACAGAAAAGCTTCTAATTCTGGAGAAGAAATTATCTAGCCAAAAGCAAAGATACGTGGTCTGTGTAAAACAAGTTTTGCTGCGAAACAAAAGCCTCAACTGCAAAGCAAGAACACCTCTGCCATCAATGGAGGTAAGAATCTCGGCTAAGGCATAGCCACAGTTGGAACCCTGCGAGGCTTTTCTAGGCTGACACTAGGATTAAACTTTGGGGTGCATAATCTCATACAAAAGAAGGATGGCTCGAGTTAATTATATACAAAACCTACTAAGACTAATTTCAAATAAATTATCTCTTGGTTAATTTGAATTCAAGACGTGAACAAATCTTCTATCATTATTTGAAACGCTTCACCACTAGACTAAAGTTGATTCGGATAGTTGATAGCAAAGATATTAGTTCAATCCCGAATCACATCTAGGCCTTTCTAAAGTATTGTGGTACAATCATATAATACAGACATGCATGATTCGATCAAGGCTGAAGACCCTCCCTTGATTTCTGATATTTTTGCTCCATAATGAATCAAAATGCGTATACAAATTAATTATTACGGACTCAAGAGTTCGGTGAAATGGTTAAGTAGTAATCTGTTATAATTAGAGATTTTGAGTTCGAACTACGGTTTCAGCCTCCACTAACCATTGTATCAAAAACAAAAAATAGCATAATGGTGTAATACCCATCTAAATTACTTTAAAGATAGCGAGAAGTTTGATCATATAGCTTATCTATATTTCCTTATAGAGATCTAAAAACGATAAAATCCTTCAAAGGTCAATATTAAGTAATACCTGAGAGTTATCTCTTGTTTTTAAGCCCAGGAATTATCACATAATTATGATAAGATCTTGTAAAAATATACAAATCATATATAAACATGGTAGTTGTTTGTAAGTAATACATGTGTTTTTTTTGCTAATTTTTTTATGTACTTTTCACAAAGTGAAATGAAATTTCTCTTGCTAACCGAGCAAGAACAAAAAAAGGTATGAGAAACCTACGATTTCACTTTCTTCCCAAATTCATGTTTTTTGAACTAGTAATTGATAATCTAACCCAAAAAAAAAATTGAAGTCAAGCCGGATGCCCTAATTTTCTGGTTTTAATCTCGTTAAAGATGTTATGTTCCTTTTCATTCTCATTCTGATTCTGACTATCTATGTCTTTCATGTTTCACTAGGTAGGACCAAATTTTGAGATATCGCAAAGTTGATGAAATCTGCTCCATGGAAAGGACATTGCCGTGCATTAAAGCTCAATATTTGTATGTCTTACAGATACCAATTATCATATTTCTTCATTCACAAATGAAAAAAAAAAAAAAAATCAAATTTCAAGAATTGCCACATTGTTGACTTGTATCAACCCTTTCATCAATCAAAATATTCAAGCAGTAATACTACTAAACTGACTCGAAAAACAAATAAAGAAAAAACGAAAATATCTAAAAAGAAATAACTAGTAGCTTATAGGAAATTCTCAGAAAATTCACAAACCAACCCTGATTTGCTATCGATCCTGGAAATTAAAAATCTGAAAAAGAAAAAAAAAAAAAAAGCCCCCAAGGGATACCCTAGTGGCAGCAAGGAATGGTAGTACCCAACATAGCCTGGATTCGAAACTTTTTGGTTGCATATTAGATTCACACTCTTGATTAACTCGTTGTATGTATTGGAATGTACTGCTGCACTCGGAAATTTACTAGTTGATGGTGGGCTCTTTGAAATGCCTTTTTAGATATTTCTCAATGTTCCAGCTATTCACGAAATGTGAGAAGCAAATAATTAATCGAAGAATTTCTTGGAAATCCATTCATTCTTTTTTCTTTGATAGATGAGGTCAGAACTGGGTTCGAATCCTACCGAGAGCTCCACTAGAGATCAAATATTGCTAAAGAAATAACAAGATCTTTCTTTTGTCCACCAGATCCAACCGGTGGTCAGGCCCCGCTAGTTGAATTCTCACGTCATCAAAAAAGAAAAAAAAAATTGAAATCATTCAAAGAAAGATATATGTAATATATACCTGAGAACTTTTCATCTGTGATCTAACCCCAGGAATTATCAAAGGCAGCAGAAGTAATCGCCTGAGAAAACTCCTGGAAATTGATCATCCCATCTCCATCAGTATCAGCCTCTTTAATCATCCCAGTGAGCTCTTCTGCAGTCAAGGCGTGGCCAAGCTTGGCCATGGAGTGAGCCAACTCCGCAGCCGTGATATATCCATTGCCATCTCTATCAAACATCTTGAACAATTGCTTCAACTGCTCATCTGTGTATGGTGATTTAGCTGGAAGAATTTCAGGTGCCACTAGAGATACAAACTCAGAAAATTCAACCAGGCCATTGCTGTTCTTGTCTGCTTTCTGGATTAGTGCTTCGAGTTGATCAGGACTTGGTTTTAATCCTAGTGATCTTAAGAGTGATCCGAGCTCGAGTTGTGTTAAGCTTCCATCGTTGTTTCTGTCGAATGATCTGAAGATTTCTCGTAGCTCTGCAAGCTGTTCATCGTCTAGTTTCACCGGCTCTTCACTGCTCATTTCCTGTTTTATGTTTTCTGGGCAGGCTCGAGATCTTGATTGTAGATTTTGCGGTCTACAGCTTCGTATCTTGCTCTTTCTTTCTGATCAACCTTTCTTGGTGTGTGATCAAAATGGATAAGGGGTGTTTTTGTTAACAGGTTCCGAGATCTTGATTGTGAATTTTGCGTCTCGCTCTTCTTTCTAATCAACCTTTCTTGGTGAAGATGGATAAGGGATGTTTTTGTCAACAGGTTTCGAGATCTTGATTGTGGATTTTGTGGTCTACGGCTTCGTATCTCTATGCATGTATATGCAATGTACATCAACCTCGAAATTTTGAAATTTTCTTCTGCAGCTGATCCAAGAAATGGAAAATTCTCTCTAGACACTTCAAACTGATCTTCAACCTATAAAGTTTACCAATATGTGCCCCCCTCTATCTCTTTCTCTTTATGTTGACCTTCTCTTATTGATCCAAAATATTTTATGGATTAGCCTAGTAATTAGTGAAACTTTCACGAAATAATAGGATCTTTATTCAACAACTAATATAATATAATTGATGCTTCTTTGTCGATCAGGAAAATTATTTATATGCTCTTTTAACTATAGTGTAAAGGATAAATTGATCGATAATCTTTCAAAATGAATATTTTGTTCTTTAAGTTTAGGGTAAATTTTATACTTAGTTTCCATTGTTTGTTATTTTTTTCAAGTTAATCATTAATGTTTTAAAAAATTCATAGAGGTCTCTAATGTTTATAAAGTGATTTAAAATGGTCCCTATTATTTAAAATTAGCCAATTTAGTCTCTATTGTTTCCCATAAAATTTTATTTAGTCCCCAAATAAGGATAACATGCATGGATTGAATTAAACTTTTTTATGAAATAATAAGGACTAAATTGAATTTTTTAAAAAATAATAAGGACCAAATTGGCTAGGTTTGAACAATAGGGACCATTTTGAATAACTTTTGTAAATATTAAAGACCTTTATGAATCTTTTAAAATATTAAAGACTATATTAAAAAAATATTTAAACAATAAGGACTAAGTGTGAAATTTACCCTTAAGTTTATAATAATGTGATGTCGTTAATTCTCATAAAAAAATTTATCCAAAATTTAACGATTTTGACACGAGATCAGCACGTACCTCAAAAGTCTTGAATGAAACTTTAGTCAAAATCATTAAGTTTTGGATAAAATTTGGGTCGGGAGTTAACGGCTTCAAACAATTATAAATTTAGAGAGTAAAAAGTTTATTTTAAAAGATTGATAATCAATTCATCCCCTATTTTATAGTTGAGGGATCCTACAAGTAATTTATCCTTGTCTATATTAAATAATTCTTAATCGTAATGAGTGAAATTTAGTAGTGATGAAATGTCCAAACAATAACTATATAACGTAATGTTACCAAGAGATTCAAGTCCATTAAATAAAGCTTAATGCTTCTTTTAGTTTTCTAAATATTCAAATTATGCAATCATGGCACGTGTTGGCCGGTTCTTTGCATTTGAACAATTTTTTTTTTTCGCTCTTATTTTGCTTTTCTATTTTTTATTTTTTAAATATTTTTATTTTTATTTTTTTGCTAACATGAAAAACATTTTTACCTAACCAATCCACGAAACATAGATCATATTAGCCACCATTCACTAATATTGGATAGAATACATCAGCGTCCTTTCGTTAGTCTAACGATTGAATATGAACCAAAACTTTTGAAGTATAGCGACCCAATTCAAAACATATATCAAATAAATTAAAATATAATTCTTAACGATATTAGTTATACTTGAACTTAAGACCTCTTTACAAAGGAGACTGATCACTATTATTAGGGCGACGCTTGGGGTCTTTAAAAGAAAAAAGTTGTTTAGACCTTTTTTTTTTTTTTTTTTTAAGACAAATTTATTACAAAAGGCAAGGCGAGCGGCACAAATGGCGAGCATTTCGTGAATCAAGCACGTCTTTCCTGCCGCTGATGGGGGGGACCTTATGACTTTGTCGACTTTTCCTAAATTGCTTTTTTGTCGATTTTTCAATGAAATCTTACAAATGGTGTTCGCATCCAATGACCTTAAGCACGATATTAGTTTTTCTTGAAAAAACTAAGGGTAAATTTCACATTTAGTCCTTATAATTTATACATTTTTTAATATCATCTTTAATATTTTAAAAGATTTGTAATAGTCTCTAATATTTATAAAAGTTATTCAAAATAATCATTATTATTCAAAATTAGTCAATTTAATCCTTATTATTTTTCTAAAAATTCAATTTAGCCCCCAAATGGGATCCCATGTAAGGACTAAATTGAATTTTTTAAGAAAATAATAGAGATTAAATTAATTTTTTTTTAAAAATAATAGGGACTAAATTGACTAGTTTTAAGGACCATTTTGAATCACTTTTGTAAATATTAGGAACTAATATAATTTTTTTGAAATATTAAAGCTCAACTTGAAAAAATGTGTAAACAATAGGGACTATATGCATAATTTATCCAAAAAATAATAAGAAACTCACATTAAATCGAATCTAAAATTATAGACAAAATCATACTAGTTCAATTTCAGATTACCAATTACGTGCTGCAACAATATATTTCAATACATATATCAAATAACTTAAGAAAGAAAATTGAGATCTTTAATCGACAATTTAATAATTATACATCACAATACATACATCAAGTGAATTAAAAAAATAATTAAACTCAAAATCTTTGATTCACAAACTAATAATGGTCTGTTACGGGAAGCTGTTAGTGTATTGAACTTGCCATGCATCACTGGTGAGAGTAAAGAAATGGGCAAGAACGTTTTAAAGTTTGGGACTTGGGATGTGGACAAAAGAGGGCTTTTAGCACTTGCTTTTTTTTTTTCTTTTTTTTTTTTTGTCGAAAATCTCATTTATTTCATTAACTTTAAAAGCGATAATAAAATATTTACAATCAGTTTACTCTAGTATTTTCAAACACTAAATAAAGATTTAGATCATCTCATATATATGAAATAACATTATTTGAGAGAATTAGAAGAACACCCATCCAATTGGTTGAAAGAAAGCCTAATCTTACATTTTTAACAAGCCAATCAATTACTTCATTTACTTGACGACAAACGTTCAAAATTCTAACACTCCATTGCGATGACAAAAGAGTCTTAGCACTTGCTATTCATACCCCTAATTTTCATTACCCAATTTGTTGTTGGATTTTGATTGCAAAAAAAAAGTGAAAGCAAATTGGTGGATTATACAATTTTAATCAGTTGACTTTGTTTTATTTGGATGTCCATGTGAAACTTTTATTCTTGATAATTTTTTTTATGATCTCCGGCAAATTTTTTTAGGTTTTTTGTTTGTTTTATTTTGTTGTCCGACTTTGTCTTCAAACAAATCGAAAAAAAAACCAACCCGAATGTTTTCTAATTCGCCTTGAGGATTGGAAAATGCTTAGCGAATATTCATATATGGTTCAATATTATTATGGTTACTCGACAATGGGCTCAATTTTCATGCCCAAACTGAAGAATGAGAGATCTACATATTTGCATTATAGTGACAAAACCACCTTAATTTCTTTCATTACTTATGAGATTGAACTTTTTGTGGTATAGCAATGCGTTTCAAATCAATTAAGGATCATATAATATTTATGACGAAAGAGTATAGGCTTGAATTTAAAATATTGAACCACAATAAGTCATGACTATCTGACTGTTGGTGTATTATTGATATATTATTTTAGCACATTTTTACTTAAATGTTGTTAGTTTTTGAGTAATTTATGAGCAATTCGATTGGTTTCATGTTTGTTTTGCGATATAGGTGAATTATATGAGACAATATGGATTTTGAGCCAAAGATTGAAGAAAAATGAGTAAGGACGAGCTTTCATGCGACTTGTGAAGCAATTGAAGAGAAATCAGAAATAGCGCAGTCGTAGAGCAGCTGCACAGCATCGTAGGAAATTTAAGGGCAATTTTGTAAAAAGGCGCGAAAAGAAGAAACCCTAGGTTATAAAGAGGAAAATAAACGTGAGAATGAGAGGGCTTTGCTAGCACCTGGTTTTTGTAGCAGAAGAAACATTCTAGAGGGGATAAAAACTTCAGGATTCGCGAGTTGAAGACGGAGAACAATCTGAAGACGGACTTCTACCACGATTCTTCTCCAAATCCTTGTTTTCTCTATCTCTCTTATCATGAATTATACTATATTTTGGATTTTATTTAATTTTTTAATGATATTCTAAGTTATTTTTCTAGGGCTACGATATAGCCAGATTATGAATATTTGAAACCTTTGATTTTAATTCATTGATGAACTATTCCATATATGCGTTGAGTATTTCATGCTAAGTTTAATGCTTGTGATTGCCTGATCAATAATTGCATGATTCATGGTTTGGTTTGAGACTGAGAAGTGATAACTAAATTAGACCACATGTGAAATACCATTAAATCGTCATAAGCTAGTGATAATTATGAGGTCTAGTGCAGCACTTGAATTTTTAGGGCTTAATGCGTTCCATAAGTTCACAGTTATCACAAAGATGTAGTTAGCTTACTTATTGTGATAAGTTATTGATGCTTGAAAAATATTTATATCTACCTTAGCAAAATTGTTAGCAACGTAAGGAATAGGCGTCAATTGATTTAAATCAATAGTTTCAAATATGATTAATTTTGGTGAAATCGGAATCCTTAGAACTTTTTAACTATTGAATTATCATCTTTTATTAATTTCTATAATTTCTTTAGTCGTTAATTACAAACTCTCAATTTGTGATTATCCAAATAAAATTAAAGTTACACCAATTTCGGTACTTAATAATCACTTTACTTATCACTTAATTACTTATTGCGATACGTATACTTGTGTTAAAAATCACACAACACCGACCATTTCATTCAACCTTCAGAGATCAACAAAATTGAATTTTATTATATGAATAAGTGCCTGTAGTGGATTACAGAATTCTTGCACGTCTGGCAACTACTTAATCATGTTTATAGTAGACATGATTATTAGGCAGTTGAAGTATTCCAGAAGGTGAATTACAAAATGAGCATCTGGAATTATCATATCCGATTAAGCCATTGAACTTGGCTCTCAGGTCGTCAAAAACCAAACAAATAAATCAATTTGGTAATTAAATTGAAGTTCAGATCTTGATTGACTTGTCAAAATTTGGCTTCATCTTTTAATATCTTGATTTTATTTCCTTTGAGTTTTTTTTTTTTTTTTTTTTAAATATAGAGATATAAGCAATAAATGTTTATTTGTAAGATATATATAAACTAATTAGTTAATTTCCACTGAGTCTAGATTTATCATTTTATTTTATGGTACAAAAGTTGATATGTCTTGTGATGTTTTGTTTTTTTGCTAAGTTAGCAATGCGTTCATTAAAAATAAACTTCACAAAAACATTTAAAGATGCTAGTTTGAAGATCTAGCTAACAATTGTTTCATGCACTTTCCATGCGTATGGCCCTATGCAAAAGTGTATTCCTGTTCCTCTTTTATCAAGAATGAATGAGTCAAACTTACATCTGGCCTTAGTCCATTCGACTATCTCACAAATATGTGGGACCTATTTTTTCACTCATCGGCTGAATGACCGTTGAGCAGATATAAACATTTTTCCTAAATGAATATGTTACTTTTATCTATACTTGTAACAAGGCTCGAGAGGTTTTGGAAAAGGTCAAAGCTTTCTTTGATAAAATTCTAATGGCATTTGGATGTTCTCTTTACATGCACTTAGATTAATGGCGTCGAGTGACCAACATAAAATTTCAGAGTAAATGTCACTCGTACAAAAATTTAAGAGTGGTTCGTAAAATAATCTTTTAAATCTAATGCCTCTCCAAAATTTTTGATTTGAGTTGTTTTAAAATTGTTCATGTAATTATAATAAATTAGTCGATCAGTTCATAACTAGTAAATTTATTTTATAATATATTTTTTTTGGGTCAAATTTCATAATATTTTATGTTATAAGAGTATTTAAATCTAAAATTTATCAGAGTCACTCTTGTAACTCTTGTTACCCAAGGTTGCTACAATTACCCGACTCGACAAGTTAACAAAATTTGAGCCAAAAAAAGAAGGAAAAAAAGCACAAATGATCCAGGTTAATTTTCCAAAATTTTAAATTTATATTTATTGTTCAAAATTAACTTATTTAGTCCCTATTATATGTCAATTTTTTTTTAAATTCGTCCATATTATTCAAAATTATTTAATTTAGTTCATATTATTTTTTAAAATATTTTAATTTAGTTCATATTATTTTCATATAAAATTTATATTATATGTCAAAAAAATTTAAATTCGTCCCTATTATTCAAAATTATTTAATTTAATTCATATTATTTTCTAAAATATTTTAATTTAGTTCCTATTATTTTCATATAAAATTCAAATTAGTCCTTAATATTTTAAGAAAATTGTGACTAGATGGATTTTTTTTAAAAAATATTTAGGATTAAATTGACGGATTTTGAACAATAGAGGCGAATTTAAAATATTTTAAAAAATAATAAAAATTAAATTGACTAGTTTTAAATAATATTTTTTTGTCATAAAAATAAAGATGAATTTAAAATTTTAGAAAAATAATAAAGATTATTTGTGACATTTAAAAAAAAAAAAAACAAAACTGACAAGTCAACAAAACTTGTAAGATCAAAACGTGCCCAAACCGCTATCACACCAACACACATAATACGACATCGTTTTCACACCAGCAGCGGCGAAAATAGTAAAGTGAAAATAAAAACTAACACTTGAAGAAGAAAGCATAATATAATCAGAGCCTTGAATTAGGGTTTGATTTTCTTGATCAAAAGCCATGGCTATGCATGCTGGCATCGGCTTCTCTAAGATCATCATCTTAGTCGGAGCAGGTACACCTATACACACATACATATCTGTGTGTGTTTTATTTTTTATTTTTTATTTTTTTTGATTTTGCGAATTTTGATTTCATTTTGTGTGTGTGTTTTTTTTTTACTGATAGGATACACTGGTACACTGTTGATGAAGAACGGGAAATTATCCGATGTATTAGGCGAGCTTCAGGTACTACTTTGTTGATCATCAGTTATTTTTTTTACTTTTAATTTTTTTTTAATACTAAGTTTTGTTCATGAGCTTGATGTAATTAAGCTGAATATTTTTATCTATTCATTTGTGTTTATATACAAAATTTTAATTTTGTGATTTATTTTTATTGTTTGATTCAGCTCGATTGGGTTAGTTTTAGCTGAAAAAATGCTGTTATTGTATTTGTGATTTGTTACTTTTTGCTCTAATATTAGGCTCTCTATGTTGAATTTAGTCAATAATTGCTGTGGTAAGTGCTTAAATATTGTAAATTTATTATGGTGGTGAAGTTCGTTAAATTTTGAACAAGATGGTGTCATCGGGTCCCTGAATTTGGAGGGAGGATTTTGTCATGACATTTCTTGTTTTATTGTATTTGTTAAGCATGGGGTTGGACTCTGATGAACTGAATTGACGAGTATAAAATTTTTTAGTGTGTCGTGTTGTTTAAAACAGCTGCTACAGTTAAATAGAGTTGTCGTTTGTATGTTATTTATGTTGGATGTTCTTATTGGCAGAATCTGGTGAAAGGATTGGAGCAGAAGAAGGATTCAGATGGTGGCTCTGACCATTCTGATGCCATGGCTGCACAGGTATGTGGTAGTGATTGGATAGGGACTGAATTATGCATCACATTTGCTGATTGGACTTTCTGAATGAACATACTTGTTTTTAAAGTTGGTTTTTAGCTACTGACATCTAATTTCTAAACTACCCCTAAACATCTTCTTACATTTGTCACTTGACTCTTTTTTAGGTTCGTCGATTGGCAATGGAGGTTCGGCAAATGGCCTCTGCGAGACAAATTACTGTTCTGAATGGGAATTCCGGAGGTATCTTCCACTTAGAAAAGAGCAATAGCCAATGGAGTTCTCTTACTTCCTCCCCCCGCCCTCCCCCCACAAACACAAAAAGCCCCACCCCGCGGGGAAGGATTAAAAGAAAACCAGAAAAATTAAAACACTCACACTCCCAGGAGAGAATGGAAAGGAAAAGGAAATTGGAAAAAAAAACGGATCAAGATTGACAGCGTTCTGCATGCATCCCACTTATCTATTGATAATCCGGTTTATTTACTCCGTAATATATGTAACTCATAACCTGCTTATCTACTCCCTGCTGTTTCTCTCTGCTCTTCATTCTGCCTTCTTTCCCCCAGGTAACTTGACGAATATTATGGTGCCTGCTGCTGCTGTAGGAGCCTTGGGTTATGGGTACATGTGGTGGAAGGTAAAATGACATGGTTCCCTGAGTTCCTCTTTTCTTGTTTCCTAAGATTAATGTTTTGCTGGTTTTTTATTTTTTGGAGCGTAAAGTAGGGTTTTCTTTTCTTTGGGTGGGCAAATTGCTTTCTTTCAGTTACTAATTAATGTTTTATCATCTTTTTCCCTGATATCCATTTAAACTTTCAGGGCATCAAATTCTCAGACCTTATGTATGTGACAAAGCATAATATGGCAACTGCTGTTGCAAATTTAACAAAACATCTGGAGCATGTATCTGAGGCTCTTGCTGTAAGCATTTTGTTACCTCTTCTCTGTTCTTTTCGTTGTTTCTCTTGATGTAATTCTTATGATGTTTTTGTTTATGCAATTGTGTTGCTTGGTGTCCATCATGATGGCATATAAGTACCTTAAATCTGTCTCCCTGTCACACCCATCCCGTCCATGCTACTAACTGCTTCTTTCACATGCCTCATCATGAGTATGGATTACATCGTGCAAGTTTGCTTTGTTAACTCTTCCAATTGCCACATTTCTCCTATGAAGTTTATTATGATATAAAAATGTTTCGGTCTAATCTTAAGATTTCTATCAGATAATTCCTAAAATTTGAGCACTTGGTGCAATTTATTTCCTTTTCTTTTTTCTTTTCATGGAGGCCAATTTAATTTGAAATAAATTTTGTTTGCAGCTATCCCTTTATAACCTCTTGCGCCATGTGTACCAAAAGAGTAGCAATTGGATTTATTTTGGATCTTTGAAGATCTTTTTATTTTTACATATAGATATGGTGAAAGATAAAAATCCTCAATCTGATAGAGAAGCATTCTCATAATGTATTAGCAATAAAATCCTTCCATGTAAGTTGCAAACCAATGAGGGTTACTTCATGAAAAGATCTGCAGCCCAGAGCATAAGGCACAGCAAATAACACTTGATGCCGGAAGCGCTTAACTGAAAATTTCATCTTGTTAGATAAGTCTGTTGGTAATTTCTTCAGAGATATAAAAAAGGTCTCTCAATCTGATGGTTGCTATTTTACTTTTTAGAACTTTGTCACTTGTGCCTCTTCCCATTTCCCCCCGAACTTGTTGGTGGGTGCGATATTGCACCTCAAAATCAGGAAACATGCAGTCTGCGTAATTGGAAAAAGTGAACTCATAAATAATTGAAAATCAAGAAGTTATGTAGGGGAACCAATTTTCCTAATTACATTTTGTCTTAAATATTTTGATGTTGACTTATAGACCTGTTTAGCAGGTGTGCCATTTTGATGTTAGGGTGTATCACTGTTTGATTGTTAATCATGTGTTCTCCACTTTTCTCTTTGATGGTTTTCCATGTTCTTGTGAGAGAATTAGCGTGCACTCGTTAACAGGTTTACCATTTTGATAATTGCAGCTCTTCTAATCTTGATTTGTCAAATAGACAAATGTGAACACTTGCACAATAAAGATGAAATTTAACCATGTGGCCTGTCATGCATGTGTTTCGCTTCTTGATAATGCTGCAAAGACCTCAGTATTGTTTGTCAGTACTGACATTCACGATAAAAATGGTGAAAATATTATTTTCTGATTGGGACATTAAAAAATGCTTTAATTGGCTCCTTTCGTATGTGGTTTAGAACTTTTGCTTCTCTTTCAAACCTCATTGTGCTTTTTGTCTTTGTTCAGGCAACAAAGAGGCACTTGACACAGAGAATTGAGAACTTGGATGGCAAACTGGACGAGCAAGTAGAGATATCAAAATTAATTAAGAATGAGGTACTATTGTCTGAACACAATATTGCATGCGTTATATTGCAGTTTTCCCCTACAGGTTGTCTCGGAGTAATCAAATCATGATCTAACCTTGTTATATAAAGTATAAATTGTGATTTAAACCCAATTCGGACTTGTTATAATCAAGTTCTACCTTAAATTTGCGAAACAGGTCACTGATGTGCGTGGTGATATCTCTCAAATTGGCTACGACTTGGATGACTTACAAAGGCTGGTTTCTGGTTTGGTGAGTTTTGTTGGGTTAAATTACACAAATTCAAGTGCCATAATATCTTATGAATATTTGCTGTTTAACTATCCAAAAATACTCTTTAGCCAAGACTTCTGAGTGGAATAAGACATAAGCATCAACATAAAGGCTTCGTTTTGTTGGCAATTGATGTTAGAGACTTAGAATGTTGGTTTTGTACCCAAAAAAAAAAACAAAAGAACTAGAATGTTGGTTCAGGGAAAAATAGTGTAATCTTCTTGTTTCGTGCATATATTATGTAACTTTCAGCATGCTGCTCCTTTACATCTTTTCATTCTTTTTAAATGCTTGCTCGTGTTTCTGTTCTTTTGACATTACTTTGGTGTTGCAGGACGGTAAGCTGCTTTCACTGGAAGGCAAACAGGTGAATGAACTTCCATATGTTATCTATATATTAGATCAAGTCATCTCTTTTCTTCTCATCAGCTGTGCAATTGTATTGATCATTGATGTTCATTACTTCACTGATGATTGTGGCCATAGGAGCTTGCAAATGCTGGCGTGATGTACCTGTGTGGCATCGTTAATGGGAAGAGGGTAAAAATGCCTGAAACAATCCAGGTTCGCCCAATATTTTTCTATAATCCTGCGTTTACAGCATGTAAAGGAGAGAGTAGGTTTCTGCTAGAATTTTTTCTTTGGGCAAAATTTTGTTGCTCGGTCCCACGGCCCCAGGAGGTGGGGATTGGGGAAGGAAGAGGTTTAGAAGATAAAATAGTAATCGAATTTTGAGCAAGAGCAGATTTTGGCTGTTGAAATAGCTGTTGTTCCCCTGTGACAACCAGTTGTACCTAAGAATTCCTCTCAAGGAAAATGTTTGCGACTTGCATGTGGAGTAAGAGATCCATATTCTCTTGTTAAAATATTGAGCTGATGGTCACCTAGTTTTATCCAACCATTTCTCGATGTATCATCAATTAGATTCCTTAACATTTACTTAGGGTTACTTACCAATAAGTTCTAGCAGTACATAGTAACCGTCCTTTTATGGCGGCAGTGTCACATTTTTATTTCTCAGATCAAATGCTACTACAATATTTTTATCAAATAAAAATTCACCTTATGGAACTTTTAGATGCTAGCTGTTAATTACTTTTACATGTCTTTTTGCAGGAACAGCTCAGACTTGCCGGCAACTCAGCACCTAGTCTCATGGTACTTCCCCTATAATGTCATTAGATATTCATTCAGAGACTAATCAAATCAGATGAAACTTACCTTCCTCGCCATTCGTGTAGTTCGCAATTTGGAGAAGGAATAATTTTTAGGCTCCATTTCTTTCAGCGGAAAGTTAGGACAAAAGATTTCTGTAGTAATTTATTTTCGGGTTTGGTGGCATTGACAATCTGGATACAAATATTTTCCTGGGATTTGAAGAAGTTAGCAAACCAAGCTAAGAGTCAAGTATTAGAGGAAACATAAGTATTGCCAAACACCTGGATAATCGTGAACAGAAAGGTTTTTACCTAAATGTTCTTCTGGGCCGGCTCCATTTTCTTGTTCCCCCTTTTATATTTTCATGGTAATATTGTTTGGTGTTTCACAACTTCCTTACCCTGCAACACCAGTACCCTTCCCCACACAGGAAAACGAGGAAAGAATTAGATGGTCTTCCCCTATCAGCGGGTGCCGTTGCACCCTTCAATTAGAATAGATCTTGATTAAGTATCCTTTCTTCCTGGGGTTATGGAATTTCCTAGAAAGTGTGATTAATGCATCAGAGCTTATTAAAAAAGAAAAGAATTAGATGGTCTTCCCCCATCAGCCACTACATTTTGCTTTCTCTTTTGGGTTATTCTTTTGGTGTGGGGTGTTTGATGAACCCCTAACCTTTCTTGAGTGATACGCCACAACCAGAAAATTAATTTTTTGATATGTAAAATTGATCCGAGTATATTTTTTATAAATACACAGAAAGAATGGAACTGGGCCACTAATGCCTTGATCCTGTACTATATATGTAAAAAGTGTTCAGTCATCATTTGTTCTCTTAATGAGTTAATATATTTGTAATAGGTCAATAATAGCTAGGAGAACACAAGACAGCCAACACGGAGAATAACAAAACTTCTGGAATATCAGTTATTACATTATGTTAGATGACTCTTGATGTACAAGAGTTTTGTACTCCACGTTCAAGAGAGGTTAGCCGGAAAAGAATTTAAGAGAGAGCGCTCCATTATATATCTCTTGCACTAGTGGTGTATATTCTATTTGTTTTCTTTTTTTTTTTGGTATTTTTTCTACTTGACCACACTTTAACAGCAAGTGGTTTGACTGATATTTGTGGTGTTATTTCTTTCCCTGGTTCATGATAACATGATTCTAATCGACTTTCATTCTCTCACGTGACTTCATTACAGGGTCTCAAGGAGCTTGCAGATTCTTTTCCTTCAAATGGCAATAGATTGATAACGGACGGCATTTCACAAGATGGTGTTGATAATTCGAATCTCCCACCACGAAGCCTGACAAGGTAATAATCATGGCTTTTTGCATCCCTCACCTCTTGGTGCCTTTTAGCTTTTGGGGTCTGGAATTGCATTTATGTGGACTGTTGGAGAGAACTTAGTGGAATGTGTCCTATTCATTCTTTTTTCTCTTTCGGGAGAGGGGGGACACTACCACGGGCTGTGGAGTTTGTGGTAATGCCTGATTTTCCTATTGAAGAATCACCTCCATCTTTTATTATGCTGAACTTTTGTACTTGTTATCGGCAGAACGGGGTCAAACAAGTGCTGATGCAAATATTGTGAAGAGCTATCATCTCCCTGCCCTTTTCTTTTTCTGGTGTGCTGAAGGTGGAAATGTTTCTATTGATCTAGGATTGCTTATCCACTTCAAATATTATCTATATACGAAAGAGTCAAATAAATAAATACATATAATAGCATTGGTGCTTGGTTTATAATGCGAATATTACCTTTGTAATATATTTGTATTTATACAATGTATGATTTTAAGGTTTATGATTCATTCTTTTGTGTTAGAATTTCCAAAGCAAATAGGTTTCTTCACAAATTCTGACAGTTGTAAATTTTTGGGTAAATTGTGTGTCGCGGTTATGCATTTACGCTGAATACTAGCCGCGGTCCATAATTTACTGAAAGAGAGAACTAAAAGGACTCTTCTCATAGCATATAATGTAATAAGAAAGATCTAATACCGGTAAATGGTCAAATTCTCTCATTATAACTGTATGAACAGTTTGTTACTATTAATGTTATGAGAGATCTAAATCTGTATACCAATAACCTCTTGGATCCTTGGCTCGATTTGAGTTTTGTATCATAAATGTTCAAATCATTAGCTATTGCAGTTTATGGATTTCTTTAGTTTTCTCCTTTATTTTCCTGGTTGGTAAATTGCAAAATATTTTTTATGTTTTTGTTTTACATTGGTGGTACCGTAATAATCTAATTTCACTTACTAGACACTAGGGTAGTGAGTCAAATTCTAATGAGCTAAGGGATTCTTAAATTATTAAGCTACATGATAACATGAAATTTTGAAAAAACAGTGTAACACGGATTCTTGTTTTTATTTTTATTTTTGGTTTTTGGTTAATTGGTGCTTTTGCTCAGCATGTGAAGACTCTAAGTAGCTAGCCATCCACTTTCCGATATCCCTTGTTTTGATGGGCCAGTAGAAGTTGCAACTCAAGGGACAAACAATTAATTTGGTAATGCAAATATTAAAAAGTGTAACGTTAATCCCCTTGATTTATATGTATCTATACTATTTTTGGGATATATTTCTGTTCGGTAGTCAGATAATCTAAGTCCACAAGCATTTTCATAGCCGAATTATTCGGTTGCCTGATAGAAGAATTTTATGTTCTTAGTACCCATTCATTTTATTGATTTGAATCTTCTGTGGTAGACATTGAAGAGGACGACAAATCAGTTATTAAATGAGAATTTATTAACATGCTGTACACAATTGGCTCATATCAATGAGAACATAGTCTGCACATTTGATATATATGAATTCTTTCTTGAAATTGTAATTTCTAACCCTTGAATTGATGAGTTTCTTTTCCAGTTTTATTTTCACTGAAGTATGCTATATGCCTTTGTGTTCACTAGCATTACGCTTTGATGATAGCCCCAGACTTACGTGGAGCCCAAATCACTCTTAGACGTTTGAAAACGACAAACTTTTTTGAAAACTTTCTTACAATTAGTATTTGTCAGTGGAGAGAAGGTGGCATGTTGAAGTCATTCCAGAGAAACTGTACAGGAGTTCTTGTTTGATCATGTACCAGTGATTGTGTGTCCCCAGGTGGCTCCATTTTCGGCAACTTATCATTGTTGTAAGAACACTCATAAGCTACATTGTTATTAGGAAAAGTAAAATCATCTTCAACTCCAGTTTGCGAATTGTTGTTCGTGTTGCTTCCTACGATCTCTTCATTCCCAGCATTAGGATTCTTCGCCATGAGCTCTTTGTACATTGAAGACCGCAAAAGGAGGCTGAGTGCAGTCGGAGATGATGGCTTAGGACTAAGGGGAGGTTTTGTTTCGACGATTTCTTGCTTACGAGAAATGAAAAAGTCTTCTGGAGTGTAACAACTAGAGTTAACAGAGAAGGCGGCTCTCTCGCTCGTGTTGATTTCACTGGAGATGGTCTGCATAGTGTGAGAGTCTGGACATAAACCCTGAATGGCTGGTGAATGGTCACTTGGTTTTCGCCATGGAATGTATGTGCTCAACTCAAAGTTAGTAACTGCATTGATTCCTCTATATTCAATTGCTGCAATATCATAGGCATGGGCAGCTTCCTCTTGTGTACCTGTAAGAATTTGATAATGGTCTCAAGCTTCTCAAACTTGGTACAACTAGCATATTTGTTTTTTTATCAACTTGTTGGAAGACCCGATACACGGGCGGATCTAAGTATTTTGTTCAGTGGAGCTAAAAAATACGCAGTTTAGCACCCATATGTAATTTTTTTGATGGGAGTTAAATTATTTTTTCAACCTAAAATATCTTAAAGATACATGCATTTTCAAAATCTCAACTTCAATTCACTTCTTAATAGTTTTGCCCTCGCAATCGGTGGGTGCTACAACTCCTATTGTCCCATAAATACATCCGCCCACGCTAATACCCGTGTTTATGTTTTAGAAGACTAACACTTCCAAAAAAAGACATTAGAAAGGTCTCAGCAACAAAAAGAAATATCTATTTCAAGGCATACAAATATATCTTATCAGAGGACAAGAAAGGTAAGGCTGGAAAACATTCAAGGTAAAATTGCATTAAATAGATCCAAAGTGGGTCAAACTCTTCCCCAAACCCTGTAACAACCGGAGTTTTGTTAACCGGACTGACATTTAGTGAACAAGAATCGAAAAAAATAATTACTTACCGTACGTACCAAGGTAAAGATACTTGTTTCCAAACACCCTCCCTATTCTTGCTTCCCATCTGTTATTGTGATGATGCCTGTAAGAATAAACAACAATAATTCTTTTCACTGACTAAAAATTGATGGATAAAGTGTGAGACTATGAAGGTGAAAACGTACTTTGCAACTCCTCTATACTTGGATGCACCCCTTGCAAAACCATTGCTTCTCCTGTAATGAGAATTGGATGCTTTAATTTCTGAATAATACATAGTAAACTTTTAATATCTTCCAAAAGGAACTCAAATTTTTGGCGCGATTGCTCGGGAATTGAGACAATTAAATTTTACTGAATAGTTGTATTAACTACCTTCTCAGAGAGGCTAAGTACTCTTCCTTTGTTACATGTTGCATTACTTCGATCTCACTTGCATAATCAGATGTCTGGATATAACAAATCACACAAGTATTCGATTATCTTTCACGAACCTATGAATGAAAACGATGAATAAACTGGCGCGTATTGTCAGAATCTTACTGGAAAATTTGTTAAGGTTGATGTCCCCCAATACTTGATTGCAGCTAAATCATATGCTCTTGCTGCAGATTCCTCTTCATCAAATGCTCCTGAGAATTTACTAAATGTGATTTAGTGCCATTCCAGTATTGGTTTCCAGAGGCAATAGACGCGGTTTTAAACTACAAATCAGGCACTCACCAAGATAGACTGCTCCATGCCAACAAATTGCAGACAGTGCAGGATCAGGCAATATGATCAGATAAACGAAAGCATAAGTATTATTGCGCGATATACGATTCAGAAAGTAGTTTGCTGGGAAAAATATGATTTCATCTACCTTGTTTTCCCTTCTTTCTCTGGGTTACATTCCAGGATCCTTTGTCCCATAAATGAGCTTCATAACGCCCTGTCCATCGATGTCTGATGACAAAGCTCGTACATTTAGCTTAATCTTATCTGACACTACGCAATTTTCGTTGCAACAGACATATATATGTGAATCATTTACAGCTCATTCATATATCATCAAACCTGCTAACTCCGCGAAATCTTGAACTTCTCTTAACTGTAGTCGTGGTGGTGGTAGCTGTGGCTTGATCAGCCTGGAATGTCTGGGATTGCTTTGGTCTGTCTAGAAGATTATCTGCAGCGACACTCGCTGCAGTGGGATGCCTTCTTCGCCTTTTTACGCGCTTAACCTCTGGCAGATCACTCTCAACCATGCCGAAACTACGGCTGTTTGAATCTGGTTCATATATTACACTGGCCATATCAATTTGTCTATGGTTTTCAAACGAGTGAGGAAGTACTAGATTGAGAGCTTGGTTGTTTGCTGTATGTAGTTAATGAAGAGAGGTGTATATATACAAGTGTGATTCTTTGTTTTTAATTGTACCATTTGTGTGAAAGACAAAAATGTGAGGCGATGATTTTCAGAATCCATTTCAGTGTCTACTTGCCAGTTCACTCTGAACCATATTTTAACCTCAGTGATATCAGATAGCAAGCTTCCTCAGTCCAGGTTGAAAATAACCGAGCCTTTTCTCACTAGGTGGGGTCGAGTATATGGATTGGTCAATGTCATTCATTCGAGAGTTATTTCTTTCGTTAACTCCATACAAAATCTTGTAAAATTAAAGTTACCAAAAAATGTAATTGATAACTTCAAGACTCTCTCTGAATTTATTAACAAATATTATCTTCTGATTGTGTAAGTTACTGGTTCCCATTCAATTTGGATCGAGGATTTTTACGTCCAAAAATCTTGATTATAAATTTTGTGGTCCATAGAATTCAGTGTCATAATTTATTCCTTGTATAACAAATATTACCTAAAAACTTTCTTCATAATCTTACACTTCACCTACATTTTCTCCCTTTATGCTACAATATTGTAACCGTTGGGATTTTCCATGTGAACTAAGAGGACAAGTAATAAGTCAATCGTCACACATTAAACGAGTTGGAGAAGAATAAGTTATTAATAAATATTTGTAGACTCAAAATCAATAACCTAAGTTTTCGTGTCAAAATTGAATCCTACGTATTAAGTCCCATTTGTTCTCGTGACTCTGCAGCCTTGTCATAACAAAACAGCTTCAGAAACCACTCCATGCCCATTTGAGTAACTTCCATCTGCTTTTTATCTCCAGGTCCTGTTAACTTGCACAAGGTAGATCATAACTTAATGTAGCAGATTGGAATTTTTTTTATATATATATTTGTTGTACAAGGAAGTTTGGCTGGTGTTAAAAGATAATGACGGCTTTGACCCATCGGAGCCCATATCCTTGCTTTTTTATGAATCTCTAATTCTGGTCTTCCTCCCCAATATGATATTATGGTGGTGGTATAGACGAAAATTCCGTTGTGGTCGAATTCTGACTAGTACTAAATACCAGAGCTTTGCAATATTTGATTGATCATAATTCTATATGTTCTATTTACTATAGAAGTTCCCACGGAATTCATTGGAGGAATATTTTTAATACAAATAGTTTGTTCTTGCATATTCCGATTGGTTTTCCAAATTAATCCTGCAAATACATATAATTCAGAAAAATATGTGAGTGATTTTTATAACAAGATCTCTTTCCTTTATCACTGGTTCTATCAATTAATATATTTCCACAAATAATTGAAATTTGATTTCTTGATTATAAAGTTTTTTCTGTCAAATTCTAATCAACGAACCCACAAAATCCTTCATATTGTATCTGATTAAATTCAAGTGGATTTGGTCAAAATATAAAGAATCAGCCGCCATTCTCATTCCAGACAAGTCCCGTATTCCATCTTCCATGAATCGTTAAACTTATCACAGATGGACAAAACAGAAGAATAAATCTAAATGTTGTAAATTTTGTCAATACACACAATCTTGTCATATCCTGGAAACGAAGCTCTTAATTGCCTCCACGCAAATTTGTTGTCTGTGATAATCCATGCAAAAATCTGTCGCCATATGCGTTTATGCGACAAATTGGTAGTTCTTCACTCCTAGGATTTCTCGTTGATCTTTGGCCTGGAGCTGTCTGTATGAAGAGGATATATAGTAAGTTTACAGACGGTCTAAACTATGAAAATCAGTTCTTACAATTCCCGATTCCGGGTGAATCATGTGTACTAGCTAGAGAAGCAAATAGATGTGCGGACTGATTTATGAATTTTAACCTGAATCAATTTGGGTAGTTGCATTATTAATCAAGTTCTTGTGTTATTACTCTGGTTGTTAGAGAAAGACGAAGAGAGTGACACATGCCCTAAAGTGATTGTTGAGTAGCTTTCATCGGCGGTCTCAGGCCTACTTGCATTTTGTACATCGACTTTGCCGCTCTTCAAATTGAAATTTATATATGGTTGTAAAAAGGTATTGTAGTACAATCCTAAATTTCAGGTGAATCATATTTACCGAGAAGCAAACAAATACAAAAATTGGTTTATGAATTTTGACCCGAACCAATTCTTGGTGGGTATAGTAGTTGCATTATTGGTCAAGTTTCCGCGCCATTACTTTTATTGATAAAGTTCCAGCACCATCACTCTTGTTATTAGAGAAAGGCAAATGAGTGAGACATCCCTAAAATCATTGTTAAGTAGCCTTTCATAGGCTATCTCAGTCCTATTTTCATCCCGTAGATAGACTTTGCCTTTCTTTAAATTCCAAAAAAAAAAAAACATGATTCTCATATCATGTGATACTTAATTATTGTGTCTTCTAATTTATATCCATCGAGTCAAAGGCAATAAGTGACTAAAAAATTATCAAACTTTAGCAGTGGGGGGACAAACATTCTCTCTTTGTTTCCCAAGCAAATAACAATTAGACAAAATCATTAGCTATTTTTCTATAAATTACAAGGCAATACCAAATCTTGCGTGAGCCTTGTTTTTTTGGTCATATTGAGATTCTAAACCCAACATAGAGCTGAGAATGACTTCTTTATTTTTCTTCCCTGGTAAAGAAGGTTAAATCGTATTTACTTATAAATTATTTTTAAAAGTTCTTTTGTTCTTTTTGTCATTCTCTATAAGTACAAATAACTCTAACGAAATATATATCTACGACTAGCAATTGATTTATTTTCAAACCGACCATACTATCTTTTAATAGAACCATCAATATTTAATTTCATCCACAATAAAATATTTCCTGATCAATGTACACTAGCTAAGAAGGAGTTTGGGGGCAACAATTCGCAATGAACTTGACAAAACGATTAGTCTTACCATGTTATAGTTATTTGAGAACAAAAATGGTAACATGATCAAGAATGGTATTATGTTGAGCTGGTGTGTGTGTATATATGTATATAACGAGAACAAATTAAACCTTAGTCCACTGATTGGAGTTGATTATATGAATTTAATAATACAATTCATTTTTTTTTAAAGTCATTTACTCTATTAGTATTAGATTTAACTTTTGTAATTTGCCAGGATAAAATCAAAGATGATAATATAGACCTACAAATGAAATGGAGTTGTAAAAGTAAGAGAATATTACACATACAGTCTTTATTATTTTTTCAAAATTTTAAATTTATTTTTATTGTTCAAAATTAGTCAATTTAATTCATATTATTTTTTAAATAATTTTAAATTCGTCCCTATTATTAAAATTATCAGTTTAGTCTTTATTATTTCTCAAAAAAATTAATTTAGTCCCTATTATTTCTTAAAAAAATTAATTTTGCCAATTTAAGCAAGGACTAAATTGAAATTTTTGAGAAATAATAGGGACTAAATTACTTAATTTTAAATAATAGGGATGGATTTAAAAGTTTTTAAAAATAATAATGATTAAATTGACTAATTTGAATAATGTGGATGAATTTGAAATTTTAAGAAAAAATAGAGACCATTTGGGCAAATATCCCTAAGAGTAAAACAGCCGCTCCGGAGCAAGTTGGGCTTGCTTCTGAAAAGTATTTACACTTCAAGGCCCAATCGTCGGAACAATTAACGATCCATTTGCTTTATAACAAATTGCACTTCATGCATCCAGCCCAATGGGCTTAGCTTTTCTTTCGCTGTTATCAATTGATTATTAACCTTTTTTTTAGAGAACACCCATTGAGACCAGATGCTCAGAAGCAAACGAGTATTATAGCAAGATTTAGATTCTCTCATAATTTTTTTTTCTCGTAATATTATAAGAAAAGTTTAGACCATTAATTATATGATCTAACAACAATTAATGAAACGAATTACAACATTGTCATCCTATACTAGTAGGACGAAAGATCTAACAATCAACGAAACAAATTTATATCAACATTGCTTCTTTTTTTTTTTTAACGATCAAGATCTCTCTCATGATATTACGAAAACCTAAATTGTCATGTCTTGAGCTAAAAATCCCAGGTCAATAAACAAAATTAATTTTATAGACATAAAAAATAACTACTTGTGTCTCAAATTTACTAATTCAAAATAATTAATTCAAATTATTATTTAAATGTTATAATATTCACTTTTAAATCGAACGATTAAAACTTTTCCTCCCATATAAATCATTACATAGAGAATTCAAATCCGTACAGAAACCAATTACCTCAGCTCCTCAGACAAGACC
Source organism: Ehretia macrophylla (assembly GCA_037974665.1). NCBI lineage: Eukaryota > Viridiplantae > Streptophyta > Magnoliopsida > Boraginales > Ehretiaceae > Ehretia > Ehretia macrophylla. The sequence continues at coordinate 52,063,032 of CM075773.1, forward strand.
CTAACAATAATCAACAGTTTGTTTATATAGCTCATGGGTTGTATAACACACACACACTAGCACCTAGTATAGTATCAAACCCACTGATTTGGTGTTGACAAGTGTGAGTTGGAAATGACATTTTCTACTGCATTTTACTGTTCATCTTCAGAAATAAATATGCCCAAAGGCTAAAAAGTTTGAGCCCAGCAGTTATTATCTCAAGATTCCAAATTTTAGGAACACCTTTAACTAAACTGCTATACTTTAATCCAAAGTTTTCAAAACATGTCCAAAGTGGATCTTATTCTAGCGCGTAGACTCACGTATTAAAGTGAAAAGGTAAAATTTATAAACGTTTATAAGACAAATTCATACTTTATTGAATTAACAAGCATCATTAATTATGCTCAACTACTTGCACAATTTTTTTTTTTTTATGCAGTTATTCTTCTTCTTTCAATTGTTGTTGGGAAAATTGATACTACTTACTAACAAGTTGCTGATTTATTGTAAAACTTACTAATTGTCTCCTATCTAGCTATTGTTGGAATCTGGCTTACAAGAAGAGATGAGTTCCATTGCATGTAGGACTCACGTGTTATGAGAGTCGATTACCGTCACAAGACTTTCTCAAAACTTACTAGTATTTGGTAATTCTACTTTATGCAAATGAAGAAATATTTGATTTCTAAGGTTGTAACGCCATTGAATTTAACCAACAAACTTCTAACACTTTGAGATTATAAAAGCTCAGTTCGTTGAACAAAACTTCCATTAAATACAAAATTAGATGAATGATTAAATTTATTTTAGAGTTCATTATACACAGTCTTACTTTGCATACAATCACTCACGGAAATGTATTAGTGAAAATATATTTTAGACGAAGGTCAAGACTAAATCCGTGACCATTTTGACATGATTGATCACTAACAAAAGGTGGAAACATACTATAAACTCAAAATTTTCTTCTAACAATACAGACTGATATCAATCGGTAAAAGAAAATATGAGACTTATCTTATTTAAGTAAATTGATATCAATATGAACTATTAGAATAATAACCCGTAAACTCTAGTTAGGCATGATTAGACAATTTTAAGCAGACGTTATCAGATCAAATCTTCAGTTAGTCTGTTCTAAAAGATTGCCTTGATGCCTAGCAAAAAAAAAAAAAAAAAAGATTGCGTTGATGGCTAAAGCATAAAGAAGAGGGGAAAGAAGAGATCCAAGTACAAAGTAAGTAAGGCATATTTAAGAGAATTTCCAAATCTGTGGTCAGAATCTAATGCCGTGATGCTTCATAAAAGCACGTGAAACTGTTCACTGTTGCATTGTCTCCCCAGAGGTGGGTTTGGTGACCATTTCCATCTCACAGTTGGGAACGAAAACTGAAGACTTTTTTTGAGAAATGTACATCTTTAGATTTGGAAATAAGAAAGTGAAAGGCACCCACAGATGAATTGACAAGAGAAGAACACCATGCCTATCTTCTGGGAAAATAGAATTATGAAGATTCTTAAAAACGACAACCGATTAAAACGATCGCCTTATTTATTGAGAATTATTAGATTATATCATATTGATTTTGAAATTTTTAATTTATTTGTGTGTAATAATTGGACTCTCTAACACCCCTTTTTACATGTGACCTGTGATTGATTGTTTATATATGCAATGGCGTGGTACAAGAAGCGACAATAGTTGCATACCAATGTCAGGCGCAAGAATAAGTCAAACATAGATGGATAAAAGTGGACTAAAACCCAATTTTGATATCATATATTGAGACTTTTGAGGTTCCATTATAAAACTACTTATGCAACTCTTCTAATTTCATATATACTCCTTCTACCATATAATTGCGTCTACAACAATCAAAATCGTGGGTCTCGCGTGAAGGAGGTATTGAAAAATATAATTATTTGGAGTTAGGTAGAGTAGTTTAAGATCTTACATATTGATTTTGAAAGTTTTAATTTATCTGTATGAAACTATTAAATTCTCCGATATTATTACGAGAAAGTAAATGACCGAAAAGGAAAAAGTGGTCTATGATAGAGAAATTAGTGTAAAGGTATTTTTAGCTTTTTGAATTAAACACAATTATCATTTAAAAGTATTGACCGTTTAAAAAACCGACCAAGAAAATGATCATTTGTAGAAGCCAAATTGAAGTTTCTTGATTTGGACCAGTTCAAGCCCATAAAGATGCTATAGAAGTCATGGTCTTCATTCTTCCCCACACATACAACACTATCTCAAAGACCCAGTCAATGCTGAAGAGTCAACATACCATGCTATGTTTTTCCATCTTCCAATTTAAGCCAATCATTAAATCTCAACCTTAAAAAATTTGAGGATTGGTTAGAAGACAATATATTATTTCTTAAGATAAGTTAATATATTAAACATATATGCATAGGTTTCAGGAAAGGATTCTTAGTGGGTCCATTACTAAAAGTAATATTCCATGCTTTATAGTTGTAAAGAATTAAGTTGGATTTGAATTTTCTTATTAATTTTCTAATATAAAGCTGAACCTTTTTAGGTCTAGAATCAATTGAGGACTTTAGACTCTAATATTCTCAAGATTACATAAGGAATCGTGCCATTCACCTGAAAAAAGAAGAAAGAAGAATCAAAGATCAATATTTTTAAAAGGATAAATTGCGTCACAATTACTAAACTTGAATAAAAATTCAAATTTTTTATTTTTTATTTTTTGGTTTCAAATCACACAATGTATAAATTATTCGTTTTATTTTATCCACTCTGGTAATTCTAACAATTAATTTTAACAAATTTTTTTTTGGGCAAAATTGTCATTGATCACTCTATTTTATAATATAAAATAGGATAAATTGCATCACAATTCACTAAACTTGCAAAAAGTTTCAAATACCCTATAAAATCTACTAATAAAAACGGTTAATAGGTGATTTAAAACTTTGTACATTTTACCCTAGTTAAAAATTCAAGTTATCCTTTCAAATTTTTATCTAGATCTCCTCTGAGAGAAAAAAGTTATTTGAAAGAGTAATATTTATATAACTCAGGTAATATTTAGTCTTTCTTATTATATAGAGTACGGTAAAATATGATTTGAGTGATATATGTCAATATTCAATTTAAAATGCCTACATAAAAGTTTTGTTTTATTAGCTAGGGTTTTGAAATTGGCTGATCTTATCCAGTTTAGCTAATTTTTTTCTCTTTGTTGTCCACCAAGTGTAGGACAGTGGTGAGTTATCAATAGAGAAAAGACAAAAATGCTTTAGTATCATGGTATCCCCTAATTCAAGAGCATTATATGTACTTGCAATATTATCAAATCAATCAAGCAAATAGTGGAAAACTCAAAAGTGGTGGGAATCAAAATGTAGTTCTATGTGAGCTCACTCTCACTTCACCTGAAAATGCCATATAATTCCTAACCACATATAGGAGAGAAGAAAAAAAAATTAAAACGCTTGAATGTTTTAAAATGTTTAGACCTGATGTGTGTGTGAGATATAAATTTTACATAGACGTAGAATCTACACAATTAATATAAACATTTCAAAAACTTCTTAAAAAAAAAAAAAAACCAATTATAGAATGGCTCAAAGTAGAACTAGTCTCAAGTAATATCCACTACTTTCCTCTCATGTGTGACTAAATAATGATCCATCATTGTATTAGTTTTAGACATGGCCAAATCATACCCTATATAGACTCTTGAAAATGGGAGCACAAGCCAATGTAAAGTGGAAAAGTTGGCCATAAAGCCTTTTTACTTTATGACCCTGACGTGGTGGATTCCACATCATAAAATTCATATCTCTAATCTCTCTCACGCATACAAACATACACATTCAATTTGGCTCTAGAAATAAAGATGAACAAAAATTAAATCAAGTATTTTTTCACAAGATAAGTCTTTTATATATATTTGGTGATTTTATTTACCATATTAAATTCAATTTTCTTTTTCTCGCCCCCTATTAGCATGACAAAATATCTTTAGAGTGTTTTTATCTAATTTCTTTTAATTTTTCTTTTGTTCTTCTTATAATGTACAACCTTCATAGCTTATCACTATTACAAACACTTTCACCGATAGCCTCCTAATATAACTAAATTATCTTAAATGGTTTTTTGTACTCTTATCCTCAATTGAGATCATTTTTACTTCTTCTCAAATCACGTGATTTCTAGTTTTGGCTCAAAGAACAAAACATTCATAATTAATTATCCATCACTTTTATAGGGAAATAAAAAAGGAAGAAAACATTGACCCCTCTAACTATGAACGCTTTTGGAGGCCATAATAGGCACGTTTTATGTTGCATGTTGAATACATAGAGAGGCGAGGAATGAATTGACTTCTTTGAACGAATTTAAATCCTTTTTGGGGCCATAGAAGACTGCTGCTTTGGAAGTTTATTGGATATTACATGTACAAACATAAGAGTTTTGGTCAAATACTCAAACGTTTGATTGATAACTTTGAAGCGGCTAATAATAGTTTGAAGACAAAAATAGTTAGAGATGAAAACAACAAAGTGAAAGTGAGAAAACAGTCGTAAGAATTCGTAGATTTGGTCGGCCAGCTTTTATTAGCTTGTGGTTGAAACTTTGTTTGCGGCCGCCGCTTCATTGCTTTATGGTGATCGATTTGATCGGTCGAATCTGACGATTTTAGATGATAACACGTGTTATTATTATTATTTGTGATAATATTTATGATAAAGACAAGTATAATGACGGATGTATATGAGAACTAAGGTTGGTAGTTTATACTAAAGTGAATTTTATTTATTTATTTATTTTTATGTGTATTTATCATAATAATTTTTTAAAATGTGTGTATTTAGTATGAAAAGTTAAATGAGTTTCCATTGATAAAAATATTAGTGTTACAATCCTAGCTGAAATAAAATTCTATATATGCCCTGGTCATGAGATCGGTTGGTCCCCTCCATAAAGAAGTTAGTGAGTAGGATCACAGGTGTGGCCAAACCAAATGATAGTAGCTTAAACCTAAGCTTATCACAAGATAAAAACACCTTGATCGGTGGGAGGAGCATCTCAAAGTATGGGACAAAAGATCAATTAGTTTGATTTTGTCTCCCAAGATTCACCACAAGTTGGGTTTGAGAGTTGTATGATATGTGACTATACAACAAGGTCACGTATCTTGCTTAGTGCGACTAATACACTTTTTTTAAGTCTCATAATACATTTTCAAGTATTTGTAAGGAAAAATTATTCAACATAACCTCACGAATATTTAGCTATATAATAAAGGATGAGTGTCACACAAATGAAACTTACCCCACAGTCACGTCAAGCTGTTTTGAACACTTTTCCATTTGTAAGAAGTTCTCAACGTCAGAATAGACAACCTAGGCAACGCAGTAAAATGTTACGTGTCTACTACTTTTGTTTGTATGCGTTTTCATTTTATTTTATTTATTTGTTACTTCGTAGCAGCTCAGAGAATTTGCACACTTTTTGCCGAAATTCTTTGGGGGGTTTACATGCATGATAAATTATTTTGACGAGGCTAACACTTTGGCGTTTTGGTGGTTTACACACGTTTTTCTATGGGTGGTTCGATGATTCCAAGAGACTTCTTCAACCTAACGTGAGATTTTAAATGACTTGCATGTTTAAGGAGGCGTATTAGCGTGAAGATTAGTTAGCTAATTATGATCTGAATTAATTATTATTTTTATTAAATTATTATCTTATTTAAAAACTTAAATTATTATAGAAGAATTTTTCATATCTATCTATTGTGTTTAGTATGCTCTCTCACGTATAGACTAGATAGTTTTTAATTAAGTTTTATATATCAACGTAATTTTACGAATACATGGTGATAAATTTTGAATCTGGAACCTTTTGCTACGACTTATTTTATGTTTCTAAATGGAAGATAATAAAACTTGAACCAATAACCTAGGTTCTAATACCATATTAAATTATATTATCACTTCATCTAAAACTTTTAACAGTTTCTCGATATTATTATACTTTTTAGCCAAATTTTTTTTTTTTTTTTTGGTTGATGGGAGGCGCAACTCTAAGCTAGAGGCCGTTGTTGACTCTGGGGCTTATTGCCCTTTGTTTATTCTTCTTAAGCTAAATTTGCAAAATCACTGTGGGTTGATCCAAGTATTATTCTCCAAGGGAATGGTCAAGGCTAAAGTTGACAAATAAATTCGTGCATTTGTGTGCCTCTTCGTAAATATATTTCACTTGAAAGTTTAGATGTTGTTGGGATATAATCCGACAATCATCTACTCATGATCTCTAGGGGTGTTGCCATATTGCTCAAGGTGTTGTTACAAAGCATGTGAACAAGTGCCAGTGAATCCATTTCTATCTCAACATTTGTGGCTCCCATTTGTACTAACTTCTTCAAGCCCAACCACATTGCAATCATTTCAACGCTAGTGTCAGAGGCAATACCCATATTATAAATGAAGCCCGACAGCCAATTCCCCTGTTCGTTCCTGATCAAACCACCTGATGCTGCAACATTAGGGTTGCCCTTTATACAATTATCAATATTAAGTTTCTAATCGTCCTGAGGTTTGATCCATTATACCTTGATACGTCTCGGATATCGTCTACCTGCAACTATTGTATTCTTGTCCTAAGCATTTTCCATATCTCTTGCATAGTTGATGATGAAAAAGGCAGTTTCATAAGGGATTGGTTCACCATCACTCATGTATCACCTATCATTTTTTCATCTCCAAATTCATCAAAGAGAGGCGGCAAAAAAGAAAAATTGCTTTGCTCACCCTGGGATAACAATAAAGATTGTTGTATCGCTATGAAGAGAGAGAGAAACATAATCATTTAATCGAGGCTAAATTATTCATCCCAATCTCTTAAATATCATGTTCAGAGGATAAAGAAAAGAAAAAAATCTTCCATTCGGCAAATTAAATGATCCGACTACGTGTGAGAGGGGTCTTTTTTGTTCCTTTCATTTCCTCCAAATTCAGGATAGTAGTCTTGAGTTTGAAATTTTTTTCCACCAATTCCGATCAACGTCAGTACATGAGAGAAAAAATAACAAATAATTTTTTCCACCAATTCTAATTTGAAGTCACTTATTTTTCTTTTCGCTATTTAATCATTGGTTAAAAATGACAAATAATTTGAGTAACGAGGACTCTTTTATAACAAATAATGGGAATGAATTTTAAACGAAATTCAACCATTGTAAATTATTAATATAATTATTAAAAAAAATAATGTAGACATGCGGTAACCCACAATCTTTAAATCCTGGAATCGTTACTCTAAAATAATGCCACAATGTCGAGCTGTATGTTAACATATACCTCGTGATCACATATAAATTTGTCACGCCTTATTAAAGCATGTTAGGTTCCATGAGTAATTGCTTTTAATTGGTAAATTCTAAGTTGGAATAAGCCTTTTGGTTGGTGATGTCTAAATTAACCAAATATGTCACAATGTTTTCTTTCCTTGATTGTACATCCTAGGCGTTGAGAATTAGCCACATAAGATTGTCAAAGGCCAATCCTTTTCGAGAATTTAAAGGCACTCATTTTTTACTTCTAAACACATCTTATAAAAGGGTAAATTTCACAGTATCTATGGTTTACACTTTTTTTCAACTTCGTCCTTAATGTTTAAAAAAATTATATTAATCCTTAATATTTATAAAGTAATTTAAAGTAATTCATATTATTTAAAACTAGCCAATTTAGTCATTATTGTTTTCCATAAAATTTAATTTAGTCCCCAAATAGAGGTTAAGCGCAGGGACTGAACTGAATTTATTTAAAAAATAATAGAGACTAAATTGAATTTTTTTAAAAATAATAAGGATCAAATTGGCTAAATTTAAACAATATGAATCGTTTTGTATAACTTTTGTAAACATTAGAGACCATTATGAATTTTTTAAAATATTAGGGACTACATAAAAAATATGTAAATAATAGGGACTAAGTGTGAAATTTATCCTCTTATAAAACCTTGATTAAGACTTCGCTATCCCTTCATACAATTTAAATTGGCTATCAGCATTTTTTTTTTATAATGAGAAATTCTAGGATCAAATTAATTTGATCGATTTCAATATTATAAATCTTGTGATACGTCTCTAAAGGTTAGGTGAGGTAGTCTAGTAATAAGTAGTTGCGACTGCAAATCTCAAATTTAAATTTATATTATTTCATCACAAATATTGTCTAATTGGAGCCGAGCATGCTTGGAGCACAATGCTACGCCACAGGATTTATTACTTTTGAATGGATTCTATAATGAGTTGATCATCATCACAAAAGAAAAAGAAAAAGAATCATGTGATATAATGGCACGTGCGAACTATGCTTTAAGTCAATTAAAATAAGGTAATATTTATGATTAAAAAAAATATAAATTTAAATTTAAGATTTTTGGTCATAACGAGTTATTACTTGATTACTTCACTCACATCTTTTGACAACAACTTTATTTTTTTTTTTCGTTTGTTGAGGTATGTACGGCTCATTATATGGCATGTGGCAACTCTTGTTCTAGTTTTAGTTAAACCACGAAAAGGGTGTTGAATTTTCCTGTATGGAATATGCACACCTAATTTCAACCAGATTCTAAATGGTTAAGTATGGTTTTTTTTTTTTTTTTTTAAATGGTGATGTTAATTGACTTGTTTTTCGACAAAAAAAAAAATTGAATTGTTTCAATATATTATTTATTTATTTATATTTTTATATGGATCGAGTAGTTGGTAAATGATGGTGTGATGGTGTCAGGATAAGGCTTAATAATTGAATAGTTATATGATCACCTTTACTTCTTGGTGTTTTAATGGAGTTGATATATGGCTTCTTATAAAAGATTCCTTCATGAATCAGCCAGTGAGAACGTGACACTCGAGACAAGAAAGAAAGATTCGGGAAGATAAAGTTCCTCATATATAATATATATACACACACTATACTATATGATAGAGATAGAAGGGAAAAAATATAATTGAAATAGTTGATCATGTGGACGGCATGCATATGATTTTTTTTTTTTTGATTTAAGGGAAGGGTTAACCGGTTATCCTTAACTATCGACAATCTGAGAGGATCGTTTTCCTCGTTGATGACAAAAGAGTCTAGTCAATATAACATTCATTTATTGGTTGTCTCAAATTAAAGTTGTCTAGTCAATTCATTCACATATTTACTTCTTAATAAATATGCATATATATGATCTTCACATATACGATTTTGGTGGTTATATTTCTTTCTTGATAGACATCTTTTGAATAATTTAAAAATACATGTTAGACTTGAAAACGACAATTATCTATAAGTTTTAAAGTAAATGTGGAGTTAATAGGACAATAACTATGGTTTTTCTTTATACATATAAAATTGCAAATCACCCATAATTGTTACATATGACTTCTATGGAATTAAAATGCTACTTCCGACAAAAATAAAAAATAAAAAAATAGTAGAATCAAAGTGCTAGTTGTGGAGCAAGATGCCCAAATTGGGAACTATGCATTGTTCAACTAAATTGCTCTCCTCTATGTCTATATAATTGAGGTTGACCAAAAAAAAAAAAAGTTATCGATAATTGAGGTCCATGTTTCTTCTTTGTTTTTTGCCTATCTCCTTTAAATTTGCTTAAACATGATTATTTATATGCTAATCTTGCCTCGCCTCTTTCAGTGTTTATATTATGAGTATCGTTACATATTATCCTTTCACTAGTTACGAATCTTTATATACTGTACGAAATATTTAGTATTCAATACATGAATTTTTATAATATAAAAAAGAATAAAAATGTTAAATAAAGTATTATTCTAATGCTTCCATTTCAATGCCACCCATTCAGTAATTTGTTTTGAATGACTTGAAAACTTAGTTGAAAGAATCCGACCATCCACTAATAAATTCTTAAATGCAAAGGTGTGCTCTAGTGTAATTTCACCCACTAAGCAATTCTATCTTAAAAACACAATAAACAATTTAATCAAAAGTCAACATGCTTGCTATATAGGATACCAGGCACGTTTTAGCTGGCCATCTTTCATTGACCCTCATGTGGCTGCTTTCAAGCAGTTGAATTATGAGGGTATTTAATTCTCTGGGTCAGAAACATATAGGATTATTTAACTTTATCCAAATCTTTTTCACTTAGCTTGAGGAGCCGATATGTAAATATTAGCCGACGATGATTATTAGTGTTTTTGTTTTCCCACTTGCATTATGTCACAAAGGTGAGTTTTAGTGTTACCGTAAAATTATTAATATATACTCAAAAGTTAAATAAAATAATTGAATAACGATTTGTTATAAATAAAAATTTTAAGTTTTGATTATAGTTTTGACCTCTATTATGTCCAAAAAAGAGTTGCCAATTTATGATCTGAAGATTATTGTGAAAAAAAAATTTATAAAAAATACAAGATAAGACCGTATATAATAAATTTTAAAATAAGTCTGATTTTTAAATTTATATATAATAAAAATTTCATATATTAAACTGTTTTGACCGAGGCAATAATATGTGGACCATTAATCTTTGCCCCACTAGTCGTATCCACATTACCCATTTGGGATTTTGTACGTCCACATCAATAGTTTTCTCCATGTGAAATTTACTTAATGTTATTCATTTAGTAGGCTATTTTTTTGCATACTTGGTTAGACGCAAACATATGCATATGTTGGTCTATTTTGATATCAATCTTTAACTTTTTATGGTATACTAGTTGAGGGGCATGACCTTAAAAAGTGCGAGATATTTTTTATATGTAAGGCTCACGTATAGATGAAATTTACACATTTGTTTCAGAACTATTCGAATCAAAAAATTAAATCTCGAAAACACTTCCATTATTTGTGACTGAGAAGGGTTTTTAAGGTTCTGCATGTTTTGAAACCCAATTATTCAACCGCCAGGTAATGTGTTTCCTACTTTGGCATTTTCACATCCATGTGCCGTGATCATTAATGAAGTTTATGATTACCCTATCCTTTAAGGTAGGTGCTTATAGTATGGTCCCCTCATAACTTAGGTCTTTGTGAGATCATTACTTAAAAAAATATTATCAATATCTCTGATTAAGTAGAAGATATTCAAAAACAAATGGAACCTCTTAATTATCATCTTGAATCTCTTGTTGATTTTATGTTTGGGAGTTTTCTTACAATGTATATTTTTTTGGGTTCACATTAAAATGTTATATTTTGGAACTATAATTTTATTTAAAAGAAGTATGATTCGATTTAATTAAATATAAAAATGTTAAAGAATTCAATTATTTTACAGGAATAAATTAAGACAGTTCAAGATTAGTATATAAAATTCAGGAATAATTCACTTAATACTAATTAGTTTTAAGATAGAACTTCAGTTGTCTAACATGATAATAGAGCTCAGCCTTGGTATTACTTTATCCATCCACATGTAACCCCGTTCATATTTTAGGTGTTGAATTTGTTACGCAATTTACAAATTTGTTGTTCTTGTTCCATATTCTTCATTAGTTGCACCTTCAACAATTGATTTCAGCACTCAATCGTCCAAATCTGCTGCTAGATGTAAATTAGTTAATCATCATGGATCACATGTAAAAGGAATGTTAGAGAATCCAATTACCCGAACGAATAAATCAAGGCATTCAAAACTAATATATAAAATCTTAAGTTATTCTACTTAGTATTAATTGATTTTTGCATAGAACATCAACTAGACGTAAACAAGTATTCCATTTATGGCCTAAGCGCTCTACCATTGGAAGTTTGGGCTAAGCCATTGGGGTTTTATCTTGAATCTCTTGCACACTTAAACTTCAAAACAAGGACGGACCTATATTCACGGGAGGCTCCGTTGACCCCAAGAGCATAATTATCAGAGAGTTAGTTGGTTATATTTTTTTAAAATATGTGTATCTTTAAGTTATATTTAAGATGAAAAATCAATTTAACTCCTACTAAAAAAAATTATATATATTTTAATATTAAATTATATAATTTTAACTCTTAATAAATAAAATTTTTAAATTCACCCTTATTTCAAAGTTAGATGGATAAGGTAGGAAAATCCTATGGTTAGGCTTGACTTGATAATCTATAGCAATTGCACTTTATTTCTCCTCTTTAAGGTAAGGGGTGGTCCAAGAAATGCACAGGTATTTACGTGAATATACGGGGTTGGTCAGGCATTTTTGTCCTTTCGGGAAATTTCCAGAAGAAGAACACTTTCACACATTCGTACTCGTCCTTTGTTGAAGGTTAAAAACTACTCGCGGTTTCCATCAAGATGAAAATAACTTTTGCTAACATAGATTCCAAAAGTACCCTTACGTGGACACAATGCTAGCCAATGGGAGTGTAGGGAAAGCAAAAGCGTTGAGTGAATATGTTATATGGAAGTTGTCCTGGTTACTTCAATTATTGAAAAAGGGATCTTTTGTCACTTCGTGCCAACAAGATATACCAAACCATAACTATATCGCATTCATTAATTTGTAAAGGCTCCACTTGTTTGCCGTAAAATAAATTATTAAAGAAAAATATGTACACAAAAAAAAATATATTTTTTAATGTTTGATTGTTATATTAAAAAATATTTTATAATATTTTAATATTATAATGAATTTTTTTTTTCAATATGAGATTTTATAAAAACACACAAATGTGCATATATAAACACACCCAAACATACCCATACATATACATATACATACACACACACACATTTCACGGGAATAGGGTAGGGTAGGGGGTGACTGTGGTGGGTGGGGTAGAGGTAAGGAGGATTGGTTTGGGTTGAGTTTTCTTTTAAAATAGTTCTCTTTTAAAAAAAAAATTTATCGAAAAATATTTTTTTATTGACTAATTTTTTAGTACTATTAAACACAAAAAATTAGAAAAATATTTTTCAAAAAAATACTTTATGGCAAACAAACGAAGCCAAATAAATTTCTACTGTATCAATGGCTCACTCCTCACCTAGAGCTGAATCATCTAATGTTATTAAAGTGTCGAATGTGAGTCTTATCTTAATTTCTAAATATACTTATTGAGGAGGTGTACTTTTGGAGAAGTAGGAGAGATTTACCATAAAAAAGTTTAAATATAGGAGTTATTCTAGAGTATATTTACTTTAAAAACTCAACTAATTCATGCTTAAAGAATTTCGTATAGAAGTGTTAAAAAATTTGTATCATAGTCTCTATTAAAATGAAATCCCAAATCAACCCCTAGATATTTAAAAACCGTGAAAGAATATATTGTATGTCAGGTAATTACTATTATGAATCAGATTATTTATTGAGTAAATGCAAAAGATATGGTAAATTTCTAAAGCTAATTAGGATCAAATTTAATTAGTCATATATCTAAGTGTGAAGGATCAAATTCTTGCTAAAGGATAACAAAGGATTATTTTGTCAAATTAGTTCAGATTACCTTTATTTGGAAAATATATATTTTCATTTATAGTTTACACCTTTCTTTAGATTCGTCAAGAACATAATTAGTCATGTAGAATTTTGGGGTTCGAAGCTAAGTTAGATTTATTTTACAACCACATCAAGTGTAGTATATTCAATTAAAATACATGATGCTTTCGACCTTATCCTAAATAAACCAATTTGAAATTTTGAAATAAAATTAAAAGAGTAGTTTTTCATCAAAATCTTCAATGAAAAATGCACTATCTTATAATTATTTTATCAAGGAAATTTGCGCACATGCTTTTTATTGTTTTCCTAAAATTTTAAATTTGTTTTTATTATTAAAAATTAGTCAATTTAGTCTCTATTGTTTATCGAAAATTTTAAATTCATCCCTATTATTCAAAATTAGCTAATTCAGTCCCTATTATTTTTCAAAAAATTTTAATTTAGTCCCTGCCTAAATTGGCTAAATTGAATTTTGTTTGGAACAATAACAACTACATTGAAATTTTTTAAAAATAATAGGAACTAAATTAGTTAATTTTATACAATAGGTACAAATTTAAATTTTTTAAAAAAATATTTTTGAGAAACAATAGGAACTAATTTAAACAATAAATATGAATTTAAAATTTTAAGAAAATAATAGGGATTGTTTGTACAATTTTTCCTATTTGATCACATTATATATAAAAAAAAAAAAAATTAGGTGACCCAATTGGCATAATGGCACAAATACCTCCAGGCTCAGCCGAACTCATTAGCCGAGCCACAAACCCGTAGACTAAAACCTTGGAGAAGGTTGACTCCCTGTAGATTGTAGATACGGTCCAAAGCCGAGCCGCCAAAGACCAACACGCCTCGCCCCTTCAATGCCTTCGTTTTCGCTGAATGTTGAAAACTAATCATTAGCTCAACCTCCGCGTAACAAAAAGCTATCCCCAAAAAGCAAGAAAACGGAAAGGAAAAGGGAAAGCCCCACCATACCCTATCCCTATCTCAGTTAGCATCTGCTCGTGATATTTAATAATTGTGAATTATTTGATCTATTTAAATATTCAATGTTATGAATTGTTTGATTTTATATATTTGTATTTATGTTCAATATAAGTATAAAAAATCTCAAACTTTTGGAAATTAACTACACAAGTTTTTGAATAATTCAATCTGGTGATTGAATAATTTAGCTAAATTGCTCGGTTCTCCTCTTTGATGTTTATATTATTACTCAAAAGGATCAACTCACTGGTGGAATAGTTGAAGTATAGACAAAAAATATATCTATATGTCAAATTCGAATTTACCATGATGTTTTTTTTATTTTTTATTTTTTAGATTAATCTCAATAAATCTGATACCTGATTAAATTTAATCATGTCTCTCTGAGCCCCACTATGATTCTGGAGCACCTTGGTATGAAAACGAATACTTCCACAGAAGAACTCCTCATAAAAAAATGTAGATCATTGATTTAAAATATATACATTACAAATTCCAAAACTTTAAAAATATACCGACCAATAATTTGCTAGCAAATCAATGTCTTTTCCCTAAAAACAACCGTTTTTCCATTGCATTAGCCAAGTCGATGATCAAATAGACTCTTAAAGCAAAAATCTACACTAATGAGAGAGAGAAAGTGTTATTGTGAATAGTAATATTTTGGATCAAAAAAGTTTGATCAAGTTCGACATAATTTCCTTTTGAATTGGAAACTATTTGTAATTCTTTTTAACAAATTGTCATTTGGTGTAGTAAGAAACATATATAACAACCTTAAACAAGATTATGTGCAAATAGATTATAAAAATGATTCTTTTCTTTAATTGATTCTCAACCTAAATAAATATATACGATATGAGGTTGTGGCAGGGAACCCAAATAATCATAAAGAAGGGATGAAAAATTGTCTGATGGTGCGATGGTCGCTCGCCAATCTTTCCCTGCCAAAGGCCCAGGTGCTGCTGACATAACTTTCATTGGTCATGAATCTGATGGTGCGATGGTCGCAGGATAGGCCTCTCATATCTATGTCTCCTCAGCAGCAGAAGCGGAAGCCCTTGCTATTAGGATGACCAACATCTATGCAATTGATTATCCTCCCACAAACATCACCGAGAGTGATGCACAAACAGTGATCAACGCAATCAACCCTCCAGGTATTGCTCCCAGTTGAAGAGTGAGAGCCATTTTAGATGATGTTCAAAAAATTGTGGCAAGGAACCCAAATATAAGGTTCAACTGCATTAAGAGATCTGCTAACCAACTTTGCGACTGGGTCGCGAAAGAAAAATATAATGATACTCTTTCGATAAATTGACTATCTAATATCCCGCCACGGTTATATCAACTTTTAAATTCGGATGTACACCCAATGGAGATCGGCTAAATTTGTACCTCTTTTATTCGATTAATATAATTTACTTGACAAAAAAAAAAAAAATCTAAACATGGTTGAAAAAATTATTTTGATCTTTTACAAGGATAAAAGGGGAATAACATAAAAAATAAAGTGAAACGGTGCGTTTAAAGAAGCCGGCCCAGGGCGTTTCGTTGAACCAACCCAACCACCACCGCTGCCTTTATGCTTTGCTTCACACTTCTTTCCTTTTACCGGCAAATTACAGTTAATTACCAAAATGCCACTACTGCATTAAACAATTACATTAAAAAAAATATATTTTTATATTATATTATTATTATTTTTTTAAAAAAGGCTACGCAAGTTTACATCACATCAAATATTACATACAAAACTTAAACTTTTTGCATTTAAAACAAGAATTTTACTACGAAATCAAACCGTGAGTAATTATTTTTTTTATTTTATTCTTTTCACATCGTAGCGTACAGTGTTTAAGTTTTACATATAAAACTACACACCTATCCTTTCTTTTCTTCTTTTCCTCTTTTTTTCCGGTTTTCTAAAGCCATCCCTTTCCCTCTCTACCCTTTCCCTCTCTACAATTACATACACATAATATATACATATACATACACGCCGGAAGGATCTGTTTTCGCCGGAAAAGCGACAGTGACACCGGAGAAGGAAAGAGTTTCATATTGCGTCTGTTTTCGGTGACAGTGCGGTGACTCGGCGGTTGTGAATCGGTCTGATCTCGGATTTCGACTCTGTTTGTGGATGTTGAAGAGAATGTGGCAAGATTAACGAAGCTTTTGCGGTTGTTCTCGCCCTAGATCGCCGTCTAGGGCTTTTGTTTTTGTGAATAAGTTCGTAATGAGATGGTAATGCGTGTTTTTCGTGTGTGTATGCATATATATATATATATATATATGTATTTGTGTATGTATAGTTTGTGTAGTTGTTTTTAAAAGATAATGTATTTTGTTTTTGTTGTTTTGATCTTTCAACGTTTTTTCCTCTCCAATTTTCCGGTTTTTACGGATTTTCACAAAAAAGTTTTTTTTGTAGCATTATGTTTTTGATAATATGTATACACACATATATATTGTTCTTGTTTGTGTTTAGATATATATATTGTGTTTAAACTAAGCTATTTGAAGAAAATTCGCAATTATTCAATGTTTGTGAGAAGTATATGTTGAAAGATTTGAGATTATTTTATTTAATTTTTAAATTTATTTACAATTTTTATTTTCCAGCTCTCGGAGGTCTTTTTCCTCCTATTTTTAGGATAATTATCTGTTTTTTAAATATCCATATTGAGAGTTTCAGTTTTTATTTTTTCTTTAGTATGTTTTTCTGAGCTGAGGTACTATTTACATATTTATATTTGGATGGTTTTGAGATGATTTCTTGGCTTTTTTAATTTTTTTGAAATATTTCGAGCAATTGGAGTGCTTTGTCTAATTTTTAGAAAGTTATTTGTTTTTCAAAATAAAAATAGTTAAGAGTTTCAATTTTTTTATTTTTTATTTTTCAGCGGTCCCTTGCTTATAGTTTTTTCCAGTTATGAATATTTTTGTTGACTACTTCCTTGGGGAAAATTTTGTACCTACTTTTTTTGTAATCTTCGTGATTCTCTTTGAATGAGTCCTATTTGTTGAATATTGCATTGTGGCGCTGTAAATTTTTGAAGAATTTGCTGCTGACACTGATTGTTGATTGGCTTTATTGTCTCTGTATGATTCTAAAGCCAATACAGATTAAAGTATTAAAATTTCTAGAGAAATCAAACATTTCAACTTAGTGAAGATGAATTTGCATATGAGTGTAAATGGGGCTTTATTAGCAAATTAAACAAGGTCGTGATCTTCTGTTTTAAGTATTTTTCATGTTTACTGTCTCCTATCAGAAAAATTCCCAATTCTTCTTCTGGGGCTTCGACTCTAACACTGTATTGCTGAGGTTAATTAGCGAATCGAGCATTTGTTTCGTTATGGTATTCGGTTTCTGTAACAGTTGGAAAGTTTATAGTTGCATGCAGTGATAACTTAACAATTTTCATTTCTTATGTTGTTTCCTTTATTGTGAGTTAGCTAAAAGCCCAAATTGTCTTTTCCGATCTTTATATCAAAGCAATGAAAATAAATGAAGCGTATTGATACCTGTTAAGGGTTTGTTCTTTTAAATAATTAAGAATTCAGTGGGCATGGCACGTGTTGTTTGAGTTATTTATATGCAATGAAGTGTTTAGCATTTATAGTCCTGGTAGCTCGTTATGGAATGATGAATGAGTCTCATATGTCATGAGTTTAGATATTTGATTTTTGTGAAGATTTTATTGCTTCCTTTTTTGAATTATTAGTTACTCTTGTCTGACAGGTGGAAAGACAGGTTTGCATGTCGAGGGAGGCTAAGTTGGAGTTTTTGAAGCGTAAAAGGCTTCAGCGGACGAAAAGGGAAACTGTGAATGAGTTTGCATTTATCAGTAATACGATGAGTAGAAGTGGTGGAGATGCTTTAAGGGCTCCTGCATCATGTGGTGTGAGATTACAGAGGAACATTGATACACATTTGCGAGTTGGGGCTGCTTCAAATGAGAAAAATGTCTTCTCAAAACGACAGGTCTCTAAGTTTGAATCATATGACCTTGAGTGGATTGAGAAAATTCCAGAATGTCCAGTATTCAATCCAACTAAAGAGGAGTTCGAAGATCCTCTCGCTTATCTGCAGAGGATAGCTCCAGAAGCTTCTAAATATGGTAACATTCCTGTACAATTTATCTGAGCATTGAATATGGCCATCCTTCTAGTCTTATTTGACTCTCCTTTTCTTGAAAGGAAATGTCTTTTCATAATTATTAATAAGTTAGTTTTTTCATTGAAAGCCCTTTTCTCATTTTTCTGTAACCATGGCTATGATTCTGACTTTTATGGAAACTCATCACACTCCAAGTGAATCATTTTATAGATTTTGTACATCAGAAGTTTGAGCACATTTTTAATCAAACAAATTTGATAGTTTTTAGTTAAATTGTTGTTATTATCTTTTCCTGGAGAACTGGAATTTTTAATATGGGACATATCCTCAACCCTCTCATATGTTGAGTTTTTTAATTCTCACTTCCGCACCTATGCTCTTTAATTTTCAGGTATATGCAAGATTGTTTCACCAGTGAGTGCATCTGTTCCTGCTGGTGTAGTTTTAATGAAAGAGAAAGTTGGTTTTAAGTTTACAACTAGAGTACAACCACTACGTCTTGCTGAGTGGGATAATGAAGACAAGGTCACCTTCTTCATGAGTGGAATGTGAGTTTTCACTTCTTATGTGATAGTACTTTCCCACGCGCTTATTGCTTATATTTTGAGGAAAATTGTCATTTTTTTCAGAAACTATACATTTCGTGATTTCGAGAAAATGGCGAACAAGGTCTTTGCTCGTAGATATTGTAGTTCTGGATGTCTTCCTGCCGCATACATGGAAAAAGAATTTTGGCATGAAATAGCTTGTGGAAAGACTGAAAGTGTTGAATATGCATGTGATGTTGATGGTAGTGCGTTTTCATCTTCTAGCGATGATCAGCTTGGAAAAAGCAAATGGAATCTGAAGGTTTATATCTTGTAGCAATTGTTTCCATACCTTTTTGTTGTTTCTTCTAGGAGGTTTTTAGTTGGGCTAGAGATAAGAATATTTCTTGGGCCAGAAGAAGAAAATTCTGCTTATCAAGCAATATGCTTCTGCAAAATCACTATAGTAGGTTGATTGCTTCACAATTTGTTGTCATCTAAATTGTTCGTAAATGCACTTCCTTTTTTGTCCTCTGCTCTGATTTAATAGTGTCTAATACCTTGGACATCTTCTGATCAGTATGCTTGGAGGATTATTAGTATAGAATATACTATTATGTTTCTTTCTCAGAACTTTTCATGTTTCCAGTTCCTTTCTTCCCCTGAACTCCACTTAAGAAACAGTCAGTTTTTGTGTGCTTTTCTTTGGATTGTACTGTCGAAGTAATTCTGTTTTTTCCTTTGGTGTCTATAGAAGTATAATATAACCTCATTTATCATCAACTAGCTCAAATCCTATGAGATGTACAACTGGATTTCTTTTTCCCGTCTGATTTTTGCCATGCCAATATAAAACTCTCATATTGCCTTTGTTTCTGGTTTCAGAAGCTTTCTCGGCTGCCGAAATCAATTTTGCGTCTTCTAGAAACAGTTATCCCGGTAATCATATCTTATCCTCCTCCAATTTAAGAGAGCTTTTGGTTTATTTACGAGTGGTGTCATTAACATTTAGTCTATTTCAGGGAGTCACCGAGCCAATGCTATACATTGGAATGCTTTTTAGTATGTTTGCTTGGCATGTGGAGGATCATTACTTGTATAGGTATGCATTTATCTTCTTTGGATTTGTGGACATTTTAGGAGTAAATCTTTACGGTGAGTCATTGTTTGACATTTCTATGCAGTATTAACTATCATCACTGTGGGGCAGCAAAGACTTGGTATGGTGTTCCCGGTCATGCTGCTCTGGATTTTGAAAAGGTGGTGAGAGAGCACGTGTATAATCAAGATATTCTGTCAGCTGATGGAGAGGATGGAGCTTTTGATGTGCTTTTGGGGAAGACCACATTATTTCCTCCCAATGTTTTGTTAGAACATAACGTTCCAGTGTACAAGGCAGTGCAAAAGCCTGGTGAATTTGTAATTACCTTTCCTAGAGCATACCATGCTGGATTTAGTCATGGTAATTGTCTTTTTTTCAATCTGTGTGCCTTTTTCTTGGCTTTCTCTTCGTTTTCTCATATACACTTTCTTCTAGGAATTTTGCAGCATCTATAATTTGTTGTTTATCAACTTCCAGGTCTTAACTGTGGTGAGGCTGTGAACTTCGCAATTGGTGATTGGTTTCCCTTGGGTTCAATTGCTAGTCGTCGTTATGCACTTCTTAACAGGGTGCCTCTTCTACCACATGAGGAGCTTCTTTGTAAAGAAGCTATGCGTCTTTATAAAAGTTTAGAACATGAAGACGCTGATTATTTATCTGCAGATTTGATTTCTCAACATAGTATAAAGGTTTCCTTTGTTACTCTGATGCGATTTCAGCACCGTGCTCGCTGGTCCCTAATGAAATTAAAAGCATGTACTGGTGTTACTTTCATTTCCCATGGAACTATTCTCTGCAGCATATGCAAACGGGACTGTTATGTAGCATATCTGAACTGCAACTGCTTCTTGCATCCAGTATGCCTTCGCCATGGTATGATGCTGAGATGTTACATATAGACTTGTTCCTTCTGGTAGTTTTTGTTATATTTTCTTACTTTTCTGACTGACTCTTGTGCTCCTAATCTTCCGACGCTAGATCTGAGATCACTCAATGCGCTATGTGGTGGGGATAGAACCCTCTGTCTGAGGGAGGATATTGAAGATATGGAAACTGCAGCAAAGAAGTTTGAGGAGGAGGAGGATATATGTCATGAGATTCTGCAACATTACAGAGAGGCTGATGACTTTGTTCTGCTGTCAAAGTTGTTCCCAATAGCTAAAGAGGACGGTTATGTACCTTATAGAGAGGTGAATTTTGAATTGAATTGGGCACAAAATATCAAACCCGAAGTGTTGGATGCTTCCATTGCTTGTGCTTCATCTGCATCAAACATTTGTTCTCCAGCGGAGCCAGCTGAACGTGCTTCCATGACTAATAATGTAACCATTATTTGCTATGTTTGAACTCCCATATTACCACACGTTTTCTCTTAAAAGTCATTCAACTTCTATTGTGCTTATGGGATAGAATGCCGCCTTCTGATTGAATTCTAATAGAGTGCTTTTGTGCATTTGCTGACAGGTGCATGGGCATATGAACTACCATACAGTTGACTTTCTGACTGCCAAGTCATCTCAAGTAGCACCTGGCTATGTGGAAGTTTCACGGTCCTCTTGCTTTGACGATCATCCAAATGCATATCAGAAACTACATAATGGTTCTGATGTTAGAACCTCAGTAGATCAAGAGAGTGATGAGTCAGATTCAGAAATATTCAGGGTCAAGCGACGATCTTCAGCCAAGACAGATTTTGCAAATGCACATGATTCTAAATACGTCAACTTTGAGAGCCAGGTATTTTATTTTGTTATGAAGGTGTTCTCATCACTTTATACAAATGATATGATGAAACATCTGTTTCCCCAGAAATTAAGTTCCGATGTAATTGCAAAAACACGCTAATGTGGATACTTTTGCACTCTTACAGGGATTCAAGAGGCTAAAGAAACATCAACCAGAAGGAAGGTCCGGACAATTGACAGTATCAGATTGTTCCACAGCTGATGATCTGAATCAAAGCCACAGTGTCAGTCCTGATGTGATATATTCTAGAGAAGTCTCTTATGGTGAGTCGAGGGATAGGTTTCCTAGGGGAAGCCCAATTCCAATCTCTATCAAATTTAAGAAATTGGCAAATGATGAATCAGCAAGCAAAAATGGGGAGCATCACAGATATGACCGGTTCCAGCATGAGTTGGGAAGAACCACAAGAGAATCACCTCCTCTGGAGATTGGCCCGAAGCGCCTTAAAGTCAGAGGTCCTTCAGTTCTTGGGTCGGGGAGCAGGTTGGATTGAGTAGATATGCGGAGATTGGCTTAACCCCTAGTGTTTTTCCTAGTAGCTTGACCCTGCTAACTACAATTTGTTAAAACGGATCTAACAACACGGCGAAGCTAAACATTTGAATTCTTGGAGCAGCGGTACAACTTAACAAATCTAGGCAGAAATTCTTTGTGCAGGCCTCAAACTGGGGTATTTTGCACGGCAGTGATTCTTATGGTTCTCGGACCGGGCCGTCTGTCTTTCAGGGGAGAACCTTTCTCCTTTCTGGAAGTAGAATGTAGATTTCGGGTTAGTAGTGACTTATGATGTACATTTGTTTTTAACATCTGATTTATTTTTGTGAGCAGTTACGGGGGATTCCCTGTTAGTAGCCTCTCGCTCGACGTCCGTTCGCTGCTTCCTTTGGTGTAGGATTCATTCTTTTGTAGCTACTGGGCTTTGTGCCTTAGACTACTTGAATAAAAGTTAAAAGGAAATGTTCTCTTTTCTCTCCCTAGTTGTGTTTCATGTCCCGTTCCGTTTGTTTTTTCTTGATCTAGCTAAAAGCTCAAATAACGATACGGAGTGCACATTTGCTAGGAGAAGGAATAAGTAAATTGAAATTTAGGTGGCGATGGCTATTGTTCACTCAGATCCTATAGTGAATTATTTATGTAATTATGGTTGTCTTGACTTGTATGTATTAGTCGATAGTCTTGAGAAATTAAAACGACTTAAAAGAAATTTGCAAGTCGGATAATGAGACATCGTTGTTTTAGTTTTCACTCTTAATATTTCTTCCATCACTTTTAAGTTTCCACAGGGATGAACAATGAATTAGCCAATGTTCTTAAGTCTACATTCTATCACCAGCATCATCTGTGATCTTCGATGCAGCCAAAAGAGCGAGACCTTTCACTTTTTCTGTTTTTGCCTTTTCTTCTCCGCTCTCTCTGGGCTGTTCGGCACTTGGGTTTTGATGGCGTCAATTGATGTTAGGCCCTTCAACCCAATTTAAACG
Organism: Ehretia macrophylla; assembly: GCA_037974665.1. Classification (NCBI taxonomy): domain Eukaryota; kingdom Viridiplantae; phylum Streptophyta; class Magnoliopsida; order Boraginales; family Ehretiaceae; genus Ehretia; species Ehretia macrophylla. The sequence continues at coordinate 52,086,446 of CM075773.1, forward strand.
GGCTTGTAGCCTGTACTCAATGCACTCGAGGCCAAAATTTCAACAATTGGCATAAAAGATACTTCACTGTTTGACCAATGCCGCTATCATGATAAATTTATGCCGATCTAGGGGTCTTGCTTAAAAATGGTTGTGGGTCTTATATCTATTTTTAGCAAGTGGTCTCATGTGCTGGTAGAACTCAAGTGGGGCTCATAGTTGTATTAGGTGGACGTTTCAAAATGTCCAACATTTTAAAGATTTTTTCCCGATCAAGTATCAAGGTCAGCAAGTTCAGTTTGATTAGATAGGTTATGTAGAAACAAGGTTCAAATTTTTTGGTTTGTTAAGCCAACTCCAACAATATTTTTTTAATGTTTTCCCCTATGTTTAGGGATTTGAAGTTATTTTCTTATTTTTAAGGATTTTACATTTCAATTTCAATCCAACAGAGAATTTCTATTTTAATTTCACCCAGCAACTTCATTATTTTAGAAACTTTAGTCTTGTGAGTATTGGAATGGGATAGAAATAAGATAGGGGATGAGATACCTCCCCAAATTTGGGAGAGCTAAATAGCAATATGAGTATTCCCTATTTTTTAGAGGATTAAATAGTGCAGCTATTGGAGGTGTTTGGGACCAACAACTCCCTTACATTTAGGTAGTGATTGGTATGTGGGAATGAGTTGGGAATGAAATGACATTCCCAATTCTATTTTAATTTTCATATTTGGTATGAAGGAATGAACTTGGAATGTCATTCCCAAGGAAATTCCATTCTCACATACATGGGAATAGCCATTCCAGACCAAATACATGGGAATGACCCATTCCCATGTATTTGGGAATCAACTTGACTACCATACCCTTTATAAATAATTTGTTTAATTATTATTATTATGAAAATAATAATAATAATAAAAATAAAAAATAATAATAGCGATTAAATAATAATAATAATAATAATAATTAAAAATATAATAATATTATTATGAAAATAATAATAATAATAATTATTATAATAATAAAAATAATAAATAAATAAAATAAAAAATAATAAGAAAAAATAATAATAATAATTAAAAATATAATAATATTATTATGAAAATAATAATAATTATAATAAAAAAATGATAATAATAATAATAATAAATAAAATAATAAAAATAAAAATAAAAAAAATAATAGTGATTAAATAATAATAATAATAATAATTATTATTATTATTATTTTAAAAAAATATATATAATAATATTTTGTTATTAATAATAATAATTATTTTTATTTTTATTATTATTATTATTATTTATTGTTGTTGTTGTTGTTGTTATTATTATTATTATTTATTATTTTTATTTTTATTTTGTTATTATTATTATTTTTATTTATTGTTGTTATTATTATTATTATTATTATTTATTTTTATATTGTTTATGTTTATTTTTATATTTATTTTTTTTTTTAATATTATAATAATAAAAGGGCAATTATGTCATATTATATAAGTCATTCGCATTACTACTCTTAATTCCTAGAGCATACCAAACATGTCATTCTCATTCCCAAGTTCATTCCATTTCCACTTTCATTCCATTCCTTGGTTCATTCCATTCCAATGTACCAATCGCTACCTTAGAGATTTAGAGTTTTAGAGAAGTTATTGGAGTTATCCTTAAGATGCTTTAGTTGAATACATTGTTGGATTACCACTTGACACCTGTTGCCATGATAAACAACTCGTCTTCTAATGACCTTTTTTATATTTTCAAAACTTCTGTCACTACATCCCCGCAAGAACAGATGATCCATTGCTGTCTCAACTATGCTACCGAATGCTCTGAAAAAAGTTAGAATAGGAGAGTAACCATTTTGGAATGGGCTTATATGCACGATATAATGGTAAAGCCCGTGGGACCTGCTCTCTACATACGTGATTTCTGTCTTTTCTTGAAGAGAATGAAATGGAGAAAAGGAGTACAAGAAATCATGGTGAGAAAGGAACAAGCACGTTAAACAAAAGGGGGATAAAATAATAGTAATGGGTTCTTGTCAAGATCTCTACATCTTTTTGGTATTTTGTTCTTCAAGGATTTGTAGGGCACTCAAAGGAACTTCACTTGCTTAAAGTATTTGAAAAGATTCAATATGTTTCATCTTTTTGGTCTTTCGTATAAGTCCAATAATAGGAACCCTATACCCTATTGCATAGACTTTGATTGTAAAAGTGGCAATTACTACTTTAAGTCATGTTATGTGGTAATGATTGGGGAAAACCAATCACTTTTAGTGTAATCAAGATTTTTGAGCGTACGTATGAATGTTGGGAAGAGACACTTTAGATTATTCTTCTTTTGAAATATTGAAGTGAACATATAGATTAGGGAATATATCGAAATCACTCGCTATATATGTGTTTCACGACATATATATATATATATATATATATATCTGAGGGCCTATTTAGAATAACTTTATAATTTTTTATTGAAAAAATAGGAATTTGAGTCTTACGTTGAAGATTAGTGTTTACCAAACTAAATAAGTTACACATGGTTGAAAAATAGACTAGGGAATATATCGAAATTACTAGCTCTCTATGTGTGTTTCACGACATATCTTAGGGCTTGTTTAGAATCACTTTTATAATTAAATATATTATCTTATTGAGAAAAAAAACAATAAATTGAGTTTTTTGTTAAAGTTTAGTGTTGAACAAACTAAATAAGTGATAGGTAATCGAATAGATTAGAAAAAAGAAATATAATCGACTTGGCTTGCAAAATCTGTTGGTAACTAAAACAAGAATGATTACAACTTTTGAAAAAGCAATTGCAAAATGAAACAAATAATAAATTATTTTTCTGTTTACAAAAAACCAAAAATCAAAATTAGATAAAAACAAATACAGACAAGACCTTAGATTGTGAGTCGAAAATTTGCTAACAGTGGGGCTCTCACTGACCTCAATTTTTTTTAAAAACATGTGTATTATCTAAAATTCTTTTTCAAAATATGTATAGTTTTAATATACAAAATTAAATTGACCCCATTGAAAAAAATAATAGTGTTATAATCCCACCGAAACAATACTAAATTATAAGCTAAAAGGTAGGTCAAGATTTATAACACTGAGAGAGAGAGAGAGAGAGAGAGAGAGAGAGAAGAAGAAGAAGATAAAAAAAAGTAGGTCAAGGTTTAGTCAAATTACACCAAGCCAACTGTAAACCATGCATGTCGTTCCCAAGATTCCTTTCTCACCTTATTATTATGTTGCAATCATTTTGGTTAACGAGTAATTATCACTAAATTATTGAGCATCTTATAAAGCTGTCAATTCTTAACATTTATTTTTGCCAAAATTGTGGAATCATTAAGTGCTTAAATTAAACCGACTATTTCCATAATCGGTGGACTCTTCAAATCGATGAAAGATTTTCTCATAACATTATAATACTATAAGAAGAATTTAACGATTGTAAATTATTTATATCATTTATATATAATTGTATAAATAATTTATAACCGTTAAATATCACTCATAACGTCAATAAATTTGAATCAAATCAATTCCAATCACCCCCTTCAATCCTCATTTCTTGTAAATATAAACTCAAGATGCAGTTTATAATTGAGCTGCATTTTGAAAAGTTTACGTGGTTAGATGTACGAAACCTCTTCAATTTATACTTTAGCTCCTTACATGCGGATTTCGATCTAACTTATCTTAAATCTTTTTTTACTTTTCTTATCTAGTATATTACTTCCATACTTTCGCACTTTTTAAAGCTTTATCAACTCTTTCAGGAGTAAAATCTTTCCTCAGCTGATTCAATTAGCAGTTCACATAATCAATTATTCTGCAATTTTCAGTAGGACAAAATAGAAAAATATGTGTTGGGGACGGGAGTGCATAGTGTTAAGTGGAAACTAGTAGGTGTAATTCTTGAAATTAAATTTCTCTAAAATAATGCTGAGATTACAAATAAATCAAAATCTGGACTCCATTTACAAATGTTATTATCGAGCCAAGAGAAACTCTAAAGCCATTCATAATTAGGTATACAATTGAGGAGGATTAATGAATGCAATTTAATTTATATATATCATAAATTGTCTGAATTGGTTTTTTTTTTCCTTCTTTTTTTCTATACCTTTTTTTTTTTTTTTTTGATGTTGGGATCAGAGGCAAAGGTGGATTTACATAGGAGCCAGTGGGGATTGCAAGTCCCTACTAGCCCCACTTTTTTATTTTTTTATTTTATATATATGTATATTTATTTTCATTTTTTTAAATATGTGTTTATTTACTATAAAAAATCAAATTAGTTTTCATGGACAAAAATATTAGTATTATAATTCTTACTAAAATAATATTTTAGACCCGTCTCAATATTAGTGTTATAATAATTCTCATTGAAATAACATTCTAGACCCGTCTTGCAGAGGGTACTCATTTGATAAGGATTTTTACTCTTTAAGCCAACGACAGGCCAATTGCGAAAAGTAGCAAGATGTTCTCTTAGAGTTGTTTAGTGGTTCTCATGCATACTTTATGAACAACTTGTTAATTACGTGCCGAAAGATATATGTTCGAAACTCTTTCCCTTTATGCTTAAGCACATTTGAGGATGAGATAATGGTGTAATTTTCCTTTCATTTGAGGCTACTAATTGTTCATCATTTCAATTTTGTGTTTGGCATAGGATGAATAGAAGTTTATTAGACTACTATTGCAATTACTTCACTTGAAAATCTTACTTTTTCTCCAAGAAAATTATAGAACACATTTAATGTTTCGATCGATTTGATTCTTGAGCTATCATACTACTACATTTTTTATATGTTGCAACATTCATACCCGTTATGAAAATGTTAAAAATCGTTGGAAATGCATATATATAATGCCATTGCATATGGCCGTATTACAAAATGTCTACAGTAATAGTTTTTTATAAATAATAAGCAACAATTGCAATTAAACTATAATTTTAAAACTGATACAAAAAAGTAATAAAATCATTACAATTAAATAAAACCATTGCAAAAAAGTTTAGCTTATATAATAGTTAAAATATTGTTGCAATAATTACTGTAAGAGAGTTAAAATATTACAGTGTCACGCGTGTGAATTAATATTTTACCCAATTAATAAGTAAAGAGTCTGTTCTAATAAAGCTTATAGTTAAAGCATCATGCTCGACATCATATCAAGTGAAAAAAATCAAGATCCTAATAGATAAATATCATTATGGGATTACAATTATATTACTACCTTGTTTTTTTTTTTTTTTTTTTTTAACTGTTATTTTTTATGATATTCGAATCTTAATTTTCTAACTATTAAAGAGAGTAATTACTTATTACTAAACTATATATTGTTGAATCTCATATTACTACGTACCTTGCTTTGAAGTGAAAGCTTTCTACTATTACTTATTCCCTCAAGTACAACAAAAAATGATGTGCCATTTCACTCAACAAAGCATGAACATTCCATATCAATTATGCGGGTCATTATGATATGCCATATATATATATACCCACCTTGGACTGTTGAATGCTGTTCGTTTTCCAATTCGTATCTGTTCCTACTCATATTCTTTGACTATACTTCTCATCCAATTAATTTATTTTAATGCACCCATATTAAAGCTAGTTTTTAGATCCACGTTTTTCTTCTTGATGACGATTGACATCACCTTAGGCAGAATAACAAATTCAAGTACAATTATATTGGACTCACTCTAAGATTATAATCTCGTGATGTAGTTATGAATCCTAATGTATTGAGTGATCATCTCATTTAAAAACTTAAACTGTTAGAAAAAGATTAATTGTACATTATTTGTTATATTCATTACACAATCTCCAAGATAATTTTTTGAAAAAATAAAAAGAGAATAGATCCTTCATTTTTCTACCACATATCTGATTTTGACACTAAGAAATGAGGTTCTTTTTAAAAATAGAAAATAATTTTTAAAAATTCATTTGTAATAAGAGTTTTTTATTAATAAAATTTATTTCATCTCCATAATTAGATATTGTGGAGGACCCCAATAGGGTCTTTTAATGAAAAAAGGGTAAAATTTTTTTGAGAAAATGAGGCAACCCGAATTTATCGAGGCTATCGAAGAATTTCAATGTTTGAATCGAGAGTTCTTATATGATCTTATCAATTGTTAGAATTTTTTCTCGAATAAATCATAAATTTTCTAGAATATTATCAAAGATCATGAAGTTCACATGAATCTGTACAGATCCGGAAGAATTAATTGTATTATTTATTATATTTAATATGTCCCCACAAGTACTGGCGAAGTACTTGAACAATTTTAGTGTTTTAATTAAATGGGTGAAGGTGAGTTTTGAACTCAGGATCTTTTGATACATTTATAAACTCTAATACCATATTGAGTAATCACTTTAAATGGTAGGTAGTAAATGAACATGTTGACCCTTATGTGCATTGATAAATGACAAAAAATTATTATAGAGATGGTGACGCCTGTCGGTAAAGATGATTGGTGACTATTACTCACACTGATATAGTGTGACAATTACTCACATTAATAAAGTGTGATAAAATGTATGTACTATAATCAAGGTTCACAATAACCAAGCCCTAGGGATATGATCCACAAGTAGCGGAGGTGAAATAATTATTGTGAGTTTCAACATTTTTAATTATTTTGGAGTTTATATTTTTGAGTGATCTAGTAAATGTGTGGGATACATTTCTACATTCAAAATTTTATTAATTAATGAACAAGTTCTGTTGAATAATTTGGTAATTAAGCTCCGTCATCTGAATTTCTACGCCATTCAAAAAAAAAAAAAAAAGTTTCACAATAACCTTTTGCCAAATTATTTAGTCACCTTTTTAGACTCGATGTTTGATTAGCATCTTCACGTGATCTGAGTTGATATAGACAAAAGTTATATGGACCAAACTACTCAAATCATTTTGACCCCCCAAAAAAAAAAAATAGCTACTCAAATCATCAGGGAAAATTCAATCTTTCGTCCATTTTCCTATATTGAGTTGTGAAACAACTGTCCTCTTTTATTATTAATTGACTATTATCACCCAACATTCCCTGGATTGTTCCCATTTAGTTGGAGCGAAAAACTTTATTATCTTTCACAATTTCAAATGAGGAAGGTAAATTTGGGAAAATAATGAATACTTAATTAAATCATATTGAGCTAACTAGTATAACATTCATATAGATTACGGACGTTCAAATTCTACAATTAAGACTACGATTTCAAAGCTCTATAATCTTTTTTTAGGTGCTTACCAAACAATTTAAAACATATAGCGAATTAGACAACATTGGAACATCGAGTGGTGCTAGCCAAAGAAGTTTGACACTTATGTCAGTAATTGGAGGGGTAAAAGGTAAATATAAAAGCAAAGAGACGAGGATAAGAAGAAAGTTTGGGGGTTAAAAGATCTGAGAAGATGGTCAAAGTTGGCTTAGCAGAAGTTGATAGAGTTTCGGTATGGTGTATGAGCATGAGTCTGGCCAAGCTGAGGGAAGGTTATTTATACGAGTATGATGGTTTGAGGGTCAAGCTGAATTCTAATTTCTCCTACTTGGAATCAGATTCTTAGGGCAAAATTCGATCGGGATTATGTTATAGCAGTTCCGGTAAGTAAATTTTACAAAAGAGTTATACTAGACTCACATGCATGTGCTCTTAGGATGTCGAAGGCCTCCGAATGTACCAAGTTCCTCCCCTCATGGTCGAATCGACTATTGAGTTGGTTTGAAGAGGATCTGCTACTTAACTCTATTGACCCAAGTCACAATCGTGATTAGGCCAAGTAAATTTGGATCAAAACCAGATTTTATCCACTACACAAGACTCAACAATATTTGAAATAGCACAAGTACAGAGGCATAAGAAGAGCCAGAAGGATCCTACTCTTGTATGAAACAAATCAACTAAAGTATATATGCTCATCTAAGTTTACATGGTGGTGACAATACCCAATATTTTCCAATGCCTCGAGAGGCCTTTTACTAAATAACATTATCATTTTCACCATGATATCATCCTTCTCTCTTACCAAAGAAGATGAATTAATGTAAGATTCATCCTGATGAATTAATAATCCATTTTGCATAGGGAAAGCTGAGGCCAAAGTCTACAACAATGCATCAACATTATATAGATCGAAAGAAATAACTAATTTTTGTTTTTGTTTGTTGATGTAAAATCTTTGTTTATATGCTTTTTGGATGGTTGATATTAAATGAAATACATTTACTTGTTTAGAAAAAAAAATATATATTCATTTTTGCCACGACAATATATAATATTTTTTTTGCTTCCTAACTAAGATGCTTCCAAGTTTTTCTTCCTTTAGATTTCCTAAAAGAAGGTAGAGTATATTAGAAAATCCTAATTTGTATTACCAAGAAATGGTTTGACATTGATCTGATCTCTAAATTATAATTAATAATCTCTGCCTTAATGATATATTGTTAAATTCCATTACATCAGAAACCAATGTTGTTGTCAGTCTTCCATTTTGTTCCGTGTTGATCGCTGCGAAGAATTCGATGAAATAATTAAATCAAACTTTGTGTGATCGTAAATCAGATTCAAACACACATTAATATCATAATCTTAGTTTGTTAATTGCTTCCAATGCTGTCGGGAACCCTAGGAGTTCCAACTTCAATAGTTTAATACCATTGTTTTATTTCTTTACGATCAACAATACTCTTGAAAAGTCTTTTGGGCTCACCGTAAAATTCAAACCCTATGATACACATAGAAGAGGTAAGGTCTAAATTAATTAGAAACAAGTTTTCACCGTAAAGTCCAAACCCTACGATACACTTGGAAGAGGTAGGGTCTAGATTAGTTATAGACAACAAGTAATTTTATCGAGATAGACCTAAGGGAAAAAGCTTCTTGGCTGATTTGAACCTTAGACATTAATAAATTTTCTACTCATCTCAAATGCTCTACCATTAAGACTTACCCTTGGGGTTCAAATGCCAATAAATTAGTTAGGTATAAATTTTATCGGGATGAGACTAGAAGAAAAAAAACCCCATAGCTAATTTAAATCCAAGGCATAAACAAATCTTCAGATCACAACTTAAATGCTTTACCGTTAGGCTAGCCTCTTGGGTTGCAAATGCCAATAAATTTGATCAACACTTGGTGACTAATAGTTTTGTTTTTTGTAATGTCAAGATCTGAAGCCATATTGTTATGCAAGTGCTCATGGAGAATTTTATATAGTAGCATAATTATATTTTGGTATATAGCATTCTCCTATGTATGCAAGAGACATGAAAATATCTTGGTCCAGACTACTGTTTTGTCTCAAATAAGAAAAATTGAAAGACTAATGCGGTTTAGGCTCTGTTTGTTTGCCGTAAAATATTTTTTCAGAAAATATTTTTCAGATTTTTCAGTGTTTGGTAACACAAGAAAATTAGTCAATTGAAAAATATTTTCCAGTCAACAATTGCGGTTAGTACAAAATTCTGAAAAATGTTTTCATTTCTTTTGGGAGAAGAAAATATTTTACGGAACTCACTGTACATCTAAATACCAAAAAATATTTTTTAGTATTTTATTTTTCAGAAAAATATTTTTTCCAACAAATTATTTTACGGTAAACACACAGAGTTAAAAAAGTATTTTATTTTTAAAAAAAATATTTTTCACTAAAAATATTTTAGACAAGTAAGTTATTTTATAGCAAATAAACGGAACCTTGGCTGCATATGAATTGCATGTGTGCTGACCACGTTTTTTGTTTTCTCTCATTAAATATTATGGCTGCAACTTATCGTCCCATCCTAGCTACACCTTGAAAAAGTACTTGCTGCTTTTTCAAGTTTTCTCTCTATTTTATTTTTTTTTATTTTTTTTGTGTTTCTGATGTCGAGAAATTTAATTTATAAGGTAGTGCCAAATTACATTCACCTCAAGAGTATTTCATTGTACAACGATGTGCCCTAAAGCAAACTGGGTAGAGGCGCACATTTTTACATGAGTGAAGGCTGCAACTCACTCACCCCCAATTTTTGTTTGAAAATATGAATAATATTTTAAGATATTTTTAAGTTTAAAAAAATCAATTTATACCACCGAAAAATTTATCTATATATTTTTCAAATTAAATTGTGTATTTTTTTACCTCCACTAAACAAAAAATATTGAATTCACTCCGTATTTTAAATTCACTGTTTCAATACATTGATGGTTTCATGCAAGAACAGGCGACTTCAATACAAACAAGTCAATTAGAAATCAGAGTGTAGTAAGATAATCTTATCCCTCAGATGCTATTGATTCATATCTTCCTTCATATTACTAGTAGTAATAATTTGTGTCTACTTCATAACTTTAGAATCCTCAGTACCTAAATGTTGCAACTTGCAATTGTACTACTTAGATGTCATTTGGTTCCTAATAATGGAAAAGACCTCAACTTTTAGTTTGTAAAAAACAATTAATTCACTTATGTAAAGAAAAACCACTTTTTTCTCCCTTTTAGTATAAGTTGTAGACATGTAGTTAATCCAACATCCAACTACTAGTTTGCTAACTTATCGAGTCTAGTCAACTGGTACAAAATCTTTAAGTACGTGTTAGTAATAGTAGAGAATCAAAATTATTATAAACTTAATACAATTTTTTTTTTATACAAAATTAGTATATATAAGATGGGATGTCATAATTTATCTTTTACACATACGAAACCAATATGGTACGAGATATCACTTCACAAGTGAGGCCTCATAAAGAGTATTAATTGAGTATTGACCAACTGTTAAAATGGGAAGAATGTGGGGACCCAAAAATTGATGAAATATAGAAAAAGAGAAGCTACATAACCAAATAACGTCTACCCATGCCTATAAAAACACAGACACACAAATAGACAATTAAAGGCATTTATAGCTTTTCACTATCTTTCCTATAATCCAATGGAATTTATTGTTTTGTGGATTGTATAATGTGATGTTTTCATATATAGACGCTTTTCGCAATTTCTAATAATTTTAATTTGAAATCCATTTAACGCCTATTTTGAGTTATTTCAATATTTAAGGACTACTTTCTCAAACTAAAGATTTGAGTCACTTGGATGTATATTCAAGGGCGGCTTTTAATTTAACACTTTTCTTTTTTTCTTTTGATTCAAAAAATGCTTAAATTGTATAATACATATAAAAAAGTCACCTATGAGAATTAATCTCGTAACATCTCAAACTCACAACGAAGAGCATACCATTAGATCAAAGGCCTGGTGGTGCTTTTTATCACTTTCTGAACAAGTATAACAATACTAGCTATTGAATATAAGATTGTTTTCAATTTCTTGATCGAAACAAAAATTTCCAAGTATAGTAAGTGATGACCTTGTAATCTGATGGCATAAGTACTTCTTTGGTGTCTCAATTATCCAGAGACCGTTCAAAGGATTTGGATACTTTATTTACGGGTTTCATGGAAGACTAACACAAGGGAGATTTGTGTTACAACATGGTAAAATAAAAGAAGTTAGTGTAATTTCAAACAATAATTGAGAAGTTTTTGTAGTAAAGATAAATGAATTAATGGGTGGTTAGTGCTAAAAACCCTATAGGCTCCCTCCCCTCCCCCTCCCCCCTCCCACCCCCAACACCTTGTTAGAAATATGTAATTCATCCTTACATTTGACAAAAGATGACTGTAATGTAATAGTATCTAGTATGTGATACAATCTACTATATATGTTTCTTCACCTAATAATTAAACATCATGCGATTAAAGTTTACTTTCTAAAACTCAATTTTAAAGAAGAAAAAGGAAAGAAAAATAAAATATCATGTAACCAACACTACGATAAATTTTGAAAAGGGAGACGACACTATAAAATATCATGAAATATCTTTTGGAGAAAAATTTAAACAAAAAAAAATTTATACATTTTTGGAGATGAACCCAAAGTTCCGTTTCCCTTTTGGACGGTACCTTGTGTCCTATCTCCATTTTGGAGACAGACCCAAAGTTCCGTCTCCAATTTTGGAGACGGACCCTTGTGTTCGTCTCCAAAACCCGAAGTTTCGTCTCCACATTTGGAGACGGACCCAGATGTCCGTTTCCACATTTGAAGACGGAGTATGCTGTTTCGTCTCTTTTCCCATGAAAAATTGACGACTTTTTTTTTGTAAATTTATGGGAGACTTAAATTAATTAAGATAATTAATATTTTTCATTATTAATTTAATTAATATCTAATTAGTAATTTAATTATAAGTTTATAGTAAATTATTAATAATAATTTAATTATTATAATAATTATTAATTTAATTACTAATTTAAAATAAATTATTAATTAGTAAATATCATTTTTAATTTAATTATCAATATTATATTATTTAATTATTTACTTATTTAAAATAAATTATTAATTTATTTAATTAGTAATTGTCAAAATTAATGTAATTACTATTTAACATTATATATTTAACATGCTTTGTTCGTCTCCAATTCGTCTCACCACATAGACCAAAAATCATATATTCAACCATGTTGTCTCCTATTCGTCTTTGCGCGGAGACGAATTGGAGATGGTAGATATTTCTGTCTCACGAATTGGAGACAACCTACTTTGGAGACGACTTACATAAGTCGACTTGTCTCCAAATAGTTGCCAACATGAGACTGTTTGGAGACGACTTATCAAATCGTCGCCATTGGTACGTCGTCTCCAAACCAACTCCAAATTGTCACTATTCATGCATCAAAATTTTCATTGCATTTTTGGCGACATAATGGAGACGGACTGTCACTTTTGACAGTTTTTCTTGTAGTGCAAGAAAAATAGGCATTTAGTAGAAAATGTCATAAAATTAATACTAAATATTATATTTTAACTATGTTGAAGTTTGTATGATGAGTTACAAAATAACAAAGACATTTAGAGTAGTTTTATATTTTATAAAAATAATCCATATAGTTGTGGCAAATTTGTGGAGGGAGATGTATAAATTAGATTTAAAAAAAAAATTAGTACACTATATAAAGTAATGTTTTGTAAATTTTTTATAACTATTTTTAGATAAAACTAGAATTAAGCTTTCATTAGGGAAACATTAGAAGGTGGTCATGTAAATTTTTTTAACAACTCCAAACAACAATAATCTTTGAAATATACTTTCTTATCCATTAACTGGAGTTCTATATATACAAGTGAAGTTTAATTTCAATAAACAATTCATTGACAATAATTATGATTGCTCTTTTGCAATTAAACGTTTATGCCAGCCACTAGTAATTATTAAGGACCTCTACTCTCCTTTCTTGAAACATTTCCTTGTAGAGAAATTGTTAGAAGTTCAAATTTCCAACCACATGGTAAACCTTGAAATTTGTTCAAGAAAAGTGATTTGAAACACTACTTGAGCTACACCAATTATTCTTTAAATCGTCTAGTGAGAGGAAATAGTGCAATTAAACTTTCATGTTAAGTAAACAAAGAGTCATATTTAAATGGTCACTTTACTATGTTTAGAATGATTGAAACTTTCAATCAAATAATTTTTTACAAATCCTTTGTAGTTTTTAAAGATTAAGACCTAATTATAAACACTTGCAATAGATATATCAATGTCCATAAATTGTTGCATGTCTATGTGGATTTCTCTTTGTATCTAAATACTAGTCAAATAATACATAACCTTAAGCTAGAGAAAATATCTATTTATCAAGTGAATTTATATAGCAAGAGAACATATATTAGCATTTATACTCTAAGTCTTAGTTTCACTCAATGCACATAAGTACCAGTCGAAGAACATATATATTGATACTTGTGATTTTATCTGCTTATCATGCACAAGTACGTAAGAAAAATATTTGATGGTAATAGAATCTGGCATTAACTAATTGCACTTTGCTCCTTTTTTTTTTTTAGAAGTTATATGAAAAATATATACATTGGGAATTAAAAATAATTACTTATTCGTAATTATTATAGGTATTACTTGTAACTTTCAAAAGTTGCAACAACTGAAATGAATAAGATCACTAAATAAGGCTTCTTTGAATAGAACAATATTGCCTTAATTCACTACAAAATTGCAGGATAAATACCTCAAAAGTCAATTATGATATGGATTTGATGGTCAAGAGAAAACTCAAAAGTGATTTTCTGTGTATTAAAATCCTCTCTACTCATTACAAAATCAACTTTGTGTATGAAGCTACATATATCTTCCAACATATGCCAAGAATATTTAATTAATTCATATATCATGCAGACTTTATAACAATAGATATCAGTAATTTTACGTGAATAACTATCTCTGTATATATGTATGTTAGAGTATACTTTATCTTGTTAGCTTGTTTGCTAGATAATTTGTCAAAACACATCGTCCTATTTTGTGAGAACTTTTAAAGTGTAGTAACAAGGCTATCATAATGAAGATATATCTTTTGGCTATATTTAAGGTTTTCTTGAAAGTTTAAAAATCAAGTTTTTACATTTTTATAACTCTTGAAGAAGAAGTATCACTTGTATTTTTTTTAATTGAGACATGTAAGTAGTAACATACTCAGAAAACCATACACAACCAAAGAAATGGGAAATCTTTTATTATTAATTAGATTATGAATCTATATTTGCAATAAACTTGAAATAATTATCAAATTAATTTGTTCACAAATTATCAACTTCGTGTGATAAAATTACTCTTTTGGCCAAAAAAAAAAAAAGAGTGAAAAAATTACTCCTTTTTTTTGTGGTCAAGGAAAACTATTATTTAAAAGCTTCATGTAATGTATTAATTCACTCCCTTCTGAAAATCAAAGCCTTTACCAACAAAATCATAAAGCTAGGCTGTAAGGGGAAGAGACTATTCTAAGAGTGCTAATTAAATTAAAAAAAGAAAAAGAAAACAAAAACAGCAGAACACTTATATGCAAACATATGAACACTGATCGATTAGTGTAGGCACCACTCGAATTAAGGACTTTTAGACACCTTTACTGCCCCCATAATGCTTAAGGTAAACTTTGACTTTGACCAAGTTACTGTATATCCTCAGCCTCCTAGAGGACCATTCAAAGGAACACAAAGTGTAGGGTAAAATTTCATGTGCCGCCATGGACGACCAAAAATTCGAACTAGGGCTGCTTTTTGCAATCATTTCGAGTTGTTTTTTTGTTAACTCTGAAAAACATTCCTACATCAACCAATCTACGGAATATTGACCAAAATTAGATACTATCGCATTGGAATCTTCGATTTCTTAATGGATCATGTCTGGTTTACTCCTACCTAGCCTAACGGTTCGGTGTGAACCAAAACCCGAAAAATGCATGAGGTAATTTCGAGTTGTTATCACGAGGTAATTAAGTAACATTAAGATGTGGAAACTAGTGTGTAATGAAGTTCATGTTTTGCCTATAAGTTTGTTGAATTAGGGTTTGGTGGAAAGAAAAAGAAAGTCGGGTACAATTTACTGTCATTAAATCTTGCTTGTAATATTATGAGAATTGAATTTTGCTCGTAATATTATGAGAATTGGTTTGGGTCTAGTTAAGAGTATTGGTTAAAAAGGTGAGTATGAGTTGTTGGGATACAAATGCACACGATTGAGAGCTTACTCTAAAATTTCCTTTTCTTGCTTTAGAGAATAATAATACAAGAAAAAGAGAGAGTAAAAAGGAATCAAAGTCTCAAAAACTTATATTTACTTTTTATTCTTCATCTTTTTTCTTGTATCTTTTTCATCCTACCCCCACATCCACAAAAGGAACACCATTTCTCTTTCTCTCTTTCCTCTCATTTCTCTCTCTTCCTATACTCTCTCAAGTGTCATTTTCTCACATATACTTCACACAAAAGAAACACCCATTCACTTCATTCCTTGTCATTTCTCTTACTCCCTCTCTCTCTCTATATCTCTCTCCTTTCAATCTCAAATCTCTGCAACTACTCCTCTTAATTGATCATCAAACCCCTTCTTAAGCAAAACCAAAATCTCTCTCTCTCTCCCTCTATATATCTCTTTGAATCTTGAAGATTAAAAACTCATATATAATCACTTGCTTCAACACAGCCCTACTAACTCTCAACAAGAAGAAAACCTAAAAGGAACATCAACAACAAGGAGTGAAGGAAAGATATAAGCAAGAAAAGAATTGAAACTGTGGAGCTTTTTTTTTTTTTTTCTTTGGTTTTCCACTCATAGGTGATGGAGTTATTTCCAGCACAGCCAGACTTATCTCTGCAAATCAGCCCTCCAAACAGCAAACCTACACCCCCTGGTGGTTGGAGGACCACCGAAGATGAGATGGATTTGGGATTTTGGAAGAGAGCTTTGGACTCAAGAAACAACACCACCACCACCACCACCATATCCTCAATGGCTAAACAAGACATGAATTGTTTTGAGCTCTCCTTATCAAATCCAAGGATTTGTGAGCCTGCAAAAACCAACAAATTTCACCTCATCCAAAATGGTAACAACACAAACAATCTTATCCACTCTTTTCAGCAAAGCCATGATCATCAGTATGCACATCTTCATCATCATCATCATCAACAACAACAACAACAGCTTCATCACCAGCTCTTTCAGCAGCATCAACATCAGCAAGGGCTGATCAGCTCAGAGCTTGGTTTCTTAAGACCTATAAGAGGGATTCCAGTATACCAAAATCATCATCCTTCTCCTTTTCCATTCTCTCAACAGCACTTAGATAATACATCTGTTATGCCTTCATCTACTTGTAATACAAGTTCTTCAAGTCCTTATCATCAGTCTCAAAGCCTAATGCGATCGAGATTTTTGTCGCGGTTTCCGGCTAAACGAAGCATGAGAGCTCCTAGAATGCGGTGGACTACTACACTTCATGCTCGTTTTGTTCATGCTGTTGAGCTCTTGGGTGGCCATGAAAGTAGGTTTCAGTTTTGTGCTTCTTGTTCTGATCATTCACATAAGCTTTAATTTCTTACACAAGCACGTAAATACCACGTAAATACACTTAAGATAAATGCTGATAATTAATTACATCAGCTTATATTTTTGTTTTCTTTCCTTTTCTGGGGATATAGGAGCTACACCCAAGTCAGTTCTTGAGCTCATGGATGTGAAAGATCTCACCTTGGCACATGTTAAATCACATTTGCAGGTAAATGGGCAAACTTTTTTTTTCTTTTTTCTTTTTCCGTGTGTACTACGAAGGCTAGCCGTGATTTGAATTCAGAACTTGAGCACAACAATCCACCAAATCTTTTACTGGCTCAATTGCTTGGCTTCTTTCTAAAGACTTTCATTGTTCAAAATGGAAATCCATCTTGAAAATGTATTATTGCTTTTGTATTTAATTCTTGTGTCACAACTATTAGTTCATGATCTCTAGAATTTGAAACTGCTCAACCCTTACTGCCACACTATAGAATTGTACATGAGATTTTCACCTTTTCTCTTTTGTCATTTTTTTTAAAAGTTAAAATATGTGTTAGTACAGCCTAGCTTGAAGCCATGAAGGAATTCAAGGAAATTATTGATACATACTTTTCAAATTCCAATGCTATTCTACATAGAGGCCTTTCAAATCCTTAGCACTTCTTTTTCAACTAGATCTGATGGTTCTGCAAGCTGTGAAGCAGCTTTTGGCCCGGGAGAAAGAACCATCCATGTAAAAGAGAAAAATCCAATAACCAGAGAGAGAGTGTGAGGGGGAGAGAGACTTTTCTTTTTTTTTATTCAAAGGAAGTTTAAGGCCATTGTATAACATAATTAAAAACTTAAATTCACAACTTTTCACATACACAACGAAATAACTAGACTAAAGTTCTAGTGAAAGAGAGAGACTTTCATCAATAAGAGCAGATGGAAAAGCAAGCAAGACAAAACCCAAAGAATTGAAAAGAGTGTATAGCTAGGCAAGCCAAGACAAGTCTAGACAGAGTCCATTGTTATTTTATTTAACTCATAATTTCTTTCTTTTACAGGAAAAGAAGTGGCTAATAATAAGCAAGTACAAAACACTATCATGTCTCAATGATATCTGCAATCTCCTCTTTGGATTTGTGAAACCACACTAGCTCTCTCCATAACCATGGTTATTTTTCCAAACAATGTCACATGCATGTTGATTCATATGCATATAAAGATGGGACATGTCCAAAAAGTTATTCATCATGTGTACTCTATGTACTTTCATTACATATACCAGGCCACCATGCCCTTTTTTTTCTTTTTTTCTTTTTTTCTTGGTGAAACCATGTCCTTAGTTATGGGGAAAACCTACTATCTATCTCCATTATTTCCCATCTCTCTTGATTTAGCAAGTAAAAACATTCATATATATATATATATATATATATACATACACAAGAGTTGAGTGAAATGGTAAGTATCAAGTTATTGTGATCAAAGATTTTATGTTCGAAAACCACAACTTTGGCCTAGGGATGAATCCAAAAATTCTTTTTAATGGAGGCTAAAACACATAAATTTTCAACTATATAAATATATATATATATTTTCAATGGGGGCTAATTAATTTTTTAACTAAAAATATATAGAAAATGTTCTTTTAAACCAATGAAGGTTGCAATTCCCGCTAGCTCCCATTTATATCCGGCCCTGCTTCGGCCACCATTGTATTAAAATAAAAAGAAAATATATATGGGCTATATTGTTTTTACACATTGTTATATCCGAGACCATACTTTATTGCAGTGTATAATTGCATTAATTTATGTCCTAGCAGATGTATCGAACAGTGAAGACAACTGACAAGGCAGCAGCTTCTTCTGGTCATTTTCATAACTTTTTATACTCTTAAATTAATAAATCAAATTTATGTATTAATATATACATTTTTGACTCATAACTGAAAATTTTTATCTATTTATATTGGAATTTTTACTTTGATATTCAGGACAATCAGATGTAATATTTGAAAATGGATCATCTGGGGATACTTCAGAAGATTTAGGGTTTGACATTCAGACACCAAGGAAATCTGAACAATCTGTTCAACAGGGAAGACAAAATATGCATCAAGAGAAAGATTATTATGGCCTCTGGAGCAACTCCTCAAGGTGAAGACCTATGATATTTTCCATATATTCTCTGCATTTAACCTTATGAACCAGTTAGCAACATGAGTCTTTTTTACCATAACAAACTTTGGAATGGATACGATTTCATGACATATTATATGATATTATGATCGAGATCCAATGGTTGTGAATTATGTATACAGTTATAATAAATGATGTGAAAAGTTCATAACCATTAGATTCAGCTCATATATAACGTTATGATATTATGAGAGAATTTTTACTCGCAAATAACCTGATATTTGATAACTTTAACCAAATAAATTGAGGTATGTAGAGTTCAAAGTTGATCGGTCTACTCAACATTGGTCCTCAAAGTAATTCTCTTTGTCTCTCAGCACAAATGATGATGCACATAAGATCACCAAGAGATAGATGTGAATATGAATCAATGATGATATCACTGATTTATTCTCTCTGTCGTAGACTAGTTTAAAATGGAAATCCCCATCATGGAGTTTTCATCTCTTTACATTAGTCAAGTAATAACGTGTTGTAATCATAAATTTTAAGTACGAATCACGATAAAAAAAGGGCATATCTCTTTTCTTTGGATTTTGTGGGCTCAGAGAAGACTATTTAAAGGGGGGTCCATAGTTGTGAAGCTAAGTCATAAAGCTAAACCTTGTGATGGCCCATATGAAGAATTCTTGATGCCAAAAGCTATGCAATTTGAAACTTCCTTGAAGGCTGTTTTTGTTATGGTTAATGTGCCATCACATGGGTGGATTCAACTTTATAAAGTGATTTATTTCTATCTGCACAGAATATAAAGTGATGAATGATAAATAAGACAGTAAAAAAGATGGCTTTCTTTTTTTTTTTTCAGCTTGCTTTTTTCTTCTGCATGCATGGCTTCCACTTATAGGAAATATTCTCTCAATGCACTTTTCTTTTTTTTGTAGCAGGGAAGCCTGGTTGCATGGCAAACCAAGGGACTATGAAGGGAACATGCCATCTCGTGAGGTACTTTTGAACTTATAGCTAGTGTTCGAATTATCATTCGAGTAATGTCTTATTTTACCTCTTTACCCCTTCATTTATTTTTTGATGATAAAAAATTATATATCAAATATTAATCTTTAATATATATTGTAAAAAAAATTATTATATAAAAAAAGATGAACAAAATGATATATTGAAATGCTCTTATCGTAGATGCTATATGCATGGAAATATTTATATATATATATAGATGTATATATATGTGTGTGTGTGGGTGCGTGTGTTTGTAGATATCTCATTTCATGCATCATTTTGTGAAGTGGAAAGATAGCAAAAAAAAAGACAGGCTTTTCCAAAGTTAGGCAAGTCATATATAAGGTCAAGACATAAAGAGGTAACTAAAGCTAAGGAAGAATATTTTAATGAAAAAGTAAATATGATCGTCTTTTTATATGATCGTCTTTTTATTGTCTTCGATATCTGTCGCATCACTAAAATTTGTCTTAAGGTGAATCTCGCAAGTGAAGCATGTCTTGTACTTAAAAAAATACCTTCTTTCTAAACCCGTAAGACACTATAAGTAAAAATAATTTAAAATTATAATGGAAGGTGATAAAACTAAGGCGAATTCTGGACCGTGACCCCTTTAATAAAAGAAAATGCATTATAATTAAAATGCACCCTTCCATACTTCGTACTTGGTCTACTTTATGTCTAATTAGTAATACCTATGCACTATGCAAACGCTTGTATCTCAGTCATTTATTTTAAAAAAAAATTAAATTATTATTATTTTTTTTATAAATAACTAGCTAGTCTATTACTATGAATTGGATAGTTAAGATTTAAAAATATCAAATCTGATAATTCATAATATACATTATCTAAAAAATAGAGAATCGATAGAGGAGAGGATCTTCACCCGTATATTTGATACAATTAATTAATGTAGAGGTTCAGGAAAATATAATATGCTAGGCCATGAATAATGATTATAGATAGTTTCTGAGAAGGAGCTGCACAAGAAGCATGCACTGTAAATACAAAGTGTTGTAGCATTCATAATGATAAATATTCCCTTATTCCATTAGTCAATCGTCCTTTGATTCTCAATTGTATTCACACACACACACACACACACACACCTCTTATGTTATAAGTTATAGTAAAATTTATTTACTTTATGGTATGCAGAAGGACATGGAACCAAAGTGTGTAAGCTATGACAGAATATCAGATGTGAGCTCATCAAGCCTCTCAGCAGAGACAACCCCAGAGAAGCCTAATCTTGAGTTCACTTTAGGAAGATAAAAAAGAAAATCTGTGTCTGATGATTAGTAGAAGTAGCAGTACTACTACTACACCGGAAAAATCTTTAAAACGATTATCGTCCCAAAACGATCTTGTGCTTTGTGTTTGGCGCCTATATCTCACGCTTTAGACTAAGCACTGATCGTTCGTTTGGGAGACTTGTCCCTACTACTCATTTTGAAATCATTATAATCTCTGACGAGAGCTGGTGAAGAGAATCAGGTACCCCCACTGAGGAAAATCAGCAAAAGGAGAGAGAGAGAGAGAGAAAAGGAAAAAGAAAAAGAGAAGTAAAGAAAGACAAGGAGACAAGAAAGACAGAAAGCAACAAAAAAGAGTATAGAGAGGATTAGCAAAAAAAAAAAAAAAAAGGAGTATATATAGAGAGTGGGGAAAAAAAAAGCTACCAGCCTACCATGCATGTCCTTCATTTCTATCTACCTATGAAGAAGCTGTGAGATCCAAATCCACATATACATAGATTTTATACATTTATATATTTTATTATCATATTTCTAAGTAAATATCATGTCTGATTGATTTTGTACTGTTATGAGTTAGAGAAAGAGAAAGAGAAACATAGAGGGGAGAGAAGGGAAAGGCCTTTTAGGCTTTTTGTTATCATAAAAGCAGTGATTCTTGGTAATTGCATGGAAACACTTTATATATTTTTACATAAAAGATATATATTTTTTCGTGAAAGAAGTTGGAGCTTTTTATTTGTTCTTTTTTTCTTATGATCACATGTTTTTACACTTGTACAACAAAGAATATGAATGAAATAGACGACATGAACTGGAAAAGTGACTGAAAAAATGTAAGTGGTAAGAAATGGAAGATAATAAAAAAGAAAAAGTCATGTATAAAGCAAAAGGGATATCTGTACTTTTTTATGCTTGATGCCCGGTGTCCATACTTTTAATGTTAACATTAAAGGAAAATGAAAATTTAGTTTTCGTGATGATAGTAGTTCGGGTTTAAATTTGAAATTGATGGGTATCTAACCGTTAGCAAATTCAATAACAAAATAAATTGAATATTTGTTTGGATTTAGTTTTTATAATTGGTAAACAAAATGAGGCAAACTCTAATTATTAGTTTACTAATATATACTTTCATCTTATTGTATATGGATTTTGATTCATTTTATTTTGGGGCTTTGTTAACAAAATGCTGCATTGTTTGTGTTGATAATAATATTTTATATATAGCTACACCTAAGAGCTAGGGTGGAACGGTTAGTAATGACTTGTTAATTATAACTAGAGTATCTGAATCTGAATTACGCCTTTAATCTCTATTGTAAAAAAAAAAAAGGCAATAATTTAGAACTCTTCTAAATTTAATGGGACTGTTTGGGATTTACCTATAAACTCACGAAATATTTTAACTATTACCCAAATTTTAAGTTTCCATAGCCACAAAAAAGCAAAGGTCACAAGACAAAAAATAGTCACATGCCCAGTATATAAGTTATAGATAGAGTGTGAAAGACAAGGATAGAAGAGAATTGTAGCAACCTTTACTAACATTTACAAGAGGAAAAGATAAAAGAAAATCCAAAAGACTCAAATTGTACGATGATGACACAACTGATTTTTTAATTTTTATTCAGTAAAACAGTGACGAGTCATATATAGCGAGGAACATTTTTTTTTTTTTTTGGGGTCATAATATCGAGGCACATTACCCCATCTACTAACCATTTCTTGACAAACGAAACTCAAAATGTAAATCAACTTTCAGTTTCTTACAATGTAATTTGCTATTTCTGATAACGAGCTTCAAGCTGTGAATCTCTAGATTGCCTCTTATAATATTGAAAATTTTTTAGTCAGCCCGAGTTGATTATCATCCACTCAATGATCAGCCCAAACTGACTAAAAAATTACACCTTATAATATACAATTATACATCGATCACTTCAGCTTTTGTTAGGAAAGCTTCGTCCTTGGTAACAGTAGCTTTGCTAGTTTACAACTTTCAAAAAAATCATAGTCAGAAAGAGTAGGGTATGGTGTAAACCAAACCAAACTATACACCATAGTTTTTCTTACTAAGCGGGGTTGGCAGTATTAATCTGTGAACAGCAGCATTTTATTTCTGTTGAGAGTTATCATTTTCTTTAAGCTCAATAAAGCAAGGTCTCGTTGAAATTTCTCTGTCTCAAACAATATTGTGCGTAGTAGGATAGTCGTTTCACCACTCATGCAGTGTAAACACATCGAGACCTTTATTAAAAATTTCAAATCCTTGGAAACAAAATAACAGATCATCTTCTTAATCGGGATGTGAACTAAGGAATTGGTAAAAAGTGAAATAAAGGGAGTATATTACTCAAATTCTTTAATTGTTATAAGTAAGCCCTAAGAGGTCACGATTTTAGTTGTAAGTCTACTATTTTTCTCTGAATTTTTAAGTCTAGGATTTCTTCAGGTCGAAAAAGTCCCTTGGAATTAAGGAAGCGTCATTCTAGCCCAAGTCCAACAATGCATTTAATTTCTCATTCTTCAATTAATCATAAAAATTATCTGTATATCATCCTTCTTAGTTAAACTGAAGTGAAGAAAGAACTCTTAGATACACAATTGATGAAGATGGAGAAGAAACTTAGGCCAAAAGGAGCAAAAATGGACCTAAAAATATATATTATTATTGATTTTATGTGAATTATTTTTTATTATAAAAATGGTGTGGCAAAAAACAATATTCCCCAACAAAAAATGAAAATTTGTTAAAATTAACTAAAAAAAAACTTATAGAGAGTACGTAAAATAAAACAAAAAGTTTATTCAAATGAGCAATTAATTTACCCAAACAAAAATTAGGACAGCGAGTGATTTGAAGTTCAATGCAAGTTGAGTGACTTGTGACGTAATTTATCATTAATTTGACTATAGTTTCCACGTGTGGGACATGACATGAATATTACTACAATCTACCAAAAAAATATCGTAAATGTTCCAAAAAGAAGTTAATTTTGACTTATAAAATGAAATTGTGATTAAATTTATGGGGTAGATGTAGTAATATCCACAAAGTTCTAGCTTCTTGCAAAATCAATTTCTTTGATATCCTTTTTACACAATTCGCCAACTTGAAGAAACGTAAAATAATGCATAGGTGCATAAAATGTCTTAACCGTGCAACTCATTTTAAGTTTTGAATTGTGAAATTCGTAACGATGTAAAATAAATCAAAAGCACCACTAGAGTTTTAGTCTAGTGGTAATATTACTCGCTAGTATGCAAGAGGTTACGAGTTCAAATCTCGTCGGTTACATTTTCAATAGGTGTTGTACGGTCTTACACTTCCCTTAAATCAAAAAATAATAAAAATAATAAATCAAAAGCAAATGAAGAGATATAATGTGATAAAAATTCATTTTTCCTTTCTTTTATTATTATTATTAAATATCTTTTAGGGAAGGGGTATTTGGAAGTGTTTGTTTCTAGATCTGTTAGTTTACAGTGATAAATATTGATCATTTGATCCTCTTCTAGCAAACTCCAAATCTTCCATAATTGCCCATAAGGGCAAACATTCAAGTTGTTCCAAATGCATATAAAGTCAATTTTATCATCTTTTGGAAAAAAAGGAAGCACCATGCTAATAAGTCATCAAATTAGGTTTTACCTAATCACCACATCAACAAAAATTACTTCCAATTTAACATCAATACCCTCTCTCAGCCCATCAATTTAACATCTTTTAGGGACCAAACATAGCTTAAAGGTGCGTTATTATAAAATTTTACCTAAATAAAAGAAAAGTTTTTCAAAACGTACGACTACTTCCTCATAATAATTATTACCATAATTATATATGATGATAATACAGACCTCAGATGAATTGAATAAGCGTTTAAAAATATTATCCTAACACAAAACAGAGAAAAAGAAGAAAAGGTGTTTATCACATTTACATCCACAACCGTGGATAATAATTATGTCATGATCAAACCTCGTGCCACTGTCTTACCAGGACCAGTCTTGATATAGCTTTTTAGCAATAATTGAGATATCATTACTTCGCCCTTTTTCCCACTTTTCTACAAGGTGCAGAAAATTTGCTATTTTGGACTCTTTTGGTCCCAAATGCCAAAGCTGTCTAAAATCCACCTACTTACTTTTTTCAAAATGAACACATTGCAACATATTGTTATCATGTTTTCTTTAAAACCACTTAAAGTTCTCTTCATTTGATTCAAATTATTGAGGCCAGTTAGGTAAAACCTTTAAAAAAGAATAGTTTGCTGGAATAATCCTTTTTTAAGTCGTTTTGAGAAAAAATGATGTGGAAATTGGGGATAGTTTAAGTTGGGTGTTTCGCAGATAATGTTGAGGAATTTTGTTTTAATTATTTAGTAAGTGCTTAATTTAAAATCAGAGGTTTAAGTCGTACAATACATATATATCAAATAACATATAAACCTTATTTTTTACTATTACGATTTAGTAGTAAGTAACACATTGTAGTGATTTTTATCGAGTTTAAAAGAATCACTTACTTAATTTGCAAAAGAAAAAAATAAATTAATGTACGTATAAATCTTATTTTTGACTAGCTTAGGGTCGTATAATCCTCATTTTTTGACAGTTTGACTTGGAAACCCTAAGCATTGAGGGGGGGGAAAAAAATCTGAGGGAGACAAACTGAGTCAAAAACACTACAAAGATGACAAATTGGTGGATCTTATAAGCATCTTCGATAGAATTAAATAAAGAAATGTTGGGATTCTTCCACTAGGTAATACTAGGTTTCTCAGTGGATACAAAGCCAAGTTGACTTGGTGGAGGCCATTTTTAACTTCAATTAAAATATGCCATATGAATATATTCATCAACTAAAAATGTAAACTACTATATAATGCTGAGGACTAATTAGTTTTCCCACTGATAAATTTGCAAAATGTTATCTTAAAAAATGTTATAAATTTCACATTTTAGGTCGTAAAGCAAATAAGCACCACTTTAGTTTTAGATAAAAACTGTTGCAATTAATATCATTTTGATAAATGGTTACAAAAGCTTAAAATTACAACTAGAACTTAACAAAAAGTGATAAACCAACATAGATATTGCAACAGTTAAATACAATGGTTGTAAAAGATTTAAATTTTAGACAATGGTTATAAGAAATGTTGCAAGATAACATTTATAGCAATGGTTTTATTACATGTTCAATCTAAACGTTGCAAGAAGCCTAAAATATTGTAGTGGTTGGTCAAGGTTAAAACTTTGAGTATTTCTCTAATACTCTGATGGACAATTGTTACCAAAGTCAAATTAGAAGTTCTCAATGGTCTGCAAAAGTTGACAAGATTGTTCCTCCGTTTATCTTTCAGTTAAATTCGAACAGACAATCACAAATAGAAAATCATCTTCCAAATTTTTAAGTTGATTTTTAACATTTACTAAAATTTTCAAATTTGTCATGAAAGAACGACACATGAGCGGTTACATGACTATTTTTCAACGCATTTTAGTGAAAACATAACAATAAAAACTACTTAAGCACTTAAGATAAATATTATGAACTTAATATGACTTTAAAAGATTGAAAACCGACCAATACTAAAATTTGCCTTTATGTAAGTGTGGTTAGGTTGATTAAAGGAAGGAAAAAAAGTTATCGACTAAAGCTAAACAAATAAAGTATAATTGACAAAATGAAATGTCTTTGGAAAAAGTGTGGAGTAATTAAAAGCACAAGCTCCACTTACACAGAGTCACAAAAGTCCTCCAGAAGGGTTTGTCAGTAAAACAAACATCCGCGAGTCTCACTTCTTTATTTTAATGTGTGGATTCATGCACTGAAATAAGACCCATAATTTATATTTAGAACATTTAATATTTCAAACATTTTGAAAACTTTTCATCTCTGTAACAAGACTAGACACAAACTGAACCCCCTAAAGACCTTGAGCCCCTAACCCCAATGCATGTAAATAACCCACCCGTATCTGTAGACAAACGACAGAGAGGTGCCGTACAGTAATGCCTGCAGCGACAGCAGAGACTGAGCAGTTGATGATGCAGGTCAAGAATGTCAAATTATTTAAGAATGATTACACTATCATTAATTCATTCACCACTCATTCTTGGTTGACGAATTTGGACACGTGTCTTCATCTCGACAGTCTGATTTGACATCCAAACAAGACTCTGCCCGTCAGATCTTGGTGGAGGTGGGGTGGGGGTTGTCTGTTTTGGGACAATGACTTGTGAGTATGATGCTATTTTGACGCCTTGTTTTCACCCGAAACCCTTCATAACTTTACCGGGGCTATATTGAGTAGCTCGAGACACTTCTGTATTGCAATAAGGAAGGAGTTGGTCTTCTATCATGTCAACAGCCATTCGTCGTCTTACATTTATGCGGTTTATTGTTTTACTTTATGGTTAGATGACTGTTTGATTTGATATATAAAAAAATTTATAAGGGAAAAACTGTCGAATGTGTGACTCAAACTTATTACTTATTGAGAGTCGCACCATCTTACTCAGATGAAATAAATTTCTTTACAATAGTTGTGATTAAGCTAACCCCGAAGGAAATAAAGGTGGAAAATTAAATCAGGTTTGAAAAACAATTGCTACTATCTGCTTTGCTGGTTTGAATTTAAAGTTGAGCTATGCCCTAGGAATTAATTTATTTATGTCAATAATGCTACCAAATTAATGCTGGATTTATGAAAAGGTTGCTAGGGATGCCAAAATTATATTTGACATTTCAATGCATGCATTGCCCTCTTCCTTAATATTAATAGTTACCATCATTTGTTGATTCAAGTGAAGTCTAAGTTATTATACAACATAAATTAAAAAATATTATTTACGATAATTGATTTTGTAATCTTCCACACTCACAACAAAAAATATACTAGTAGACGAAATCAGATAGTGTGGTTACCATCATTTTAAATGCCTAAGTTGTTGATTAATTCACCCAAATGGTTACAAGTCCCCATATCAGACATGTTTTGACCCCATGGTATATCTAGAAGAGTCTCCAGTCTTGGAACTTTATATTCAATTCAAGTATGACTTTTTGGGTGCAACTCACCTTTAGTAGGAAAATTCAGCTGGCTCACAATTGCTGGGAATCCTATGCCATAGCCTCCTCTCCCCCTTTCCCTCTTTTTGGTTAGTGTAGTTGATAGTTGATGGACTATGGTTTAAATATGTGATAAATTTACTTCAATAATTTAAACCGAACTAAGCCAAACATTATCTTATTAGATGGGTCAAATTCATGAATCTATCACTCAAAATGGCAGTGGCATGTATAAGTGAGTGCAGGCTATATTTTTAGTTTGAAAAATCTACTTATCCCTCGTGAATAAACTTATTTGTATATGAGTTTTAAATTGGAGATTTTTAGTGCCCACTAAATAAACTTATTTCTACATGAATCTTAAACTAGGCATTTTAGCCCTCACTAAATAAAAAATATTGTATTCGTCCGTGAATTCACTCATCTAAATCGAGCATTATCTCATTTCTTAGTTATATACACGCAAAATCTCATCTCAATTTTTATGAATCCAACAATATCACTCATCTCTGTAGGGCGTTATCTCATTTGTTAGCTATATACTCGCAAGATCTCTTGTTTGTACATGCAACTTGATACTTGTTCAATTTGCAAGGGACAATATAGAACAATGCAAATCAATTAAGAAAAGAACCAAACCACACTACCATATCTCACAAGAAACGAATAATAAGGCGAGATTCTCGCGGGTGCTATCAATGTCATATATTTCATTCTTTTCATCACACACACCAATCACCATATATACATATACATATATAAATAAAATATATGTCTATGTATGTATATATAGAGAGAGAAAGAGAACAAACAAAAAGCATATGTAATAGAGATAAAATATGCCTTGAAATAACAAGACACACGAGTGATGATGGTAAGGGACGTGTCATAAAGAAAAATGTCAAAAAACTTAGCTAATACAGTCAAACACATGCATACATATACACAATCCATGCAGGTCTTGTCTCAACCAAAGAATGGATTTTTCACTTTTTCGATTCAAGAGAGAGAAAAAAAAATTAAAAAAGATAAGATAAAAAACCATTCAATGATTTTGCAATCTATTGCTTTATGATTGATGATGCCTAGCTAGCTGACCAGTCACTGACCAGTGACCACATTGTCCGAAACCTCTGACCCTTTACTTTTTTTCTGACTTGTTACGTTAAGACACACTGTCCTCGTTCATTCAATTTTTTTAAAAAAATTATTTTTCTAAAAAACGATAAACTAAGTTCAGCCCAAAATTATAAGTTCTGTAATGCAGCAACGCACTTTATGCTTACTTTAAATCAGTGAAGAGTCAAAAAATATTTTGATATGAGGATAGAAATTTGAACTTGAGACCTTTAGTTATGACGAGTCTATTACCCAACCACCACACAATATTAGCTATGGGATGGCATAGGGTTGAACTTAAAACCTTTAATTACAACGAGTTTATTACCAAACTGCTACACTATTTGTGATGGGAGAATACAAGTTTATATTCAGAACCTTTATTCACAACAAATTATTACCAAATCACTATATAAAATTTGTAATAAAAATATATAAATTTAAATTTAAAATATTTGATCATAACAAATTTATCATCCGATCACTACACTTTCCCTTGGTCACCCGGTCTTGTCTTTTTTCTAGTGAATATGATGTATTTGCAGGCTTTTGTTGTTTCACATCTAAGAGGGCAGTGGTGGGGCACTTTCTAGTAACAATTGGTAGTACTACGTCTGGGAATGAGGGCAGTGGGGGTGATTGAGACCATACTTTTGTATTACTGCCTCTGTGCTTCTAAGAGTTGTCCTGTCCTTATCTGCCCGGCATTCAAGGCGGGCTCACCTCACTGATTTTTCACTTTCTTTACCAAACCAGTTTTTCTTATTCTTTTAGACTACCAAGGAATAATAATCTTTAAGGGATAAAATTGAATGATCTGCAACTTGGGTAGTTAAAAATTTATAGATTTAACTCATTCATTTTCCAGTCTGTGAATTGATATATCAACCTTCCATTTTTTGTAACTCTGCAGTGTAACACATATCCCAACATATATTTTAGATCAATCAAGAGTTATACACGTATGTTTAAGTCAATTAAAT
This sequence comes from Ehretia macrophylla, assembly GCA_037974665.1. Taxonomy (NCBI): domain Eukaryota; kingdom Viridiplantae; phylum Streptophyta; class Magnoliopsida; order Boraginales; family Ehretiaceae; genus Ehretia; species Ehretia macrophylla. The sequence goes on from CM075773.1 coordinate 52,116,961, forward strand.
ATCATACAATATTTATTATGTGAAAATTTAAAGTTCGAACTTGAGAATGCTAACCAAGCGAAAGAGTGAAATTATAAATTAATCATTTTGAGAATGCTACCTAAGTTCCAACGTCTTGGCAGATTAGAAATCAAGCTTTGAGTTGTTTCCAATTCCCGGTCTTATAGATTGATGTAATCAAATTTTGAGTTGTTTCAATGATAACGCTATTTACATTTAGAGAAATAGAGAAAAAAAAAAGCATTAGAAAGGTCTCTTTTTCTACTTGTCTTTTTAGCTTCACCTTTTTCCCCTCTTGCTCACATCTAACATGTAGTAGTATAACTTTGTAGATTTTTCTATTTGTGACAACACAGTGGTCATCTTTGTGAAACATCTTTTCCAACTGGCAATAAAAGTTATATAGCAGATATAGTTTTCTTATGTCCTCCATCATTCATATCGAAATTTGGGTTTTAAGAACCTTGACTCCAATTTTTGTAAACTGTTTGTTATTCATGAAGTTCCATTGAGCTGGATCTTATGGAATAAAAGCAAAGCTAGCCCCCAAGGATTAAGTAGAGGAGTCGGGTAGTGATTTGTTCTTTCCAAAAATCACAAGTTCATGTTTGTGTCCTCTCATTACAAATATACCTTGATCTTGATTGACCTGTAATGGTCTGAATGCATTCCCGAATAACTTGCCTTGGTAGGATTAATATCTTCATTCTTGTTGAATGGCAAAGAGATGTAGAATTCTGGATTGGTCCACAAAGGGGAGGAACATGAGTATGCGATGGGAATTATCACTAAATCACAGGATTTATGACCTTAGGGTGGATCTGATGTGATTTCTACCTATTCCTCGTTATCCAAAAAAAAATATGCAAAGCTAGACCTGGCCCAGAGAAGAGACACATTCTTGTGGTCTACCAATGTTTTGAAGCCCTAGTTTAGCACAAAAATTGGATCTCAAGCCAGCTCACACCTGGCCAAGGCCCAAGCACTTTGAGTGGTACTAGCCAACAAAGGCTTTTGGTTAAGACTTATGTTGGGCCTCGCGCTTGACCTTGAAGGCTGACCTTCAATAACAAGTACTTTGGGAAACTAAAATATCAACACACATAAAAATGAACATGAGACTATGGAAAAGCGGGCTCACCGTAATAATTATGACCTATCCCTTTAACCAATTTAGCTCTAAATACAAGATCATTCAAATCTAGTTTTTTGGTTATTGGGATAGGCGAATTCTTACAGATCCATCCCTTGAAGTAACCGAACACGATAATTTTTTATCATCCGTCTTGAGCAAGAATCAAAAAAACCAAATAAATTCATATAAAATATACATGTTACCTATACTCACACATATATGAATGGTTTTAAATAAATAAATAAGAATTTCATTAACATGAAATCTAAAAGAGTACAAACAGTTATCCTACACCAGTAGGATCAAAACCGAAAACAAAAATATCTCTTAAACCAGGGGAAACATTTGCCACGTCAATAGCTAACTTATCACTTTACTTTTGCTTAACCACCCAATCTCCTGCAGAATTAGCTGATATATGAATGGTTCAATGTAAGAAAAATGTTACTGAATTCTTTTTTTCCAGAGTTGCAAGTGCTCATTTGCAAAGAATTCAATTCTTACAAGTAAACACTCAATACTAAAGTAGACTTACAAAATTAATCATGATAAGATTAAATACTTTATGAGTCGTCTCAAACCTTACGATTGGTATTTATCCAAGATAAAACCAGATTTGGGTTGTCTAGATTCCCTTTACTCAATTTAGTGTGTGTGAGAGTTTATCTGCAAAACAAAAAGAGTTATGCTACCTACTGACTTCTTTTTCTACCATTCGTGCCTCTCCCAAAAGTCACTACTTATTTCTGGTCTTACTACTTACCCATTACTTAGATTACCCTTCACGGTTTGGTAAAAAGTCGGTCTTGTTGATAAGACAGAATTAGACAAAGGGACATACATCATAAGAGGACAACGGCTATAATGGTAGTAGCGATCTTATCTCATTCCAATCCAATGGCTCAATTAGTAACCAATGGCGAAAAAGCGAACAAGATGGTGATGAATTACAATTGGTCTAAACCTTCAACTCGCGACTTATTGCAACCTATCGTGCTTCCTTAGGAAAAAAATTTCCACGCTCAAATTAGTTTTTTAAGTGCTATCGGCTCATGAATTCCCAAAAGGTGGTCATGGAGAGTCTCAAAGTCAGCAACACTAACTAGATGTTGTATGTGAGAGTGCGAGAAATACTAAGTAGCTGAGCAAGAATTACTTGATTTCCTTACCAGACAAGATGTAACATGAGCCATGAAATTCGATCTTTTTAAATATCAATAATTCATTTTGAATTTCAGTGTTGAAAAAAGTAATTAAAATAAATTTTGAAATAAATGATTAAGATTTAAAAAAATCACATCTCGACTCATATTACTCCTCATTTAGTGGATGAGAAAATGAGGTGAGAATCAGTAGTTTGCCTCGTATCAATTTCAACAAGGCACGGAGAGAACCAATTGACAGGGTTTGAATTTCCGGCAGAACTAAACTATTGATTGGTCAATCTAACATGAACACTGACGAAGTGATAATCACGTTTTTATCATTACCGCTTCATTATCATTAGATCAAACAATTAATGGTCCAGATTTCTTTAAATCCTCATATCATCATAATGCTACGAAAGGATCCAAAAAGTTATAAATTCTTGATTCTTCATGCAATACAATGCCAAAACATGATTCCAGGTTGCACAGAGATGAACTACGTTGTCCAAGTACAGATATTTTCAAATGCAAAGAAGTCGTCAAATATGACATCAGTCGAGAAAAGGATAAGAACTGACTACACTTTCCTAACACCCCAACAGAGATTACTCAGGTGTAAATTACCTCAACATCAACAATTACTTCAGACACTTGTGTCGACAAGAAAGCAGAACTTATCGTGATGGTCCGAACAACCTCAACATTCTTGCTCCTCCTCTGGCACTTTCAAAGAACACGCGGAACTGGATGGCATCTGCAAAAGTTATCAGAAAGACATGAATTCAGTTGGAGCTTTTCGTATGCAAACATTAGTCAAAACACCCAAAGACTTGATTACACTAGTGTCAATCTTGGCCGAAATCTAACAGAAAGCATAAAGGTAGAAGATAGAAAGGGTGGAGAGAATGACTAGCAGATTTCAACATATACGTAAAATATGGCTTTAGCTAACAGGATGAAATCCCAAGTGCGTAAAAGGGTGAATAAATAAACAAAATAACTATATAGGTAGATATGGATAGACATATTACGTCAAAGTCATCATTGTTTCTATATTGTAATTTACTAATCTGGAAAGTCACAACTAGACCTTTTGACAAGAATTTAATAGAGCAGCATTACACGGTCACAAGACACACATGTACAGGGTTTAATCCATTCAACAAGTAACTCAGAGCACAACCATTACACCCAACTAAGCAAAAATATCAATGGAAGTAAACACGGCCGTAGGATGGACCTTACAACACCCAAGAGTGTCAATCAATGAAAGTAAACACAACCGTACGATGGACCTTACAACACCTAAGAGTGTCAAATAACTCAAAGATCCTTAGTGTTTATCCTTGTCATAGTTGATAAAACTCAACACCTCTTTAGTTCCATAAAGTTAAATCCACCTTTCTAGGGGCAATACACCTGACCACTACCTTTTCTCCCTCGTCTTCTTTCACTCTCTGTTGATAAGCTTCACATCCTTTCCTTGAGACCTGAAGAAAACACCCAAAGATTACCACATCATTTGCATTTTGTCACAGTCTTCATCATCTTCAGATCTAATTACCGACTTATGAGGAACAGTGACAGACTTTTTCTCTTTTCTTTTTGGGTTCTGGGGCCCAATTCCTTTCCCACAAGCAGGGAGTCTACTGGAAAGATTGGGACCACAAGGAGCTCAAAGAGTAACTGTGGGTCCTCGACCGCATCAACTACATCTATCGCTTACCCAACTCCCAACACCGACTCATCACCAACTCAACCTCATGCATCTACCTCACGTATTGCAAACATTCGAACTTTGATGCTTCATAAGTTGGAACCAATTTCAAATTAAAAAGACACATATCCATAACATAACTTCCATCCTGATGTTCTCACAATTAAGAACTAATCTGAGAATTTAAAGCTGCTTTTCTAGAATTATCACATGTAAGAAGTAGCTGCTTCAGAAAAAGATTTCCAAGATAAATATTCTATCTAAGTGGCATCTTAAGCAAAAGATTTTTTACCGGGGGCCAGGGGAAGCAATCCTGCACACAGTGCCAAGCCAATATCGGTTTTCTGAGCAGGGCTTTTTTCCAGTTACCGATTTTACTAACTTGTCCAATTGTGACAAGCAATTCTGCACACAATGCCAAGCCAATATCGGTTTTCTGAGCAGGACTTTTTTCCAGTTACCCATTATAATATCTTGTCCAGTTGTGACATTCATATATATGTTATTATACAATCTTGTCCACTTGTGACATTCATATATATGTTGCTGAATATTTTGGATGACGAAGCTTTTGCAGAGGATGAATAGACATATAAATTCGGCACGAGTGACCTGCCTCCTCCCTAGACGTTTTGAAGAGTCACAACCCACGTAATCCACTATTAGTTTCCTAATATAAAATAATGCCTTCCAAGTGGCAGATGCACTTTTCAATATCAGAAGGAATTATCAATAGATTTTGATTAGGAATAGTATATCTTTAATCTGGCAGGTCATTCATCACAAACAAATACAGTTGTTAAAGAGGCCCAATTAAATCACAAAGAATGCATTTTCACAGACGCCGTCATACCTTGCACTGAAGACTAACTATTGTCGACTTCAACAACTGATCCCCGATTACCAATCTCAACCTCTTAATAAAATCATCCCGGCTGATTTTCTTGCTCTATAATATATCAAAAAAGATGAGTAAAAGAATATTCAAATAGAAGTAAAAAGAAAACATAAACACGGAAAAAAGAGAAACAGAAAAAGTAGAAGTAAGAATTACTGATCAATTGGCATACCCTGAACAAGTCATAATGATTGTGCACCAGTTTCATATTTTCTGAGGAAACTTTGTTTGATATAGCTTGAAATAGCATAGGAAAAGGCATCCAAGGGGATTTAGGAAGCTTAGAGGCATTCAACTCAATGCCCGGGGCTTCCTGGCGGGATATGTTTGCTAACTGATGTAGATGTTTATTTCTCCCCTAATAATAAAAGAAAATGATTAAATCAAAAGTCTTACAATCGTAAGAACAACAATCTAAAAATGTCGAGCACAACTTGCTATAAGCAGCATGTTGGAGAAGTAAACCATTTTCACAAGGGATCTTCAGAGCATTAAAGAAGTTGACAGGAAAATGATATAGATGTCATTGACTAGATTCAAATCTCCACCTCTATGGCTAACATTAATTTGATCTAGTACCATTAAGATTCAAATCTCCATATCTATAGCTAACACTAATTGATCTAGTACCATCATTCTTGGTTGAGATAAGAAAAATAAGTGCTAATGCCTACATAGTTGATCAGTCATCCAAATCTAATGAGTTTGAATGTTAAAACAATCACCACTCAACAATTTCTGCACACTCGTAATTAGTTGATGAACAAGTGAACCACCAGAAAGCGATGCCTTATATATTCATTAAGCACCTAATCATACTCCAACTTTGTTAATAGACAAACTAAATATAAGGACGAAGGCATGACACTTCAACCAGAATCGGCACCTCATTACAGCTTGTCAAACTTCAAGAAGTTATGCATTTCCAGGCCCTCTTGCATAACACTGACGCTTGAGCTCACTTCTGGATTTGGAAATATGGAAAAGTGTACAATGACTTGGATGCTATCACCTCATGCCGATATAAAGCACATTTGTGTTGCACCTCAAAATAATGTATTAAGGAATATAAACTCAGATTTGTTACGGTTCCCATGAAGATTTCTGTTCACCAGACATTGATAAGAAAGAAGACAAATTTATAACTTTCACCTGTCTCTATGCAGAAACTATAGGAAACATACCATATCAGCTGAACTAGAATCTAGCAGCAATTGCTCATGAGGTCTTTGACTAGTAACTCCTGACAATTCAAACCCACTTTCCACCTTGACAGGGATGCCTGCAGAAACAAAAATGAAACATGGTTCCATGAGGCTAAATCATAGTCATCCTATTCAGAGCCACATGTACAGATACATCTTTACAGATATATACAGATCCTTATCTATACAAATCTATATACAAGTGCATACTTATGCAAGTTGCATGCACCTATCTGCAAACAAGCAGTCACCGGCCGATATTCAGATACTATTATATGGAAGGCACAAAATAGAACATAAAGTATGATATGTAAAGTAAAGACACATATCCAAATTTTCTTGAAACGCAATCTCCTAATAGAAATACAAGAAGATCTGGAACCTCTATTCTTCTACTCGATGAAAATAATTTACCCAGGATAATATGAAAAACTAGGCAAGATGGTTCAGATATGTTAGGAGACAACCTGTGGAGGCACTTGTTAGGAGGTGCGAAGGTATGGATCTAGTACACTGTAAGAAGGCAAAGGAAGACCTAAGCTGAGCTAGATGGAAATTTTAAGAAATAAATGAGCCCTCGTAACTTTTCCTTTTATCAGAAAATTTTCTTCATGTGCAAATTTCAAAAGAGCTTTAAAAAAATAATAAAGAAAACCACAGCAGTAATTTTTTCTTTTTCTGCAGTGGTCTTCCCGATAATGAAATATTCGGTCAGTGGCCACAGTTCTACCAACTCCTTTCTTTTCCATGAATCCAGAATTTCAAAAAACAATATACACATAGCTTTTACTTGTCCTTCCCACACAAAATGCAAGAGTTACATAACTGGGCTCAGTTAAAATATTAAGCAACTACAGAGAAAAAGCAAATGGTTGAATCAGCCACAGAAAAATTGAATGGCTTGGTCTAAAAGGAAACAAATATTAAAAAATTCAAACTGGAACCCACTACAATGATTTTACAAGTTTTGAAGTAGGAACTTTGTTGAATGTTAGTAAAAAACCACGTCCTTCAAGGAATTAGGGGTTGCAATGAATTGACATACTTGGCTACAAACACTTTTCAATATAATAAGAGGCTTGATGGCAGCAAGCAGTACCTTCAGCAATTGGAAACATCCTGAAGCTGACAACGAATTCTGGATAGATGTGAGTGTTCACATTCATATTCCAAACAATATACTGACTAGGGCTCTCCTTGTCATCTACTCCACTGTCATACTTATCACAGCTCGGATGAGATTGCTGAGATCCAGGAGGCACCAGTTCGGTGTTTCCCAATATGACGCGACAACAAACCATATAACAAACTCCATTTTCGTCACTATCACATTTATTTGCACTGAAAGGAGGAAGAATCCCACTGTGAGGAAAGAATATGGTTTCTCATTCTCCAAAAGCAAATTATCATCCAATTTGAACAAGAAACAGATAAACAAATAACTAATCTAAGTAAAATATGATAGAAGAGAGTTTCTCAGACCTGCTGCGAGCACAACCAACAGCACTGAGGTGAAACCCAGCACCATATTTGGAGTAAAGTTCAGGTGCCCCATGCCCGAGCCCATAAGTCATAATACTAGGTATTCTATCTTTAGACGAAGCAAGCCAAGCATACTTAACATTTGCATTGCCACGATATTTTTGGATAATTTCAACCTGCTTCTTGAATAATTCCAAACGATTTAGCAACAAAGTACTTGAGCATTTACTAATTTCTAGAATTTCCAATTTTGGCCAAGGACTCATGCCCTCAAGAAATAGATTTTTGACAGTATCGGCATCTATGGTTTCATAGGCAATTTCCATATTAAGAGAAGTATTCTCCCCAACCCATTGTTTTCCCGCAAGAATGCGTTCCAATTTACCATCTGACTTTTTATGGCAATTGCTATTATCAGCGACAATGTAATTATTTCCAAAGGACTGACCTTCACTTCTAATCCGCTTAACGCCAACATTGGACTCTTCTACACATTCCTCCACATTACAATCAACATTACAGCCATTCAGTCCATTGACTTCTATCTCAAGATGCAAATTGATTTCTTGAGTACCACCTGATACAAATTCTTCATTTCTTTCTATATCAGTTTTGTACTGTTCATCCCTTTCACAGTTAACAGAGTATAGTTTGGGAAAGAAACAGCTACCTGCTTCATCAATCCAGGCAATAGGTGTCTGTAAGCCAGTGGTCAAATCTACTTGAATCATATATAAAATATCGAGCAGTATACGACAATCATTGATTTGCACCTCAATTGCTGCCTTTTTTGCACGAAACTCTTCTCTAATCATATCAATTATTCCATGAGGAAACTCGTTCCATTCATTATTCTGATAGAACAGGAGACGTTGTGGCAATCCACTTTTCATAAAGTTTGAGTAGTTTTCAAGTACAGTTCTGCTCAAATTTGAGCCACACTTGGTTCTGCACCCATCTGTTCTCTTCCTCTTACCAAGCTTATTAGAACATGAGTTACAGTTGGATTGTACTGATAAGAACTTGCTGTTAGCTCCTATTATCTGTGCCAGATATTTCCTTTTCTTCTTCGAGTCAGAAACTACCCTATGGCCATTTTTCAATACTTCAATCCACTTTGGTTCCATTTATGTACACTACTATGATAACTATTTACAGACTTAAACCAGAAAGACTAACAACTAAGTATAGATCCTCGGTAAAAAATTGCTGATAAACCACACCATGGAGAGGAGATTGAAAAATCTGGAAGGAGAAAAAGTTTGATCAGTACAGAAGCACACAATTAGAACTTAGGAGTCTTACAAGTTGATCAATGATAGTCATAGAGCAAAATGTCACCTAATAGACTAAAGATTATTAATAAAGAGGGAGAACCAGAAACATACTGATGAGGCAAAGGCATTAGACAAAGCATGTATTGTAGAATTAGTAATACTCGGTCAGGCTCTTGAAAGAAGGTCAATTGAATCAACATGGAAAGCAGTTTCTTGCCCGAAGCTTTTGCAATTTATATATATATATATATATATAAAGTAACAAAAACAAAAACAAAACAAAAAAACCAACAACAACAACAAACCAACAATATGATAATTACTGATACAAAAATGCGACTACAGATAACAGAATGAAAAGTATGCAACATATTCAGTTCTAGACGCATTGTCATCTAGACGTAAGTTGAAGATTTAAGAGAACAATAGGAATATCAATTTGAAGAAAGTAAGCGTTTGAAAGGAAAACTACATCATGTGGAGAACGTACCATATTCTGCAACAAGCGACGATCTCTGTACAAGCGTCTGTTCTCCATAATGTTGCTGTAAAGTCGACAAGTTCTTTCCTTTTCTTGCTAACTATGAACTAACTAGCAGCTCCTACAAATTTACACTGCTCTAAAACAAAAAACATATGTCAGTAAAAAGTATGTCATCTAAAACCAAATGTACACGTTAAACAGTTTATGGACATTTATACATGTGTACAATAAAAGTTACACCATTCGAACTCATAATCCAATATTCCTTTCATCACCGTTTTATGCTGCCACTCTACAGGAAACTGCTTTTTTTCAGTTATATGATCTGAATATTACTAATTTCAAAGACGGAGAATGACGTTTTCTGTTTGCCAGATCCCAGAACAAAGTTTGACTTGAATTCCTAGTTTTCATCTAAAAAGTTATTATTGACGAGCTACAGCAATTGCACCTATTAAAGCAACTAACGCTATCATGTACTTCATACTGAAAATAACACGTTACTTCTACTTTTGGCCAAAATCTGCCAACCAATTTTTTTTAACAAATCACGAATTACAATCTATAGGTCTAACTTCTCAATTTCCTGTCTAGATTCATTTTTTAAAAAAAAAATTAGCCATCTCTTTTATCTATAATTCACAATTGAACAAGATTAATAACAGCAGCTAGCAAATACAAACAACATATGCTATGGTAAAAATAAAAATAAAAAAATTACACCAGAAAGATAATTTTTCAAAAATTTGTACACAAACACATCAAATAACAACACTGAAAAAAAAATTAAAAATTCCTACACGCACATCACCAAAAAAAAATTATTTTTTAAAAAAATTTCTACACACACATCACATAACATGGCCAAAAAAATTAATTGTTTTTTAAATTTCTACACACACATATTTGCACTAGCAGATCCATACATTAGATCATTTAAACAAAAACATAAAATTAGTAAAATCAAGTAAACAAAAAAAGGCTCAAAAAATAAAAAGTCAAATAGAGATCCAGCAAACATTAATCAGCTAAAAAATATATAAAACACAACAAAACAATAAGTCAACTCCGATCTGTCCAGTTCTCAAATAAAGCCAAACTTTTCAGATTATAATCGACGAAATTAAAACATAAAAATAAAAAATTAACAACTTTAGCTCAAAAATTGAAAAAACAAAACGGTAGATCTTTACCTTGTTGATACTATGCCCTTCATTGACTCTCGTCAAACGACGTCGTCTCGGAGAAAAGAACAAAAGAGTGAGTTATTTAGCGAAGGCAAGGCGAGACGACGTTACAGGGCGAAGACAAACGGCATAAGATTTGGGAATTTATGGCTAATTTTTCTAATTTATTTATTTGGTGATATTTTATATAAATAATAGTTTTTAGTATTTTTTTATTATTTATTGTGATTAATGTGTTGAATAGTTGTTTGCTTTTTTGCTTGCGCGAAAAGTAATGGAGAGGAGACGAAAGGTCTGCGACCTCACCTCGAAGATTCGGAAATTTGAGGTAGATGTAGCCTGTAGGTAAGATGTGACTCACACCAAATATATGTAGTTAAATGGGTTTAGTTTTGGGAAATGGAGCAAATACTCCTTATTCTTTCTTCAAATTTTTAATTTTGTCTATTTTGTTTATGGTTAGTCACTTTAGTATTTATTATATTTTTTTTTAAAAAAATATTTTTAATATTCATAATTAATTAATTTAGTTCATATTATTTTCATTTCAAATTCAAATTAGTGCTTAATGTTTAAAAAAAATTGTGATTAAATTAAAATTATTTTGTAAAATAGTAAGGATTAAATTAATTAATTTTGAACAATAAGAACAAATTCTATGTTTTTTTAAAGTAATAGGCACTAAATCTATTAAATTTGAACAATATGTATTAATTTAAAATTTTGAAAAAATAAAAAAGACTATTTGTACAATTTTTCTTTCATTTTTGACAAACCACTTAGATCATTATTTATCTCTTAAACGAGTGACACTCACCGATATTTGTATCATCATTAGTGGGTTATCTCACTTACTGTCTAAATCGTTTATTTTGACCGCTTATTATTCTTGGATCAAAGTTAATGCTAACGAAAGAGTAATTTTGTTAAATTAAAAAAAAAAAAAAAGTAAAATTACATTTATGTCCTTTCATTTTTTCCCTTTCCTTTCTCTTTTTCCTTATTCTTTTTACCCCTCCATTCTTCTTCCTTCTCTAATCTCACAAACAAATACACATTATGTTAAGGTGTGTGTTTATTTCTCTATGTGTGTTTGTGAATAAAGCACAGAACAAAGGATAAGAGAAAAGGAAAAAGGAAAAAACAAAGAAATAAAAAGAGAAAAAATAAATTAAAAATGAAAGGATAAAAAAGTAATTTTATAAACATTTTACAAAGCTATCCCTTAACTTTTTATCGGGGAAAATAAGAGAGGAAAATGAAAAAACAAGGTTAAAAGTGTCTCTGAAGGTAAATGATAGAGATAATAAGTGGAATTAACCCTTATACAAATTAATCAAACTAGAATATCAAGTATTTTTAAACATGTGAACACATAATTCTTATCATTAAATTTTATAAAAATCGCTAAATCTATCTAAAATATTAATATTTTATTATGTTACATTGTTATATATTATTCTATTATGTTTTACTCTTATTTCCGTCAAAAAAGAATCTAAAATGTTGTTAATAATTTTTTTATTAAAATATAGTATTTAATAATATACAAATTTTGTTAAGTTGTTAAATATCCGATCTTCTATTTAATTATACAATGAGATGTCAACCATTTAAAAGGTAAATGACAAAGGATTTGTTTACTCTTAAATAGAGAAATCCTTATAAACACCACATTCATGTCGATTTTTTGTTTTGTATCTGTAAAGTGGGAAGAAATAATAAACTCATGCAAGCATTTTTTTTTTTTTTAAACTTCTAACTAACATACTAACTCAATTCAAGTTGGGTTCAGCCCCGACAAACTCAGACTAGTTGCAACGTACCAAGCTTAACATAGAGAATTAGGGATGAAAATAAAGCAAAGGAAATTGTAGAAGCTGCTAAAGCATCCGTGGGTATAACTTCTAACTAACATACTAACTCAATTCAAGTTGGGCAAACTCAGACTAGTAGCAAAGAGTGTCAGTTTCTGATCTCTCTACAGAATACTCGTGAGCTATATCAGCCCCAGGCTTTCAAAACCTAACATTGATGCGTTGAGACGGTCGATCAATTTGAGACAGAGAAAGGTCAAGAACCCTGTCGAAAGATGGCCACCTATTGGTATGTACAATCCTCTTATCTCAATGCATGCCTTCATGAGGAGTTGGACATAGGGGCCTAAGAGTGCATGCTTTTCAAATAAATCTTTCTTCATCTGTTCGTATTCATCGGTATGTGGCATTAGGTTCATCTGTTCGAATTCGTCGGTACGTGGCATTGGGCTGATAAGCCAAATCAGGTTCAATTATCCTCTTTCAATGCCCGTACAAGCTTTTTCCAAATAAGGTTCTCTTTCCACAGGAAAAATAATCGATAAGTTTCCTTTTTCATTCCTTGGGTTTAGTTTCCAGCATGTGTTGATGAATGCATCCACATGGATATTACTTTTAATCCTCAAGGCCTTGGGGTTGATAGGTCTGTCCTTGCTCAATGCAGCAGTGTCATCGATCAGGACCAAATGAGTGAAGAGGTTATAAGCCTCTCCACCAGTTGCATTGATGTTAAACAATTTGTTTTCTACAGATAATTCCTTCATCTCTCGTGCAAAAAATTGCTTTTCCACGAGATCCAATTTGTTCAATTATCATAGTTAGATTTTCATGTCCAATATTGTGTCTCTTTATTACTTATAATCTCAATATTACTATAATGAAAAGGTGTACGGATTCTATTACTTAAACTGCAAAAAATCAAGATATTATGAGATTATTTAAAATTCCGTATCGAATACAACACTCTCGAGTCTGATAATATGATTGAAAAAATAACATATATCTCTAGACCCTTTTTCTCTAACAATTTCATATTGCCCATATTTTCAAAAAGACTCCAACATTTTTCTCAAGATAATTGGTTAACTATATTTGTGCTTAATGAGATGGTCATTTATGAAGTTGGAATCCTGAGTTAGCCTCAAAAGATCAACTTCAGGCAATTTATTATAACCATCTTGACAGAGCATTTATTGTTTACCTAACATAAGTTAAATAGAAGTAACAGATTCTAAAAAAATTCAAAGTGGTTAAATAGCAATCACAATTTTTTGTTTTATAAGTTTATTTCATATATAGAGTTAAAAAATGATATACATAGCACACAGACATGTAATATAGGTTAAACATGTATAAGTTCATCACCCATTCTATCTATACCAATGGTTAGCACTCGAGGTTTGATATCAGGGGTGAGTCAGTAAAAGATTCTTATGGCAACTAAACTATTTTCTCACTCTTGTTTTGGTCATTAAACTATTTTTTGTCCTATTTTGATCATTCAACTATTAATTGGGTCTTATTTTGGTCATTCCGTCAACTGTTCTGTTACAATAAATTAATGATTAAGGGTAAAATCGTAAAATCATCTACACATTATATTTTTTTCCACCCAATTAAATTTATTTACAAATTCACCCCAATACATTAAAATATCATTAAAAAAAAATAACAAGACTTGAACCTTAGACTAAGAATTTGAAATCCAAGACTTAAACCACTAAACTACAACACAACCATTCAAAGTAGGATGGACGAAGTGAAGAAATGCGTCAGGAATTTTGTGTGATCAAAAAATACCACTTAAATCAAAAATGAAGTTCTATAAGATAGCCATTAGACCTACTATGTTATGTGGTTCAAAGTGTTGAATGCTGAAATATCAACATGTTCATAAAATATCGGTGGTTGAGATAAGAATGTTGAGATGGATGTATGACAAAATTAGGAAGGACAAGATTAGGAACGAGATGATACGTGAAAAAGTAGGAGTGGCCCAAATTGAGGATAAGATGAGGAAAAATCGTTTGAGATGGTTTGGTTCCGTAAGGAGACGACCTGTTGAGGCGCCTGTTAGAAGGTGCGAAGATTTAGAAATAATACACCAGAAGAGGGGTAAAGGTAGACATAAGATTACTTGGACGGAGACAATTAAACGGGATATCGCGTGTATGAATCTTATAGAGGAGATGACTCTCGACAAGAAGGAATGGCGTCGCATGATCCATATAACCAACCCAACCTAATAGGACAAGACTTAGTTTGGTTTGATTTTTTCCCTTCCTTACCCTGCTCACCCCCTCTCCCCTCCTCTCCCTCTCTTCTCCATCAACTATGGCCATTAGGAAGAATGGTTGCAGACCCGGTCTAGACACCATTGGTGTTAGAGTACTAGTAATTAGCAACATGTTGAATATGTTCTCGTAACAACGAAGTGCTTCCATTTTTAAGCAATCATACTCGTATAAGTTACGTAGCTCCATTTCTTAAACATTTTCGTCAAAATACTAACATTTTTTTTTTTATATTTTGGATTAATATATGTAGGAATTAAGGCATGTCCCCAAATGTTTTTAAAACTTCATAAGCCTCCAATTTTTTTCCCCTTCCTTATCCAGCCCCCCTTTCACCATCAATTATGGCAGCGGCCTCAGGCGGCGGCTGCTCCACGACCATGGTTGATGGAGATAGGGGGCGGGTGGGAAAGGAAAGGAAAAAGAGAGAGAAAAAAAATTGGAGCCTTGTGGTATGATTACATATTTGTAGCATAATAGATTTTTAACTAATAATTGTGTTGTAGCTTAATGGTTTAAGTCTTAGTTTTCAAACTCTTGGTGTAGGGTTTGTTATAGTGTTTTTATGTCATTGTAATGTATTATAGGATGGATTTGCAAATAAGTTTAATTTGGTGAAAAAAATATAATTTGTTTAGATAATTTTATAATTTTATTCTTAATTATTAATTTATTTTTTAACAGGACTCAATTGATAGTTGAATGACTAAAGTAAAATAAAAAATAATTTAATAGCCAAAACAGTCTGGAAAAATATTCAGTGGCTAAAAAAGATAATACATTATTAAATACAAAATATTAAGAAAATCTAAGAATATTCTTTGAGCATTGCAACCTAGTCTCATGGTACTAGAATTTTAAATCCAAACTCGTAGAATACAGTGCAACACTTAACCAAACTCCCAATGTCTTCACTAAGCTAAGCCAAGGCTTCACCAAAAGCCTAGTTTAGATAATTGAGCAAATTTCAGAAGTTGAATGTTCAATCTTTTTTTCATGTGTTTACTATTTTTCGAACTTGACATGATTATATGTGTTTAATAGTTTTCTTAAATTAAATATTCCTAGCAATTATCCTGGAAAAGTCTGTTAGCGCCTCTTTTTTGGATTATCTTAAAAGTATTATAGAAACTTATGCACAAAAGTTGAGCCTTAGCATACTCGTGTCTCAATTCAAATCAAAATGTAAACAAGTTAATAGATTGTGCTTTTGAGAATCGTGAAAGAGGATTCACTCATAACCAATATTGTCATAATCGCTTAATATCTCTTGATTTCTTAGTTTTGACTCCTTTAGATGAGAGCCATCAAATTCTCTTTCATGAATGTTTACAATCATGTTTAAATCGACACTTAAACTATAAAATTTAATCGAAATGACAAACGAAACCCGCTATTCCCGCTATTCCCCAATTATGGTAATGGTTATGACACAAAGGGCAATGGGTATGATGAAGTAGAGTAAGTTTTTTGCCATTGTATTTTGATATATCATTTATGCATGTTATCTAACACAATACATACTCTTAATGGATTGAAAGGATATGGACAACATCATCTTTATTTGGATGTTGTATTAGACTTAACAACGCATGAACTCCCTAAATTAGCTCAAAAGTACATACACCGAATAAGCCCGAATCTTTCTTTGGGAGGGAGTAAAAAGCTCTAATTATTGTTTAGAGTTGAACAATAAACACCTTTTATTTTAATTTTTACTACATTTCAATGATAATTAACATAAGATTCAAATTCTTAGTATTCAATGGGGTATTTAATGTCCCACAAAATTTAGTTATTGAATTTCAATTATTTACTTTAATTGAAAAAGCTAGTTAGGTAAAAAGGTAAAATCAATTCCCCTAAATTTTTCTTATTTTACGTAATAAAAAAGAAAATTATAATTTTGCATCCGCATAACTATAATATCTCATTTTACCTTTCAATAATTGAATCAATTATACCTAAGTTCATCACTCTATGAAAAGTCTATAAGTATTCTACCATTTTAAAATTTTATCGCAAGAAAAAATATCGAGCTAATTGACCTAGTTTTATCAAAATAAAATAATTAATTTTTATTTGTAGCTAAATGAAGAAAATTAAAACTTTTCCGAAGGGCCAACCACAATAAAAAAAAAAGAAAGAAAAGAAAGAGAAGAGAAAAATGAAAAATATGTTAAATTGTCCTTCCCCTTACCATTTTCCCCTCCTTTCCCTTCATTTCCCTTCACTTTTTTTTTTTTTTTTCGTCTCTACTATTAATAAGAAGGAACTGAAGTACACCCAAGAAGCAGCTAGGCATGGGTAGAGAAGGAGAGTTGTGGGACGATTCTGTTCTTATCAACGCCTTCAATCATGCCCTTTCCAACTACAAGGTCCCTCCCTTATGTGTGTGTGTGTGTGGCTATGTCTATATCTGTGCGTGTGTGTGTGGCTATGTCTATACATATATGTCAATAAAAACCTTTCTTAATGGTTTTTGATGTTGGGTTGATAGTGTGAAATGATTTCCCATGTTAAAAAGTTGTTCATGAATTTATGTGTGTATGCAGATAATTGTTAACACTCTAGTCAAATATGTTTTTCCACAGTTATTTATATGCTCATATATATATCGTTGCATATGTTTATCATTCATATATATAGATATATAGATGTATATTATGAATGTATATGTATGTATACTCACAAAAATTCGGTCCAATTTGACTTTTTCTGGGTTTTGTTGAGGCATTAGTTAGTATTTTTTGTGTGTGTGTGTTTTTAATGTTAAAGGATAATCAAACCAATCCAAGCTTTTATGCACGGGATGTTATAAGTCAGACGCGTGTATCTGACAACGTCATTCGCTCTTATCTTGGCAAGGGTTATTTCCTGTGCCATGTAGGAGATGTCCTAACGATTATATCATGATGTCACAAATTATAAGGGAATCTGACTCTTTTTATCTAGCTAAATCTACAAAACACTGAAAAAATTAAACTATGTTGTTTGATGTTTTTTGTTGTTTAAGAAAATTAATAATAAGTTAGTTGACGTAGAATAAGTTTTATCAAAAAATTTAGCTACTGGTGCCATCTAACCGAGTAATGGAATAAACCCTGAATTGATAAGCTTTTATGCTCTGTGATTCTTGGAGCTGCATTGCGTGCTTTGAAATTTTGACGTCAAACTAAGGATACGGTGATTAAGAAGACCGAGACTTGATAAGTATACTTTCATGTGATGGAGTTACCTATATAAGTAGAAGTAGATGAAAAGTTCTGTGTGTAGTTGTATGATGGAGCAGAACATACAACATAGGTATGAGTTTAAATTTTTTTGCAGCGGGAATACCACTGTGCCTCTCTATCTGTACTTGGTGTCAATTATTTGGTCCTTTTATGTATATTCAATGTCATGTATACACCAATGCTCCTTCTCAGAATCCTTTTTTTCGTTACCTTCAAATTTTATTTTATTTTTTAACTTCTGACTCATATCTGCCAGATAATGCATAGTCAAGGGGGTGATATTAGCTCAGCTGAAGAAGGAAAGATCATAAGCAGCAGAGAAGAAAATATATCTACTCCAAATGGTCAAATTCACGAAGCAAGGTCTGCATGTGACAGTATCTTTTCTGTAATTAAATGCTGCACATAATTCAAATTCTCGAATTTAGATACTTAACATAGTATTCCACGAAGTTGATGCTTGATTGCAGGGAAATTATAGTACAGGTCATTATGGTTTAAGAAAAAGTTGTTGAGGAAATTTGGGAGTGGATAATTTGGGAGCCATTGGCTTAAAAATTAAAAGTGAACATAGCATAACAAATTTCGTCATGAAATTTAACAATTTGGCCAATGATTAGAAAAGAAAGAACCAATGGCTATTAGATCATACTTATAATCAACATTTCATAAGAATATAACCATCTTAAATTGCATTGGTGGTTGAAGTTGCATGCTCTTATAAGTCAATTTTGATGGTTGCATATACTATTGATTTAATTTGAGTTAGTTTCCACCTTCATACATTTTCTTTGACGAAATCAACTACTATCTTTATCTTGCTTTTCTTCAGACAATTAGCTCATGTGAAAACTTTTTGAAACCACTTGACCTAATTTTTGGAATCAGAAGGAAGTTTATTTTGACATGTGCCCTATTCGTTGAACATCCATATTTGTTTAATTGTCATTTTTTTTCTGCTTCTGATTCTTTTATTCTTCTAAATTTCTACACAAAATTCGTACTTTTAGATGAACATCCATTGTTGAAAATTTATATGCACTTAACCAAAAAAGTGAAAGAAAATACTAACAGAACATTTTATCAGCTAAAATGATTATTTAGGGCCAGAATTATGAATATTGAAAATTATCTACTTGTCCGTGATGGAGGTACTTTATAGCCTGTGGGGGCTGCAACCCCCACTTACATCAAATTTTTGAAAGAATGTGTGTATTTTGGAGGTTTTTTTAGGTTCAAAAATCAATTTAGCCCCATTGAGAAAAAATTATATATATAAATGTTAAATTGTGTGATTTTAGCTTCCACTGAACAAGAATCCTAGATCTGCCCCTGTTACTTATGATTATGTAATTTTAATGTAATTTTGTTTCTTACTGGTACATTAATGATGTTATGAACTTTCTAAAAGGTGAAAATCATATTGAAATTTGGAAGTTTTGAAAATAATCAATGCACTAAAAGTTGAATGTACAGTGCATTTAGCATTGTAACTGTCATGCACTTACATAATTCTGTTCTAAAGGAAGGTCGGAACAAAAATGTTCTGTTAATAAGATGTTGAACTTGGTTACAAGGGAGACATGGAAGAAGATGTTTTTCCTATCTTGTGCTTGTTTGCACGTATTTACGTAATAATAGTTTTGAATGATCTCTGTTCTGCACATAGGAACAAATTAATGTTTTCTTAATTCTTATTTTCTTCCACCTTTCATCCCTTTCACCCTTTGTCTTTCCTCATCATGACTCTGGTAATAAAATGGAGAACACTAAATATCGATCTCTGCTCATTGCTTTCCCTTCTCTATCCGTCCTCCCTTCTCTCTCTAAAGCATCAGTTTCTGTTGTTTGATGAAGATGTTTGGAGAAAGACAGCAACAACAATGCTGCATCAAATGCGACAATGGATATAGGAGAGACGGGTAACATTTCATCAATTGAAGAAAATCATCATGTGGAATTAGGTGCTCCTGAAAAAGATAGACCTTCCTTGGATGGGCAGAACATTGAAGATGAGCAAACAAGATTTCTAAATTCACAAACTTCAGAAGATTACAATCAGTTACTGAGCAAATATTATGAGCTTGAGGACCAGAGGCAAAAGGTTCTACAGCAACTTAACCAGTTTGGTTATGGGGGTTATCAAAATTCTTATGCTACTGCTGGGAATTATCAAAATATTGGTCCAACTACTTCCACTTCTCTAGAGCATCAAGCCTATGCTACTCAAACATCTTACCCAACTATGACGTGTTCTTGTTGCCCATATGGCTGTCAAATTTCAGTGGCACCATGTACTTCATTACCTGCTTGTGGTTTGAGTGCAGTTTGTCTTGATAAAACTGGTAATACCACGTCCAATACTGAAGGTAAGCATGGGTTTCTGAGTGTTTATATTTAGCCAAGAGTCTGATTAATGTTGGCGTAAATTGGTGGAAATGGGGTTTAATTTTCTATAGAGTAGTGGATTTTATTAGAATTTCCTTAGTTTCTCAAATCCTAGCTTTAGCCTTTAAATCATTTCTTGGTTTAACAGAAAAAATGCAGCTCTGGCTACACTGATTAGCTTGAGCTCAAGGTTTATTTCAACTCAAAGATATATTTTCATTTGTATATTAAGATGGACACCGTCGATTAAGCTGTTTCCAGTTGTCAATGTAAAATCTTAGTATTGAGACATATATGAACAAAATAATATTAAAATATAGCTCTTTTATTTGGTCAATAAAATATAGCTGACTATATACTGAATGAGGCATAGGCACTTGCAAGCCAAGTATTTTGGTGCTGGAGCTTAATCAGAAAGATGTTTACATTTATGGTTTGATCCAAGTAAGAACCTAGTTGGGCCATAGCTTATTCTTTCTTGAGCAGCTTGACTTATTTGGACCTCCGATCTTTTCTTTGGTTTTGTATGGAAAACACTCTAGTATAGGCTGCTCTGTAATTAGCACAACATTTAGCTTAGATCCATTATGATCCTTTATTGTGAAGAAGGCATATATAGTTTTCTAATAGTAAACTATTTCTGATAAAGCCGTTGCTCATAGTTAAATGGTGCATGTTAGAGGATTCTCACCTATATGCCACTCTTTCACTGCATTGTTTTATTAACTGATTCGTGTAATGGTAGATATACTCGAGCAATTATGTTTGATCCTGATATTACTAGGTTAATTACGTTGGGTTCCTCATCCTGTTATATTTCCTGGTGGCCTACAGTGAAAGAGAAAGAGTTGGAGACGAAGATTGATCATATAATACAAGGTTCCGGCACTGACACTGATTTTAGTGAGGTCATAAATGCTTGGTATAAAGCCGGCTTCTACACTGGAAAGTGAGTATTTCGTAAGGCAGCTCCCTGGAATGAAATTTTTTATGTGGTTTTCTTTTTTGAATTCTTGGCTCTTAACAGATTATGTTCTCAAGGCAGTTTTGTATACCTTTGGGTTATATCAGGCGTCAATTGCTGGCAAAATTGACCGTGTTTTTTTACTCTCTCTAAACTGCTCACCTGTATTCTCACATAAGCTCACGTAGGAAGGGAACTAGGAAAGTCATATAAGCTAAACCCCACATGCACTGATTAACTTATAATGGGCAATTGTGTTCCTCTTGTCGTCTGATATCTAATTCCAGCAAGTTGAGCTTGTTTCTTGCCATATGTAGCTGCTCTAACTAACAATTGCGAAATGAAGGATAAATGACATTATGCTGGTTCAAGGTCATTGACTTTTGGTGATATGGAACAACCTGGTTGAATCAAGAAAATGTTAGAATGCATCTCGAACTGATTATAGTTTCACTGATTATGTCAACTGCTCCCCTCTGTGAACATTCTGCTTGAAGTGTTTCTTGATTATACTATTACGTCTGGATGGGTTCCCTGGCTTTCCATGCTTCGAAACGCTAAACTTTGTTCTGTTATGTAGGTATCTGGCTGAGCAGAAGAGGCAACACTAGACCTTTGCAGTAAGCAAACATCTGAAGATTTTGGTTCAAACTTGCCTAATTTGGCATGTCAATCAAGAGCTTGAAGTATCATTATCTATAGCAAATCGCTGAAGGTTAGGAATCGACACTACAATTATTGTAGAGTTCATATAATGATGGTATCCTAATGGGGAAATCATGCTGTGCAATACGATAAGTGCTATGCATACGATCTTGTTTTACAAAACTCCTGGTTAGTTTGTGGAAATTTTTATGTTTGGAACACCTCTACCGCGAATCGTCTCTAGGAGACTGTTTTACTTGCCTAGCTTTGCTGGCAAGTGCAACTTTTTGGTCATAAATCGTTGTGCTTTTATTTTCCTTTATAATCATTGATTAGTAAATCTATATGTATGTTTGATCAGTTTTTGTGGAAAGTTAACTGGTGATCGGAAGAACATTTTAACCCTTCTTAATTGAATTCACAAATTGCAATCAGTGGTAAGATGTTGTACTCGGTTTTGGCTTGTTTTTCTTGGCCCTTTTTGAATGATAAGGAATGGGATTTGAGTTCCCTCGTAACGTTATACTCATAACGTTATATTTTCATGAGGGAGATTCAATAGTGATGAACTTTTTATACACAATCATCTAAAAAGTATGTGACTTATCGTTTTCTTCTCTACTCTCATTCTTGTTGATTCGTTGATCACTTAGAATAAAACTCTCGGGACATCGTTCTATTTATTGAACATAGTTCTATAGTTGGCTAATCCCCCGAAAGACAGAATAGCACTACTTACCCTCGTAACGTTATACTCATAACATTATAGCGTATGAGAGAGATTCATTAATGGTGAATTGTTTATACAATTATCTAAAAAATAGGTGACTTATCCGTTTTCTTCTCTGCTCTCATTTCACTGAGAATAAAACCATTGGGACATCGTTCTACTTATTGAACATGGTTCTATAGTTAGCCAATCCCCCAAAAGACAGAATAGCACTACTTAGTTGCATATCTTCAAAATTATGACTATTCACAACTGCATCTATTATACTTATGGCATTCACGTTACAAACATTGTACCCTAGCTGCTGAGTTTGCTTCAATTACTTGCACATACTGTTCCATCACAGTTTGAAGCAGATAATTGGAAGCAAAATGCCTCTAATTTCGCAAAGCTACAATAAATATTCAAAAGATGATACTTAAACGGCCGATCATTACATGAGTCGCGCGTGGGTATCACCATCACAAATCGCCTTTAGTCTCCCAAATTTGAACATGATACTTTAAAGGTCAGTCTTACAAATCGATCATTACACTAGAAGCGTATAGGTCCACGTGCTTGTGGGCAGCTGAGATGGATACCGAGTACTATCAAGTTACAAACAAGATGTGTGTACGCAGATTAAGTTATCCTTTTATCATGCTTAAAATTTCCAAACTTTTTCACACTTTGACTCCAGCTGCTGCTTTCTTTATTTGCTCGATAGTGAAGATGCCAAAGAAGTCATCATCTGTGACAGCATTTACCACTGCAAAGGCAACATCATCAACACTTACTGGAGGGGCTAGAAGTAAATCAGAGGCAGGCAGAGAGCTAAGTGGTTTCGTGAAATTATCTGTAGCGCGCAGCAATTTCTCGAGTGGTTCCCCTATCAAATCCAGGGGGATCTCGAAGCCATCGATTCTCCTCTTCCCGTATATGAAGCCGGGTCTTAAGACAACACCTGTTGAAGTTCAATCAGGGCTGTAAACGCCACAATCAAAATGAAGAACAAAGCAAAAAATGTTGCTTTAGAGAAGCTTCTATCCTACATAATCCATTCAGCTTCACAATGATAAAAGCACGTAGTTTCAACAATTTACTCAGTTGTTCTATAGAAATAACTATATTACTTGCTAGTGATTCACATTTCTAATAGGCAAAACCGAACAACTTTGAATCTAACTGAGCAGTTCTCTGAATGTAGACATGAGACGAACAATAGATCTTCGACTGCCCTTTCATCCTTATCTAGTTAAGGGTGAGTCTGATCTGGTTACAATTCCCCATTTCCTCACAACAAGATGCTTGTTACACTATTTTCGATGCAAGATGACTCTGAGTGGAGACTGGTGGGTGATTGTTAATGGATTACATATGCCGATCGATGTTCCAAATTTCTTAAGTCCATAAGAATCTAAAGTTACATGCCTCTTGGGTTGGCTTTCCATCGGGAAACTTGAAAGGTAGATTATACAGTACCTGAGTTTGGATATTTTGAGAGAACCTCTGATTCTGCTTTCCTTTTTCCTGTGAAATATCCGGACGAAAGCAAAAATGGGGGAAGATTATAATCGTGGACTGAGATCAAGATGAACTTGGGAACTCCTGCAACAGACGTAAGAAATGAAACTGAATGAGATTCAGTATCAATTTCTCAAAACAAAGAACAGTGAAAACGCTTAGCCAAAAAAAAAGAACAGTGAAAACGAAGATCTGAAATAAGCAAGATGCTTGTATGAGTTTTTATACTGTCTGACAAGTCTAAACAAAGCAACCTTGCTTTTTCCAGGATATGATCACATGTTAGGTCTCAGATGCTAAACAAAACATGCACATGCACTCACGGCAAATCTACATGCTTCATAAAAGTCAATGAGGGGATGGAAGCTATTCACTTCAACAATAAGAAAGCTGATTCGCTTGTACCGGTAATAATATAGAGATGCTGATTCAGTGTTGACAATCAACATAACCGTACCAAATTCTTTTGCAGCATTCACTGCAGCTACATTCGTCTCGCCGTTAATCCTTTGCATCTGTTCCTCGCTGCCAAAGCCTCCAATTGTTGAGATAACTGCAGTAACCCCAACAAGCACTTCATCCCAATTTGCATAGAAAACATCACCTGCAAGACGCAACAATGGTTATATAATCACCATCTTTAGTGAAATCAGAATTTGTATAAAGATACTTAGTATTTTTTATGCTGTTCCTATTTGCTTGGCATTCTGGGAACAGAACCTACAGTAGCAATGCTCTCGAGCTAGCTGCTTCTCAACAAAGGCAAGCTCTACTCCTTTCATTTGAAGGACTTGAATCCATCAACTACAACGTGCTATGTCCAGTTCAACAAATTATAAACCATATGTAAATTCTTTTCTACCACAGAGAACTTGTCTGAAGCTTCCAAAATTGGAATTATTGCACTGAAGCTATAAACATCATATGTCAAACAAATGACAAGAAGCTATGCAGCTACATCTTCCCGAAACCACACTCTATCACCCTACTTAACACAAATGGGCTATTTTCTTTTGCATCTTTAGTTCTGCTCAATTTTTTCACAAAGGATGTGAAATGCATAATAGTGCAGCCTCCAAATAACCTGACAATTCTTGGAGTTACAATGGAAGTGAAGAAAAAGAGGCGGTGGTTAGGACTCTAGAGGCTGCTCTCCATTTTCAACGACAGAAATGCAAATCTAGCATGTGTACATTCCACGTGAAGCTCACTACTTTCGATTCAGGATTGGAGAAGTAGGTAGTGAATGAATATATTTCAATCATGATATTCCAGTCAACTCTTTTAAATTCTAGACACACGCACCTCCATTATTGTATTCCAACACACAGCTATCATGTGTACACATATAGCTAGACATGGATGTGGCGAGACATATAGATTGTATATGAAGAATATTACTAACCGGTGATGATGAAATAAGCACTTTGAGTCACAGATGACAATGTCACTGCTTCAGTAGATCACATTCAGCATTCTTTTAGTCTATTTAGTTTTTGTCAACTTCAAATGAAGCTTCCTCTTTCAAACCTCTAGTCCTTTGGATAGACAAAGAAAGAATTTTATATGTTCTGACCACTACGATCAATTATCAAAGTAAAGACAAGACTATGATTTTTTTTTTTTTTTTTTGCCCCCCCCAAGGTCAATACAGTACTACAATTGCAAAACTTTTTAAACAATATACCCGAGGGATAATAAAGAAATGAACCTGCCTGACATCCATGTGACTTGGTCTACCCATGGATCCGTGTAAGATGGACGCCCTGACCTATAATATACAACAGAACTTCAGAATCATCTCACTCAACAGCTTTATACATAAAGACAATAACAAAAACATTGAAATATAGTGCAGTTCCAAACCTATTTGTTTCTAGAACAATAATAAGGAATCAGTGGAATTAAAAGGAAAGTTAATCTAAAAAATTGAAATTTATATGCAGCTGTTTGGATAGACATTCTTACACCTGCTAAGACTTATGACCTCTATACCCTTGGATACAGCAGCTTTGCATATCGCAGAACCAACAAAACCAGAGCCTCCTAATACAACAATCTGGTAAGAAAAAGTGTAAGCGACTACTGCATATCGAAGCTAGCAAGAATAGCATGTGATTAAGAACACGTGTTGAGACAAGTCACAATGTCATACTCTTTCAGTCTTAACATCGGCAACAACATCGATTGTAGCAGAGTTAATATTCTCCTTCACATTAGCTTCAGCAGAACTGCATTTGATGCTAGTCCTGCAGGAGCTAGATAATATAACAAACAGTTATCAACATCATCATCGTAAGTGAAAATCACTTTAAATGACACATCAAATGTGGTAGGAACTCCTATTCCAAAGGAAAGTGATACTAGAACAACTGATACAGTAGCAAGTTAACCCTCACAAACTATTGCCAGACATGATCACAAGACAATCTCATAGGTCTATGTAAGGGAAGATATAATAGCAGTGAGTCATAGTTTGCAATAATTTTGGGAATTTAGCAAGACCGACGCGAGAATATTTTTCTTTCATCAAGGGAATTGGCATCTGGTTTCTGAAATATAGCTGTAATGAATCCCTCAAACTAAAGTGCTCTTCTCATAACCGTCTCTTTTGAAGGACTTCTTATCCTCCACTTGCACTCTTCTATCTAAATTTATCTTCTGTTTTACTAATCGTAAAGGAGCCTTGTGCACTGGGTATGACTTAATAATTGATTTCCGGTACATTTAACTATGCAAAAAGCTAGACAAAACTACTTCTTTCCCCCTGCCCCCCTTGAGATAATTCATAAGGGTGATACTAGCAGCTGAAACTTAAACCCCTTCAGCTGTGCTCATCATCACTCTTCCCTCTACATCACAGCCAACTGGTACTATTCTACAAAATGCATTGAATAGAATCGAAGTGTGACAGGACAGGCAATTCCGATCCACAGTACTAAGACTATCAAGTTTTAGTATTTTTATCAAATTCACATGCCATCCACCTATAATGCTGATCAATCTTCTCCCACTTAATCA
The DNA here is from genome assembly GCA_037974665.1 of Ehretia macrophylla. Lineage (NCBI taxonomy): Eukaryota > Viridiplantae > Streptophyta > Magnoliopsida > Boraginales > Ehretiaceae > Ehretia > Ehretia macrophylla. The sequence continues at coordinate 52,144,092 of CM075773.1, forward strand.
GCTTCAACATTTTCCACTATATCGCTTCTCCATAAAAAAAACCAATACTTCCACTATAAAGGACAGTTCATTGTACGAACCTCCCAAGAAAGGTTGGACCCACGTTAGGTCTAACGCCTAACATATACAGCAATAAAACTTCAACCATAAATGGATTAAAAATATCAAATTCATAGCAAATTGGTAATCTTTTATTCATTCCAGTCACTTCTTTAATATGTACTGATTCTTCTGCATGCCTATAATATATATATATTATATCAGAAATTAAAATTAAAACAAAAAGACACCCATCAAATTTTATAAAAAGCCTAACTAATTAAACAGTTCAACCAATCCAAAAACATCACTGGTGCCATTTCTGTGTCTGTGTCTCTGTGTATATATATATATATATATGAACAGCTAATGCACAAAACTCCCGCTATATGCAATTTCAGGCAAAGGGTCGGATATATATATATATATAGATATAGAAAGAGAGAGAGAGAGAGAGCAAACCGAGTGTGAGACAGCAGAGAGAAGTTTGTGTGACGAAAGAAGGGAAAGAGAGCTCTGCTAGTTCTGCTGCTGCTGTTACTGAGAGAAGAAGAAGGGGGTGTGGAAATGGAGCTGACGTAAGAGAGTAACGTCATCTCTCTAGCCCACTCTGTGTGTGTGTGTGTGTGTGTGTGTGGAAGCAGGAGAAAGTGGGCAGTGACGAAGGGGAAGTACAAAAGAGATGAGCGAACAAGTTATGTTGTTGTCGCATGAATTATACTACAAGTCCCCATTGTTTCCCATTTTTCAAATTAGTCCTTATTATTTCAAATGGTTCAAATCATCCCCAATGTTTTCAAACAATGTCAATTTAGTCCTTATTATTTCAAATAGTTCAAATTATCCCCAATATTTCCAAAAAATATCAATTTAGTCCTTGTTATTTAGAAAAATTGGAGATTAAATTGACACTTTTTGAAAATAATGGGACTGATTTGAACCATGTAAAATAATGGATACTAATTTGAAGAAAAAGAGAAATAAAGGGACTATATGTGCTATTTTCCCCAAGTAAAAATGTCTAGTAAACAGCAGCAGCATCATACGTTGTACTTGTGGCCATGTTGTTTTGTTTCAACATTTGTGTGATCATTTTTTGAGGTCCACGTTTTTATTTTGTTTTAAGTTGTTAGGAATCTTTACCCTTTTTACTTTTCTTCCATTTGTTTGATTTATTTTTATTTTTTTAGAAATATTATTATCTAATTTTTATTTTTATTTTAAGTTGTTAGGAATTTTTACCCTTTACTTTTCTTCCATTTGTTTGGATCACTTAGACAGTGATTGATATGTGAGAATGAGTTGAAAATAGAATTACATTATCAATTTTATTTTAATTCTCATGTTTGGAATGAGGAAATGAACTTGGGAATGTCATTTTCAAGGGAATCTCATTCTCACATATATGGGAATAGTCATTCCAGACCAAATACATAAGAATTACTAATTCCCATATATTTGAGAATCAACTTGACTACCATATCCTTTATAAATAATTTGTTTTACAATAATAATAATAACAATAATAATAATTAAAAAATATAATAATAATAATTATTTTTATGAAAAAAAAAAATTAAAAAAAAAAAAAAAATAATAATAATAATAGTGATTAAATAATAATAATAATAATAATAATTAAAAATATAATAATATTATTATGAAAATAATAATAATAATAATAATTATTATAATAATAAAAATAAAAATAAAAATGATAATAATAATAATAAATAGATAAAATAATAAAATAATAAATAGATAAAATAATAAAATAATAATAATAATAATTAAATATATAATAATATTATTATGAAAATAATAATAATAATTATTATTATAATAAAAAAATGATAATAATAATAACAAATAAATAAAAAAATAAAAAAAAATAATAGTGATTAAATAATAATAATAATAATAATAATAAAATAATAATTAAAAATATAATAATATTTTGTTATTTTACAATAATAATAATAACAATAATAATAATTAAAAATAATAATAATTATTATTATAAAAATAATAATTATTATTTTTATGAAAATAAAAAAAAATAAAAAAATAATAGTGATTAAATAATAATAATTAAAAATATAATAATATTATTATGAAAATAATAATAATAATAATTATTATAATAAAAAAATGATAATAATAATAATAAATAAATAAATAAAATAAAATAAAAAATAATAGTGATTAAATAATAATAATAATAATAATAATTAAAAATATAATAATATTTTGTTATTAATAATAATTTTTATTTTTATTTTATTATTTATTGTTGTTGTTGTTATTTATTATTTATTATTTTTATTTTGTTATTATTATCATTATTTATTGTTGTTGTTGTTATTATTATTATTATTATTTATGTTTATATTTATTCTTATTTTTAATATTATAATAATAAAAAGACAATTATGTCATATTATACAAGTACTACTCTTAATTCTTAGAGCATACCAAACATGTAATTCTTTTTATTCATTGATTCATTTTATTCCTATCCAAATCCATTCCAATCGCTACCTTAGTTAATATATGATACCATTGATTAACTTGTAAGAATACAATTTTGCACCAAAATCTTAAAACCAAAGAAAATGGCCCATGCAGGTCTCGAACCTGCGACCTTCGCGTTATTAGCACGACGCTCTAACCAACTGAGCTAATAGGCCGTTATACTAAATCAATAACATTATATTTATTGTTTAAATATCAGTGTTAACTCCTCCCATTCTTATTCCTATTACGAAAACACAAAGGAGCTTCACACACACACACAAGAGTGCTGCAAACAACAATGGTGAAGTCAACGACGACGAAGGACGCTCAAGCTCTTTTCCACTCTCTTTGTTCTGCTTATGCCGCCACACCCACCAACCTCAAGGTCCTTTTTCCTTTCTCTTTTTTTTTTTTTTTGTTTAATTTTTCAAATGTAAAAAATGATGTAAAAAATCCAATAAATGTATAACATTTTTCATCTTCGCTCATTTTTCTTCTCAGATCATTGATCTCTACATTATCTTCGCCGTCACCACCGCCGTTATTCAGGTACTGTAAAAAAAACTCTAATGGGTCTAGGTTAAAGTTTCATGTTTTATTCAGTAATGCTTTATGTCACCCAGGTATGTTGGAAATTTTTGTATTAAATGTTAAATACTTTTTTGGGTGATGAGATTCGTCATCATATAGAGTAGGGTGAAGCATGATTCTAATCTACTTATGCTTTCGGAAATGAAAAGAAAAAAAGATAACCTAAATGGATCTTTTTCATTAATTCGGGACTGCTATTTTTGAAATTATAGTCGAGTTAATGTAGAACTGCTGGATATTGGGGTTGGGTCGCCTAGTATAGGTTGACCCGATTCGAGCCATTGTGTGCAGGTAGTGGGGAGTTATGGGAAATTTTCTCCTTATATATAACATAAAAGAAACTAAAATACAGAGATCAGAAGACAAAAACTATCAAAAAGCTCTCCTTCTCTCTTAAACTATCAAGAAATCTCTCTATACTTACTATGTGCAAGTCTATCAAATAAGGGCCATTTAAGTTGTGAATACGAGTATAGGCTGTAATCTGGCATTATAGACTTAGATTCGCAACAAAAGAACTATGGAACAAACCCTGCAAATTCTTGGAGCGATTATTCCGCCCATACTACGAGGTTTGAATTCAATAATTGGTTTTATGAAAAAGCCATACTACGTGTTAAATTTATTTTTCATTGGTATCATAATGGAATAATCTCTTCAGAAATTTGCCGAGTTTGTTCAGAGTTCAAGATACAAGATGATGAACTACGGATTCATAACTTAAATTGTCTTGGTATGATACTCTTATACACAATAAGTAGAGAGAGAGTTTTTGAGAGTTTGACAGAGATAGAGTGTTCTTGAGAGTTTATCTGTTTAGTCTAAGAAAAAGAACGTACCTTTTTTTCTTTATATATTTGGAGTAGTGGGAAGTTAGTAACTTCTCATAATTCCTTACTACCACAAAAAATGTGTCGAGTCGGGTCGGATCAACCCATATTTGGGCAACCCAACTCCAATTTCTAGCACATATCTAGTCTTAGACAGCTTGACATGTACACAGTGGTTTTCTTGAACCGTTTCGGAATCATACAAAATTATATCCAGATGGAACCTAAGATACCACTATATGGATGACTGTTTTAATCCATAGATGGACCTTTGGAGCTTATACTTTTATCTCCTGATCCTTTGCTATGAATCTTAGAGTCTGTTGCATGTAGATTCTTCATCCTGTTCTCCATTTAAAAATGCCATCTTTACATTCATCTGACTAGTTCTAGGTCCAAGTGAGCGACAATAGCAAGAATCAGGTGAATGGAGGTACATCTAACCACCAGAGGAAAAGGTTTCCTCATAATCTATACCCTCCATTTGGGTATAGCCTTTAGCCACTAGATGAGTTTTATATCTTTCAATGGATCCATTTTCCTTGTGTTTAATTTTGAGAACCCACTCAATTACTTTTCTATTAGGTGAAAGATCAATTAATATCCATACTTGGTTCTTCTTCATAGAGTCCAACTCCTTTTCCATTGCTTTTATCCAACTTCCTTATGCAAAAGATGGGAGAGCTTCAACCACTGTCTTAGGCTCATCATCATCTTGAGTAGTAACCATAAGAGATTCTACTTCGATCTACGTAAAATACTCTTATGGTTACTTTCACGCTTAGGGTTTTCCAGTGAACTTGATCCAGCAACTGGTTATCAAACAGATTCATATTGCTTATGAAACAAATTCATATAGCTCAACCAGTGTTTCTAATTTACAACTTTTAACATAAACTCTTGAAGCTTTCTCTTGTTTTGCTATTGGGTCAATTGGATGAAAGAAAAATATTGTTTCATTGTATGTCAAGCCTGGGAAGTAGGAGAATAGGTTTAGGTAGCCAACAATCAGCATAAATTTTCTTGGGTTCTTCTTATGGATTTGAGACATTGTGAGTGATATGTGTTGTCACATTCATATAGCTGACCACCCTACCTAATGTGATAAAGGCTTGTTTTGGATTGGAATTGGAATTGTGTGTTGGTTGGTAAGTTTTGTATTCTACTTTGTGTAGAGGTGCTGCTTCTTTTATATGGTCATACATTGATGTGTGGCTTTCAAAAAGTGTCAGTAGACTTTAAGGAGGTTTTCCTGATTTTCCAGGGAGAGATTTATGTTTTACACCAATTCATTTATGTCAGAACTTGTGCATACTTCTAATCCGAGCATGCTTTTATGAGTCCTGCACTAGAGAACTGCTAAGATTCTCTTGGAAGTATGACTTTTTGGCATAAACACGTAATCCGTTTAGACTTTTTCCCTGTTTCTGGATGTTGGTGAGTTTGAGAATCCAGCATCTTCATCTTCGATTGCTGAGACTGAACTCAAGCACAGGCTATATACGGTCATAATATGCACACACGTGCAGAAGGAATTCAATCTCCTTTTATTCTGCAACTATGGGTTATCACTTTTATTACATCTTGCTATTGTATATTCCATGTATTTCATAGTCCTCATGGGAAATGGGAGAAACATGGAAACCGTGCTATATGTTTGACGTTGTCTACCATCTTGCTGCAGGTAGTTTACATGGCTATTGTTGGATCATTCCCATTCAACTCTTTCCTCTCAGGGGTGCTTTCTTGTGTAGGAACAGCAGTACTTGCTGGTAAGCAGAAGTACTTTAATATCTTTTCGTGACAAGCTATTAATATATTCGAGATGGCTGGATTATTTAATTGATTTCTCTGTTTGTTTGTAGTTTGTCTCCGGATCCAAGTAAACAAAGAAAACAAGGAATTCAAGGTGAGGTTTTTCACATTAAGGAAGTATCAATCTCGTGTCTTGTGTTCTCCATTTTGGTTTTCAGAGAGTGGATCAGCAGAAAAATACCCGAGGTCACAAATTGCCATGTCTAATACTCATAGTTTTTGTGTTTCTGTGTCTCGGACCTCATTTTCATCATACTCTCTGATAGAATAAGATAGTTTATAGTGTCTTCATAATTGTCTTGTAAATAAATGATGATGCTAATCCTGTTAAAAGTGAAGAACGTCGAGGTAAAACAAGAAACCGGGCACAAAACTTGTACTTGTAGAAAGAACTGCTATTACATTTCATTCTTTTCCATCATATAACAGAGCTTTCCGATTCTTACCTTTTGCAATCTTTCTCACTCGCAGGATTTACCTCCAGAACGTGCTTTTGCAGACTTCGTTCTCTGCAATTTGGTGCTGCATCTAGTAATCATGAACTTCCTAGGATAAGTTCGTGCGCTTGATGTTATAAGGAACGCAGATCTCTAAAATTTTGGCAATGATGGCTGTTAGGTTTTTCGCTTTGTATACATGAACTGGTGCCTGCAACTTGTTCTCCAGGAATTCAACTTTGTATGAGCAAAAATCATGCACCTTAAAACATTCTTAAAGTGTCAAACTGCTGCATTTTTATGTCTAGGACATGTTTTGCTTAATGCCTCCTTGTGCTCAAATATTTAAAACCTTTGCACATGGTTAACTTCAATTTTATTTTATTTTATTTATACAAGGGAGGTCTAAGACCGCATAACACATGATGTAACTAGTGAAAATCGAACTCGCAATTTCTCCCATACATAGCAAGGTACATACAACATCTGCCTTCTACACTCTCAAACTGCTACTAGTTAAGAACTGATATGAACAAATCCTTTTGGACAACAAGAAGTGGAATGAGCAAGCTTGTTTCAATGTAATATTCATCTTTGGAACCTTCTGGAGCTATGGGGCGGTATACTGTAAGAAGGGTAAAAGATGACTAAGAAGAAATTCAATTGATTGTTGTGTATAACATATTCTACTTGGTGAGATAAGATTTACAACCATTCTTTTTAATTTTAAACTACAAAAAAAAAATGAGAATGAAAATGAAATAATAGATATTCTTTTTCCTCTCTATTTGGATTGGGGATTGGGGATTGGGGGTTGGGGGGGGGGGGGGGGGGGGGGGGGAAGGGGGGAAAAAAATAGTTGGGGATATCAGTTTAGTCCTATATGTTTCTTAAAAGTCTCAAATTAATCCTAACTGTTAATATTGAAGTTAACTTTAACGAAAAATTGGTCATGCAATTCATACATGACCATAGTTAGAGGGGTAAAATTGAAAAACAACATGTCCAAAAGAGAAAATTTCAATTAAGTTCTGGATGTTCGCAAAAATGTTCAAATATGAGGCACCAATTCTAAATATATTTATAATATTTGTGCAAATATTTAGGACCAATTTGAATATTTTTGCAAACATCCAAGGCCTAATTGAACTTTTCTCTTTTGCACAAGTTGTTTTTCAATTTTATCCCTCTAACCATGGTCATATGCGAATCACATGACCAATCATTTGTTAAAGTTAATCCTAATTTTAAAGGTTAGGACTAATCTGAGACTTTTAAAAAATATATAGGACTAAACTGAAACTTTTAAAACATATAGGACTAAACTAATTTTTTTGTGAAACATACAGGACCATTGATCCTATTCTCCCTTCACATAACTGAAAATAATGTGTTTTACAGTTTGTTTCTTTTCCATGGCAGTTTGTGGCGAACTATTTTTGGGCATTCCCCAAGATGCTTGGTACGTCGTTGTCCTGGTAGTGCTTTGCTTGGGATTCGCCTTACTTCTCCATTATTTTCTTCCACCATATCTTCTACCTAAGAATCAAAGGTCACTGTTAACTAACGAAGCTGTTTTCAAGGTTTTGTAGTTGTATTCTACGCTGCTGTTCTCGTCGGCACTTTGCTAATAACATGTTGTCTTGGTACTGGATGTCAACTTTGTAGTTTTAGATAGTTTTCTGAACGTGATAGTTTTATTTATCTGCTAATGATATGTAACTTAACCTAAAAGACGAGAAAAATTGAAGCATATTTGACCTCTTGATTCATTTGGTTCTATGCCTTCTGCCTTTCTTTGTATTTTGGGTTATAGTTTTCCTCCCTCTTTATTTTTTATTTTTAATCTTTTTGGCCATCATGAGACCATGGCTGGTCCAAGTGATCTCATAGGTGGAGATTGCTATTTTTCATGTCATTCTCAAATAAATGTCTCGATTGGTCGTCAACTTATGGCCTTTAATTACCCCTAGGCGAGCACTCCATTGATTAAGCACCAGACGAAATTTTGATTATCTTAGAGCAAGACAAAAAAAGAGATTCATCTTCTCGATAAGTATCTGAATAGTCAGATGAGTTACTCCATCTATTGAAGTAATCGGTTCAACCTTCTTTTAAACCAAAAAATAAAAAATAAAATATTTACATGTCATTCTCGTTTTCTGTCCCTTTCTCTCCAAGTAAAATTACATCTTATTTTTTACCTAAAATATGAGTAAACTCATTTTTCACAAGTAATGAATAAAAAAGCTACACGCCTTTAGAAACAGATCATGTCTCTCTCAAAAATATATTTTCTTAAATTTCTAGACTATTTTCTTTTAATCATGTACTAGGGTGTTATAGTAGATAAGCATATAAAATTATTGTTTTTACTTTAAAAGACGACGTAAATATAATACATATGAATTTTTTTTTTCTTTTTTTTTTCAGTATTTAGTATAGCACAGAAAAACACTAATGAGATGACAAAAATTTAGATCCTCCATTTAATTAAACACGAGGTATCAGTTATTGAAGTTGTACAAGATTATTTACTTACCCTGAATTAGAAAGGATCAAAATCCCGAATGACATATTTATCCCTAGCCGGAGAGCTCTAAATGTTCTTTTTTTTATTATTTATTTATTAAGGTCATCGTATAAAATATTACACATGATGAAATAGTTTTTCAAGTGAGCCCAAAGAGCTTTGCTTGATGTTGGCCTGATAAAATAGATGAAAGAGGCAAGAAAAGGCCAAATCGTTATGATCAACAGTGTGTCCTCTCCAATTAGACGAATTATATATAAATATATATATATATATACTAATCATGGTTGTCCGTGCAAATGCACGAGTTGAGTCCAATGAAATTATATCAAGATATATATATGTCTTATTGAATTGCAAAAGTTCATATTTGTTTGACTACAATAAGATGATAAGTACAATATGAAGTAGAAAATATTTGTAGAACTAAATGAAACTTGTGAAAAAGAGAAAATACATATATAATAGTAACTAAGAAATACTGGTATAATTAATACAATTACATATTAACATAGTATGTGCTTACAAGAGAGTGAGTACAAAATTCATTCTTACAAAAATTGACATTAACAAAAAAGTAGCCGAGTAGATGGTATGTAAGGACTTTGGAGTAAGAGTGACCAAAAAGTTAAAACAAAAAAAATGGCGATTTGAATCTTACATGTATAAAAAAGTGGTCATTTGCAAAAATTATACAGCTGGATCCTATTTAAGGATTGTAAGGTGGCTGTTAGTAGGTAGAGATCAATAATTTTGGAGGATGATTATGTGCGTCAAAACAGTATGACATTCAAAAAGTGAAAGTTTCTTTGTTTTGTTTTTTCCCACTGAAGCTTTTGCTTTTTTGCAATAGGATCTTCAATTGAGCAAGAATTGTCAAGAAACTTCAAGATCTTAAAACATTAGAGCTTGAAGATTCTATTTTGTTGCTTCTTTTCTGAGAGATGTTTTCTTCATCATACAGCCATGCAATGCTGTATTTTGTTTGTGATTCTCCATATGTGTCAAAGCTGTATAATCGTAATTGGATGAAAAATGTTTTCTCCCAAAGCTTTTTGTTGATTTGATCAATTTGCAATGTTTGACCCTGAATTGAAGCACTTATTTAGTAGACATAAAAAATAGTACGAGAGTATGAGCTTGTTTTATGAGTATAAGGTATTATTACTTACAGCTGCTTGTCTTGACAGTATCTCATCAAGTTCAAGTGAGAAAATTATTTTTCCATTTTCCCCAAAGACTGCAATAGTGATGGATCCGGTGTTGTCAATGATGTCGACTTCAAATTTGAATCTAATGAAGATATTAATGTGAAAGAGAGGAATATTAAAACTTGAACATGAAGAAGAAATATATAATATCTTTAAGAAAACTTAAAAATAATATTTACTTTTACCTTGGGACAGCAATTGTGTCTTTTGTGCAATGGATGCATTGAAAAGCTTCTTTGTATTCGGCTCTTGTTCCTTTGCCACAATTTTCACATGCAAGATAGTGAAATTGTTGTTCCTTAACCATGATCATCAATCAATGTACTTTTTATTCGACATTTCAAAATTTACCCTTATCCCATAAGAGTCTTGGAATTTTCAACTGTACAAGGCACATTTGACGATTCAATCAATTTTCCATTCTAGTCCACGAAATTATGCATTTACCCTAGAGAAAAAACATCAATGAGAAAAAAAAAACTAATATATACACTTAACAACTATAACAAAATATATTCACGTCATTGTGATGAGTGTTCTATAAAATTTGAGAGCTCATAGATCTAAAACGCTATCAACATTACAGCTTTATCACTTTATGTTGAATTAAAAAAATGATTAATTGCAACTTTATCACTTTCTGTTGAATTAAAAAGATGATTAATTACAGTCAGTACCTTTTCCCAGCTGGTTGTTGTAAAAAATGTGTTATATCATTTTTTTGTTTTGCATTACAGCTTTTTGAAATAGTTTTGAAAATGATTTTTAAGAATAAAATAGTAAAATTTACTATTTCAGGAAGAAGAAGTGAAAAAACAGGTAAAAAAATATGAAAAATGTGTTTTTACTTTCTTGTTCTTGAAAATAAATATCACATAACACTTTTTTCAAAACAATCAAAAGAAATAACTCATTTTAAAAAAGTTTTTTTATTTTTTTTATTTTCAAAAATAAAAAACCTATTTTCTAATATAGTTCCAAAAAAAACCCACTGCTTTTGGGTATGCCCAAAAGGTAATCATATGTATGAAGACTTTGCAAAGCCAACTACGGTACGATATTATGAACATTTTTTTTTTTCAAGAGGCAAAAGTCATAAAACTAGACTCTGATAATTTTAGATGTAGACTAGCCTACTTTATCTTTTTCCATAAGGAGAAGGAGCTGATGCGGTAGTTAATCCAATGTATTGCAACCCAAACATATTATTTTTTCAAGAAATGGCAAAGCTAGAGTTTAGCTTAATGTTGCCCATATAGTCTAAATCTACGCTGTGTGTTGTAAATGTCTATAACAATATTGTCCTAGCATATAAGAATATCACAATTTCATCTTTTACAAATATTCAATTGACTATAGAAGAGGATCAATCTCAATTTCTTGAGCCAATTCTCTTGTCAACTTATCAGCATGATCATCGTGTCCACCAGCAAATGTGTATACCCAGTATGCAAATTGGAAGGACTTCCAAAGCATTTTACCAGATCCCATTTTTTTTGCCTCAGATCATTTTTCTACATTTTCTTTTGCCTTTGCTTCTCTCCTCTTCTGTAAGCAATACCCAAGAATAGTTTAAATCAAGTCATATTCCACTAGTTAGGTCGGATAAGTTCCAAGACATGGCAACCGTGCTTAACTATTGACTATTGAACAAACCTTAAGTACTAGTTCCACGCAACTTGAGGAAACATCTACCATAAACTCTTTGATACGTACAAGGACATTGAAATCGAAAGTGATTTTGTGACTTTGGAACTTCTTGGCTTCTTCATCTTTGGTACGTTCCAACGTGTCCATGTCTCTTTTGATATGTATGAAAGTTACAAGTTTTTAGTGACCAATAATGTTAAATGATGTAATATAGGTTTACAATAAGATCATGAAATTTACACATATTTTAAAGTTACCTTATTGAAATAACTCTCAACCTTGTCTATAACTTGGTTAACGGGAGACACAATCTGCCAATTCTGTAGACTTGTGGCTATTGTATCTAACTTGGAATAAAAAGTTGACACCATTCTCAATGCTTCTAATTTCTTTGTAGGAAAATCTTCGAATCTTGCTAGCACCTGGATCATGAAGAATCGCAAATCATGATAATAGATTCCTCATTCAACCAATTAAAACAAACATCAAGCACAGCTAATAACATAATGATAATGATAATATCAATATGTAGACCTGAGATTCATCTGTTAGTTTCTCAAGGTGAGATTCGACATATTTGTGAAACTTAAGGAGCTCAACCATATTTGATGTTTGGAAAGAACTGATTGCAACTTTTACCTCCTTAATTGTTTTTGCATGATTTTTAACATCCTCTTCAATTTGTTGGAAGTATGATGACCTGATGCATGAGTATATATACATTTTTAAAATTTTGAAACAAAGTTGTAAAATGACAAGTGCCAGTGGCTCAATTATTTGGAGAATTATAAAACATTAATACCTCTTAGTCATCTCTGCCAATACATCAGCCATCCATTGCTTTCCTCCGGTTGGGGCACTTATTTTACTACTCTTCCCTTGTGGTTTACCTTTCAAACTAGATCCTTCCATTTTTCCCTTAATAAGCCTATATAGATTTTCCATTTGGGATGATCTCTTCAATTTGGTGGTTGCTTTCTTGGGACGTAAAGTGCTAGCAAGATTTGGAGGTGGTGGAGGAGTACCACTCTTTCCCAATGGCAATAAATGAGGTGGTGTTGGAGCTGTTCCATTTGCTCATATGGGTGGAGGTGGTGGTGGATGTATCATACATTTTGCTCCCATGGGTGGCGGAAGGGGTGGAGGTGTCCCACTTCTTCCTCCCAAGGGTAGAGGTAAAAGTGGAGGTGGTGACACAATATTACTTGATCGCATAGGTGGTGATAGTGGTGAAGACGAAGATACCATATTTCCTGATATCACAGAGGAGGGCGGTGGCGGTATTGGCAATACAACATTTTGTGATGTCATGGGAAGTGGTGGTGGTAGTGGAGGAGGAGATCATACCCTTATGCTGTTAGAAGTCATTGGTGGTGGAGGTGGAGGTAGAAGTTGAGAAGAGGCTGCATTTACTATTGTAATAGATGGTAGTGGTGGTAGAGATAGTGGTGATGCTGATGTAAAATTTTGAGACAAACTAGGTGGTGGTGGTGGTAGTAGTGGTGGAGGTGGTGGTGGGGATACCTGCACTGGTATCAACATATTGTATGGCACTGCTAATGATGAAGATAGTTGTGGTGGTGGTAAAGGTTTTAGCATTTGTATTTCTACTTCATTTGTTGGCGATGAGAATGTTGTTTCCAATGGTGGTGTCAGTGTTGGTACAAAAGTATGCTGCTCTGCCACATTTGGTCCTAACGTTTTAAGTATTATTGGTTGAGATAAAATCTGATCGTTAATTGTCACCTTCTCCAAATCAGGCCTACATTTAACCTTGACGGTATCTACTAACATCTCACAATCCTGATTCACCTCATCCTCGAGAACTGATTTCACTTCCAAGTTATACTCTATTTCAATTTTTGATCGTTGTTGTTTAATTGTCTTACTAATCTGGATAACAAACTTGGGATCTTTAGCTACAACATGCGGAAACATGTGGAATGAAAGACGCTTAGCATCAACAGGATTCAGTTTCCCTACAACTTGGACTCTCAGAGGCACAAGAAGAGATGGTGAATAAGAAATCTTTATTCCAACATCACTTGTAAAAGGGCTAAACCCTGGAATCACTGAAGTTGGGGTGGCTGGAGAGCCTTTCCCAAATGCATTTGAAGAAGGATTATAATAATCCCTCATTATTTTCTCATCCTCATCCATCATATCAAACAACCTTTCACTTGCTAGTTTATTCATGTCTTCCAGTATTGTCAGCGCTATCAATTTTAGCAAATGAAAATTGTGATCAATTACAAGTCAAGTGAAAAGAAAGATTGATATGCATAAAATAAATTTAGAACATCAAATATTGCATACCTAATTGTTCCAACTCATTTAGATCCAACTTATTACATGACTTGTATTTGCAATTATCCATCCATTCATCACCATTTGCCCACATGTCACCAAGGGATTTGAGAGAAGTGCAGAATAACTCAAGCACCTGTTAGAAAAAGTTATACTACTTATCTATGTGATAACAACTGTTGGACTAATTAAAATCTTTGTTGTCCATATAGTAAGAGTTATTATTCTATAAAGAGAGATTTAAAATTTAATACTTGAATTCTTAACATATAAAAGAAGAGTGAAACATTACTCGGTAATACAAAATATTACTTGCTAATGAAATAATGATAAACTCTGCAATGCCAAAATTTGGTTTACTATACAAATGGCATATCACCTGAGGTAAATATGCGCCTTCTAATTTTGTCACTGGAAGACTTGCTTTGATGTGATGATAGGATTTATGAAGATCCTTCAAAGTCCATACAAGTAGCTAAAGAAAAGGTTAAATCAATAAAATAAAATATAAACATTAGCCAACTTCACAATAATCCATCTTTGGGTACATTCTTGAAAAGCATTGCTATATATCTTCTATGTGATACTTCATCCCTCTTTATATGGTGATAATGCTTACATCCTCTTGTGGCGTGAAGTATCACTCGAATGATATAAAACACTATCCATTATTGAATTACAAATTTTAGTATCATATAGAGATGATAGTATACCTCATTAGTGGAAGAAGAGTCAATCCAAGGTGGAAGGTCAAGTAAGTCTCTGAATGTAAGAATCTTTTTGTGAAGCTCTGTCGTCATAATGAAGTTACTTGTTACACCGCAGGAGTTGTGAACTGTAGAGCCCTTCATTTTTTTCCGATTCTTTGCTAGATTATATGTTTTATTTGCTTGAGGAGGTTGTTTTCCCTATCCATATATTCAAAATAACATTATAGAAACATATATAGGCATAAGGATATGTATGATTTATGCACTTGCTTACCGAGGAAAAAAAATATGTACAAATATATGCATACCTTAATTCCAGAAAACTTCTTTCGGAAAAAGAAGGGTGCCACACAACCTCATTTCCAAACACCCATGCCAAGCTAAAGATCACTTTTATATAGTCTTGAATATAAAGGCAGTAATGATAGCAATGGTTGATCATTAAATTATTTAATTTACCATACCATATGTAGAGCCTTGAATCTACAATTAAGGTCAAAGAGGACTTTGACCCTTTTTCGTGAGAGGGACTAGGGCGTCCTTGAGAGCCTTCAACAACTGCTGAGGGTAAGGTTTAGTGGGGGTGGGTAAAGTGACTCGGGTGTCTTGTCCTTAGTTTCTTCTGTTACTCTCTTAAATAGGCTCTTAGGTTAACTTAAGGGCTAAGACTTGCCATAACCAATCTCCCGCATTATGCCCATTTGCATGCTGATTGATCACCTGCCTTTTTCGGTGCTAATTCTATTCCCATTTGTCCCGTCAGGCTGCTTTCATCCTTTGGGCCTGGGCCTTGGTGCCGTGGGTCTTCTCTTGTACCGGGTGACCTACCTTTACTGGCCCATTACACCATAAAGCTTTCCCAGGTTTGACAAGCAACCCTGGATTTGTTGATGCAAAATGATAACAAAAGTTCAATATAAACATAAATTATGATAACGACGATGAACATTCAAATTATAACCAAAATTTGATATAAAAATAAATTATGATTATAACATGCAACTCAATGCTTATGGTGGTGGTGGTAGTAGTGGTGGAGGTGGTGGTGGGGATACCTGTACTGGTGTCAACATATTGTATGGCACTGCTAATGATGAAGATAGTTGTGGTGGTGGTAAAGGTTTTAGCATTTGCATCTGTACTTCATTTGTTGGCGATGAGAATGTTGTTTCCAGTGGTGGTGTCAGTGTTAGTACAAGAGTATGCTGCTCTGCCACATTTGGTCCTAACATTTTAAGTATTATTGGTTGAGATAAAATCTGATCGTTATCTGTCACCTTCTCCAAATCAGGCCTACATTTAACCTTGACGGTATCTACTAACATCTCACAATCCTGATTCACCTCATCCTCAAGAACTGATTTCACTTCCAAGTTATACTCTATTTCAATTTTTGATCGTTGCTGTTTAATTGTCTTACTAATCTGGATAACAAACTTGGGATCTTTAGCTACAACACGCGGTAACATGTGGAATGAAAGATGCTTAGCATCAACAGGATTCAGTTTCCCTACAACTTGGACTCTCAGAGGCACAAGAAGAGATGGTGAATAAGAAATCTTTATTCCAACATCACTTGTAAAAGGGCTAAACCCTGGAATCACTGAAGTTGAGGTGGCTGGAGAGCCCTTCCCAAATGCATTTGAAGAAGGATTATAATAATCCCTCATCATTTTCTCATCCTCATCCATCATATCAAACAACCTTTCACTTGCTAGTTTATTCATGTCTTCCAGTATTGTCAGCGCTATCAATTTTAGCAAATGAAAATTGCGATCAATTACAAATCAAGTGGAAAGAAAGATTGATATGCATAAAATAAATTTAGAACATCAAATATTGCATACCAAATTGTTCCAACTCATTTAGATCCAACTTATTGCATGACTTGTATTTGCAATTATCCATCCATTCATCACCATTTGCCCATATGTCACCAAGGGATTTGAGAGAAGTACAGAATAACTCAAGCACCTGTTAGAAAAAGTTATACTACTTATCTATGTGATAGCAACTGTTGGACTAATTAAAATCTTTGTTGTCTATATAATAAGAGTTATTATTCTATAAAGAGAGATTTAAAATTTAATACTTGAATTCTTAACATATAAAAGAAGACTGAAACATTACTCGGTAATACAAAATATTACTTGCTAAAGAAATAATGATAAACTCTGCAATGCCAAAATTTGGTTTACTATACAAATGGCATATCACCTGAGGTAAAGATGCACCTTCTAATTTTGTCACTAGAAGACTTGTTTTGATGTGATGATAGGATTTATGAAGATCCTTCAAAGTCCATACGAGTAGCTAAAGAAAAGGTTAAATCAATAAAATAAATAGAAACATTAGCCAACTTCACAATAATCCATCTTTGGGTACATTCTTGAAGAGCATTGCTATATATCTTCTATGTGATACTTCATCCCTCTTTATATGGCGATAATGCTTACACCCTCTTGTGGCGTGAAGTATCACTCGAATGATATAAAACACTATCCATTATTGAATTACAAATTTTAGTATCATATAGAGATGATAGTATACCTCATTAGTGGAAGAAGAGTCACTCCAAGGTGGAAGGTCAAGTAAGTCTCTGAATGTAAGAATCTTTTTGTGAAGCTCTGTCGTCATAATGAAGTTACCTGCTACACCGCAGGAGTTGTGAACTGTAGAGCCCTTCATTTTTTTCCGATTCTTTGCTACATTAGATGTTTTATTTGCTTGAGGAGGTTGTTCTCCCTATCCATATATTCAAAATAACATTATAGAGACATATATAGGCATAAGGATATGTATGATTTATGCACTTGTTTACCGAGGAAAAAAAAAAAACATACAAATATATGCATACCTTAATTCCAGAAACCTTCTTTCGAAAAAAGAAGGGTGGCACACAATCGCATTTCCAAACACCTATGCCAAGCTAAAGATCACTTTTATATAGTCTTGAATATAAAGGCAGTAATGATTGCAATGGTTGATCATTAAATTATTTAATTTACCATACCATATGTAGAGCCTTGAATCTACAATTAAGGTCAAAGAGGACTTTGACCCCTTTTCGTGAGAGAGACTGGGGGGTCCTGACAAGTGAGAGGCTTTGAGAGCCTTCAACAGCTGTTGAGGGTAAGGTTTAGTGGGGGTGGGTAAAGTGACTCCGGTGTCTTGTCCTTAGCTTCTTCTGTTACTCTCTTAAATAGGCTCTTAGGTTAACTTAGGGGCTAAGACTTGCCATAACCAATCCCCCGCATCATGCCCATTTGCATGCTGATTGATCACCTGCCTTTTTCGGTGCTAATTCTATTCCCATTTGTCCCGTCAGGCTGCTTTCATCCTTTGGGCCTGGGCCTTGGTGCCGTGGGTCTTCTCTTGTGCCGGGTGACCTACCTTTACTGCCCATTACACCATAAAGCTTTCCCAGGTTTGACAAGCAACCTTGGATTTGTTTATGCAAAATGATAACAAAAGTTCAATATAAACATAAATTATGATAACGACGATGAACATTC
The DNA here is from genome assembly GCA_037974665.1 of Ehretia macrophylla. Taxonomy (NCBI): domain Eukaryota; kingdom Viridiplantae; phylum Streptophyta; class Magnoliopsida; order Boraginales; family Ehretiaceae; genus Ehretia; species Ehretia macrophylla. The sequence goes on from CM075773.1 coordinate 52,162,247, forward strand.
AAATTATAACCAAAATTTGATATAAAAATAAATTATGATTATAACATGCAACTCAATACTAATATTTGGCCCTTCATCTTCATAGCAAACTTCTTCAATCTTTTTTTCCAAAAGAGAGGAGAATAAGAGTCTATTGGACGATAAAAAATATCAGGTATTTATGATGACAAGTCGCATATGTGCGTAATTTTCGCTACATGGTCTTGTTATAATGATATTACAAGATTTGAGGTATTCTAGATTGATATTTTACGTAGCTTTATGACAGCTTGTCTTGACTTATTATGTAGCACCAGGAAAAAAAGATATATGTGATTATTATTGATATTTTTATCACCTATGAAATCTAACTGTATAGTTGTAATGAGGGTTTAGGGTTATTTTTAGTAGTTAGTTGTGGTTAAGCCTTAATATTAAAGACAACATGGTGGAAAAATATTTCAATAGTTGTAACGTTTTGTACAATTATTTAGGACTATGGCTATCTATTTCATGGCATCTTTGGATAATGGAATTCAAAAGATTACAGACAAATTATTAGTTAAATTGCTCATGCTATATTTTAAGTTGAAGTTTTATGTGCATTTCAAATTTCAAAGCACAAAAAAAAATGATGAGTCTTAATATTGATTTTATCGAACCATCAATATATTTTTCCTCTATCTCTTTATTACTTTTTTTTCTTCTTTTTTTTCCTTTAATTTATGACGAATTCATGAATTATTTAGATGCTGATTTTTTTGTGCATTTCTGAAGCCATGTCCAAACGCTTTACTAGTGGTCAATAATGAAGTAATTTATGAGGGTAGAATATTCTCAATAATAATAATTTTTTTATTTATAAATTAGGTTTATATGTGCACCGATTAATCAAATCATTCTCTTTTCTTACCAAGTTGTAGCTATGAGAAAAGATTAGCACCTTGTTTGAATTCAAGAGGAAACATATAATAAAGCAAGAGCAATTATAGAATCATAAAATAAATGAAAAGGGAATGATTAAATCTTGCTTGAATTAGAAAAAAAAACTATAAAACAAAGAATTATAAAGGATTTTGAGTTTCTTTGATTTGAATTAAAAAGAAACAAAAGGGACAGATAAATTTAATATACAAATTAACATATACTGCTTTCTAATTTATTTTATTTTGGGTCTAAAAGATTGGTGCACTTATAATTAATCTAAAAGATAAGGGTATCATAATTATTATGTAAATAATATATTGTACTCTCTCTTTTTAACCCCCTTTTTTGGTAATAGTTTAACCCCAAAGTGGAAGAATTGAATTTTGGGCTATTGTCGTAGGATGGATATTCATCTAACCATGTGAGCATACGACATGCGCTGTGTACGTTCTCGAACAGCTGCTAGTCAATAAATGATCTGGACAAATCCTTCTGGGGAATGACAATTGGAATGAGCAAACTTGTTATTCGACTAGCTGTGGTATCTCGTGTGGAGTAATAGAGATGATCTATCGTAAAAAGGGTAAAATGAGACTTAAGATGAGATACTTAAATAAGATTTTACGTATATATTCTATTTCATCTAATAAAATAAGACTTTATTTGATTTAGTTAGGCTAAATAAAACATCAAACGAAAGAGTAAATAGAGAGAGAGTATTCAATTCTTGTGGTTTTGGCATTTCCCATAAATCTAGTGAAAATGATAGATGTTATAGTTATAGAGCTTATACCATGTACTCTACTTTCTTTCTTTTTGTTTTTTTATTCAAGAAAGGTCTAAGTCGTATAACATATATCAAGTATTATACACAAGAATTGATGTCGCAACCTCTTCCACTTACAACAAGAAATATACTACTAGATCAAAGGTTACGTTGTACTCTACTTTCTTTATAACTTGAAAAAACTAGCACTTTGACTGAAAATTGAAAAAAAAAATAGTTAACTTCAACTTTAAGCTCATCAACAAAATGCTTACAAGAAACTTTTTGGAATTATTCAAAAAATTTCCTCTTTTATTATAATTGTTCAGTTTAATATAGTTGATAATGATATACAATTATTTGGAGGTGAAGATGATCAAATCATGGTTGTTGAAATCACTCTTTCACAATTTCATCTTTATACAAACACTTCATAGCCAAGAGTTTCCTAGCTACTTAGATTTAATCTTCTAATTCTTTATATAAATTTTAAAATTTAAATGACTCTTATAATTATGAATACATCTACACCATGAGCACATGACCAAATTAAGCTCCTCAAGTTGAACGTTGAAAGAATATATTTGCGATATAAGTGAAAAAGAAAAAGAAAAATATCGTGCACTGCATTTCATTGTGTGCATGATTTGAACTCGAGAGTTCTAGTCCAAATTAATTAGTTGTCATAGTAATTATGCTTTTTAATACAACTGAATCCTATTACCACATAAAAAAGGTGTTCACTAGATATATGATTTGAATTTACATGTACCTACTTTTAATTTTTGAATTTTGGTGGTTTTGCATATGTATTCATTTATAAATAATGAAAAAACGTTAGATATTACTATTTTTTTTATTTACTTATTTATTACCTCTTATATGTATTAGTTTGCATGTCAAAAGAATAGAGAGAAACAAAAAAGATATATTTTAACATGTTAACTTGGTAAATACATAAAATATATATATATATATATATGTGATCTCTAACAATGCTGTATAGATGGATCTCAAGTGCATACAATTATTTTACCAAAAAAGAAAAAGTGCATCCCAAAAAAAAAAAAAAAAAAAATGATTACAAACTCAAACCGGCCTAAATCATGTGAAAAGAGCTATTGATGGGTGAAGCCCACACGGTCTCCTTTGGGCCCACGTTGGATCTTTCAGACATGCACGCACGAAATGCTAACATTGCTTCAGACAAGACCTCAAGGCACGTGGTAAATGTGAAAAGGCGAATAATTATAAATATAAGTTTAAATTTTTTTAACTGTCATTAGAGATCATACTCTTTATTGAATTTGTATATGTTTTTGATCGAGTCGATGTACTTCTTAAATTTTGTTCACATTCAGCTATTTGGTCAGGTGGTATGATGTATGTGCACCCATCGCAAAGAGATGTCTCTCATATTGGTATATAATTCGATCTATATATTATGAGCTGATTGAATGTTGATATTTTTCAAGGAAAAAAAAGAGTTTAAGACAAAGGTAATAACAAAATGAAAATCTAATATATATATAGATAAAATATCTTTCCCCTGTCTTAAAGCCACGTGGCACGTTATTCATCGTTGTGGCGACATTCCTCCGCCAGTTTAGGCACATAGTCTGCCTAAGCTTTCACACGGAAACGAATAACGTTGGCCCCTCCATGTGACCCAATCTTATCTAACCACTACCATAATATGTTCGGCCGATAACCATATATAAGCCGAAGAAAGTGAAACACTATACAACAATGAAGTCACGAGTTGAGTAAAATGTTTGAATAACAATTTATTATAATTTGTATCATAAATTTTTTTTTTAGAATTATATATTTCAAGACTTGACAATCTTAATATGAATTGGAAGGGCTTTTGAGAAGAAGTTTTGTGTCATTAAAAAAAACAGAAGCGACCATTGGCTATTTGGTCTAGTGGTATGAATTTTGCTTTAAATTTAAAAGGTTTCGGGATTCATTTTTGTGCGTAATATTTTAAATGATGTAAACTACTTTAGAACTCACTTAAATAATAAAAAAAAAAAGTAGTGGTGATTAATTATTGTGGAGAACAATTGCCTCGTCAATGGTTTGAATTTTTTTTCTTTGGGGCAATAGTTGAAGGATTTTTATACAGGTAACAGTCTAATGTTTTGTGCGAGACAATTAATGTGATTTATAAGTTAATATTATTGATATAAGTAATAGTTCATGTTAATTGATTTGATCTTAGTTGATATTCAGTTTAAAACAAGTATTTTACCTATGAACATAACCGTGTGACATATGTATATGGATATGTTGTTTTATGTCATGTGGTTGAGAGGTGACTACTAACTACTTTAATTTCATACAAATAAATTGTAGTTGCAATTCAAACTAAAAACAGATTTTTGAGATTAGTTCAACCTTGTCGGATTGTGACTTTTTGTCCCGACTATTGCAGCACTTGTATCATTTAAGGCGTAAAATATATGATGACTTAACGTCATTCTTACTTTTTTCTGACTTATTACTAGCAATTTGTTCAGAATTCTAAACTCAACGATGATAATTAAACATAGTTGCACTCGTTACAAGATTTAACCCAACACCTTATACGAATTGATGACAATCATGCCCCAATTCCATTTCTAAAAGCACCATTCTCCTTCCCCTACATATCAAGCCCTAATAAAATATTTCGTTTTGCATCAAATTAAATCACATATTCCACTACGTTAATCAGTTTTGGTTTACTCAAGAAATATATGATAACTCCTAGAGAGGAGAGCGAAAAAATTAACGGAAACAACTAACCATGACATCTAAATGTTAAATAAGAGTAACTCTAACGGCTCTTTATTTGACTTTTTTTAATCAAAGTAAAAAGACAAACAAAAAAATATTTCCAGCAGGCTCTCCATCTTGCTCGCCAGAGTTTGAGAGCTCGTCAATACATGCCTTTTCATCGCTAAAAGCAGCGACCACTTCATGCTCGCTGTTGCTTTTTGTTTGGTCAAACTCCAACGTCCATTGCCTTTGTTTTGTTTTGTTTTTTCTTTTTTTTTTTCCTTTTTGGTCTTTAAGATCTATTTTTTTTTTTCATTTAATTGATGAAGCAACATCAAAAAGAGATATAAAGTTCGACATATAGTTGTTGTACACTTCAAATTCAGAACTCTAATTCGTAGGGGATATTTGTATTATAAATTTACGAATTATTATAATCTTATAGCTCGAATTTTTTTAATTTGTATTGGAAAAAAAATAATAATAATAATAATATTTAGCAACTTAAATTATATAAATATTACAATTTTTGTTAGAATATAGATATATAGTTGTTAATAATTAAAAATCGTCAAAGACAAAAAAAGATCATTAAGTAATAAATTTAGTTAAAATATGAAGAGTTATTAGAGAAAAATTAAATAGAGAGTGTTGTTAAAGTAAATTTGGAATATAGACTTTATAAAAGTAGAGAATAATCAATTTTACTCTCTATTATAAAGAAAAAATAAATAGTTTGTTGGAGTTACCCTAACCATATAAAACAAAAACAAAAGTACTCAATTAGTGAAGACATGGTCAGTAGTCAAGGACAAGTCAAATGAACAAAAAGAGGATAAAAACCAATTGTTTAAACAATCTTATGTATTGACAGGGATAGGAATATGAAGCTTTTGAAGTATTGCTTCACTTTTTGTTTTTGTTTTTTTGGTCAGAATTATTGTTTCATTATAGTTTAGTATTTTTTTGTATTATCTCATATATATAAACAATCTTATGTATTGATAGGGTGCATTATATGTTTTATAAAAGTATTTTTTTTGTATTATCTCATTTATATAGATGAAAATTACTATAATATTTTAACTCTTTTGTAATACTGTAATTGAAAAATTAAAAAAAGTCATTATAATAGGTATCTTATTGCAACAATTTTTTAAATCATTGTACAAACTAAAACTTTTTGTATTGGGTTTATTTAATTGCAATGGTTAAATTTTTTCTATAACTTTTTTATTAGTAATTGGTCATGAGATTAATATTTTGTAATGTTTTTAAAATTATAGTTTAATTATAATAGTCTTTTAAACTATTATTTATTATTTATAAAAAAAATCCATTACAGTAGAGAATTTGTGGTAGACCATATGCAACAATTGAAAAGTTGTTACATAAAACCATTTGAACGATTTTTAATCTTTTTATAATAATATTAAGTGTTGCAACAAATAAAAACGTAATAGTAAGTGGGGCATTGGCATCATACTTGAATTATAATAATTTTCCGCTTATTCTTCTTTTTGGTCGTTGGAGTATATATATCTGTATATGCTTTTGGAGACCTTTTCAATACCAATTTTGCCTAAATTAAAAAAAGAACCTCACTTTGTACCATGCATTGATCTTTGATTCAACTGAACTTCATGCTTGAAATTATGAGCAAACTAACGTAAACCTTGAATGGTTCAAACGAAGCATGATTACAATGTATTGGACCACTACATGATTTTCAGTTTAGTAATTCTTAAACCCAAGAAAGAAACTAGGTTGCTCCTCATAGAATGACCGAATAACAATTTGTTTGATAAAAAAAATTTAAATTTAAATTTATGTTCTTTTATTACAAATATTATTTGACTTTTAATTAACTTAGAGCATACGTTAGAGTGTACCAACTGTACCGTAGAATTTATAACTTTGGTGTAAATTAATGTATAATCATACTTAAAATAAGTTTATGCCACTAAAAAAAAAAGGAGAGACTAGATTACATAAGGAAAACATTTCTCCTTTCCTAGTTACAGTGAAAGCCACAATTCTCCTTTTTTTTTTTTTGATTTAATGGAGGTTTAAATTGTACAATACATATTTAAAGATATGTGCATCATACGTCACTTCACATGTCATATTTTTTATTATTATTTTGGCTAAATCATATCATCATTATTTTTCTACACTATGAAATGCACCTATATGTGAGAATATTCTATAAACTACTATGTTTCAAGATCCATTATAATGTTAAAAAATTGAAAAGGAAAAATGAGGAGAAGTATATGTAAACAGATTACTAAACAAAAATAATCATTGCACGTTAGTGATGTTAGACAAGAGATGTTGAGAATCATCAATAACGTCAAAGAATGGGGCTCACATGGTGAAGATAATTGCACCTCGTTCAATAGATGGCACCTAGGTGATCATTTTAATTTCACCTATGACAAAAAAAAATATATATATTAGCTTCTCCTTTTTAAAAGTAAACATCGTTTTGAACGTCTATCTTATAAATGAGGTGTAAATTACAAAAAAAAAAGAAAAATAGAGTGGTTTATTGTAGAAAAATGAGGATAAAACCATTTATAACCTTTTGCATAAAAAAAAATTGAATACCATCTATAATTGTTGGCCATTTTCTTCAATAATCTAGCAAAATTAATTGGGATAATGTAGCTAGGCTAGGTGGTTAGAGGCTTGGGTGCCAATGAGTGGTGAGTTTTTCGTGTTTTTTTTATAGAAAAAGTTGATTTGATTTGACAAGAGTTTAGATTTTTTTTTGCATCAAGTCATATACAAAGAGGGTTTTGCCTTGATTAGCAAAAAAAAAAAAAAAAAGGTTTTGCTTTATAGTTTTTGTCTGTGTAAAAAATTATAATTATTAATAAGTGGTATTGAATTATCTGATAGATGGGATCGTAGACATATATAAACAAATAGTTAAACCATGTTAAAATTGTGTATAACTTCTATTTCTTTTATTGTATTGTGTTTGTGTACGATTCATTTTCAACAATATAATCACCAAGAGTTTGACATGATTAAAATCCATCAAAAACCAAACAAATTTAATAATTAGATTATTGATACGTATTAGATAGCACATTGAGGTATATATAAGAAAGACAGTTGAGACAATTAACCAGTGATATATGAGCCGTGATGAGCAACTTCGTGACGGTTGCAAGTATTGCAAAACAGCTAATTGATTAATCTGATGAGCACGCAAAGGTTTTTATTTTATTTTATTTTATTATTATTTTGTCAAATAAAATCCCATTAAACAAAAATACAAAAGATTAACCAATTTCCGAAAGGTGAAAATTCAAGTTCATAATTTGAATCAAATAAGGTGAAATATTAGAAGTCCAATTTAATGGCAAAGCTTCCTTAAGTTTTTGTTTAGCACCTAGTCACAGAGCCAATTAGCAGTTCTTCTTATACAGTGAATCTTTATATTTGGGGTCTCTGTCACAATTTTTCGAACATCTTCTACCATGACTTTTACTTTCTAATTAGCAATAAAATCCAAAAAATTAATTGTGTTGATTATTGCTTCTACATCACTTTCGATTGTGTTGTCCAAATCTCTAATCTGCTTGGTGAAAAGACGGGCTTCCGCATCACTTTCGAGCACGCAAAGGTTGGGTTGCTTTTTTTTGCGTATAAAATTTTGCTTGGTTGAATTGTTAGAACAGCATTATGCAAGTTGCAGGAAGTTGTTTTGACCTAATGCAAGGAGTAGGAATGTTCATGCAAATATGGACCCCGGAAAAACATGGGCGTCTTTTTTTTTTTTTATGACAAGTAACTCATTTTAGATTATATTGAATCTATTCTAAAATTATAAACTCAAAATGTAACGACGTGTCCTAATGCACGTTTTAAATTAGTCAAGAGTCAAATAATATTTATAATGAGATGACATAAATCCGAACTTAAATTGTGAGTCGATCATTACTTAATGCTTAGGGGGAAAACATGGAAATTCCTGCTATTAGTTTTCTTTTGCTGTTGAAAAACATGTCGGTGTTTCATCAGATTTACGTAAGCCATATTTGACAATTCGTCAAGTTAAATTGACATTAACTGGGAAAACTTTGTCAAATAACTCAAACCAACTAATGGTTCTTCAATATTCATATTCTACGCGGAAGAAAGGAACAACCATGACAATTTGAATCATCGGATGAGGTAAAAGACTTTTCAGGGATATTTTTCGTCATAAAATAAAAATTACGAAAAACTTGATGTGTAGTAGTACAATTAAAAAAACTTGGTCCTTTAATGCTTGCTCAACATCCTTTGCTAAGGCTCTTGCTGTGAGGAATGTTTGCATATTTGCAAGGTAGCCCGGCTTTTCTGATATTTTTTATTGAGAATAATGTATTGACGATTGTTAAGACTGAAAAAACTCAAGAACTACCGTTGGTTTGAGGGTTAAACTCGTGTTTGACGTTATCCTTAATATTGCAGGCAAGACTTAAAAATATCTTGGGTTTCACATGTTTGTTTTTAGCGCATAACACATGAATCTCACGCGCTAGTGAACCCACATTAATAAAAGAAAAATGTTCAAAACGTTTTATCTTTTTGAAACCATTTCCTAATCTTGCAACTACTATCCAAAATGTTTGGTTTAACTTGGTGAGGAGATAGGGCAATAAGCCAGTTGATTGAATGGCCAAGAGCTACCTTAGTGGAAACCTCCAATCGATTGAATGTCTAATTATTTCCCCTCTTTTAGGTAACTTTTTTTTTTTTTTTGTAACTTCTAGGTAGCTTTTTCCCCTCTTTTAGGTAGCTTATTGAACTCGATTTGGAGCCCCCTGGAATAGGCTAACGTTTTATTTCTAATCCCCTAGTTTATCGACGAACAAAAAAAAAAAGAAGTTAAGTCCTATAATGGATCCATTTGTCAATCCTTTGAATAGATGCGGCTATAGAAGAATGATTCTGTCAGAGCACAAGACAATACAACCACGAAACTTTCTTTATTTGAAACATGTGTTGGAGTTCATTACTATACTTATAAATTTACGTTATTGATTAAGTTTTACCAGTTAAATTTTCACATTAACAAAAAAAAAAATCGTCAGGATAAGAAGGACTCCAATGTCAAAGCACAAGACAATACAACCATGAAACTTTCTTTCTTTTTGTTGGATTTTCTATGTCGACGTAAGTTCGTTAGGATAATCTTACTAGATTTACACTCTTGATTAAACTGAAGTATGTGTTGGAATTTATTGCTACACCTGTGAATTTATATTGTTGGTTAAATTTCGTCAACTAAATTTTCACGATAATAAAAAAAATCGTCAAGATAACGAGGAGTTTATGCCAAGAGAATAAGTCTATTAAATTGTCTCTTATCAATCTAAAATGAGTAATTAACGTCCAATAATGGTGAATCAACCGAAGACCATTTCTTATTGGAAAGCCAAGAATAATAAGTCAAATAGGGATGATTATTTTGAAGAAAAAATATGGATGATTGTAGGGATTGATCTAGAATTTTATTTTAGTCGAACTATAACAAATGGTTTAACATGTATATACAATTCTTTTTTCATATTAAAATTACTTAAAAATACTTATATATTTTAAAATTTTGAATACTGTAATCTCATTCCCCAAAAAGTACATTTGCCACTAACTTCACCTGGTCTTTGAATATAGAAAATTTCTTAAAAATAATTGATCGATCGTGTTGTAAAAATAAAAATATGAGCTTATCAATATGTGAGGTTTACGCGCATGAAAATCGGACATATCATGCTATATTTTTTTAGCCAAATCCTTGAATACAAGTACAAAAGCGAGTTACAGGACAAAGGGAACAGTGGAAATGTGTGAATTATCATATTAGATTGATGGGCTAAGAGGATTTTCAATATCTTTTTGGTAAACACATGTTAAAATCAAAGTTATGTAAATTCAACTTTTTTTTAAAAATTAAATTTAAAAGGAGGCCGAAACTATTATTATATTGTATATAAAAGATATTACAATACCTACCGAGAGTTGATTTCGTAACATCTTGCCCAATGATTATTCAACTTTTTCATTATACAAACTTAAATGTTAATTTGAGGGTTAAATACTACTTAAAATTACGATTGAAGTCCAAAAGTAATTTGGATTTAATTTCAGTACCCGAAGTTAAACTTATTATCCTAAAGGAGCTGAACAAAGAAATGGAAAAGAATCGAGAGCTAACTCTCCATGTCAATGAAAAAGGAAAAGAAAGAAACATAAATTGATGATTATAGCATTAAAAGGATTTTACTCAAATGACCTAATTGACCTTTACAATGCATTAAGAGAAACGAGCGTTAGCTAAATACTAATAATTTTTATCACTCATCTATCACTCCTATGTATTAGATACTTAGTTGACATACTAAAATAATAAACTTTTTTTTTTCTCTTATTTTAATATGCTAACTAAGCATTCACATATAAAATGATAAATGAGTGACATAAATAGTGTGATATCGGATATTTTTTGAAAAAAAAAGGGATAAAAATGAACATAAAGTCATTCTTGATAAGAAACCAATTATCTTTCATAGTCTAATGCTATTCATGTTTCTTGGGATCCTCCATCCATATTTGTTTTTTTGGTGGTAGTGCACTAAAAAATAGTTTGCAATTTGTTTGTTTGTAAGTTTTGATGCCTCGGTTTAGTAGATCACATCTTTATAATTTATGAAAAACATTGTCCTAAGTTTTCATGGTGCCACATTGCATATTGTTCATATAAAAGATTTAATTATTGGTTGAATATTATTTGGTGGTGAAAAAAAAAGAAAAAGGAAATAAATATTGGTAATGCCCAAACTTCAAGAATTTTGTAGGTTAAGAAATTTCCCTCTCACAAATTTATATAATTTCTACATTATTCTTAAGAATCAACATTCTTTGACGACGAATAAATTCAGTATGATCTAATTTTTACTGAAAATCATCTGAATCCATCAATCTAATATCATTTTTAACCTTGTATTCTCTTTTATGGGGTTAATTGATATCAAATTTGCACTTACAATTTTTAGGCTTGGTTTTATATAAAAACCTATAATTTTAGTAAGAAAAATAGAGAATGTAAAGGGAATCTTGTTGATTTTGATATTCATTCTCTAATTTATTCAATGTTCACCTGTAGTTTTAGTGTGTTCAGTTCAACTTATCAAACATGATTTTAAAGGCTCTCAAATTTTGTACTTCATTTGATGAGATCATAAATTAACACATTTATGTCTTAAAGATTATAGATATAATCAATTATCAACTTTGATAGCTTTTTTGAGCCAACAAGTTTTATACAATTAATTCGAGCTTACTTTTTTTTTTTTTTTTGTCGAAAATACGAGCTTAGTTCAAAAAGCATATATGCAAAAGAAGAATGACATAAACAATTTAGTCAAAAAAAAGAAATTATAATCATGTATGAATTCGAGTTCAGATTTTGTCTTTTCATATATAGCATTAAATTAATTCTTTTGATTGTAATCACAATCATACACCTAGGCACTCATTATTAAAGTTTGAATAGAAAATACACCGTCCTTATGACCTTGACCCTTTTTATGGTTTGTTCATCAATTTTTCACTAAAACTTCTAGTGGCAACAACTATGGTGAGTTGATAACGACTTATTATAATTAGAAGTTTTAAATTTAAATTACGATTTCAATTTTCTTAATAAAAAAAATAAAACAACAAATATGATGCGTAGTACGAGTAATTGCCTTGCCTTATCCTAAATTGTGGGTTATTGGAGCAAAAAATGAGAAATGAGGCTTGGGTGAAGATTGATTTTTCCTCCCTTATGTATGAATTTGAAATTGTTTAGAAAATAATATAAACTAAATTGACTAATTTTAAATAATAAATACATATTTAAAAATTCAGAAAAGCAATAAGAATCATTAGTGCAATTTTTCCTATTGTAAAACAAATTAGCTAGTAGTTTCTCTCTTCAAGAAGGATTCAAGTACAAGATAAAGAAAGAGAATAGGGTGAAAGGAGACGAGAGCGAGAGTAATCTTTTTTAATGTTATATACAAGATTCAACGATTGTGAATTCTAATATAATTATAATAAAATGACATAAATATTTTATAAATGTAATATTTTATTTATAACGTTATAATATTATGAGAGAATCGTTACGCAAGTTGGAGTGGACGCAAAATGAGCTTTTGAGTGATAAAAATAGGAATGTAGATAAAATCTTAGCGGTGGCAGATCCAATTTACAGCGAGCGAAGGAGGTAGTCCTTACTCACCTCAAAATTGTTATGAAAATATGTATATTTTAAAAGTATTTAAAAAAATTAATTTAAACCCCCTAAATTTTCTTTATATATATATATATATAAAATTATGTAATTTTAGTTCAATTGAATAAAAATCTTAGATCCGAACGTGAATTTTGCCTCAAAATACCATTTCTAGAAACACCCTCTCCTCGTTCACACGGTGAGCACGCTTGTTTTTAACACCACCTCGTACTAAGCGTGTCTTTGCCCTGTCCCTCTATATCCCCGTTAAATTTACCTTCAAAATCCACCCAAATCTCCGCCGTCCATCTCTCTCTCTCTCTCTTCTCAATACCAAAACAAACAAAAGTCAAAAAAAGAAAAAGAAAACAGTAAAAGCTACCATAGCAACACCGCCACTACCACACCACCCTTTCATCTTTCTCCATTATCAAAAAACTCTCTCAAAACACACACACACACACACACAAACTTTCCTTCATTAACCACATTACTAACAAGGTAAACAAATCTACAAAAAAAAAAAAAAAAAATCAACCCAAAAATTGTTTCTTCTTCATTAATCTTTTCCAACTACCCAAAAAAAACCCAAGAATATATATATTCAGATCTCTTTACTATAAAAAGGAAAAAGAAAAAAATCTCAACCCCTTTATGTAAATGTACATAAAGATTGGTTCTTTGCTGTGCTTTTGTCACAATGGTTGGTGAAAAAATATAGAAGAAGAAAAAGATAAGCAGCCGGCTGATTTTTTCCAAGTTTGAAACTTTCTGAGGTTTAGCAACTGCCCATCGAGATTTCTTTACTTGTTCTGCATACTTTAATCCTCTGTTTTTGTTAAAAATGGACTTCTTGTTGTTTTTGAGTAGTGTTATCTAGTTCGGTACACAAAACTTTCGTTATGACTTGTTTTAGTCTATTGTAGGTTGTGTTATCTTATAGAAACTCTGTTGTTGCTTCACAAGATTAGTAGTAGTTTAGTGGATGAAATTCCCGTTATTCATCTGATTTGTGGGGGGACCAGACCCACTTTAGCTCGTACATAGTCGTATCTTACATTACATTTTGTAAAAAAATTACTTTTTATAAGAGTTTGTTTTCACGATCTGAATTGGAAACTTTATTTTTTTTGCCAAGCTCTTATTATTTTATTTTTGCAATTAAAATATTGGATTTGTTTTGAGAAAAATGAGGGACTTGGTCTTGTTTCACACATAGATGGGCCCCAAATGAAAGCTTAGTTACAGTTGTAATTTGTAGTATTTGTATTTGAACGTTTCTTACACGTCTTTTAGAGGCCGCTTCTTTGTTTTTCTTTTGCTTTATATACTCTATACTATTCTTTAAGTACTGGCCTCAGAGTGGAGTCCATATATCTCCATGGTATGCTAATCTTATATGCATATGCATATAGAGAAGATTTGTATCTAAGGAAGGCTTTAATGTTTGTTTGAACAAGTTGTTCACTTTTGGATCTGTTTTGTTTCTGGGGAAGTTTGATTCTTTCCTGGAAATGGTATATGATTATCTGTGTCTTCATTGCAGTTGTTTCTGTATCTTGAGATTTTAGGTACCTTTTACTCTTTTTCTCTTTCTTTTCTTTTTTTTTAAAATTTTTTTTGAATTGCTTTTGATGTGCTTTGGTGGGAAAGATGATGTTGGTTTTGGGCTAGAAGGTGACTCTTTATTGCTTTTTTGAGAAAAAGTTGATAGAGCATGGCTTTGGGAAAAGAGAAAGAGATTTTCGTCATGATTTTGACTTTTTGATCTACTCAAATTTATATTATTTATTACAAGATTTGTATTTTTTTCTTTTTCTTTTTCTGGATTAAATCTACATGATGGTATTGAGATTGGAACGTTTTTGAATATTTGTTGATGTATTTGTGAACTTCTTAATGAATATTAGCTGATAGATTTTTTTGTTTATGGGGTTGTTTCAGGTTCTTGTGATAGATATATAACTTTCTGCTGCAAGGTTTGGTAAGATGGCTTCAAGATCCTTCAAAGCTTCAGACTCCCAACAGGGTAAGCCTCCAGGTCCAGCTGTGACTTTTGCAAGGAGGACATCGTCGGGTAAGTATGTGAACTTATCGCGAGATTCTCTTGACAGTGAGATCAGTGGAATAGAATTTGCGAACTACACAGTGCATATACCACCAACACCTGATAATCAGCCTATGGATCCGTCTATTTCACAGAGGGTTGAGGAACAGTATGTCTCGAATTCTTTGTTTACTGGTGGATATAACAGTGTTACTCGTGCTCATTTGATGGATAAGGTGATTGAATCTGAAGCTAGTCATCCTCAGATGGCTGGCGCTAAAGGGTCATCATGTGCAATAACTGGTTGTGATGGGAAGGTTATGAGTGATGAGCGGGGTGAAGATATTCTTCCCTGTGAATGTGATTTCAAAATATGCAGGGATTGTTATGTTGATGCTGTGAAAGCTGGTGATGGGATTTGTCCTGGTTGTAAGGAGCCTTATAAGAATACGGACTTGGCCGAGAATGCTGTGGATACTAAAAGGCCTTTGTCGTTACCATCCAATGTTGGAATGTCAAAGATGGAGAGGAGGTTGTCATTGATGAAATCAGCTAATAAGTCGGCATTAATTAGAAGCCAAACAGGGGATTTTGATCATAACAGATGGTTGTTTGAGACAAAAGGGACTTATGGGTATGGTAATGCTATATGGCCAAAAGATGAAGGAATTGGAAATGATTCGAATGATGGTGTTGGTGAACCATCCGAATTTCTGAACAAGCCATGGAGGCCACTCACACGCAAACTGAAGATACCTGCTGCCATTATCAGCCCATATAGGTAAAATCAATTTTCATAAATATGCTTTTGTCACTTCTCTTTTGGGAGAAAAAAAGAATTGGTTATTTACCTATGTTTTGCATCTTTGTTTGAATGAGATCTGGACATTGATTTCAGCTGGTTAGTTAGGCATAAGCTCCTCATAACTTGTCATACTTGGCATGTTTCACAACTCATGAATGTCAAGTATCGTAAGGAATATAACAAAATGAAACAACTTTTAGAGAGCGGAAAGTTGCTTTAGTTTGTGAAATTATACCTTGTAGCGTTACAGATTGTCTACTTCGGTGTGGGAACTGAATATTAATTATGCCAATTGTCCTTGGACAAATAACCTACTTGCTTCTGTGATCCTTGTGTGACGTATGCATGTTTTTTATGATCCTGTTCATCTGTCATACTTCACTTAATGACATACTGATGCTCCTTCGTCCTGTTTGTTTTGAAGTTACGTGTGTAATATGTCTCACGTACTGTGTCTTAGAAAACAAGCCAGGTTTTTCTTGACTCATGGACACAGTAAGGAGAGGCTCTATTTTGGTAGACTTTGTAAACTTCTTATGTACTGTGATAAATTTGTTGTATGGGATATCATTATATCAGGCAGTTATAGTGGCAGTTTTATTTTATATTCATTTGTTTACGATAAAAGTTGGTGCTTTCCATTGGTGTTGCCTGTTCTATCATATTCTGATTACACAAAAATTATATCTAGTTTATTTTTCTAAAGGTGATTGTTGTTAGTTGCATTTATCAGCATTTGGAGACTCTAAAAGTATGCAATTATTAGTTGAGCTTCTCATCTTGTTTTAATTTAGCTTCAGTGTTCTTTCTCTAATTGCGTAACTGATTGCGGATTTAACATTTGTTACCGCTGCAATCCATATGTATATCTATGGGCACGCAGGCTCATAATTTTCGTGCGCATTGTTGCACTTGGCCTATTTCTTCAATGGAGGGTCAGCCATCCAAACGATGATGCAAGATGGCTATGGTTCATGTCAATTGTTTGTGAGATTTGGTTTGCGTTCTCTTGGCTTCTTGACCAGCTTCCAAAGTTCAACCCTGTTAATCGTGCTGCTGACCTCAATGTCTTGAAAGAGAAGTTTGAAACACCTAGCCCTGCAAACCCTACTGGAAAATCTGATCTTCCTAGTGTAGATATTTTTGTCTCTACTGCTGATCCAGAAAAAGAACCACCTCTTGTTACTGCAAACACAATCCTGTCTATCCTTGCAGTTGATTACCCTGTTGAAAAGCTTTCTTGTTATGTTTCTGATGACGGAGGTGCTCTTCTGACCTTTGAGGCCATGGCTGAAGCTGCAAGTTTTGCTAACTTGTGGGTTCCATTTTGCCGAAAGCATGATATTGAGCCACGGAACCCTGAAACTTACTTCAGCATGAAGAAAGATCCCTACAAGAATAAGGTTCGTCCAGATTTTGTGAAGGATCGTAGACGGGTAAAACGTGAATATGATGAATTCAAGGTTCGCATAAATGGTCTTCCTGATTCAATTCGTAGACGTTCTGATGCCTACAATGCTAGAGACGAAATCAAGGCTTTGAAGCTTCAGAGAGAGAGAGCAGATGATGAACCTTTGGAGCCGATAAAGGTCACCAAAGCCACTTGGATGGCAGATGGAACCCACTGGCCTGGTCCCTGGATGGTTTCGTCCCCTGAGCATTCTAAAGGAGATCATGCAGGAATTATACAGGTATTTAACAATTTAGTCAAACAACATTTTATCTATTATATATGCAAACGATAGCATATTGGTCACAGTATTAGAAAATATATTACATCCTTATCCAATCCTTTTTAACCTATTAAAAATTGTTTATGCTGCTGAGTATCTGTTCTATTTTTTATAAGATTTCTCTTGCTGGCATTGTGCAGGTCATGTTAAAACCTCCAAGTGATGAACCATTACATGGAACAACCCTTGAGGGCAGTCCGGTTGATCTTACGGAAGTTGACATACGGCTCCCTATGCTGGTCTATGTGTCTCGTGAAAAGCGCCCTGGCTACGATCACAACAAGAAGGCTGGTGCGATGAATGCATTGGTCCGAGCATCAGCCATCATGTCAAATGGTCCCTTCATTCTTAACCTTGATTGTGATCACTATATCTACAACTCAGAGGCAATAAGGGAAGGCATGTGTTATATGATGGACCGTGGTGGGGATCGTATTTGTTATGTTCAGTTTCCTCAGAGGTTTGAAGGGATTGATCCATCTGATCGTTATGCAAATCATAATACAGTTTTCTTTGATGGCAACATGCGTGCCTTGGATGGGCTTCAGGGTCCTGTTTATGTGGGTACTGGATGCCTCTTTCGCAGGACTGCTCTTTATGCTTTTGACCCGCCACGATCAAAAGAGTATCACCCTGGTTGCTGCAGTTGTTGCTTTGGTAGTCGCAAAAAGAGTGCGATTGCTTCTTCCCCTGAGGAGAACAGAGCACTTCGGATGAGTGATTTTGGTGATGAGGAGATGAACTTAGCTCTCTTTCCTAAACGATTTGGAAACTCCAGTTACCTTATTGATTCCATCCCAGTGGCAGAATTCCAAGGCAGACCGCTGGCTGACCACCCCTCTGTGAATAATGGACGTCCTCCCGGTGCTTTAACTATTCCCAGAGAGCTTCTTGATGCGTCTACTGTTTCTGAAGCAATTAGTGTCATCTCATGCTGGTATGAAGACAAAACTGAGTGGGGTAATAGAGTTGGATGGATTTATGGGTCTGTTACTGAAGACGTGGTCACAGGTTATAGGATGCACAATCGGGGTTGGAGATCCGTATATTGTGTCACAAAAAGGGATGCCTTCCGTGGCACCGCACCAATCAATTTGACAGACAGGCTTCACCAAGTTCTTCGCTGGGCCACTGGTTCTGTTGAGATCTTCTTCTCTCGCAATAATGCTCTTTTGGCCAGTCGTAAGATGAAGTTTCTTCAAAGAATTGCCTACCTTAATGTTGGCATATACCCCTTTACTTCTCTGTTTCTCATTGTTTACTGCTTCCTTCCAGCCCTCTCACTCTTTTCGGGGCAATTTATAGTCCAAACCCTCAATGTCACATTCCTTACATACCTACTACTCATTACTTTGACTCTTTGCATGCTTGCTATACTCGAGGTGAAGTGGTCTGGCATTGGTCTTGAAGAATGGTGGCGTAACGAGCAATTCTGGTTAATTGGAGGCACAAGCGCTCATCTTGCTGCTGTTCTCCAGGGGCTACTCAAGGTGATTGCAGGGATTGAGATTTCGTTTACTTTGACATCGAAATCTGCTGGTGATGATAATGATGATGAGTTTGTGGACCTCTACATCCTCAAATGGACATCCTTGATGATTCCACCAATTACTATTATATTAGTCAACTTGATAGCAATTGCAGTTGGTATTAGTCGCACGATATATAGCACTATCCCACAGTGGAGCCGTTTGCTAGGAGGTGTGTTCTTCAGTTTCTGGGTCTTGGCTCACCTGTACCCTTTTGCGAAAGGATTGATGGGGAGACGCGGAAGGACACCAACCATTGTATTCGTTTGGTCAGGGCTTATTGCTATTACTATCTCTCTCCTCTGGGTTGCGATCAACCCCCCGGAAGGTAGTACTGA
Source organism: Ehretia macrophylla (assembly GCA_037974665.1). NCBI lineage: Eukaryota > Viridiplantae > Streptophyta > Magnoliopsida > Boraginales > Ehretiaceae > Ehretia > Ehretia macrophylla. The sequence goes on from CM075773.1 coordinate 52,181,424, forward strand.
GATCGGAGGCTCCTTCCAGTTCCCTTGATTTGTTACATACATAGCAGGACTAGATGTCCCGAGGTATTCAGGTGTTGATGAAGATTTGTTTTCATCCTTGAATATTTGTTTTCTGTTGTAGTTCTTCGTAGGGGGGACGACAACAAAGACATTCTTTGTACTTTCAGAGACCTTATACTAGTAAGTAAATTAAATTCATTCTTCACTTCGCACTCTACGGGGGCTTGTTGAATGTAGACAACGCTTAGATCATATTATGATCGTTCTTTATGATCGTTCTTTTTGGGTAATGGAAGTTGAAACCGTGGTTGCTCGTGTGCATATAGCAACATTATATACTTTTGTTCTCCATGAAGCTACTGCATGTATAACATGACACGTTCAAAGAGTCACATTATGCCTCCTGAAAATTCCTTTATTTTTGAACCACTGAAGACTTCTTCAAATTTGTTTAGCATGGTAATGCAGAATATGCCGAGAGAATCTACTTGGAATTGTTGATCTGCCAAGTGAAATACGATTAGAATTATTAATGTTTTCTTTGTCTGGAAATGCCTGGACATGTGAGTTCATGTTGAGTATCGTCAGTTGAGTGCTTACGTCATAAAAAATATAATTTTTTTAAATTTTTTTATAAATTTTATGAAATTCTTTGAAATATCTTGATATTTTTATTTTATGAAATTACTTGGCTCCCACAATCCGGAGCACATGAATATTAGAGTAGTTGGAGGGCTTTGACTATATACCAAATTAAAGAACACGTATTCTTTCTCTCTGTTGATAAACTTCATCAGGGATTAATCACATAACATTACGAGAGAATTTTACAGTTGTGAAATATTTATATTATTGTTATTTTTTATAATTATATTAATATTTTACAATCATTGAATTTTGTTCATAACATGATAATTATATGAATAAATTCATTACCTCGAGTTCGGGAATTCATTCATTCACTCAACCAATAAATTTATCTAAATGGTGTAGACATTTCAAGAAGTAGGTAAGAAAAGGAAAATGTGTACTTTCCTAACTTTGTTTTAGTTGGTGGTTGTTTACCTGAAGAGGCCTAAATCCTCTTTTACTTTCCACTGGAAATGAAAATGCACGTGGTTTATATCATTTTTTTTCATAACCTATTTATTATCTCTTAGGTATATGGTTAGTTGGCATGCTTAAAGAAGAGATGGAAATAAAAGAGTTCGTAAAGTTGGTATGCTAACTAAATATATACGTAAGAAGTGATTTCAAATGCATGTGTTTAGTAATTTGGTTTCCGCAATTTTAAATTTCAAAATCAGGTAAAGTGGTTGAGCCGTTTGTTACAGAATCATTTGAACAACGCAAGCTAGATCTGTACTACAATCAGAGTTCAATTTTTTGATCTCTAATGACTACAACATTGGGATTTTGCTGAAGGAAAAGAAAAAGAAGAGGAAATTTGATCAAATTGATCGGGTCATGTAGGAACAAAGTTCAAGTTTATCGGATGTGAGAATACCTTAACTGCATACATCATTGTACTTCCCTCCCTTGTTTTGATTCATTTCTGGGTGAGAGGAAAGAAAATAGAGAGATTGAAGGAAATGGAAGAAAAGCAAAGGACGATGTATGAAAAGGCTGAAGCGTCCGAATATATAACGTGAAAAGAATATAAAAATGTCATTTAAGTAGCATTTTATTTATAATTATCATTTAAAATATTTTTCAATCATTTTCCTTGTCTATTTTTTGCTATCAAACAGAGATCTTCCTCTACTTTTCCTTCCTTTCCTTTCCCTCGTAAATCCAAATATAAACGAGAGATCTTTTGGTTTGAATCCAAACATAGTGTTCAAGTTTCAAATTTCTTGCCGTGTTCATGAATGAAAAAGCCGATTCTACTTACTCGGATAAAACTTGGTTTGATTTAATTTTAGTTTATAAAATTATGATGCAAAGCAATCTTTTAAACAAATCAAACCAATATAGTATCGTATACCTTGGTACAAAAGATTTCTCAAAATCATCTGACATATCTAATTATCATCAGATGAATCTTGAAGCAGAAACCACTTGATCTAGAGTCAAATGATCTATCTCTGGATTTGTAATCTTGGGTAGATCAAATGTGGTTTTATTTAGACAAGTTACTCGTTATAAAAGGAAAAAAAAAAAAGGCAGCAAAAACCAATAGAAAAATACAAGGTGGGCATTTTAATTTTAATTTTTACATTCCAACTAGCACACTTGTATTCATACACACAATTCTTACAATTTGGTATGCATGGTATAATTACTCTATTTTTTTTGCCTTTTGATTCTGTCACTCTCTTTAGTTACAATTCAAAAATCTTGTCACTCTCTTTAATTACAATTCAAAAATCTGACTCAAACACTAATACATCTAAATATATTTTAGAATATGCATGCATCATACATTAGCGTGTTGGTCAGATCCTGAACCAACATCTTTTCTTCTCTGTTTTTTGGCACCCCCTTGGCCGCGCTTACCGGGTTTCATTTTCTTTCTGAGCCTTCCGTGCTTGTTAAATATCTCCCTTTCCGATGGTACTCTTATACATTCTGGTAGTGGCGGGGAATACCTTATATCATCGTAACAATATGAATAATACATGTATTTTTCGCGAAATTTTTTCATGGCCTCACGCCCCTGGGGTGTGATAGTAGCATATGGTTGCTTAAGAAGGTTAAGGATTCTATCTGTGCAATTGGTGGATGGTAATTGTTCAAGAGGATCAACTCTACAGCCTTCAAGAACAAGGTCTTTAAATTCTGTCACAAAAGGTTCATATTTGTAGTCTACTTTGACTGTGCCACCACTAGTTGCCCACGTAGAAGCATCCCATATGGTGGCATACAATGACATTGGCTTTGATGGAAAGTCTCCACGCATGGCTGGATTTCGCACAACTTCCCTAATTGGAACCTCATCAACATAGAATCTGCATACAGGGTACAATCAATACGTTACTGTTAGAATATAGACTTGTTCAGTATCAAAAAATTAAAAACGTAATGTTTTATATCACCCATTCATCCTTTCTGTGTATGTTTAGAATTCACGCATTGAATAACAAATCTCTCTTGTATACGGTGAAAAAAGAGTTAAGGTTTTATGTTACCTCTTGATCCCTCATTTGTATGATAAGAATTCATGTATTACATATTAAATTTTTTGAATATATGATAAAAATTCTACTATATAAAGAAAGGCGATGGAGTGATGGGGTGATATATAGTATTAATTTCGTAAAAATTCTACTATATAAAGAAGGGTGATGAGGTGATATATAATATTGCTCAAATTATAAACTCTAAGATTGACTTATAAGATCTAGGGCTATTCTTTCTAGTAACAATTGGTATTTAGATAAAACTTCATGATTCTTAATATAGCATCAGAAGTGAGCCCTCGATCCAAAATTTTTCATCTACGTGTGACTCTTTCACATGTGTTTATTTACATGACCCATCTCAAATTAAGTCACACGTGAAGAGTGTTAGAATTTACTATTATAAAATCATAAATTCTAAGATTATTTTAGAAAATCATGGGCTATTCATCCTCCTAATATCAATTAGTTTTAAGATAAAATTCTATAATTCTTAGCAGTTACATTGCTCTATATCATCCCATGATATTTCACCCCTATGTATATACATACTAAAAGTTCTTACCATACATAAAAATGCATGCCAAGAAAAGGAACCCTTCTAGTTATGTTAACTAGTTATGATGGAATGAATTGGACAATTCATTACTATTAAATTTTTCTCATAATATGTATAACTTCAGGAAGGATTGGGATCAAAATCGAGAAGCAAACCATCTTAAAAAACATGACAAGCCAACTTGTCGTATATTATCATTATTATCTCTCTACGTACAAAAATTCTTTCCTGAGGACAAAAGCTATCTAATTGTGAAATAAAATAGTAGAGCCTACATATTTGAAAGGACCAAATGACGGCTTTCTATAACGCTTTTGCATAATTCTGTGTAGCCAAATACTACTTTAATTTTCCCCCCTAGTAGTGGTGCTCTAGCCACTGTGCTGCAGTTTCCTTGTTTGGGTAGTTTTTGTGTGGTGCAGATAAAAGGTCTTCTAATTATTGTCGAGTGTGCAGCAATTTGTCAGCTCATTTCTGCATGAAGGTCAATTATTAAAATTTGAAATCTGTTCACTTGTCATGAGAATCAATTTGATTGAAATGTTAGTGTAACTTTAATTAATTTTGCTAAATATAAATGTATTAATAGTTTTCATCAAGGGCTCTATATATTAGTTGAGAATTGTTCTAATCTTATTTATTTGTTAACTCAAATCAAACAAAATGAAATCAAGTTTGAGCTTATTTGGTGAAACCAGTTATATGAATCTAAGGTCTAACAGTATTAAACATTTTTTTTTAGAGTCACCACCTCTATAAACTCCATGCACGTGAAATTCATATGATTGTCTTTATCCAACCCTTGGCGCACTACCTCTATACTTTTATACTTTCTAACGGGTGCTTCCACATATTGCCTCCTAATATGTCTAAATTATCTCAAAGAGTTCTTCTACATCATATCCTAAATTAGGGTCAGTCTTACTTTATTTCTAATCTTATCGTTTCTAATATTGTCACACATTCATTTAAACATTTTCATCTCGGCACAAACATCTTTTGAACCTATCGGCTATTCATCATTCAACACTCCAAACATACAACAAAACTAGCCTTATGACAATTTTACTATATTTCTATATATATTAACTGTCTGTTAAGTCCAATCCATGTTTCCCATGAATTTCATCATAAATCCCTAAATCGACTTGGAAAATGAAAAGATTCGTACAAGTTATACGTTAGTCACAAACTCCTCCAAGCATAACACGCTTTGGCAAAAATATTCATAGATTAAGATAATTGTAGAGATAATATCAACATCAAACCAAGCAATTAAAGATTATATAACATATTACTTACATGATGTTCTTGGGGGTCCATAGAATGCTATAGTTGTGAGACTCCTTGCTTGGATCGAACCATAAATAATACCTTTCTTCTCTACCACGAGACACACTTCCATTGCCATACACGTTGGTTTGAAACCTCCATGGTTTCTTATGGACATTACCCAAAAACTCGATGTCCAATTCGTCATGGTTCTTCTCAAAGTTGTCTGTGTTCGATGTCTACAAATCAATGTGTAGAGAATGATCAACAAATTCAATAATCATGAAATCCAAATCAACAATATTTGATTAAAATGGATATAGTGGGAAATGTTTTGACGATTATTCTTAGCCTCAAGCAAATAATAGAAAAAACGGATCTCAACAGGAATGAGTTGAGAATGAGTAACATTTTCAAATCTATATAACTGACCTTAACTAGTAAATAATGCTTGGTTCAGTTTGGTTTTAATTCTCCACATGCAAAATAAATTTTCATATAATCAAGACTTCTTTTTTTATATATTTTTTTTATCATAAAGTGTACTTAAACAAGATTACAATACGCAAAAAACATAGGCCTAATTGTCAGATTTATGATGGCTTTCATGCACATTATATATATATATATATATATGTATATATATATATATATGTAATGCATCAAATACTTACGTAAAATGCGACAACAATGCCTGCAGAGTGATCCGAGGGCAACTTTATGCTAGCGCTGAAGAATCCACAGTTATAATAATCAGTGGATATAAAGCCAGAGCCTGGAAACATCGATCACAATATTCACAAATTCAATGCGCGTTAACAATAAACTTTTACGTATATATATCGATATCGAACCACCACGATCCCTTTCAAGGTGGACACTAACAACCCGTTGAGTCCAAGACAACAAACAGACCATAATTAACATTATATATATATATGTGTGTGTGTGTGTGTATGTGTGTGTATGTATGAATGTATACATCTACATATATACACACACACAACACGCACCACATAAATTGACATGCAATATACCTGATTTTTGGTTGAGGAGGAGGCTGACGCTTTTATCATCCAGCGATCGTTGGATATTGAAGTCACTAAAGAGAGGAGAATAGCCATCACCATATTTGATGGTGGTGACATTAAAAGCTGCAATGGCGGTGGTGGTGCATACAAAGATAGCGAGGAGAGATAAGGGCGTTAAGCTTCTTAGTATACAAGAATATACACGAAAATCCATTTTTTCTTTTTGTTTTTTTGTTTTTACAATGCTTTCTCTCTCCTCAACAATCTCTTTCTTTTTCTTCGGAAGACATTTATATGGACACAAAAATAGAAGACGTAAAGGCCCGGACGAAGAGGAGGGAGGGAGGTGAAAGATTGTTGTGCGACACTTTGAGTGCCTTACTTCGGGTTAAAATGATCAAAATATATTTTTTCGTATAGTGATTTGTTATAAATATATACATTTTTAAAAAAAATTTGGGAGGGCTGATCTTGCAATTCAAGTGGAAAAACGACTAATGTTTTTTGTTATCCATTCACTTTCAATTAATAATCAGTTTGTGAGATATTAGATAAAATATATATATTTTTGGATTCTCATATAGTGTTTGAGTAGTAAACTAAACCAATGAATTGAATTGCTGTATTTGTTTAGAATTTACAAACACCTTCGATCCCACAATCTTAATGAAGCCATTCATTCATAAAGCGATTTGGCTAGCTAGAGATTTCCATCAATAATTTTGCAATTTATCATCCATGGCCATTGATTTTTTTTTCTCTTCTCGTGATGGTGGTTCAAAAATGTTGAATCTCTTCTGAATCATCATTTATCAAGACTCTTTAGTGTAAGTTTCTATCCCCATTTATCTATTTTCTTTAGATTTTTATTTGATAGTAATGGTGACCATTATTCCATATATTTTGATATTGAAAATCAGATTTATTGATCATTGATTAGTAAGTTGATTGCGCGGTTTTACATTGACTTTCGTGCGGTGCTATGAGGTTTTGTGGAGGTAATTCAATATTCTGATCATGCCCATTTCTTGGCTACAAGAGTTGCTTGAATGGGGCTTACCAATTATAATCTTGGAAAAAGAAATAATCAGATAAATTCTAAAAAAAGGGCCATGACAAATTTTACCAACAGAATATTTAATTTGTAATACACTGAATTTTAGGACAGAGAAAGAGAAACAAAATCAAGTATGTCATTGCCGAGTAATTTTTGTTGGTCTTGTTGATTGGGATTCAGAGGTTACAACTTCTAGTTATGAAAATATCTTTTTATAAAAACATATGATATGATTGTATGTAATAAATAATTTTAATATTTTTGAATCTTACACTTTACGGGAGATATGTACACCGAACTTATCCTCTTGTTGAGTAGTTGGCAATGTTATATAGATGGCATTGGCAACCATGCAAGGTTCAAAAAGGAATTTGAAATCGTGTTTCTCTAACGACTAAAAACAGAGAGGAATACTTTTTGACTTTTAAGACGACAATCTGCGTCCGATATTAACGGTAGCCCACTTCAATTTCCATTTTTTTTTTTTATATCTTTGCTCTCACTTTTAGAGAAGAATAAAAAAGGCGTAAGATTCTCTAGAATGATTGTGCAACCCTGCAAGGACACTGCCTCCATAAATGAAAAGGGCAAAAAAAAAAGACATGTTTCGTGAAAAAATGGGCATGCAATTAGATTTACCTCTATAGCTTTACTTTTACACACGTATACCACTTGTAAAAAATTAAGAAACACCTCAAACCCTAATTTTTGTGGTTCAAAAGTAGATAACCTTTCATTTACTTAAAATTTAGGAACTTATGGTTTATTTAACTTAGTTTTTAAACACTTAAAAATGTTTCATTTAAGTTTAAAAATTGAAATTAAAAAAAAGTTAAAAAATAAGAAGCTCCAAATGAGAGTTTTTCAAAAAGAGAAAATGATTATTTTAGAATCTGAACGTGTAATATCAAATTAAGGGTCTCAACTTTAAAACCATAGGTGGTACTTTTTTCGTTTAAAATTGTATGTGGCATTTTCATTTTTCTTTTTAATTCCTACATAGCATTATCTTACACGCTTTTAGATTGATTGACCTTAATTCATAATTATTCTCTGAACGCTATCAAACAATTTGCAAACAATATATGACACTATCAAATAATTTGCAAGCAAGATAAAAGAAAATGTTTAAATTATTATTAATAAGCTCGCCTAAAGAAATAGGTAAGATGCCTATAGCTTCAATCAGAATGGCGTACTGAGAGAAGAATTACTACAGCTTGAAAACTTTTTAATTAAATTAATGTTCTATTTAGGAGCCTTAATAATAAGGGGAGTCTCAAATATTGTTGATACATATCCTCTCCATATATAATTGAAATCAAACAATATGAATTAATTATGTATTTTAAGCATCAGAAAAAAAAAAACTCAATTGAAATTACAATAAATCAATAAAAAAACCTATACATATCTCGTCTTATTAAAAAACAGAAATAGGTGTTAATATGATATTGCATCTATAACTTTAAATTATATGGGCACATAACCATTTTTAGGTGCTTGCTTAGAAACAATTGATCAATACTAAAGCTTCAATAGATTGATGTATATCTATTTTGTTGTCGACTTGATAAGCAGTTCTCGTTTCACCTTTAGTCTCTCCATTTTAGCCTTCAGTTTCTCTACTTTGACCATCATTTTATCTGCCTTGCTTTGGGTCATTGTTATTCATTCATCTAGAGTAGGATTTGTTTTCCCAGCAGAAAGATTTGATGTCTCCGACACGTCCCCTATCGAAGAATCAGTTTCTTCTTTGGCCTCATCTTTATCATTTCGAGAATCAATTGATGCCTCTAACTCATCACCTTCCAGAAAACAACATCTTTCTTTGACCTCATCTTCTATATCAAAATTCTCTGATGTATCCAACCTGTTGAATCTTGAAGAAGTATCTGGTGTGATCTCATCTCTGAAATAGTTTAGTGAAGTGTCCAACTTTACATTTGCAAGACCCTTTTGGTTGGACATAGCCGCCTCCATATAAGGCAGAATCTAAAATCATTTATAGTAAAGTCAAGAGAAGATTCAAAGAAATATATTATAAATATTTCAAGTCCATTCGATAAACAGAAGGGAGAATTCCGCAAATGGTTGATATTGTTTTATTAAAGCTTTAAATTCGTCTTTATTGTTAAAAATTAATCAATTTAGTCTCTATTATTTTCTGAAAAAATTCAAATTTGTCCATATTGTTCAAAATTAGCTAATTTAGTCCTAATTATTTTTTAAAATATTTCAACTTAGTCTCCAAACATTGGTCATCTGTAGGGACTAAATTAAAATTTTAGAAAAATAATAAAGACTAATTAATTTTTTTTAAAACAATAAGAATTAAATTGATTAATTTTGAACAATATGAATGAATTTAAAATTTTCTGAGAAACAATAAGGACTAAATTGACTAGTTTTGAACAATAAGAATAATTTTGAATCAATTTTGTAGACATTTAGGGACTAATATGATTTTTTTTTTTAAATATTAAAGACTAACTTAAAAAAATGTGTAAACAATAAGGATAATATGCATAATTTATCCTTAAAAATTCAGTGAAATAATAAGGACCATTTGTGCAATTTACCTCAGAAAAAACACAACGGAGATGAGCGACAAAGTGGCATTCCTCACAATAATAAGCTGGATGATTCAAGTTTCTCAATTCTTCACAAGCATTGCAATAGAATTCATGATCTTCATCGTCATCTGAATCATCTTTGATTTTTGAATAGGTGAGGGTGAGCGAGTCACAATGACAACTATGTTTGATTATTGGAGGCAAATTTGGAAAGCAGTAAAGATGACAAGTATATCTACACTCTCCACAATGGAGAAATTCCTCACTGCAATCTTCATAACATTGATTGCAACGAAGAGATGTATACTTGTTCCCCATTTGAAAGAAGTAAGCAAGAGGATGCTCATGAAGTATAGAATTTATAATTGATGGTTCTGTGACTGCACAAGAAGGCTCTAAGTAGAAATTGCAGTTGCAGGAGTAGGCAAAAATGGAGTAAGATTGTGTACGACACAACCAACATTCATAGACGCGTACAGTTTCTGTCTGATTTAGTAGAAATGGATGTTGCGGGTGACAAGGGTGTTTAACTTGTTGTGGCAGGTCAGCACATTGTCTGTGAAGTAAAATTCTGCAATCTAAACAAACAAAGATTGAATCTTCAAAGCAGCGACAACAGCCACTGCACAGGCGTTCAAATCCCTGTTAGATTTGTCAGATCTAATATCAGAAAATAAAACACTGCATAAAATCCATAAATTAATTCTACAAATATAAGATGTACCTTGATTTGAAGCCATTGAAAATATCTCCGCGATGATCCTGCGAGAAAACCTTGACGACGTGTTATGGTAGGCACGTCTAGACTAGGTGCTCTCTCTCTCTTTCCAACTTCTGTATGGTGGCTCTCAATGGGGCAAGCCAACCCTAATAACTTTATTTATAGACTATTAGTATTCTGGATGGGAGAGAGGGCCTAGCCTGAAAACTTTATTGGCCCCCCCATCAAGCTGCCCTATTACTTTATACAGGCCCTACACTTTACATATCACACCACTTAATTCAAAATAATGCCAATGAGACGGACCTAGGCCCAACTGTAGTGGATCACAAAAATTAATATAACGGGCTTTACCGGTCAATCTCAACCCGTTTTTCAAAGACAACAAAATATCCAATCAGTGGTAGCCCATAATTTAAAAAATTCTAACAGTCTCCCACTTGGGCAACGCTGATTGGTTTTAAATTTTGAAAATATTTTATTTCACTAAAAGACTCTCGGGCGGAAAACAACTTCAGTGGCCACAAAATAAACGTCTCATTCAAAATCCGGTCCAACAAGTACACCAATATCGAACCATAACAGTCGTTACACCATTTATCGGCATAAGACTCTTATGATCACAAACATTAATGCCCTATCGACATGGATTCCATGATGTGATAAAGTGTAGTGTGGTTTTCGGCACATGTGATCCAACTAGAATGATGAGTATGCCAGTCCCACAATCGGTCCACTTTATGGCCTTGAAAGACCCTTTATGGGATTAGATCCCCTTTTGCCTTACAAGAAGCCTTTAAACTTTATTAGGGTATACGAACCCCCTTTAATGCTTCTAAACCGAAGTCACTTCAATAATGAAGTCTTTAACTGTATATCTCGAGATATGAAACTTTAAGTATGCATGAGTTCATATAGATCAATAAATGATAACTTTAAATGTGTACACATAAAATAGTGATCACAAGAATAACTAAATATAATAGGAATTCAAACTTTAAGGTACCAAAAAAAATACTGAAAGTAAACGTATATAACAACACAAACTCCCACTAACCCAATACATCAAAGAACGGCATAACACTCATATGCCTTACATGTTTATGAAATTCAACAGGTCTAAGCCCTTTGGTTAGTGGATCAGCAATCATGTCACTAGTGGCTATTTGTTCGTATTCTATATCACCCTTATCAACCCATTCCCTCAACTTAAAGAATTTCAAATCTATATATTTTGCACCACCATAATTCTTTGTGTTCTTTGTGAAGAACACAGCGGAAGCATTATCACAATAGATCCTAATAGATCTCGAGATGGAATCAACAACTCTAAGCCCTAATATAAAATTCCTTAACCATTTAGCATGAGCCCCAGCTTCATAGCAAGCTATAACTTCAGCTTGCATAGTGGAAGAGGCAACAACAGATTCTGCAAGCATAAAAACATATCCTGTGGTGGATTTCCTATCATCTATACAACCATCAAGATCAGCATCTGCATAGCCAGTCACTTCTAGGTTTTCAACATGCTTATAAATAAGCATATGATCTTTAGTTCCTTTTAAATACCGCATTGCCTTCTTTGCAGCTATCCAATGATCACTTCCGGGGTTAAATAAGTACCTTCCAAGGACACTAACTGCATATGCGATATCAGGCCTCGTGCACACTTCTGCATACATCAAACTACCCACTGCACTGCTATAAGGAACAATTTTCATAGACTCTTTCTCGAGCTCGTTCCTTGGACATTGTTCCTTACTCAATTTATCTCCTTTTATAATGGGAGCAAGGCCTGGCTTATAATCTTGTAATCCAAACCTTTTAAGAATTCGTTCAATGTAAGCAACTTGGGACAAACCCAACAATTTCTTTTTCCTATCCCTGTGAATCTCCACACCAAGCACAAAGCTTGCTTCTCCAAGATCCTTCATGTCAAAGTTTTTGAATAACATTTCTTTAACATCATGTAGAAGATCCAAGTCGCTGCTAGCCAATAAAATATCATCAACATACAAGACAAGAAAAATGAATTTGCTCCTACTGACCTTGAGATACACACAAGATTCAACTGTATTTTCTGTAAATCCGAAAGAAGTTACGACTTCATAGAATTTCATGTACTATTGTCTAGAAGCTTGCTTCAAACCATAAATTGATTTCTTCAATTTGCAGACCATGTCTTCTTTACCTTCTTCTCTAAATCCTTCAGGTTGCTGCATGTACACCTCTTCTAATAGATCCCCATTCAGAAAAGTCGTTTTAACATCCATTTGGAAAAGCTCTAGATCAAAGTGTGCAGTTAAGGCCATAATGATCCTGAAAGAGTCTTTAGAGGAAACTGGAGAAAATGTTTTTGTATAATCAATTCCTTCTCTTTATGTATATCCTTTCGCAACTAGTCTGGCTTTGAACCTTTCTACCCTGCCTTTAGAATCTTTCTTGGTTTTGAAGACCCATTTGCATCCAATGGGCTTAAAACCCTCTGGAAGCTCTACCAACTCCCCAACACAATTATGTGCCATCGATTGCATCTCTTCTTTCATGGCTTCTCTCCATTTTTCTGACAGGCAACTATCAATCGCCTCTTTATAGGTGATTGGATCAATAATCTGTCCAATATCATAATCTGATTCACCTAGATAAACAATGTAATCATTAGACAATGCAGGTCTTCTTTATCTTTGCGAATGCCGAATTAGAATATCTTGTATAGGTTGAGCATTTGGAATAGGAGATGGCATATCGACAATGGGATCTACTTCAGGAATGGGAGAAGGCACATCACCAGTAGGATCCCCTTCAAGAACCACTTCCGTCATAGGCTGATGCACAATTCTTTCTTGTAGACAAGAATAGGAATTACTGCAGATTGAGGATTAGGAATTGCCACCTGCTCATGAGGATAATCACAAATGCCAATATCATGCTCCAAAAACTTTGCAGTCATAGATTCAACCACCCTTGTGCCATTATTAGGACAGTAAAACCTGTAACCTTTGGAGGCCTCTGGATAACCAATGAAAAAACGACGAGTTGTTTTGGGGTCAAGTTTCTTTTCAAGGGGTTTATATATTTTGACTTCAGCTGGACAACCCCAAACTCTCAAATGATTTAAGCTAGGTTTCTTTCTAGTCCAAAACTCATAAGGGGTTTTGGGAACAGATTTACTAGGTACCCTATTCAAGATGTACATGGCTGTATAAAGGGCTTCCCCCCCATAGAAACTCAGGTAACTTGGTTTGACTCATCATGCTTGTCACCATATCTTTAGAGTGCGATTACGGCGCTCAGCCACACCATTCTGTTCAGGGGTTCCTGGCATAGTATACTGTCCAACTATACCACAACTCTCTAGGTACTCAGCAAAAGGTCCTTTAGACTGGCCTATATCAGTGTGTCTACCATAGTACTCACCACCTCGGTCTGACCTTACAGCTTTAATTAACTTCCCTAGCTTTCTTTCAACTTCAGTTTTAAAGATTTTGAACTTATTAAGTGCCTCTGACTTATTTTTAATCAAATAAACATATCCATACCTAGAATAATCATCAATGAATGTCACAAAAAATCTGTTTCCACACAAAGTAGATGACAAGGGGCCACTTATATCAGTATGAATTAACTCTAAAAGCTCATTGCTACGTATCACCCCATGTTTCTTTGTTTTAGTTAATTTACCCCTAATGCAACCAATGCAAGTTTCAAAGTCACTAAAATCCAAGACAGGTAAAATGTCATTTTTTATTAACCTATCAATTCTTTCCTTTGAAATGTGAGCAAGTCTTTTATGCCACAAAATTGAAGACTTTTCTTTAATCCAAGTTCTTTTGGTACCTATTTTTTCAACATTCAAAGAGACATTGTTTGGAGTCAAATCCAATCTATATAAACCATCAGTTAAAAAACATTCGCCAACCAAGGAAGAATTTGAAAACAATTGTACTCTTTTATTAACAAAAACTAAATGATAACCAGACTCATCAAGTTTGGAAACTGAAACCAAATTTCGTCTCATGGACGGCACAAAAATAGTATTCTCTAAAACAAGTCTAGATCCAAACTTGAAATTCAAAACAACTGTTTCAATAAACTCGACCTTGACCTTGACTCCATTACCCACGAACACACAAATTTCGTCCTCACTTGGTTTCCGTTTGTTTATGAACCCCTGCAAAGAATTAGTTATATGAATGGACGCCCCACTATCAAGCCACCACGAGCGTGGTGGAACATCTATTAACATTGATTCAAAACAAGTCAGAGCAAAAGATTTACCTTTCTTATCTTTCTTTCCTGGCCAATTTTGATATTTGTAACATTGTTTCTTCTTATGACCAGAGACACCACAAAACCAACACCCATCTTTCTTGATGTCAGACTTAAGACCTTCAAACTTCTGCTTTGACCCATGTTTTCCTTGATTATTAAAATTTTTCTTATTGGGTCCATTTTTCTTATGGTGGTTGGATGACTTACCAGTATAACCTTTATGAGGATGTGGCCGATGCACCATATTCACACTCTCTTGTTTTTCCTTGAGCAACATTTCCTCCTCTTGGACACAAACAGAAATCAAATGGTTGACAGTCCATGAATCCTTTTGGGCAATATATATGGATTTTAGATTACCAAAGGAAGGAGGTAGTGAGTTTAGGGCTTGATGGACTAGAAAACTATCAGTAATGGGAACTTTTAGGCTAGAAAGTCGGTTGGCAATGTCTTGTAGTTGAAGAATAAAAGCTCTAACCCCACTAACCCCATCATGCCTCATGCTACTCAATTTTTGCATTAGCTCTCCAGTTTCAGCCTTCTCAAATTCCTGGAATTGTTGTCCTATGGAATCAAGAAACTTCTTGGCATTGGTTTCCTTTGGCACACAACTTTTGAAAATCTCAGATATAGACTTTCTCATGACTCCAATGCTAAGTCTATTATCTCTCTCCCACTTTTGATAATATGCTTGTTCATCAGCAGAGCTATTTTCTGTAGGTTTCGCAGGCTCATCCACAAGCAGGGCTAAGTCCAAGTCAGCCAGGCCAAGTGCTAACTCAACATCACTCTTCCATCTCGCAAAGTTATTTCCATTCAAGGTCTCAATGGAACAAATTTGGTTATTAACAGGAATATTGCTAACTGTAAGACAAAGCATGAATAATTGATAATTAGATAACATGCTTCATAACATTGATAAATCTGTAACTAGCAATACCCTCATGAGAGTTCAGTTTATCACTGAATTACACATCATACATTATTAAACTCTCATACAAGTGAAATAGTGAGAAAACTTTAAGGGAATTTATCCCCTTCGGGCAGACAAACCCCATTAAAGTCCAAATTAAAACCCTCACTACCACTCCCACTTCTCTAAATTAATATACACAAATGACCCCCTTCGGGCAGGTAAACGCATACTCTAATTTAAAGAAGCAAAACATCCCAAAATCTTTATTGAACAAATTCATAGATCAACATAGAGACCCACTTCGGTACAACCATCCACATTAATTACAAACTTATTCAACCTGGACAAAAGGCTCTTTACGTTTATAATTCAAAATAAAGTGGACTTCACTTTATCAATTTTAAACAAAGTCGTAGCATAACGTGATCACTAGGAAGAAATTAAAATATACATCTGCAATATATATGAGCCTGAAACTTTACTAACTTTAGCATATTGACAACGCAATTCACTCACTGCACCTAACAGATAACAATGTTTTATAGCAGAATAATCATTTAATTCCAACATGCTGTAGAGGCCCTAATATAATGTAATGGCTTCAAGAAATCTAGTGCATAAAATCATTATAAATGTGATACAGACAAGACAAAGACCATTCATATGAATATGATAATAATTTAGTATTGAAAGGGAAACTTATCAATTACCCCCAAAGAGTTTGCAGTACTTGAAGACTTACCTGGGTCATGAACTTTTAATGGCGGCATGTGACGCACTTGCGTAACGATAAAGTCTTCTATCTACGGCGCTAGTCTGTTCCTTTCCTCTTGATATATATATATATATATATTATTTTATATATAATATTAAAGTAATCCTTGATTTGAAAACAACCAAGATCATAATTTGAATACAACAACACTGGAATAAAATTTCCACTTGTCTGTGTCCTTAATAAACTCAAAATAAAAGTCACGACATGCTCTAAAAACGGATGGGTCTATTGATTATTTCTTGTTTCGATAGAAAGATGATTTCCTTCCTTTTCACTTATTTATTTATTGACACTACCTTGCACAATTACTACTACAAGACTTCACACCAGATGTGGAGAACAAAACTTAGACAAAAGAAAAGGAAAAGAAACCGTGAAGAACATATTGACATCATAATTTTCTATCTTAATTCCATCACATGCATAGTCAGACGATGTGATATACTCTTAAAATAAAACCCACCAAAAATTTAGAAACGCGACATAAGAACAATAAGGAGTTGCGGTGCAAGGCTCATTCAATCTTTAAAACAATTAATTTAAGAAAATCCTTTATGCAGGTTTTAATTATGATATTAGTGGCTCTGATACCACTTGTTAGATTTGTCGGATCTAATATCAGAAAATAAAACATGCATAAAATCCATAAATTAATTCTACAAATATAAGATGTACCTTGATTTGAAGCCATTGATAATATCTCCGCGATGATCCTGCGAAAACCTTGACGACGTGTTATGGTAGGCACGTCTAGACTAGGTGCTCTCTCTCCCTCTCGAACTTCTGTATGGTGGCTCTCAATAGGACAAGCCAACCCTAATAGCTTTATTTATAAGCTATTAGTATTCTGGATGGGAGAGAGGGCCTAGCCTGAAAACTTCATTGCCCCCCCCCCCCTCTCAAGGTGCCCTATTACTTTCTATAGGCCCTACACTTTACATATCACACCACTTAATTCAAAATAATGCCAATGAGACGGACTTAGGCCCAACTGTAGTGGATCACAAAAATAATATAATGGGCTTTACAGATTAACCTCAACCCGTTTTTCAAAGACAACAAAATATCTAATTAGTGGTAGCCCATAATTTAAAAAATTCTAGCAATCCCTTCAAGGAATTACACTCATTTAAGGGATGCTTGTGATTTAAACCAATGCGTTTAGTGGTGGGCGCTAAAGAAGCACAATGAAAATCGAGAGCAAAATCACATTGTTCACACTTGAACATATAAGGCCCTCTCCTTTCGTGTTCCAAGGAACAAGCATTGCACTTGATATTTATATCATCTTCATAATGAGGTGGAGGGAGAAGAGTGAGCGGGTGCTGAACGTGAAAAGAGTGTCTGATTTCCTTTACAGAACCACATGATTTGTGCAGCACATGACTGCATTCAATACAGACATAAATTTCGCTATCAGTTTCAGAGAAGGCGAGTATGCAACAAGAACACCTCGGTTCATAGCCAAACGGTTTTTTACAAATAAATAGCGGATGTGGCTGATCAGTGATCAGATAATGCATCTCATGCCTAGTTTCTTCAGTTAAAGACAAGCCAGCACAAACAAGATCTAAATTGAATTCACATTCAGAACAGCTATATACTAAGGTGTTTTGGTGAAACAATCCACAAGCATTACATGGGACAAACAATGATTTACTGTGCCAGGCCTTTGGGAGTGTGAGAGTGTGCTGTGGATGAAAGGGATGCTTCAAAAATCTTGGTAATTCACCACAAGATTTGTGAATGAAGTAATTGCATTTTATACAACCATATGCAGTTGAATCGATGGCTCGATCACAAGCACCACATGGTTTGTGAATCTCTGGATAATCATCATCTTGAAAGAAATCCGATGAGAAAAGCTTCAATGGGTGTTTATGGCTGAAATGCTCTATCTTCTCCATTGTTATGGCTGTGAGTTATTTTGGAGTATTATCATGTGCTTATGGGTCGATGGAAGTTGTCTGGTAGGTGGAGAGGACGTCACAGAGGGTGGGAAATGTGAGAGAGTGCTGGTATGTGTATCGATATATTGGGAAAAGCTTTTAAAACGATTATATTCAAAACGATCAATCATTGATTTTTGAATATTGCAATTTGGCCCTTATTGAGTTGTTCAAATAAATTTAATAGTCATTCGGATAAGTTTAATAGCAGTCCCGAGTTTAATAGTAGTTCAAACAGGTCTGATAGGTCTAGTAACAATCCAGACAAGTACAAGAACAGCCTGGGCAGGCCGCAGGTGCAAAGGGCAAAATTATAATTTCACAAAAGTGAAGGGCCAAAAAAAAAATAAAAGCTTGTAGTTTCTAAGCCTAATCCTGATACAGCCATTGATGGCGACTAGACTGGTGGTGATTGCCAACAGTGCATCTGTTCGAAGCCTTTCCAAAATTTATTACTCTGTCTCAAAGAGGAATAAAGTGATTATTGTTTCACGCAAAGAATAGTACCGGACAAAAGACAATGGCGTGGAAAGAAAGAAGGAAGAGGAAAAGGTAAAGCGCAAGTTAATTTTTTTCTTTTCAAATAATGAGGAACTAACTATAAGTAAAACTATATTGCATCCACTCCAATACTACAAATTTTGTGGTGCACAATTGCGAAAAAACATAAATTTGAATTTGAAATATTTGATTACAACATGTCACTACGACCATTCCACCCAAACCCTTAAGAGCAACAAATTAATATTTGAAGTCTTCCGGTAACTAAGGTTATAAATTTAACATTTCTAGTGGTATTGAAATTGAGAAATAACTAAAATATATGACTATATAATCTGATATTACAGTTGCCTTTAGTAACTAAATTACAGCATCTCCAACCGTCTTTTTATTTCTTTTCTATAATAGCTAGTTAAATTGGTGACTCTCTATTTTTATAAACTCTTTATTTCAGTTTTATTCCAACAACATTCTCTATTTTAACTTCACTTCAATTAATCTTCATATTTTATCTCCACTCATTATTCAATAATCTTTTTTTATCTATTATTTTTAATTATTAACAACTATGATCTAACAAAAATTATTTATATAATTTAAGTTCTTAAAGACTAGAAAAAAAAAAAAAACACAAAAGAGCCAAAGAAAGCCGCTGTTGTAGTTTGACCAAAGAAAAGCAAACAAAACACCACAAAAAGCAAACAAGACAGAAAGCCAAAAGCAGTAGCGAGCTCAAATTGCTTCTTCAAAATCAAAAATATTTACAAAGATACGCAAATATACAATACAACCTTACTAAGGAGAAGGAGCTCAATCACCAGAAGAAAATAAGCAAGGGAAGACAATAGAGTAGTGAAAAGAATATGAAAAACAAATCTTTTCTTTTTTTTCTGCTGAAAAAGCAAAAAGAGTTTCACTAAATTCAAACTCAAAAATATTTATAAAGCTCCATCAACTACAAAAATAATGGTCACCTAGTGGAAACAAACCGTCATTAATTAATTAAGCTGCCATCTCAGACTAAGAGTACAATTAATTGGTGTTCTTACAAACGTATTACCTATACATAATCTAGTTTTGATTGCCGTGTAAATCGTATCCCAAACGTGCTACTCAAATATAAAGCTGCTATTATAGATCCTACGATTTCTTTCCTTCCAACATTCAAAATATGTATATATAGCATAAAGTTACCTGAATGAAAATTGAATTTAGAGTACAAAGTGAATTAATTAAAATTCTAAAATCTATAAGAGAAATATTCACTGCATTACACATTTGTAAAAAGAAGTATAAAATTTCAATTAATTTTTTTTAAAATGTACAAAATTACATTATTTTAGTGTTAAATTTGAGTGGATATTGAGGTGACATGATTTTATTAAAGTGAAGGTGATGTGTTACTCTCCTAGAGGTAATAGGAGGATCCTCTCCAATCAAGGACTCCTAGAGGTAATAGGAGGATCCTCCAATCACTCCTTGATTGGAGAGGATCCAAATCTTATAAATTATACCCATTAGTTTGGAAAAAAAAAAAAAAAAAGTTCAACATTTTCCATGTAAACTTAACGGACCTCATAACTAGCTTCCTATATAGTTTTATGTAGCACGTATCATACGTAAATATACCAATTAGTTTGAAAAAAAAAAAATAGTTTGATTTTTACCACATAAGAGGTGGAGAGTACGAAATGCCACATAAGAAGTTACATAATAACATTGCTCAAATTGCGTAAATTAATTTCTCACATTTTGGTCTTTAGGAGTGAAATTACAGTGGAAGAATTGGGATCGTGGTAGACTAAACATTTAAGCTCAAGGCTCGTGACTCTAGTATGGTTTATGAAGCTCTTAATATTGAATTAGCCGTGATACAGTTTAGTCTTTAAACTTCTCTCATTCGAATTAAAATCTTTGAACTAAATATTTGTGACCCCAATAAAGATGAATAATATAAATCAATATTATGATTTTAAGGTTGCTGTTTAAATCGATTATCTACGATATTTGGATTTTTTTTTCTTATTTTTGAACATTTAATTTGAAATGAAATGCACTTGCCAGTTTTTTTTTTTTTTATTTAAAAAAAGTACCTATTATGATGTGGAAACATCTCAATGTTTAATCTCTGGCAAAGGTATGATACAACAAACACTAGTGTCATCCAAATAGAAGAACTAACATAATTTTACTAAGCTTCAATTGATCGAAGTATCTCTCTATGTTGTTGTAGATTTAATAAGCACTTCAAGCTTCTCCATTTTTTATTTTTTATTTTTATTTTAAAAGAGGTCTAAAACCGTACAACACATGTCACTCACGAGAATTAATTTCGCAATCTCTCCACTTCGGCCATCGCTTTATCTATCTTGCTTTGGATCATTGTCATTTCTTCATCGAGACCAACAATTGTCTCTTTATCCAAAGGAGAATCGTTTGATACTTCACTTTCTTCACTAGTCTCATCTTCTTCATCAAAATTCTCTGATTTTTCCAACTTGTGGACTATGGAAGAATCAGATTCTACAGCAGCCTCATCTCGGACATTGTTCAGTGAGTTGTGCTGGGTGGACTCTGTCTCCATATAAATTAGAATCTAAAAACATTTGTAGTAATAAGTTAAGAGAAGATTCAAAGGCATTATGATTTTGGTGAAGTGCATCAGACCCTCTTGTACTTTAACGAAAGTGCACAACACCCCCTATAGTTTAAAAACCCCCTGAGTTAGTCCTTGTAGTTTTTTAAAAGTGCACAACACCCTCCTACCGTTAAAAAATCCGTTAAATTTAACGGAAAGTGTACTTCACACGTGTTAAGTGAGGTTTTTTTTTATTTTTAACGAATTTATTCATTAAATATTTATAAGAATTGACCAAATTACCATTTTTTTTTTTAAAAAAATAATAATAAAAAGTCATCTTCCCCAACCCCTCCCACCCCACCCTACCCCACCACCCACCCCCACCCCCCTCCCAGCCCCGTCACCCAACCCCCCACCCCCCCACCCCCCTCGTCACCCCCCACCCCCACTCCTATTGCCACTGTGTGTTGTATGTGTGTGTATTTTTTTTTTAATGTGTGTGTATATATATATGTATATATGTATGTGTATATATATATACATATATATATGGGTGTGTATGTGTATATATATATATATACACATACACACACACACACACACACACACACACACATATATATATATATATATATATATATATATATATATATATATATATATATATATATATATATATATATATTCTTTTTTTTTGGCCAAAGTAAAAGAGGAAATGACAAAAGAGAGAAATGAAAAAAAATTGAGGGTATTTATGTCTTTTTTACAAAATCCATTAAATATGATGGATTTTTTAACTGTAGGGGGTATTGTGCACTTTTAAAAAATACAGGGACTGGTTCAGGGGGTTTTTGAACTATAGGGAGGTGTTGTGCACTTTCGCTAAAATATAAGGGGGTCTAGTGCACTTCACCCTTATGATTTATGAAGGTTGCAACAACTCTCGAGTAAATGTTAAAACGAAAAGAAAAGGGAAGAGAAAATAGAGAAGAGATCTATGGAGAGAATATGATTAGGAAGAACCCGAAAAGAAAGAAAAATGATACTTTATATCTTGGAGTGGTGGTTGGGAAGGACAATGTTGGAAATCAAGTTAGAAAATGTGAGAAAATTTTGGAGTTGAGAAAAGTCTAAACATGATAGACAATTCTAAATTTGTAGAAAATTCAAGATCAGAGAAAAGTTCAAATTACACAAAACTGAAAGATCTGAGAAGATCAAAGTCAGGCAGCAAAGTTTGAATCAAACAATTCAAGATAACTCAAGATCAAATTATGAAGCCAGAAGATTTTAAGAATGAATTTCAACTATAAATATGAGATGAATGAGACATTTATAATATGAACCAAAGTGCTCCACATCACAACTATGAGCCATAAAGCTCCACATCACAAATATGAGTCATCGAGCTCAAGAGAAAAGAGAGGCATAGAGCTCCCATTCACATACATAAATCATTATATATCCATAGAGAACCATAATATCCTATGTAGTTAGAAATATTGCTCTAACCCAAATATTAAATATCACATATCTCACAAAATCACAAACATTGTACTTCATATTCTCAATCAATGAAAAATTCTCATTTTTTCCCCATATCAAAAAAGCCAACGGGACAATGGGAGAGCCTATTTTAACAACCTCTGATAACGTATATAACTATATATTTTTTTTGATTTCTAGGTATTAATTGTAATTGCCTAAATCTCTCCCTTAATGTGTCCGATATATTCTCAATCTCATCACGCAATTGTAATATATATCTTGTACAATATCCAAAATCAACACCACACTTTTCTATTTCGTCATGGTATTAGAGGTTAGACTATCAAATATTATCAGTTTCAGTTTGATTGTCACAAATTTAAAAACATTCACCCTTTTGTAAGACTCAACAAAAAAAATTTCATCTTACACGAAGAGACATATTGAATATAATATATAGTACAATAAACTTTTTTGTAACAATTAAAAGTATTAGACGGTGAAAATTATGATAAAAGAGCCTATTTATATTCCTCGAAACTTAATGAACAAAAATAAAGAATTAGTTTAATATAATAACAAGGAAGCTGGTCTTCTACTTAGGACAACAAAATTAGTCTAACAAAAAAAAATCTATAGTAAGTACCTTAAACAAGCCAAAACTAGTATTATTACTCCAAAAATTATATTTACTCCGTAAATACACACATCAACAAATAACATAGAATAGGCTATATAGGGTGATACCTCAGAAATAACACAATGAGGATGAGCAACAAAGTGACATTCACAATAATAAGTGGGGTGGTGCAAATCTCTTAATTCTTCACAAGCATACAATAGAATTCATCATCTTCTTCATTATCTGAATCATCTTTGATCATTGAATAAGAAAGGGTGAATGGATCACAGTGGCAACGATGTTTGATGATTTGAGGCAAATTTGGATAACAGAGGTGATGACTACTGTATCTGCACTCTACACAATGGAAAAATTCTTCTGTGCAATACCTTTGACATTCATCGCAAAGGAGATTTGAGTATTTTTTACAATTTTCACTGATGTAAGCCAGAGGATGCTCGTGAAATACACAGTTTATGATTCGTAGTTTCGTCATAGCACAAGAAGGCTCTATGTTAAAATTGCAGATACAAGAGTAGGCAAAAATTGAGTGAAGTTTGGCATGACACAACCAACATTCATATTGACGAAAAGTTTCCGTCTGCTGTAGTTGGAAAGGATGTTGCGGGTGACAAGGATGTTTAACTTCGAGAGGCAAATCTGCGTATTTTCTGTCAAGTAAAATACCACAATCTAAGCAAACGAAGATTGAATCTTTAAAAAATTCACCGCAACCACTGCAGAAACGTTTAAATTTCTCAATGTTATTACACTCGACCAGAGGATGCTTGTGATTAAGTTCTCGTTTCTGGACCTCTTGAGGGAATTCAATGCGTGTAGAAGTAGGCACTAATGCAGCACACCGGAAATCCAGAGCAAAGGAACATTGTTTACAATGGAACATATAATACCCTCCCTTTATGGGTCGCGAGGAATAAGCATTGCACTTGAGATTAGGATTATTTGCATATTTGTGATGGAGAGAGAAGAGTAAGCGGATGCTCAATATGAAAAGGATATCTAATTTCTTTTACAGCACACGATTGATACAGCACATGACTACATTCAACACAGACATAAATTTTGCTATCAGTTTCAGAGAAGGTGATGTAATATTTTTTAGTGATTTGTGAATGGAAATTATTAAATAAAGAATAGTGGATGTGATAACAGTTTTGTTGGGCATGCTTGCATCTATTTTCGTAATTTTGGATGATTAGTGAATGAAAATTATTAAATAAAGAATAGTGGATGTGATAACAGTTTTGTTGGGCATGCTTGCATCTATTTCCATGCTAAGATTCTTTGTTCACTAAAACCATGTGCGAAGATGCCATAATTGTTAAACATTTGTGCCCTGAGATTGTTATAATAATTTTTTACTCTGATCTAAACATTCTGGCAATGATTATTTTCATTATCTTTGGCTATATATATGTGTGTAGTCTGCTTAGTTGAAACAAGAACGAAAAATTGAGGAAGCAGAACAAATATTTTCATTTTATCATTGTGTCCAATAGAGAGAGTTTGTCATATTCAGTTCGACAATTTTGTAGTTTGGTGTACTGCTACTACGAAGAAAATATTGTTGTATCATGGGAGACTTGCGTCAATCAACCGAAAGCACCGTAGCGGGACGTTAAAGTCTTAAGGATATCGAGTCTGACTCGAGCCTCGATATCATCTGTATTTAGTTTATTTCTACATCCTTGAATTTTAATACTGTTAATTTTACATTATATTATTTTAATCTTTATTGTACATCTTGTATTTTTATTTATAGCACTTCTCTCATTTTAATTTGTCCTACAATATAAAATCCAACAATCTTAAGACTTTAACCGGTATAATTCCTTTAATGTGATTCTGTGAAGTATAACAAATTAAAAAATAAATTATGTTTCCATATACCTCTTAATTTTCTGAAGTTAATGGTGAAAATTTCATTAAATTTGGACTTAAAATAAGAAATATATGATTTTTTAAGGACCTAATCTTATACTGAATGTTCTAATTTTGGATCAGTTTGTCCTTATAATTACCGTTTGCACGATTTCTATAATGCCGCTTGCACAATTGATGGATCAGTTTGTCCTTATAATTATCGTTTGCACGATTTCTATAATACCGCTTGCACAATTGATGTTTGCTGAAAGCAGAAACTTTGCATTATAATATATATTATATTAGTTGCAATAACTTTGTATTATAATATATATTATTATATTAGTTGCATAGCTTTGTATTATAATATATATTATTATATTAGCTGTATATTATATTAGTCATTGTAGCTTTTAATGCAGTAACATTATAATATATTGTTCATTTGAGAAGCAAAAATTTTAATCGTTCTTGCTGCTACATAGGTTTGATCCCAGGACCTCAAGGTTCTATTGAGAAGAGTCTATCACTAAACCAAATGTTACTTCTTGGTTCTTAAGTGACAAAATAATTATTATTAGACTGTTCTCTAACTGAATCGGGAAAAAACAATTTTGAGTAATTGTCTTACTTAATTTGTTTAACTACTTACTTCACTGTCTAATATAAATATATATACATATAGTAGACTGTATGATTTTAATATTTCTTTCAGAAGTATTATTTCCTTAGTCGTTACTTTAAAATTAATTTTGGTGTTAAATTATTTTGCGACTAACTTGGTTTTTGTGTAGTGCAGCATGTATAAACAGGTATTTGGACTTAATATAAATAATATTAATCATGAATACCGAAACTGAAAATTTGAATTATGGACAATCATTTGGACCTAATAACCCAAACGTGCCCTTGACTGGAAGTGGATCAACCGGTGGATCTGCAGGAAATGAGAATGTACCTTTGGCTAAGCCATCGGTGACTGTTACTTCGGTTATGCCATTTGTGGCGTCAACTCCTGTTGGACATGGCGAGAGGCCAGAAAAGTTCAACAGGAGGGATTTTAAGAGGTGGCAACAGAAAATGTTTTTCTATTTGACCACCTTGAATCTTGCTCGATTTTTGAAAGAGGATGCACCACAGTTGGATGACGATCCTGATATGCAGACTGTTGCTGCTGTTGATGCTTGGAAGCATGCAAACTTCCTTTGCAAAAACTATATCCTCAACGGGTTGGACAATGCGTTGTATAACGTCTACAGCCCAATGACAACTGCTAAGGCACTGTGGGAATCTTTAGAGAAGAAATATAAAATGGAGGATGCGGGCACAAAGAAATTCGTTGTGGCCAGATTCTTTGACTTCAAAATGGTAGATTTCAAGCCTCTGATGCCGCAAGTAGATGAGTATCAGGTACTCATTCATGAGTGTCATGTAGAAGGTATAAATATGGGAGAATGTTTTGAATCTGATGCACTTATTGAGAAGTTGCCTCCCAACTGGAAGGACTTCAAGAGTTATTTAAGGCATAAGCGAAAGGAGATGACTTTTGAAGATCTAGTTTTAAGATTGAGGATTGAAGCAGACAACCGCAAATCTGAGAAAGTAGTTGGTTTTCCGCCTTTGGAATCAAAGGTTAATGTGGTTGAGCATGGATCGAGCAACAAAAAGAGAAAGTTCTCCAACCAAAGTCAAAAAGGAGGAGAACAGAAGAAGCAGCAGTTCGGTGGGAACTGTTTTGTTTGTGACAAGTCGGGGCACAAGGCAAGAGACTACAGGCACCGCAAGAACCAGAGCAATCCGAAAAAGAGGAAAGCTTAGGCAAATACTGTGGAAGACCTGGGCAATGATCTCTCTGATATCAATCTGTCAGCTGTCGTGTCAGAAATCAATCTGGTAGGGAATCCAAAACAATGGTGGGTGGACACTGGGGCCACTAAGCATGTTTGCTCTGATAGGAGAATGTTCACTACCTATCAAAATGGTTCTGAAACCCTTTACATGGGTAACTCCGCCACTTCGAAGGTCAAAGGAACTGGAAAGGTAATCTTGAAGTTTATCTCTGGAAAGGAGTTGACACTCAACAATGTGTTGTATGTCCCATACATCTGGAAGAATTTGATTTCTCGAACCTTGTTGAGTAAGAATGGATTCAAATTGGTGTTTGAGTATGGTCAATTTGTGTTAACCAAATTTAGAATGTTTGTAGGCAAGGGCTATGAGTGTGATAGCTTATTTAAGCTCAATGTAATGACTATTGCCCCAATTATTGTAAAGGCTGTTGAGCTTACCAAATTTGGTATGAATAAGAATAAGTCTGTTGCTTATGTCTTGGATTCTCCTAATTTATGGCATGTTAGATTAGGACATGTAAATTTTGATTCTTTGCATAAATTAATCAATTTAGGTCTAATACCTAAAGCTGATTGGAACATAAATAAAAAATGTGAAGTATGCGTAGAATCAAAATTAACGAGAACTTCCTTTAAATCAGTAGAAAGAAGTTCAGAACCTCTAGATTTAATTCACAGTGATATTTGTGATTTAAAATTTGTACAAACTAAAGGTGGGAAAAAGTATTTTATTACTTTTATTGATGATTGCACAAGATATTGTTATGTTTATCTACTCAGAGGCAAAGATGAGGCTTTTGAAGTATTTAAACTATACAAAAATGAGGTAGAAAATCAACTCGGCAAAAAAATTAAGATGTTGAGAAGTGATAGATGAGGAGAATATGTATATCCCTTTGAGGAATACTGTGCTGAATATGGAATTGTTCATCAAACGACGGCTTCTTACTCTCCTCAACAGAATGGTATTGCTGAACGTAAAAACCAAACTCTTAAAGAGATGATGAATGCCTTGTTGATTAATTCGGGTTTACCTCAGAACTTGTGGGGGGAGGCAGTATTAACTGCGAACCATATTCTTAATAAGGTACCCCACAAGAAATTAAGCAAGACACCTTATGAGTTATGGAAATGTCGACTACCTTCCTACAATTACTTAAGAGTGTGGGGGTGTTTAGCTAAGGTAAGAGTTCTAACTCCTAAAATGGTCAAAATAGGACCAAAGACTGTGGACTGTATCTTCATTGGATATGCACACAACAGTGCTGCATACAGGTTTCTTGTATAAAAGTCAGAAATAACTGATATACATGTGAATACAGTTATTGAATCAAGGAATGCAGAATTTTTCGAAGAAAAATTTCCTTGTAAAGATACGCAAGAATCAAGTTCTACGAAAAGAACATATGACGAGAGTCAAAAATTAGATATAGATGATAAGGATATATCTAAAGATATTGAAGATGAACCAAGACGTAGCAAGAGGGCTATAACGTCTAAGTCTTTCAGTCCATATTTTTTAACGTATTTGTTAGAAAATGAGTCTCGCACTTTTAATGAGGCAATGTCTACTCCTGAAGCTCCTTTATGGAGAGAGACAGTAAATAGTGAAATTGAATCCATCATGCAAAATCATACAAAGGAACTGGTGGATCTTCCTCTTGGAAATAAACCTTTAGGGTATAAATGGATTTTTAAGAGGAAGTTGAAAGCTGATGGATCAATCGACAAATATAAGGCTAGACTTGTCATTAAGGGATATAGACAAAAGGAAGGTCTTGATTATTTCGATATATATTCACCAGTCACGAGAATTACATCCATTCGAATGTTGATAGCTATTGCAGCTATCAATAATCTTGAAATACATCAAATGGATGTAAAAACAGCTTTCTTAAATGGAGATCTAGATGAAGAGATCTACATGGAACAACCTGAGGGGTTTGTAGTTCCTGAAAAAGAAAAAAAGGTTTGTAAGCTTGTAAAATCCCTTTATGGACTAAAACAGGCGCCTAAACAATGGCATGAGAAATTTGATAAAGTCATGTTGTCAAATGACTCTAGGATTAATGAATGTGACAAGTGTGTCTATGTGAAAGGCACGGGTCAAGAATATGTCATTGTTTGTCTCTATGTAGACGATATGCTTATTATCGGGAGTAATGATAGTGTCATTAAGTCTACCAAGAAGATGTTATCCAGTAACTTCGATATGAAGGATATGGGTATGACAGATGTGATTCTGGGTATTAAAATTACCAGAACATCTGACGAACTAATTTGTCTCAGTCCCATTATATAGAGAAAGTACTGGACAAGTTTAATAAAAATGATGCTAGTCTCGCGAAGACACCTATAGATGCAAATGTACATCTAACCAAAAATACTAGTGAAGGAATATCTCAATTAGAGTATTCAAGGATTATTGGTAGTTTGATGTACATTATGAATTGCACGAGGCCCGATATATCATTAACTGTAAGCAAATTGAGCAGGTATACGAGCAATCCAGGGAAAGACCATTGGGTAGCTATAATAAGAGTTCTAAGGTATCTAAGATACACATTGAACTTTGGGATGCACTATACCCGATATCCAGCTGTACTAAAGGGATACAGTGATGCCAACTGGATATCAGATACTAATGACCCCAAATCCACGAGTGGATACATTTTTACTTTGGGAAAAGTAGCCGTCTCTTGAAAATCCACTAAGCAAACATGTATAGCTAGATCCACGATGGAATCTGAGTTTATAGCTTTGGATAAAGCTGCAGAGGAAGCCGAATGGCTTCGATAGTTCTTAGAGGATATTCCAAATTGGCCCAAACTTGTGCCAGCTATCTGCATACACTGCGTTTGTCAATCTGCTATTGGAAATGCACATAGTAGCATGTACAACGGTAAGTCTAGATATATACGTCGTAGACATAATACCGTTAAACAATTGCTCTCTAATGAGGTTATCTCAATGGACTACGAAAGTCAAAAGATAACATTGCGGATCCGCTTACTAAAGGTTTAAACAGAGAGCAAGTTTACAAATCGTCGAGGGGAATGGGTCTTAAGCCTATGACTAAAGAGTCGTCATAGTGGAAAACCCTACCTACGTGACAGGAGATCCCTGAATGTAGGTTCAAAGGAAAAAACTGAGCTATGAATGATTCATCGGGAGCACGATGGGGGTAATACTTCCACCTATTCCTATGACAAGCAGACAGTGCTGCCTGCATGTGGTTTAGGATAAGCTATGCTTTTAATAATACTTATATATTGAAAAATCCAAGTGGAGTATTACAGGGATACTCTTAATAAGAGATCACTTATATAAGTAGGGAGTGGGCCACTCCTACGAGAATCTCAAGGCTGAATTCTCTAGAGTACTCATGAAACTGGGAGTTGTTCAGGGCCAAAATGAACATAACCGTGAGAACTGAAGTATGGTTAAGAGGATGCCGTGTGAGTTCTATTGTCTTGGTTTACACAAAAGCTGAACAGTTCAAGACATCGCGTTCACTAGTTAGCAAGTAAATCCAATAGTTCTCACTACGGAAGGTTCAAGGCCAAAAGCTACCTATCCGGAAGTAGTATCAATCTTTCAAACTCTCTCTAGTGTCTGTATTTTATCGCTTTATTATGTATTGTTAATTTCCATTCATGTGGGGGATTGTAAGATTTTTTAGTGATTTGTGAATGGAAATTATTAAATAAAGAATAGTGGATGTGATAATAGCTTTGTTGGGCATGTTTGTGTCTATTTCCGTGATTTTGGATGATTAGTGAATGAAAATTATTAAATAAAGAATAGTGGATGTGATAACAGCTTTGTTGGGCATGCTTGCATCTATTTCCGTGCTAAGATTCTTTGTTCACTAAAACCATGTGCGAAGATGCCATAATTGCTAAACATTTGTGCCCTGAGATTGTTATAATAATTTTTTACTCTGATCTAAATATTCTGGCAATGATTATTTCCATTATCTTTGGCTATATATATATGTGTGTAGTCTGCTTAGTTGAAACAAGAACGAAAAATTGAGGAAGCAGAACAAATATTTTCATTTTATCATTGTGTCCAATAGAGAGAATTTGTCATATTCAGTTCGACAATTTCGTAGTTTGGTGTGCTCCTACTACGAAAAAATATCGTTGTATCCTAGGAGTCTTGCGTCAATCAACCGAAAGCACCGTAGTGGAACGTTAAAGTCTTAAGGACATCGAGTCTAACTCGAGCCTCGATATCATCTGTATTTAGTTTATTTCTACATCTTTGAATTTTAATACTGTTAATTTTACATTCTATTATTTTAATCTTTATTGTACATCTTGTATTTTTATTTATAGCACTTCTCTCATTTTAATTTGTCCTACAATATAAAATCCAACAGGTGAGTTTGCAACAAGAACATCTCGGTTTATAGCCAGACGGTTTCTTACAAAGAAATAATGGATGTGGTTGGTCGATTAGATGCATCTCGATGTTTTCGTTTGTGGGAGATAAGCTAGCACAAACAAGATCCAAATTGAATTCACATTTGGAACAGCTGTATCCTAGCGTATTCTCATGGGGAAATCCACACGCATTACACCGGACAAGCGAGGATTTAACTTTCCAGTCGTCAGGCACTGTGAGAGTATGTTGTGGATGAAAGGGATGTTTCAGATGCTGTGGTAATTCAGCACAGGATTTGTGAATGAAGTGATCGCACATTATACAACCATATGCACTTGTGTTGATTGGTCGATCACAGGCACGACAGAGTTTGTCAACCTCTGGACAATCATCATCTTGAAATAAGTCCGAGGAAAAGAACTTCAAGGGATGTTCATGGCTGAAATGAACTAGCTTCTCCATTGTTCTCATGGTAGATTTGTTGGTGTGAGTAGTCATGGCCATTATATTGTTGTTTGAGTATTATTAAGCTTAAGGGGTTGATGGATGGTGTTTCGTAGGTGGAGAGGGCGTGACAGATCGTGAGAAGGATTGTGAAATTGGCTACACGAAAAGAGGGGAGGAAGGAGGACGAATCGTGTTTGGTGGGGGTGGGAGATGGTGCATCAAGTTCGAAGCCATCTGGATTTCTTTTTTAATGATGTGGGAATACAATTGATAGCGGAATTTGACTATCAATTGATAAATTCTTGGCTACAGTGGTGCGTCTACACATAGATCAAATCAGTCAAAGAAAGAACTTCAGAGAAAGTGTTTAAGTCACGATCTCGAATGAACGATTTTTTTTCCACTACCTTTAGACCAAGTATTTAGAGGCAAGCTAGTCTGGATTTTATTCAAGGGCGAAGGTACACTTGCTTCAGTGTATGCCCATGCCTACACTCGTCTTTTTTGCTAAAGTTAATTAGTTTGCAGTTTTATTTTTATTTTTATTTTTGTCGAAAGTTTGCAGGTTCATTCAATTCAAGTGTATTGAGTGTAGTATAGTCCTGTGTCATTTTTTTGCTAGGCTAGTGTTGTGTTGTGTATATGCTAATGCTTCGCACAAAAATGGTTAATTCTCTTACCAAAAAAAAAAAATGGTTAATTCTGGCTTATTAATTAGAACAATAATGACAAGGCCAAAATTATTAATTCAAATTATTACTTAAAATGGTAACACTTAATTATAAACAATATTAATATTATGTCTCACAATTTTAAAAGTACAATACTAATTTATGAACGCATATCATGTTTCACGCATCAAATACATTATCATTCAATAGCAGTACAAACTTCAAATATTATGTTTGTCATACACCAAGTTCATAATACTGAGTTGCCAAATGAGACAAGTGTATAGGTTTAAAAATAATTATTTTGAATTTTAAATTTACAGGTCTACAATTATAAATCCAAATAATTACTTAATTTTATAATAATAACTTATAAAACACTCTCTATATATGCCTCACGACATAATAATTACCCCAAATTATTTTAAAAGGAAACTAAAAACTTATAAAACACTCTTATATATATTCCATGTCACAATAATCAATCTAAATTATTGTCTTGTTTTATAACATTATCTTATAAAAATGACTATATGTCTCATGACTATAAGGGCATCACTATGGAGGAAGGGGAAGGGAGAGATGAAGCTAACGAGGTCATGTTCACAAATTAAACAATTGAAAATAATAATTGAACTTACAAAAATTATTCAAATTCATTAAAAGTGATATGTATCGTCTCTCAGAGACGAAGTCAGGCACCACGTGCCTACACTGACCCCCGGTACCCTAGTTCCGCCCCTGATTTTATTCCTCTCTCTCAAAGAGGAATCTAGAAACATTTCTTTTACGCAAAGAAAGGTAGCCGGAGTGGAGAAGAAAAAGAAAAGGAAATTGACCAGTGTTTTCACTTTTAGTTTGAAAGAAGGACTAGTCGAACATAGTTTGTCTCAGCGAAACAAAGTAGCCTTCCCAAACTACTCGGGAACCATATTAGGAATGTTTCACTCTCTTATCCTTCTCCAATAAAATAAGAAGCACTGTTGGTACGTGCTCAATGATCATTCTTCCAATTGAGCAGTGAATTTAGCCAGTTTAATTTCTAGCGCCCAGAGTTTTCCAGGTGCAAATGAATTTCGAAACTCTCTTGTAACCAGGGGTTTTATAATTAGCATTTGCAGGGATTATACAATCAGTACAGAATTGATTTAGCCATTTTTTACAACATAATCAAGTCTAAATAGCTTGACATTCCATTTGCCATCCTCAAACTAAGCTGAACTCTCATCATAACATAAGGATTGAGCTTATTCGTAGGTCTGTCAATGTAACTATTGATTGGATTACTAACCAATCTCGCTTGAGTTTACTTCCTTTAGATTGATTATCGAATGTACCAGTTGTTCTTTTCTCTTTTCTTAATGCTGACCTATCACCCTCGAGGGTAGGATGTTGTATCTTTCTTTCATGAATGAAGTTTCACTTTGACCAACAAAAAAAAAACTAAGTGAATACATCTTTTTTCCTTTTTCTTTTTAGGTGGAAATCGGTCTCTTAACTGTGGCGAAAATGATAATTTAGTCCCTTAACTTAAAATCATGTCTTTTAGTCCTTTAAGATTATAATATAGAACACCGTTAATCCTTCTCGCATTTTATTTCATGATACTTTAGGGATCAAATGGTTCATTTGAAAACATAAGTGACGAAAGTGTTAGAACACTTGTAGTTGGGGAACATTGGTGACATTTACCCGCCCCTTACACATATTGGCGGTGTTTTGGACAGCAATTTCATAACCGCCATACACTTATTATAACTGCCACCTATTGGCAAAAAATCATACATAAAAATTGCCGCCTATGTCCTTTTTTTGAATTGAATTTTTTTTTTGGGTTGAAGACAATAAGAATCTATGTATTCTAAAGATCTTATTTATTAACTTTGGAGATTAATTACATTATGTTTAATTTCGTGTAGAGACTCTACCTCTTATTTAATATTATATATTTTTTAGTTTAACATCAGTTTAGTCCCTTGCGTGTTAAAGAATGTTATTCTTTTTTAGTATGCAACAATTTTGTCTCTAAAATTTGTCTTGATGAATTTTGGGATGTGACAGCTCCAATTATAAAAAGTGCTAAAAGCTCCATATCTAGGAGTCATAAACTACAAGGTGCTCCAACATAATAACTAATGTAATTTACATGTTTGCTTCCACCCCTAATTTATGGAAGATCAACAAATTTTATTTTAGCTAATTTTTTTTAACATAGTATTAGGCCAACTCCAACGACCTTTTTATTTTATTTTTGTAGTCAAATAAGTGATTTCTTATTTTTGAAAACTCTTCTACTTCAATTTCACTCAAATTATTTACTTTTTAGTTACTTCCTATTTTATGGATGTGTTTTTATTTTCCTAAAATTGGTTTGGGTTTTTTTTTAATTTTCCATTTGGGTTTTTTTTTTTTTTTTTTTGATTTGGTTTTTCAAAAATCGAATCTTCGACTTTGGGCTTTCTTTGGCATAATTTATTTGGTTCTGTAGAAACTTTGGGGGTGTGTTTTGCACGATGTTGGCGACTTCATTTGAAGCCATGATTTGCATGAATCATGGCTTCAGCTCTCCGATGGGGGAAAAAAAAAAAAAGACCGTTGGAGAGATTCTGCAGATGTGACTCCTTATATATACTCAGGCATGCACAAAAAATAGGGGCTCCTAATTTCAGGGAGCCCCTGATAGAGGGTATATTAGAGTTTATTTTGAAGATTCATCTCGTTAAAATAGTTAGTTGCCTATATAACATCTTGAATTTATAGTAGTCCGCTTTAATGAACTATTTTTTTTCATTCAAAGGGAGGCCTAAAAGGTCATACATATAAATAAATATTGTCAGCGAAACTCAAACTCGCAACCTCTTATAAGCACTACGAGTGAAAAAAAATTCAATCTCTAACTAGGTGTCAACTAATAAAGAAACTAAGGTTCCACAAGGATTTGGTAAGCAAGTGTTCTGAAGAAACTCAAGTATGCCAACATCAACGCTCCAGAATTTGAGGAGATGCATCTACTTCAATTGTTGAAATAAAATGAAGCATGCAAAGTGAGGCAACAAATAAAGTTACTATAACGTGTACTAAGGAGGAGCGTTAGAATTAATACACTTTTCTATTATCTACACTCAAAATATTGCAAGATATATCTAGAATCATACCCTAAAAATATCATAACAAAATGAATAAGAATAACAAAAATATTGTATCGAAAATGTTTATAGAAAAATCTAAGTTAAATATCTATTTTAGGCACTACTATAAATATGTGTGTTATGCCATTTTGTAAGTTGAGCCTTAAGTGCTCTAAAACGGGAAAGTTTATAAGAGCTCTAATTTTAAAGAAGCACAAAAACTTCAAATTTAGGAGTCATGAGCAACAATAAGAGAGTTATAGGTCTCCAATAATGTTGAAGAGAAGTACTCCAACATAACAAATAATGTAATCTACATTTTTTTCTTTGTTGTTGATGAAGGAAAATCTACAAATTGTTTTATATTTAGCTTTTTAGACAATGACAGATCATAAAGTTACAAATCAAGATTTCAAGAAAGTAATGAAGTAAACATACAAGATAGAATACTAGTTTGGCACGACACAACCAGCATACATATTCAAGTCAACGACAATGACTACAAAAATTTCTAATTCAATTGCACTCAACTAGCAAATGCAGCTCTGAAGCTGAAATTGCAGCTCTGAAGCTGAAATTGGGATTGGAAAGTTAGAATTTCCAGAGCTGATTCCTGCTGACTATATGAATTCACCTGACGTGCCAAAGATGGGAAAGGAAGAAATAGCAGCAATCTTCAAAAATTATGAACACCGAATTAACGAGGCATACAAAAAGCAAGTTCATTCTAAGTCACTAATAACGCTAAGTGGAGGTGATTTCGCTGCTTGGTGGAAATTATTTTCTAAGTGTGATTTGGAGTGGCTTTTCCTGGAGATAACCCGGCTAGGTATTTTTTTTACGGAGGAAATGGCACCGATTTTGGATTTCATACCTTTCCTTGTGCAATGGCCTGCGCCACCAGCCGAAACCACTATGGTGAATGTGGATGTAGCTAGGATACTTTCTATTGAACCAAAAAATGAAGGCGACTTCTATACTTCTTTAGTAGAACGAGATAAAAGTGGTAAGTTATTATTCTCTGATGTAAGAACTGCTAGAGACACTCCTGATAGTAACCTCGCCGAACATTTGGCGATATTGTGTGGCTCGCAAAGGGGAACTAAGGTTCCACGAAAGGGTGGTTGTGCCTTCAGATAATTTGTGGGTTGTACAGGCGATAAATGACCCGACTAAATCCAAAAAGAAACGAAAGTCGGATGCAGGCAAACATATTTTGAAAATGTATCATATACAGGATCAAATTTGGGCTTTACAAAGAGAGTTCAACTCCAGCACGACTTGCTGACTTCTTGACATACGGTTTCTATGATAAACAGTATTATGATTCATGTGAGTATCATAAAAAGTTGGTTGAGCTCTTAGAAGAGGATAGGAAGGGTAGGAAATTTATTAGGGAAAAAGAATTTCAAAGATTTCTGGAGCGATATGAGAAAAAGAAGAGGGAGGAGGGGATGAGAAAAGGAAGAGGGAGGAGGGGATAATATCTGCTGCAGCATACCTTTGGGGGCGGTCATGATCTACTATAGTTTATTGTGTTTACTTTTTTGTTTGCTTAAATACCATAGCTTGTGAGAGGAAACTATATGTTATTGGAAAAAAATTCATTTGGCTGCAAAAAAAAATAAAAAATAAAAAATAAAAAAACCTAGCAAATGCTAGTGATTAAGATCTTATTTGTGGACCTTTTGCATGTAGAGGTAAGATAAAAGGAATAACTACTAAAATAAAGCTCCGAAAAAAAAAATGCTAATAATTTGGTAGCCTGACCAACCCAATATCATTCCTTTGACCTCTACCAAGACGAATTAGGATCTCTTCTACCACTATATATATGCGCTAAAATCCACCAAAACCTAACAAGAGTCAAAACGATGTCAATGGAATTACCTGAAGAGTTAATAACGTCGATCCTCTTGAGGCTGCCTATCAAGACCATCTTGCACTTCAAGAAGCACAATAGAAATTGAGAACAAAGTAATGTTGTAGACACTTGAAGGCCTGATGAACCAATCCATATGGCTACTTTCCTCCTTAAATTAGCCATAAAATTGGATTGACGCCTTCCATACAATTTGTACATGTGAACTGATTCTCTACTAGCCTAACACTCACTCTTCAATATATCTCATTTTGAAAGTATCTTTGAGTTCATTGATAA
Source organism: Ehretia macrophylla (assembly GCA_037974665.1). Taxonomy (NCBI): domain Eukaryota; kingdom Viridiplantae; phylum Streptophyta; class Magnoliopsida; order Boraginales; family Ehretiaceae; genus Ehretia; species Ehretia macrophylla. Next base: position 52,219,402 of record CM075773.1, read on the forward strand.
TAACTAGGCCCAAATAATTTAACGGATGATGGGCTGTGAAATAATACCATGGCCGAAACATAAAGCCCACAAGCTAAAACTCTATACTTGGGCCGAATATCGAACTCAAAAGCATAACCGGGCCGCGGTCCAACAAAAGACTGGGTCAATAATATAAAAAAATCATTGACTATTTTAAACACAAATCTTAACCAAATTAAGATTGAATTAATCCACTTAATAAACACACGCCTAAGAGTTTGAGTAGTGGGGGGCAGCTCCTACGTTCATCTTGGGGTAACCCTACTCCCCTCAACTGAATCACAGACACCATTCCACCTATAAAAGAACCATTCCAACACTCAAAGGAGTGTCTAAACTCTAGCTACACATAGTGACTTGCTCACTAACATTGTTATAATATGTTCATGTCCTTATAACTAACTTATGTATTGGAAGAGGACCTCATGCACCATCTTGAGCCCTTTGTTTTGCAGGTATCTAACTCGAAATCACACCTGCCTAATTCGGGAAAGTGGGCCTAACTCCACATTGGTGGCCCAACGCAAAACCGACCTTAACAACGGGTTATTTACTTAGCCATACCACATAGTTACAACTACTACAAAAGCTACAAAAAAAAAAATAGCAATGATACTACTGGAAAGGATAGTTTTAATATTTTTCGTACACGATTCTGTATAGACGTGACAAGTACAAACCCTAAGATGGAATAGACCGGATAATATGCGCAATGTCCCCTACAATATGATAAGAGAACATTCCTTTCAGAACAAAAATATCAAAACCTTTCACATCCCACACTAAATCTACGGGTTGTAATGTTTTAGGATTTAATTTCATTGATGTTAAAAATATGCGAGGCCAACCAATATGAGCAACTTAAACCACTTAATTATCTATGACAATGCCCAATAATATTTTATTTCCACGAGGGCCTAAACAGCCATCTAATATGTATATTGAAAAGCTTCAACAACTATCTAGATAAGCACATTCAACAGAGTCAAGTAACTTACATTAGGTAGTTTTAGAAGAATCAGATATGATACAATGTATAAATATCACTCAAGGTTGTATCTACATTTAGAATAATACAATCACAGTTGAGAAATCTCAATATGTTATCTGACTTTATCATGGTATCAAGAGCTACATAAAAACATAAGAGTTTACCTTCGATCCAGTCAATTTTTTTTTCCGCTTCTCTTCTTCTCTGCGCTTCCTCTGAGACCTTCGAGCTCCATTAATGGCAATTGTTATGAATTCTGATCTCTCTTCTCAGATTCCATCAGGATTAAAGCTGCTTCTTCAGAATCTTCATTCGCTAGTGCAAGTCGAATTGGATAATTCCAATTACATAATCTGGAAGGCTCAGCCGCAGGCTATCTTCCAAGCCCATCAGCTGCATGATCAGATCACTGGAGCATCACCATTGTACACACAAGCTAATCTAATCTCATATAACAATGGCAGTTCTACTCCTAATCCTACCTATCAATCATGGAGCTTGATCGTGATCAACATCTCAAATCCTTTCTCTTTGCATCTATTAGCCCTCAGGTACTTTCTCAAGTACTTCATCTCACTACTACTTCAATCTATAAAACTCTTGAAAAAAGGTTCAATTCCTTGTCGCGGTCTCATATTCATCAACTTAAGAAGCGTTTGTGTACAATCACCAAAGGCTCACAGTCAATGCAAGCTTATCTCAAAGAAATTTTAGTAATGGAGGTAATCAAAGAGGTCAAGGTCGCAATTCTAGAGGTGGCAGAAATAATCACAGAAGAAGCTTTAAAACACTCGAAAAGGCCGATCATGATAGGAACACATGTCATTTTACAATTGTCTAATACCACAGAAGATAAGTAAACAAAATCTGAGGAAAAGATGTATAAAGGCCAAACACATACCTTAATGGTACAAGATACAGATTCATAATCTCGCCTGTTATTAGTACTTCTCTCAGAGTTTCATATTCATCAATCATACCTAGTACGTACAGGATCGCAATAAATGACGATCCTTTCCATACAACAGGACAGAGAATATACGTTCTACGTACAATCCGGGTTCCTAAACCAGAAAATATGGTTTGGAACTGCAAAACGTTGGATAATATTTCACAAACATATGCTGAGACTGAAATGCTCAGCTTTCACAAATTTTAACAACATGCTATGTAGGATTAAGGATCTGCTGTTACTAAGTTAGGCTAAGTCACTAAGAATCATCGAGCAAGAATTCGGCTAAAACTTCATTGGCCACTCTGTACGGGCTCTTCTTGCCCCGAATATTGAGTATCCTTGCTGGGATGATCATTCCTATTGGGCCTGGGATCTTTGTGCCCGGGAACTTCACCGAGCCTCTCCTGCAAATCATATTAGATTATACAATCAGAAAATATAGTTTGAAATTATTGGTGAACCCAAAGCTACCATTAGAGTGCTTCATAACCAAATATATATCAACAAGACTTTTACATGCTGTAAGAATATAACCAATTTCCCAGAAACGTCTTAACAACAATCAAGTAGAAAGACAACACTACTCTTTATAACAATTCAATATAACACTTACAAGATAATTGTCCCACCGTGCGCTCTCTAGATTAGAGCTTCAATGGCTTCTGGACTTACAAGAAGAATACAAGAAAGAAAGACTAACTTAGGATTGTGTTTGGAATTGTGTTGTGGATGAAAATGATGAACTAATGCATGCCTATTTATAGAATTCAGCTAGCCCGCCATAGGAGACTTTCCTATCAAACATTTCAATCTTGGTTGGCTTTACCAACCATGTTCAAAGTATTAGCCACCCATATTTATCACATGGGTGGCTACAATTGACCACATGGGTGGTTAGCATCCAAGTCAACTTCTAGGAAGTTTCCTTTAGTCAAATTGGCTAACTTTAGCATTGCATCAACCCGACGTCATCTTAGGTAATTCCAAATTCCCGAACTTCTTTCTTGTAGCCATCGCGATCTCTTTTGACCTCATCGACGTTTAAGTCGGAATCATTAATTTATGCTACCATATAATTAACGATACTTATTATGAAGAGGTGGATATTGACATATATCAACACCCCCCCTCAATGTTCACCTCATGTTGACTAAACTATTGGGCCAACACCCAATGTTTGAAGATGCTTGCTCAATTGGACGCTCCCTAACGCTTTAGTGAAGATATCTGCACAATTATCTTCTGTAGGGCAGTACTCCATGTAGATTTCACCTTCCTCGATCAGTTCCCTCACATAGTGATACTGAATCTCTATGTGTTTTGTTCTAGCATGAAATACCGGATTCTTTGACATGGCTATACAACTCTGACTGTCACATTTCAACATTGTTGCTTCCTCTATTGGAATGCCAATATCAATCATGATGCGTCGTAGCCAAACAGCTTCACAGGATGCTACACAAGCAGCCTTGTATTCTGCCTCCGTTGATGAAAGTGCAACGGTGGGTTGCTTCTTACTAGCCCATGAGATGATTCCACCACCGAATGTGAATACGTAACCTGTAACAGATTTTCTTGAGTCAATGTCACCAGCCCAGTCTGAGTCACAGTACCCAGATAAAGTATCTCCAGACTTGTATGATATCCCATACTCCAACGTGCCTTTGAGATATTTGAGGATCCGCATCCCTGCTTGCCAGTGACTTTGTTTCGGTTTATTTGAAAACCGACTGAGAACTCCCACAGCATAACTAATATCAGGTCTTGTGTTACAAAGGAAGATTAAACTTCCCACCAATCTTCTGTAGAGCTTGTTATCAACTTGTTCTGAAGGATCGTCAATTGATAACTTTGTATTCACTTCCATCGGGGTGACAACTGATTTGCACTCGGACATACCAAATGCAATCAGAAGCTCACGAACATATCGTTGCTGCGAGATGAAGATAGTATGAGGTTTTTGCCATACCTCGATTCCCAAGCAATAATGAAGAAGACCAAGATTTGTCATTTCAAATTCTTGGCTCAACCATTCTTGCGTCTTCCGAATATTATCTTCATGGTCACCAGTGATTACAAGATCATCCACATATAGGACTACAATTACTTTCTTTCCTTGTTCACTTAGAACATACAAGTTGGCCTCTGATTTGCTTCTACAGAAACCATGTTGCAAGAAAAAAGAGTCTATACGTTTGTACCAAGCTCGTGGTGCTTGCTTTAACCCATATAAAGCCTTTTTCAATTTGCAGACTTTTTCTTCTTCACCTGGTATTTGGAAGCCAGGGGGTTGTGCAACGTAGACTTCTTCTTCAAGTTGCCCATTAAGAAAAGCTGACTTGACATCCATTTGATGTACAATCCATTCATAATGCGCGGCAGCTGCAACAACTAGCCTGATTGTTGACATTTTTGCTGTTGGAGCAAAGGTTTCATATACATCGAAACCTTCGACTTGCGAAAATCCTTGTGCTACAAGGCGTGCCTTGTATTTTTCAAGACTTCCATCTGCCTTGTACTTCACTTTCCAGATCCATTTGGTGCCGATAATTTTTCTATTCGGTGGCTTTTCAACGATCTCCCAAGTATCATTTTTCATGATACTATCATACTCGGCTTGCATAGCTGCTCTCCAATTTGGATCTGACATGGCTTCCTCCACAGTTACCGGTTCTTTTACCGTCTTGATGATTTGGGTCATCAAAGCCATGTTTACTAGTTGTTGTCCTGATCTGTTCTGCTCCTCTATTCTCTTTGATCGTTTTAGTCCATCAGGACGTGGACTATCATCAGTAATTCCTGGATTTCTTCCATCAAAGAGCTGTTGGAACCACTTCGGTTGTGGCTTCCTTGTGGGTACAACAGGTTGGTCTTCAGTCTCCTCATCATTAGAGACTTCTTCATTGTTCAACGGTCGTTGTTCAGGCACTTGGTGGATTACTTCATTAGTTGATGACGAAATGGCAGGACCGCTATCCTCCATTGAGTGTGGTCGCTCATTAAACACCACATCTCGGCTTATGATCACCTTCTTGGCCTCTACATCATAGAGTCTGTATGCTTTAGACTCTTCACTATATCCCAAGAAAATGCCCTTCTTGCTCTTGTCATCCAATTTCTTTCGATTTTCATTTGGAATGTGTACAAAACATTCACACCCAAATTTTCTTAAATGAGACACAGAAGGTTTCGTACCATAATAAGCCTCATTAGGAGTCTTATCGTTGAGTGCCCTGGTTGAGCACCGATTGAGGATGTATACCGCTGTGTTGACTGCTTCAGCCCAGAATGTGTTAGGTAGGCCAGCACCTTTCAACATGCATCGAGCCATTTCTACAATTGTTCGATTTCTTCGTTCCACAACTCCATTTTGTTGTGGTGTGTATGGAGCAGTCAATTGGCGCTTAATCCCAAGCTTGTTGCAGTAGTTGGTGAACTCTGTAGAACAGAATTCCCCCCCACGATCGGTACGAAGTTTCTTCAACTGAGTTGTGTTCTCATTTGTCATAAGTTTGTGCCACACTTTAAACTTTTCAAGAGCATCAGCCTTGTCCCGAAGGAAGTACACCCACATCTTCCTACTATAATCGTCGACTAACAGCATAAAGTAGGAAGATCCTCCCAACGCCGTCGTAGTCATTTTTCCGCAGAGGTCAGCATGTACCAACTCTAGAGGAGCCTTTGATCGGTTATGACTCTCTTTGAGAAATGACTGTCTATGTTACTTGCCCAGCATACAAGCTTCACATGGTCCTTCAATTTCTTCAATTGAAGGCAAGTCGGCCACCATCTTCTTCTTTTGCATTTCCTTTAACACAGGATAGGAAATGTGCCCGAACCTTTCATGCCAAAGTTGACTTGTTTTGGCATCCACGACAGCAGAAAGAGAGCTGGTTTCGTAAAGATTATTTTTGCGAATACCTTTACTTACGATATTTTGATCCTTGTCAAGAATCAAAGCTTCCGTCTTCTTGAACCGCACTTCTAGATCATTATCTGTAATAGCAGCTACAGATAGCAAATTTCTGGTGATCTGGGGTACAAAGAGTACGTTGGACAGCTTCTTGCTTCCTCCATCTTGAGACACGAGCGAGATGGTTCCAGTGCCCTCAACAGGACACCTCGCATTATTCCCGACGACAACATTCATTGGTTCTTGTAGAGGTTTTATGGAGTCATATAACTCCTTCTTGCTGGTCATGTGTCGGGAAGCTCCACTATCTAACACCCATGCACTTGTTTGATGTACATGTGCGCTAGTACACGTTTCCTCCGATACATCTGTTACAGTAAACAGATGCACTTCCGTTTCAGCCGTATTGGCAGATTCTTTATTTCTCCAATTTGGCTTTAAAGTTCCGTTCTTCTCGTCATGGATTCGTTTCCTGCAATCTTTGACAGCATGACCTTTCTTATTGCAGTAGTAGCACGATCCAGAGAACGTTTTCTTCTTTGCTTTCTTCTTTTCTTCTTGGTTACTCCTCCCCTTGGCTGTAAAGGCAGAGTCAATTTAATTTTCTCTGCTCCTCAGCCTCATCTCCTCCTCCATCAACATGGCAGTGAATTCTTCAAACGTCAAAGGAGGAATGCGAACTTGTGTATTGAGTGCTGTCACAAGGCCGTCAAATTTTGGAGGCAACACTCTAATGCACCTTCGAGCTAGTTCCTCGGTTGATTTGGCAATACCAACTGCAGCCATTTGATCACGTAGGTTTTTCATCCTACTGATAAATGACTCAACTGCTTCATCTTCACTTAATCTCTCAGCAGCTAACTGATTCTCCAAGTTTTGAATGCGAGTCTGGTTCCTTGTTTCATACTGATTTCTCAGTATGTTCCAAGCTTCAGTTGCCTTGGTTGTGTGTTGAATTAGAGTAAGGACAGAATCCTGAACACTTGTTACAATTGCACAAAGTGCATCAGCATTTCGTCTCCTCCATTCTTTGACAAGCTGAGGATCTGGAGGTGTGACCTTTTTTGTGTCATCTTCAGCACGGACTGCAACTGGTTCTACATCTGTGCCTAACACTGTATCAAGGAGTTCGTAGGAGTCCAGAACTGTAGTGATTTTGAACTTCCACAAAAGATAGTTCGTGCCATCAAGTTTTCCTTCTGTGAAGGTAGGGGGACGGATACGAATTGTCGGTACTAAACCAGAACTAGAACTGGTAGAAGAAGAACTAGCACCTTGAGTAGTCATAGTTGTTGAGCTTTACTAGACAAGATTGTTGTTAAGAGCCCCTTAAGCTCTTGATACCATGTAAGAATATAACCAATTTCCCAGAAACGTCTTAACAACAATCAAGTAGAAAGACAACACTACTCTTTATAACAATTCAATATAACACTTACAAGATAATTGTCCCACCGTGCGCTCTCTAGATTAGAGCTTCAATGGCTTCTGGACTTACAAGAAGAATACAAGAAAGAAAGACTAACTTAGGATTGTGTTTGGAATTGTGTTGTGGATGAAAATGATGAACTAATGCATGCCTATTTATAGAATTCAGCTAGCCCGCCATAGGAGACTTTCCTATCAAACATTTCAATCTTGGTTGGCTTTACCAACCATGTTCAAAGTATTAACCACCCATATTTATCACATGGGTGGCTACAATTGACCACATGGGTGGCTAGCATCCAAGTCAACTTCTAGGAAGTTTCCTTTGGTCAAATTGGCTAACTTTAGCATTGCATCAACCCGACGTCATCTTAGGTAATTCCAAATTCCCGAACTTCTTTCTTGTAGCCATCGCGATCTCTTTTGACCTCATCGACGTTTAAGTCGGAATCATTAATTTATGCTACCATATAATTAACGATACTTATTATGAAGAGGTGGATATTGACATATATCAACACATGCATCATAGCCAAATATATATCAACAAGACGCTTCCAAAGGCACAAATAAAGCAAGCAACTAACTGATTTCTTCACAGCAGGAAACTGAATATTTGGAGCAAGTCTAAAAGATTTTCGAGGAATACCTTAAGAGTTTCATTTTGAGCAAGAAGCTGCTCATATTCGCTCCTCAACCGATTCACTTCTGCTTTAAGAGAGGCATTTTCTTCTTTTAAAGATTCAGCACGCTGACCCAATTCATCGCATTCTGCCTGATCATGTATAGCAGAAACAGAATCAGGGATCAATCCCAAAAAAAAGTTCACAGAAAATAAAATTGGCAGGGATCATTTCATACCTGCTTCCGCAATCTTGACCGGCGAGCAGATTCCCTGTTTGACTGCTTTCTCCTCTGTCTCTTAAGTTCCCTTTCATCCTGAACTCGAAAACATATAGCAATCAGACAACCTTATGACCGTAAGAATGCTCCCATACAGACAAAAGATTGACACGTTTGAATGTTGGTGCCCAAATCCTAACAAGAATCAATTCAAAAAGGAGAGATGGGGTAATCGCCAAAGTTGAAGTGCGAGAGTGATGAAGAGATTGGAATAAAACCCAAATAAAATCATAGTAAGAAGAGGGAATAACCAAAGTAAAACTGGGGAGTGAAAGTGCAGATACTGTGACAGTGAGACCATCACAAAAGAGGTGGACAACACGGTAATCCCGTTATGAAAGCAAGAAATCTTATTCTGAATTGCAAACTATCGATCATGTGACTGAACCTCCCAACTCCAAAGAACATTAAATAGTAAGCACCAGAGAGATTCATGGACAGGAGTTACATAAATCTCAAGAAAAGAGCCTCTATAGTGATTGAGAGATTTCTGGTCTTGAGCCTCAACTTGGTTAACATATTAAATATCTTATATCTAGTCCACTACTCTTTCGTTTTCCAATCGAGGTATTGAAATTCAAGAAGTAAAATTCAAACAAATAGAAACAAGTAATCATCATACAGGCATCTGCCCACCTTCTGGGTCAAACACCTGAATCTCATATATTCATGAACAATGCTACCATGGTTGATTACCGCAAGGTTCTCACAAAGCTCAGATGTGTATCATATTAAATCAAAATGGTGAACAACTAACAATAACACAAAAGAAGGAGAAATGAACTTGTACCCATATCTGCGATTGAAAGCCATCCCGAGATCCAGCAGTTACCATTCCTCCTGCAACTGGAGCAGAATGTACCTTGCCATGAATTGCAGGAATAGCTGGAGTGGCAGCTCCCCAATAGTCCATGCCAATATTCAAATTCGTTGTGGGACCATGAGCACCTCCTGGAGCCCCAGATGCTGTAATTGGCACGATAGCCATAGTCTGCTTCACCATTGAATGAGGTACATTAGGTCCTCCGTTTTGAGAAACATGGGCCACACTGCCATTTTGAGATGCTCCAGCTGTAGTATGGACATCATAATGCTGTTCCATTAGTAAAATGCACTGCCAAAATGTTGACTGGTAATGGAAGAACACCATGTACCTGAATCTTGCCTGCCTCCTGACTTCGTTTGTGACTCCTGCTCAAAATAGAAAATACAAAAATAAGAGGCAACTACCAAAAAAAACATATATCCAAACTATCTCAAACAGTTCTCCCTCATCTTATCCTCTATCGAGGCCACCCTGACTTTCCCTCGTATCTCCTCCTTTCTAATTTTGCCTATCCTAGTATTGTCACACATCCATCTCAACATTCTCATTTCAGCCATTAACATCTTTTGAACATGTAGGTATTAAACTGCCCATAGGCGGAAGCACAAAAGATTTAAATTTTGTGCAATTCTTTGCTCTTTATCAGAAGCCAACATTCATCTTGATGCTCAAGGAAACAAATTCTTTCATTTCTATTGTCTGTGTCAGGGAAAGTGGTGATACATTAGAGGCAGTCATGTGACTGAAGTATACACGAGGTCTCTGTATCTAGATATAAGTAATGCAAAGAGACTTCAATTCTTCTCCATTTTAAAAGCAATCTTTATCCAAGAAATCACCATAACCAGATAATTAATAGTTTTATGAATATTGAATAAAGAGTATGGGCAGCATCATGCATTTAAAATTTGTAACGACTCTGGAGTAATAATCACTGATGAGCCTCTACTAGTAGATGGATGGCCAAACAGATGAAACATGCACAACATAACAATTCAAATCTTGATAATGTGGATAAAAATTGAAAGGATAGGGGTCTATTAATTTGTGGCCACATTCTAAAGACATCATCCAAATCAATTAGTCTGACCAGAAGATAGAAAACGAATCAATTAGATCAATGACAATGAAAGCTACTTCTACATTGTAAGGTACCTACATTTTGAGAGTTTGCATCACTTCCATCACTTGAGCCTTCACTTCCACTCTCCGCACTGCAAATCCAACATTAACAATGGATTGCAACATTAATTGATTAAATAGCTCAACTTTATGACGGTTTATTAAAATGAAAATGAGGCAAAAAGTTATTTAATAAGGAAGCTCTTCCAAGCCAAGCTGCACATTTAACCTCAAAAAGAACCCCACAATGATACTAATAAGTTCAAAAGAGGTCTGAAATATGATCAAATTCCACAAGGCAATAGATACCATCCCCCAAAGCCAGAACTTTACATTGAACTTATATGCTGGTGGATATATCTTAACTCTTACTGTAAGTTTATTTAACTGTGACCATACAACAAATCAGTCTTAGACATCATCATACCTCTTAGAATAAGCTCCATTGGCAGATGCTCCTGATGTTTTACCAGGTTCATTATCCTTCCTAGTGATCATATTTAAACTGCCCAGACTTCCCTTAGATCGTTTTATGGGAAGCTTTTCCTTCCCTTCAGATGGCTTACCATCCACTTCCGTGTTTCCAGGATTAACCTGCAGAAATTATTGCATGTCATCTCTATTTTCCTGGGCAAAAGCAGTATATAAACAAATCTAAGGGGAGGGGGGAGGCAGGCTCGAAGAACATATTCGGCATAGAATACTCACAGAAGGTTCAGCAATGCCATTTGGAGAAGGCATTGCAAAAGGACTGAATGGATAAGACCCCTGGATAGAGTACACAGCACAAAAGATAAGAGGCAACAAAAGGATGGCAAAACTTTTTGGCAGACCAACCATAAGATGATCATAAAAAAGATACCGGAGGAATAGATGGATGGGCATATATCCCACCATGGGGATACATAGCAACATATGGATGTGGTGGAGTACCATAGGGTGGCATAAGATGCTGCAATACAAGCAAAAAGTTTACAATGTTAAAGAACTGCTGGCCAGAAACTAAGTAGCATTAATTATATATGGCATCTTATATTAATTTTGCATTCTTTCCCAGAGACTTAAGGTAACAAAATCTCACAACAAATATACCTACCTCTTTTACAGCCACTGAAGTTCAAAAAGCCAAGTTAGTTCCTAGTTGCTTACGTGCATAGAGAAACTAGCAACAACACAGGTTTTGTTCGGTAGCAGAAAAGTGGAGGGAGAAAAAGGGAAATTTTAAGTCTCTCTTTGGTAATTCAATCAGTTAAGGAAGTATGAATTAAGAATTTGAAAGTTGGATAAATACTCAAATTTGCCCTCTTTTACAATTCGAAATTGGGGGCTCTTTTTATGGGACAAAGGTAACTCTGGAAAGTGGAACAAAAAATACAACCAACTTAGGACGTGGACTCTTTTTTGCAACAAATGGAAGAGGAAGGAGGAGTTAATTTTGGGACAGACGGAGTAATAGAATTCAACATTTATAAGATCATCCGACTTCAGCTGATGTTCTAACCTCCACTGAATTGCAATCTAGACTTTGTAACACTCACCAAAAACCAAGGCTATCAATTGATTTCACCTAAAAAATTTCTCAACCATGATTTACAGATAAAATTTAGAAGGTTGAACAACAATATGTGATATATAACTTCCCAAAACTAAACTAAAATAAGATCTATATACCTGAACCCCCCACATATAGGGGTGTGCTTGAGGGCTTGATGCCAAGAACCCATGAGGCGGCATAGGAGAATAAGCCTGCAGAATGAGAAAGTCATTCTTTATTGACTACCAATGAAATAGTGAGGATTCAAAAAGGCCATAAGCATTTATTGAGAAAATCAAACCTGAAACCCAGACCAGTCCGGATTGACTGTGCCAGGATTTGTAGAAGGAGGCTGCTCCTGACCAATGTCAAAACCACAGCAGATGCAAAACAAAGAAAATCAAGAGAGAGCCAATATTGAATTCTGTAGAAAATGTTTTCACTCTATTAAGCACCATACCTGCGATGTAGGAGTCTTCGGCTCCTTTGCTTCCTTTGTCTCTTTCGAGGATTTATCCATCTCACTACTACCCATGGTTTAACTGCACCATGTACTCACAACCCTTCAAACCATCCTGGTATATCCGCTTGTTAAGTCGAGTATAATAAAAAATGTGTATATTATTTTACACCAAAAGCAAACATGTACACATAGAGTCCATATCCATGCCCCAAATGAAGCACCCAAATATCCAAAAGGGTCTATGTGATGCCACAAAAATGAAAAAAAATTGCCAAAATCTTCAAAATTCATCAAACAATTAGAAAACAATCAGACTGCTTTCACTAACGATCCAATTGAACCAATAATCAAGAAGAAAATTGAAACACACCAATAATAAATTCAGACAAGAAATGCTGAACCCTATAAGTGAATAAACGCCGGCACCTATAAACATCTATATACAGAGATACACACCGACATATTTGCACATATTGATACTTTTTTTGTAGTTTAGAACTATGAAAAAAAACTTGAAAACATCTAAACATTCTCAGAATTTATCAGAGCAGACATGTATGAATGCTTGTGCATGCACACACACCCCCCCAAGTGTAGCAAATTCATCAAACTTCATAAAATTGTTAAACGAAATCAGACTGCTTTGTCATATAAGAGTTTAAATAAACCCAATAATCCAAACTTTACTTTTGATTAGTAAGCACATTAAACCCTACGGTATTGTAATAATCTAATAAGTCCAACAGTAAGAATAAAATTTCCTGCTCTTTCCGGACACAAAGGCAATGAACCACATTTTTTTTAATCAACAGTGTTAATAGATTATTATGACAGCAGACAGCTAGTAAAGAGTCTAACTTGTAACATCGCCAAAACACGAAAGCACTTTTTGCGCTTTTCTAAGACCAATAATCAAGAAAACATTATCTACCCATTAAGTTACCACCAATGATAAATTCAAAACAAGAAATTCTAAACCCTGAACACAAACACAGCAACAGAGACACCAAAACTTGCACACACACACACACACACACACACACACACACACACATACACACACACAAAGCAGATAGCAATTCTGCTCATCCAAGCTTATACGTATGCAAATTAGCTATGTCACACTAAAAAAAATATAAAAATTTCACAAAAAAAAGGAAATTAAAATAAGCTTAAGCAAAATTAATAAAGCCTTCAGCTTAATTAATTAAATTACCGTGAAAACACAAGCTCCAAAATCAGTAAATCTGAACCCGGTGAGTCAACTCAGCAAACAACAGCTCAAATTCACACTTTCTCCGAATTTTTACTCCAAATATATATATAGATGTATCTATATGTATGTATTATTTATTATTTATATGTATATATATAAGTGTATATATGTGTATAATAGCAATAGAATAGTGAAATTTTAGGGCAAAATTTGGGGAATTAATAAAAGGGGGAAAAATAGAAATGGGAAAAAAATTTAGAGAGAGAAAGCTTAGGAGTGAGAGATCGTCGAGACACGGTTGTGTCGCTGTTCCGAGGATTTGCAGAGAGAGAGAGAGAGAGATGGTTTCACGGCCGTGGATTTCAATGGGTTGATTAGATTGGGACGTGGACTGATTTGGACGGCTCAGATTTGCCAGCGTGTGGACTTATATGTGCGCTGGACACTCGATGCGTCTTTATTTTGGCGAATTATTTTTTCTTTTTTATAAAAGTCTCTTAATGAGAAATTTGGATAATGACGAATTTTTAACTTTTAGTAATTTGGTTAATTATTTTCTAAATGAGAATCATAATATTACGAGAGATTAAACCGATGATGCAGTTATAATTTATAAAGTGGGATATTTGGACAAATGCTACTTATTATTTTTTTAAAATTTTAAATTTGTCTTTATTAGTTAAAATTAATCACTTTACTTCCGATTATTTCTCAAAAATTTTAAATATTTTCTTATTATTCAAAATTAACCAATTTAGTCTCCGTTGCTACCTTTAATAATATGTTAAAAGTTTGAGTATGTTTGTTTGGAAAAAAAAAAAGAGCAAGAAGAATCTTACAAGTGTGGATTAGAAAATTAACATAAAAATTAGAGACTAAGAGTGCAAGGAAATTCAAAGATTTATCTATTTTTTAGTATTAATAGAATAAAAGAACTATTTTGGAAAAGAGTATGGAACTTTTTTCACGTCAAATGCAGTACATCATATGTTTAATATATTTATCATACAAATTCACTCAAAGAATTAGTAGTTTAATAAGGTATACATAAAAATAAACTCATATATAGATATAGTTTTTTAAAAATTATGTGTCCCCCAATGAGTATTTACTAATTGTTTTTTTGGCTGAATTTGTATTTACTAATTGTATTTGGTCACTATTTCCAATTCAATAAGTTTGTATACAAATGTCAATTCCACATTTCACCTTCTTCAAAACCAATGAGCAGGGGCGACAATTCTCACTCGTCTAAATTTCTTTTTGAAAATATGTGTATTTTTAAAATATTTATAATATAAAAAAATAATTTAACTTCTATTTAAAAAAATATTTATATATAAATATTAAATTGAGCGTTTTAATATCCACTAAACATGATTCTTGGATCCATCCTGTCCAAAACCTTTATGGACTCAAATTATCAAATAAAAACACATAGAAAGTATAAAGTCCATTCCTTTTCTTTACCATAACCCACCACTTGCCTATATTGCAATTCCGTGTAAGTTCACAAGAGCTCCTTATTGGTCAGCAGCTTTACCAAACCCCACTACACTAAACCCACTGCAACCATTGTCAACATATAACTTTGTTGCACAAGCAAAGTACACGTTCAAATCGATGTACTATCGTTACTATTATTATTCGATTTTTGACTAACATAAAATAATGTTAAGTACGTTTTTGCATCACAAAATACATGAATTATAATTGTAAAGTAGATTTAATTTTGCTGTTACATGTTACATATGCTAGTCCCAATAGCAGAATGTAGCCGATGAGTAGATTTTGAGCAAACTTTAGGCACAAACATACTTGTGAAGAATAGTATAAAAAATATAGAGGATAAATACAATTACTATATGATAGTTACTAAAGTGCACTAATTGGCCCAATGTGCCACCAAATTTATAGTCTTTAGCTCAAGGAGACCCATAGATGGACTCTCGGCACCAAATCAATCGCAGTGGCTCGGTACAACCTTTCATCTAACTTGGCAAGCTAACAACTTACAATTGTTAAATTGCATGTTACATGTTACTTGTTGAGTGCAAATTATTCGTGAGATTTTTAAAACTAGCATATCACATTAGGTAAATACATTAAAAATAACCAATGTAAATGATTTGAAATGACTCGCTGCATAATTTACTTACAATATAGATGGTGCACGTTAATTCACACTAGTCATAATTGCATCTAATTTGGCTTAAGACCTTCAAACTAAGCATATGTATATAGAAGAATTGGTGCATACTGCTCTACGTTGATCCTCAATTGTCTTCATCTAGCTCTAATATTATTTGTCACGAATCAAACATAAATCACTTTACGATCTCATAAAATATTTATAGCATTTCTATTTATTAAATTATCACGGTACGTACATTCTAAAATACTTATTAAATTATTACAATAAAATTTATTTTAATGCAACACTTTACTGCACAACTTCCGACAAAATTAAAAAACCGAAAAAATTAAAAAAACCGGGAGTTTTTGCGGTTTACCAAGTACATTTAGCCCTAACTTATAAATACAACCAGATTACAAATCAACCCCAAAACATACGCAGGGTTTTAAGCTCTCTGCTTCTTCTCCTCTCTGCTTTCAGCTTCCACCAAAAATGGCGGACAAAAAACAAACCCCAAAATCCCAAAACAATGAAAAATCAAAAGAAAAAGAAGAACAAGAAGAACAAGAAGAACCATTACAAGCCCTTAGGCTCAAAGCATTAGCAGAACAAAAATACACATCAGGCGACTTGACCTCAGCGCTCAAATACGCCAAACGGGCCCACAATCTCCGGCCCAACCTCGCCGGCGTCTCCGAAATGCTCACCGCCTTCAACATCCTCAGCACGGCCAGGCAAGCCCCAGTTGATAATTATTACAAATTTCTTCAAGTTGAACGGTTCTCACATATAAATACGATAAAGAAACAGTACAAAAAGCTGGCTTTGATACTGCATCCTGATAAGAACCCATTTGTCGCGTCGGAGGAGGCGTTCAAGTTAGTAGGGGAAGCGTTTAGGGTGTTGTCGGATAAGGTTAAGAGGAAAGAGTATGATATGAAGCTTAGGATTAGTATGCAGGCTGAGGCGGTGGGGCTGGTGGAAGAGGGGGAGGGGGTGGACACGTTTTGGACAGCGTGTTCGACTTGTAGGTTGTTGCATAAGTTTGAGAGGAAGTATTTGGGGCATAATTTGGTTTGTCCTAGTTGTAAGAAGAGTTCTAAGGCTTTTGAGGTTTCGGAAAATGTAAAGGAGGGGGAGGGGGAGGAGGAGGAGGAGGATAGTGGGGTAGGGCAGATGAGGGGAAGTGCTCGGGTTAGGGAAAGGAAAGGTGGGAAGTTGAGGGATTCAGAAAAGGGGTTATCAGAGGGGAAGAGGAAGATTGATAGTGTTGGCGAGGTTTCAGAGAGGTCAAAAGGGAAAATGGCGAAAACTATGGGTGGAAATGAGGGTAAGAGTGAGGATCTGAGGCCAAAGGAGGTGGAAAAGGGTAATTATGAGGGTGCCGGTGGGGATGCGGAGAGTGGTGGTATGATTGGGGGGTTGAGATTGAGGAGTGGGAAGAAAGTCAGAGTTGGGGGTGAGGTGGAGGAGAGGACGAGAACAAAGAGAGGGAACGTCGGGGAAGAGGAAATGATGACATTAGCAGAAATGCAAACGATAGCAAAAAGAAAGTTGAGTGAGGGGAAGATGAAGGTGAAGGGAAAGGAAAAGGAAAGAGAAGAGGTGAAGGTGAAGGTGAAGGTGAAGGGAAAGGAAAAGGAAGGAGAAGAGGTGAAGGTGAAGGTGAAGGGAAAGGAAAAGAAAGGGGAAGAGGTAAAGGAGAAAGAGAAGGAAAAGGAAGAGGAGAAGGGGAAGGAGAAAGAGAAGGAAAAGGAAGAGGAGAAGGGGAAGGAGAAAGAGAAGGAAAAGGAGGAGGAGAGGGGGAAGGAGATAGACAAGGAGGAGGAGAGGCGGAAGGAGAAAGAGAAGGTTCAGGAGGAGGAGAGGGAGAAGGAGATAGACAAGGAAATTGGAGAGGGGGAGATAGCTGTGGTGAAGATGAAGGAGAAGAGAGAGACACAAGGGATTTCAAAGAATGAAAACTTGGGAGTTGTTAAAAGAAGGGCTTCAGAGACTTCGGCAATTGAGAAAGAGAAGGAACTGGAGGAGATAAGAGGGAAGGAGACAGAGAAGGAGGAGGAGAGGCGGAAGGAGAAAGAGAAGGTTCAGGAGGATGAGAGGGAAAAGGAGAAAGCGAAGGAAATTGGAGAAGGGGAGTCAGAGGAGGAGATGGCTATGGTGAAGATGAAGGAGAAGAGAGAGACACGAGGGATTTCAAAGAATGAAAACGTGGGAGTTGTTAAAAGAAGAGCTTCAGAGACTTTGGGAATTGAGAAAGAGAAGGAACTGGAGGACCTAAAGGTGAACGAGAAGGAGAAGGAATGGAAAGAGGGTATGGAGAAGGAGAGGGAATGGAAAGAGGGTACGGAGAAGGAGAAAGAGAATGGAGCAGAGAGAGAGAAGGAGAAGGAAATGGCCATGGTGAAGGTAAGGGAGAAGAGGGAGAGACGAAAGACTTGGAAGCTTGAGAGCTTAGAAGTTGAGAAAAGAAGGGAGGAGAAGATGAAAGAGAGGGAGAGGGAGGAGGAAACAGAAACAAGTATAGTAAATGTGAAGGAGATGAGGGATAGACGAAAGACTTCAAAAATTGAGAGCTTAAAGGTCATGAAAAGGAGGAAGGAGAAAGAGACAGAAAAGGAAATGGAGAAGGAGATGGAAAAGGAAACAGAAACAATTATGATAAAGGTGAAAGAGAAAAGGGATAGACGAAAGACTTCAAAGAATGAGAGCTTGGAGGTCATGAAAACAAGGGCTTTAAAGAGTGGGAATATGGAGGTTAAGAAGCATAAAGAATCAAGGCAGAGTAGCTTGGAGATAGTTGCGCTAGAAGATTCAGATTTCTATGATTTTGGTAAGGATAGGTTGGGAAGGAATTTTAAGAAAGGACAAGTGTGGGCTCTTTATGATGATGATGATGGAATGCCAAGGCATTATGCTGTAATTGATGAAGTTGTTTCAGTGAATCCTTTCGAGTTGAGATTAAATTGGTTAGAGTTTCAAAGTAATGGGGATGAGGCACTGATTTCGTGGGAGAAATTGGGTTTTCGCATCTCTTGTGGGAGGTTTAAGGTCTCTACAAGTATTGTGGTCAAATCTCTGAAAATATTTTCACATGTTGCAGATTGTGAAAGAGCAGCTAGAGAGGTGTATAGGATCTATCCCAAGAAGGGGTCGGTATGGGCTATTTATAATGAAAATGCTTTGGATGCTGGAGGAAGGAATTTGACGGTGAAGAATAAGAGATGTTATGATATTGTTGTATTTCTGACTACATACAGCGAGATGCATGGATTGAGTATGGCATACCTTGAGAAAGTTGATGGATTCAGGACGGTTTTCCAGAGAAGAGAGATTGGGGCTCATGCTATCAGATGGCTCGAAAAAGAAGATTATAGGCTGTTTTCTCACCAAATTCCTGCGAGGAAGCTTTCTGGGGAAGAGACATCAGGCCTTCCGAAAGACTGTTGGGAACTTGATCCTGCTTCTATTCCTCCCGAATCGCTTACTATTGGTTGGAAAACATAGAATCTTCCTGCTCAGTGGGAGAAAGAAAATAGTGAATGATAGTTCTTTGTTCCCATTTCCCAGTGAAAAATGGTATACTTTTAGGTAAATATGTTTCTTTTGTAAATTGAAACTATAGACAAGACTCAATTCTGATGATGGTGCATCATATTTGAGTAGAACAAATTCATTATCATATCTAGAGAAAAATGAGCAAATACAACCTTACTGTTGTAGGATAATGACTTGCGCGTTTTGTGATGTATTGATGCTTGTTATAGGCTTCTATTCTTTTAATTGGATAACAAGATATAGATCCGTTCTTGAATGCTCTGACTATTATCTTTTATTATCCACCTGGAAACTCCATAGTAAAGTTCAAGAAGTGTATGGATTGCATCTTTGTGAGTATTTATCTACTCTTAAGGTTGTAGATTGCGGAGAAGTGTATTGTTGAGCAAACACAACTGCAATATTTATGAGAATGTATTATGCCATGGTAAGGTTGTATTCAAACTACCAAATCGGTGTGATAAGTTATTCCACCCTTTTAGGTTCTGGCGGCCAAAACCGCTTTGGTATTAGCATTTTGTGCTGATATTGTCTTAAGGTAATCGTTTTATTGTTTTTCCTTCGATTTGAAAAGACTAGCAAAGGAAAATGAAAATCTTTAGCTCTTGATGCATTTTAGATGATAATAATCAATTTTTTGCCTATCCTAACTTCATTCAATTCGCTCATTTCATGTCACTAGCTTATGACAGATCCAGCTTAGTCGAAAGTATAATCTGCAGAAGCATTCTTAGTTGTGCAATGTGATTGCTAGTACTCCTTTGGTTGCTTTTGTTGTGAAATTTCTATCTTCTTCATTTGAGTTTCAGTAGTGATTGTGACATCCATTGTTTGCCGTCTTCATCTAGAGAGATAAGACTCGGCTTTGTTTGGTCTGTCACATCCATTGTTTTCTACTTACAGATGTGCAGATGCATGATCCAGCCGATTCTCATACATCAACACCTTTCATGTTTCCAGATTCATCAGTTTTCCAGGTCGAGGCTATCGTTTGAGGTGTCCAGCGGCTTCTTAAGAATAACTATCTCAAGCCTTAAAGCCACCAACGCAAAATGATTAATTCGAGTTATTATCAAAACCTACCACACTCACTTATAAACCATTCTCGGTTATAAACTGAAACAAACTACCATTCTCGGTTTTAAACTGATACAATCAATTTACCAGTAATCTTTACAAGAACAGTTTCCATCTTTAAAATGATGGAACCGATTTCGATCTCTGACAACAATTTCTCGTTCATAAATCATCGAAATTAATTTGGTATACGTGTGACAATCACTGCACATTCTAACATTTCTAACTATCCTTATAGGAGACCCTTGAGATGTATGTATCAGTGCATAGGCAATAGCCAACTTTTGACTATGAGCTCTCAATCTCTGCCTCTTCTCTTCTTCATCTACATCAAGCAAAACTTGAGAGGTGTCTGGGGAATAGCCTTCAAACTTCAACTGCCATTCCATCTGGTGAAGCATCTCGTAGACATTGTCGCTTTGGGATTGGCTCGTTGCAGTTCTCCCTTTAACGTCAAAAGTAGATAGGAACCGAATTGTATCACGATGTGACTTTCTGTTCACCTCAACCTGGCAAGATCCAGGCACTTGAGCTACCCCTTCTTCAAACATTTTCGTTCGAATTCGAGCCATATCATCCCACCTTTCAGCTTGTGCATACATGTTCGACATGATCAGATAATCACTTGCATTAAGTTTTTTCATCTGCAATAGATTCTTGAAAGCAGCCTCCCCTGTTTCCAGATTCCGATGAATCTTGGAAGAACTAAGAACGCTGCGCCAAATCACCTCATTCACCTCCATAGGCATGTTCTGAATAACTTTGAAAGCTTCAACAAGCATGCCTGCTCGACCAAAGAGATCAACTAGGCACCCATAATGTTGAACTGTTGGTTCTACTCCATGCTCAGTTCTCATTCGGTCGAAAAACTCCAGGCCTTCTTTTACAAGACCAGCATGACTACAAGCACTCAACACACTCACATAAACAACATCATCTGGTTCCATTCCTTCTTCAAGCATGTCTGCAAATACCTCCAGAGCTTCCTCGCCTCGTCCGTGCAAGGCCAGCCCTGATATGATCACACTGTAAGACATTTGATTCTTCTTCTCCATTCTTCGGAAAAGAAACAACCCTTTGTCTAGACACCCACATTTTACATACATATCAATCAATGAGGTCTCCACAATAACATTGAGGGCATTAAAATTCCTCAACAAATATCCATGTATGCACTTACCTAAATCTAGAGCACCTGTATGAGTACAGGCACTGAGCACACTCACTAAAATACTCTCCTCAGCTCTGCAACATCCCTCACTATTCATGTCTGTGAAAAGCCTAAGGCAATCAGACCACATACCCATGTTTACATGAGCTGCAATGAGGGCACTCCAAGAAGCTGTAGACCTTTGATCCATCTGCTCAAAAACAAGACAGGAATGCTTTGTCTCCTTGCATTTTCCATACATGTTGATCAAGCTGTTTTGCGCGAAAACATCTTCTTCAAGGCCGAGCTTGATTACATGCCCATGGATCTGTCTTCCTTCTTTGATTGCTAATAAACGAGCGCACGCCTTCAGAAGAGGAGGGTATGTGAAATTGTCTGAAACCACCCCTTCTTCAAGCATTGTAATATACATTGATATAGCTTCTTCTAAATTTGTGCTTTTGACATGTCCTTTAATCATGGTGTTGAACTCAAATGAACCTGGATTATATAGATGTCGAAAAATTGAGCATGCATAGTCCATGCTTCCCCATCCTGAAAGAGCACAAGTGGCTACAAGATTACTTGCACAAAACGAGCTCCAAAACAACCCCATTTTCATTACTTGGCCATGGACTTGCTTGAATTCTTCCATGTTCTTGCATTTCTTCATCAGGGAGATACATTCTTGTTCCTTCAAACTGAAATCGAATTCAGAGCATTTTGCTTGATCAATTGGTGGGATCAAGAAGTGGCTCTGATGAAGGACTGCTGTCCCAACCATTCTGTCATCTACAGCATGGTGCACTTCTTTGAGATAGCTAAGTAGCAGTCACCAAACAAAGAAGCCTGTCAAATATTGTGTGTTGCGTATTTGTGTGCACGACCTGAATTCAAAATTTACCGAAATTCCGAACATACTGTGTTAGCATGATTAATTATCAAAAAGGAATGAAATCTGAACTAGATACTTTGGGTACTACAGATTATATTTTCTTTGGTGTTTTGGAGTAGTCTTGGAAAATGGTTATAAGAGGAATGATAAAATCTCATCCATGAAATTTGAAAGTGAATTGTAAGCCAGGAAAATTATGCCAGTTCATGAGACATGTAGACACTAGATGATAAGATAAGCTGTTTTCAAGTAGGCTCCACAAGATATCTTTAAGAAATTTGGCTAGCCATTCACATTTTTGTACTTCTCAAGTTTCTAAGAAGTGGTGATGTGATGATAAACATATATATGATAAAAAAAAGTTTGGGCAAGGCTTATCCTATGAATTTGTAATATTAAAGTAAATTTAATATGATTTTATTTTGAATGTATTTATCATCAACAATAAAAAAAAAAAAAAACTTTTAAAAAGTTAAAAGGAGTAATTTTAGAAAAAATTTTCTCATTGTTAGAATGTCTCGTCTCATCATCCAGAAGAAATGTTTAATTCTCACAATTATGTGGGGCTCACATGAATTTTTTTTTTTTTCACTCATTGAGTGCTTACTCCTTATAGTGAATCAAAGATTTTAAATACTTTTTAAATAGGACTAATGGTCTAAAAAGTTAATATGATTATTGCTATTATTCAAAAGCCGTTAGGGGTTTGCTCATTCCCTTGAAGTTTACTTAAAAACAAAATTAAAAATTTAATGGAATTAGTAATGAGTACTCGATTATCAAGCCTGAATTTTGAAAATTTGCTTTTACGAAAATCTTGTGTTTCAAATAAAATTCGATACCAATTCTTGCTTGAAAAGGGTAAATTACTTGTTTGGTCCCTGTAATATCTCATATCGATGGAATATAGTGTAATTGTGTGGTTAGTTAACTGATAGAGATTTCGTCGGGGACTAACGGTGCCCAACTATCTATAATTGGAGGACTAAAATATTCATTTTAAAAGTTTAGGGACTAAAAAAATACACCGCGTCATAATCTAGGGACCCAATAAATAATTTACCCGTTTGACAAATAAGAAAATGATTTTTACTATTGTCCCCTCAATCTCACTTGAGCACTCACTGATTTAAGTTGTGAGGATTACAGATTCAGGGGCTTACATAGAAGCAGCTTCAAATGTCATGCCTTTCGCTTCCCCTGCTCATTCTGTGTTCATCCACATACCATCTTCACCTCTTTATCTCGCAGTGGACCCTTATTGAGAAGATTGCAGGAACAGTCTCGATCGAGTGGCTCCGGGGAAGAGGGAAGTAGTGTCTTCTACTCTCATACAAATGAACATTAATCTAACTGAATCCGGTAAGAGAAGGACTTGAGTTGATCACGTTGCCCATTATACTAATATAAAATAGTTCGTTCTAGTGACAGTCATAGATTGGTTTAAAAAGATCGTATCGAAATCGCTATTTCTCAATCTAGTAATTATACCTTCTTCCCTCACTTTCAATGACTATATAAACATAAAATTTTGAATTCTCGGATATTTAATTCTTGAGGATACTCTTTTTTTCAAAATTATCAACTCTTGAAATTTAATTCCTCCAAAACAATCAAACTCTGAAGTATATATATGACTTGAATATTGCCAGCGGATTTGTGGTGAATTCTCTGGCTTGTTTTGTCGCGTTTCTCTTTATTCTCAAAATTTCATTATG
This sequence comes from Ehretia macrophylla, assembly GCA_037974665.1. Lineage (NCBI taxonomy): Eukaryota > Viridiplantae > Streptophyta > Magnoliopsida > Boraginales > Ehretiaceae > Ehretia > Ehretia macrophylla. The sequence goes on from CM075773.1 coordinate 52,243,309, forward strand.
GTAGCTAGTAATTTTTAACAATTAGTTAATACCTACTCTTCGGATACGTGTGACATTCAAACTCTCGACACGTTTATATATATATAAATGCATGGAGAGAATGATCTTGCCCATCACAACTGAACCAATTATCAGATTGCCTACGTTCCTTGATACCTATTGATGTCAAGGCTCAAGTCGCACCCAGTTCAGTGATTTACAAATCAAACCATCTAATACAAATCATCATAAGAACTATGGTGATGTGCAAAAAAATCTGACATCATATAAATTGACGAGATTATCCTCAAATTACAAATGAGATGATGACAAGAAATTCGACCTAAGGCATATCGACCAGACTATACGTGGGACCCCTGTTCGTTACTAGACCCGGGGATGACTCAATCTGACCCGAGGACATTACATGAGGTCCCGACCCCATGCCAAGAGGTAGGGACCTATAAGTTGCTTTAGTGGCAATACACGTGACAGTCCCTAGTGACTTGAATTTTAGTATAAATATAAATGCTCTATTTCAAGAAAGGTAACCAAAATTGGATATACAAGCCCTATACTCTCTCTTTCCTATTTTGACTCTCTTTTTCTCATGTGCAATTTTGACTCCATAACTGACTTGATCATCAGAGGGGTCCTCGAGCACACCCCTAGGGGTCCTTATTTTACAAGTTATTCGTTGTTGGAGCAGAGAGGTGAGCTCATCTAGCCTTCAACCAGATTTTGACCTTTAACATAAGGTATCTATGTTCGACTTCACTATCTCGCAAAACAATTTCATGTTTAAAGAATCTTTTGGGATTAGATGGTATTTCTTTCTTGAAGCCTTTTCCAACCTTCTAAAATTTAGTAAAGATGTGGATAATCTTTCATGTTAAAGAATACATTTGTTCTATATAGCTAAATCATGGCTTTTAAAATTAGCATATAAGATTTTAAGTTACTCCACCTGTTACCAATTAATTTTAGAATGATTTTTCATATTTATTCACATGTTATTAGGGCCTTAATTCAGTGTCCTCAATCTAAATGTGACCATGCTCTTATACGCAACTCGCACTTTTAATATTAAAATATAAGATGCTAAGTTACCTCATCTGTTACCAATTGATTTTAAAATACAACTTCATATTTCTACGCGTGTTATCGATGTTGGGCATTAATTCAGTCTTATCAATCCACGTCTGGCCATACTCTCATTTGTAACTCGCCACGCCATTTAAAATTACTTTTTCAATCTGATCATATGTGGGGAGGAGTGTTAAGAGAATGTACTTGATTCTCTATGTTTTTTTGTCGAAGAAGAATTGCATGATGATTTTGACATTAGTTTAGGCTCTGTTTGTTTGCCGTAAAATAACTTACTTGTAGAAAATATTTTCAGTGGAAAATATTTTTTTTAAAAATAAAATATTTTTCTCCGTTTGTTTACCGTAAAATAATTTATTTGTGGAAAATATTTTCAGTAGAAAATGTTTTCTTGGAAAATGTTTTTAGTGAAAAATGTTTTTATGAGCTCCGTTTGTTTGCAGTAAAATAGCTTGTTAAAGGAAAATATTTTCCTAGAAAATAGAATACTGGAAAATATTTTCTGGTGTTTGGATGTACAATAAAAAATATTTTCCGACATGAGATTTATATAAAAAAAAAATATACACATAAAATAAGGGTGATTAAGTTCCAGAAAATGTTTTCATCTCCCAAAAAAATGAAAACATTTTCCCGAATTTTGAACTAGCCGACATTTTTTACCGGAAAATATTTTCCAGTTGACCAATTTTCCGGTGTTACCAAACAGCAAAAAATCTCCAAAAAGTAGCCTACCATTTTTGACCGGAAAATATTTTTCAGTTGACCAATTTTCCGGTGTTACCAAACACTGGAAAATCTTCAAAAAGTAGCCCACCATTTTTTATTGGAGAATGTTTTCCGATTGATCAATTTTTCAGTGTTACCAAACACCGTAAAAATAGGAAAATGTTTTCCGATTGACCAATTTTTCGGTGTTACCAAACACCGTAAAAGTAAGAAAATGTTTTCCGAAAGAATATTTTACGGCAAACAAACAGAGCCTTAATTTCATGTATCTTATAGAATATAATTTGTTAAAGTGTAATGTAAATATAAAAAAAAGGTACTACCTTCTATGATAATTCATGAAATTTTTATCATTATCAAAATAATTAATTAAAATTATTATTTAAATTATAATACTCATTTATAAAACACTTCCACTAGTTACTAGTAAATATATGATGACCCTCAAAGTTGAGGTGGTTTTTGCTGTTAAAAAAAATTCACCGGGTACAACTTATAAAGTACTCTCATTTACTAAACCAATCCATAACAACTTATAAGGGCACATTATCCAAAGTGAAGCTTATAAGCTTAAAATATTAGGCTAATCTAAACCAAGTCTATAGTAATTCAAAACTAGAATTAGCCGCGACTCATATGTTGATTCTTATAAATGGTAGTCCATTTTTCTACTAAGATCTGGTCGAATAGTAAAAGAATCTATGTGTTGGTTCTGAATATCATGTAAAATCAACTTCGACCAACCTATATATAGATTGAGCTAATCCAATATGGCTTCACCAGTTAAGACACATAATTTTTACACATAATTTTTCTGAGTATGTAAGATGTTTGTGCCGCTCTCTTACTCAAGGTTGCAACATGCTCTTGAAATAAGTAGGGGTTGTAGTCAGTGGTAGAGCCAAACACCGGGAATTGGAAGCACTACATGACGGAGTCAGTAATCAAGGTTAGGAGTACTCATTTATGCAAATTTATTTTATATAAATTATATAAAAAACTATTGTCTATATATCTAGAATCATGATTTTGATAATAACATATTACAATATTTAAAAATAAAAAATTCACAGGTATTCAAATATGAATTGTTTAATTAAAGACACAAAATAGTCAATTAAAATAAAAAATAATCTAAAAATTATTCAAAAAAATAAAAATAAAAATAAATGTATAATTAAACTAGAAAAGTTTAACTTAAATATTAAAAACATTACAAAAATAAACAAATCGAAATTTATATACAATGATAAACATAAATAATCTCGAAAATAAATTGAAAATCTATTTAAAAATAAGACAATATGAGTGAAAAATGAAGAGAGAAAAGTACGAGGAAAGAGGAAAGAATAAAAAAAATAAGATGGTATAAAAAATAAAAATAAAAAGATTTTTATTTCCCAAATTTCAGGGGTGCACACTCTGGAGCCCCGCCAATAGTTGTAGCTCCCATTAACCATGAATGGCTCCGTCGTTGTTTATAATCATTGAATGGAGTCAAAACAAAATAGAATTATTTGGTGCATTAGGCTTACATGTACTTTTTTTTTTTCTTGCTCAATCAACAAAGGAAAGCTTCTCATTTCAACAATCACGAAACAAAACATCAAAGGGTGTCAGCACTCAGTTAGGGACAAAGTCCAAAAACTAAAAATTTACAAAAGAATTTTCCCATCTGTATTCCATTCTGTACAAAGTTTGATGTTGAGTGGGCAGTTGGCAAATTTGCCTCCTGCATTAAGCTTGAGACCCATAACAAGTTTGATCTTTTGGATGATTTGCTCTTGGTTCTCGCTTGGCCGCCATGGATTCTGAGATGTCTTTCACTTCAAACCTAAGAGAAAACCAAAACCATTTTTGATAAAGTTCAAAACTTCGGCAAGTGTTCTCGAACCAGACCTGCTCATGACAGATGGACCATAAAAGTCTTTCAGGCATCCAATGGGGTGCCAATTATCTGTCCAAAAAAGGTTCTTCTACCATTGTCAATTCGATCGGAAAGCATTGTCGTTGCAATACCTAAGAGTTTGGTAAACTAGCCTAAATAATGAGCCGTTGTAATTAGAAATTTGAATTTGTAGCACAACTCCGGCCTATAATACCAAAAAAAAAAAAAAAAATCTTTACAAGAGGTCTCTAGTTAAAGGAAACATTTCTAGGAATGTCCAGTTCCCAGAAACTTCAACCTTTAAGAAGGTTCCTATGGCACCAATGAACCCAAATGGAGTCTTAGTTTGCACTAACAAGCAATAGTTTTAAAATCAATTAATGTTAGTTGTATTTGACAAAAAAAATAATAATAAATAATGTTAGGTGTAGTAGCCCAAGATATTATATATTGGTTTTAAATGTCCTAATTTATTTGTGGGACAATTGAATTCTACGCTCCCGTCATGTGTGACCCATGATTAATTGATTGACATAATTGAAGAAGCGACGAAAATTACAAATTAACTCACTTCATGTTAGAAGATTGTTCATATATGTAATAGTCAGGGACAAACCCAGACATCGGAACTCATGGTAGGCACCGGGGTTCAGAAATACTCAGCTATATATAAACTAATACACATTACGCACATTATAACAATTATAAAAATATAAGCATATAAAAATGAGAAAAATAAGTAGCTATAGTATTGTAATGATACAAAAAATACCTTTTTATAACTGTTCCCGGTGTGTCTTTATATTTTGAAAGCGTTGAATAATCAACTCATTGTCGATGCTATCAAATATGTCTCTTTCCATGAATATCTACAAAAAAAATATTAATTTTAGACTTTTAGTTATACCTAAACTAATAATAAACAACTTATATAAAACTAAATATAATTAAATAACTCTAACTAAAATAATAAAACATAACAACTATAACTAATATTTGAAAAAAAAATCTTAATTTCAGTTATTATAAATTAAAATTAAACAACAAGAGCTACTAAAAAATAAAGACAATTAGAAATATAACTACAATTAAAAATGAACAAATAACTAAAATTGTAAATTAATCTAAAAGTATTAAACAAGTAAATAAATAATTATAATCAAAACTAAAAGTAAACAATTATAGTTAAATTAAGAGTAATAGACAAGTAAACTAAAATTAACAAATAAATATATGAAATTGAAAATAAAGTTAAATAAGTAGAGCTACAATTTCTCACCTTGAGATTGAATATTGAATGTGTTGAGAGAATAAATTGGAGAGAAGTTTACCCTTAATTTTTTGTTAAATTTTAAAAGTGAATCTAAAATTTATTGATTGATTAGAAAAAAAGAGTTGAGCTTGCTTGAGAGTTGAGGGCAGATATGGCTTGGGTGAGGCTTGAGAGGATTAAAGCTAAAATTGGGAAAGTGAGGTGAGTATCCTTGACCAAAAAAACAAAAAACAAAAGATGAAAGTTGTATCTAACTAAGAAAAAAAAAAGGTGAAAGCTGTCATGTTTTATTGAGGGGTAAAAAAAATTTAAGAGTGAGGTGAGAAAAAAAAAACAAAAAAAAAAAAACAAAAGGTGAAAGCTGTATCCAACCAAAAAAAAGGTGAAAGTTGTTATGTTTTATTGAGGGGTAAAAAAATTTTAAGGGTGAGGTGAGTATCCTTGACCAAAAAAAAAGGTGAAAGCTATATCTAACCAAAAAAAGAGAAGGTGAAAGCTGTCATGTTTTATTGAGGGGTAAAAAAATTTTAAGTGTAAGCTTTTAAATGTCATTTTAACCACTAAACCATATCAATTTTTGTTGAGTGTAAACATTTGTATATGTTAGTAGTTCGAATTTCTTGTTTAGTTTTTGTCTTGTAAAAAGATAAGTTAATTGTACTGTGAATTGGTTAGCTAAGTAGGTGAGGTACAACCATCTTCCTGAAAATTGGATTAATAATTTGCCTAGCCAGCTTTCTACCATCCTTTACCATGACCTCTTTCTTAGTGGGATCGGTTAGCTTTCTGTAATTGTGTATTAATAAATTTTCACTCTTTCTAACAAAACAAAACAAAAAAGATTATCCACCCAAGTACCAACACACTTCAAGTTAATGGATTTAAAATTGTGCCAAAATTGCAAACCAGTCTTCAAATTTTTGAAAGGATTAAACTCAAACAGCACTACGAATCCATTCATAGAGTTGAAGGCTCTGTTTGTTTGCCATAAAATAATTTATTGGGGAAAAAAATTTTAGGAGAAAATACTTTTCTAGAAAATAGAATACTGAAAAATAAAATATTGAAAAATATTTTATGGTATGTAGATATACAGGGAAAAATATTTTTCGACATGAGATTTTAAAAATAAAAAAAACATACACATATAATATATATATTAACCGTGAGGTTAAAGGGTAGGTGGGGTGGGTGGGGTTAGGGGGTAGGGTAGGGGGTGGGTGGGCCGAGGGAGGGGATGGGGTGGGTAAGGTAGAAGGGTGAGGGGTGGAGGTGGGGAGTGAGGTAAGGGGTGGGAGTGAAGTGGGTAAATTCTTAAAAATATTTTTTTCTTTTAAAGGACAAGAAAATATTTTTCACTCTTTTGAACTAAAATTTTTTCTTGATCGAAAAATATTTTCCGGTTGACCAAATCCTGCATGTTACCAAACATCATAAAATTCTGAAAATATTTTCCTTTTACTGCAAACAAACATAGCCTAAATAGTCTCATAAACTTTTAGAATTACCCAAATTCACCCCATTTTCTTTTCTCTTCGTTAGCTATTTTTATATAAGGATTATCATACACCCATGACCCAAATATGTATTTATCTCTTTATATAAAAAAATGAAGGAAAAATGGCTCAAATAGTCTTTATTGTTTTTCCAAAATTTTAAATTCGTCACTATTATTTTAAATTAGTCAATTTAGTCCTTATTTTTAAAAAAAAAATTCAAATTTATCCCTATTATTTCAATTAGCCAATTTAGTTCCTATTCTTTCTAAAAAAATAAATTAGTCCCCATTATTTTCATATAAAATTTAAATTAGTCCTCAACATTTTAAAAAAAATTAGTGACTAAATTGAAATATTTTTTAAAATAATAGGGACTAAATTGACTAATTTTGAACAGTAGAGATGAATTTAAGATTTTTGAAAAATGATAGGGACTAAAGTGACTAATTTTAAATAATAAGAATGAATTTGAAATTTCGAAGAAACAATAAGGACCATTTGTGTTATTTTAAAAAAAAATGAACTTACATTAACGACTTGACTTGACTTTGTTAGGATATAAAAGTCGTTCTTTAAGAAAATATCATAAACTCCAACACTAACATATAATACTTTGACTTACTCCATCTAACACCAATTAATTTTACGATAAAAATTTATAAATCTTAACATGACATTAGAATTGGGTATTTGGTTCAATTATGCTCATCCACTTGTGACCCCATCACTCATTTTATTGACTCACTCACCTAAATGTCACTTCATATATTCAAAATTGAATTTTTAAATCAAATCACATGTGAAAGAGTGTTATATGGTAGTATGGGTAAGCATGTTGCGCTAATCCGCCGTTAAAATTCCACTGTTGGACGTGCGGATCAACGGGTCTTCACATTCTTGACTTGGACTCGGAGAAATTATTATGTAACGGGCTCTGATATATTGCTTAATTGTTTCTACTCCAATTTCTTCTCTTCTAAATTCAACTCTGTTTTTTTTTTTTTTTTCTTCTTTTGTTTAATAAACCTCACTTCAACAGCTTCTTCATTTTAGCTTTTTTAATTTTCATACTTTGTCAATTTATAACTCGTTTGATTTACTTTATTCTCCAAAATGATTACTCACAACTTCACGAGAAAATTAACGGTGGGCACATGTTAAAAGAAATTGCTATTGATTTTGTTTAGTTGTGGAGTTAGGCAAAAGGAGGTGAAAATTGACATTAATTTATACATATAGACGGTAACTTAATAAAGTAATTAAAATCCTAGGTGATAAATTCAGATTTTTAATGATTTATCTTGGCAAAATGTAATTTTAGTTTCATAATAGCCCAACTTAAATCTCATTCATAGGTAATGCAAGCCAAGGTTCCTCTATATTTATTCGCACACATATGGGAGATGCCTGAAATATATCATTTTTTACAAGGATCTTAACATTGACCAATACATCTTTTTCTTCTTTCTTTTTGTTAAGAATTTATAATTGAGATTAAAAAAGAGCAACAAATACAGTTAGAAAAAATACTAGGGTAGCGATTTGTACACTGTAATAGATTTGGACAGGAATATAATGAACCAAGAAATTGAATAAAATTGGGAATAGAATGAACTTGAAAATGAGAATAATATGTTTGGTATACTTTAGGAATTAAGACTAGTAATGCGAATGACTTGTATAATATAACATAATTGTCCATTTATTATTATAGTATTAAAAATAAGAATATATAAACATAACCATAAACAATATAAACATAAAAAAAAATAATAATAATAATAATAACAACAACAACAACAATAAATAACAATAATAAAAATAAAATAAAAATAATAAATAATAATAACAACAACAACAACAACAACAACAACAACAATAAATAATAATAATAATAATAATAAAAATAATAATTATTATTAATAAAAAAAATAAAAAAATAATAACAATAATAATAACAACAACAACAATTATTATTTTTATCATTATTAAATTGGTATTATTTTTATTTTTATTTTCGTTTCTATTTTTATCATTATTATTTTACTTTATTATTATTATTAGTATTTTTTATTATTATTAATTTAATCATTATTATTATTATTTATTTTTGTTTTTATTTTTATTTTTATTTTCATTATAATTTTCATAATAATTATTATTATTTTTATTTTTATAATAATAATAATTATTATTATAAAATAAATTATTTATAAAAGTCATGTTATATAAGAGTATAATAGTCAAGTTTATTCTCAAACACATGAGAATGGGTCATTTTCATGTATTTAGTTTGGAATGACTATTCCCATGTATGTGGGAATGGGATTTATTTGAAAATGACCAAGTTCATTCCCTCATACCAAACATGATAATTAAAATAGAATTGATAATGTCATTCAATTTTCAACTCATTTCCACATATCAATTACTGTCTAAATATCACTTTATTTTTATCACCAATTTATTATCTTTTATATGTATGCTTAATTGGCATGTCAAAAAAAAAAGGAAAACAAAAAAGTTGGTTATCTGCATGTCAACTAAGTATACTTTTAGAAGATGATAAATCAGTGATAAAAATATGTTAACCATGCCTTCTTACATATGATGGATAGTAAGAACCAATAAGACCCAACATCTAGGGCAAAAACCTAGAAAACTACTCATGACTATAATAGGAAAATAAAGGCGTCGACATTTTTTTTTACCTACCTCTCACTTTGTGTCTCAACTGTCAGATAGAGTAGTCCACCACTAAATTACTCATGAATTTTAAGGTGTCATTATATATGATATATGGCTTGGTAAAAATCTTCTCATGACATTATAACATTATGAATAAAATTTAACGATTATGAATTATCTATATTATTTAATTATAATTATATTAATAATTTATAATATATTTAATTTTAATTATTATATTATAATATTATGAATAGATCCACGTTTATCCTTGTAACTGTACCTCAACAATTAAAAGCATGGTACCGTTACACCCCACCCACTCAAGTGAAATTGGATACCAAAAGCAAATGGACATACAGGGTGTGGACAATCAAAGGACTACAGACAGTACAATAAGATTTTATTAGGAATCTAAGGTAATAATGCAACTGCACACTTCCAAGATTATTCATTGTCTTGGTCGCACATAGTTCTATCTAGGCCCCCATTGCCATTAATTATGTGGTCCTCTACATGTCTCTCTCACTATCCCATTGACATTGAAAGATGAGACTATACATACATGGATATAGAACGCAAGAGCAGAGCGGGTGTTAAAAAAAAATTTAAATAGCAAAATAAGGTATGAAAATAAATTTTTTCGTTTTAAACCAGTTTCATTACCATTCTTAATATAGATTATAAAGATATCTTTATAGAATTAAAATTCCAATGTACTCTTTCTTTAACTGTATTGGATCATTGTAATTCTTAAATGATGATAGCCAAATCTATGAATTGGTGCATAATTTGAACTAAAACAAATTAAATGACTATGATAGAAAGCATTACAAAATTTTCCTTCAAACTTTTGGGGGCTATAAAATTGTGGACAAGAATTTACAAAGAGATTTAATGCAATAGTGGAAGAAATTAAATGTATGCAACCAGTCTTCGATGGACTAAATTAACTTTACTCATTCCAAAAAATAAGGAAAAATTGATTAATTTTTCTCTTCCGAGTGATGATTCTTAATTATCTACTAGGTTTTTTTTTTCGTTTAATTTTTTTAAAATCACTTGACATTTTTGTTCTTAATAGTTCATACCAATCACATACAGTACTAAACTATCAAGGAACACATATAATTATAGAATCACGAACCTTTTTATTATAACTCTTTTTTTCAACGGTGTATTTAATTCATAACTTAACATAAGTTGTAAATTTGTTGCGTGTTTAATTCATAACTTAAACCAAGTTGTATGATGTGCTTAATTCATAAATTAAACTAAGTCCTAAAGTTGTTGTTGCTACAATTTATAGAATTACTTATAGTTATAAAATCACCAACAGACCTTCGGTCTAATGGCATGTCCTATGCTATAAGTGTTAAAAATTATGAGATTAATTTTTATTCATAATATATTTTAATATGTGTTCCACACTTATACCTTCCTGGAATAAAAAAAAAAAAAAAAAATCTATCCTGCATCTATTATTTTCTAAATGTTCCGAAAATCACGTTTAGACAGCAGCAATCTTGCCTTTATATATAAATATAATTATATATATATATATATATTTGCTTTTTTTGTATTGGCTCACATAATCTACTCGCCCGAAGCAGAGCGTTGCTCCACGCACCTCTGTAGAATAAAATAAACTCACCCCACAAACCTTTTTACACAGTCCCAACCGTGCTCTCACGTGGACCCCACTTCGCGCGCTCTCTCTCTTCGTTGTATTCAGCAAATCCTTTGTCTCCACTCTGCCCCATTCTCTTCCCCTCTCTCTCTCACACACACACACACTTGGGCATATATGTAAAGTACACACAATTTCACCGATAAGAAGCTATTTGTGATTAATTTGGTGCATATATTAAAAAATATTATTATACTGTTATAGTTTCAGTTATATAAGTATGACAATTCATGGCACGTGGTGCTTGTAAGAGGGCGATTACAAAATAATTGACAAAATCTATAGGATAAATTATTGTATAATTTAGACTTATATTAATCTCATATATATCGATTTGTATATTATATGAAAAAGACTGAAGTTCAAATTTATGTATTTATTAAAAAAGAAAAATACGATTTTTCACGTCTATTTATCTTCTACAGTACGTTGTAAAGCACCTTTTGCTTTTTTTGCTTCTTCTTCTATTGAAAGATTCCTAAAAAGACTAAAACTTTACCATAACCCACATCTCATTTTCTCTTTTGTTCATTGCTTTGGACTTTTCAAAGTTTCAATTTTTAACGCCCTTTTTACTCTCAAAGCTTGTCGTTTTCTCAAGTACACACATAACTCTTCAACTCTCATTCTCTCTCTTACATTTTTATGTTTAGTTGCTGTAAAAAGTTGACATTTTTACATGCTTTTGAAACATTTTTTGCATACCCATCTTTTTTATTTTATTAAAAGAGTTGATTAGTATATGCTTTTCTATGTGTGTGTATGGGTTGCTGTAAAGTTGACAATTTTTACATACTTTTATAACATTTTCTGCATACCCATCTTTTTACTTTTCTTAAGAGTTCATCAGAATATTATTTTCTATGTATATGTGCGTCTGTGTGTGTATAAGGGGTTGAAATTGTCTTTTTGATTGGATTTATCATGTGTTTAGTCTATGTTTGACTCTTGAAACTTTCAACTTCCAGAATTGGGTGATTTTCAGTTCAAAGCTGACAACTTTGGCCTTTAAAATTCAAGAAAGGTAAGAATTTTGGTCATGTGGGTATGTTAATTTTGGTTGTTTATGAATTGACTTTGTGCTCTTGGACTTATCGAATTTTCTGGGGTTTCAATTTTGATCAGTTTTTGTACAAATTTGAAGGCTTTTTGGTGATTAGTGATTGTTTTTCATGGATTTGTAGGCAACTCAGCATCAGTTGAATTCTTGGTAATCATTGATTATTTGGGGTTGCAACGCTTTTGCTAGACGTGTGGACTATTTGTGTAGCAAATTATTGGTTCAGTTGCTTTGATGTTAGAATCTTAGAAATAGTTTTTTAATTGTTTCTGAAGTAGATATTGTGAGATCAGGGGTTGTTTTGTAGGTATAGATATAGAATTTGCGGTTGTTGAGGGGAATAGAATAGAAAGACTGGTGCTTTGTTGGGAGAAAGATGTCGAAAAATGTGGAAGAGGATTGGAGGGAGATGGTGAGGAAGATGCTGCCTCAGGGAGTACCTCTTCCGGAGGACGGGGAAAATCTGGATTATTCGATTGCAATGGAGTACAAGGGACCTACACCCGAATATGAACTTCCTAGAGTAGAGCCTCTTGATATGAATTCTGATGCAATTCCCACTGCATCTATAGCAGAGTCCTTCTCGGAATCTAGAAGATCGGTTAGTCGTGATGGTCCCCCTGTTATTGAACCAATACCTTTGCCTGTGTCTCGTATTGCTGGTGTCACGAGTCCGCCTAATCAAAGTCCTAGGATATCAGGAAGTTCGGAGTCTGTGGTGTCTGTCTTGCAGAACCCTGATTCTTCTTCAGCCTCCCCGTCAGCATCTCCTGGTTCTGCTCTCAATCCTCCTAATGGTGCTCATAAAGAATCAGTCAACGGGAGGAGAGTCCAAATGGTTACTTTTAATACAGTTGATAGATCTGAGAGAATGTCTCTGAACATGGAAAAACAAGTCTTTCCTGAGTATGTTGGTGTTTCCAAAGAAAAGAAGAAGAAAAAGAAGATTAGGCTTTGTTACCGATGTGGAAAAGGGAAGTGGGAAACGAAGGAATCCTGTCTTGTTTGTGATGCGAAGTATTGCAGCAATTGTGTGCTCAGGGCAATGGGTTCAATGCCAGAGGGGCGCAAGTGTGTTACTTGCATTGGTGAGCCAATTGATGAGTCAAAGCGCTCCAAACTGGGTAAACATTCAAGGGTACTAGCAAGGTTGCTTAGTCCTTTAGAACTCAAGCACATAATGAAAGCCGAGAAAGAATGCCCTGCAAACCAGCTTCGGCCAGAGCAACTGATTGTGAATGGATTTCCTCTGAAACCAGAAGAGATGGCAGAACTTTTTGGGTGTCCTTTACCCCCTCGGAAGCTAAAACCTGGTAGATATTGGTATGACAAAGAATCTGGTCATTGGGGAAAGGTAATTTCATCATTCTTATTGTATGTATTCAGCTGTTACAGCTTTGCATTAATTATTGGTTGTCCTGGGATTAAGATATGCTAATACAGTTCCAAATCATCAATCTGGCAGGAGGGAGAGAAACCGGATAGAATTATCAGTTCAAATCTGAATTTTACTGGGAAACTGAGTCCCCGTGCAAGCAATGGAAACACTGAGGTTTACATGAATGGAAGAGAAATTACGAAGCTTGAACTCAGAATCCTGAAGGTCAGTTTCATGTTTCATGACTGCAACTGAAAATAGGAGATTATTTCTATTCTGTGATGAAGTCGTAGTGAAGGCAACTTATGATCTACTTCTAGGTGCTTCTTTTGGTTTAGGTGCTTACACCGTAAACTCATTATATAGCAAGCATGATTCATATGTTCTGGAGCCGGAGGCTATCTCTGTTGCTGGTGCAAGTTTATAAAATTTAAATGCCAAAATTTCTTTAAGTTTCTTTTCTTGTCCTAATTACACTTGGTGAACGTTAAGTAATTTGTTTGCCATCGTCATTGTGTTTTCAGCTTAACTAAATGCTCTCTAATTTGTATTTTATATCACCTTGAATCTCTGTGCTAACCAGGTTGCTCAGCACCTTCAGAGAAAGAAAAAGATAAAAGAAGGAAGAAACACTGCTATATTTGTTATTTCTTTCTTTTCTCTAATTATTGAAAATTTATGAAGAAGCAGATCATAATTTGACTTGAAGCAGTAGGAACAAAGTTGTGGATATAGTATTATCAGTGTGACTCAGGTGACATTGATGCATGTCCTCGTTAAAGCCTGAAAAACAATGCAGCCGTCCTCGGTTTTAATCGGACTGACCAACGTTTGATTGGTTGATAACAATAATTTACAGTAACATTTGCTAGGCATCATCCTCCAAGTACGGAGCTCGTGTCATGAAAGACTGATTTCTTTTCACCCAACACTGATGTATATCCCTTGCCTCGCTCCTCCAACCCATTCATAAAGAGGAAGAAAATGGATCTGAAAGAAATACAGAAAGTGCTCATGAAGAAACACTGTGGTTTCTTCTTTGAGATTTAAGAGGCTTTTGCTGCTATTCTTGCTGATTACTTTGTATACTTAAGCTTCTTTTGTCTTGTTATGGTTTATGCTACAAAATTCATGTATTTTAGCACGAGTCTTCCTAAATTCCTCATATATTTTTGTTAATTTGTCTTCCTTTGCATGGTTATCCTTTTAAAATGAACGTCTTTTGCAAGCTCAAATAGATATTCTCTTTATGAGGAATCAATCCTGATATGAATTATTTGTGCTTCAGCTTGCCAACGTGCAATGTCCTCGTGATACTCATTTTTGGGTGTATGATGATGGGCGGTATGAAGAGGAAGGTCAAAATAATATCAGAGGCAATATTTGGGAAAAGGTTTGTGTTAGAATAATCTATGTGTGGGATTTGACTGATACTATATTAGTGTGGGAAGTGTTTTGAACCATTAATAAAATACTTTTGCTACACAGGCATCAACACGGTTTGTATGCTCCTTGTTGTCCTTACCCATACCACATGGCCAGCCTCACGGGCAGAGAGATGAACCAAGCAATTATGCTACTGTTCCAAATTATTTGGAGCAGAGAAAAATTCAGAAGCTTCTTCTACTTGGGCTTCAAGGCTCTGGAACCAGCACGATCTTTAAACAGGTATTGGAATACTATCTAGGTTTTTTTGTGGCATATTACTTAGATAATATATCTGATTTACATGTGAAAATTTGAAGCTCTAAATAAGTTTCTTACTTTTGTACTGTCTCTTACTGGTTCGTGATTTCTGATGATAAGTATGTTTTGACCTAGTATGGGGATCTTAGTCAATATTGATTGATTGATGAGAAATAGTGCATTTCCTTATTTTGGCCCACCTAAAAGTTGAGTTTATCAAGATGCCTTTGGTGCTTCATAAATATTATATGTAAGATCTAGAATCAAGGAAAACGGTCAGTCGTCCAGGTGGAATAATCAAGCTCTATAATTGTTGTATGACATTATTTGCTGATTAGTTTCTTTTGCTCTCTTTCTCCCCGAATTTGTTTGTGGGCTGTCCTGAAACACTTGATACTCTTAAATCATAATATTGATGCCATCTCAGCATAGCATCACTTGCCTAATTATGAAGGTAAAAAAGATTCTCCTCTCAGATTTGTTTAGAGTTATCACTTGAACTAGGAACCTGTATGTACTACCTAGGTCCTTGTTTATAATCTTGTACATATAGGATTTTATTGCTCTTTTAGCTTCAAATGAGATTTTATTGTTCATCGTAATGACAGACGGATTTACTATATTAAACACCTAAACTCTATCTAACTGGGATTTTTTTTTGAAGGAAAGTTAAAGGACTAGAAAATGAAAGGGAAAACAATATCTGTTATTTTACCGCTTCCGAAGCATTCAAAGGCTTTTTCAGTTATAGTTGATCATTTGATAATTGAAAGGCAAATGTACATGCAAATGAAATATTTCTCTGTGCAAACAGTCTTTCGGTCTCTCTGTCAATGTTAAAACAGAGTAAAAATAAGTTTTGCTTCACTTTTAAAAAATATGGAAAAATAATTATCTCATGTTTCTTGTCATAAATTCCAGAGGATTAGTCTAACAGATAATGCCATTTTGGTCAAAATGTGCTAACATAAGTGTAAATAAATTATTTAATTTGTCTTGTAAAAGCTGAAAGGAGTATTTTGTCCATTGTAGAAGTAAAGAAGTAATATGTTGAACGCCTGACTTCTTTTTTCTTTTCCTTTCCTCCTTTCTTCCTTTTCTTGGTGGTAGAAAGAAAGTAGAACTGTCCCTCCTATATAGCTCGTCCGTAGATGCATGCATGGTTAAGAAAATCTTGTGCTGCATTTTTGTTTGCTGTTAATCCCCACACACCATGCTTCACATCATATGGCATTATTTCAGGTAAAGATGCGAGTCAATAGATTCACTCTTTTGTCTGTTCTTTATATGTAATTGAGCAGGCCAAGTTTCTCTATGGGAGCAAATTCACCTCTGAAGAACTGCAGGATATTAAGCTTATGATCCAAAGCAACATGTACAAGTACTTGAGCATTCTACTTGATGGACGGGAGCGCTTTGAGGAGGAGGCCTTGTCAAAGATAAAAGCACAAGGTTCTTCTGAAAAAATCTCTGAAGCTGGTAAACAATTTAAAAATCTGGCAATTTGCATTTCATCTTCCTAAGTTTTTATGAATACGTTTTCTTCAAAGCATATTTCCTATCGATTTCTAGAACTAAGCGTGCTGCTTCCAGAGAACATGACAGAGTTATTGCAATTTTCTGATGCACACCTAATATGTTTGGGTTACTGTCGATGATTATTTAATGATTCACCAAATGAGCCTTGTCAATGTTTTCTGGTTACAAGATTTGTCGCTTTTGGGTATTGCTGAAGATAATTTTTGTTTGTTAATCAACCCATGTGTTCTTGTTTCTGATCTGAGCAATGGTTTTACTCCCTCCTGTTTCTCTTGTTACTTACCAGTACAAGAAACACTAATAAATTTAGTAATTAAGGAAAGTGATACTGTGTCGGCAGGGCTGTTGCTGTGGGTTCTGAAATTAGCCATTATCTATAAAAGTCTTCTGGTCATGGTGAACCTAGAAGCTATGGTCAAATAAAGTCTTCTCTGCTTTTGTCTGCTCGATTTACAGAAGCGTTACTTCGTACATTTGATAATCATTATACTAAGGAGCCTCTTATGTTCAATAATTGGCACATCCTTGCATTTAACTTATCTATGTTATGCTGCAAGAGCATTCAATATAAAGCTGCGAGTGAGTCTGAACATGGTAGTGACCCTCAAAATTTAGTTTTGATGCCTAGAGAAGGCTTAAATCTCTCTCATTCTGCTATGTGAAAGAGTTCGCATATCTACAGTAAGTTACATAAATTTTGGTGCTATATTGCAAAGTACCACCTCTTTTACCTCGATCAATTGATAGGACAATTCTTTTTTAGTTGAGTTGGGGGAGAAAAGGGCCGGGGGTGGGAAATCTCTCATCATCTATTACACTTTGATGAAATGAAAACCTTTCACCTTGATCTATCTAGTTTTCAGACTACGTGTTTCTAATAGTTGAGCTCTAATTTCATCTAGGTGGAGAGGCTGACTCCAGTGAAAATACTCAATGTGTCTATTCCCTAAATCCAAGGTTGAAGCATTTCTCTGACTGGCTCCTGGATATTATAGCCACCGGAGATTTGGATGCATTCTTCCCTGCAGCAACGCGTGAATATGCACCGCTGGTTGAAGAGGTGTGGAGGGATCCTGCTATACAGGAAACATATAAGAGAAAAGATGAGCTTCACTTCCTTCCGGACGTGGCCGATTACTTTTTAAGCAGGGTATTTGTTATTTGATAATTTCGTTAATCTATTGTAGCAATTGTCAATTAAGTTGAAGTTACTCTCAATTGGATCTATTCTAGCAATTGTCAATTAAGTTGAAGTTACTCTCAATTGATCCTTCCCGATTCTTCATACCGTTGGGTTGTGATGGAGGATTAATTATTTAGACCACTAATGACCTTTTGGACTTTCAGGCTGTTGAGATATCAAGCAATGAATATGAACCTAATGAGAGAGATATACTTTTTGCTGAAGGGGTCACCCAAGGTAATGGTTTGGCTTTTATGGAGTTTTCCCTAGATGATCGCAGCCCAATGTCTGAAACCTATACTGAGAATCTTGAAGCACCACCCCCACCCCTAACCAGGTAATGATCATTCTGTCGTTGTAATGTTTAAATTTAGTGTTGGTAATTATAGCATAAAGCTAAGCACAATAAATAAATACAACGAACCCCTCTCTAATAATTTAAACTTTTAGATGAGGTGGTCACTTGACACAGTATCAGAGTCTTGGTACCAAAAGGTCCTAGGTTTAAAACTCATTGCCACCCATTTGTAAAATTATGTCTATGTGTAAAGTTTAATCAAAAACTATCAAGCCTATACATAAAGGGGCGTGTTGAACACAATAAATAAATACAACAAACCCCTCTCTAACAACTTAACTTTTAGATAAAGTAGTCACTTAATACTCTCCTACTGAAAGTTTTCAGTGACTATGCTGTCTTGTACATTTATTTTTTCTGTAACGACTCCCAGAACTGTCACACAAGACTAAATTAGAAACTGTAGATGCCGACTACGATAACGCCTCCATGTGATGATTATTTGACAAGTAGAAATGCACTTTCACGTCTTTCGGGAAGTTTCTCTTTGTTTGAGAAAATGTCATTGGATGATTTGGGAATCTAATATGGTGTGTGAAATGTGATTTTTGTTTAGTGCACCCACTCCCTCCTCCCTGAAAAAAATTAAAAGGACTTATTGGACAGTTGAGTTTCTTCAAAGTAACCAGTCAATATGACTTCCTTTCTTCCTTTTTTGGTATGTAGTCAGCGTGTCGCTATCCCTGTATATGTTGACTTTAACTTGATCTTGCCTTTCCTTCCTCTGAAATGAATTCCTCCCTCATATTTAGTTATAGTGGTTTTCTGTGTTGCCTTTAAAGAGCACGTTACTTTGAATGGTGCTTTCTTACATCCACGTTTCTTCTCTTTGTTCAACCGTCTTATGTTATTAACCTGAACTTTTGTGTACCAGGTACCAACTTATTAGAGTAAATGCAAAGGGAATGAACGAAGGTTGCAAATGGGTAGAGATGTTCGAAGATGTGCGTGTTGTAGTCTTCTGTGTTTCCCTGAGTGATTATGATCAAAAGTGGATAGCTCCAGAGCACGATGGTAGCGGAGTGCTACTTCAGAATAAAATGATACAATGCAAAGAGCTCTTTGAAACAATGATTCGACATCCCTGTTTTAAAGATACCCCTTTTGTTTTGATTCTAAACAAGTATGATCTTTTTGAGGAGAAGATCGGCCGGGTGCCCCTGAGTGCTTGTGAGTGGTTCACTGACTTCTGTCCTGTGCGACCGCATCATAACAGTCAAGCACTAGCTCAGCAAGCTTATTACTATGTCGCAATGAAGTTCAAAGACCTCTATGCTTCCCTCACTGGTCGGAAGCTTTTTGTATGGCAAGCCAAGGCAAGGGATCGGGTAACAGTGGATGAAACATTCAAGTACATTAGAGAAGTTGTCAAGTGGGAGGAGGAAAAAGAAGAGACCTTTTATGGTGTTCCAGAAGATTCTTTTTACAGTACAACCGACCTGAGCTCCTCGCCGTTCATCCGGCAAGAGTAAAACCATACACTGTATTTGGTATTTTGTAGATAGGAGTGCAGAATTTGGGAGGTCATGATCAAATAATCTTTCTCCAGTGAAATTATCATCAAATTTGATGATGTCCAAGGTGGTATGTTTCCGGCGAATCGTGCTGAGAATTTATTAACTATTACCTCCATTAAGTGTATATTAAAGCTGTTTTAGATTTTTGGATGGATGGGAATGGGGTGGGGGAGGGGGGATATGTCATCTTTTGGCCATGCACCAAGATGTTCTTTTGTACAATTATCTTTTTTTGGGATGATAAAAGTCTCATGTATACTTTTATGTTTCTTGTGAAAATTCTTGTCTGGAGATGGTGGACTTGTGGTTTCAGTTATGTTTTTGCATTAGATTTCCTGCAGTCTGGCTGCTGAACTAGTTAGAGTATGCTCAAGTGGGGTTGGTGATGAAGAGATTTCAGTTTCAAGATAGCGAGTAGGTCTTATGTTTTGTTGGATGATCGGGTTGTGACATATGAGACCGGCATGCACACTTAGAGCCGTAATGTGAATGAGTATTGAGGGTAAGGCCTAGGAATGGCCAAAAAGGCTATGGGAGTTTACTAAAGTGACACGTGTTAAGAGCAAAACGGACTGTCGTTTTCAAGAATTGTCATTGTTGTCAAGAATTTTTTTGAAATAATTAACTGCACAGGTGGGTATCGGGTATCCAAAAATGAATACAACGTTTGGAGAAATTCCAAATTGTCCAACTACATTCAAAAGTCAAGCATGAGGCCAGATGAACTCGTGGGTTGCATAGTCCAATTGTGAAAATCAAGTTGTCTTAAAAACTCAACCGTCCAATTGTGGATTTGAAATATCAAAACTTTGCCTTTTGGTTTAAAGGGAGGCCTAGTGAATCTTTGATCACAAATAAACGAAGAGACAATCCTAGGGCCTACTCAGCAATTATCTGAGAGGAGAATTTATTTATTTATTTTTATTTTTTTGGTCAAAAGATGACAATTTATTCATTTTTGTCTTTCTTTAAAAACACTAAGAGAATATTCGAAAGTAATTCTACATCTACACTGACGAGGCTGAGTCAAACCGCAATTAGCTTACATTGCTCTCCTCAATCCCCAAGTTATGGGTAAAGTCGGAGATCTGATGAACCCCTTTCTTGTCTAAACAAAATTATTTGCTATTACTAAACTAGGATTACTTTTAGCGTACCCAATCCACGTTAGTTTTCAACCTCTTGTTTTTAATACCCTTAAATTAACAAAAGAAAGACGCAACATAATTGCTCTCAGGGCATGGTTCAGTAGTATTGAGAATGAAATTGTTAATGTGACGCTACAGGTTCAATACTTTCTACTATTTTAAAATTTCACTCTTGACTGATTGATGTATGAGGATACACTGCTACACTCATAAATTTACTAATTGGTAATCAAGCTCCGTCAAATAATTATGTGTTTAAATTACGCCGATTGAATTCTCACGCCATCTAAAAAAATTCAACATAATTAAGGCCCTACATGGAAAGACCAAATTACCCCTATGTCCTATCTTTTTCTACTTCTTCACCCTTCCACCTCTTAAGCCCTCTTCTTGCCCAAAAACACACACACACACACACACTAGACAGACAGACAACCTGAACAAACCACCTCACACCACCACACCCGCCGCCGACGCCGCCACCACCACCACCACCACCACCACCCCAACGCAAACATGGATCAACAAACACAAACACAAACACACGTAATCCCTCAAAGGCGCACAGCCCCAAAACGATTCATCAAGAACCAAATCCCGGACTCGATCCTAAACGACGTCGCTTTGAACGCTGCGATATCCCTCCTCCCATCCAACTACAATTTCGAGATCCACAAGTGCGTGTGGCGCGTGCGCTCACTCGACGCCAAGCGCGTCGCCCTTCAGTTCCCTGAAGGCCTTTTGATGTACTCTTTGATCATCTCCGACATCCTCCATACCTTCACACCTGCCACCCAATGCTTCGTACTGGGTGACGTCACTTACGGCGCGTGCTGCGTCGATGACCTCTCAGCCTCCGCCCTCTCGGCTGAGCTCCTCATCCACTTTGGCCACAGCTGCCTCGTCCCCATTGACTCCACCACCATCCCTTGCCTTTACATTTTCGTCGAAATTAGCATTGATGTGCACACCCTTTATCGCCAATTGAACGCCAATTTCTCGCCCGATAAGATTAACCAATTTATCATGGCGGGGACTATTCAGTTCTCCCACGCCATTCGGGCTGTAAAGCCTGAATTGGAAAAGTCGGGCTTCCGGGTATTGGTCCCGCAAGCTAGACCCTTGTCTGCTGGGGAGGTACTTGGTTGTACTGCGCCAAGTGTTGTTAGGATAAAGCCTGAATTAGGAAAATTGGGCTCTCGAGTCTTGAGCCCGCAGTCAAAGCCCTTATCTGACGGTGAGGTACTAGGTTGTACTGCACCAAATGGTAGTAAATATGATAAGGGTGAGGAGACTGAGCATAAGAGTGATGGGGAGGATGTTATCATATTTGTGGCGGATGGGAGGTTTCATTTGGAAGCGTTTATGATAGCGAATCCGGGGATTAAAGCCTTTAGATATGATCCGTATGTGGGAAAGTTGTTTTTGGAGGAGTATGATTATATGGGGATGAAGGAGGAGAGGAGGAGAGCGATAGAGAGGGCGAGGGGGGCGAAGAGTTGGGGGGTAGTGTTGGGGACATTGGGTAGGCAAGGGAATCCGAGGGTGTTAGAGAGGTTGGAATGGAAGATGGGGGAGAAAGGATTGGATTGGGTAGTGGTTTTGATGTCGGAGATATCGCCCGGGAGGATTCAATTGTTTGAGGATTCAGTGGAAGCTTGGATTCAGATTGCGTGTCCTAGGTTGTCTATTGATTGGGGGGACGCCTTTGGCAAGCCGCTTCTGACGCCATTTGAGGCCGAGATTGCGCTTGGGGATTTGCCGGGGTGGTGGGAGAGGAAGTCAAGGCGGAATGTGGAGGGTGGTTTGGAGTGTTCGAGGAATGATTCCTGTTGTATGAATAAGAATGGGGATGTGAAAGACGAGAAAGAGGATGGTGTAGATTATCCAATGGACTATTATGCACAGGATGGTGGAGAATGGAATTCTTGTTATAATAAAAAACCTACTCGTGGGTTGCGGAGAAATGTTCAATCTTGCAAAGATAATGGTGGTTGTCGCTGATATGCTTTAGGGAATGTTGAAACAATGGAGAATGCCTTCAGAGAACATGATTTATGGTGCACGGAAGGAATTGAAATACTATTCTGAGTGAGTTGAAAAACTGCTCTACATCTTTAGATTTTTCTGGCTGATGGTTCTCCATCCATATGTAACTTTATCAGAGTTTTCAGGTTGTAGTATGTAGAAAAATTATATGGTACATGATATAACATGTTTTTGATTTGTGAATGTGCAAATTGTTTAGTGACTATTTATCTATCAAATGGATGTTGAAATTGTTTATCTATTTTGCGAATTTGGTTAACATGTGAGAACATAAATGGTAATCTTTTACTTTTCATGTAATGCTGGAATCATGCAGTTTTTTGGCTACAATTTTGGCGAACCATCACCTGTGATGATGCCAATAAATTATAAAGACGTATAATATATTCCCTTTCTAAATTTTGAACAAATATGTAGTACTATTTGCAGTTGCAGAATTTACGGTGCTGCAATTTTAAGGAGGGTTTGTATGATGGATTCTTGAAATGCTGTTAGACATCTGTGTTCTCTGTTCCTGTCCTCGGGGAACAGTGTCACTCGTCTGTTGCACTCAACTGCCCCCATATACGTTATATAACATTAATTGCTCGAAAAATGAGCTATCGTGCCTTAGTTGTGTAACTCATCTTTTCATCACACAAACAATATTCATTTCTGCAGAAAATAGAGGGATTCTTTTAGGGTGGTGCTGGTTCATTTTTCAGTTGTAAAGGAAACCAAGGCTTTAAGTCATATTGTTTTATGTGTAATTCCGGTTACAATCACAACCTTGGGAATCTTCTCCCAAGGCAGCGTGCACTTTATGCACGCGATTGAGCTGTTCAATTCTTCTATGCCATACAAAGAATCTGTTTCAGAAAATCAAATGTGGTGAGAAAATGGTATAAAACAAATTCTTGAGACAGAATTTGTTGTGGTTTGCAATTTATTGCGGCTTGTGAATCTCTGTTCCTTTTGTTGGTATTATTTCTTTCTCGGTCTTTTACTTTGTTACAGTTGTCCATTTTGCTACCCTTCCTTCCCCTTTAGCTTCTTGTCCGCACGGTCATGTTAGAAAATGTTCAAGTCCTTTGACTTTTCTGTAAAACTTTGTGTCAGATCTTATTTCAAGGAGTGCCAGCTCTTGACGGACGCAATATTTTTCATTCAAGGATGAGTCTGAAGCCCTGGTTTGACACCCGGAGGCCAGAGTTGCAGAAGCTACAGAAGGAGCCTGAAAGGTGGTGTAGAGATCTACTTCTTTGCATCAATAGAACTGCCCAACACTTGGAAACGTTAACAAATCCTTGAAAATCCGATTCCTGATCCCTTGGTTTCAAGCAACAGAGAGTTGAGTGCTCAGAGGATTCTTATCTAATTTATGACTTGCTTACCTGATTATCATTCTTTTCTGAATGAACTAGAAAGTTCTATTTATAGTTATTGGAGTTCTAGATATCTGAGTAATAAACATTTGTGTGAAGATCTCTACTGTAATTGTTACATGTATGGTACTCAATATAGTTGTATAATCACGTTAATAGTTGCATTGGCGATTATCTTCAGCCCCAAATTTACATTGAAACTTCCATTATATGTGGTACTGATAATTACAGTGATAGTTACATTTCTAGATTCATTTGGGTGAGTCGTAATTGTCTAATAGTAGTGAAAGCAAAGGTTTCAATATTTGAACCCCCACAAAGGGCAGTGGCTTAACTATAAGAGAAGCCTCTAATGATTTGAATATAAACATACTCGTATAATTCTAGAGTTTTTGAGTTTTTAGCTATAACAATCTTTCAAAAGCTATTTGCATATTTTTGTTTAAATTTCAAGCAGTTGAGATATTTAACAAGAAGACCATTGCCATTTGCTCCAGAAACATAGTACTAGTGGCTATGTATTCGGGGGCGAGCACAACAACTAAATGGACCCTTTCCTTTTTGTTGTTGCCAACATGGAATTTATCTAGTAGGTAAGAAGAAGAGGCTAAGAACTTTTATCATACTGTGCTCTTCAAAGAACGAACTGTTCTCAATATCGTACTACTATATGCAGGAAAAAGATTAGCCCAAGTGCATTGTTCAACAAAACAACTCTTGACAGTAAAAACAGCCATCATAAACTGGCTAGCGTCGTCTCTACACGTCCGATAAAAGCAGGAAGAGCAATCACTTTCAAAGAATAATGCAAAACATGACTAAGCAATCTGAATCTGAGCATACAATGTCAGGATAACTAAGTAACAAAACACTCAGTCTCTTCTTTCGGGTAAAATGCCGGTTTCAGTTCTAGGCACTAAGAAATTGTTACAAAGAAAGAAAGGGAGGAACAAACAATTAAGCAGCAACTAGATCAGGTGTTTCTGCCTCCACAGATAACAAAGCCGTGTGTACTTTGTCCACCCAGTTGTCCAGCCGATCGCGCAAAGATTTAATCTGAGGAATTCCCAAAACTCTTGGTTGCACCCAGGAAACATGAACTGTTCCCTCAACTTGATCAATTATTCCCTCGATGAGATGCACCTGCAATATGTTTGGAAGTCATTAACCAAACATACGTAAACTAGCATTCAAATGGACGTTATAGAATCACAAAATTTCACCCTTTCTTGATTTTAGCAAGGAAGATTTACTCACTGAGAGGCTCTTCATGAGGAGATACTCCACATCTTCTACAGTGAGTTTTGTGCGCTCAGCAATGACACTTAACGGGATAGTTCTATCCTCTGATGGTCGACTGCAAGAAAAGACAAATTTATTGAACTTAGTAAACATTATAAAATGCATCAAAAGATGTAATTCTTTAAATCCAATCAGAAGGCAACGATTCTGCTGGTATACCTGAAGATGATCTCCATCAGGCAGAGAATATTAATCTTCTCAAGAAGTTTCTTCTCATTCTGCACTAACGCTGGTTGTGCATTAAGAGCAGCACTGTGGACGCGGCACAATTCTTGATACCGAACTAAATCACCAGTATTAAATGCTTCAAGGATATAGTAGAGCCACTCAACTTTAGTTCCTATCAGACTTTTTATCTGCAAACGTCAAAAGATATCAGGGCCCTTTATGTAGCACAACGAGCACAATACTCAATTAGCTTGCAACATAAGTTGAAGCGAGTAAAAACTTCTAAATGTTTGTGCTATCACAATTATGAGAAAAAATCCAATGCATGTAATACTAAATGTTCAAAAACAATGCAGTATCATAAGTATATAAAGGCTCTGAAGTCTATGCAAGTTTCTCATTTTCCAGGAAGCAAAAATATGACTTTCCCGAAATACAAGTATATGATGATGCAAGTCTATGCACATTGCTCATCTTTTGAATGCTTTTACTAATCACAAATATATGACACCTCTAAAATATTCTAGTTAACTACAAATTTTAGATAGTCAGAAATGAGCTTCCTACACAGAGGATGCAATGAGAACATGTCAAATTAACTTTCTCTTTTACTCTTTTTCTCCTGATAATTATAAACTACCAAAGCTATGTAAAATATCAGATTAATGACGAACCAACATTGAGTTCATCTTCATCACCATGATACTCAAACATAAATATAAGTCTCATCAGTAAATTCTAAAATTTGATGTCTGTAGCCTCTTCCATTGATAAGATGCTTTGATCAGACACCTCTCTATTTCGCTGGAACCTTGACGGAAAATTCTCAGACTGGTATTTGCTTTGGACAATGAAGAAAAGGAAAGAAGTGACAATAAAATTGGTGCAAGTGTTCTTACAATTGGATGAGCGAGGAGTTCCCCGAAGTTGTAAATGTTCTCGCCCAGCAGTGCTGAAAGGGACAAATCAAATGCCAAGTCCTACAAGACAATAGAAAACAACAATTAGCTTCCAGACTTTGAATAACGGAAAAACCATCCATTGATGCATCCTTTTGGGTATATCTAGTAGAGAAAGTGATACCCTTCTCCTGCTACTGCACATTTCATGCATTTATTGAGGTAAATACTAAATACTACAAGCGAAACTACAACACAGGCAGATATGTTCATATACAAATTTCTTATTGCCAATTTTAACCAAAGGTTTCCACACCATACGCAGCATACAACAAAACTAATGTCATAAACCAAAGCAATGGCATGCAGCAACAGACGTGAACATGTATGTAATTAGTGAATAAAGAGACTGAGATGTGTAAAAAAAATCATGAAAGCAAAAGTGCTACTTTTGAAATTAAAGCAGCCTCAGCAAATTTCTCTGAATCTATAGGTATGGGAACAATATAATCAAGTATTTCTAGATCACCAAAGCAAGAAACATGAAGACAAGCGAAGTTTAAGCCACATGTATGCTCTCTTTTGCAAGCTGCTGTATCAATTACAAAAAAAGGGAGAAGAATAATTTGTGGATTTGCTAACTCCAACAAAAGCTTGTAAGCTCCATTTTTAGCTAGACGGCTCTTCACTATCAATCTATTGACTTCTGCTTTAATACTTCTCTTTTTTCTGCCTACAATGAAGTAAGATCTCATAAAAATGTGTGTGTGTGTGTTGAATATATTCTGACACAGCTCCTATTGAAAGCACGCCAGAAATACCAGATAAAGCTTAATCACATATGACATAAAAAAAAAAAGGGGAAAGAAACTCTTAAACAATACTAAGAAGATAGGAAATGAAAACTTACTAGCTTAAATGATTCTGATAGAGACTCTACTGAAGTGTAAGCCAAAAAAAGGAGAGCATTCTTGTAGAACTCAGCAAATTCTTGACGAGATTTATGGTATTGGGATGAAATCCAATAGTAGTGGGCATAAACAGACGGATCAATGTCAGTCATGCTATCAAGCGTACTCTTCCCCTCTTCAATTAGTTTCTTGCACTCTTTCTGATCGCCTTGCTCAAGCTTGAACAAAGCTATTTGCATCTTAACATAGAGGATTGGCTCCTCTATACGCATCTCTTTAGTGTTGCGGAGCTTTTCAATGATTCCTTCAAGATAACTAATAGCAGCCTCTTTCTCAGAATATTGCCGAGAAACTATGACGGCAAAATGTGCCAGCTTAAGCAGATTGATCTTCGTCTCAAAATCGGTGATAAAATTGTGATAGAATTGTATCAGTGCATCACCAGCCTGAATTCAACACAACAGAAGAACGAAAACATTATAAAATGTACAACTAAACAAGCATACTGAATGTTCCCTGATCACCTTCCTTGATGACCATTTCAAGCAAGATTGCAAAACGATAATACCAGCTATAGAGATTTGCAGACTTAAAGTAAAAATAATCTTAAAAATCACAATATTTGGATAAATATAATTATTTACTATTTTATATAGCATGCTTTAACCGAAACTGGTTGATAGCAGGTCCTTGCTGTTGTATCAAGAATAAGATTTCTTTTTAACTTTTCATCAAGAATACGATTTTTTTTTAACTTTTCATTATTGACAGAAACTCGGAGGACATCTAAATTACAAATATTAGTAAAAATGAAAATCCTAATGCAGCACATGCAATCTCCTATCAACTTGATTATGCATTAGGAGAATTACCGCCAAAAATGAGATTAATAAATAAATACAGAAGGCCATGCAGCCAAAATACATCTCAACCTCCAACACCAAAATCTTGGAAGAAATATGATACTTTGAGAGAGAGGTGATAAATAATTCCATCCATGACATTTTGTATACAACATCAATCCAGAACATTTTTTTAAGACTCCATTAGAGCAAAATGTCACCAGTTACAACTTAATAAGCTTAATATGAACAGATGGTTGTGCGACTAAACCACACTAAAATATCCAATAATACCAATGGGCTTGATACCAACAGGTCATTGAGGTATTATAGGCTAAAATTCTAAAAAGATTGGGCCATTCATCGTACAGATACCAGTCAATTACATGTCTGCTTGGACAGGATCAAATACATTTCACTATATATGACAAATTTTACACTTTAAACCCATAGTTATTCGTGCTGCCTTTCATCATGTAACGCCAACAAGGCTTAGGCAGATCAAATACCATTCAAACTCAGTTTTATCTAGCTCAACGTCACTCACTTATAACTAGAGCAATAATTGCAACTTTGTCAGTTTGAAAAACCTTTGAGAATAGACTTTCATTAACTTGAATCACAATCGTTACATTGCCAGAATTCTAAGTTCACGAAGCACATCATCACATCATCTCGAATAAATCATTAAAAAGCTCAATTACTTACTAGCGTGTACTAACACACCACTTTCCATCAAAAGAAAGCCGACAATCCATATCACTTCTCACAATTACTTTTTTTATCGCGTTGTATTTCCCTCGTACCCACATTTCCATCCAACTTCGCTTTTTCCCCCTTTACAGAAAAACCTTATTATTCAAACAAATATTACTCAATCAAATAAATACTACAATTCCTTAATTAAAAGATTGAATTTTCAATCCGTAAAATGATTACTTACAACACCAAAGATCCAAACTTTATCCCACTTCTCAACCCAAATCACCATCTTTTCAACTCCTTCACAAACCCTAATTACAAAATTGCAAAATTCCAAGAACCAAATGCGAAACCCAAACCCTAACCCTAATTTAACCCTAACCCACCGAAGCAAACCCCGAATAAACCCTAAATTCCCCAAATCCACATCACACAACATCTAATTAAACAAATCCAATAACAATTTCAAGAATAAAAAACTCAAAAGATTAATCTAAAAACTAGTTATAAGAACAAACAAATAAATAAATCATTACACACACACACACAAATATACACACACACCTGAAAGACGGCGAGAGCCACGAACTGTTCAAGCTTGAGACTGAGCTGGTGCCAGAGCTTGCGTTGGTATAGATCTGCCAAGGTGTTGTACCATTCGGAGAGCTCTGGATGCTCATTGCGCAGCGATTCCAAGTATTGCAGAGCCGCCATCTTCACCTTTGCTTGCTTGATTTGATGCGGATGAGAAATTCACTTGATATATGTTCTTGTGTGTGTATAAAATGTGTGTTTGTGTGTGTCTTTTATGTGTGTGTATATATATATATATAAAACCTCTCTTTGTCCCCTAGTTTGTCTTTTCTTCTTGTAAAAGAAAAGAATGGGGTTTTTTTGAGGAAAAAATAATTATTTTTGGGGTTATTTTTTTGTTGTGATTATAAAGATATTTATGTATTAACCTGTGAATAAAGAATAGTTGGGGCCCTTGGAGGAAAAAGAGTTATTTTTGGGGTTATTTTGTGATTATAAAGATATTTATGTGTTGAAAAACTTTTCAATCAGTCTAAACTGATGTCAGTCTCTGACATAGTAATAGGAGATTGATTTATTAATTCGGACTAATTGAAGTATTTTTCGCATCAACTTGTGAATAAAGAATAGTTTGACATTGTGTTTGGATTGGCAAGAGAAAGGAAAGGAAAAAAGTAGTTTCCCTTTGGATAGCTAAGAAAAAATGATAATTTTAAATAAAAACTCATTAAACTAACCCTTTCAAAATTTCTTTTTTATGTTAAATAGTTACGGAAATTTTAGTTTTTGTACACATTCTTTTTTCTTTTACTTTCATTATTATTTGTACAAATAAGAATCCCATTCGTTACATGATTTCTTCTTCATATAAATAAATATAAGATCAATGGGGCAATTACTTAGAAGTACATTTTTGTCACAACCCTTTCCTATCTAATAGAAAAGGATCCTATGATCCTGAACCGATCTTATCTGGAATCGCAAATTCTAAGTTTGTCTATGAATAGCGGATCTAATTATATTAGTGTCTATAATTGATTTCTTCTATGTAATACTAATCGATAGGACCTCATTTTTAGGAAAAAATAAAATTAGCTCTAATAAAAAATGAGAGATTTTCCTCATAAAAAATGAGTTCGAACAATGAGAGAGATTCCCTCATCCTACTTTCCTTTCATTTACTTATGAGGCCCAAATTGTCTTACTAATTCGTAATTGCACATTAAAATTTAATATCATATCTCACATCAATGTAGAGCATCACAATTGCCCACTATTGAGAACCTTCGTAAGTGGGAATTATCAATCAGATTGATACTAACTCTAAATACTATCCGGCTATGCCCTAACTCAAGAACCCTAAGCCACATGAAATACTAGTGTTATAGACTTTGTGAAGAATTGTTTTTGACCTTAAATTCACTGGCTTAAAATAATTAATTTGAGTTATTACTTAAACTTAGAATACTAACTTTTAAATTATTCTCATACTATGTCTCATAATACGAAAAATAAAAACTTAAATTCTGATGTTTTACATTGGTGTATGGCATAAGGTAAAAGCACTTTATAAGTTAATGTGTTTATCCTTAAGAAATATTGCTAAGAGCCTTTATATGGTTCCAATTTCTATGCATGGCTACTTTCCAGCACACCACTAATTTTGAAAAAATTATTGAAAACATTCTATCATTTTAATCTTTCAAGAGTGAACGTGTTTATTGACGTGTGAGTTTGACTTGTATATGGGATCCATGCGTTTCTAATAAGTGAAACGTGTATAAAACTAACTGTAAAGAGATTGTAATTTTCTACCCAATCTACTCCTTGAAGGGTCTAATAACATTATCCATTAAACTACTTTAATTTAAGAGTTAATGCATTCATTTCAGTGACTTTAGTCCTCTAACAAAATCATGACAGCAACATCACTCAACCAAACCCACTAAAAGAACCAACAACCAGGCAGTAATAATGTAGGTATAATGAAAATAAAAATGGTGGTTCAAATTCAAATTTTTTTATTATGATAAGTCGTTATTCGAACATTGCACTCTTTTTTTGATGTGTAATATGTAGGTCCAGCAATGAATATGTAGAGAGCAACTGTGTGAAGCTAATTGATTCTCATGTGACTTCTAACCAAAGTAAAGGTGGCCTTCACCTATATTTATCCCAACACCAAAAACAAAGCCAAGTGATCAAGAAAAGCACAATGGTGCAGCTGAGATCTGTATTCACTTTTCTATCTCTTCTTCTCATATTTAGTTCTTCTACATCAGTGTATCCAGCTGCGTGTCACGGGCTGAGTGTAGATCGCTCCACGACTGCACGTGTTCATTCCATGCGAGCTGAAAGCGGCCGGCGAGAAGTGCTCCAGGGGTGGCAGAGGCAGAACCATGGAAGCTTTCGGGGGCCTCACAAGCACCTTGTCAACCCCACGATTGAGCATCCATTTCAAGTTCCAAAAATGGCTGTTTAGCCATCTACATTGATCATATACAAGCTTGTACGTTTTGATGATGCCTTCCATTTATTCCCATGGATATGTTTAATGTAGCTCAACAGTAATAATATCTCACGTAATACTAAAGCTTTGCATCAAAGTTTGAACATCAATTTGTGTTGAACATTAGAAGTCGTCAAAGTGGGATATCTCGTGTCGTCTTTATAGCCTTGTTTTTTCAAGAGAAAATCTCATATTTAATTCATATTATTTACAAAATGTCTTAATTTAGTTTTTACTATTTAAAATGTCTTAATTTAATCCCTATTATTTCTTTAAAAGTTTTAATTTCATCTCTATTGTTTAAAATTTCTAATTTTGTCCTTATTGTTTCTCAAAAAGTTTCAATTTAGTCCCTATTATTTTCAAAAAATTTCAAATCAATCCCTATTGTTTCTCAAAAAATTTCAATTTAATCCTTGAATAATAAGGATGAATTTAAAATTTTAAGAAAATAATAAGGATGAAATTGAAACTTTTTAAAAATAATAAGGATGAAGTTAAAACTTTTTAAAAAATAATATGGACTAAATTGAGACATATTAAATAATAAGGATAAAATTAAAACTTTTGGTGAAATAATAAGGATTAAACTGAAATATTTTAAATAAGAGTGAATAGTCCTGGACTCTCCTGTGGTCAAGCAAAATTAGCTATAATCCCCCTGTGGTCTAAAAAATATAGCTAGACCCCCCTGTGATCTACCTGTTGATGCACACCACCCCCCTCCGTCAAATTTTACGTCATTTTTTACGGAAAGTGTGACAAACGAGCTTAAAATGCAATTTTTATTAGTTTTTAACGTATTTAATAATAAAATAATATTAGTAATTAAAAAAAATATTTTTTTCTTTTTTCTTTTCATTTTCACCTATTTTTTTAATTTATCACTAAATTAAAAAAAAATAAAAAAAAACATCTAGTTGAATACGTTAAAAACTAATAAAAATCGTATTTTATTCGCATGTGATACATATTCCGTCAGTTTTGACGAAAAATTTGACGGAGAGACGGTGTGCATCAACGGATGGACCATAAAGAAATCCGACTATATTTGTTAGACCACAGGAGGATTATAACTAATTTCGCTTGACTACAGAGAAGTCTGAGGTTATTCACCTTTTAAATAATAAGGACTAAACTAAAATACTTTACAATCATCAGAAACTAAATATAAAATTTTCCCTTTCTTCAAAATATATATGTACTTGAATTTTGCTTGTCTAATCCCACCAGACCAAGTTGACGTTGGATAAACAGCCAATGACCCTAAGAGGATTTAAACTGATGACTTCTAATAAATACACCCAAAGCCTAACCAGTTAAGTTAGGCTAAGGTTAAAAGGAAAAAGAGTTGGGCACACCTTTTTATATCCTTACTCGAGCTAAGCATTATGGGTTGAGTGTACTCGCCCATGCCCGCCCAGTCCCCAAGTCTAGAGATGGAGCCAGTCAACCACATCTGTCTACAAGTCAAAATAAGTCGATATAATCAATCCAGACAAGTCAACTATAGTACTCATCTATATATAACATGTTGATGCTTAACAGGCATAAATACATTCTATGTGGCTAAAAAACCCCTATCTAAGGGCCCAAATATAAAAGAAAAACTGCGTTTCGTGACATAAAGAATGCTTCCTAGTAATTTTCAGAAACCTTGCACTGGGCAGCAAGCAAAGTCAGGATGGAAAAAGATCAAAAGGTTATCTTTCCTGCTACATATCATGCAGAGTAGAGATTCAAGCGAAAGTAATCTCAAATTCATTGAAATTCAAATACATGCGACAAAACACACAATTGCATAACTTAGCTATTTCCAATCAAGTTCAGGGTCCAGGAAATCAACTTTGAGCAGCAGGACAGAATCTGATTTCGCCCGTGGCTCATCAACAACGCGCTCGGCTAAGACAACCGAAGCTTAACTCTTTATCAGTTACAAGACATGAAGACGGGGTGCAACAAGCAATTTCTGTTGCAGCTCAGCATGACGGATCATGAAAAAACCCAGTTTTCCTGCTTAGTAACATACTACACCTTCATGCTTCAAATAATGAATGATGTACAGAGAATACACTAAATATAACATTTACTGAGATGCAATTTCACTGAATCGTCAATGTTTTGAAGAATCAATGTGATATGTAAATGGAAGAGCCCATTGTCGTCCAAGAAGCAAAGCTCCTTTGTGCTCGTACTCACTACACAATTTGCTACAAAGATTAAAACACCTACAAGCTTCAATTCGTACAAAATCGCTCTTCCTAGATATATAAAGAAAAAGAATTATGAGAATGGCGCATGTGAGATTCCTTGCCTCCTTGATAAATGAGTTTCAGCTTTTGTACTTTACCGGTAGAATGTACCGGAGTGGTCAAGCCAAAATTCCACCAAGAGAAAACTTTGCAAGGCAATGGCCAAAATAACATCATCCATAAGTCAATCTTCATCATCTGAATTGTCAAATTTTATTTTTGAAGCTTTTGGAGCATTTGCATCAATTTCTCTAAAATGAGCACCATACAACTTGGACTCCTGCATGAAGTTGATGGTCAAAAAGTGCCACAGTGACAAAAACCAAAACTAAATGAAACTGAGTAATAATCATTTATTGAACAATGGATTAGAAGTCAAAAACAAAAGCAAGTCGCTCGAGAGTAAATTAAAAACAAAACAAGTCCTCAAACTAAATAAAAATAAAAATAAAAGAGTAGACAAGGAAATATACAAGTAAATATTTGTTTCCACCTCTCCTGAACTTCCTTGTGGTGCTCAAGACAAGTTCGAAAAGTCAGAAGACCTTTTAGCAATTTATTACACAAGCCAAAAGCAAATCAAAGTTCAAGCTCAATAGATTAGAGTTCTAAATCTCTTCTTCTTTTAGAAGAGGAAAAATTTTATTAATATGCACCAAGGGAGTGCAACCCAAAAGTATTTACATCGACTAAATAAAGCACTTATACATTCTTGCTATTTAAGTTCTAAATCTCAACAACAAAGAATATGTTGTATGATTCTTAAGAACCGATATGATTAAATTGCTAATGAAAGAGACATATTTGGATTTGTGCATTGAGATGACAAAGACACGCAGAGCATGTGTACCAGAAAATGCTAATACAGAGAAATTTGAAATATCTAAAATTGCAGTTGCTCCAGAAGTTCAATGGTTATATATATATATATATATATATCTTGAAAAATAATATAAATGCGCACCTTTTTCTTTACATGAGTCCCAAAGTTAAGAAGGGCATCGGGTACAACCTGCCCTGCTTCTCTTAGAACATTTATTAGCTCCCCGGAAAGTCCCTGCACATAATTTAGCATTTCATGCCAGGAAAAATACAAAGAATCAGTTACTGCCTTAAGTACATTACTGTAGTCAGAAAACATTCAGATGCACACACTACCCTGTAAAAATATTAAGAGATACCTTGTTTTCTTTTGTGAAAAATGTGTGAGCCACACCCTTCTTACCAGCTCGTCCAGTCCTTCCAATTCTGTGAACGTAATCCTCTGTTGTAAGAGGAAAACTATAATTGATGACAACTTCAACATCAGGGATGTCCAATCCTCGAGCAGCCACATCAGTAGCTATCTGCAGTTATATGGTAATCTTTTCATGGTAACATAATCTTTTGAAAATAACAAACATTGAAAGGAGAAATGAAAGTAAATTAGCAACACAATTAGCACGAGTTTTTCAAATGCGAAACCTGCAACTTGAAAGATAGAGAACCTCAATCAGCATGATTCATGTCACATCAGTAACACTCGAGTTCTCAGCACTCACTAAATGACTATATTTCAAACACAAGATGTAATGACCCGCACACCTCTCTCTTCCCGCCTCTTTTTTACCCCTTACTATGCAGATACCTACTATGGTTTCAAAAACACATCAATTTGAGATGGCAAAGCAAAAGGTGAAATAAATTCATTTCCTAACTGGAACAGGACTGGATGGTAATCCATCATTAGGCATCATCCTCCGATTATCACATAATTGTTGGCTATGCTTACTATTTTGATCTAAAGCTTCCAATCATCGGCCCAGTAGTGACAGTATCATTCTTATAGACACTGCCTCAGGCCCATACTGTAAATGAACTTTGCAAATGTAGGCATTCTTCTACTATTTGCCCTTAACAATCACTGTGATACTCCTTTTGTTGCAATGCACCAAGATATCGCCAAACTAATTAACCAGCAAACAGACTTACAGATAAAGATGCACAAGAGAAAACTTCTCAATATCTGAACAAAACTGCTGCTTCAACAGCTCTTTTAATTCTTTCATAAGCACAGAACGAATCGCAAGAAAGATTTTCGATTGACTATTAATGAGGGAAGAGGGAGCCAAGAATCAAATAGGAGTGAACATGCATAAAATAGAAAAAGTAGACTCCACAAGCTAAGGATACTTAAGGACCCATGCATTCTTCTTCTTCTTAGGGAGCCCAGAATCACCTAGGACTTAATATGCATGGAAGAGAAAGAGTAGAGTGCATAACCAAGGGATACTCAAGGATGGACCCATGGCTTCTTCTTCCTTCTTTTTGCTATTTCCTTTGGGTGTACTGGAGAGGCCTCCAAAGTAGCAAGGTATAAGTGGCCGTGCGGCCTATTCAACAATAGCCGAATAGCGATGACTTTCTAAGGAGCATATGGATGACTTTTAAAAACATGATCAAATATTTAACAGTAGAAATGAACTAAAGAAGTTCTTTTACTTCTTTTTGGTTGGGGTTGGGGGTTGGGGGGTGGGGGTTAGGATTGCCCCTTCTTGTCCCCCTGAAACAGGCCGTGCAAAAGAAGTGGGGGAAGAGAATCGTCACAACCATGCCAAAGTAGCATTTTGAAACTGAGGCCAAAGAAAGATGGAAGGAAAAACAAATGCTGAATCTTTTAATTAGATAAAACCCATCTTACCAGAGATTAGAAACACACTCATTAGAAATCTATGATGTAGCGCAGCAAAGAACTGAAACATGAGAGAGCAAGATAGCCATATCCATAGCAACAACCCTAATTAAAATACTAAGATCATAACTACTTTATACCATTAGAGGGCAGCGTCCCTCCTTAAAAAGAGATAGTGCCTCTGTACGTGCATGTTGTGCTTTGTCACCACTGATGGAAACAGCTTTCCAACCCCTGAAGACCAAAACATAAACTCAAAATTGAAGGAAAACTCAACAGCAAATTGCAGCCATAAATTTGACCTAAGAATATGAGATTACATTGCCTGTGGTCATATCTTCAGAATTACATGACTAAGCAAAGTCAATTTCTCACAAGAACTAAATAGAGACAGGGAAACTGAACACAAAATTACCTTCTCTGTAACATATTTTCAACTCGAGATGCTTCCTTTTTGTACAGAACAAAAACCAACACCCTATTCCTGCCCAAAATTATAACCCTTGTATCAGTATAAGAATCTATCAAGACAGAATGAGGAGGAATATGCATTCCAAATTATCTCAGAGGGCATGTTAGAGAAAAAGCTATTGGCAAGAATAGAAAAACTGTACATAAATATAACCATTACTGGATATAGCATTTAACAGTTCATGATTGGAGCCACTCTGAGCTGGCTTCATCATGAGAATAAACTGACACTTGCGGGTATAAGTTTTGGTTTGTTTTAGTATGGATGAATAAGGTAGAAAGTCCCATGTTGATGCTATTCTAAGAGGCATCACCCTTTTTCATGCGCTTAAAATCTTACTTAAGGAAAAAAAATAGTATATGTTGAACATTGACTACAAAAAAAATACTGCGATGGGAAGAAAATGTCAATTTGAGGTATATATTTGACAGGTAATATGTGCCAACCCAAGTTAGCAACCTCACTAAATGAAATGGAGAATTTTCAAAACAGAACATTAACCACTTTCTAAATTGAATATACTAGCTTCATGGTCAAGCAATCTCATCTCATTATACAAGTATTAGTTGGATTCCTGAAAACAACTCTGCCCAAAAATTCTAGTGATACATAATTCATGTTAAAGTAAACCTTCTGACTGTAAAAGACTTAGTCATGAGTTGTGTGCTATCATGACAAAGACTGATCAGTGCCAGAAACAAACTTCTACAAATATCACAAACTTCCTAACTAGTACACAATGTTGCAGTAGATACCTTCTAGACTTGTGGTACTTCTCTAGCAAAGAAAGCAAACGTTCATCACGTGCTCGATCTTCCAATACCTGGAAAATGTGAAGAAGCAGTCAAAAAAACATTTTGATACAAGTATGATGTTCACATCAGTAATTCATCATCTTGATTAACACCCCATACCTCTACAATTTGCATGACATCATGGTTGGCAGCTAAATCTTCAGAACCAATAACTACCTGAATCAAAGTTTATTTTTCATGCAAAGAAACAATGAGGTGGATGACAAAGATATCCCCAAAAAATAATCCTACCTTAATTGGGTTGGAATCCATGAATTCTTGAGCTAATTGATGGACAGGTAGTGGCCATGTTGCACTGAACATGACCATTTGGCGAGCTGCATGATTGACAATATTCAATTCCCACGTCAAACGTGATTATGCAAATGAATGATAACATAGTACATAAGGGACTCACATATTGGACAAAATATTCAATTTAAACAGAATTTTTCATAATAAAAGGAAGAGAACTCTGTCAATTAACAAAAGGCTTGGGACATCTACATGGGGAAAAATATGAACATTTCACTCAATGACTTCAAAGATAATTACTGAAGAGTTATCATTGACAGAATTCAGAAACCAGAGAAAGTCTTAGATCAACCATCTACAAAATCTAAGATAATTGAATATCAAAAGGAGAGGTTATGGTATCTTCCACAATCACCATAAAGTATTTCCAACTCTAGAATCTTAAATGTTGGCAAATGTACTCTTATCATTCATAGTAAAGGATGTAAAGCACACACACAAATTATCAAACAACTGGGAATAAAATTCCGTACTTGAGCTTGTCAGGCTCAATATAGAGCGAACTTCGGGTTCAAATCCCATGTCAAGCATTCGATCAGCTTCATCAAGTACCTAATGGCATAATCATGGACAAAAGAGTTATTGCCAAACGGATCTAAAATCAGATACCCACATTCCATTATAATTAAATTAATTCCAGGCTGCAGAAGATACAGACAAGTTGATCACCCATGAAGAAGAGGCATCAGATGTACTAAAGTATAATAAATGAGAACACTGACAGGAAATATAAATAAGTGTGACCTAAAGAATCCAATCCTCAGGACGTTTATTAACACTCGCAGTAACAAGATCCAGGAAAACATAACCACCTATAGCCCATAGTCATAAGAATTCATAGACATACCACAAAAGATACATCCTTTAGGTGGCAAATTCCCATTTCAATCAAGTCCTTCAAACGGCCAGGAGTTCCAATGACAATTTCCTGGAGAAGACAAGAAGATATAAGATCCTGAATCATTGATACACCTAACTCAAGTAATTGTAAACATTGGGGAGCCCAGCATGTCCTCGTAAGCAAAAAATCAAATGTGCAGTACATTGAAAACAGATAGTGCTGTTCGCGCCATGCTTATCTTCTTCCTAATAGCAATCATAAATGATCTACTGGTAATATAACTTTTTACCTATTACAGACATTAATTGTAACCATCACTAGTTCATTAATAATAGCTACATGCAACTCTCTTTTCAAGCTAGAGATGGAAAACATGAACGTTATTGCATAATTAGCAATATTAGTTTTCCAACCATCCACGCAGTGCACCACATTTTAGGATTCAACAATGTAATTGTGATCCTTAGGAGCATAAAGTTGGATCTGAATATGAAAATCTAAGTAATCTTACCACGCCTGATTTCAGAGCAGCTATCTGGGGCCTTTTGGAGGTTCCTCCATATAAACAAACTGAATTCACGCCACTAGGCTTGCCAGCATCACAGAGAACATCTGAAATCTGTTAATATCACTTTGCATCAACATCAGGCCATACATCAACATGAATTCAAAAACTTCATGGGCACGTCACACATGTAAGGAGGACATGTTATGAAGGAACAAATAATATAATTAGTAACAAGCTCTCAATCAGATTTTAGATAAAGGGTGAAAAGAATATCTTTGTATGTGATGAATTCCATGAAAAAGCTAGTGCTATATTTTATTTATCAAGTTTGAAAGCTTGTGATTCCCTAACCTGATCCAAGCAGCTTTTTGCTGCTAATTTTCCTTTCAATTTAAGGGGGAAGCAATTCACGGCATCAGCATGCTGGCCCATTGAGGCCACTCAAGTTACCCTTTGTTAAAATGTGCACACGAGTTACTAAGGTAGATTGTTCAGCAGAATAGAAAGCCTGATCTCAGGTTCATATGACTTTCCAGTTGAGGTTATGCCTTGTCTGTCCTTATATATGCTGGGTGGATCATAAGTTCGGTTCGCATTTGCCCCTCTGTATAGACTTAAATCCCCTTTTTTTTTAGACTTAAAGTGGTTGGAGTTATAGTATAACAGTCGGCTCATTATACTCAAATCTATATTTGCTAAGAGTTTAGTTTAGTTGAGACATTTAAACACTGTACATGTTTGCAAGATGTTTGAACCCAAATCCTGAGGCAGGGTCTTTTAGATTTGGGTTTTGACTTTTGGCTGATACTTCTCATGCAATAACCAGTTCGTGCCTCGTGTCTAGTTTTACTGCGAGAGAATTTCTGACCTCATTTCTCTGACATAAAACTATGCATGTTAAACTATGACATTCACAGCAAAGAGAAGAAGAAGAGAGGGGAGAAGTAGTGAAATGATATTGTATTGATCTATTTTGGTTTCTAAGACAGAGGGCTAGAGAGGCAGCCCACAAAAGCATATTTAATGCTGAGTTTAGTTTGTTAACTGTTAGCCGGATGTACTTATTTCGATATGTATAACTCTCAAGCGAACTTTGGGCATAAATTATGTATCCTTGCAAACAAATGCACTTCTTCTTATTAGAACCGAAGTAGAAGATGCGGACAGATAACAACATATTATCGTGTGTTTCTCACCTTAAAAACTCACAAATACACATCAAGGAGTACTTTTTCTCTCCTTTTCTTTTCTTTTATGGGTTGGATAGATAATATTAATCTCTGAAATTCATTTAGTTAAGAGCCTTACCACAGTATAATCATTATCAACATATATCTGACAATAACAAATAAATGTACATATTTGACAGTAACAAAATAAAAACAAGTCATTCACATGATATTCAACAAACAACACAAACTTAATACCCCATCCACACACTTCAACAGAATAGTTCAAGAATAACAGAATGCATACTTGTTGAGCTAGCTCCCTGGTGGGCGAAAGCACGAGGCAAAGAGGATTTACTCTCTTAGACGTTCTACTCTTTCGCTTACTCAACACATGCATTATAGCCGGAATTCCAAACGCCAGCGTCTTACCTGATCATATACAAACAACAAACTACATATCAAAATCCAATCTTTCACCACACAATAATATCACAAAATCACACCCACCATACACATCCAATCTTCCAGCACACAACAACATCACAAAATCATCCACACCCCCCAAGTTTCAAATGCCAATCTTTCACCTCATAATAACATCACAAACACCACACACAATTACCTGAACCAGTCTTTGCAATCCCAATAAAATCACGGCCATCCAACAAGAACGGCCACGAATGGGACTGAATAGGCGATGGATTACTGAAATCCTTGCAGCATTCCAGGACGTTATCAGGCAAACCTGAGTCCACAAATGATTTCAATGGCTTATACTTCGTATCATTCACATCTTTCCCAGATACCACCACACCATCTTCACTAATTTCCTTAATTTCCCCACTTTTCAGCACAGACCCATCAACAGTTTCGCCATTCTCATCAAATTTCGCAACCGACCCATTATTTATACCATCATTTTCACCCTCTTTTTTGTGCTTTTTCTTCTTCTTTGGTGACTTTTCAGCTGACCCATTTAATAAAGTCTCAACCTTTTCTTCTTGTTGTTGCTGTAATTGTTTTTCTTTGTTTTTCTTCTTTTTGTTCTCTTTTTTGGGCTCTATTAATGATGGGTCTGCTTCAGCTTCTTCAAGCTTTCGTTTTTGCTTGTTTTTGTGCTTCTTTTGAACTTTGGTTTCATCTATTTCATGGCTTTCTTGTGCTTCATCCTGGAGTTTTCCACCCATAGCTGCGCTGAAACCCAAAGAACAAAGCTGAAAGCAAAACCCAATTACAGTTCGGAGTCAGATATTTTTAGGGTTTAAGGCTTTGGCTATTGCACAGTTAGGGGTATATTTATAGTACGATTTTGAGTTGTACCTTGTGCTCTTATTAGTGTACTCTCTTTTTTTTTTATTGGTCAAAAGAAAAACTTCATTAAATAAAATAATAGCATATAACAATCATCCAGTAGGGGACTACCACATTTGGGTCATGGATATGATCAAGTGGTAATGAAATGAAATTATTTTTGTAGGATTACATATTTGATATTTTTTATTATTTTAAAATTTTGTCGTATACATATGTAAGAACATATCATTAAATCAAAAGGCATGAGATAAAAGAAATTACATGAATCGTACTAACACGGTAAAAAAAAAAAAAAATTTATCTAACAGAAAAAAACCAAATATAAAAATGGGCCAACACACTGCCACCCAAGAAAGAAGTATACAAATAGTTGGACTCAATTCTAAGCCCAAATAAGAATATATATGAAAGCAAAAGAAATGAGGCAAACCAACAGTTCAAGGCCTAAGGCCATCTCCAACAGTTATTTTATTTTATTTTTATATTTAAGGGATTTGAAACATTCTTTTTATTTTTACAAATTTTTTATTTCAGTTTTACTCCAACAGCTCCCCTATTTTTAACCAATCTCTTATTTTATAGAATTTCTATTTTCGTTTTACTCCAACAGCTCTTCTATTTAGAAAATTCCTACTTCTATAACATTAAAAACTATGAGGGATAGAATGGGGGAGGGATTTGATCCCCTAGCAATGGGGGATCCAAATTTTAAATTATTTATCTCCTAAAATATAAGGGATCATTTGGGAGAGCTGTTGGAGCTATATAACACCAACAGCTCCCCCAAATTTGATGGTTTTGGACATTTGGGGGAGCTGTTGGAGCTCCCCTAACAACACAAAACCTAGCACATAACATCCCAAAGACGAAAAGAGGAGCCAACATTGGCAATTAAGCAAAAATCAATGAGGGTGTGTTTGGATTGAGGAGAATGGGGGGAAGAAGAAGTTTAGTAAATGAGGGATTTAGTCATTTCCCTATTTGGTTTGGAAGTAAAAGAGTGGTTGGGGTATAGATAGGATAAGCTCAACCCCTCTATACCCCCTAACTGTGTGTTTGGATTGGGATAAATGGGGGGAAAGGGATATATAGTAAAGGGAGGGGTTCACTTATTTCCTTGTTTAGTTTGGGAGCAATTGAGTGATTGAAGTATAGAGGAAATGAGTTTAATCCCTCCATACCCCCAAAATATGATAACTCCAATTTGGAGTAAAATGGAGGGAGAGAAAAATAATATTTATTGTGAGGACAATTTTGCTCTTTGCTTTTATGTTAATTACAATCATACCAATTATATAAACATTCAAAATAAAATAAGAGAAATGCATAAAATTCATTATACACATAAAATTTATCTATCTCCTTCCATTTTATTTCTAATCCAAACAAAAAACCCTCATACTCCTTTATAAAAATTTTCAATCCAAACATGATTTAATGTCTTCCACTCCTTTCTTTTATAACTCCCTCCCTTCCTATCCTTTATTAAATTTCTCCCCTTCAATCCAAACAAACTGTAAATGTGATCACTCCAATTTGGAGTAAAATGAGAGGAAGGAAAAATTATATTTACTGTAATGACAATTTTGACATTCAATTTTAAGTTAATTACAAATAACCCAGATTGTTAATATACAATAAAAAAGAGCATAAAAGTCATTTACACATAAAACTTATATCTTATTCCCATTCTAATCCAAACAAATGACACTTATCTTCCTTTATGATACTCTCATTTCATTAAATTATCCAATCCAAATATGGTTTAATCCTCCTCTCTTTTCCTTTACTAAACCTCCTCACCTCAATCCAAACACACTTTAAGGGAAACCAAAAAATGGGGGGAAAATCCCAGGGGAGATGCCATTCGCATGGCCACAAGCCCACCATAAATGAGTAAAAAAGAAGAGTTACAAGTCATCTTGCCAGAAGCTATATGATGCTAGGAACTCTAAAAACGCTAAAATGATAAAATCCAAGCAAAAAAACGGTAGAGACACAGTCCACCAATGGGTTTTCGAGAACACCACCAAATCTGGTGGTCAACAATGCAGCGAGAGAAAAATGTGTAGCAAATGCTTGCGTTGTGAAGAAAGCCACCTCAAAATCGTACACTGTGGCAATCAGAGCACATAAAATCGACTCCAAATATAGGTCGGGGGAAACCCTTAACCGATATTTGGTTTTTATTAACAAAAAAAACTAAAGCACAAAAAAAAAAAAAAACCAATTCATAGAGAAAAGAAAGAAAAGCAAAAACAAGAAAGAAAACAAGTAAGG
The DNA here is from genome assembly GCA_037974665.1 of Ehretia macrophylla. NCBI lineage: Eukaryota > Viridiplantae > Streptophyta > Magnoliopsida > Boraginales > Ehretiaceae > Ehretia > Ehretia macrophylla. The sequence goes on from CM075773.1 coordinate 52,287,930, forward strand.
AAAAAGCAGTGCCAACGACCAATGATTGGGGTAAGTTGAACAAGACGTACAAGTGGATAAAAGTCTGAATACAACAATTACAACTAAGTCTGGGTCTAAACAACAACCAACATAAGTCTAGCCTGAACTTAGACCGGATGCCTCGAAATAAGTGACAGTAATTGAAAACTAATCTTAAAAATTATGGGCTAAAACCATAAACCAAAAATAAAAAAACTTGTAACTCAGAGGCCACCAAATCCATGGGCTGAAAATTAGAAACTAAAATACACGATCAAATCTATGAACCCGAAATCGAACGCCCCCAATCGAGAAATATCACAAGCAGCTTATCAAGCCAAACAAGAAACCCAAGACAAGCACTCAAAACCGAACTCATTAAATATAATTCTTAGTTAGAAGAAGCAACACATGACAGACTACCCAAGTTGCAATAGCCCATCCATTCATGGAAACAAAAGCCATAACCGTGACAAGAAATCACAAACAAGCAGCCAACACAAAGCACACGAGGAAAGACCTACCAACCCTATATAGAAGCAAGGCAAGGATACCCAACATTTATCTGGTCCTATCTCTCTAATAGACAGAAGGGACTTAAAGAGCCTTAAATTTTTTAAAATGAAAACAAAATCTGTATGGTATCTTCTTTTTTGTCGGAAAAGATGGTTGTATTAACATAACATCAAAATATACAACTAAAGAAAAAGAAAACAAATACAAATACAGACCTACAATAAAATCCGACGACACATAAGGTCGAAATAGTATAGAGGGAAAGAGATTATCACTAAGCACTAGAAGCCAACAATATGAGGGAGTGGCATTCGGTGGCTAAGTACTAGAGGTAGCAATACCAATTTTGGCATCAGTCTTAAAGTGATTTAAATAGAGATACTCACATGTGTCAATTGGTAAGGATAAAGTAAATCTGAATATGCAAAGCATACCAAAGAATAAAAGCATTAGATACTTTGGGTTAATGTTCGATTTCAGTTTTAGAATCGAGATTAGGATGTACGAAATGATGAATCGTATTTTATATGATTGAAAAATATATTTAATTAAAAGAAAAAAAAGTATTTTAAAATAATTGTAAGACCAAATTTGGTATATGGATCGAAATGTTGGATAGTGAGCTACTAATATTTAAAAGATATTTAGTCGATATGATAATTTTGATATAGACATATGACAATATTTAAAATGGATTTTGGTTAAAAATAATATGATTTAAGGCAAAGTAAAAGATGATATCATTGAGTATTAATCGATGAGTACAATTTAGATGGTTTAAATATATTAACAAGAAATCGCTAAAGGCATCGGTCAAAAGATAGAGATGACCTACTGAAATAAAGTGATTTAAATAGAGAGACTCCCATGAAATATTGTGTGTATAAATTTAATAGATAAGACGCATAAACAGAAATGATATTTGACTATTTACATTGCAATATTAATATTATGTGAAAAATTTAATAATATTAAAATCTCAAATTAAATATATAATCATATACAAATAATTGATCTCATAATATTATAATGTTATTTTTCAAGTCACACTCGCAAACCTTCTACATACACACGCCGTCCGGTAGTACCTCCCGCACCGTTACGCAATCCCACCCCTTACGTAGAACGCAATCTATCGCAAAATTTAATTATTACTTTCAATCACTTTCATATATTCTCTCTATATAACACACACACACACACACACACACACCTCTGTCTCTATAACTACCAATCCTATACATACGTATATACATACATTATATATATATACCTACACGTGCACAATTTTGCTTAATTTTCGGAAAATTTTTGTAAAAAATTAGAGGCAATGGATCGTCGAAACGAGCCGAACCCATTTGACGGCGGAGAGCAAGAAGTCAATCCATTTTCGGTATTTACACTTGTACCCTTGCGAGATCTACCCTTTTAAGTGTAGTTGATTTAGATCTAGGTGTTGAGAAGTTTGGAGCAATTTAGAAATTTAATGGAAAAGTTGAATGGCATTTTTGTTTTGAATATTATATTTATACATTTAATTTTATTGATGTGAATATTGAGTTTTGAAATTTGGATTTTTGTTCATGTAGTAAAAATTTAATCCAATTTGCAATTATGATTTTAAACTCAAATTCGATGCTAATTTTGTTTAATATTTAAGATGCTTCTTAAATGTGTAAGAGATGAGATGTGTATAAACGATAATTCCCGCGAAATCGGACCCTTAAGCCGTTTATAATATTCGTGTTGCAGACATTGTAAGCGCGTTGTGAAAATGTGAATTTGATCATGTAGATGTATGGAGTGACACATAAGGGGAATAATTATTGTAGAAAAATTGGAAGTTAGGGGCACTAAGCTCCGAGCTGAGAGGCTCGGGCACTCAGGCCCCTCGGAACTCGGCCCCAGTAAGATGATAGAGAAGTGTCATATTTAAAAAGAAAAAAATTTATTTATGGGTGCTGAATTTGGATATCGTGAAATATTTGCAATTGAACTTTTAATGGGAGGAAAAAGTTATTAGGGATCCAGCTCTGGTCAAAGTTGTAGGGGTGCTATTCCTTGAGCCTAACGCATACCTTTCGCCTAATTATCTTCCGTGAGAGCCCGATTCCTCTTCTCTCAAAGGGGAGAAGAAAAAGGAAAAGGGATGTATGTTAATGTTTTAAGTCAGCTTTGATAGTTCCGTAGTCTTAAAGGCGCTTGGTTGCAGAATGGAAATTAGGTTTGACTGGGATGTGTGTCATTTGTGGACCCTACTGAAGTCGTTGACTCTGAGAAGTGATAGTTGGTAAAAGATTTAGAGTATGGCTTCAATATGGAAATTTTCTGGGGGACTAATAAAAAGTGATGATTGCGATGCTTTTGGGTTTACTTGATTGGAGAAGCTTAAAAGCTGCTAAATTGTGCACCATCGTGTGTGCAAGATACAAATAAGTCAAGTCAGCCTACTAGTAATTTGAATTGAAAGAATTGTTAGCATTTTGTATTGAATTATGCCTTTTCCTTTTGACATAGTCAACATACTGTTGAATAGAGTGGTCCAACTTGAGGTGACCATGATGGTGTTACTCCCTTCATCTTTGCAACATTGATAATTTATCCATTGAGCTTCTAATTCAGTGACAGTGACTGGGTTGTTTTTTCTTTTCTTTTAAAAAAAAAAAAAAATTATATTATTGAAGTTTGCTTTGTAATTTCAGAATATACTGGTAAGCTTGAATTTAAGGTAGGAGACACAACATAGACTTATTGAATATATATGAATCAAGGTGCATGGAGAATTTGGAAATTATGTAGCTTATCTTATTTTGTGAGATTAGCCTTCAAACTCATTCCGTCTGCTGTAATTTCAGAGGTCATCCATTTTTTGCTTAACAGCATAGTAAATGATGATGATGGTTTAGTTTGATATTTTTGTCCATATAACTTGCAGTTTTGGAGGTTTTAAACTGAATTCATTGTCAAGATATTTCGTATTTATGATTTCCTCTTGTATATCAAGTGTTTACAACTAAACATGTAGTTCAAAATATCTTATGTGAGCTTTTACCTAGGTTGTAAGAGTAATTACCAGAAGCCCCACAAACACCCCTTGACCCAGGACCACTTCTTCCCTTCACAAGAAGGGGTGAAAAGGAAATGAGAAGCTTTAAATCAGAAATCATGATGTTTATTGTGTAAAGACAAGTCCCAGTGAATTTTGCATCTTCAACTCTTTGAGCTACTATGAAGATACTGTTAATTAATGTAAACTGATGGACTAAGATTTTCTTTGTCCTTGCTGTGTTTTCTCAGAACATTTTATTATGTTAGGATGTGCACACACTTCATATGCCTATTGGCTAGAAGTTTCACAATCTTCTTTCCTTGCAACCAGTTCAGTATCCTTCACTGTCCCTCCCTCATTATTCTCAGGGAATGCCTCGAGTAATAGACACTCCTCTGGTTTTACTGATTTATATTGGGTTATCTCATCTAAGTGTAAATTGGAGATGGCAATGATTGCTGTCAGTTCAACTTATGGCGACCTTCGTTTTGAGTATCCATGTGCTAGATGAAGTTGTTTCATTATGAAGAATTTGCAACTAACATTCTGTGTTGCATATAAATGAACCAAGTTGAAGCATTATTATGTGTGACATTTACTCTCATCTTCACATGCAAGTTTCTCTTTACTCATCTTGTGTTTTATTGGGCTCATTGCAGAATAGTAGCGCTGCTCCTGGATCCAAATCACGGATTCCGCAAGTGGTTGCTAATACCCTGGGTTTTGGAAGAAAACATGATGCAACTGTTGACATACCATTGGATTCGATGAATGTAATATAGTTAATAACTCTACTTATTATTTCCTCTTTGAGTGTCTATATGTCTAAGTCTGTGTTGTTCACTCTTCAGGATTCCAAGAAAAAGGAGAAAGAAATCGCTGCTTGGGAAGAAGATTTGAAAAGGAGGGAAAGGGTTGGTTTTGAGTTAAAATTTGTTTCTTTGTTTTACAATAGTATTATATGAACTAGTTATAGCTTTGTGAAGTTTAACTTCTTTTGGATTTATACTGGGGACAAAATTGTGTATAAATGGTTCATTCTGATTGAGATTATATTTACTCAACTCTGCCACCATGCTTAAAGCATAAGTAGTTCCTTCGTTTATCTATCTCATGCATATCACCTTTAAATTTGTGTTACTGCAGGAGATTAAACGCAGAGAAGATGCTGTTGCCAGTGGTAAGTTATGAGCAATTGCATATCTGGTTTCCTTCTTTTCATTTCTATGGTGAAGTTCTAATTCATTATTTTGATGGTTTAACAAAGCTGGTGTCCCCGCGGATGATAGAAATTGGCCGCCCTTTTTTCCTATAATTCATCATGATATAGCAAATGAAATACCAGTCCATGCTCAGAGGTTGCAATATTTGGCTTTTGCAAGTTGGTTAGGTATGTGCTCTTGTAATTTGAATTTTTGTTGACCAGAAAAATGGTTTCAATGATTTTCTTTTGCTTCTATAGTGCAACTCCTGTTGACTATCCTGTATAGTTTCCGCCCAGCAAAACAATTCATTATTATGCTTTTAATATGACTTTTAAATGCTTTCGTTGGGCTTTGCCCATATAAGTGATCTTATCTGAAGCTTGTTTGTTCAAGCTTCATTTTTTTTGCGCGTGTTTTTGAAGGATTTGTATGTTCAAGCTTCATTTTTTTTGCGCGTGTTTTTGAAGGATTCTCTCCTTTTTGGAGTTATGGAGTTCTCAGCTTCAAATATTAGTTACTTGCATTATGCAAATATAGCTATTTAGCATCCCATCTATCTTCTGGTGCTTTATCTCTTGATTAGTGTTTCGTTTATTTTATTTTTTTCCTTTTTTAATTTGGGCTACATTTTTCCCTAATAGGCAAGATCTCAGAGGCGATGGCAAATATGATAAATTACTACACACTCAAAAAATTACATACTGTTCACTTCAGATTTTCAAATGTGTTATCTGATCGAATGGAGCTCAGCGACTGCTAGCAGTACTGCTGTTGGGGAAAAAAAATATATTGGGAAACTAACTACACCTGATCCAAGATGTGCTGAACCAGCTGGTTCTAGTATGCTAGCTGATCCAACCTGCTAGTTTCTGTAATGAGTTAACTCTTGAAGTGCTCCCAAAACCAATTAACCCAGAAAGTTTCTCTTCCATGTAGCCAGTGTGCACACAAGGTTGATTATTCATTTACTTATTTTTCGTCTGTGACCTCTATCCCTTCAAGCAATGGAGAAATGGAAAGGAAACGGAAAAGAAAAAGAGAGAAAATGTTGCTTCACGAGATATATGATGCAGGTTTATATACGAGTGTGACTTGATGTCTGTTTTTGTTATGTATACTGGTTTTAGTTTGTGTGTAATGGTATTGATTGAGAAGGAATTATATGTTGTCCAACGTAGAAGATACTATAAGTTGTCAAGCTTCCTCCTGATCTTTTAACTGGATTTATAACCAACTGTTCTGTTCATGCTTTTGCGGCCTATTATAAAATGGATTTCTGAAAGTGGCATGAATAGCGACTTGAATTGGCTAATTTTGGGTTCTTTACTTCTTTATGTATCTTATTCCTTTTGGACGCAACTGCTCTATCCGATGTTATCATTTTCTTTTTTTTAACTTCTTTATAATATTTTTTGCAGGTATTGTTCTTTGCCTTGTGTTTAATCTAATTGCAGTAATTGTTTGCTGGATAAGAGGCGGTGGTAAGTAGTCTTTTCTGCCACCACTTGTAGTATCTTTTATTTATTTACGCGAATAATAGGTCTAAGGACTTTATAGTAGTGCCTCTGATGTGGTTGTTATCTGTAGGTGTCAAGATATTCTTCCTTGCTGTAATCTATGCCCTACTTGGATGCCCCCTCTCATATGTTCTGTGGTACAGGCCCCTGTATAATGCAATGAGGTATTTTGCATACTTCATTGTTCCTTTATCCTTTCTCTCTCTCTCTGCCCTCCCCTCTCCCCGGCCCGCCCCTCCACAAATGGAAGAATGACACTGGTAGCCATATCTCTCTCTGATTTGCAGGACTGAGAGTGCATTGAAGTTTGGTTGGTTTTTCATGTTTTACTTGGTATGCTCTGTTGACCAGCCATTGGCAATTCTTTTTAATCTAACATGTTTTACATTTCTAATTTATTGTTTTTTTGCAATAATTCATGCAGCTTCACATTGGTTTTTGCATATTTGCTGCTATTGCTCCTCCAATCATCTTTCATGGAAAATCACTGACGTAAGTTTAAATTTTAAATCAACTTTCAAATACTTTTCTTTTATATATTGGAACCTAATTTTAGAACACTTGCTTGTCCACTGAGGGCTTCTGTTTGTCCTCCCTCCTGTCTCCTTTCTTTTCATCATGTCTTATTCTATTTCTTTTTTTTTTTTTTAATGCTTGTTTTCTAATTTTGAATTGCTTTATTAAATTGTAGAGACATAATCATTAATCTTCTTGCATCCAATAGGTGTGCTTCACTCTTTCCATTTGGAGACATCCTTGTTACTAATATGACGAAAGATTCTACTCATCAAAATGATCTGTGGAAGTCTGTATGATTCTATCAAAGGAGAAAAAATGTCTATTATATTTCAAATGTGTTTTCTTTTCATTGGGTTTGGGCAGTAATCTGGATCTCTAACTCCCTAGTGATTGTGAATTGGTGTGATCATCTGAAAATGGTACATGAGTTCTTTAAAATGCTAAATTCGCGATCCAAACAATTATATGTAAACTAACACATTTCACTAAAGCATTTGATTGTAATTTGCGTGGTTTTTTTAGGTCGGACTTTTAGGTCTAGTTATACTGATATTGTAATCCCAAAAATCTTTTATTCAGTTAAGAACATCTACTATTGCATTAAGAGCGTATTACGGTATTTTAGTAGGGTTCCATGAAGAAGTATACCCCTCATTCCATATCATATGCTTGGTAACAAATTGCCTATCCTTTCCTCTTCTGTCAACCACAATGATTAGCGTACTAGGTGACCTAGGGTTCAGATGCACACGTTGGTTGCACTACTTTATTGTCTCCGAATTACATTTTCCTTCTGGGAGAAGCCTGAGTTAGAATTTCTTTATGATCGGATCCTGTATTGTTCTTCCATAGGTTCACTGGCTTATTGCATCTATGCATGACTTTATGTCCTGTGTATTTGTTTCTTTTAATGATGATTGATGAGCCCAAGTTAACTTTATGGTCTCTAAAATTGTCTTTTATACTTGCGGTGATAGAGTTGTAGGAGAAGAAGACTTAATATCTGCTTATCTTTCATATTGCGTATGATAGTAATGGAAGGATGCTCACTTCCATCTATGTGCTTATGATGTAAGGGCAGAACAATGTGACCTACTGTCATGCCTCTACATGCAATTATATTTCGAGGATACTATGTTTTTGCTCAATACCTTCCTTGAATCCAATCTTTGTTTGGATTTCTCTTTTGACTTTTTGTGTTAGGGGGTTTCACTCTCTCAGCTCCTTCGATTTCACTTTATTCAAGAGAAGGCATTTTGTTGGAGCAAGATGTGAATGCAAACTCTAGCTGCTTTTTGCTAGGTTGCTATTGTCTGTTCTATATTTGCACGTTTTGAGCGTGGACTAGTTGCAGATTTGAAATACGGGTGTTATTCTGGGTTAATTCGTTTCTAGACCATTAGTTTCGTTGTTCATGGATTAAATTCTCTAATTAGTTGGTGTGAACTGTGGAGGTTATGATTTATTTATCAGAAAGTTCCATGGAACCAACCTTTTGGGATTATGCTCTGCCGCCCACCTGAAAAAGTTGGTGCATCTTTTGTTCTTTCTTTTTGACTAACTCGTCTTTCCATTTATTTTCTCCTGTTGTCAGGGGCATCCTTGCTGCAGTTGATGTCTTCTCTGACCATGCCTTGGTTGGGGTAAGTTTTATGCTAGTGTTATTTCTACTTACCTCCTTAGTACTAGCATCCCATCAGATGTGCACATTGTTTGCTCCTGGTTGAATCTCCTTTAGTATGTGATATAATACGAGAAAGTTTATATTTCTCTGATACATAATATTCGTATCAGATTGATTTGTTGTACCGTTTGATTTTGTTGCAGATTTTCTATCTCGTTGGATTTGGTCTCTTCTGCTTAGAATCACTGCTAAGCTTATGGGTGCTTCAGGTAAATGATTTGAAAATTAAATTAATACTCAGCGTTGAATACCCTTCCTCCTCACTTAGGGCAAGCTCAATGGGGGGCTTTAAAATGTAAAACTTTCTATTTTTGGGCATTTTTGTGCATTTTTAGAGCTCCATACCCTAAAAGGTAGCACTATTCATGGAAAAAGTACGTGGGGTCTACCACTTTTGGGTTAAAAGATGCCAAAATAGAGCCCCAGGCTCCAAAATGTTCAGCTCCCAGGATAGCCTTAATAAACTATCCCTGTCAATTAGTCTCACATATTTCTGTTCAATAACTTCCGTCTTACTTGTTTCTTTGATTTTGTAAACGTTTGATATACTTCCATGTGAAGTTTCCGTCTTTAGGGAAAAAAAAAAAAAAAAAAAAAATCCTCTCTTCGAGTCTAGTAAAAGCCATTTAATGTACTTTTATGTGAAGTTTCTTTGATGCGATTTCAGGTTTGTATCATGGTGGTTTCCTCAATGATGTTTGAATTTAGGGATAATTTGGGATTCATAATATACTACATCATATGCTTTATTTTATGTAATCAAGGTTAGCTTGACCCCATCGGCTAGTTTTGGTCATTCCTTCGAGGGGAAGTGATGAGAACTTAAATAATCAACTTAGGCTACTGATTTGGCTGTTAAAATTTCGAGTGTGGAGCTTGTTTTCGCATACATGCTCATTATTTCATTTGCTTAATCAATTCACTCTGTTATCTTTGCAGAAAATTTACTTGTACTTCCGAGGTCATAAGTGATGCATCAATTCAGGTTCAACTTCATCTGGGTAGTGAAGCATTATTTCATCTTGAGATGCCTGAATCATCTGTCCATCTTCGATTTCCTGGTATGGTATTCGACGTTGCTAGTGAGCTCAGTTTGAGAAGGTCGATTGCAATTTCCCTCTCCTCATTGATCATCTTGTCACTAAGATATTGGATTTGCTAGTGATATATAGTGATTCGCCTTGTTATTATATAAGTCTGCTATTTTAGAGGTTGAAATATATATATTTCTTAGCATAGAGGGTTTTTCCTTGTGTTTTGTATTTGTTTCTTGCTTTGTTGAGGCATACATTTTAAAAAAAGCAAAGTTTTATGAGATCAAGTATTTCATCGTGCATTCAATTTCACTATTGATCATTCTGATAATGCATGAAGTTGTTCAAAACCATAGTCAAAATTTCTGAAGTCATCGGGGACTGATTCGTACTTTTTGAATCTTTCGAGACTAAATTGAAACAACGTGACAACATTGGGGATCATTTGCATAATGAACCTGAAACTAAGTGCAGTTATTCTGTCATCTACACACACACACACACACCATGAAAATGGTTTACAGTTGAAGCAACTCGGTAAGAAGTTTGGTTTTGTTTGAAAGGTGGAGAGGGCGAGGGCGAGGGCGAGGGCGTGCAACTAAGGGAATTGCATAACGAGCAGGTTTAGAATATTTTGTTAGTGGGAGTTAAGTAATTTTGAAAATCAAAATGGATATATAAGTGCTAAATTGGATTAAATGGTATTGCTAACTAAAATAATTTCAAAGTTTTTTTTTATATTTTATATTTTATATTTTTATATTTTTATTTTTATGGACACAGGTCCGAAGCCATTTGCTTTTTGACTATTAGATATTGTGAATCGACTTTAGGAAGTGGTATATATCAATTATTTGGATTGCAGCATGGTTGCGGATTGTTGGATTTGGATTCCCATCTAACGCTATAAAATTACGAAGTAGATAGTTCGTTCACTACTATTGAATCTCTTATTATATTATGAGGTGATTCAATCCTTAGATTACCTTGCCAAGCATGGATGTCAACTGAAGTTTCCTAGATGGTCGTGCAAATTAAATGGTTTAGCTCTAACTGCTTTTCTGCAGTATAACATTTTGTTTTACACAATACTTAATTGTCACTATATCATTTTGTCATACAAAGTTTAAAATTCTGAGATCACAAATGAAATTAATGTCGTAAACTTAAAAATGACTAACTGTCTTAAACTTCAAATACACTAATACTAAATGATTAACGAAAGTATCCTTAAATTCATAAACAAACTTATAAACCATTATTATTTCTCACCAATGTATAACATTATGATATTGCCTTGGACTAAAGTTCCCCAAGGGAATCTACATGACTAGAGTTGAATATAAAAGAGCATATTCTACAACTAGGACCGCAAATCTGGAAAAAAAGGCTTTCCTTTGTGATCCTATAGGCGGGGACTCTTCTCTTCAATCACAATGTTATGGTTTATAAGAGGAATTTAATAGTTTGTAAATAATTTACAACCGTTTAATCTCACTCATAATATTATAACGTAATCAATAAATTCATTCTCTTTACGATGTAATCCCATCCTTTTTTTTTGAATGATGTAGAAACCCAACTGACAGAGTTTGACCACCAACTAGTATACCCTTGGACACAGCAGTACACCTCTACACATATACTAAATCAGTCAAAAATAAAACTTCAAAATACTAAAAAGTATAAAATATGCAATCTCATAAAAATAATTTTATTTTTACTATCGTTAAATCATGCCCTGTCACTGCAATCCCATCCTTTATATCCTCAAAGGATGTGGTCCTCAAATGAACTCTAACTGTCATACACATATTCACCCACTCAAACAGTATACCAGTCTTGAAAGTTTTAAATTGATGTCGTAAGTTCCATATCTCCCTCAAGGACCTCCACTCCACATCCTCTTTCCCCTCATCTTCAACAAGCCATTAACAGAATGCCACGTGGCATACCAAATATCCAAACTTCAACAAATGACCACCAAGCTTCTCAAGGCCTATATTTATCACAAACACACTTCACCTCATCAACAATTCCATCCTTTTGCAATTAATAAATGATAATAATATCAATAACAACACAAATATCAAGAAGCAATATATTTTCTTATAAAATGACTATAATACCCTTATAAAAGTAAGTAAAAACCCAATTATACCCCTCTATTTCCACCTCAAAATCACCTCCAAATTTGTCCAAGATCAAGGGTAGTCACAGAATCCCATAAAACAGTTTTCAAACATCATCCTTTCTATCATAACCATACCCTCTTCTTTTCATTTCATGGCACCTTAAACTAACTGAGAAGTCTCAACAAGCAAACACATCACACACACAACACACACTACTCTCTCAAGAATTCTCTTATCCTTATAGAGAGAATTAAGAGAGAGGATAAGAAAAAAAAATGGCAGTGTGCACAGCGTACACAATTCAATCATCACTTAACTCAACTTGTTCAATCTCTACACCATCAAAACCCCACTTAGGATTCAACCAAAAACATGTAGTTTTCTACAGCACAAGCAAGAAAACTCCCAACAAGAGATCAAAAAATGGTAGTATTGTGATAACATGCTCAACAACTGCTGCTAATGACAACAAGACTGTTGTGATTGGCTTGGCTGCTGATTCTGGCTGTGGTAAAAGCACCTTCATGAGGAGGTTGACAAGTGTGTTTGGTGGTGCAGCTGAGCCACCAAAAGGTGGCAACCCTGATTCAAACACACTCATCAGTGACACGACCACTGTGATATGCTTGGATGATTATCACTCACTTGATAGAACTGGGAGAAAAGAGAAGGGTGTGACTGCACTTGATCCTAGAGCCAACAACTTTGATCTTATGTATGAGCAAGTTAAAGCTTTGAAAGATGGTGTTGCTGTTGATAAGCCTATTTATAACCATGTTAGTGGTTTACTTGACCCTCCTGAGCTCATCAAGCCTCCAAAGATCCTTGTCATTGAAGGTTTACACCCAATGTAAGTTTCTAACATCGATCTACTAATTCATGAACCAGAAGCGGAAACGGAAGCGGACTTTTTATTTAACGTATTGAAAGACTCATTTACTATTCGTTCTAGATGTTTTTCGTACTTGCTTGCATATATAAAATAAGTGAGTGTTATTAGAATTATAACTCCATATTATTTTCACACAATAACAATAACGCAATTCATTCGTTTGCCTTATTGGTATATAGAGTGAGTTGGATAGATCACTTACGAGCCTATTGAGGGATATATATATATATATATTCTTTAAAGGAAAAAATGTGTTTGTTATTAAACATGGTGACTCTTAACTATTTGGAGTCTCACGTGGCTGAATTTGGATCAAATGACCTATTTGGCAACAGTTCGACATCACAATTCTGTGTGCGTCTTGGTGTGTGTGTCTGTTTGTATGTGTGTGGAAGGTAGAGAGTGATTCATACGTTTGACACGAACGTGAAGTTTAACTTTATGACAGGTTTGATGGCTTGAAACATGTTGGTTTCTTTGTTTTCTTCTCCTTTTGTGCATGTTCTTTTGCTGGTTTCGATCACTAAAATGGAGCTCATACACCTAAAAGTTGCGTGAAGTAATCAGATAATGATGTAGTCTAATTAAAAGGTTTAAATTCGAACTATAACTTCGATTATCTTTGTATAAAAAAAATGGAGCTCATAGCTAGGGGGAGGGGCAGGGGGAGGGGGAAAGGGGGGAAAGAAAGTAAAAAGGTTACTACAATGAAGTGGATATATTGTTTTCTAATTTTCCCTTGGTTTAGTTGCGGACCAAGGATCCCAAAGTCAGGGTGCACTCATATAGCGAGAAGGGTCAGGGTATGGAGGATTTTGAGATCAAGATGTACTCATATAGTGAGAGAGTCAGAATATACGTTAATACCGTGAGAAAGTTCAATATAATTATTTTTTCATTTTGTACAAAAAAAAGTTCTTCTTTTTCCAAGTACTCACCCTTTTTAACAAATGGCTCTATGGCTGCCTTGGTATATTTATAATAGTAAACTATGTGATATTTATGTTCTAATATGTTGTAATGTCTCACATCGGTCCAAAAAAATTATAAGTTAATTTATTTATGAGTGAATATTATGAGTTTAAATAATAATTTAAATTAATTATTTTAAATTTAAATTTTAAAAAATATAAATATTTTTAAACTTGTGACACTAGTGTCGTTTCCGTGCCGAGTTCCGAGCATGGGGTATAACATATGTTGAAGCCCGGGGCATGTATACAATTTGCCTCTAATCGATGTTTGCTCCATCGTTTTATCTTACGTTAAATACGCGATGATGTCAATAATCCTGAGGTGTTGAGTTTCCTGTTATTAGGCCTTGCGTGACCAATTAGCATCAACTCTAGTTGGGACCTACATTTTGTTGTTTTACAATGAAAAACTTTCTAGGAAATCTTTTAAGTTTATATTAGGATCAACAAATCCTGAGATATATGATACTATTTTGAGAAGGTATAATCCATATTAATTAAATTAAGGCATACTGAGACTAACACTATGAAAATTAATTTTTTGATTGATTCAAACGAACTCAAGATATGAACAAATCTTTTATATACATTCCAAATTATCTACCACTAGGCAACCTCTTGGTGTTTGGGACCTACATTTGTATTTTTAAAATATTTAAATACGTGAAATTATTTTATTAAATGCTACTGTATATATATTTTTGCATCTAAGTTACAGTGTCTTGGCTTATGAAATTATGACATTAAATTTGCGACATAAAAAAAGCATGAAGGAAATGATTGTTCAAGACTTAAACTATTTTTTATCACTTGATTGACATTAAATTATTTTTTTATTACTTGATGTCTAAATGATTATTATTTTGTCAACTCATAGGTTTGATCAACGAGTGAGAGAGCTTTTGGACTTCAGTATCTATTTGGACATAAGCAATGAGGTCAAATTTGCCTGGAAAATTCAGGTAATTTCATCAGCAATCATTATAATTGTTAAGAAACATGACGTTCCATGCTAGAACTAATTGATATTAAGTGAAATCGTGAAAAATCTTATATAACGGTCTTAAAACTCAATTAACGTGAAAGAATTGTATTCTTTAACCATAATCATATTTTGGCTGGTTTGATGACTAAGATTAACACATTGCAGAGGGACATGGCTGAGAGAGGACACAGCCTTGAGAGCATCAAGGCCAGTATTGAAGCCCGAAAGCCAGATTTTGATGCTTACATTGGTAACTCTTCTTCCCTAGCTTAGTTAGTCGTTTTTTTCTCGGTAAGAGACATAATAAGTAAGCTGTTTATAAGTGAGCATTTAGATTTAAATAAAAATTCAGGTTAATTATCTGAGTCAAATTTGATGTTCAAGATAGTTATTCTTAAATTTAAGACACTAGACATTCAAGAATTGGTGGAATGATCGGGTAGCGACTTATTGTAATGAGCGTTTCTAAGTTTGAACCATGGTTTCGGCCTATATTGTACTAACAAAAAAAATTTGAGACTAATCTCGCTTGTGAGCGCAGAGTTCTTAACCTGAAGTCTAGAATAATTATAGATTATTTGAAAATCTTTTGAAATAAACTAAAATGTATATCATGTTGCAGACCCACAAAAGCAATATGCTGATGCAGTTATTGAAGTATTGCCAACACAACTCATTCCTGATGATAATGAGGGCAAGATTTTGAGAGTAAGATTGATAATGAAAGAGGGGGTGAAGCATTTCAGTCCAGTTTACTTGTTTGATGAAGGATCTACCATCTCTTGGATACCATGTGGAAGGAAATTGACATGTTCCTACCCTGGTATCAAATTCTCCTATGGTCCTGAGAGTTACTTTGGCAATGAGGTATGTCAATCTCAAGCTTCCAGCACTCTTATCTCTTCTATAAATGACTGCACGGTGAGCCAAAGTACTATTACTAGTCTACTAACGCGTTGAACTTAATCAACTGATTTCAAAATGTTTAAATCTATGATGACAGTATTAGAGAACATAGTCGAGGACCACTAAGTAGTGGAGACCACACTTCTACCTCATAAGCTACTTTGATACCGCCTAGAAGTTGCAAAGATACTATGAATAAGTGGACCTTTAACCAAAGGGATTAGCTTAGTGATAGAATACTTGGAGTATAGACAAGAGATTTACTCATGTCTCGAGTTCAAATTAATCAGAAAACTAATTTCTTTGAAGCCAATTTATTAGGCTTTATGCCTGGCTAACTTGGAACATACCTCTCCTACCCAGGGTCAGCATTTTGCTCAGCCTGTTATATGTGCTGTTTCGAAATTTGACACTCTTACTGTGAACCAGAAGGGCTTTGGAGGAGGCATTTCCCGTAATCAAAAAAATAAGTGAACCTTTACAAATGCTCTAAATATTACAAAACTGTCTTGAACTGAATCTTAAAATTTTTCATGCATAAACTGCACTTGCATAGCCTGAAGTTTTCATTCACACTAAGATCTGTTTTCTCTCCCACAGGTGTCTGTATTGGAGATGGATGGCCAATTTGACAGACTAGACGAGCTCATTTATGTCGAGAGTCATCTGAGCAATCTCTCCTCCAAATTTTACGGTGAAGTCACCCAACAAATGTTGAAGCACTCTGACTTCCCAGGCAGCAACAATGGAACTGGTTTCTTCCAAACCATAATTGGATTGAAAATCAGGGATCTCTATGAGCAAATTGTTTCCAGCAAAGCTGCAGCACCATTGGAAGCCACAAAGGCTTGAAAAAAAAACACTGCCTAAATTACGTCAAAACTAGGCACCAAGTCCTCTGAGGTAATATCACTTGTTTAGCCATTAAATTTTACTCCTTGTATTTTCCTATCCAAATCCCATGTTTTATTTGAGTGTTAGGAGATTCACCATAAATTGAGAAACACTCTGTTATGTACCTATTTTGACATTGTGTTCTGTGGAGACTTGTATAATAGAGGAGCAAAAAGAAGAAATGATAAAGAAATTGATGAATGCTTTCTTTTATTTTTCACTTCCTCATCTCATTTCTATTACCACTTACAAAGAACTTGAAAATTCATATAGAAAATTCATACGCGGATCTAAAATTTTTTTTTTTTATAAAAAAATTCTATTGGGTCTAAACACGATTTGACGATCATACGAATAATATTGCTTCCTAATCATAGTTAATTGATATTTTAGATTAAAAGTATCCGCACATCGAAAATATTTTGTGAGGTTAGTAGGGACTAAAGACTACAACCCTCATTGGCACCTATCTGGATCTATCCACGGCAGAGATTATATTGAAATTTTTTGGTTTTTACAAAATGAACTTAACATATACAAGTAGAGAAGAAGCTAGTGTCTTTTTCAATGCACCAAGCATCTCTTTCCAAAAAATGTGTTCAAGAATCAGAATTTTATAGCCAAGGGAATAACACAAACTGTTAGAAGGTTCACAATTTTGAGATTTTGGATGTTGTTTAACACAGTTTTACTCTTTAAAACAAGTCTCGACAATTTCACCCCAGCAAGGTCCGACCAACCAAAGACGAAGAGGGAAGAAAACACCCTAAATGAGATCAGATAGATGAGATCCGGATATAAACCAAACAAGCCTTTTTCCATTAGGTGGGATCGACTATATGAATCTATTGATACCGCTCATTCCAGACGAGAGCTGTCTCTTTCGTTAAATCCATACAAACGAGGTCTTGCTTAAGTGTTCCCATTTAACTCATCTTAGTCTTTCTCTACCCTTTTTACGGGGTACTATCTTTATACCTTTGCACCTTTTAATAGGTGCCTCCACGGGAGATGGGATCTAGATATAAAACCACCAACAATCAGTGCTTACCATAATGCTTACCTTGTGAAGAAGACAGAGTCTTTTGTGCAAGGCTAATCATTATTGCTTGAAAGTGGGAAAGTTGACCATCAGGACTATATAGTTCTAGAAAATAACAAGGTCATACAAATGTTTCATGAAGGTCACAAATTAATCAAAGTCAGCAACACATCTGAATTTCACTCTTTCAGAATATATACAAATCCACCTTCCATGCTCAAGATTTTGAAAGACAATTGTGATATTTTAGTTATTTGTCTTCAAAGAACAGGCTAGTGAAAAACGAAGAGGATCATAAGCATAAATTGCGAGAATAAAAAACATGACGGCACCAGCAAATTCTACGATTATTGGATTTAAAAGCGTATCTGCTAACTACAACTCCACAAACAAGCTAATAGATAATAAACTTTACTTGTTAGAGCGATTCTTGCCCCAGTAATTCTTCAAGTCAACTGGATGAGAAAGATCACGGCCCTCACTCGCAAATTTATTGAGAAGTTTCATATATGCTCCCCTCTTCATTTTTCTCCCAGCTATTCTTCTCCCAGGCCTTGAGGCACTCATAGGAAGGGGATATTCAGATGTGGAAGTGGTGCAGCAGGTAGATTGCCATGCACCAGGCCCGCATTTGTAGCACCTTCTAGCAATACCTGTACAAGAGCAAACTGGTGGAGGCACCCGAGAAAAATCATAGTTAACATCATTGTGCACTTCGTTTTGATTCTTCCTTTGAATATTTTCTCCTAATTTAACTTCCCCGCCAGTCTTCTTAGAAGCAGACGGTTTCTTTTTGGTATGTTTCTGCCTCAAACTCTCATCTCCAGAAGGCTCTCTTGTCTTAATGTTTGGTTGTGTAGACTCAAACTCATCATCCTTTGCTGACTTAGTCACTGGAGGAACAGAACGAATGGGAACAGCAGCAATAGGATGAACCGTATTCATCTGAGTTGGTAGAGAACAACTGCGATCAAATTATATGTTTACCAAATGAAGTTAAAAAAGACTAGCATAGGGAAAATTGTGGAGCAGCTACCTTTGCCCTGTTGACTTAAGGAATTTCCCCCCTTCTATATGTGTATCATTTCTGTGGATATACCTAAAGAGTTCTAAAGTAAGTTTAAGGTCTAATTGTCCATTTGCGGAACAATAAACTTTGGTTTTGTACTTTTCCACGTTTGAGTCATCATTAAATCATAAAAACGTAAATAATAGGATGGTATTAGTAAATATCTGCAACGTGCTATGTCCACAAGTAGGATACAATCATGCAAAATAGAAAAAAAGTCTAAAGGAAACATGATCAGAAGAAACAAAATAAAAAGAAAAGGAACTTCAGCAATGGTACAAGTATACATCGCATGAATTCTGATAACATATACAGCATGTAGTTTGAGGAGATTCCAGAGATTCTTTAATGGCAGTGATGAGTTATGATTATTCGAAAAATATCCCAAAATTTGGGCTTATCCATTAGCTATACTAATTTCTTATCAGTAGACAGTCTGCTCTCAAAATCATTGAGGATACACCCGATCCATATCCCATAACTGTGAGTACAGAGGTCAAACTATCATAAGAGAACTTTCTTGAACTTTTTCTGACATAACAGTGGGAGAGAATCCACATAATCAGGAAGTACAACTATAAACAAGTACACAATAACGAGAGAAAACCAATATATAATTGGACAAACACCCAGACTTTCAGTGGGACGGATTGAACTTGAGACTATGTAGTCTCAGCACCTCCATCTTGACTGGAAATGCCTCATCATTCATCAGCACATTGTATGAGAACAAATTACAGGAAGATGGCAAGACAAACCAGTAAATGCAAGGAGGGATATCATTCTACCTAAAGTTAATCTGAGAAGTGAACGTACAAATATTACTTCATGGATTATCAAATGTAGAAGTAGTTAGTGACAGCAACTTGCAAGAGAGAATGTTTAAATTTTCTGTCTCAAAACTCATAATTAAAGCGGCGAAAACACTGGCCAGTTTCAAATTCTGTTTAGTCTTCTTTGAGTTTTGCTTCCTAACTATACGTTCCACAGGTTCACACATGGCTCTAATGTTTACATCCTACCATCTAGCAATTCAAATATCTGAAAAGATAAAGGAAAGATTTAGTCATTATACTAATGCGACACAATAAACACAGATTGAATGTTTACCTCACAGTCATAAGCATTACTCGCGCATAATCACTCTTACAGATTTTAAGTATGACCTAGATTCCTAATTGTTATTGGACTGAGATGCAACCACTACGAGTATCATTTAATTGTAATCAGGTGACAAAAGTACAATTATGCAATCACCATTGCAATTAATAAAATGGACATGTTCTTCCCATAAACATTCAAAACAAGAAGGAAAAAAACAACTCAACAAAAATGCATGTCGACATAGACAGAATCCCTACTAACCCCAGTATATGAGTATTTTAGTCTGAAAAATCAATTAACCATCACAACGCCCGATTCAAATAAATTGTCGTGTCATTGAGCAAACTAGATGCAAAAATTGATACAATAAGATATTATTTTAATGTTTTACTCTTTATTCTTTAAAATTTTACATTTTACTTGATATTTTGTTTCATTGAGATTTTTCAATGATAAAAATATTAAATTTACTCTTCAAAAAAATTTACTTCGGAAAGACAGTCAAATAGGATTCTAATTTTGACACAAATGGTGTATATAATTTATATATTAATATATTTAATAAAATAAATAAATATTCAACTCAGAATGCAAATAATACATATTTGTATGTTTTGATCAGAAAAAAAAGATCCAAAAAATATCACTTTATATTTCTGAATAAATATTTGGTTCACACAAAAGCATGCAAATCACAAAAGAAACAACATTATCCAAGAGTAGAGTTGAGTGGAATGGTCGGTTAACGAGCTATTCGTAATCAGGGTTCTGAATTGAAAACACGAGTTAAAAGAAAAAAGAAAAAAAAGAAAAAAAAACATTTGACACATGCACCAAGTGAATCAACATCCATAAATTTGACAGCAGCAACATATGAAACCACAAACACTAAGCACATAAATTACACAATGAATAGACCCAAGTAAGCATTTTATGCTCTCAATTAATTGAAACACAAAAACATAAGCAAAATTCTGAAATTTAAGTTAGAAAACGTACGTTAGCAACCATGCGAGAATAACCCAAAATCTAAATCTCTCTCTCTCTAAATATATATGTGTGTGTGTGTGTGTGTGTATATATATATATGTGTATGTATATGTTCAGAGTTTGTTCAGTATCGAAGCTGTCTCTGAATGGTGTCCTACAAGTATGTCGTTTTATGCTTAGGAGAGTACTATGAAACATGAAGAAATGCTGACTCAGTGGGAGTATCATTGTGCACGTGTAAAATGAATTTGCTGCCCTCTCAGGGGTCAAAGTTTGATTTAAGAAAATACAGGGGGTCAAATTTAGAATATTAAGGTTTTATACATATATATAAGGCCAACTCCAACAATTTTTTTACATTTCTCCCGAGATTTGGAACACTTTTTCTACATCTAGGATTCCCTATTTTAGTTTTACTCCAACAGTTTTTCTACATTTAATTAATCTCTTAATTTATGAAAATCCTATTTCAATTTCATTCCAACAGCTTCTCTATTGTAGGAACTTCTTATTTTTATTTTATTCAAATATTCTATCCTTTTATTTCAATTAAACATATCATTAATTTATATATATATATATTTCGGAGACCTTCTATTTTTAATTATCAACATAAATTTTTATTTTTAAATATTATTTTTTTTTGTTTGTTTTAATACTTTTCCGATAACTTTTAATTTTTTAATTATATTTGTTCATGATATTCTATTATTTATATTTATTACATGATTTTTCATTAAACTAATTTAGCAAAAAAAAAAAATTGTTCCCCTAATTTAGTCTAAGGGATGAGGTAGAAGATGATGGTTTTTCTCCTACATGTAGAGAAGATAAAAATAAGTGTAGGGATCCCTTAAAATTTAAGGGATGGGGTAGGGGATCTGTTGGAGTGCAATTGTTTCAATCCCCTCTCTATATGTAGGGTAGGAAGTCTCTTAGAGTTGGCCTAACAAAAAGGACTAACTGTTGTAAAGTTGTTGTTTAAGTTAGACTCAACCAATGGGTTTATTAATCTATTGTAAAAATTCCGCTGTTATAGTTTTGAAACTCGCAACTTTTTATATAACGATAAGTAACATTACCATTGAATTAAAACTCTAGATACGGGAGTTTGAAATTTAGTAATGAACAAAAGTGATAAGATGATTTTAACTCAGTTCTAAGCAAAAGACAAATTTAACCCCACAACCTCTTATAATTCATAATCACTCATCAAAATTTACCTAACTCAGATGGAAACATAGTCGTACTTGTGAAATGGTTCTCATTGCCTACTCAATAATACATTAGCGATGAAATAATTAATATAATTCATCAGTATTAAATTTTTATTGTAATAAAAATTCACCGATTATTTTGTGAAATCAATTCTCATTATTCTCCTTTGGTATAATCGAAATGGATAAATTGATAAAAAAATACCACAAAGAAATTATAGCCCGATGAGGACATCTTTAAAATCTTTCATTATTATACTTGTATAGTCCTTGGCTCATAGATGAGGACATCATATCAAGATTCAAGGCACAATTGAACATTTATATATGAACATCTTTAAAATCTTTCATTATTATACTTGTATAGTCTTTAAAATAATTAGTGCGGATTAAAAATTTTTGTTGAGTGAGTGTTAAAAATACATAATTAAACATTTATATATAGACAATTTTTCAGTGAGGGTTAAATTAATTTTTTAACCTAAAAGTACCTTATAAATATGCATATTTTCAAAAAATACATTTTCAACTCATTCTTTAATAACTTCGTTCTTGGACCCACGAAAACAATAATTCATAGAATAAACAGCCAAATGAATCTAATATGTTTCTAAAGCTCATGCAAAGTGTAAGTTTTGGTACATTAAGCTACTCTTTTATGTGTATTTGATTGGCGATTATGGTGAAAGACAATGGAATAAAAATCACTTTTAAACAACTGCAGATTTTGGTGAAAGACAATTGTATGACGTTCAAGTAATTTCCATTATGGAAAAATAAATAAAATCCTGGTGTTTTAGAAATATAGATGGAGACCTGAATACACTTGAAGCCATTTTGCCTAAAGAATAACTTCAAAAGCTTTGTTATATACTTTCGGAATTGTAATAAGTCAAAAAGTTAATTTATCTAGAGCTAATATCAATAAGCTTTGTGCTTGTCTAACTCAATCCATGCCTCATTAACAAGGAATTATGTTATCCTCGAAATTTGACTCCCTTGATATGAACTTGAAAGACTTTCTAGAGATGACTTCCATCTTATTACCATTAAACATCTTTTCAATGTTTTACTTGGTTAAACATTTTCCTGGATTTGAGAGAATGTGACTTATCATTATCATACCAATTGCATTCAACGAGCTATTTCTGGCTTTTACATACCATAACATATATCAAACTTCCTACTATTGAAAAATGTGAAACTTTCTGCATCAACAAAACTTAAAGCGAGTAGCAAGAAAAAACTAACCACTTTAGCTTTACACATATAAAACTTCTAAAATATTCTCAATATACTTTTCTTGAAACAAGTACAACTTCTTGGCATTTCTTGACTAAAACTAAAATCTTCTGACCAAGTCTCTTGTGCTGAAAATATTTCAAAAACCTTCATCATCAATTACAATTCTGAGCAAGCTTCCATTGACCATTGCAGAAAATATTTCAAAAACCTTCATCATCGAGTCTTCCTGTAGAGATCAAATTCAAACTAATTTGTTTCCAATCAGGTTTCGAAACAAATATCCTCCAATGCCAATACACCTTAGCTACACCATCATTACCCATTTTCACATGCCAGAATCTCCGAGTGTATAGGATGTGAAGAAATCTTTCACGAAGAAGCATGAACATAATCAAAATGGCCAATCACCCAACATGTATCATGACTTGGAAGATCAATTACAAAACTGACAAACTTGAGAATATCATGAATAGTGGTGAAAACTCGATCATATCACCTATCATCTTTCATTATCTTCAATTTTCATCTCTCTTTAATTTTCTACAGAATCTCTTAATGTGACCTTTTTCGCCACAATTATAACATTTAATTGTAGCATGCTTCCCCCTTGACTTGCTTCTATTATTCTGTCTCTTTTCCCGACCCCTATTCTTACTCATTCCCCTGGATTCAGAAACCGTAGCATCCAATTTTGCAGAGAGATTTTGCATCTTCTTTCTAATTTCCTCATCTAAAAGTTTGTTTTGGACAAAATCCAAAGTGAGTACATCATTTGGGGCAGAGATACACAACGACATTATAAATATCTCCCACGAGTCTGGTAAAGTACCAAGAAGCCATATCCCTCGAGTTTCATCATCAAATTTAACACCCAAGTAAGCTAGCTGATTAACAATCCCAACAAATCTACTTATATGATCCATCATAGAGGTTCCATCTCGGTATTTTATACTCTTCAATTGTTTCATCAAAAACAATTTGCTACGCCCGGCATACAATTCTTCAAGCTTGTTCCATAATGTACGTGCATTTGTTTCAACAATAATATGTTCCAATACACTATCATCTACCCACCTCCTGATATAACCACACACTTGTCTGTGAAATAAATTCCATTTTGCATCAGTTATATCCTCAGGTTTTTCAACAGAAAACACCGGTTTATAATAATCATTCAGGTACAACAAGTCTTCCATGTTTAATTTCCAAATAGCATAATTTGAACCATTCAAAATTATCGTTCTATTTGGATTAACTTCCATTGTTTACTCAAGACAACAATTCAATTGAGAGGTAACAACAAATCAAAGTGATTCAACAACCAATGCTCAACACAGATTCAACAACCAATGCTCAATTGAATACTCAAGCACCAAAGCACCACCAAAATTTTAGCGTGAAAAACCTCTCCACCCACCTCAAAATACTTCCACTATGAAGCTAATTCGAGTCTCCTCAGAATTACTGGTTGTTTACCCAACAGTTAACTTCAGGATCTGTGAGATTAGTCTAGTAAAGCAAAACCCGAATACCAACAGCTTTAAAAAAAAAAAAAAATACTTTCACAGTTACCAAATAATGAATATCCAAATACTATAGACTACTAATACCGAACAATATATTTTTTGACATATATCATCACAAGATGAGATTAAACAAGAGGGTTGGAAAGAAATCACCGATAACAGAGGCCAATATCACATCCACAATCGATACAATTAAGAGATCCCAAATCACAATCCCACCATTCAGATTGAAGAGTGATGTCTCAACAACTCTCAATTAATTTCAGCTCGATCGGATTTTTTCTGTAATTTTCTCACCTTTTTTTTTCTTCTTTCTCTCAGTTCTAGTATTTTCTGTCTGTCTACACAGACCAATTGACCTGTATTTCTCACTTTTTCTTTTCGTTTCATTTTATAATTATTCTTTGTAAACAAAGAGGGCAAGGAACCCACATGGGTTGGCCAAAAAGCCCACCAATCCACACGGTTTTGGTAAAAGAGCCGACAGTTAGGCTCCGTTTGTTTGCCGTAAAATAATTTACTTGTGTAAAATATTTTTCGTGAAAAGTATTTTTTTGAAAAATAAAATATTTTATATGACTCTGTTTGTTTGCTATAAAATAACTTATTGATGTAAAATATTTTATTAAAAAATAGAATACTGAAAAATATTTTCTGGTGTTTGGATGTACCGTAAGTTCGGTAAAATATTTTCTTATCCCAAAGGACATGAAAATATTTTACATAATTTTGTACTAGCCGTAATTGTTGACCGGAAAATATTTTACGGTTGACCAATTTTTCAGTGTTACCAAACACCGTAAAATTAAGAAAAAGCAGCCGCAATTTTTGACTGGAAAACATTTTACGGTTGACTAATTTTCCAGTGTTATCAAACACCGTAAAATCAAAAAAATATTTTCCGGTAAAATATTTTACAGCAAACAAACGGAGCCTAAATGTCTGGGAGGGTGCTTGTACTTGATTTTCAAAATTAATATTTTAAATGATATAATATTAATTTATAAATTTTTTTAAATAAATAAAAAAACTTACGAAATGGACCATCTAAGTTGGAAGAGGTGTGTGGGCCCATGTATTTGTGGGCCTCACACACGGATCTCAATTAGATTCGTTCTTAAAAGAACTACCTTATATGAATAGCCGGATTAGTACAAAAGATTCAACAACAATTAATTTGCCCTTCAATTAGGTTAACTCCAATAATTCTTTTATTTTTTTTTCAATTGATTTCTTATTTTTAAGATCATATTTCAATTTTTACTCTAATAGTATTTTTTTATTTTTAATTAATCATTATTATGGTATTTGAGGAACCCTAAAGAAATAGTTAAGCCTTCCCAAATTTGGGGGTTTAGATTTTTGTTTGAGGAATTTTTGAAAATAGAGAATCGTGTAGAGGAGCTCGTGGAGTGATTTTAACATAACAATCTAAGTTAGAGAAAATGGGTATTTAAAAAAGATTATTGAAGTTGGTCTTATGTGACTGGAAGTCTACATTTTACAATAGGAGAAGGCTTTCGGTTCTGACCCTCCAATACACAAATGAATTATTATTCTTCAAACAAAAGTTTTTGCAACTGGGGAATGTCTAATATATATGTACCAAACATCTCCAAACATTAATTTGGGCTCACTTTGTTTTCAATAGATTGAACGATAAAGTGGGTTCAGAATATTTTATTAATAGAATTAAATAACTTTGGTAATTAATATTAGTTTAAAAGCCACTAAACTCTGTAAATTTATCCGTGTATCTCACACAAACTTATTAGCTTTTAGAATTGTCCAAATTCTCGCCTGTTGATTTGCTTAATTAGTAATTCTTTGTATAATAATAATTGTAGCATCGCCGAGATTTAAGAGTAACAGTTGAATGGTCAGAATTCGAATCTCATAAAAATGGGGGTGGGAGAGTGGGGTAATTTTTAGAAAAAAAAACGCATCATACCATGGCCCAAATATGAATTTCTCAAAAGTAACTCGTAGTATAATAATATAAGTCCCTTGAGATGCTTGTATGAATATGAACCATGTTTTTTTTTTTATATATATACTCTTCCTGCAAAGTAGA
This sequence comes from Ehretia macrophylla, assembly GCA_037974665.1. Lineage (NCBI taxonomy): Eukaryota > Viridiplantae > Streptophyta > Magnoliopsida > Boraginales > Ehretiaceae > Ehretia > Ehretia macrophylla. The sequence goes on from CM075773.1 coordinate 52,314,507, forward strand.
CGATACTTATTAGTTTCTTTATTTTATTCTTAATTTCACATGGTTCTAATTCTTAGTGGTTATTATGTAAGATGCAGTGAAATCTTAATGTTCGTTATCATCAAGTGAATCATGATGTTTCTAAATTATAATCACATAGGTATAAGTTATTTCAAATTACTTTATGAAATCCGTAGAGACTTCTACTGGCACGAGCCATGTGATATCCACTTTGGAGGGGATGAAACACAAAACCATCACTAATATTTGAGAAATTCTTGGGTCCAGATTGTCAAATGGTCCGGAGATCTCAAAAGGTGTAGGTCCATACACATGGGATCCCGAATGTTTCAAATATTTTCATAGGGGCAGAATAAACAACCAAATAATGAACTGATGGAGTCTTCTCATATTGGAAAAAAATGAACACATTGCTGAAAATAATTTTCTCATTTGGCTTATGTACATGTACCTAGGGCCTAAATAACATTCCTGAAATATTGATCATGTCATTTCTTGAAATGTTTCAACTACACGTCTTTTATATGTTTCGGATTTATATACTTACTTTAACAGATAAAGACTACAAGATTACGATTACAAGATTACAACCAAATAGAGTTTAAACATAACGTAAACTCCAAAACCGAGATTATCGAACACATCACTTATCAGAGGGCTACATGAAGAACATAATCCAGATGACTGAACAGGAAAATATGATCTAATTTCTTGTTTCAGCCAATAACTGCTAGTAAGCTTTGCCTCACTGCTGGAACTGAGCAAATCAAGGAACCAAATATACCAGTTAGAGCATATGCAATAGCACAAAATGGAAGAGCCTCTGGTTCCTTTGCTGATAAAGCTGCCGTTCCCAAACCATGCGCACTGAAAACACGTTAAGTAGAAGAAAGAAGAATGAGTGAATAGTTATTAAGCTCAATCTTTTGCTCAATGATAGATATGATTTTGCTAGTAGAGCTTGTCTTATGCTCCTTTGAATGTGTGGTATCAGTAAATGGTAATTCTTTATGTCACCCGAATGATATATAGCAACGTTTAGCAATCAAACCGTGCTAGAATCATTGGATTTCCATGTTATGGAACAGGCCAGTTGGGTGCCAGTCGCGGAGCCAGAAAAGGGTGCAAAAAATGATAATAATACCTGGATGCAGTTGCAATTCCCCGAGCGATCGGATCACGGAAACCAAGTTTATCAAGAGCTGCCTGAACAAAATTTGCTCCAACCAGGCCGGTTAGCACAACAACAGCAGCCGTGAGAGATGAATTTGCACCTAAAAGCCAATGCAGATCCGCTGTGAGCTTCCAGTTGTAATAGAAACATGTCTACAAGATATACAATAGTTGTCTATAGTATGCTGACAGAGTAAGTCACCCACCTTCAAAGAACGATACAATGCTTAGCGCTAGTGCTACCGTGATACATCTAGGAAGAACTGACACAGTTAAATCTTGTTCTAACCCAATCAGCCGTCCAATGAGCGCGGTGGAGTACAGTGAAAATATTGTTGATAAAATTACAGAGGTGAAAATTTCAGCAGCGTGCCGCTTAACAAGCTGAAAAGATCAAAGTAGTAGTCACGTTATGGAGGAAGATGTGTTAAATAAAGATAAAGACAAGCTATGTAATAGAAGCACTGCTAGTATGTGGAATTGAAAGGCGCGCTTGGCAACAACAGTAGCCGCAGCAGCAGAGGAACAACAATCAGAGGCAGAAAGATTGTATGTCTTTCATTAATAATGAAATCTAGCCTCATTGTGCTAATTTTAAACTTCATCCATCAAATGAAGTTTTCATATGTTTCTTGATTTTCTATTAGAAGAATTAGTTACCTTTCTTTGCTTGAACATTGAGAAAGCAAAGGAGATGATAACCGATCCCAAAAATCCCATCAGAATATCACCAGCCCCGGGGTTAGATGACGCTTTTGTAAGATAATATCCTGTATAAATTACCAGAACCTTTGGTATCAATTTATATAGATCTAAAAAGAAATTTAAGCTAAAATTATAAACTTTAAATATAATTAGTTTATAATTTGGAAGAATCTAGATTTGCCATAATCACTAAAATCTTCACATTCTGAAAATTTAAACAAATGGATGAAGCGAAAGCATATCTTCTTGGACATGACGTGATGTAAATCCTCAGAAAAAACTGTGATGCAAATGGAGCATTCTAGTATCGAGACAAATTAGCCTTTAACGAAAAGGACTTCTACAATTGTTAACCAACATTACAATCTACGTTTTTCAGGCGCATGACTCTATACACTCTTGTCAATGTCACAGATTGGTATAATTCTATGCCACAGTGACAATTAAGATAAGTACATGCGCAGATTCACCTTACTATATTTATATTTACTATCTCATTTCATACAAAATCAGCATGCTATTTGTCATGTAGCTCCTTGAAACTTTCTACGAGTGGATAGTTATTCATTGAATTGCAATTAGTCAGGTGTACAAAGCTTGCAGTCTTAGTTGCTTGCCTTCATTTTGATGTTTGCAAAGTGAAGCGTTCAACAATGCACTGCAAGCAATTTACTATGATTTTCCATCCCTTGTCATTCCCTACGTGTACCAAATTCTTATCGCGGTCTACACTGCTGTTACGTAGTTAACAACAGAAATATTACAATTCACAAAACTAGTGTGTATGCATAAGCAAAGAGCACAACTTTATTTCTGAGAACACACTAGTAATCCTTCCACGTGTAGGATCTGGTGCCAAATTGTTCTCAAATATCATGTTCTCCATGAAATGGAGAAAAATTGTAATAGAAAATGGTGTCAGTGACTTTTGTGGAGCTTTAAGAAGTTATGCTTGTGATGGAACGCCAACAGAACTACGATACAACAAAAGATAGAGCAGAATCAATAATGGCCTAACTGTGAAAATCTTTAGCAGTACTAGTGTTTAAATCAGTTGCTATCAGACTCATCACATACTCGGTCTTCATTATAAAAGTTGTAAGCATCTATTGATTTAGGCTACATCTTTACCTAGCACTGGATTAAGACCAGACTGAGAAAGGTATCCAAAAGCGAATGCTGCTAGATCTGCCGACAATGCACAGCAAATAATTGGATGGAAAACATTTTTCACACCAGCTGGAAGCCTGAAGAGCAAAAGTTAACCAAATGATGAAACTATCGAGCAAGAAAAAAAATAGAAATTTAAGATAATGAGGTAATTTTTAATGGATATAGTTGCGGATATGCTAAAGATAATGAATTTTACCCAGAACCAACCATATAGCCTAGTACAGTAGACGAGAGTAGAAAAGGTAGGCACGTCCTGGCACTTGTTCCAAGTGCTGTTGGATATAAAAATGCACCGACAAATGACACAAGAAAAATTCCAGTCCAGGTCCATGTTTCTGTTGGAGAGAAAGGAGAAGGCTTTGACATAGGCTCTGCAGGTACCATTTTTGTCTTTACCATCTTTCTGACAGCAATAGCCGTGAAACCTGCCACGCAAAGTGAAGCCAGCCATCCTGCAACTGCAGAAACCAGAATTTGGCAGAAGTCAGTAATACTCTAAACGATGAAGACACCCCAGTGGATTGAGTTTCGGAGGGAGTTGAATACAAAGGAGATGCAGAGAGAGTAATCGAATGAAAGAGGAAAATACATGATTGTGATATTGATGATGTTCTTGTGTTATCCTTTTACATGTTTACAAGCATAGTATTTATATTTTTTATAGATAAAGAAGATCATTATTCTAGCCTATAATATCAGATATGGTGTACATTTAGTCAAGATTTTCACAAGGCTCTAGGCTGCTATAACTGCTGAATGTTGGCTGCTATGGCTGCTGAATGTTGACTGCTAACACCCAATATAATATTTCATATTTCAACAGAGGGAAAGGGGAAAAGAATGCTTGAGATTTTTGTAGAACAGAGAAATTTTGACTCAAGTAATCATACTCGTGAGTTTGAATCATGATTCGTGTTGCATTCTACTATAAAGAGATGACAAGACTTAGATTCTATTCTGGACAAGAGGTCATTTATCAATACGTAAACTTGAATATCTATAAAACTATTCTGGTAAAGACAGATTTAAACTCACTTTATCATTTTGAACACTGAACCAATCGTTATGCCAACGCTTGTAAACTAGTACGAATCTTTGTAAAATTCATGGGTCGGACCTTATTGTGCCAGAGGAAGGGAGAAAAAAACACACCAGTTCGTGAGGAATTTCATGAGTTTCTTTTGTAAGTTTAGCATTTTTAACTATGACTACATCTTGAAAGAAAAGATCTGGCAGGTAAGTCCTTCGGTTACAGATGTTTGCCTAACTCCTTTCATCTTTTTGCTGTTAACAGACAATTTGAAATGCTAAAGCACAAGGGACATATAAGAACGTAATTCAATAGCTAATATGATGTTCGTTATTAAATTACCACCTCATCTAAAAGCTTAAGCTGTTAAAGACGGATTTATTGTATTATTCATTGTCTTCGACATTCGTTGCTATCTAAAATATTCTGAATTTGATTAGAAAGGAAAGATATCAACAACTGCATCAGAAAATTACGAAAGAATGGACAATTTAGATTTATGACTTGAAGAATTACTCTTTAACAATTTCAACTGAGGAAATAGAATGACAATGGCTATTTTAGGAAAGACATCTTATGGATAAGAGAAGGAAGCGAAATAGTCAAAAATAAGACACGCGCCAGCTATGAAATTTATGCATACCATAGGATGAACATCTCATCGATCCAAGAAGGAAGAACAGTAGCTTAAAATTATTTGCAATTTAGATGAATTGGAGTATTATCTATGCTTCTTGTTCAGGACAAGCTTAAGCTAAAATGCAATCACAACATACCTTTCGAGTCTAAGATTATTTCAATGTATTAGCAAGAGATTTTTGAAGTACAAAACGCGTCATAAGTAGAAAAAATGAAATGTAAATGTACCTATAATGAAACAAATTTTGAGCCCTGAAGCTGCAGGAATGTCTTTGACAGCAAGAGGTAAGACCACCAAAGAAGGTACATAGAACAATGGAAGCCATCTCTGGATAAACAACAGAGCAGGCTCAAAGAAGTTCATCAAGCTTGTTGCCGCAGCAGGGACAGTGGAATCAAGAACCATTAAAATGGTGAATATACAGAACATCCCAAACAGAGCACTTGGAAACTTGATGGCAGCAGCCACAAATGCCTTCTTCAAGAACTTATCCACAGCTAGTATGATACCAAGTGAAACTAACAAATGCAGTACTCCAACCACCTTAAATAACACACATGAAAAGATCCAATTAATGTAAGATATCTGATTGTTAGAGACATAAGTCTCGCCACTATAATAATACTGTTTGGCATGAGCATAGCTCAAAAAACTTTTCTTACACGATGCATGTTGAAGACATCAAACTAATTAAGTGTAAATCTAACAGCTTAAGCTTTGGAAATATTTTGTCACTTGACATGCTTTTAGATCCTTGTTACCAAGGTCGTATTGGGTTCAAGTCTCGTCACTATCACCTATTTGCCACGTGCATAGCTTAAATCTCTCTTGCACGTAAGGGGTGTGGTGGAGACACAAGTGTCACAACTGTAATTCCGTTTGACACATGCATAGCTCAAAAAACTCTACTTGCACGTGAGGGGGCGTGTTGAACACATCAAACTAATTAAGTATACAGTATCTAACAATTTAAACTTTTTGAATAAGTGGTCACTTAACGGGTTTAAAAAGATCAATTTGTTCAACTCATACCGCATTTTGCAGGCTTGGTGAGGTAGCACCACTATCTGATGTCACAGACCTGACCACAATGCTCCTAGCAGAGTGATTCTTGAGAGGATCCACCAACAGAAACTTGGACTGAGGTCCAAGACCTTGGATGGGTAGTGAAGTTTTATACAAACTGCAACTCTTGCTATGCACAAATTGTACATCATTGGAAGCTATAGCTGATAGCCTTAAATGGGTTCTTTTCACATTTCTTGAAGAAGAATTGAGAAAATGGTGATGATGTAGTGAAACTGAGGGGAGATTTAATGGAGCTGCTGAGGTTGTGGCCATGGCAGCAGTGAAGGAGAGTGTGCAGCTGGAGTGGAGAAGACATGTTTTGAGTTAAGTGGATGTGAAATTTGTGTGGACATGAAAAGACGTTGAGGAATTTAGGAGATGAAATGTTTTCTCCATCACACATGTACACATAGGTGTGTGCAAAGACAAAACAGTAACGGTACTAACCCCGCGAATTTCAAAAGTTAGTTTTGTTTGTTGGTGCGTTACGTTAAAAGGAATGAATATATATATATTAATTTATTTTTTTGGTTCTGACTCTAAAACATTTATTTTGTGTCTCATATTCTTATTCAGAACAAAGTTACTTTTCTTAACAAAAACAAAAAACAAAAAATTACTTTTCCTAGTTATACTAGATCACTTTATGCGTAATTTTTTTAATACGACTTTATAAATATAAATATTTTCTGTTATAAATTTATTGACTCTATTGAATTAAAATTCTGGCTCTGCTCCAATTTAGTAGATGCTTTGTTGATATGTTAAAATAACAAATTTTTATTATTATTATTATTATTTTTAATATACCAACTAAGTATTCACATATGAGATGATAAATGAATGATGAAAATGGAATGTTATTTTAAAATTTCTTTTTAAGATTAAATTTTATGAAGGAAGAATATATCACACTTCATGGCGGGCGCTGCCGAGCTGATTATTCTTCTTTGAGAATCTCGTCCGGCCCATGGACCAAGAAAATAAATACCTTGTTTCGGCCCAACTTCAAGACTAAATATCTTATCATTATTATTTTTCTTTTTTGATTTAAACGGAGGCTTAACCCAATTTCGTGACCTCTCACACTTAAAACGAGAAACACACCCCTAGACCAAATGCTTAGTGAGTATCTTTATCATTATTTCGATCCTAGTTACTAACGAAAAACAACTAACTGATAAACGCCCACTTTTTTTTTTTTTTGTCATGATACACGTCCACTCATTAGATGGTGAGCAAAGCCCAAAAATTTATTGGTCAATCTCACCCAACATCACAACTTGGGGTTGGGATCTAACCCGCTAGAACTATAGACTCAGGTGCGCCTTTGTTCAAATCCTTATATATGCTGGGGTTTTTGTTTGATATCTTGGTTGTTATGATCCACATAAGATATACAGGAAGAATGAGGGCTAGAGTTGCTGCATAGAATCTAGGCTATGAATTTAGATAGGGTAATTTACCAAAATAGTCTTAGATCTTTGTCTTTTTTGATATTTAAATCCCCTATATTTTATTTTGGACAAAATGGTCCTTCATCTTTTATTTTGGTGACAACCGTTAGTCCTTAGAGTAAAATCCGTAAAAAAATAACGTTAGTGATAAGTGACCGCAAAATGCACAAATCTTTAGGGATAAATTTATCACGGGGTAATATATAAGCATCTTAAGGTTTATACATTTTGCGGCCACGTGTCATTCACGTGCTTACTAATGTTGTTTTTTGACAGATTTTACTCCAAAGACTACCAATTGTCACCAAAATGAAAGATGAAGTTTCATTTTATCCAAAATGAAAGATTGAGAACTTAAATATAAAAAAATGTAAAGATCTAGGACTACTTCGGTAAATTACCCATTTAGATAATTAGTTTACAAAATTGCTTATTTTCATCTACCAAATATGACCGGTTGAGAGAGAAGTGGGCTTCATATACATTTAATACTCACCTTTTATTTATGTGAGAGCCTGACATAATCCACAATTGATAGGAGCATTGCCCGCTAGAAGATTACTTGACGGCTGATTTGTTTGTTTTAAGTCTCTAGTTTCCATAAACGGCAAAAAAGATACAAAATGGACCTTCTAACTCATAACATACTTTTAACAAAAAAACTCATAACATACTAGTGCGAGTGAACATTTATTGTTTAACAAAAAAACTCATAACATACTTTCCATACCATTGGTGGAGTTTCTTCGTAAATGCATTTCGAATAAAACCTCTAAACTATTTTTCTCGATTCATTTCTTTTTCACTTCATTCATGCACAAACTGAACTTTGCCTATGTTGAGTTTTTTTTTTTTTTCCTAACTTGGGGAAACTTTCCCACTCAACCAGCTCATGAGACAGAGACCGGATTACTTACCACCCACTGACATCAAATGGGACACGCCGACGTCCTATGTTGCGGTTTTTTGATTGTATAGAATTTTTAAAAATAAATAAAATCACTTGCTTATTTAACAAAAAAAAAAAAAAAAATCAACCCTCAACAAGCTTGAATAGTGCCGTCATATTCATGGAGTCGATCCCACTTGATGCATAATGCTTCGTTCAATTTTACTTGGTTTGACCTTGATACACAAACTAAAACACTTCCGCGTGTTTTAATGAATTGAGGTGAAAGTCAGTTTTAATCTATTTATTCACGAGTCCTTTTTTTTTTAAAATTGTTTTTGTCAACACGAATATTTATTATTAATATAACAAATAAATACAAAGTATAGGCCAACACACCATAGTCCAAACCAAGAAAAAAAAAAACGTACAATTGGATTTTTTTCAAAAAAGTATGCGAGTTTTACATAGCCGGCAATTAATGATCATTTAACCTTGTACAGAAAAAAGCATTAGCACAAGCAAATGTTCCACACAATTGATGCTTGCAAATAGTTTAAAATTGAAATATACTATTTTAAGGTATAAATTTAGTCGACATTTTAGCTCTTTAGCTACATTTATTTGTGTTTCAGAATTAGGGTTTTGGATCCACTATTAAGATGATAACATCGTTGGGGAGATATCAATGGTAGTAAAGTGTGGCACAATTATAATAAAATGATCTAGACCATTAATTTGTTATCTTATATGTTTGTTCTTTTACAAATTTTCAATCAATTACAAAATCCATTCCAAAATAATTAGCTGCAATTTCTAAAACATATCTAAGTTGTTCCGTGATGGAGTCTCCAAATTAAGTTGTTTAGTTTACTTTCTTTTTGTGATTTACTAATTTTATTTTCCTTTTTTAATAAGTTTCCAACAAAATAAATGTTATGAAGAATTTTTTATACAATACATAAAGAGAAGATGAACTCGATATTATTGAAAAATCAATTAATTCAAACCTGATAAAATATTTTACAATTTGACGCATCACTAGTTATAACAATTGGGATTTTCTACGTCAATAAGAGACTTAATATGAAATTCGTCTCCCAACAATTTACATTTAAGGCTTTCCATATTATATTTATATAAAGAGATATATATATATATATATATATATATATATATATATATAACTTGTGCTAATAACATAGTAGATAAATTATAGAAAGTAAGGAAAAAAATTAAAATAAATGAAATCCAGTAAATAAAAATGCAAGAAACAAACCGATATTTAATATTATTAGAACGGAAAAAAAATTGAATACAAAAAAACTAGATGAAATTTAACTAGAATAAAGAAGAGTAAACCAGAATTTTAATTAAATCGAGACTTAAGCTTGATTCAATATCTTAAAGTTTTAGCGCTCCACCATGGTATTATCGTCTTTTAAGTGTAAATATTTCAAGATACAACGATTTAAGATTTTTTGTAATACTAGCATTCAAAATTACAAAAATGCTTGAACTCTCTCAACTATGCTATTCAGACTCTAAGAATATATCTCTGTCCTAAGGAATAGGAACTTCAGAAGTTGACTTTTCATTCCCCAAGTTGATGTCTCACATTTTTTCCATCCCCTTAAATTTCAAATTTCTTATTCATCATAAATTTGATTTAAACAAGTGAATATACTACGTTCATTTACTGTGAAATAAAATACTCAATCCTTGTCATTTAAATATGTAAGGCCCACTTTATTTTTTAGTGAAATGTGCTCATTCAAATCAAACACCCATGCCCAACACAATAGACACACGACCTTCCAATAATTGCTTATCTATGACTCAAAAGAAAAAAAAAAAGAAAGAAATATATTTATATTGTATGTATGTATATACCACCCACGAGTCTCACGGGGATGGGATCATTCGTCATACCAGAATGAAGCAACCTTGCACGAAACTCAATTCAGCTTGTGTAACACCAACCGTAAATTTTATATATATGGACGAATATTCAAAGGAAATTAACTCAAGTATAGTATAACATCTTTAAATTAATAGCGTTAGAATCACTAAATTTTATTAATTTAACGAGATATTAATTTATCGATAAATTAATAACTATTAATTTATAGAGATATTTTTAATTTTTTTGGCTTTATAATAAATATATTATGATTATGATGTCTTTTTTTGAAAAGTGACTTGTATTTTTTCGGTCCAATTTGAAAAGATAAATAATGAGAATAGAAGATAAAATTTAATTTAATAGAATTAGAACAAAATTTCTCTAATCTCGTATCCAAGTTCTTGTAGGATTAGGATGAGAACTAATTTCTTTAATCTTATATCCTAATCCTTGTAGAATTATTTTAATTTTTTCTCTTTAAATAATTAAATATAAGATTCAACTAGATTTGAAATTTAACAAAAGACAAACTACTCTTGATTCATATTTTAAGAAAACTTCATAGTTAATTTATTATGTACTTTTTAACTAATTATTAATTTATGAAATATTTTGGTCAATAAAATACAAATTTTTTTTTTAAATGCATTATCTTATAATTTTATCAAATTTAATAACTTTTTACACTGGTCCCTAATTGGACCGAATATTTTTATTAATTGAAATAAATTATTAATTTATCGAATATTAATTTAAAGAGATTCTACTATATATAAGATTCTAATCATTGAAAACCTGGAATACAACTTTTGACGCATGTTGCATGGCAGTTCATAGTTCATCATTGATCACTTGATTAATGGAAAGCAAGGACGAATTCATGATTTTTTGTCAGTAGAAATTAAAACACATAATTTTTTAATTATATGAATATATATTTTTTTTTCAGTGGGGGACTAATTAATTTTTTTTAACTAAATATACATAAATATCTATTTTTTATTATAAAAAAATCATAATTTTTTAAACATTTTTGTGGGTCAGTGAGGGGTGCACTCCAGGTGGATCCGGCCCTGATGGAAAGGTAACTTAGAATTTAGAAACATCATTTTTTTTGGATGATGTGAAAATTCAACTGGCAGAACTCGATTATCGGATTATTCGGTAGAGCTTGACTACCATTTGGTAAACTCTCGGGTGTAGCGATGCGCACTCACACATATATTAGATGAGTTAATGATGAAATTTTAAAATAGTAAAAAGTATCGAGTCCACAACGATACATAAATGATTTTACCCTACTATTGATAGACCATACCCTTTGGGACTGAAACATCAACTTGATAGATCGCATTTTGAAATGGTCCAATAGTCTTTCTACTAGCTTTGTTGAAGTTTAAAAGCTTGGTGATAAAGTCACGTTTAAGACTCAATATTTCATATTAAGCATGTCCATTTCTTTCCTCCGTTTAGCCTATAAGCTCATTTGGAGCATTACCAAACGAAAGCACAAGAACGCATCAGAGAGGTACGGGTATCTTTAATGGAAGTTTTAAAATGTAATTTGAGTCTCTAAATCTTAAATTTGAGTCGTTAAAAAGTAATAATTAAGATTTTTAGAGACTTCATAAAAAAAATACAACACTAATGGGGATTTGTAAAATTCAAATATACATGAGGTCCACCATGTATCTAAAAGCACTTTAAAAAAATAGGCCAAACATGTTATATTAGTTTCTAAACTCACAATAAACACTTTTGATTGTAAAAAAAGTAGGCCAAATAATGCCTTAAAATTATTAACTTGAAAAATCTTTGTGTGCGGCTAATGACTCATTCAATTGTGACAGAAAAAGTGAATCTTATATGTGTATAAAATCTATCTATATATTAGTGAATCGAATGATCGTTAACCAAAATACAAAATTAATTAGAAACGAGCAACCTGTACATTACTAAGTTGAACGGCCGTTGACCAAATACAAAATCAACCCGAATCTTTCTAAATCTTCTAATTTGACACTGTCACAAATCTGACGTCAGAAGATGCCTAATATAATATAAAATTCTGTTGGCATTTAGCAAGTTATTAGACCTTTACTTTAGTTGCCTTTTTGGAATCTACTCAACTAGATTTTTTATTTATAATAAAATTTCTTTAAATTAATACTTAATAAATTAATAAATTTTTTTAAATAATAAATATTTGATTCTAATTTGGAATTAGTGTAAAAAAATAACAGTTTCAATAAAATTATAAGATAATACTTTTAAAATATTTCTTTTGTATTTTATTGACCTAAATATTTCATAAATTAATAATTAGCTAAAAATTATATAATAAATTGACTATGAGATTAGAGAGACTTATATTAATCCTACTAAATTAAATTATTATATTCTATTTTCATTAGACTTTTCTACTTATCTTTTCAAATTGACCTTAAAAAATGAGTCATTTTTCAAAAAGATAACATAAAAATAATATGTTTACTATTAAGCCAAAAAAATTAAAAATATATAGATAAATTAATGTTTCTTTAAATTAATAAAATTTAGTGGTGTTAACGCTATTAATTTAAAAAAATTATATTGTATTTGAACAATCCAGAATTAATTACTATTGTATTCCTTTGTCTCTTGTGCTGTGAAGGTCTCAAGTAGACCAATTTCTTGCGTCTTGATTTTGTTCTTTTGACAAAATCAAAAAGGATGATTTTTTCTGGGATTTTTCTTGTGCACGGTTGCAAGAAAAACCCTTTTTTTCTGGAAGACTATCTCATTTCTTGTTACGGAAAAACTCTGACGTGACCAGATGCCTACTATGATATAATACTTTGAGAATTTTTTTGGTCAGCTCGACTTGACCAATAGTTCACTTATATATAAGTGGGCCTCACAGCATATGAGACTCACCTGTTGTTTCTTTTTTGGTCTCGGACCGTTTGTAACTAGTTTTATTTTTAATGAAATTCTATAAATAAATAAAAACCAATTTCTTTCAATTAAGGATGATGACTTTGTCTGGTATGGAAATTCATTTTTCGCTCGAGATTGACTCCAACCATCGGATTAAGATCCTCTCCTAACTAAAAGTCATTTTAACCTTCTAACATTGTATTATAACCATTCATTTGAATTTCAAATTACAAACATTGGAGGAAAAATGCTTTTGTTAAGTGAATGAATGGCTAAAATGCAATGTTAGAAAATTAGAACAAACTTCTAGTTAGGAGAGGATCCAAATTCCCAACCATCTCTCTATTTTGGAGGTTACATAGTTAAAACGGAGAATCAATTGTTAAATTTTACCACGATAACCTCCATATCTCACGTCTTAAAATAAGAAAGACTAATTTTATTCCCAAAAAGAAAAACTAAAAAAGAAGTGTGGTTGGAGTTGGTCTACTACTTTTACGAGCAAGTTTGCACGTCAAATGATGCCGACTGCGATGTAAAATTCTGCTAGTATGTAGCAATTCATTATGTCGTTGCTTTCTTTGCTCTTTCTTGAATCTGCTCTTAAAGTAGATGCTCCGATTACTAGAAACAATATTGAATCATGATATTTTATTCATTTGTCATTCTACTAAGCAATCGTGGTCCAAAATAATTACTCTCTCTAGCACGTAAGCCTCATTCAATATATATATATATATAATCAAAAGGAAAAAGAAGAAAGTGAAAAAAGAAACAGAATTAGAGGTATTTACGTCTTTTTACAAATTGCGTTAACTTTTTTGATAAAAAAATAGGGAGGGGGCACGTGTGCTGGATTTTTAAAACCATAGGAGAAATATTTTGTAATTTTTTGAACCACATGGGGTATTATGTACTTTTTATAAGCAAAAGGGCCTGCACTGTTCACCCAATATATTTTTAAGAATGTTTTGTCAAATTTAGGGATGACAATGGGTAGGGTTTAAATCCGAATCCGAAGAGTATCCGACTCAATTATAAACCCGTTTACGAAATTGATGAAGTATATATTGTAGGCATATATAACTATTGACGTGGTTACTTAATAGCATATAACTATATATTGTAGGCATATAACTATTGACGTATTATGAAAATTAACTACATGCCAACACTATCAAAATCAACTACATGCTAACACTATCAAAATTGAGGTTGTATATTGTCAATACGAAATTTAACTTAATTATTCTGATCATGGAGTTTGGTTAGGCCGGTTGGAAGAAGAAGTTTTCCGTAAGCAAAACCTAATTTTATCAGAAGTGGTAGAATAATTCTGACCATGGAGTTTGGTTAGGCCGGTTAAGGAAATTAGGAATCAAACTATAACTCTAAGAAAATAGAGAGATGTTTTGTATAAATCTGTGTCTGGATTTTGTTAGAGTTTGTGCAGATAAAGTATGGACAGGTTTGTGTTCAATATGAATAATTCTGAAAATTCAATGCAATACCGTGGTGTAGCAGAGTTCTGTTACAGGTGATGTTGCAACATTAACTGGAACATCACTTATTTCACAGTTCATTAACAATCTGTTTTTCTAATTGCTTAGTCAGTTAATGAGTTATTTCACTTAATGTTCCAACATAATCAGTGACAGTAAACAGCAGCGGAAATAATAAAGTTGTAATAGAAACAAGAACACCAAGATTTAACGTGGTTCAACCGTACGGTCTACGTCCATGGGACCTCCCCTGGTCCAACAAACCTGTTCATTAAAAAAAAATAACAAGTTACAACATCAATGGACTTACACAAGTAAAAACTCTCTCTTGACCTTTGACGCCTTGATGATGAACTCCTCAATGAATTTTGGTTTGGCAAGTTTCTCTTGACTTGCGACGTTCTCTCCCGAAAACTACACTTTTTTTCTCCCAAAGAATGAACAAACGATACAAAAATCTAAACATTCAAAGCCTTAAACAGGTTGTTCATGACTCACAATCAAGATCAACAAAGTTGCAATACTTAATACAATTAAATACTCGAACACAGATCGTGTTGCAACATAACATGGAACACTGGACGGAACTCCTTCATATTTTCTTGTCGCTCAGCTCTCTCTGTCTGCAGTTTTTGCTACGACTCTGCTTCATATTTATACCCAACTGCCTTCATATCAATACGTCTTGGGCTTCAAGAAAAACCTCCTCTCACAAACCCTATTCTCCTTTTCCTTATGAATGTGCAATTAATGTCATTTATTAATGAGCACAAATCTTCTACTTGTATGGAAAGTTACCATACTATGTTTACTGCACAATACAAATGGTAATAACAAAAGTTCTGCTAAAATATAGCCAATCAAATCCCAATTAATTTAATTGCCTTAACAATCTTCAATCAAATTGATTGCCTTAACAATCTCCCCCTTTGACTTTGTTTTGGCAAAACCCTGATATCACAGTCAATGTAACCTCTTACAGCCCAAGTGCAACAAAACAGGTGCAACAAATGAAGATCATTGTAAAAGATAGTAACCCAAAGATGATAACCCTGTTGCAACAATCAGTAAAACATCACATAAACACAGTCATTATATCAGGAAGAGAATAAGAAGCAGCAATCAAACTCAAAATCAACAACAATTATTAGCCGCAACAGTAGAGCAGCTAAGCCTGTTGCAATAAACATCTCCCCCTTTTTGCCAAAGCAAAAGCAAGGGCAATACAATTCTTCCCCTTTTTATCAGAACAACAAAAACAATAAAGAAGTTCATCAAGTCAACAACATAACACATAACAGCATGATGAAGGTTTCACCAAATGCTCCATGAGCACGCCCTGACCTTTGAGGGGTTGAGTAAGAGTATGAAGAATTCGATCCTGATTAGCCTAGACATTACTCTGCTTTTCTCTTAGCTCTTTAATAGCATCCTGATGTTGCTTCAGTTGTTGCGATATGGCAGATGGATCAATGGGATTACTGTCATTCCCAGTGGGTGGTGCTGTTGCAACATTAGTAGTTTCCCCCTGAATGCTGACCTTGGGCGAACCCTAAAGAAATTTCAAGAGAAAAAACAAGGGAAAGAAACAGAATAAAAATGAAAAGACACAACAAAAATTGCAAAAACATTATGTCCTTATTGCCATCATGAGTCAACTTAGGCAACTTTCAATCCCACGATCTTGGGAATTTCAAAACCTGCACAAATGGAGTAGCTGTCAATTTGAAAGTATCCAAAATTCTCGCGCAAACACTTTCCTTTTTGATCATTGATGAATTGCACAATGAAATTGCAACATATTGACACAGGATACACATAGTTATCCAAAAATAATTTAGAATCGATGTTACAACAATATTTTTCACAGTATCTCCAATTTGCTCAAAATTCCCTAAGATTTCACCCTTTCCTTTTTTTTTCTTTTTTTTTTTTTGAAAAAAAAAAAATTAAAATGCATGATATGTTGAGGAAGCATGAAGTTACTCAAGAAAGTTTACTTGTTAATACTCAATTCAGTCAGGGATTTAATAAATGAACCATGTGTGTGTGTATGAGGCTGAATTCTGAACCAGATTGCTTTCACCATCAAACCTGTAAGATGTAGAGACTTTCCCTATCTGCTCAATCATACCTGATCATCTAATCACCCTGTAGGAAAACTATTTTCAGTTTTTTTTTTCTTTTGTTTCAACTCATGTTGCAACCGTTTATTTTTCTTTTTGCTGTTTCAGCTCATGTTGCAACTACATATTTTTCTTTCTTCTGTTTCGGTTCATGTTGCAACTGGTAGCTTTCACACTAATACCTTTTGTTTTAGATTAGGTAGCTCTTTCCAGTGCTCGACAAACTCATTGTTTCCTGCATTTTTTTTTAACTTGCGAATGAATAGAGTACAAGAATGGATTTTGAGAGACTTCTCTCTTTTTTCCCTAGTCATCAAATAGTTCAAGCTTCTGCACTCACAAGTCATCAGGATTAGTTTTCTCAATCAGTATTCAGTGTGTACAAGGAAGTTGCAGGAAATTCGGGAGATTATCTCTTGGAATTCTACCAGGATCAACTCGTTATACATAATAATTGGCAATTTTAAATCAGAGAATTAGGATTACCTCTTCAAACGATTCGTGGTAGTGTTATGAGATTGCCCAACAGAAGCGTCTAGCTCCTCCTACTTCGCACGCGAACAAGGATGAAAGAGGAGGAGGCTATAATTTTCAGAGAGGGTTTTTATTTTTATTTTTTTCTTATTCCTACGTTTTCAGAAAATGATATATGTCTATATATATATTTTTATTGAAAACCCTACATGGCCCTTCTTATAAAGACCATGTGGGCTAGGCTCTTCAAAAGGCCAACTCCCAAAATTGTTTAAAAAAAAATCCAATCTTTTAATGTGGGTTTCCATAAAGCCCACAACGATTCAAATTAAATCACTATTTAATTTAAATCAATCAGCCTAGGATTTAATTGATGAATCATAAATCTAGTGCTAGCTAAAAATTGTCAAATAATTAACTCCACAGCCTAATAATAATAATTAGATAATATTTAATTCTTAATTAAATATTAATCACAAATAATATTTAATTCTCAATTAAATATTGAATATAATTAGGCCGTCTCTCCAATTAAATCACTTATTCTTTTGCGTGACTCCATAGGTTCAAACTTAAGCCGGTAGCATAAAGACTATCCTTACACTAATCGAAGATACCATCTAGCAATGGTTCCCGACGATCGAATAAGCTGAATAGGTGCAAGGCAACATTCAACGAACCTCGGTACAATGGTGAATTCCCTATGACCCTCGGTGTTTCGAAATAACCCTAGGGACATGGTTAACTGTCAAATCCCTAATTAGTTACTTCATGTCAAATTTCAATCCTGTCATGACACATCATGACTTACCCTCGTGACTCATCACGAGATGTGCTTTGGCCAAAGACTTTCTGAATTGAAATTAAGCGAAACACCATTCTCCAAATACCCGGAGCGGTCAATCCCATCTTGACTCACACATTGACTTCTCCGGCACTTGCCCATACCCAGTAACCTTCCGTTACCAGATTAAAAATCTGGATAGTCCGGCACCTAAGCATGAGGAGTAATCCGTAAGTCTCCATGGCAGTCTCAGGTCAGAGGGAACATGTCTACCACATGTACCACGAGCTATCCTTAGACAGTAGGGTACATACCATAGGACGCTCGTAAAGAGAGTCATGTTCAGTGAACATGTCTCCACATGTCACCTGTTTATCGCACCGGTGTCCCAACACCCATTGGTCATAAGGACAACCAACCAATGCAACAAACAATAACCTATATTTATTGAAATTGACGTCCCAATACCAATTTCATCATTTGGTTACGAACAAAGTTTAAGAATGACCAAAATCAACCCTCATTCATATGATTCTATAAAGTCATTCTAAGGACTACATCATGATCAATCAAAGGTAAAAGAAGATGAACGATATGATGTAATGGCCAAATATTATTAATAGAACAATAATCCACATACAAATTAATTTTCCAGCTACACTCGATGACTGACTTTTGGACAAAATTCCTAACAATCTCCCATTTGACCTAAAGCCAGTCAGATCTGTATCCTATACCTATCTTTTCTCGATGTACATCGAACTCTTTGATCCCGAGAGCTTTGGTGAAGGGGTCAGCTAAATTCTCTTTACTATCAATCTTTTGCAGAGTGACATCACCTCTAGCAATGATCTCTCTAATTAGGTGGTAACGTCTCAGTACATGTTTGGCTTTCTGATGAGATCGGGGTTCCTTAGCTTGTGCAATGACTTCAGTACTATCACTGAAGATCGTGACTTGACCAGTCAGATCAGGAAGAACTTCGAGCTCCTTGAGGAATTTTCTAAGCCAAACTGCCTCCTTCGCCGCATCAGATGCTGCTATCTATTCTGCCTCACAGACAGAATCGGCTACAGTATGCTATTTAGAACTTTTCCAACTGATGGTTCTACCATTCAGGGTGAACACAAAACCGGATACGCTCTTACTATTATCTCTATCTGATTGAAAACTTGAATCGGTATAACCAACCAGTTTCATATCAGAATCTCCATAAACGAGCCATTGGTCCTTTGTATTTCTTAAATATTTCAGGATGGTCTTAACCACTTGCCAATGTTTCTCGCCAGGATCAGATTGGTATCTGCTTACTATTCCAAGGGAATAAGCCACGTCAGGTCTCGTACAAGACACAGCGTACATGATAGATCCTACTGCCGAGGCATATGGGATTCTACTCATGCGCTCTCTTTCTTGAGGAGTTGTCGGAGAATCCTTTTTAGAAAGAGTAATTCCATGACCTATAGGGAGATAGCCTTTCTTGGAATTTTCCATGCTGTACCTTTTCAGCACGGTATCTATGTACGTAGACTGGGACAATCCCAGCAACCTTATTGATCTATCCCTATAGATCCTGATCCCAAGGATATAGGAAGCTTCTCCTAAATCCTTCATGAAAAATTGGGATGACAACCACAACTTCACGCTCTACAATGCATATATGTCATTCCCTATAAGGAGAATATCATCCACATATAGCACCAAGAACATGACCACATGACCATTTGCCCATTTATAGATGCAAGGCTCTTCTTCATTCTTAACGAAGCCATACGTTTTGACAACCTTGTCAAAACGTATGTTCCAACTCCGAGAGGCTTGCTTGAGTCCATAAATGGATCTCTGTAGCTTGCATACTTTAGATTCATTTGTGGATGTGAACCCTTCAGGCTGTGTCATGTACACCTCCTTTTCCAACTCACCATTAAGGAAAACTGTCTTGACATCCATTTGCCAAATTTCATAATCTAGGTTCGCAACTATAGCAAGCATAATACGAACCGATTTAAGCATTGCTACGGGAGAAAATGTCTTATCATAGTCAATACCATAACGTTGACAAAATCCCTTAGCAACCAAACGGGCTATGTAGGTCTCTACCTTCCCATCTACTCATTTTTTCCTTTTAAAAACCCATTTACACCCTATGGGTCTTACCCCTTCGGGTGGGTCAACTAATGTCCAAACATTGTTGACATGCATGGATTTTATCTCGGATCGCGTGACTTTAAGCCATTCTTCAGAATCAAGTCTCTGCATTGCATCCATATAACTGATCGGATCCTCATCATTCTCATCAAGTTCGATGGGATCACCGCCACGGACTAGGAATCCATATATGTCCGGTTGACGTGGTACTCTACCAGATCTTCTTATTGCTGTGTCTACAACAGGCTTAGGATTCGGTTCACTAACCTTATCATGTTCTGTATGTTCTTCTGCTAATGTTTGTTCTTGTTCTAGATGAACTTCTCTAAGCCTAATATTGGAGGCATTGCTTTCCTTCTTGAGAAACTCTTTCTCTAGGAAAACCGCTCTAAGGGCAACAAACACCTTTTGTTCGCTGGTGTTGTAGAATTGGTATCCTCTAGACTCTCTAGGGTACCCTACAAACAAACATTTATCAGATTTTGGTTCTAATTTGTTAGCTTGAAGACGCTTGACATATGCTGGACACCCCCAAACCTTAAGGTGTGTGAGTGTTGGTTGACGCCAAAACCACATCTCATATGGTGTCTTATCTACTGCCTTGCTAGGAACCCTATTCAGCACGTGAGTAGCAGTTTCAAGGGTATATCTCCAAAAGGATATGGGTAGATCCGCACGTCCCATCATGGATCGTACCATGTCTAACAAGGTTCGATTTCTCCTCTCAGATACACCATTATGCTGCGGTGTAGTGGGGGGAGTCCATTGTGAAAGTATCCCATTCTCCTCAAGGTAACCCAGAAACTCATTGGAAAGATACTCACCTCCACGATCAAATCGTAGATTCTTAATATCTTTCCCAATTTGTTTATCTACTTCATTATGATATCTTTTGAACATTTCAAAAGATTCTGACTTATTTCTCATCAAATAGATATACCCATACCTAGATAGATCATCAGTAAAGGTAATAAAGTAGGAGTATCCTCCTCTAGTACTTGTGCTCATAGGCCCACATACATTTGTATGCACGAGGCCCAAGAGCACTGCAGCCCGATCACCTTTTCCAATAAAAGGAGATTTGGTCATTTTACCCAATAGACAAGACTCACAAGTAGGTAGTGATGCTGGATCACTAATATCAAGCAACCCTTCCTTGATTAACTTGTTAATCCTGTTTTCATTTATATGACCTAACCTGCAGTGCCAAAGGTAGGCACCTGAGTTTATTTCTTGCTTTGGACACTTATTGCTAACATACATTATGTTTACAGGCTGTGTTATAACATAAATTTCATGTTTCAGTTGTCCTTTAATGACAGTAGTTTTATTCAAAATAACATCAACATCATTATTCATAATAGTAAAGGAATAACCATCCTGGCCTAAAAGCCCAACTGAGATAATGTTCAAAACAAAATCCGGACAATAGAAAACATTATTAAGACTAAAGTTTCCTGAGTTTGTAGCTAAAGAAAAACGCCCTAACGCTAGTACTGGAACTTGATTTCCATTTCCAACGCTGAGGTGTTGCTCACAAACTCTGAACTTCCTACTGACCTCCAGCCCCTGCAACGAATTGCAAATATGATAAGGACTGCCTGTATCTAATACATAGGTAGTAGAGTTTATAACACTGAAGTTGCAAGGTGTTATCATATACATACCTTGCTGAGCAACTCCTTGCTGTCTCTTTGGCCTGTTTAGATCTAACGTCACCAGATACTGAGGACAATTCCTCTTCCAGTGTCCTTTCCTCTTACAGAAAAAACATTTTGCTTGACTCTGGTTAGCTTTCTACTTGCGAACTTGTGGTTGCTGCTGAGCGGGTTTCTTAACCCCGCTTTGAGCTGCATATGCATTTTTGTTCTTTTTCTTGCCACGTCATGAAAAATTCTTGCGTTTTGAGGAATTAGCACCTCCAACCACATTAACCGTCTTTCTGAGGAGCTGATTATCTTTCTCAAAGGTTTGCTGCAACCCCAGAAGTACATGGTAGTTAACAACTGGCTTGTTCATCTTGAACTGGTTCAAGAAAGGGAGGTAGGATGGAGGAAGAGAGTTGAGGATGGCATCCTTGCCAAGCTGTTCATGGAGCGGATAGCCTAACTTAGCCAACTTCTCAATCTGCTCAGTTATGTACAATACATGATCAGTGACGGAATTCCCTTCTCTCATTCTAGTGCTGAAGATGGCACAAGAGGTCCTATGTCTTTCTGCGTCATCAGATGTGTCGAAAGATTCATTCAACGCTTGAATGATATCCTCAGGTTGTGCTTCCTCAAATTTGCGACTGAATTAATCATTCATTGCAGCCCTCATGATACAGCGAACTGTTATTCTATCATCAACCCATTTATGATATCGTCGACGCTCGGCAACAGTCGCTTGGGCAGCAGGTTCAGCAGTTGCTGGATCAGACAGAACATACATGATACGTTCATGCTCGAGCACAATGAGCAACTTACGATACCAGCTATCGTAATTTGGCTCGGTCAACTTTTCACTATCCAATAGTGATCTCAAAGACAACGTGTTAGCCATTAAATCTGCAAATAATTGAAGGAAAGGAAATAAATTAGCTAAAATATATGAATTATCTAATCACATTAGACATAGGCCAGTGTCTAAAGGATTCTCCCACTATTTTGTTCAGATTGATAGCCTCTACCTTCAATCCGAAGGAATTTCCGATCCAAATTCCCTTAGTGGGTACTAAGATCCAAATAATTGTACATAAGCCCGACGGAGGCCGACCTACCTATGCACATTTATCTGGTAGGTGCATAACCAGTTATTTCTCCAAATAACTCTCAGTGATCTTAATTCTGCCCCAAGCACCCCTTCAGCAGGACGGAGGTCCTCTACTGAAAGGCCCAGTTAGGTCAAACCATTAATATGATATCTCATAGTCCCTCTTTAAGCTTGATGAGTAGGCCTGACGGAGGCCAGCCCACCTACTCACCATCTCAAAGAGATTCCATGGAATTCATACAATGAATAATAATCCCAACACCTTGATAAAAGCCAGGCCGGAGGGCCTCCAACGTTTATTAAGATGTTGGGCCTATTATTATTCACTTTAATGGGAGGCAGTGAGTTGAACATCCAATATTCAACCCACTTAAAGGACCTAATAATTTAGAGGATTTTAATTATAGTATAATGATTGATTTTATTTGCATTATTATTAATTAATCCAATTAATTGATCGCGAGAGATGTATATAAATAAGGCATGCATAATAATAAATTGAGCATAAATAATAGGTGGTTATAGGCTTTCCTAATGTGGTCTACTAGAGCCATCATGGACCACTCTAATCATGCAAATAAAGATTATTATATTTAATTGGGTTAACCTGGACAGGCCTAGGCCTTTTAGAAATCTTCAACACCTTGATCCATATTCCAAAGCCCTATCTCTATTAATTACATAAACATGATAGAGAACTCCTTCTAAAAGGAAGGGATACATTACTTGGGATAGGGATTTACAACCATAAAAATAGAAGGCTGGACTTGCAGGCCCAATTTAACCCAAATAAATAATTATAACAATTTATAATAATAAAATACAATAATCATCATGATATGTAAGCCCATAACGTCCTTTAAATCCATGTCATACATCATTAACACAAATAGGTATACACATAGACATTCTATATAATTTTCAAGGCATTAAATCAATTTAATCAACTTAAATCGATATTTTCAATTAATTAAACTAATTTTAAATTAATTGGATGTCCTACAACAATATTCAAAATAAAAAGTGTTAAAGAGGCACAAATTAATAAACAATTTATTAATATTAGCAAAATTAACAATTAAGTTTAATATTTTTCCAATTAATTAAACTAACTTTCAATTAATTGGATATCCTAAATTAATTCACCAAATTAATTTAGTTAAATAAATACAACTAATAAACTATTTACTAATTGCTATCTAAATTAACAATTAATTTAAATTTAATTAAACTCAATTGCAATACTATATATATATATATATATATATTTTTTTTTTTTTTATTATTATTTAATAATATGGTCCTAGTGCAATTCTATGAAACTATTTCATATACCCAAAAAAATTAATAAACTATTTTATTAATTGTTAATCCAAAATAAAATTTAATCCATATTGGATTAAAACTATCAACTAATTAATATTAATTTGGACTTAATTTAAATTAATTTAATAGTTGAGCCCAATGTCTCCAAACCATTTTAGAAATAGATATTTAATTATCATATAAGCCCAACATAAAAAAAAAACAAGTGAATAAATTAAGGCCCAATAGAATTAATATATTCTAAGGCCTAAAGAATTAGAATTAACTTGAGCCCAACTCCTTGAGCTCAACAAGAAATAAAATAAAAATAAGCAAGATGGGCTGAACTGATCCAAATTGGGTCAAGCAGCCCATTAGGGTTTAGATTCTTTTTTTTTCTCGCTACAGTACTCGCTACAGTACTATCGCTACAGTACTATCGCTACAGTACCATCATACAATATGCCTTTTTTTTGATTCTGCTACAGTAACAGTATGAAAAAGAAAAAACAAATATATCAACCATATCATATAGGCAACGTATAATCTTGTATCAAATACATAAAATAAACACAGTAAACAAGGTGGCTCTGATACCACTGCAGAAAATCCGTGAGATTATCTCTTGGAATTCCACCAGGATCAACTCATTATACATAATAATTGGCAATTTTAAATCAGAGAATTAGGATTACCTCTTTGAACGATTCGTGGTAGTGTTATGTGATTGCCCAACGAAAACGTTTAGCTCCTCCTACTTCGCACGCAAACAAGGATGAAAGATGAGGAGACTATAATTTTCAGATAGGGTTTTTTTTTTTTTTTTTTTTTTTCTTATTCCTACGTTTTCAGAAAACGATATATGTCTATATATATATTTTTTTATTGAAAACCCTACATGACCCTTCTTATAAAGACCATGTGGGCTAGGCTCTTCAAAAGGCCAACTCCCAAAATAGTTAAAAAAAACCCAATCTTTTAATGTGAGTTTCCATAAAGCCCACAACGATTCAAATTAAATCATTTTTTAATTTAAATCAATCAGCCTAGGATTTAATTGATGAATCATAAATCTAGTGCTAGCTAGAAATTGTCAAATAATTAAATCCATGACCTAATAATAATAATTAGATAATATTTAATTATTAATTAAATATTAATCACAAATAATATTTAATTGTCAATTAAATATTGATTATAATTAGGCCGTCTCTCCAATTAAATCACT
Organism: Ehretia macrophylla; assembly: GCA_037974665.1. Lineage (NCBI taxonomy): Eukaryota > Viridiplantae > Streptophyta > Magnoliopsida > Boraginales > Ehretiaceae > Ehretia > Ehretia macrophylla. The sequence goes on from CM075773.1 coordinate 52,339,788, forward strand.
TATTCTTTTGCTTGACTTCATAGGTTCAAACTTAAGCTGGTAGCATAAAGACTATCCTTATACTAATCGAAGATACCATCTAGCAATAGTTCCTGACGACCGAATAAGCTGAATAGGTATAAGGCAACATTCAACGAACCTCGGTACAATGGTAAATTCCCTATGACCCTCGGTGTTCCGAAATAACCCTAGGGACATGGTTAACTGTCAAATCCCTAATTAGTTACTTCATGTCAAATTTCAATCCTGTCATGACACGTCATGACTTACCCTCGTGACTCATCACGAGATGTGCTTTGACCAAAGACTTTCTGAATTGAAATTAAGCGAAACATCATTCTCCAAATACCCGGAGTGGTCAATCCCATCGTGACTCACACATTGACTTCTCCGGCACTTGCCCATACCCAGTAACCTTCCGTTACCAGATTAGAAATATGGATAGTCCGGCACCTAAGCATGAGGGGTAATTCGTAAGTCTCCATGGCAGCCTCAAGTCAGAGGGAACATGTCTACCACATGTACCACGAGTTATCCTTATATAGTACGGTACATACCATAGGATGCTCGTAAAGAAAGTCATGTTCAATGAACATGTCTCCACATGTCACCTGTTTATCGCACCGGTATCCCAACACCCATTGGTCATGAGGATAACCAACCAATGCAACAAATAATAACCTATAGTCGATGAAATTGACGTTCCAATACCAATTTCATCATTTGGTTACGAACAAAGTTTAAGAATGACCAAAATCAACTCTCATTCATATGATTCCATAAAGTCATTCTAAGGACTACATCATGATCAATCAAAGGTGAAAGAAGATGGACGATATGATATAATGACCAAATATTATTAATAGAACAATAATCCACATACAAATTAATTTGTCAGCTACACTCGATGACTGACTTTAGGACACAATTCCTAACAGAAGTATGGTTCACTAACTAAATCACAAGTTGAATTGATTATTAAACTTTCAGATTTCTCAAGCTGCTTTCATGACCCTGTGGCAATCCATGATGCAACATTATAGACTACAAATCCTAAAGCTTTTCTTAGGGTTTCAAATCTCAAAGGATCTAAAACTTTAATGAAGATATCTGTCAATTGTTTTTCTGGTGCAACATGTTCTAAAACAATGATTCTGGTTTCAACAAGTTTACGGATAAACTGGTTTAATTCTTTATGCATGACATTTACCCAAAATTTATCCTCTAATGCATCTTTCAAATTTTTTGGGTTCTAAGGGAGAAGTGTAGCACATATACCTTACTATGTTCCTATAGTTCAACTTGGGTTTACCTCTTGTTCGGATTATATCATGTATTGATCCAGTCACATCCTCTACAATATGATTTTTATGAACTTGAGGCATTTCAGCTTGAATTTCTTTAGAGTTAACTTATGTTGTTTCACTGCTTGTTGAAATATTGCATGAACCAATGTCTTTCTGCTCAATTTTTGTTTCTGGCGTTGCAACAGTATCTGTCACAACAGATCTCTTCGTCTGTTTTTCCTTTAGTGTTGCAACACCATCTGCAACATCAGTATTCATCTTACTAGTGCTTCCTTCTTCTAGCGATTCTCCTATCTGCTTGTTCTTTAGCTTTGGCACACCTTGTACTGTACCTACATTCACAATCTTAGTCAGCAATTTATAATTTAAATATCTTAACCTTTGATGCCAAAGTTCAGCACTGTCACATGTATTGTTTTGACAAGGTAACAGTTGTTCATGAGGTAGTGTTAGCATGTAACAGTTGTCAGATGATCTTTTCCCTGTAACACAATTATTAGATACATCTAACACATGGCAACTATTTTTAGTGAATTTCACAAATAAACCCTGATCACACAATTGATTGATACTAATAAGATTAGCCTTCAGCCCTTCAACATGCAGTATTTTCTTGAGCCTTGGAAATCTTTCAATTTCAAGTGTTCCTCTTCCAAAAACTTGTTCTTTAACACCATCTCCAAATGTAACTTGTCGTTTATCACATTTCCTGTAGTTGCTGAGAACTTCACGCATACCTATCATGTGTCTAGAACATCTACTATCAAAGTACCAAGAGATAGAAGCACAGGCTTGTGAAGAAGTGTATACAACAAAGCAAGTTAAATCGGCTTTCTTTACCTAAAGGTGTCTCACCTTATGTTGCAACAACACTTGAGATGATCTCTTTTGTTGATTAAGGAACTTACCTTTTTCTAGCATTCTTTGAAACTTGAAACATTGAGACTTGATGTGCCCAGGTATGAAGCAGAAATGACAGATGGGAACAAACCTGTTATTCCTTTTTCTTTGTTTCTTCTGCATTATTGCAGTCTGTGTTGCGACATCAGTAGCTGAAATCGCGACATCTTGCTCCTGAACAGATTCTCCTGAACTTTTGACAAAGACCGTATTTCCAGAAGATTCTCCTCCATAAAAACCAAGTCCTGCATGGTCACTACTTGATTTCTGAATGGACAACATATGGTCAAGTTTTTCAGTCCCGGAATTTAGCATTTTCACATTATGTTGCATTTGTTTCAAGTTATGTTGTAGTATCTGAACTTCATGCAGTCTTTTGTCAACTAGCTTTTCCAGCTCTGATTTTTGTTTCTCTAATTCTGTGATCCTTACCTCCAATCCTTGATTTTTCTTGCACACGGTCATCCATTTTTCGTACATATCTTTGTACATTTTCATGACTTCTTCGCTATCTAAGTCGCCATCACTTTCTGACTCTGCACAGTTATCTTCACTCAACTCATACTCTGTTTCACTCAGCGTCGCAACATTTGTAACACTTTCTTCTTCAGTCCGTCTGGTTTCTCGCTGGACTGTTGCAACATTGAATGCAACAAAATTACTGATGTGCTCCTCGTTGCTTTCTGTGCATTCTTTCGACTCCTCATCACTCCAGGTAACATTCATTGCCCTTTTCTTTTTCTTCAAAGTGTTAGCACACTCAAATTGAATGTGATCAAAACCCTCACATTCATGGTATTAAATTCCTTTACCTTTTTTCTTTTCATCCGTCGGTTTGAAACTATGTTTCTTAAAAGTGTCAGACATTGTTGCAACATGAGGCTTCTTTTCAAAGTTCGATTGTCTAAAGTCCTTTCTCCGCTTGTCCCATTTTTTCAAAACTTTGTTGAAATTTTTAGTAAGCACGGCTAAAGATTCAGACATCTCCGTGTCCTCATCATCTGAAGAGCTTATTGTTCATTTTCTCTCAACTTCAGCCCGAAGAACAATGCATTTTTCTTTCTTCTTTTGCTTAAACTTCATCTCGAAAGTTTGTAGTGACTCCATCAATTCATCAATCTTAATTTCATCAATATTCTTGGACTCTTCTATGGCAGCCACCTTGATTCCAAATCTGTCTGGGAGTGATCGCAAAGTTTTCCTTACCAGCTTAGAATCTGAATACTTTTCTCCCAAAGCAAAAGCTTCATTAGCAATGTCACACAGCTTGGCATTAAAGTCAACAATCGTTTCATCCTCATGCATCCTCAGCTCTTCAAATTTGGTGACAAGCATCTGCAATTTGGATCTTCTAACTGATACCGTATCTTCATATGTTGTTTGAAGTATCTCCCAGGCTTCCTTAACCAATTCACATGTTGAGATTAACTTGAATTGATTTAAATCAACAACATTGAAGATTGCATTCAACGCCTTGGAGTTCTAGTTTGCCAACTGATCTTCCTTCTTAGTCCAATCTATTTCTGGTTTGGTTGTAATATTGCCCTGAGTATCCGTAGTGGTGGGAGTTGTCTAGCCAGTCAAAATCACTTTCCAGGCCTTCTCATCAATCTACTTGATGAACACCCTCATTCGAGCCTTCAAATATGAGTAATTCGCACCATCCAACAGTGGTGGTTTAGTGATTGAGCCTCCATCACGCAAGGTATCCATACCTATTCCTGCAAGACAACAACTCAAAACTCCAAGAATCTAACCGAATTAGTTCGTAACCTGCTCTGATACCACTTGTTAGAGTTTGTGTAGATACAGTATGGACAGGTTTGTGTTCAATATGAATAATTCTGAAAATTCAATGCAATACCGTAGTGTAGCAGAGTTCTGTTATAGGTAATATTGCAATATTAACTGAAACATCACTTCTTTCATAGTTCATTAACTGTCTGTTTCTCTAATTGCTTAGTCAATTAATGAGTTGTTCCACTTAATGTTTAAACATAATCAGTGACAGTAAACAGCAACGGAAATAATAAAGTTGTAATAGAAACAAGAACGTCAAGATTTAACGTGGTTCAACCGTGCGGTCTACGTCCACGAGACCTCCCCGGTCTAACAAACATGTTCATTAAGAAAAATAACAAGTTACAACATCAATGGACTTACACAAGTAAAGACTCCTTGTAATGCCCCGAACCAACACTCCCACGCCTGCAGGATACTCCCTGGCCTTAACGGTCCAAGCAAGCACCGAGGCCGAGGCGAGTGGGCTCGGACACACACTATGCAGTATTGTTCGCTGTGGAGCCCATACTCCTCACGGATTTGTCTTCACCCAGCTACTGCCAAGAAAAGCACGCTGCACGATATGAGGAACGAACCCCTTCTATCTAGTAGTCCCAGCGTTTTTCCTTCCGATGTGGGATGGGTTCACCACATCTGCCCCCACTAGAAGGACCCAGCGCCCTCGCGGGTCACTGATGCAAAGGAAGGCCCGCTCTGATACCACATTTGTAACGCCCTGAACTAATACTCCCACACCTGCAGGATACTCCCTGGCCTTAACGGTCCAAGCGAGAACCGAGGCCAAGGCGAGTGGGCCCAGACACGCACTATGCAGTATTGTTCGCTGTGGAGCCCATACTCCTCACGGAGTTGTCTTCACCCAGCCATTGCCAGGAAAAGCGTGCTGCATGATATGAGGAGCGAACCCCTTATATCTAGTAGTCCCAGCGTTTCTCCTTCCGATGTGGGATGGGTTTACCACACTTCCTCTTGACCTTTGACGCCTTGATGATGAACTCCTCAATGAACTTCGGTTTGGCGAGCTCCTCTCGACTTGTGATGTTCTTTTTCGAGAACTACACATTCTTCTCCCGAAGAATGAACAAACGATACAGAAATCTAAACATTGAAAGCTTTAAACAGGTTGTTCATGACTCACAATCAAGATCAACAAAGTTGCAACACTTAATACAATCAAAGACTAGAACACAGATCGTGTTGCAACATAACATGGAACACTCGACAGAACTCCTTTATATTTTCTTGTCGCTCAGCTCTCTCTGTCTGCACTTTTTGCTGTGACCTCTGCTTCATATTTATACCCAACTGCCTTCATATTAACACGTCTTGGGCTTCAAGAAAAACCTTCTCTCACAAACCCTATTCTCCCTTTCCTTATGAATGTGCAATTAATGTCATTCCTTAATGAGCACAAATCTTTTGCTTATATGGAAAGTTATCATACTATGTTTGCTGCACAATACAAATGGTAATAACAAAAGTTTTGCTAAAATATAGTCAATCAAATCCCAATCAATTTAATTGTCTTAACAATCTCTGATCAAATTGATTTCCTTAACATATTTGTTTGAATTCGTATCAAGCCCATTTTTCCTCCATATGGAAAATGAAGATGATGTAGTTGTAACTTTATTAAATTATTAACTAGAAAAGAATTTATTATATGTAGATGATATATTTGCAACATTATTCAATTATTGATCTCTAATACCATGTTAAATTGCTAGTTTATTTAGAAATTTAAGTTGTTAGAAAGTAATTTATTATATTTAGATGATATATTTAAAACATTATTCAATTATTGATCTTCGATACTATATTAAATTATTAGTTGATTTAAAAATTTAAATTGTTAGAAAAAAATTATTTATTATATGTATTTATTATCTTAACAATAGAAGTATCATGTGGCAGAAGATGTCCCAAGCGAGACCTACAAAACATGCTGGGGTGTGCCTTAGTGAAAAGACTAATATTTCGAAAATGAATGAAGTTTTTCAAAGCTAGAGAGAAGGTTTTTTTTGGATAACGAGCGAACCTAGTTGGCGGAATTTGACCATTCAATTATTCGGCTGAACACAACATTGAACTGGTAAGACTTTAGGTGCAGTGGTGCATCTCCACAAATGTATCAGGTCAGTTAAAGATCGAAACTCTAAAGCAGTACTCCACTACCGTTAGACCATACCTCTAGGGGCGGAGTGAAGGTTAGGTAGAGTAGCTAAAACAATTGATCAAAACAAAAGAGAGTAGCTAAAACAAGTAAATAATGTCAAATGAAAGATCTGGCAGCTGTACGAAATTGATTGAACAAAACATGGACACTCTAGAAGCATTAATAGGACCATTTGAATAAGTACGCCTTCTAATACAAGTGTGACTTAACTGTTATCAAACTTTATTAGTAGAAATATTTATGTCTACAACATTGGCAATGATTGATGAGAACTTGTGCAAAATTGTGATGCATGAGAACTTTTCGTAGAGTATGAACCGGGTTAGGTTTTGGAATATTAAAATAAATGAATTTAGATCTTCTTATAATATTATAACGTCATGTGAGAATTTCGATAATTGTGAATTAGCCATGTAACACATTAATTAGAGAGATTTAATAATAATAAACTGTATTGTAATTGTATGAACAATTCGCTGTATTGTAACTGCATGAATAATTCGCTATCCCTGAATCAACGTTATAAAAAGATCTAAATCTGAAAAAAATAACACCTAGGTTTTACTTATTGGAAGGAAATATTAAATTTCTTTCAGTTGAAGTAAGAATCCTAAGTATGAGAGATCATGTGAAGTCGAAGGATTCTACGATTTTAAATGGGGATTTAATTCTCTAGTTTTGAAAATGACGTCTTTAGATGCAATTATAAAGTAATTAAATACGCTATCTTTTTTTTACTCTTTCTTGTTGCTCAGTTCAATTTAGTCTGCTGTAAAATATAATTTTTGATGTGTCATTACCAACTTACAAATCCAAATAATTCAATTAATCATTAGTACCAGTCAAATCAGATTAATTAGAAATCATCTTACAAGACAACGCTACCTTAAACTATGTTTTGGATTCTGGATGAAAAAGAAAAGAAAAGAAAGGTGAGGAAAAAATTATAAAGGAAATTAAAGGATTTAAGTTTTCTTTCTTTGAGTAGCACTATACGTGAATAAGGAAAAGATTTAACGTTTCTTTATTTGGATTGAAGAAGGAATAAAATAATTTTACACATATATCGTTATGAGTATTTTTGAGTTGGACATGGAATGATAATTTCCTGAAAATTAAGCAGATGGATATTTTTATAACTATACCATCCTCTTCTTTCCATTTTCCACCAATTCACAAGGACAAAAAGTGTTTTTTTTAGGAGAAATTGAAGGATAATGAGTATCCATTAATTTTCCACCCCTTAAATACATTTCGAACACAAAAAAGAGAAAGGGTTCCTTATTCCCTTGGGTTTCCACCCTTTTCCCTCATCTCTCTCAATCCAAACAAGCTCTCATTGCATATTAAACCTTAGTCATTGCAAATTTCAACTCCGATTACAATATATTATATCTCCAAATTATATGATTGCCTACTTGAAAATGAATTTATCAATACTAAAATTTCATCCATCATTTAATGGAATCAAATGCAATGAATATGAAAATGTTCAATTTTCATTGTTGGAGTAGTTACATGTGTACACTTGGAGAAATTACTAGCATGACAAGCCACTACACAATGGTCTGAAGATTATTGAAATTATCATCACCATTGTGCGATATTATGACCATAAAGAAATTAAAGTTCAGTTGGAGAAATAATTAAAATTTTCTTCAAGATAAAAGAAGTTTGTTACCAACTGCATTGTACTAATTAGAGAAGTTCTTCTTTTTTACTTTTTTTCAATAATTTTCGGAGTAGAGAACTTTCAACAATTTTCCTACCACTGAGATAGAAACTAACTATTGTCAATAAAAATTTCAACAAGCCTTTTGCAAGAGATAGTGGTTAAGTATGGATATCAAAAGTTTTAGAGATTCCAACTTTAATGTTTTCCACGAATAGTCCAGGTTTTTTTCGAGTTATGCATTGGTATATGTGGGTTAAATTGTGTTTGATTCTTAATTCTTCAAGTATTTGTCAATTATATTAGTATTGCCTTTGTATTGATAATGTAGTTCTACTATATGTGGATTCTTGTATGGCTTATCACCTCTACCAAAATATTCCGATGGCCACTAAACATATACATACGAAGCCCTAAACCACTTACTAAAATTTTCTTTTATCTTAAATCAGTCGATAAACATAATGTTTTTATTCATTTACTCCATTCTGTTTATTTTAGTGGTTAAGTCTAACCAAATCTTGCTCGTGTCAGTGAAAATATGTGATTTTATTTAAAATAAACTATCTACAAAAAATAAAAGTAAAATTGAAAAATGATAAAAGAGAAATACCCTTGTGCTAATTTTTTTTTTTTTTTTTTGTCTTTTTAACTGTTAAGCTATTTCTGAATTAACTTACAATAAAAATGGTATTTTGTAAATGGAGAAGGGTATTTTGAGATTAAAAATTTATATTTGGAGGGAAAACCAAAATTACCATTCCCTATTCTCAATTTGGAAGAGTGTATCTCACTGTCCATTTGGATTAAAAAAATGTAATTTTTCACCTTAGTGTAAACATTTAAGAAGTTTATGTAGATGATTTTAAATTGTACGAGTTTATATTTTTGTAGTTAAAAACATGAGGAAACTATGTCTATTAAATCTTTAAACAATTTGTAAAAATAATACAATTTGTAATAAGGCTAATGTCTTCTAGCATTTGTCAAATGTCAACTCCTATTTCTTAAACTCTCCATTGATATCAGGAAAAGGAAGGAAAGATTTATGTAATCACATTTCAAGATATAAGAAGTTTTGTTTTACTTTTTGATTTAATTTTAAGATTAATGTCGGAGACATATTAATAAGTTAGAATGTTGAATTTGATGAACTTTTGTTCTTTTTCTTTTGGTAAATTATTTTTTCCTTTTCCAAGAGAAATTTGTGTTTGAAAATTAAGTTTGATCACTTACATGGGTGGTACTCTATTCCTTGCAATGTTTTTTCACATAAACAAGTACACCATGGCATGTGGGTCCACCTATATCTTTCACTTTCTCTCACTTTTGGCCCACCACATATTTAACTTCTCTCACTTCGGATTCACCACACTTTTAACCCTCTCTTTCTTTCACCTCGGTCTCACTTACGTATCTCACTTATCTCTCAGTTCAGGTCCACCCACCTCAACAAGTATCAACTCGGAATTGAAATGTTCGAAAACGTCCAAATTACGTTTTCAAGAAATTTCCTTTCTCTATTGGGTAAATATAGCAATAAATGTGAGATAGGGAAAGTCATTAAAACACTTTATGCCCTGTGCATGGCATCTCTCAACTTCGAAGTTGGATGCTATCTTTTTGGAACTTGAAATTTGACTACTGGTATGGATTTCTTTGTATTGTTGTGAGTTTGTTAGCAAAATTTAGCAATTGTTAATTATTAATATAATATGATAAAATAATATGAACAATTCACAATCATTAGATTTTATGTATAACTTTATAATATTATAAAAGTATCCGTACTCAATGCTCTTAGGATTTATAAAACCCCAACACCCATGTAAATCTCTTCAATCCCAGTACCACATCAACAGGCCATATCCACTTTCAAAGCCTATCTTTTGGCACATTCGATCCAAAATCCATGGCAGAAATCTTGAAACCCAATGTTACAAGCTCTATCCCACTAGAACAAGAAAAAATGATTGAGAAAACCATTAAAACATTCACAAACAATACCTATCCCCATTGGTATGATCCAAAAACTGGTATATATCACAGCAAACACCCTCCTGTCACCTTACCATCAGACCCTTTTGTTGATGCTGTTTCATTTCTTTTCTCACATAAACAAATTGGTAACACAGCACTTGTTGATTCCTCAACAGGGTTTTCAATTCCATACTCGAAGCTTTTCCCATTGGTTAAGGCTATGGCCAGTGGACTTAACCAATATGGAATTAGAAAAGGTGATGTAGTCTTGATTCTTCTCCCAAATTCAATCTATTTTCCCATCATTTTCTTGGGTGTTTTATCTGTTGGTGCAGTTGTGTCACCCATGAATCCTCTTAACAATCCATTGGAGATAATGAAACAAACCAAGGATTGTAAGGTTAAACTGGCCTTTACCAGACCTGATAAAGTTGATACACTGAATGCATTAGGGATACCATCTATCGGGGTACCAGAAAATATAGTCGTCTCTTCTGCCAACTCTATTTTTCATGAGCTCATTTCCAGCGATCCTGGATTAGCTCTGAAGCCTAAAATCAATCAACATGACGCCGCGGCGATAATGTTCTCGTCAGGGACTACTGGTACCTGCAAAGGTGTTGTTCTAACACATAGAAATCTCATAGCCATGATGGCTCTCTTTGTGAGATTTGAAGCTTCACAATATGAGGATTTGCCTTCAGAAAATGTGTACCTTGCTGTTGTGCCAATGTTTCATATTTTTGGACTTTCACTCTTTGCGATGGGATTATTATCATTGGGCACAACTGTGGTTGTAATGAGAAGATTTGATGGTGATGAGATGGTGAGAGCTATTGAGAGATATGGTGTCACACATTTTCCAATGGTCCCACCTATAATGGCTGCATTGACCAGGAAAGCCAAGTGTGTCTCCAGAGGGAGTTTGAAGAGTCTAAAGCAGATTTCTTGTGGGGCTGCTCCATCCACCACAAAAAGCATAGAGGAATTTATTCAGGCATTACCTCGTGTTGATTTCATTCAGGTACATGTTTCTTTTCTAATCTTTAGAATGTCGACCCTTTTTCGGATTTCACCCATAAATAGAAATTTATACATTAAAGTACCTTTATGTAATTTATTAATTATCTATATCTATTGGTTGAGAAATCAATTTGAATTGGATTCAATGTCAATCAGAACAAATGGATCCAATAAAAACTACGTCTGATTTTGGAATCATGTAGGGCTGCTATTGTTTTCGGTCAACATAGACATAATGTTAGAGAATTTAATTGTCATATCATATAAATAAATTAAGACTAGTATATAAGATTTCGAGTTGATTCCACCTAGCACGAGTTGATATAATTAGGATGGAACCACAGGTTAAGTAACAAGGTATCAAAGATGGGTTTTGGTCCGATGTTTTTCATCAACGTGAGATCCATTCATATTTGAGGTATTGACTTTGATACATAGTTTTTAAATTCTCTAGCTCTTCTAACGTATCATTTATTAATCTCTTATACCACGTCATTCATTAATCTCTTATACCATATCATTCATTTGATTGCACCTTCAACAATTGACTTTAATACGTAGCTCGTCCAAATTCACCACTTCTTCTACATGCAATTTATTTCATCGCCAGGGTTATGGAATGACTGAGACAACTGCTGTCGCAACTCGTGGCTACAACACTAAACAGCTTTACAACTACACTTCAGTAGGACTTCTGGCTCCTAATACAGAAGCCAAAGTGGTGGATTGGATTACTGGTTCATTCTCACCTCCTGGTGGTGCGGGCGAGCTCTGGTTACGCACACCTGGTATCATGAAAGGTAATTAGAATTTAAAATGGACATGATGCTCATCTTTTATCATGATGTCTCAAAATAATATAAAGAATCCGATTTGCTTATGCTCGCTAAGTGGCAAATTCAAGATTTTTATTTAGTAGTATTAAAAATACACAGTTTAGCACTCATATATTGGTAATTTTTTCAGTAAGGTCTAAATTAATTTTTCAGTCAAAAAATATCTTAAAAGTATAGATATTTTCGAAAAATAAATAATTCCAACACACTCCATAATAGTTTCTTGGGGTCAGCAGGGGCTATAGACCCTGCTGGCATGTGGGTAAATCCGCCTATACTGTTGGTTACCTAACCCTATTCTCTTGTGTTTTTTGGGACTTGCAAACCAAGTATTATCTCACTAGGTGTCAAGTTGACTATATGAATCTGATGACACTATTCATTCTTAGAGTTAAAAGAATAAACAACTCTCGTCAGTAATGAGAGGTGTTATCAGATTCATATAATCAACTCCAATTCATAAGATATGGCTAGCTTGACTTTTTAGCTACTTATAGTGCTATTTCTGTTCGGATAATATTAAATGGATATATTTGATCATTTTCATGGCGGTTCATGGCCATGGAGGGCGTTTCATATCATTTCTTCATGAATTTGATATGGAAAGATTACGTCAAACCACAGGAGTTTGCTAATTGCATCCAATGAATTGCATATTTCCTTAACAAATTTTTCTTAAAAATATATTGTACAATATTTTTTATTTTTTAATTCATCTAATATTTTTCCGAACAAGAGTTTTATGCACTCAGTTGCTTTTTATTTATTTATTTATTGAACCAAATCTTAAGATCTAGTATTTGGCACTTCACTTTGCAGGGTATTTGAAGAATGAGGAGGCAACCAAATATACAATTGATAAAGATGGTTGGCTACATACTGGAGACATTGTATATTTTGATCAAGAGGGGTATCTATATATACTCGATCGCTTAAAGGAAATTATTAAATACAAAGGCTTCCAGGTATGTGATTTAATATTAATCTACTAAAACTTCACCAGCATTGGTCAGACTTTGCAAATAGTCTTAATTGGATTTTCCTTCTGTACAGATATAGATTTTTATTTTTTATTTTTTATTGTTTTTAACCTTCCATCCTATGAGATTCGAACCTTGGTTTCTCAACCGTTAGAGGAGTAATCCACTACTAGGCTACTCCCGAATATCCCTCACACACACACACACATTTTTTTTTTCAGTGGAGGCTAAATTAATTTTTTAGAGTGGCCGGGTTTGATTGGATAATCCGGTGGTTATGGTTTGTTATCTAGGTTCCCACGTCATTAAAAAAAAAATTGATTTTTAGACTAAAAATACATATATATATTTTTTTATTTTTAACCACCCATCCCATGAGATTCGAATTTTAGTTTTCCAACTGTTAGGGGATTACTCCACTACTAGACTACTCCCGAATCTCCCTCACATACACACACATTTTTTTTTCAGTAGGGGCTAAATTGACTTTTTAGAGTGGTTGGGCTCCGTCAGAGAATCTAGTGGTCGAGTTTTGCCAGTTGGGTTCTAACGTCATCCAAAAAAAAGAGATTTTTAAAACTAAAAATACTTAAAAAATACATATATTTTCGGAAAGATTTTCTGATTAATCACCCTTGAATACTCTTGCTCACAGCATTTTTGGAGTTGAACAATTTACACAATTCCTGGTATGATTCATTTTGCAGATTGCTCCGGCTGATCTAGAGTCTGTATTGATGTCCCATCCAGATGTATTGGATGCTGCAGTAACAGCGTAAGTAAGAACTTTCACATAGAAATTAAAATGCCGAAATTTTTTGGTTAATTTCTTCGAGGCATCTAAGCAATTTAATTATATGCTCATCACCTTTAGACTTTTCTCACAACGTTATATGATATGAAATGATTCAAAACCTGATTTTTGTGTTACATTCTTGTTTAGACTCGCTGATGAGTACTTTCAATTATGCAGAGCGACAGATGAAGAAGCTGGAGAAATTCCAGTGGCCTTTGTGGTGAGGAAAAATGGGTGTGCACTTTCAGAAGCCAGCCTAATAGACTTCGTAGCCAAAAATGTATTGTTTTGGCTCATTAAATTCTCTGTCTTCGTGCAATCCTCTCGTATTGATAAATCAAGAGAACCATATAAAATCATGCTACTCATTACGATATTTTTGATATGTTGCAACCCTTGAAACTATTGCAAAAAGGCTAAGAATCACTATAAATAACTTTATGCAATAGTTTTTTAACCTGTTATCTATATTTCCATTGCAAATTCGTACTGCAACATTTTTTTTAAAATAATAAGCAGCAGTTTTTTAAACTATAATTTTCAAACCTTTGTGAAAAAACTAATCTCATGATTAATTATTAACAAAAAGTGATAAAAAAGATTATTTAACTGTTGTAATTTTAAGTTATACAATGATTAAAAAATTGTTTTTAATTTTTCAATTGAATTGTTGTAAAAGAGCTAAAATGTTATGATGACTTCATTTAACCCCAATTAATTTCAAAATGGAATCTCCTTGTCCTTAACATGATATTATGGTTTATTCTTAGTGCAATTTTATTTATCCACATTTGACCCATATATATCCCTTCTCCTTCACTCTATCTCTCTATGCCAGCTATTCTATAAAAAACTGTTTACTCAAATTTTTTGATCTAGCACCAATTTATTTTAGAGTGGATCAAACTATTCTTAACATATATTTAAAAAAAGTTTTATTTTTATTATTTTTATTTTTTTGTTCTGAGGTCAAAATTTTGCTTTCTGTACACCAGGTCGCACCATACAAGAAGGTCAGAAAAGTTTGTTTTACAACCTCAATACCAAGGTCTCCAGCTGGAAAGATTATTAGACGAGAGTTGAAGAACTTCGTGCCTTCCAGAATATAAAGTCTTCTTCTTGAGCTCAACAGCATCAAAGCAGCATTCTTTAGGAAGAGCATTTTTTGAAAAGCTAAAATACAAAGCATCTGTTGCCATTTTCCAGTTCTTTCTTTCATTTTGCTGATGTATATTTTTCAACGTAAATCTTTACCATCTAAGAGACTACAGCTTAATGATGTCACTATCAATGTATAAGTAGGAAAAGATTTTGCTTACAGGCATTCTTGATCTTTGTTACCATCATGTTGTGCATTCATCAGCAGGTATATTAGATCTCTGCTATTGGATTATGGTTCGAGTGCAAAATCTAAGCCCGTTTTGAAGATAAGCAAAAATTCTAATTTAGTTAGAATAGAATTAGAAAACACGAATCCTAAGGGATAGGATTAGTGGCCTATAAATTGACATCTTTAGTTTTGTGTAGGGGTCTGAGAGTCACTTTTTTTCTCTGATTGTGTGCGAGCATAATTGAGTTAGGGAGTGATTGTGAGTACGAAGGAGAGAGGGGTCTTTTTTACGGTTTTTGTCCTGAGAAACTGTAATCGTTGTTTTGTATGACGAATTTGTTGATGTAGGTAGAAGTCGAACCCTACCTGGAATCAAGGGAGAAAGCACTAGCTGTGGAGGGTTTGAATAGTCGTTTTGCGTGATTAGTGGTATTTGTTTGACTTTTTTTTTTGTTTTTAATTTCAAGGAGACCTAAGTTGTATATACATATCAAAGGATATCACTATAACATGATAACTGATCTCGTAATCTTTCACACTTACAGCAAGACTCATATGACTAGACCAAAGACCCCATGGTAGAAAGAGTTAGACTTGTTTAGACATGATTTACCATTAATCCAAAGAAAATACATATATTACATATTATACTAATAAAAGAAGTAATAATTCACACACGCATATATGGTAAATAAAAGAGAGCAAGAGAAAATGTTGGTCTCCTGGGCACTATTTCAAAAATAATCAAACCACTGAAAAATGGAAATAATTGAAAATTCTAACCATAGACAACAAAATGTATATTTTTGGTTTTATTGTGGCCAGCATCACAACGTGCCTTGCCCAAGTTCATATTGCAACTCCTCAGGTAGAGGTGGCATTTGAGCTGGGTCGACACAAGTTCAATTCAGCTTAACATACGAAAATTCGGACTCAGCTTAATTCGAATGAAAGTGGGTTCGACTCGACTCAACCCATCATATATAGATGGACCGAGCTGGATCATATATTTTTGGACCCAGCCCATTTGTGTTTAAGCTCATTTGTGCCCAAGCCCAGCCCAACTCAGTCCATAAGCTCAGCCCAGCCCAGCTCGAACCTAGCACAGGCCCAACTCGAGCCCAGCTCATGCCCAATTCGAGCCCAGATAAAGCCAACTTGAGATTATAATTTGTACATGTAATTTTTTTTATAAATAGTTAGTGTATTCAACTTCATTTTACTACAAAACTATATATTTATTTTACTACCTATTGTCTCTTTATTTTACTACAAGAGAATACACAATATCTATGGCTATGGGGGAAGAAAATATTTCACAACGATTACGTTCAAATGTTTGGAATCAATATTTTGTTGTCAATTTGGAACTGGAACATTTGTAAGATATTTTGTATCTCAACACTCAAATATTGCAAATTATTTTAATCCTCAACCACTGCTACCACCACCATCAACAGGCTCAACACTCGCACAAGGAGTATAATAAAATGGAGAACTTCTCCACCAACTTCCTTCAAACATTTATATAATATTTTTTTTTTTTATGTTTATTAGTAATGTATCCGTGTCTCTTGACCTTGTGGTTTGGTAAGTAATATTTTATAATTTATATTAATATTATCAATCAACTTATGTCTTGTTAATTGTTAAATTAACTTTTCGTAAAAAATGTTAAGCTTAAGCTTTTTTCGTCATTAATCCAACTATCAAAATTCAGAACACATTAATAAAAAATAAAAATTAAAAAGATGGGCTGGCCCAGCCCAACTCGGCCCAGGTCGTGACTTGTGGTAGCGGGCTCGTGGGCCGAGTTGGGTCCTATGTTTCAAGAATTGAGCCCAGCCCAACTCAGCCCACTAAACATATGTGTTGAGTCGGACTCATTTTTCTTAACCCACAATTCGACCGGGCCGTGCCATTTGCCAGCTCAATCCTCAGGCCACCCCCAAGCACGTTTAGATGTAGGGTGAATTTACGATATTTTATTAGTGGTGATATGGGAAAAATAACGACTTGAAGTGAAGTGTTTAATTTACTTTCTGAATATACGAAAGCGAAACCTGGGCTTTCAAGGATTTCCGACTCGAGCTTATTAAAGCTCCAGACGACATCTTGACCTCGGAAAGGGTCCAGACAGTTATAACAGAATTTGATAGGATTCTACCAAATATGGAAAAGAATCTTTAGAAAAGTATAAATAGTCCACTTGTCCACACTTTCAAGGTAACTCATATTCGCTTAAAACAATCTCGATTCTCTTTACTATTTCATCAAATTTAGAAAGAGAACTAACTTGATCAGCATTGGAGTTCTCACGCAAGAAGATCTTGTAATTGTTTTTTGGTTGCAGAAGCGAAGAGCTTGGGAGCAGCTCAGGAACACCATAGTCCAATTTTCTAACTTAACAAGTGGGATCTTAGTAGTTTTGGAGATAAAAATTAGTGAAATTGTGGAGGTTAATTAAGTAGTTTTCTAAAGGGAGAAATGCAGCAATGGTTTCCATTGTTTACTCAAAAGTCAGTTTAGTCCCTATTATTTCAAAATGCTCAAAGAGGTCTCCAATATTTCCAAACATACTCATTGTGGTCCCTACTGTTAAAAATCTAACATAAAATTCATAAAATGACTAAACTACCACTACTTAAAAATAAAATACCCAAAATATCCTTATCTTCTTCTTCCTCTTCCAACCCTTCAACCCACAACCACAAGCAACACCAACCACCACCCTGGGCCCCAGCGAAACAACCCCAACCTACCACTACAAGCACCCTCCAACCCACCACCACAGCGCCAACCTACTACCACCACCTTCCAAGCCTCCACATTCACCACCACGGCGGTTCTAAGCCTCCACCCCCACCCCTACCCCCACCACCACCATCGTGGTTCCAAGCCCCACCTCCACTACCACCGCGGGTTCCAAGCCCCACCCTCCACCCCCGCTGTCCCAAGCCCCCATCCCCACCTCATCCTACCCCCACGAAACAACCCCACCTCCACCCTCGTGGTTCCAAGCCCTCACCCCCACCCCACCCCACCCCACCCTACCCTACCCCACCCCCACGAAACAACCCCACCTCCACCCTCGTGGTCCCAAGCCCCCATCCCCTATGAACAGTGTATGAGTGTGTGTTAATGCGTGTGTTCGTGCATGTTTGTGGGTGTGTTAGTGTGTGTTTGTGAGTGTGTGTGTGTGTGTGTTAGAGCATCCTCAATGCAAGACTCTAAATTAGGGTCTCTATCTCTATATTTAGAGACCCTACCAATTTTAGAGACTCTAACTAAGACTCAAGTGTTTTTTTGGATCTCTAAAAAAGATTCATCCCTAGTGAAGGTCTCTATTTACTTGAGTCTCTATATTGTATTTAATTTAATTTTACATACTAATTTGATTATGTGCTATTTTTTGCGTGTGTTAATTTTTTTAATTTCAATTGTTATTTATATTTTCACAACTTTTTTTTACGAACATTTCGACCAAAAGATAAATTAATTCTGACAACGGTGGCATTTATCCACATGGATGACGTTTAATTATGAAATTGCGACCCCTAAAACCTCATTCGCAATTTTTTATATCCTAAAAAAAAAAAACAATAGTTAGTAATAACAAACAAATAAATAAATAAAATAATTACAATGTTAAAATTGAGCATTAAAAAAATAAAGTAAACTTAAGCATTAAAAAATCATAAAAAAAATTAAAAAGAAAATCATAAAAAATAAACTAAAAAAAATCATAAAAAAATAAAACCCAATATATAAACTAAAAAACAAATCATAAAAAATAAATAAATAAACCAAATATATAAAATAAAACCCAACCCCTAACCCATTTCATTTCCCTTATGCAGCCGCCACTTCTCTTCCCATTCCATTCAACCCTAGACTACACCCCACCCCACACCACCCCTTTGCTGTCGCCGCCACCCCTCACCCTACTCCCTTGCCGCTGCAACCCCCACCCTACCTCATCTCCTCCTCTCCCGTTACCCTTCCCCCACCCCGCTCCTCTCCCGTCAGCCCTACAGCGCGACATTTCATATATGTTTTTTTTTTTTCTGCAGAAACAATTTTTTTTTTTTTAGATCTGTTTTTTTTTTTTTTGTTGATGGTCTGATTGGTTGCATATATAGGGAATCGGACCATCAACGACTCTTTTTTTTTGTTAAATGAGATCTGACGAAACGACTCTTATTATTATTATTTTTGGTCGAGTCTCAACGGCTCTTTTCAAAAGTTTTTGTTTTTGTTTTTTTTGTTTTGCTAAATCAGATCTGATGATCTGACAATGTTAGATTTGAATGTCAGATTTTATGGGAAAAAATAGAGACTCATTTGTCCCTATTTGGACTCTCTCTATATTCATAAACAAATTTGTTGATGAATTTAAAGACTCTCCACTTTTTTGAGTTAAAATCTCTATTTTTTAGAGACTGGGCTGTAAATTTTTTTTACAAACCTCCATTGTGTGATTTTTTTTTTCCTAAAGTCTCTATTTTACAGATTTTCATGTAATAATTGTAGTTTATAGCCTCCCATTGAGGCTGCTCTTAGTGTGTGTTAGTGAGTGTATATTAGTGTGCGTTTTTTGTTATTTTTGTGTGAGATTTTGTGTTTTTTATAATTTTCAAAATTTACCCTTGAAATACTATTTACATCTATTAAAACTAATTAAAGTTTTAACGGTAGGGACCACAATGAATATGTTTACAAATATTGGGGACCTATTTGAACATTTTGAAACAATGGAGACTAAACTAACTTTTGAGTAAATAATGGGGATCATTGCTGCATTTCTCCCTTTTCTAAACAAAAACATCAAGTTTTTTTTTTTGTCGAAAAACATCAAGTTTTTTTTTAATATTTTGTTCTGTGAGTAAAAACTATAGTACCCCTTAATCTTAGGCGTGAATCCATCTAACAGGGGTATTTTCTGGAGCCGTGGACTTAAAGGACAAAAAGACAAAATGAAAACTTTGACTGTCTAGGCTCTGTTTGTTTGGCGTAAAATAATTTATTTGTGTTAAAAAATATTTTTTTAAAAAATAAAATATTTTATAGGGCTCAGTTTGTTTGCCTTAAAATAACTTGTTGAGAGAAAATATTTTCTTCTCCCAAAGAAAATAAAAACATTTTTCAGAATTTTGTACTATCCGTAATTATTGACCGGAAAATATTTTACAGTTGACCAATTTTTCGGTGTTACCAAACACCGTAAAATTAAGAAAAAGCAACTGCAATTGTTGATCAAAAAATATTTTACAATTGATCAATTTTACAGTGTTATTAAAATCGTAAAATCTAAAAAATATTTTTAAAAAAAATATTTTACGGCAAACAAACGGAGCCTAGAACACCACCAATGCCGAGGCAAATTATGAGGAGGATATGCGGCTTGGGCTGATCTCCACCTATATGACAGTCCCGAGGACCTGACTCGCCCTAATGCTTAAATTTCATTCAACTTAACTAATTATCGTTAAAAGAATATGCTTAAAGCTCTGCAAATAATGGGGGAAATTTCTGGATAGGCACTGCAATTTTCAGGAATCCTGTCTAGGAATATTACTCTAATGATCGAACTATTGGGATCTCGGTACATCACTTTGACGTCCGAAAAATCTAAGAGATTATTTATTAAAATAGTGTAAATACTTCATTCGTCTACAGTATGGTAATTCCAAACTCCGCTTTACACACTTGAAATAAATTTTTTTAACTCGAGTTAAACAATTACTGATTTGGGCATCGGAGCTATTCTTAAGGATCGAATCTCGCTAGTTACTTTAATATGTGTTGTATTGTTTTAGATCTCCCTTAAATTAAAAAAAAAAAAAAAATACACATCTCTTTACAATTCGTGACCACGAATACCTTCAGGTGAAAACTAAATTACCATATTTATCTTGCCTCAACTTCAGTAATTGAAAAATCTTGCACTGACTGTCCTTTTGCTTTATCTTGAGACAAGGTCGGTTGGTGCAAGTTTCTTCCAATGAAATACGCTGGCAGCTGTGGAGAAGGCAGAGACATGGTTTCACTACCAAGCATTGGAATAACATCTTGCATCTTTGGGCTATCAATCGCATTTTCTTGGACGCACAGAAGACCAACATGAATTGCTTGTAATATCTGGTTCTTGTCACATGAATCACCAAATACTGGATCTTTCAATTATAATGCTTCCCCTTCTTCCCATAGCTCCCATGCATGTAGCAGTACGTAGCACAATCACTTTCTTTCTCAATTTATGTGTGACATTCATATCGGTGGGAGATAGTGTGATTGTGTGATTTATAAGTGAGTGTTGTAGGTACAAGAGATAACTTGAATTAACTACCTGGGAGTCCAGGATTCTGGACTTAGGACGTGACATTATGTGCCACACATGTTCAAGTATTGAAAGTTAAATTAATCAGACAAACTTACATATCCTATCAGGGTCAGTGGACGGAGATTGTAGAAGCTAGAATTACTTCTACCACTCACAATTTCAAGCACCAAGACCCCGAAACTGAAAACATCGGATTTAACTGAAAAAGTTCCCGCCATGGCATACTCTGGAGACATGTAACCACTGTTGGATATTGTTAGAAAGAATGATTATATCTCTTCGACAGCTCTAAAATTTGAATCTAAATTAATGAGATAGTAAATATATACGAACCTACCATGTCCCCACAACCCTATTTGTAATTGCTTCTGTTTCGTTTTGTTTGAAGATTCGCGCCATTCCAAAGTCTGCAATCTTAGGATGCATATTTTCATCCAATAATACATTGCTTGCTTTTAAATCTCTGTGTATAACTCTCATTCTTGAATATTTGTGAAGATATAACAATCCTTGAGCAACACCTTCTATAATATTAAACCTTGTTTCCCAATCTAGTCGCTCCTTTCTATTTGGAGCTGTTGAACATAAATAACATGCGTGAAATTAACATAAGGTCGTCTTTCTTCCTATGAATATATAAAAAATAACTCCTTAAAATTAACAAGACAAAACTATAATGTTACTAACCAAAGAGGAAGAAATCCAAGCTCTTGTTGGGCATAAACTCATAGATTAACATTTTCTCTTCTTGATGAATGCAACATCCCATCACCTGAACAAGATTGGTATGCTGGAGTTTGGAGATTAGAATAAGTTCATTTTTTAACTCCACAACGCCTCGTAACGATGTTTTTGAGAGCTGCTTGACTGTTATTTCTTGCCCATTAGGTAATTTACCCTGTTATCATAATAATGGATTGCATATATGTAGAATGAAATTAATTTGCGTATGATTATAAAGAACATGCCATGTTTGCCCATGAGGTTACACCATTATCCAATTTCCCAACAAAATTTAATACTTTCCCTTCTGGAAAGTAACTCTTTTAAATAATTTTAATGGCCGAGCATATAAATTTTTGAAATTACTTTGTTGCTCTTACCTCATATCTTCATTTTTCACTTATCCCGAGGCTTAATTAGTCTATAATCCTCTTAGTCCTATGAGTTTTAACTCCATGCATTAATATTGCTTGCATATTTGCATAAGGATGTAGATATCCTAATCAAAGCTAATTTTGTACATGTTTTCACTTAAAATTAATCAAATAATATACTAAAAACATAAGTTAGAAATAAATTTTGATAATTAAATCACATAAGATTAAAAATTACACTAATCCATACAAAAAGCACATGTAGATCCTTATGTGTGAGCTATGGTAACTGACGAGGGGTTCCCGAGCTGAGCTAAATTAGCCGACCTTCTGATCAGAGATGGGCCAATCCGCGCTCCATCAGCAGCTCGCTCAGCCCAATGATCAACCCCAGATGACTGACCCGACCCCATTAACCCGGACTCAGTTCCAGCTGTTCCGATGGGACATAAAGCACTGATGGGACATAAAGCTGTGTCGCATTAAATGTTGTTAGACCCAAACTCAGTATAAATAGAGCTCAACCCTCCTCACTTACTCTCTCTCTCGCTATTAATTGCTCTAAACTACTTTGCCAGCTCGGACATATTAATCATTCGCACGCCTGAGGGGAAAATCCGGGTAGTCACCCCGCCTTTTCCTTGTCTTTCTTGTGCAGGATCTGCAGCCGACCAGGAAAGTTTAGCTCGGAGTCGGATCGAAGGAGTCCAGCTTGGCCAGACTAGCTCCCGAATCTAACTGTGAGATTTTCAACCTCGACAGTTTGGCGCCGTCTGTGGGAAACGACGAGTTCTTCTATAACTCTCTTCACCACACATTGAGAAGCCATTATGGTGCAAACTAGAAGCCACAACGTACCGGCAGAGGATTCGCCCAACCTGGAAGGGGACCTCGAAGCCACGCAGGCGCCCAGCCAAAACCTAACCCAAGCCGACGTTGGAGCGAGCCAACGTATACACTTAGCCACTCAAACCAACCCCGCAGCAGAAGAAGACCCAAACTCCAGCCTATCACCGGAGATAAGGATGATGCTGAGGATGTTCGAAGAACTTAAGGAGCAGGTGGCCCGGCTGGCTGAGGGCCCCCTGGCACCGCAAGAGGTCGCGCCACGGCCACCACGCACCCAGTTCCACATCCCGGAGTCTAGACGAAAACGGACGCAGGAAGAGGAGGGCTTCTTGGAGCCAATGCCAAGATCCGACCCGACGAGAGGTAAAAGGGCGGTTCAAGCCGACCCCGAGCAAGCAAAGACCGCGGCTGCCATAGCTAAGGTCATCAACCAACTCGGTGTAAGCCCACTCTCTCCCGAGGTATTGGCCACGCCCCTACCCATCGGCAATCGCATGCCCAACCTGGCCGTTTACAATGGAGACGGAGACCCAGCCAGCCACCTGCTCAATTTTGACCACCACATGACTCTGCATGATATGCCAGATCTCATGAAGGCGAAGACGTTCCCGACCACCTTGGTTGGCAATGCCTTGGATTGGTTCCAAAAACTTCGTCCAGGTTCGATTGCAAGTTTCCACCAGCTGGCTGAGGCATTCCTGTCTCGCTTCGCGGGAAGCCGCCGCGCCACTCGTCATACTTCAACATTGCTGTTGGTGAAGCAGCATCGAGGGGAAAGCTTGAGGGCTTACACGGCCAGATTTAATGAGGAGTCCCTCCGAATTCCGAACCTGGAGGACTCCATGGCTCTGATGGCTTACCAGAGTGGGCTTAGGTCGGGCCCACTCACGTCTTCCTTAGCAATTGATCCTGTGGATACTGTGTCCGAGCTGATGGTACGAGCAGAAGGGTACATACACTCGGAGGAAATCCACCAGGCGAAAAGGGATGATGACAAGGAGAAGGAGGCCGGGAAGAAAGGAGAGGCCTCCCGAGCCCAACCTGGGGCCAAAGCCCAGAATGACCGAGGCAAGCAGCCCCAGCAGCCGAAGCCGAACCCCCGGTTCACGATGTTCACTCCCCTCAACACCTCGAGGGAGCAGATCCTGATGGAGATCCAGCACCAAAACCACCTGCCTCCGGCACCGAGAATGAAAGGCCGGCCTGATAAGCGCAATAAGACCAAATATTGCCGCTACCACATGGACTATGGCCATACCACCGAAGAGTGTAAAGACTTGAAGCAGGAGATCGAGGCACTGATAGCCCGAGGCCACCTCCGGAGGTATATAGATCAACAGCCGACCCGAAATCCGGAGCAAAGGGATAGGGAGAGGAGTCCGCCCAGGCGCCAGGTTGGGGGCGGACGTTTGGCCGTGATTGAAACCATAGCGGGAGGATTAGCGTCAGGAGGCGAGACCTCGGCAGGCAGAAAAGGTTATGTTCGCGCAGGGAGAGAATATGGACCAGCGAGGGGACCGGCCCCGGGGATGCAAGAGCTCACCTTCTCTTCAAAAGACTTGGAGGGGGTCATATTTCCTCACGACGACCCCCTGGTGATCAGCGCAGAGATAGCCAACTTCACCGTCAAAAGGCTGATGGTGGACACTGGGAGCTCGGCAGAAGTCTTGTTCCTCAGCGCTTTTGAGCAAATGGGGTTGGACAGGAGCCGACTCAGGCCATTGCGTGGTACTTTAGCAGGTTTCACCGGGCAGTCCCACCGAGCCGAAGGAGTCATCAACCTCCCGCTGAAGTTGGAGGATGGGGATAAGTGGGTGTCGATGCAGGCCAACTTCATTGTAATGAATTGTAGCTCCACCTACAACGGGATCATAGGTCGGGTGGCGCTTAATCACTTCAGGGCTGTCCCCTCAACGTACCACCAGGCCCTGAAGTTCCCGACCCCGTCTGGGATAGCAACCATCCGCGGGGCCCAGCTCTCAGCCCGGGAGTGTTATGAAAACTCACTCCGACCCAAATATCAAATTGGCTGGGGACCGGATCTGCCCGAAGAAAAGAGAGACGCTAAGAGAGGAAGCCCGGCTGAGGACCTTCAGGAGGTGGAGCTCTCTGACGAAACAAAGAGAGCAAAGATTGGGTGTGAACTATCTGCCAATCTCAAGAAAGGTATAAGCCAATTTCTTTTAAAGAATGAGCATGTATTTTCCTGGTCTGCTTCTGACATGACAGGAATTGACCCGAGTGTGATCGAGCATCACCTGAATGCCGACCCAAATCACTATCCAGTAAAACAAAAGCGTCGGCACTTTCATTATGATAAGCAACAAATCATAGCGGAAGAAGTGGACAAGTTGGTGGACGCCGGCCACATAAAGGAAATACAGTACCCAACTTGGCTGTCCAATGTGGTGCTGGTGACGAAGTCTTCTGGTGGATGGAGACTATGTATTGATTTCACCGACCTCAACAAAGCTTGCCCCAAGGATTGCTTCCCCCTGCCACGAATTGACCAAATGGTGGACGCCACCTCCGGGTTCGAGCTGCTCTCCTTCATGGATGCCTTCAAAGGTTATAATCAAATCAAGATGGCTCCCAGGGACAAAGAAAAGACCGCCTTCACCACCGATAAAGGACTCTACTACTATGAGGTCATGCCTTTTGGCCTCAAGAATGCTGGAGCCACATACACTCGGATGGTGAACAAGGTCTTCAAGAACCAGATTGGCCGGAATATGGAGATCTATGTAGATGACATGTTGGTCAAGAGCAGGAGGGCGGAAGACCATGTAACTGACCTGGCTGAGGCCTTCGCCGTAATGGAGCACTTTGGGATAAAATTGAACCCGGAAAAGTGCGCATTCGGCGTCAAGGCAGGCAAGTTCCTGGGCTTCATGGTAACAGCCCGCGGAATAGAAGCCAACCCGGAGAAAGTCCAGGCGATCCTAGACTTAGTGCCCCCGACCTGCGTGAAGGACGTCCAGGTGTTGGCAGGGAAAGTCGCGGCGCTGAGCAGATTCATGTCCAGGTCGGCTGACAAGTGCGCTCCCCTATTTAAAATATTGAGGAACCCTAAGAACTTTGAATGGACTGAGGAATGCCAAAACGCCTTCCAGGAGCTGAAAAGATACTTAGCCTCGCCACCTCTATTATCCCGACCTGAGGTGGGGGAGGAGCTGGTAGTATACTTGGCATGCTCGGGAACAGCGGTGGCGGCGGCGCTAGTCCGAGAAGAAGGCAAGGAGCAGAAGCCGGTCTACTACGTTAGTAAAACCTTGCAGGGAGCCGAGGTGAGATACTCCTCCTTGGAAAAACTCGCCCTCGCGCTCATCACGGCGGCTAGAAAGTTGAAACCATACTTCGATGCTCATCCGATTAAAGTCATGACTGATGCTCCGCTCAAGTCCATCATGCACAAGCCAGAAGCGTCGGGCAGGCTACTGAAATGGGCAGTTGAGTTGAGTCAATTCGACATCACCTACCAGCCCAGGACAGCCATCAAAGCCCAGGCCATTGCTGACTTTGTCGTAGAGTGCACTGGCCGAGCAGAGTACGACCCGGAGGACGTGTGGAAGGTCCATGTGGATGGGGCCTCAGGGAAGTCTGGGAGCGGAGCTGGGGTGGTCATCCTCGACCCAAACCGGCATGAGCACCAGTACTCCCTCAAGTTCGCCTTCTCGGCGTCCAACAATGAAGCAGAGTATGAAGCGGTGATTGCAGGGCTGAAAATTGCTGCTCAGCTCGGGGCACAGACAATCGATCTAAGCACCGATTCTCAGTTGGTTGCAAGTCAGATATCTGGGGACTTCGAAGCCAAGGACAGTGCTATGCTAGCCTACCTCAACAGAGTCAAGGATTTGACCTCAACACTCAGAAGGTTCACGATACAGCAGATTCCCAGGGAAGAGAACATGAAGGCTGACGCCCTATCCAGGCTAGCCTTGGGCGAGAGCCGACCTACCCTTGTCCACGTGGAAGAAGTATCTGAACCTAGTATCCAGTTGGGGATACGAGCGATAGCCGAGCTCAACTTAAATCCAGATTGGACCAAACCAATCATGGACTATTTGGAAGGGGGTATGACCCCGGAGGACGAAAAAGCTGCTCGGAAACTCATGAAGCAGGCCTCAAGGTTTGTCATAATTGCCGGGCAGCTCTACAAAAGAGCCTACACCTGGCCTCTTTTGAAATGCGTTGCACCCGAGGAAGGAAACTATGTACTCCGGGAGATTCATGAAGGGGTGTGTGGAAACCACTTGGGGGGTAAAGCTCTGGCTCGGAAGACGTTAAGGTACGGCTATTTTTGGCCAACCTTAGAGCAAGATGCCAAAGAGTATGTAAAAAAGTGCGACACCTGCCAGAGGTTCGCCAACGTGCAGCGGAAGCCTGCTGTAGACCTCACAGTGATGATAAGCCCTTGGCCATTCTATCAGTGGGGTCTAGACATCATCGGCCCCTTGCCGGCCAGTCTCGGCCAAAAGAAACACGCCTTCGTGGCCGTAGACTACTTCACCAAATGGCCCGAGGCTGAAGGTGTTGCCAGAATAACAGAAAAGGCAGCTTGGGATTTTGTATGGAAAAATATCATATGCCGATTTGGGGTACCAAAGGTCATTGTCACCGACCACGGCAAGCAATTCGACAGTGCATACTTTCGAGGCAAATGTGCTGAGATTGGGATCGACCTCAGATTCTCGTCTGTTGCTCACCCTCAAAGTAATGGCCAAGTTGAAAGAACTAACCAAATCATTTTGCAGGGTCTGAAAACCAAGCTGGAGGAAGCAGGGGGCCAATGGGCATCAATTCTCCCAGAAGTGATGTGGGCTCAGCGGACCAATATCAGCTCGGCGACGGGAGAATCGCCCTTCGAACTGACCTTCGGCACTCAAGCCGTGCTGCCAGTGGAGATCGGGTCTCCAACCAGTAGAACCCTCCACCATGACCCAGAAATAAACGGAGCACGAATCCGTGAAGAGCTCGACCTCGCTGAAGAGCTCCGAGCTAAAGCTCAAATCAGAATGCTGGCCAGCAAAGCTGCAATGAAAAGAGCCTTTTCCAAGCAGGTCAAGCCTAAGCCTATTAAGGTCGGCGACCTCGTACTCAGGAAGGCCATCTTTTTGCCGCGCTCCACTAACAAGTTTTCCCCGACCTGGGAGGGACCCTACGAGGTCATGAAAGAAGTCCGACCCGGGACCTTCTACCTTCGAGACAAGAACGGAAAACTGTTAAAAAATGCATGGCATTCAGAACATTTGAAACGGTATTTTGTCTAAAAACGGCCCCGAGCCGGAATATTTTGTCAACGGCCCCGAGCCGTAATATTTTGTAAACGGCCCCGAGCCAAAGTATTTTGTAAAGGTCCCGGGCCGAAACATTACTTGTACAAATTCAATACAATGCGATTTTGTAAACTAGTGCAATTCCCGACTTGGGAACAAGTACACAAACCAGTGCAATGCCCGACCCGGGTGCAAATGCTACAACTACAAAATTACTCGAACTCGGATTAACGCGGTGGCCACGCTTAATCACGAGCAAACGATAAAGTAAACCAGCTCGGATTAAGTTCCAGCTCGGGCATAATCAATAACAATTTGGTTAGTTTTGCCAGTTCGGATTAAGTTCCAACTCGGTTCATTCCGGTCTCAGGTCGGTATATTAGCTTGGGTCAAAACTCGAGCTCAATACTTGTCAACATTAGTTTGACCAATTTTATAACGAACTGACGAGTTCGAATCGGTAACCGTTATGAGTTGCCCCTATTATACCAGCTCGGATTAGGATGTTAAAACATCAGTCGCGTCCAGCTCGGGTTATTACTCCTAAGTTTGTATGGTCCATTGAAATTGGTCCGACCCCACTAACTTGAGGAAAATTTGCGGAGAGAAAAGTACGCGTGTACGAACTCAATTGAAACGCAAATAAAGCCAAAATAAATATTTCATTAAAAATCGGAAAATGATTACAAAGGCCCAGCTCGGGCAAGATTACAATAGCCCTACTAGGGAGGCGTTGCTAATTCTATTTTGGCGCGACAGCGGAGGTGGTGGCCTCAGCTTCATCCCCAACCTAGTCCAGGCCCTTCTGGACAAACTCAGAAACCTCCTTGGCCTGGGATATCAGGTCGGAGGGAAGCTCGGGGATCTCCCAGAATTCTGGCGGCGGGACCTCCAAGATCTCGATGTAGTCGTTCTTGGAGGATGGAAAGAAAGTCTTCGCTCTCTCCCGAGCCGCAACTTGACCCCGGAAGTAGAACTCCATTTCCGCGTATTTTGCCATGGCCCCGCCTTCCGTGGCCAACCAGTCCACCGCCGCGTCGCTGGTTTTGAAGGCCTCCACCGCCTTTTCCCCGTGGACGCCGACCCGCTCCGCCAACTCCTTGAACTTTGCCTTTGCCTCCCGCTTCTCTCGCTTGTAGCGATCGACGTCCTTGGCCGCGGCTTCACGTCGGCCCTTCTCTAGGTCTAGCTCCTTCCTTAAGCGCTCGACCTCCGACGCATCAGCCCTCTGCCTCTGAGCGGCTTCCTCTCTCACTGTCTCAAGTTCGGCTCGGGAATCCACGTACCGTTGCTCGAGCTCAACGCAGTGAGTTTGGGCCTTGATTAAGAAGCTGGGGGCAGAGAGGATGTGGGACTCGGCCTGTTCAGCAGAAGATAAAGCAATTAGCCAAGCTAAGAATGCGATCCCTATGTAAGGGATAGGGACTTACCGTAACAATGGCCGTCCTCAAGTCCAGCGAGAGTTGCTCGGCTGGGACCGTCGCTAGTTTGGGGTCGCGATCCACCTTGGACGCTTCCATGAGGTGCTGGTCGGGAGGACTGAACTCCGACTCCTTGCCCTTTCCGGAGTGCCCGGGCCGAGGCCGCTTTCTGTTCTCGGATCGGGGGGAGGAGCGCTCCGGGATCGTTAGGCCCGACCCAGATTTCTTCGGCAATGGGGACCCCGAAGCCCCTTTTGAAGAGACCTCGGGACCGACCTCACGCCCTTGGCCGCTGTGGCGTTGCCTCTGGCCTTGTCCAGTGCCGCCCGGTCCTGACCGCACCTGGGTGTACGCGAGCTTCCTCATATCCGCCATATCTGCAAAGGTAAAGAGCAAAGGGAATCAAAAGTGAGTCGAAGACCCAGCTAAAGCGAAGTTAATAAGACGGGACGGGAGGTCGGACGCCAATCCTGCAAACTGACCCTCTTCCGAGCCGGCCCCGTCATCTCCTTCCGGGTCGGGAATCAGGTGGGGATGATCCTTTGAGAGGTCGGGCTCCCGACCAAATAACTTAGAATCCCAGATTCGCTCCCATTTCAGCACACTGTCAATGTTTATCAGCATCCCGGGCGCGGGCCTGAGCACTGCAACTTCTCTACGCTCCTCCTTTGAGAGTTTAGGATCATCATTGACGGTTTTCCTCAGGCTCGGGAGCCAGTCCAACCTACATCCAGGATTCACAGACGACTCCACCCAATAGTAATCATTATGCCAGCCCTTGTTAGATGAATGCCACTTGGTGAATATGGAGTGGCCGACCCGAGCTGCGAAGTGGAACCACCCCGGTTGCTTCGGATTGGGCTTGCATACGAAGAAATGCCTGAATCGACGCAAGGTCGGCTCCACTCCCTTCTCCAAACAGAACACGTAGAAAGCCACCATTATAGCCCAACCGTTCGGTGACATCTGACCCGGGCTGAGCTCGAAATGGTTCAGGATTCCAACGATGAAGCCAGGGAGGGGGAGCTGGATGACGTCGAAGGCCAGATCATATATGGTGTAGTGGTTGGCTGGGGGGTAACACGCCGATTCTTGCCGACCTGGAACCTTCAACTTGTGATGCCAATCAACCGACCAGTTCCTCAGTCTTGCGTTCGCCATCTGCACGGTGGAATGGCACTCTCGCTTGCAGCAGGCAAACAACTGCTCGATCCTTTTCCCCCGAATTGAAGAAGCGCTAGCTGAAGCCGAGCTCCGGGGTCGAACAGCACTGACTGGAACAGCCTCGATCGGCTCGGTGGCAGACACCCCGGCTAAAAACTCTTGCGGTATCTCGATGCCCTCCAGTCGGTTCAGCGGCTCCTCATCCTCCCCGGCGTCGAATTCTCCCAGGTCGGCCATAGGGTCCTCTTCTGCCTCTTCTCGCACCAGTCTAACCCCAATAACTTGGCAGTCGTCGTCACTCTCCTCGCGATTGGATTTCCGAGCCGGCCCTGAGGACGAGCTGGTGCTCTCTCCGCCACGGATCCTGTTCGAGGTAGATGCCGAGCTCGACGGACTTTCATCTCCGCCGTAAGACCTTACATCCATTGCCTGAGAATCTTCTGATTCCGACCTCCCCATCCTGTCTACAGCAAATACAAATGTACAGGAATGACTAAAGGGAGTCGGGACGTACCTAATGCTCCCAACTGCGGAGTGTGGCCGACTCTTCTGGTCCAAGCTGCAGAATCCCGAGAATATTCTTTCCGAGCTAGTTATGTCCGACCACTCTTGCGTCCGACCTAAATTCCTTGAGAAATAGAAAGTGAAGTATGCAGTGAAATCTCGGAGGAGGTGGCCCTATTTATAGGCGCCCGTGAAATTCGCCTCGGGAAGGCCAAACGTCGCGTCTCGTCAGAACCGCCAGGTGACGTGGCAGCCATCCGTTGGGCATGCACTGCTGACGTGGCCATCCCTACTCTATCGGGGTCGGGCACCTTCAGCTCGGGATTAGCTCCTACCTCTAGATCTCGCCCACTTGATCTCGACTGGGGGGGGGGGGAATTGACGAGGGGTTCCCGAGCTGAGCTAAATTAGCCGACCTTCTGATCAGAGATGGGCCAATCCGCGCTCCATCAGCAGCTCGCTCAGCCCAATGATCAACCCCAGATGACTGACCCGACTTATTAACCCCGACCTCAGTTCCAGCTGTTCCGATGGGACATAAAGCACTGATGGGACATAAAGCTGCGTCGCATTAAATGTTGTCAGACCCAAACTCAGTATAAATAGAGCTCAACCCTCCTCACTTACTCTCTCTCTCGCTATTAATTGCTCTAAACTACTTTGCCAGCTCGGACATATTAATCATTCGCACGCCTGAGGGGAAAATCCGGGTCGTCACCCCGCCTTTTCCTTGTCTTTCTTGTGCAGGATCTGCAGCCGACCAGGAAAGTTTAGCTCGGAGTCGGATCGAAGGAGTCCAGCTCGGCCAGACTAGCTCCCGAATCTAACTGTGAGATTTTCAACCTCGACAGTAACTATTTACGTGTATGTATGCCAATTTTTTGTGGTTGTGTTCTTGTGTATAATTTGGTTGCCACCCTGTGTATGCGTATCATTTTTTGAGTATTTTCGTATAAATTCATGTTTATGTGTATCTTTATATGTATGTGTGCATTGCAGTTAAATACAATGGGAGAATTTGGATACATATTAAAGTTCGTGAATAATTTAGAATCATGTTATAGTCTCATGGATAACAATTATAGCGTTTCTCTATCTCTTTCTTTATCCTGCAATTTGTTTTGAATTTTTAGCAAAAAGACAAATATATCCTTCTGAATTAAGGGTCCATTAATACTTTTATGGCCATGGGAGAATTTGGTGAATTAAGAAATGGAAGAATCCGATTTTTCCCTACAAGGTTTAGTCTAATTCTCAAACCCTCTCACAAGGTTTATGTTTTTACACAGATTCCCCCATGACATATTATGATGTCAATCAAATCCTTAAGATTTGGTGGTAATTAAGTTTATGCTTAATTTATTAAAGAGGTAAGTGGGTTGATTCTCAAACTCAAAGTTTTTCATATCTAGGTTGCGTTATCGTATATGATTCTAAAATTATGAATATCATCTTTATTTTGGATATTTTGGATTTTGAATGAAGCTTCACAGACTTCTTATGGATTTTACGACAACAAATGCACTTTAAACTTATTGGGTTTTTATTTGAACCTTGGTTTGAGAAAATGACAACATTTTTCCAGTGTAAATATAAAATTATGTTTTCAGAGAAAAAAGGATTTTTGACATAAATGAATTCCTAAAACGAGGCTTCAAAAGTTAATTTATATATAAAAAAAAAGAATTTGAACAGTGAGTGACGGCCACTGTTTGTTATAATAATATCACTGTTGACAAGCAATGAAGGCTATTATTATTTAAAAGAGGGAGACATTTACCGATATTAATAATGTTCTTATTTTCAAATGACCAAAATGTCCAATAATAAATATATATAATGACAAAATATCAAATTTTATTGTTATGTATTAGTAATGTTATTACTATAATCATTATTATTACATTTATTTTTTAAGACAATTACATGTATACAATAACGAAAAGACAATCTTTTTATTTTATAAAAATGATTCTAATACTGTTCTGATATATTGACTATCAAATATGAGTTTGAAATCAATACATCCACTCCTATTTTCATTCTCAAAGCATACTAAGTATGATATACTCTTTCCCAAATTCATTACATTCC
The DNA here is from genome assembly GCA_037974665.1 of Ehretia macrophylla. Classification (NCBI taxonomy): domain Eukaryota; kingdom Viridiplantae; phylum Streptophyta; class Magnoliopsida; order Boraginales; family Ehretiaceae; genus Ehretia; species Ehretia macrophylla. The sequence continues at coordinate 52,373,339 of CM075773.1, forward strand.
TTAACTAATTTAATTTCTTTCTAAATTCATTTCATAATACTAATCGCCACCTTAGAGTTGAAAGTTTTTTTTTTTTTTTGATTCAGGGGAGGTCTAAGGCCGTACAAAGTAACTGGCAACACTCGAACTCGCAACCGACTTTTTGCATACATAGCGAGTTACATACCACTATTCCAAAGCCCTAGTGGCTTACAACTTGTTTGGATTGGACTTTTTAAAGGAAAGGAAAGGATGTGGAAGGAATAAGGAATCCTTCCCTTTGTTTGGAGGAATTTTAAAGGTGGGAAAGGTTATGGAGGAGTTTTCTATTTCCTTTAATGAGAAAGATTTTGTAATCCTTCCAAATTGGAATGTTTTGGAGGGAAATGAAATATTTTGTTATAAAAAGTCTTTTTTGCCCCTACATATCTTATTGTTATAAAAATAAAAAAGGTACTTAAGTAATTTTATATTTAAAATTATCATTTTCCTTTCCTTTCCTTCTCCAATCCAAACAAAAGATCATAAAATCCTTTCATTTCCTTCCTATTATTATTTTTTTGCAATCCAAACAAGGTAATTCATTTTCTTTCATTTCCTTTATATTTTTACCTCCACTTTCCATTCCTTTCCATTCCTTTGTGCAATCCAAACGCTATGTTAGAGTTTGAAAGTTGAGTCGATTGAACATTAGACTCATTGCATGAATCTTGTATATTCAGTAGCACCTATTTGGGCCCTTACATTATTTTGAATTTTGAATTATAGAGGCATAAAGAAAGGCTTTTATACATTGAAACAAATCCACATCAGTTTTTATAAGAGTGTGGGTGTCGGGGGTGTTTGGGGTTGGGGGTTGGTGCAGTGGGGTGTGCGAGAGTGTTCAGGTGGATTTAGATTTAGGGGTCGGGGTGTTCAGTGGGGTTTAAAAGATGTGTTTTTATTTTCTAGTTCTAAAAGATATTTTTTTGGCTTTGAAAAATAAAAAGACCAAAATACCCTCAAATTATATGTTATGAGAGAATTTGAGTAAAATATAAATATGGGTGAGTTTGGAAATTAAGCTAGGCCTCCTAGGGGAAAATGGGATTTTCCCCATTAGCATGAAACTCATATGCTGAAAAGTGGCTACAATTCTATGATGCTATGTACCTTGTAAACTGGTCCAAATCCTCCCTCTCCAAGCTTATTTTCACTTGAGAAGTTATTTGTGGCTCCCATAATTGAGCCAAAAGTGAATATCTTCAAATCATGAGGTTCTCGTCCATTCTTTGCAATCTCATTACCATCGTTAAAGTTGTCTGTAATAGTCAACTGATGTAAAAATTCTCTTCTTTTCCTCTCCTCGCCTGTATACAAAGAGTTAATATAGTTTTAGAGATGAAAAAATTCTTCAATCAGTTCGGACTAATGTCAATTCTATCAGTCCGACTTGATGCAATAACTTATCATGCATGATATAAGATATGCAGAATATCTAACAAATTGGTTTTTAAGATCTACCTTCTAGTCTACGTCTACGCCGTCTTCTCATCAGATAGCCCAAGAAGCTCGACACTAGCAAGAGTACAAAAGTCGCTGAGGCACTGAATATCCATAACTTTGATTTTCCTGAACATATAATGGAAGAATGTTCAGTTAAAAAAGTTTCAGATGCATCATTATAACATAATCCATCAGTAGAAAAAAAGTCAAAGTTGAATAAGAAAAATGCAGAACAATTTAAGTATAAAATAATTACTTTGTAGCTGTTTTTTATTTATTTATTTAGTTTTTACTTTGTAGCTGTTGGCAACGGCTATGCCAACGGTTACTTGGTGTTTTTCTTTCAAAAATCAAATTCTTTTAATTTTTTTTTTTTTTACATTTTATTCCCCCAACAATTCTTATAAATTTCTAACCATTTTTCATTCTTCTCATGCCAAATCAATCTTCTTTCTCTCAATTTTCTATATATTTTTAAGTGTTACTAATGTTCTCGTGTCTTGTGAACTTATAGTTTGTTATGTAATATTTTATCATTTATGTTAATGTTATTAATCTACTTGTGTCTCATTAATCGTTAAATTAATTTTTTTTTTAAAGTTAAGTTTAAATTTTACATTTTTTAATTTTTTAATTTTACATTTTTAAATTATTAATTCAACTATCCAAGTACCTCCAATTAATATTTTTAGTTTTATATATATATTCACGAAAATTAGTGTTTGTATATTAGTGTATATATATATATATATACTAAAATATAAAATATACTAATCACAAAATATTAATGTTTGTATATATTAGTACCTCCAATTAGTATATATATATATAAAATATACTAATCACAAAAAAAGAAAAAAAACCGGGCTGGCCTAGTCCAACTCGTGACCCACAATAGCGGATTCATAAGTCGAGTTGGGTCTTGTAGTTTAAGAAATGAGTCCAGCCCACTAAACATCTGTATCGAGTCAAACTCAATTTTCTTCACCCATGACTTGTACAGGTTGCCTGATCTGGGCTGGCAAGCCTAGATGTCAACTCTACCTTGACGTGAAATCAAGCAAAAGGATGCTCAACTAGTAGTTGAAATAAGGGAAATTCTCCTATCATATAACGACTATCTGACCCGTAACACAACGTGTGAACCCCAAGTATAAATGGGTTTCACCTGTGAGCAGCCCAGATAACTAAAAGGCCTGATAGGAGAATATGCGCCCCTCCAGATAATTGTCTATTTATGGTGATATATTACATGGATAACATGAGATCACCTTTCGATTTTGATGATTTTGATGATGTTGGTGATCTTTCTGAAACCAATACATACTTTGAGACTGATTGCTTTCCAGACTTATCTATACCAAATTCCCCATTGCCAGACCAAGTTGTACATCCTGTTCCGTTGCTATGAACATTAAAGCCCACACAACTGCAATCATTCCACCATCTTTCCATACAATCAGCAACACTTAGACTTGAATTGTGGTCATAGGCAGTCGAAGTGCCTGGAAAATCTCCACTTTTAATTTCATACTTGTCACCACTACTCCGACAGTTGGGAAGTGCTGAAGCAAGGCATCCATTATCACTCTGGTAACCATAGCAGAAGTTCTCATAAGGGCTGACAACACGACTATTGGCAGCATCAAGAATTTGCCCCTCCGGAGACAACTCCAACATTGATATTGTTGCTCCAATGGTATCAAAAGACAGGTACATTCCATGATCATTAGATATGAAACCGAGCTTGTGCGGGTAACTATTGGAAGTGTCTGTCAATTCAGATGCAAATCGAAAGCTTTGATTATTCCAAGGACCACTTGTCCAGTAAAGCTCTCCTCGACGACGACGAATAACCAATTGACCTGATCCCTGGATAGCTTCCAAGCTCATGGTGAAAGCCCCTGAGGCCGGAATATCGTCGCTTAACCACGAGATCAGTGTCCAATTTTCCCCGGTCGTCCGGTTAAAACCGAGTCTCATTCCAGGCAAAAGGGTGTTGGTAGAATGATCAAAGCTTTGCCATAGAGTCCTGTTGTCATCTCCATTCACTAAAACAAGTTGCCTGAATCATATAGTGTAGCATATGCGAAGCTTGCCCCAACATGATTAGAAATCTCCATGGAAAAGTTTCCTCCATTGGTGATCTTCATTGTTCCAGAGCTATCTATTGTGAGTACTCCAGAATTGTTGATTAAAGATTGGTTTGGATTGGCAACCCATACTTTTCTCGCCGGATCATCACTTGTATACCATATTCCTAGGTAACTATAATTTGTGGCTTCTATAGTGAAAAAACCCAAGGTGAATTTCCCAAATTCAGAAACAAGATTCCAGTTGGAACCAAGCTGATCACCAGTCCTGAGTAAGCTTGTTGCATCCACAGAAAAGAGATTAATTAGTTCCTGGCTGCAATATAATGCTAACAAGAGTAAGAAAAATGTATCGACAAAAGCTTTCGTGTTAGCAGCCATAAAACTATAGCAAGAAATGAGAATAGATCGTCTCAATATTTGATTTAGACTTGTCAAACGACGAGGGAATGGTAATAGTTAAATAGGCTACGGCTTAGGATGGTGGTGTACAAGTGATCATGACGTTTCACTCTCTTAAAAGGGATATTTGAGATGCCTAAAAGTTAAATATGCTGCGGTGTGTACGCTAGTACTATAAAATTGGATATCTTCTTAAAAACCAACAGCCCTTTGGTCTATTGGTATACTCTTTGTTGTGAGTGTGAGAAATTACGAAATTATTTCTTATGAGTGATATTCTTTGATATATAGTGTTGTACGATTTAAGCTTCCCTTAAATCAATAAATAAATTTTTTAAAAATCTTTTTAAAAGAAAATTATTCAAAACAACGGTTTAGTGGGCTCACATAAGCCATTTGGCTGTTCTAAGCCTTAAGCCAATGTTAACAACCTCTCTAAATTTTGAGCTCCAACAGCTACACTAAAGGGACTTTCTTTTTTGTGAGTCCCTAAATTTAGTCTATGGCTTCCTATATCTAGGCAGTTATATTTGGCTCTCTATGTAAATTAGCAATCACATCTAGTAAGATTTAAATTCAAAATTGATCGATATCCAAACACATAGTAAAGTTGATAATGATATTGATAAGTTATCTCTTAGGATTTGTTTTTTGTAAAGGTAATCAATGGATAATCTAATAGATTTTTGGTATTACATGGAAAATATATATATACACACACATTGACACATAATATTAATATCCCAAGGGCAAACATTTTTCGTTATGTTAAATGCTTTCATTATTTAGTTTAATATATTATTTTCTGGACAATATACTTTTTCTTTTTTTTATTTTTATTAGGATTGAGTATGGATAAATATAGCAATGACAATGTAATTTATTTTAAATTTTATCATCTTATTGTGTATGAAATTTGATTCATTTTATTTTGGATTTGTTTTATATTTAAATTGATTTTTTTTTACATTATTTTAGATTGGATTTTTATATAAACTATTTTTTTTAAGTAAACAGTTACGGCTATGATTAACTGCGATTTTTTAAATATTTAATAGTTTTGGTTTGGTTATTAATTTTTAATTGATCGAGTTTCAGTTATAGTTTTTGTAACATGTTATGCTAAATGGTTTTAGTTTGGATATCCTATTCTTTTACAATTAGCTGATCTATTGTCATTCTTAATTCAAATTAGAATCTCCAAATTAGAAATAAAATAAAAATAATACTAAGAAGTTTCAAATTAAAAAAATATTGCATCATTGAAAAGTAATTATATTAATAATTAAAAATAATATTGATAAATCTTGCGTAGTTTTTTTTACTGGCGTGATGCTCCTGTGGTTATGTCAGCAATTTCCTTCCTCGTTCAAGGAAAGAGGATCAATGGGGAATCCTTTAGAGGTCTAAAATTGAAATTCAACAATTAATTCGATTACTCCCATTAAAAAATAGTTACTTCTGGAATATTAATTATTAATTTGTGATGAGAACCATGTGCCCTTACCTGGTTTTCAAGTTAAAAAATGTTTGCCTCAAGTTCACACTTCCCCATTGGCAGCTAAAAGTTGGAAATTTTCCCTAGCATAACCAAAAAGGTTGTCGGGGTTGAATATTCTTGCACTTGGTTAACGTTTTCATCTGATTCCACACAATGGTCACAAATTGTATCTCTAGATTTTCAATGCGAACAGAAGGCAGAATAAAGGGCGACTTGAGAATTTTTTTTTTCCGGTGATTTTAATACACAATCTAACAATACAAATTGATTGAAAGATTATTAAAGCATATCATTTGATGAGGAAAAAACAAATTTAAAAGATGAAGTGGCAGAGGGTAGGGTGGTGGCAAGCCTACTATACCCTCATCAAACATTAAAGCATATCATTTGAATTAATGGTTGAATTTCAATTTTAGACCTCTAAAGGATTCCCCATTGATCCTCTTTCCTCGAACGAGGAAGGAAATTGCTGACATAACCACAGGAGCATCACGCCAGTAAAAAAACTACGCAAGATTTATCAGGGTCTTGCAATATTATTGAGATCTGACTACACGATATTCTAAGAAAAGGATAAGGTTATTCCGAAGAGGCTCTCTATTTTTTCTCTATAATAAAGAGAGTAAAATGAGTGAGACTTTTTATTTCAAGTTTACTTTATTTCAGTTTCACTCTAATAACACTTTCTATTTTAGCTAACACATAAAGGATATGATTTTTTAATTTTTAAATCATTGACGGGTATGTTCAAAAGATTAGTGATAACATTAATATTATTTCTAATTATTAATATAATTACTTTTCAATGATATAATACCCAAATAAAAATAATACTAAGTTTTAAATTAAAAAAAATATTATATCAGTGATAACATTAATATTATTTTTAATTATTATATAATTACTTTTCAATGATATAATATTTTTTTTAATTTGAAACTTCTTAGCATTATTTTTATTTGAGTAAAATGCACCATACCCCTGTGTTTTCACAAAGTTGTATTATAAACTGTGTTTTATGGAAAACGTTGCATAGGACCCCCGCCGTCTATTTTTCTGTCAATTTTAACGTGAGTATAATACACACGTCTAAGATGCAAGTATGACATTTATCCTCTAGTGTTTTCACAAAGTTGTATCATAAACTTTGTGTTTTATGAAAAATGTTGCATATGACCCTTGCAGTCTATTTTTTTGTCAATTTTAACGTGAGTATAATACATACACCTAAGATGTAAGTATGACATTTATCAAGTTGTAAAACACATAGAGAAGGACAAAAATACCCTTTTTCGAACAATAACTGAAACTCGATGAATTTTTAATTAATAACCAAACCGAAACCACTAATATTCAAAAAATCGCAGTTAATCATAACCATAACTGTTTACTTGAACAACAAAAAAAGTAGTTTATATAGAAAGCCAATCTAAAATAATGTAAAAAAAAAATCAATTTAAATATAAAAAACACAAAATAAAATAAATCAAAATCCATGCACAACAAGATGATAAAATTTAAAATAAATTACATTGTCATTATAATATTTATCCATAAATAAATATTTAATCCTAATAAAACTAAAAACGGTAAAATATTTGTCCATAAATAAGATAATAAACTAATTAACAATGAAAGCATTTGGCAAAATGACAAATGTTCGCCCTTGGGATATTAATATTATATGTGTCAATGTTTGTATATATGTACAAAAACACACACATACACATATTTAACTATTACCATTCCCTCGTCTTTTGACAAGTCTAAATCAAATATTGAGACGATCTATTCTCATTTCTTGCTATAGTCTTATGGCTGCTAACACGAAAGCTTTTGTCGATAGAATTTTCTTACGCTGGTTAGCATCATTATGTAGCCAGGATCTTAATCTCTTTCCTGTGGATGCAACAACAAGCATGCTCAGGACTGGTTATCAGCTCAATTCCGAATGGAATCTTTATTCTGATGGTGGGAATTTCAGCTTAGGATTTTTCACCATGGCAGCCACAAATTATAGTTACCTTGGGATATGGTATACAAGAGATGATCCAGCGAGATTAGTATGGGTTGCCAATCCAAACAAACCTTTGATTAAGAATTCAGCAATACTCACAATCGACATCTCTGGAACATTGAAGATCAGTAATGGAGGAAACTATGTGGTGGACATTTCTTTCCCGTGGAGAGAGATGTTAGAGATGCACAACGATGAAAGCGGTTTAATGAGGCAGTAATTTAATAGTCGACAAAATATTTCTCTTTTTATTATGATCTTCTATCATGTGGAGAGATATTTTAGAGAACTACTTTCTATAGTTATGGAGACGAATCAATTTGATAATGTTATGCGAATCGATGATAGCAGTTTAATGAGGCGGTAATTTAATAGTTGACATAATATTTCTCTTTTACTTCTATGATCTTCTATCCTGTAGAGAGATTTTAAAGAATTACTTTCTCCAGTTACGGAACCGACTCAATTTGACAATGTTATGCGTAGCGATGAACGCAGTTTAATGAGGGAGTAATTTTAATAGTCGACAAAATATTTTTCTTTGGTCTTCTATCTTTTGGAGAGAGATTTAGAGAATTACATTCTACAGTTACGAAGTTGATTCAGTTTAATAATGTTATGCATGGCGAAGAAAGCGGGGCATTAAACATATATAAGTAGGGTTAAATTAAGGAAAGGATAGCAGGCCATTGAATGATGAAAGTCAAGATGGAAAGCTATCCAAACTTGAAAACATCACCCGCTCACATGTACTGCTTGAACCAAGTCAAGTAAAATGAAAAAATAAAATAAAAATTCAGGGTTGCAAAATATAGTGAAATGAAACACAAGAAATGACTGGCTTTTGGTCTAATCTTTCTTATTTTAAGGGGCGAGTGTCAAATGCGGTGTGCTCCCGAGTTCGATTCACACAATGTAATTTTTTAAAATCTCTCTCCACTGGATAGAAGATCATAGAAAATAAAAAGAGAAATATTTTCTCCACTATTAAATTACTAAACTGCGTTCATCACTATGCATAACATTGTCAAATTAAGTCGGCTTTGTAACTGAAGAATGTAATTCTCTAAAATCTCTCTCCACGGGATAGAAGATCATAGAAGGTAAAAAAGAGAAATATTTTGTCGACTATTCAATTATTGCCTCATTAAACCGCTTTCATCACTACTCATAACATTGTCAAATTGAGTCGGCTCCATATCTGGAGAGTGTAATTCTCTAAAATCTCTCTCCACATGATAGAAGATCATAGAAGATAAAAAGAGAAGTATTTTGTCGACTATTAAATTACCGCCTCATTAAACCGCTTTCATCGATATGCATAACATTGTCAAATCGAGTCGGCTTTGTAACCGTAGAATGTAATTCTCTAAAATCTATCCATGGGATAGAAGATCATAGAAGGTAAAAAGAGAAATATATCATTTTATCGCTATGGATAACATTGTCAATTTAAGTCAACTCCGTAACTGTAGAATGTAATTCTCTAAAATCTCTCTCCGCAGGATAAAAGATCATAGAAGCTAAAAAGAGAAATATTATGTCGACTATTAAATTACTACCTCATTAAACCGCTTTTATCGATATGCATAAGATTGTCAAATTGAGTGGGCTTCGTAAGTGTAGAATATAATTCTCTAAGATCTCTCTCCCTATCATAGAAGATCATAATAAAAAGAGATATATTTCGTCGACTATTAAATTATTGTCTTATTAAACCACTTTCATCACTACGCATAACAATAACTTAAGTATCAGAGTGCTCACGTAGGACCAACCCACACCTATTCCTTAGTTGCAGGTCATGTGAGTTACATAAAAAACACCAAGGGATCAGTTTGTACTTTAACAAATGTCAAACTAGGTCGGCTTCGTAACTATATAATGTAATTATCTAAAATCTCTCTCCACAGGATAGAAGATTATAGAAGGTAAAAAGTGAAATATTTTTTCGACTATTAAATTACCGCCTTATTAAACTATTAGAGATGAGCTTTTTATATTATTTTTTATCTTCGATATGCCTCTACACATGCCGTCTGAATTCGTTTTTTTAGTCATATACGTGCACAATTTTAATATTTTTAAATGATTGGTGGTGAGGCTTGAACCATATACTGTATGGTCACTGGGGCTCTAATACTATTTTAAATTACCATATCATCTAAAAGTTTAACCTGTTAAAAATAAATTTATTATATTATTTATAATTTTCAACATAAAAAAAAACGACTAATGAAAAGTATTAATTTTTCTCATTAGATCTAACTTTTACAATATAAAATGTCATAGGTTTTATTTGGGAAAAATAAAATGTTATATTTATAACAGAATTTGGGAGAGAAGTTGTTCGTTGTTAGCCTTTACTTAGACTTGGATACAATGCCTAATCTAACACTATTTTCATGGGAATTGAATAATCATACATTTCTTTGACAAAAAAAAAAGAATAATCATACATTTCATGAGATGAATATTCAATTATATAATTTTTTAATACTCCTCCTTGAATATTCATGTCTAAATAATATACCTCAGTAAACTTTACTTTGGAAAAAAAAAATAGTGAGACAAATATCCTAGTGAAAAAAAAAATGGGTGCAATATTTGAAAGGTGAAATAGATTTTTTTTTTTTACTTAACTCTACCTTTATGTTTGACAATTAATAGGACTTACAAACTTGATTGCACTATATATTACATAAATTTTAATTAATCTACTAACCCTACTAATCTCAATAACGATGTCATAATATAGGATTTTAATGTAGATGGTTATATGAATCTTTAAAGAATATAAATCCAAGATAACATTAGATGCATGGACTTTTCAATATTGTTCTTATTCTTTTATGAATCCATAAAATATGTTATTTCGTAAGGTTATATATCGGTTCATAATATTGAACCGTCACAATCTTCAATTCATATAATGTGATTATGAGGTCACCTTAAGTCCACAACTTTTTTTTATTACTTCGAGTCGTTGCACATCATGTTACTTTCCCTTTCGGGGCAGTTAATTGCGTTTAATTAACTTAAATATTCACCGAAAACAGAAAAAAAGATTACAAAGTTGACAAACATAATGAGTAGTTGATCATCGTTTTAAGGAGATTCAAATCCGAAAAAAATAATGCCTAGGTTTTTAAGTCTCAACAAACAGGGTGAGGAGGCTACTTGTTGGAAGGACATATTAAATTTCTTGAAGTTAAAGCCTAAGTTTGAGATCATGTGAAGTTGGAGGATTCTGTTATGGATCAATAAGGAGATGGCCCAATCGTTATTCAAGAGGAACCCACGCACGAGTTGGTTAACACTGGCCCAGTTCGCAGGGAGAGCACTAAAGCTAAAATTGCACCTCAATTCCTGAAGGGCTATGTGACTAATTAGTTGTAACGGAATTATGTTAGGCATTGAGCATTAGATCTATGAGGCAGTGTATAGAAGGCCAAGTAGAGCACAGTGACTAGCAAGCAAACACTCATTTTCTTAGTTCTTTTTTTTTTCTGTAATTTTCAATTCCGTTATTGTCATCTCAATATAAGTTCTCTGTTTCTGCAATATTCTTCTTTTGTTTCTGTTATACAGGCTCTCCCTAAAATCCAAACTATTACAGATTCTACGATTTTAAATGAAGATTTAATTCTCTAGTTTTGAAAATGATGTGTTTAGATGAAATTATAAAGTAATAAAATACGCTATCTTTTTTTTACTCTTTTTTGTTGCTCAGTTCAATTTAGTCTGCTGTAAAATATAATTTTTTGATGTGTCATTACCAACTTACAAATCCAAATAATTCAATTAATCATTAGTCTACCAGTCAAATCACATTAATTATAAACCATCTTACAAGACAACGCTACCTTAAACTATGTTTTAGATTCTGGATGAAAAAGCAAAAAGAAAACTAAGGGATTTAAGTTTTCTTTATTTGAGTAGCACTATATGTTGATAAGGAAAATATTTAGCATTTCTTTATTTGGATTGAAGAAGGAATAAAATAATTTTCACATATATCGTTATGAGTATTTTTTTTTTTTTTTAGTTGGACATGAAATGATAATTTCCTGAAAAGCAAATGGATACTTTTATAACTATACCATCCTCTTCTTTCCATTTTCCACCAATTCACAAGGACAAAAAGTATTTTTTATTTAGGAGAAATTGTAGGATAATGAGTATCCATTAATTTCCACCCCTTAAATACATTTTGAATGCAAACGAGCTCTCGTTGCATTTTAAACCTTAGTCATTGCAAATTTCAACTCTGATTATCATATTATATCTCCAAATTATATGATTGGCTACTTCAAAATGAATTTATCAATACTACAATTTCATCCATCGTTTAATGGAATCAAATGCAATGAATATGAAAATGTTCAAATTTCATTGTTGGAGTTACATGTGTGCACTTGGAGAAATTACTAGCATGATAAGCCACTACATAGTGGTGTGAATATTATTGAAATTATCATCACCTTTGTGATATAATAAGACCATAAAGAAATTAAAGTGCAGTTGGAGAAATAATTAAAACTTTCTTCAAGATAAAAGAAGTTTGTTACCAACTACATTGTACTAATTAGAGAAGTTCTTCTTTTTACCCTTTTATTCAATAATTTTCGGGGTAGAGAACTTTCAACAATTTTCCTACCACTAAGATAGAAACCCTTATCAATAAAAATTTCAACAAGTCTTTTGCAAGAGATAATGGTTAAGGATGGATACCAAAAGTTTTAGAGATTCCAACTTTAATGTTTTCCACAGAATATGAATGAAATTGTGTTGATTCTTAATTCTTCAAGTAGTTGTCAATTATATTAGAATTGCCTTTGTATTGATAATGTAGTCCTACTATATGGGGGTTCTTGTATGGCTTATCACCTCTACCAATAAAAGGGTTAAATGCATTCTTAGCATATATAACCTCATCGGACTTTTAGGAAAATATTCCAATAGCCACTAAACGTATACGAAGTTCTAAAACACTTACTAAAATTTTCTTTTATTTTAAATTGGTAGATAAACATAACGTTTTTATTCATTTACTCCATTCTGTTTATTTTAGAGGTTAAGTCTAACCAAATCTTGCTCATGTCAGTAAAAATATGTGATTTTATTTAAAATAAACTATCTACAAAAAATAAAAGTAAAATTGAAAAATGATCAAGAAACAGAAATGCCCTTGTGCCACATTTTTTTTTAAATCTTTTTAACTGTTAAGCTATTTCTGAATTAAGTTACAATAAAAATGGTATTTTGTAAATGGAGAACGGTATTTTGAGATTAAAAATTTTATATTTGGAGGGAAAACCAAATTTACCATTTCCTATTCTCAATTTGGAAGAGTGTATCTCACTGTTCATTTGGATTAAAAAAATGTAATTTTTCACCTAAGTGTAAACATTTAAGAAGTTTATGTAGATGATTTTGAAATTAAATGAGCTAGTTTATATTTTTGTAGTTAAAAACATGAAGAGACTATGTCTATTAAATCTTTAAGCAATGGTAAAAAGAATACAATTTTGTAATAAGGCTAATGTCTTCTAGCACTAGTCAAATTTCAACTCCTATTTCTTAAACTCTCCCTTGATATCAGGAAAAGGAAGGAAAGGTTTATGTAATCACATTTCAAGGTATAAGAAGTTTTGTTTTACTTTTTGATTTAATTTTAAGATTAATGTTGGAGATATACTAATAAGTTAGAATGTTGAATTTGATGAACTTTTGTTCTTTTTCTTTTGGTAAATTATTTTTTCCTTTTCCAAGAGAAATTTGTGTTAAATTGAAAATTAAGTTTGATCCCTTAAATGGGTGGTACTCTATTCCTCGTAATGTTTTTCACATAGACAAGTACACCATGTCAAATGACTTTAATAGCAAAACAAAGGGTAAGGCTAGTGAACTTATAGCTTGTCGTATTAACTTAGAGATAGTTTCAATTTTCATTTTCACTATTGGATATATAAGATATATTGATAGCATTTAATACCAAATCCCTCTTAAGGGCATATATTAATAGCATATAGTTTGAATTTGAATTATGAAATTTATTAATATCAAATGTGATATTCACAAGAAAGCTCAAGGCATGAATCACATTATCTTTTTCCTTTTTCCTTCGTTATGTATCCTGGTCATTATCATTGTCACACTTTACAAGAAAACATTTTCATCACTAGTTGTTATTATAAGTTTTACTTATCTTTTCCATGAAGGGTAAATTTGTATGAACAATAGAATTTTATATTCTTCTTTAACCCGCCAATCTTCTATCTCAGGTCAGTCTTGTTTTTAAAATGTGCAGGTCCATTCACATTTTTCACTTTTTCTCACTTCGAACTCACCACATATTTAACTTCTCTCATTTCAGGCTCACCACTCCTCGAACTCTCTCTTTCTTTCACTTCGGTCCTACTCACATATCTCACTTCTCTTTCACTTCGAACATACCCATCTCAATACGTTGAATTAAGACGTTTAAAAATATCAAAAAGCATGGGACGTTTTCAAAAAATTTCCTTTCTCTATTGGGTAAATATAGCAATAAATGTGAGATAGGGAAAGTCATTAAAACACTTTATGTCCTGTGCATGGCATCTGTCAACTTCGAAGTTGGATGCTATCTTTTTGGAACTAGAAATTTGACTACTGGTCCAACACTAATGGATTTCTTTGTAATGTTGTGAATTTATTAGCAAAACTTAGCAATCGTTAATTATTGATATAATATAATAAAATAATATGAATAATTAACAGTCATTAAATTCTATTTATAACTTTACAATATTATAAGAGAATCCGTATCCTAACACCTTAGGATTTATAAAACCTACACACCCATACAAATCTCTTCAATCCCAGTACCACATCAACAGGCCATTTCCACTTTCAAAGCCTATCTTTTGGCACATTTGAAACCCAATGTTACAAGCAGATCCCACTAGAACAAGAAAAAATGATCGAGAAAACCATTAAAACATTCACAAACAATACCTATCCCCATTGGTATGATCCAAAAACTGGTATATATCACAGCAAACACCCTCCTGTCAACTTACCATCAGACCCTTTTGTTGATGTTGTTTCATTTCTTTTCTCACATAAACACATTGGTAACACAACACTTGTTGATTATGTTGGAATATGGAAGAAACTATTTTATCGTAGAGAGAAAATAAATAGAAAATAATATGGAGACTCTAAACAAAATTTTTATTGATCTAATATTTTAGTATGACTACAATTGAAAAATTGACCCCTATTTATAGATTCACAAAAATCCTATACCAATTAGGATATAGTTCTAGGACACTATTATCTACTAAGAAAAGACTATCTAGTCAAAAAACCAATTTAAAACTAACTACAATTAATGTAATAGAGTCCTAACCAAGTTTATCTACTAACATCCTCCCTTAAACTTGATTTGACTCTTGTAACTCCGAGCGAAGCTCTAAGTTTCTTGAACACGTCACTCTTGAGTGGTTTTGTAAGAATGTCTGCAACTTGATCTTGAGACTTCACATACTCTATCTTCACTTCCTTCCTTGTGATGCATTATCTAATAAAATGGTAACGCGTGTCAATGTGCTTGTTTCTTCCATGAAAGATTGGATTCTTGGCTAAGGCAACTGCAGACTTGTTATCAACATAAATCTCTACTGGCTCTTCTTGAGGCATATTGAGTTATTTCATCAAACTCCTTAACCATAAAGAATGGCAAACACATGAAGTAGCAGCTACATATTCAGCTTCACATGTAGAAAGTGTGACAATGGGTTGCTTCTTGGAACTCCAAGTGAATGTATCTCCCATAAAGAAAAGATATCCACTAGTACTCTTTCAATCATCAAGATCATCAGCCCAATCACTATCGATGTACCCCACAAGTTTGAAATCCTCGGAGTGGGAGTATAAAAGTCCATGATCAAGAGTTCCTTTGATGTAGCGAAGTATTCTCTTGGCAGTCTTCAGATGTGCATTGGTAGGGGCCTCCATAAAGCGACTCACAAGTCCTACACCAAAGAGAATATATGGTCTTGTGCAAGTCCAGTATCTCAAGCTTCCAATCAGGCTCTTGAAAAGTGTTGGATTTACATGCTCTTCTTCATCAACCTTTGACAATTGTACTCCACATTCAACAGGGGTATTAATAGGTTAACAATTTTCCATCTTGAATTTCTTGAGAATTTCCCTTGTATAACCTTCTTGAGAAATAAATATTCTTTCATCTGTTTGCTTCACTTGAATTCCAAGATAATAAGACATAAGTCAAATATCAGTCATCTCAAATTCTCTTGCCATTGTCCTCTTGAAGTCTTCAAATAAGCTTGGGTTGTTGCTAGTAAAAATTAAGTCATCCACATACAAGCAAACAATCAACACATCTTCATTCTCATGTTTGGTATAGAGAGTATGCTCATACGAACACTTGAAGAAATTATTATGATGGAAGTATTCATAAATTCTTCTATACAAAGCTGTTATAGCTTGTTTTAGGCCATAAAGAGCCTTTTTTAACTTCGAGACCTTATTTTCACACTTTTTCTTCACATAGCCTAATGGTTGTTGAATATAAATCTCTTCATCAAGAAAACCATTCAAGAATACATATTTAACATCCAATTGTTAAATTTTCCATCTGTGTTGGACTACTAGAGATATGATAAATCTTATAGTTTCCAAGCATGCAACAGGAGCAAATACCTCGTCATAGTCAATGCCAGCTCATTGACTATAGCCTTTTGCAACTAGTCTTGGCTTGTACCTTTCAACTTCACCTTTAGCATTCTTCTTCATCTTGTAAACTCACTTCATACATTGAAGTACCTTTATATCTATATATATTGGTTGAGAAATCAATTTGAATGGGAATCAATGTCAATTAGGACAAATGGATCCAATAAAAACTACATCTGATTCTGGAATCATGTAGGGCTGCTATTGTTTTCTGTTAGCATAGCCATGATGTTAGAGAATTTAATTGTCTCATCATATAAATAAATCAAGACATTTAAGATTAACATATAAGATTTGGGGTTTATTCTACCTAGCACGAGTTGATATTAGGATGGAACCAAAGGTTAAGTAACATGGTATCAAAGATGGGTCTTGGTCCGATGTTATTTATCAACATGAGACCCATTCATATTTGAGGTATTGACTTCGATACATAGTTTTTAAATTCTCTGCTCTTATACCATATCATTTATTAATATCTTATACCGTGTCATTCATTAATCTCTTGTACCACAACATTCATTTGATTGGACCTTCAACAATTGACTTTGATATGTAGCTCGTCCAAATTTGCCACTTCTTCTACATGCAATTTATTTCATCGCCAAGGCTATGGAATGACTGAGAACAATATATGATCACGGCTACTCACTATAATATTTTTTTTAATCTGTTGTAACACTTAAAACTATTGCAAAAAAACTAAAAATCATTATAAATGACTTTATGCAATGGTTTATCAACATGTTATATATATTCTCATTGCAAATTCGTACTGCAACAGTTTTTGAAAAATAATATGGAATAGTTTTTGGAAAATAATAAGCAACAGTTTTTTAAAATTATAATTTTCAAACCGTTGCGAAAAAATAATCTTATGATTAATTATTAACAAAAAATGATAAAAAGATTCTTTAACCATTGCAATTAAATAAAACCGTTTAAAAAAGTTTTAGTTTATACATTGATTTTTAACTGTTTTTCAATTTTCAATTGAAGTGTTGCAAAAAAGCTAAAAAAAAATATTGTGGCAGACTTCACTTAACACCAATTAATTTTTGATGGAATCTCCTTGTCTTTAACATAGTATTAGAGTTGAGTTTTAATGCAATCTTGTTTATTCACGTTTGACCCATATATCTCTTCTTCTTAACTCTATCTCTCGATGTCAGCTATTCTATCAAAACCTGTTTACTCATATGCAAGATAAGTTCTTAAATTATTCGATCTAACACCAATTAATTATTTTAGGATGAAACTATTCTTAACATAGAAAGATTTTTTTTTTTTTTGTTCTGAGGTGATGTTTTTGCTTTTTGTACACCAGGTCGCACCATACAAGAAGGTCAGAAAAGTTTGCTTTACAACCTCAATACCAAGGTCTCCGGCTGGAAAGATTATTAGACGAGAGTTAGAAGAACTTCGTGCCTTCCAGAATATAAAGTCTTCTTCTTGAGCTCAACAGCATCAAAGCAGCATTCTTTAGGAAGAGCATTTTTTGAAAAGCTAAAATACAAAGCATCTGTTGCAATTTTTCACTTTTAATTTTCTTTCATTTTGCTCATGTGTATATTCAAAGCTTAAAATCTGTACCATCTAAGTCCTAAGAGACTACAGCTTAGGGCAAGCTCAATGAGGGACTCTAAAATGTAAACATTTCTATTTTTGGGCATTTTTGTAATTTTTTAGAGCCCCATACCCTAAAAAGTAGCATTATTCATAAAAAAAGGACGTGAGGTCCACCACTTTTGGGTTAAAAAATACCAAAATAGTACTCCGAGCTTCAAAATGTTCAGCATTTTAAAGGATTTCAGGGCATTCTCAGAAGAAAGCATAATGATATTCCAGATCCATAACTCATCCGATGGACAGAATGGATTTCCCAATTCAACTGGACAATGCGACACATCCCAGGCAAAGAGAATATCCTTGCTGATTTTCTCTCTCGCACACCACCATCCGAGAAAGCTGTATGCATGGTAAATCTAGATGGATGCAAACTTCTAGCTTCTCTTGTTCCAGGTCTTATTCCAGGTAGTTCCAGTTCAGATCCAGATCCCACTGATGGCCAGTCTCAGACATTTTATGATTTGAGTTCAGACCAGCAAGCTCAGTTTCTTGAAGCCCTACCTGAAGAGATCAAGATAAAGATACTCCGATCATTCACCAGAAGCCAGATCACTGATTTCTTTGAAGAATTCGTTGAGTTCAAACTCAGAATAATTATTGATCTGTTATCCTCTGTCTAGTATGTTCGCAACGTTGTTCGTGACAATCCCCAACATGAAGAACCATGGGATACAGTTCTTGATTTTAATAATTATGACTTTTCAAAGATGCAATTCTTGTATCTTTGGTATTGGCTTAATTATTATCCTATGGCAGTTCTTTTTGATCCAGAGCTCATTCAGAGACATGTTCGTGTATTCCCAGAATCCTGCTTCGTCAAGCTATTCTCACAGGTGTTTCAGTCATTTGACCCTCCAACACTCATCACCGGACAAATTATTCAGCACCAACAGGTTTTCATCATACGCCTCACAGATGTTTGGAATCGCGTCATTCCGCCAACCATCATTCCAATCAACCATTTCCACCTCCGACAAGAGCCTTGGGAATATTTTATTTCTTGGGAACAATGTCTTACTGTCAAGAGAGCCACTGCTAGAGCTCATGGTCTAGATGTTTCTGATCCCCGAGAATTTTGGCACGTCCGCTTCCTTGATAACCCCACTTTTCATGAGCATCTCCTCGCCTTCCAAAATTTCTCTCAGCCGGATGCCTATTCCACTGCAGACCCAGTCAGACCCAAGGTCTGCAGTGGAATAGGTATCTGGCTGAGAGAAATTCTGGAAGGCGAGGAGATGCTCATGAAAAGTGGGGCTATTAGGGAAGCGAACGTGCCAAAATTCTCGGGGATCAGAAACATCTAGACCATGAGCTCTAGCAGTGGCTCTCTTGACAGTAAGACATTGTTCCCAAGAAATAAAATATTCCCAAGGCTCTTGTCGGAGGTAGAAATGGTTGATTGGAATGATGGTTGGCGGAATGACGCGATTCCAAACATCTGTGAGGCGTATGATGAAAACCTGTTGGTGCTGAATAATTTGTCCGGTGATGAGTGTTGGAGGGTCAAATGACTGAAACACCTGTGAGAATAGCTTGACGAAACGGGATTCTGGGAATACACGAATATGTCTCTGAATGAGCTCTGGATCAAAAAGAACTGCCATAGGATAATAATTAAGCCAATACCAAAGATACAAGAATTGCATCTTTGAAAAGTCATAATTATTAAAATCAAGAACTGTATCCCATGGTTCTTCATGTTGGGGATTATCACGAACAACGTTGCGAACATAATAGACAGAGGATAACAGATCAATAATTCTTCTGAGTTTGAACTCAACGAATTCTTCAAAGAAATCAGTGATCCGGCTTCTGGTGAATGATCGGAGTATCTTTATCTTGATCTCTTTAGGTAGGGCTTCAAGAAACTGAGCTTGCTGGTCTGAACTCAAATCATAAAATGTCTGAGACTGGCCATCAGTGGGATCTGGATCTGAACTGGAACTACCTGGAATAAGACATGGAACAAGAGAAGCTGGAAGTTTGCGTCCATCTGGATTTACCATGCATACAGCTTTCTCGGATGGTGGTGTGCGAGGGAGAAAATCAGCAAGGATATTCTCTTCGCCTGGGATGTGTCGCATTGTCCAGTTGAATTGGGAAATCCATTCTATCCATCGGATGAGTTGTGGATCTGGAATATCATTCTGCTTTCTTCTGAGAACGCCCTGAAATCCTTTAAAATCTGTTTCAATAATGAAAGGATTTTGAGCAAGATAAAACTTGAATTTTTTAATTCCCTGAATGACTGCAAGAACTTCTC
Source organism: Ehretia macrophylla (assembly GCA_037974665.1). Classification (NCBI taxonomy): domain Eukaryota; kingdom Viridiplantae; phylum Streptophyta; class Magnoliopsida; order Boraginales; family Ehretiaceae; genus Ehretia; species Ehretia macrophylla. The sequence continues at coordinate 52,393,456 of CM075773.1, forward strand.
TTTTGAAAGAGGGATAATTGCGTTGTGCTGGCGTGAAAGATCCTGACTTATAGCCACAGACTTGTCTGTGTCCACTGTCTTCTTCAATGAGGACTGCTGCCCAAAAATCAAGGGAAGCATCAGTCTGCAAAATGAGTTGTCCTGGACCTGGGATCTTGAGAGGAGGTAGTGCCTTGTATAACTCCTTTAGCTTTTGAACTGCAACTGTGGCTTCAGGAGACCAATTTCCAATGTTGGATTTTCGGAGGTATTTGGAAATCTGGCTGGTGTAGTTGGCCAATGATGAGACATGCGATGAGGCATAATTGATGAGGCCAAGGAACTGTTGGATCTGTGTAACAGTTCTGAGTTCATCAGGAAAGTTGAGGACTTTGCTTGATATGTGGTCCTGTAAAAGAATGTGTCCTTCTCTTATCTGCAAACCAAGAAAATCAATAGCATTTAGACCAATTTTTATCTTGGATTCAGTAAGAACTAATCCATGCTGGTAGGTTAGTTCTTGGAATTGTCGGAAATGCTGATGGTGTTCTTCATCTGTGTCACTGAATATCAGAACATTATCAATGTAGACAATACAGTGTTGCGTGAATGGCCTATAAACATCATCCATTATGTGTTGGAACTCGGACGGTGCATTCTTGAGACCGAATGGCATAACATTCCATTCATAATGACCCTGTGGAACAACAAAAGCAGTTTTGAATCTGTCAGCTTCAGTAATACCAATCTGCCAAAATCCTGATTTCATATCAAATTTTGAGAAGAATTTGGCTTTGGACAGCTTCTGAAGGAGTTGTTCCTTTCTTGGAAGAAGGTATCTGATATCCTGCAATTGATCATTGAGTTGGCGATAGTCTATCATCAATCTTTTCTTTCCTCGAACTTGTTCAGATCTTTTGTTGACATAAAAGGCATGACTTGCCCACGGAGATCTGGATGGTCGGATGAGACCTTGCTCGAGTAGTACTTGAATTTCAGCTTGACAAAGATTTTCATCTTTTGGCATTCCTGGATGAGAGGCGGTTTGATGTGGCATCTGCCAATTCTCTTTGTAAGGTAGAGAGACAAAGTGTTTCTCTCTTTCCCAAAACTTATTTGGAAGATCACCGCAACAAGAAAGGAGGAGGCTTCTTTATTCAGCAAATTCATCATCTTGAATGGCTGAAACCTGTGAGGGCAATTTCTGTAAGGATACCCAAGGGGTATACTGATTATGCAGGAATTGGAAACCATCTGTTTGAAATAAGAATGAAGTAAGTAAGGTGAGGAAATCCATTCCTAAAAGAATATATTCACAGCATTGATCAAGCTGGTAAAAGCTATGTCGGACTGAGACATCTGGGGATAAGTGTATGGGAATGGTCATGGAATGTGCTTCACTTGCAAATCCACTACCAGAAGCAGTGGTAAAGGTTGCTCTGGAGGATATCCAAAATTCAGGAGGAAGACACTTGGATTTCATGAAAGAAATACATGATCCTGTGTCTAGAAGTGCAGTAACAGTGATAGGAACATATCCTGAAGGGTTGACAACAAGTTTTATGTATGGTTTATAGATTTGTCCTGGGGTAAAGGTAGCTTTGGAAGTGGTAAGGATTGGTTGTTCAGAGGTTTTGTATATTTTGGCTATGGAGAGGTTTGGTTTTGAATCAGAGGATTCGGATTCGGAGGTGAGATTTGAGGATGAGGCTATATCAAGGTTAAGGACGGCTTGATCTGGTTCGGAAGTCCATGTGTATAGCTGGTCATCAAAGTTTTGATTTGAGATGAACTGAACAAGCTTGGCTGGTAGCTTCTTGGTCTTTTTTAGGTAACAATCCTTTGCAAAATGTCATTTCTTTCCACAAAGAAAACACTTAGTGGAAGAAGAGGGTTTTGATATTTTCTTTACAAATTTGAACTTCTTGAAAGGTTTTCTGGACTTGTGAAACCTTTTCTGATGTTTGTGCTTCTTGTATTTGTGGCACGAACATGGAGAGTAGCTGTGAGTGTGACAGCCAAACTTTTGAAAATCTTTTCTGCAAAAGGTATTCATTGTTTTCTGCTTGTTGCTTTTGAGGAGCTTGCCAAGTCGCTTGGACTCGCACTGGTCTTGAATGAGCTTTCTGGCCATCTGGTACAAGTGAGCAAGACTCACCTGTCTTAGATCTGCAATATTGGCTCATTTGAACTCTGTTTCGAGCAATTCAGGAAGAGGTTGTGGCATGTTAAAGACGAACGCCTTCTTGATGGTTTCTGTATTTTTTCCAAAGATAAAATACAGAGCTTCCTATCTGAGATAGTAATCTCCAAGTTTTGCAACATCACAACATTTGTTGAGTAAGAACTCATTTTTCTGCCTTTTCAATCTCTTGGGCTGTTTGTCCTACGAAAATGTTTCGTAGACATCTTAGGAATATCTGAATAGGATCTGCATCTGTCAGGATGATCTGTCTTTCTTCTTATGTCAGCATCCTTGTCCACCAACTGCGGAGTGATCCTGTAAAAGCAGCAACAAGACGGTCAATGATATCTCTTATCTCAAGAGTAGGATTTCGGAGAGATTCTCCATTTATCCATGCATCCATTTTCTCAAGATATTTGAGTCTGTCATCAGGAGGAATTGCATCAATGTTCCAGAATTGTTTGTGATCTGGAGCATATGGGATGGAAACTTTTCCTTCAATGTTTTGTTGTCTCTAAGGTTGCTGTTGTAGAACCTGTGGGACTTGTGCTTGTGTTTGCTTTCGGTGTTCTCCTGTTTGGGAAGTCTCCCCTTGGTCACTGGTTGCTTCTGAATCATCAGGATTAGTTTGAACAGGGTTGTGTGTTCGTGTCCTTGTGGTGTCCGTGTAGAACGGAGTCACAGGGGTCTGCATAAGAACTGGCCCTTTGTATGGTGGAATCGTCTGAGAGGATGAATCCTTTTCAAACGGATCAAATGAGTCAAAGGACGAAATAACAGAAGAAATTTCACTTGGACTTTTTTTCTCGTCTTCATCACCCCACCCAGTTGGGATAATTTTCTCTTTGGGGAGATAATGAGGAGGTGGTGTGAGATCAACCCAATAAGCTTTTTCGCAATTTCCACTTGGTATCCAAACTGCATGATCTGGCTTTGGATTATGCTTCCAAGGATGAGAGGACTGCTTCTTCGGCTTAGCTGGTTGTTTGAGCTTTTGAGCGAGTCGTTCTCTTTTTCTCTTGAACTCGTCTGAATCAAGATAATGCTTCTCTGAAGAATATTTCTACATGTTGATCATGTTGATGCTGTTCCAAGAACGAACTTGTCCGGAAGGGTTCCGAACTGGAGTAGCTTTCTGCAGTTTTTTCCAATTAATAGGATTCTGCTGGTGATATTTGTGGTTTCTGTGGAAAGCCTTGTGGAGGTCATTATATTGGTCATAACAACCTTGTCTGAGATGATCATGGGCTTCTTTTGTCCATGCAACATGTTCCCTTAGATCTGACCATATTTTTTGAATGGCAGCATTCTGGGCTTTTGCATTCATGTTGCACCAATTGATTGCTGACTCAATTGGTCTAACATCTTGTGGTCTGGTTTTGGTAACTTACCATTTACCAACATATGCATTGTCGGCTTCTCCTGTACAGTAGATGTCTTCGGGAAAATTAACAGAACAAACATATCTAGAGGACCTAGATCTAGTAGCAAAGGGTTTTCTGACACAGTGTGGACAGGACTGAGGATGTCCAGCAAGTTGACATTTTTCACATGGTTCAGCTGGTTGGGATTCTATTGGAAATGATATGGCGACACGTCCTGGTTCTAGAGGATGTCTAGAAATTCTTGGTGAATCATGGATGATTGGTCGGTTATAGTTTCTTTCATAATCATTTTTCCAACGAGGAGGGAAAGTGAGTTCATGTTTGGTATAGATTTTTGGTTGGGTAACATTACTATCACCTAACACGTGGACTCGAGGCTTACAGTTGTGGTCCATGGAAAAGAGATGGGTTTGAACTTTATAGGTCATAAAATGATGAAGTGCAACAACAGTTTCATTTGGGTTCATATCAGCTCCATAAAGTTAGATAAGGACCTGTATGGTTTGAGAAAGGGTAGGACGGGAAAGATCAAGAGTAAAGTTTGGTTCAACCTGGATGAGAACATGGCCATTGTGAAGACCTGCTTCAACGGCACGGATGAGTGCATCATCAAACTTACGCCACCTGGTATTTAATAAAGATACTAGACATGAAACATTTTTCCCGGCAAGAAAACTAGGCTGTAAGGCTAGACGAATGGCTCCAAGGTGTAAACCTTTGTAACCTTTTTGTCTATATCTACGGAGATCAGGTTCAGAAAGTATAGGAAGATAGGTTTCTGTGCGGGAAGAGGATACGGATTGTACAGAGACTGTAGAGGATTTATACACGGCTGTAAGGGCTGCTGGCTTGGTAGGTAATAGAGATTTGAACTTTTGAGTGAGTTGGGAAGTTTGGTAATATGAGTATGGGTTTAACGGAGAGAGTTTGAAGAGTTCACCTGGTTTGGTAGATGGAGGTGTTTGGATTATGCCTACCTCATAGTGAGATGCAGAAGGATCAAAGGAAGTGACTTCAGAGTTGTTAGCAACAACTTCTTGTTCTGGCAGGGGAAGATCAGCCATGGTGGATACACTGGTCACGGCGGGAGTTACTGCGGGACTTACTGCGCCTTTCATTTACTCTTTAACGGCTATTGCCCTGTTGCCAAAGACTCTAGTTTTCAACACACAAGTATTGTTTAAGACCTTCAATACCAGAATAGGGAAGTGCTATAGTTAACTAGGCTCTGAGACCACTAAGGGTTACGGAAGGAGCGGGAGGCGGAAGGCATAACTAAAGGCTTAAGAGTAGGAAGAAGGAGGATGTAAGTTGTTTGAGAGAAAGAAAGATGTGTTTCAATCCAAATCTGACTCTGGCCCTTTAGTCAGGGGTTCCTCATTATTTATAGGCAAACCATTACAAAGCAAATAATTACAAGCAGAATCTTCACTATTCCTGACAAAGACTAAAGCAGCTTCCTTTAATAAAGGAAAAGCTGACATGACATAAAGAGATTCCTAATAATTCACAATAAGACAAACCTGACGCGACTAAAGCGGTTTCCTTTAATAAAGGAAATCTCACTTATTACAAACAGAAAAACGAGGCATGACATAAAGATTCTTGTCATATCCTATTATTACAAGACGACAAGCCTATCTACATGACACGAGAAGCTTCGTCATGGGGTCCACCCGGGATTCTTGGATCTTGTCTGTGCTGAGTCACCATCTGTCATTATTGAGATCGATATCTTGCTGAACATTTTAGAGCCCGGAGCACTATTTTGGCATCTTTTAACCTAAAAGTGGTGGACCCCACGTCCTTTTTCTATGAATAGTGCTACTTTTTAGGGTATGGGGCTCTAAAAAAGTACAAAAATACCCAAAAATATAAAGGTTTACATTTTAGAGCCCCCCATTGAGGATAGCCTTAATGATGTTACTATCAAGAGGCAGGTGCAAGGCTGCACACCTTGACTTAATCTCTGCACACGGAAGGGTAGAATGGTAATTTCACTGTTTATACAAATAAAAAAAATTATCTCCATCTGTAGTAGAACAAGGTCATGAACCAAACACTCCCCTGCGCAAATCCTCTTCCCCCTAATGCTGACCAACGTTGAACACCCTTGCTAGAATCTGTCCTTTTGAATTTTTTTGTTCCATCTCTTCCCTTATCATCACCACCTCTATACTTGTTGAGAATAGACTTAGATCTCTTTGCTTAAGGTGGGAGATCATCCTACATTGGAATTTAGAGGGGGAAGTGAAAGAGACAGCCCACCTAGCACTCTCAAGAGAGCCAAGAACAAAGAAAATAATGGATGGGGATCGAAGAAAATCATGTAAGGGTAGTTATTATTGACCTTTGATGTTGAGGTTTTAGTGTTTGTGAAAATGCTTGACTGAAGGTGAAAGAGAGAATCTTGGCATTTGGACACATTGTCTATTATTTTTTATCATTAATTTAATTTAGCAGAATTTTTACTTTATGACAATTAGATGCTTATTTTTGATTTAATCTTATTTATATCATTATATGAAATTGCTTTAACCAAGTTCTGAATCCTATTTACCTTTGAATTTTTAGATGCTTAAAGAGATAATCTTTGTTTTCTTTTTGACCAAAAAAAAATTAATGGGTGCACATCTTGACACCAGGTATCTGGCTCTGCCACTGCTATCAATGTATAAGTAGGAAAAGTTTATGCTTACAGTCACTCTTGATCTTTGTTACCATCATGTTGTGCATTTATTAATTAGCAGGTATATTAGATCTCTACATCCATGTTTAGTTGCAGAAGTTAATTTAGGGAGCAAATGGATTAAAAGTTAATGGGTGCACACCTTGACTAATGGAAGTTTCATATCGACCAAAGGAAAAAAAAAAAAAAAGAAATGAAATAGCAATAGGGATGTTATAAAATTATAAGAAAATTTAATAATTATTCAATTGTTATGAAAATAGTGTTACATTTATGCTTTGTATTTCAAATTCAAGTAAGATTTGAAGATAATCAACTTCTCTTAGCATTCCTTTACTATGAATAGAGCATTCTATAAGAAAAATCTTCAAATAACCTGGGCTGGCCACCAACTCTAGATACATGGGGTGGGTCCTTCATGTTGGAGACTCACTTGTATGTAAGTGGACTAGTAGTCAACCCGGATGATTTGAAGACTTTCTCCATTCTGTATTATATGTCAGTTAAAAAAGATTAATACATATCAATAACTATCATTAGTCCCACAATATCTTTATTATATTATTTCTTCTCTCTCTTTTTTTTTTTTCTAGGGAGGCTAAAGTCAATTAAAACTACCCAACTATTAATTGAGGGGATGGTTCATCCTCTTTGTCCTTTTCAAGTAACACTAAGAGAGAATGAGAGATGGTATCTACAGTGTGGGCTTCGAGTGACCAAGTGAGAGCATTATTAGCCAATCAATCTACACAACCATTCGCCTCACGATACACATGCATAATATGATTGTCTTATACCTACTTTCTCTTACGGAGAACATGGACCTCGCCGCGGTTTGTTGGCCTTGTGGGCATGTCGCAATTAGTCCATTCATTCAGTTCTAGTGCTTTGTGTTGGATGTAAAAGAAACACAGAAAATTAATATAGTACATGCTAACATCAACTTCTCATTCTATTTGTCAACTTTGTATTCTCTTTTTGGTTTTCGGTGAATAATTTAGTTAATTAAAACGCAATTAACTGCACCGAAAGGAAAAGTAACATGATGTGCAACGACTCGAAGTAATAAAAAAAAGTTTTGGAGAAAATATTCTAATAAAAAGGTAAACGCGTGGGGCTAAGGTGCTATTTCATTATATATTATTCCTTTTATTTTGTTTTATATGTTGAATTTGCTTCAACAATGCACAAAAGTTGGTTCACAAAAAAGAAAATTCAAATTGCTTCAACAATGCATAAAGATGGTTCACAAAATAGACTGGGAACTTATGTTGAATTTCGTCCTCAGTTAATTATTAGATATTTTGTACCAATTGGGATTATTTTAAGAACACCTTTTGCTTGATGAAACTATGTTCTCAGGATTAGGGGATAAAAATAAAAAAAAGAAATAAAAACAAAGCTCAAAGACTAAAATGCTTCATGGAAGGAATCATTAATATTTCATTTCAATCATCGCACAAATCAATGTGAACTCAGAGTTCAAAAAAACATATTCATTTGTAACAAGTTGCAAAGATGCAATCACTATATCCAGTTTTAGACGCTTCTACACGAGTTAATGTTTCAAAAAAGGAATATACTAACATTAGCAAATGAATCTACAGCATGCTAGAAGTGAGGAAGATATATTGATTCAAAAGATTAAAAACCCACAAAAGAATAATAAGGAGCAAAACAAAGAAAGTTGGCAATTTTGAAGTTTTTAACATCATGTAGATTCCATTACACTAGGACAAGTAGAAAGTATAATTGAACAAAACTACTCTAGTAGAGTATTTTGATAAGAATTGGGAAAATATAGACGTGAAGAGCACTCAAGTGGTTAAATTAGTAAAGGAAATGGATGGGCCAGAAGAAAATTTTTATTTGTCAAATATTTGCATATGGGGTAACTATTTGTCGAATAAAAGAAAGCGAGGATATTGCATAATGTGAAACTAGAATTGTAGTCTAAGTGACTGAAAATATGAAACTTTGTAGGTTACAAGTGGCTAAATATATGAAAACATGGTTCTAAGATTAAAACATGACTTGTAGTACTGGTATTTTATCATGGTGTCCGATTCTAAGTTTTTATGGATTCTTTCTTTGTTACCGGGGTCGACCCCAAAGCCATAATGTCACAAGGTTTATCATATAACTTGGAATTGATTAGGAGGTGACGTTTTTTTTTTTTTTTTTTGAGAATACAATTGCTTTCATATTTTTAATTGAGCTTGGAAAGTTGTAAAGAACTTCATATGCACCTTATGAATACGGTAAAAATAATACATATCACGTGACAATGATACTTATTTAGAAGTTCTTGAAGGACTAAAAATGCCTAAATCTCAAAACCTTAGAAAACGTAATCAATTAAATAACAAAGATTTTCTATAAATTCAATTATTTTGAAAGAATGTGGTACCATCTTCTTAGTACATACATTCTAGACAATGCATATGTCTATATCCTATTAGCCCTTGAATTTCTATTCAGACTCCAAAATTTTGATTTGTTATTATTGAAATGTTTGTTCATTATTTGAATATTATTAAGACTCTTGAAGCGCCTACATAAACAAGAGGTATATTTTAAGTGAAAATTTTGAGATGAAAGATACTTAGGACACATAATTTATCATGACTTAAAGATCGAGCATTTATTGTATGTAATATTTGTCTATAGATAGACAAATAATACGAAGATAGAATTGATTTATAGGAATAAAGATCATGTTTTGATTGCCCAATGTTCTAATCCATTGATATTAAAAAGATTTTTTCGTCCTAGACAAGATATTGAATGAATTCTTAGTTCACAAGTACCATACATTCATGCCATTGTTGCATTAATGTATCTCGCTAGTTACATACAATTAGTGCATTAATATATTTTGCTAGTTACATGCAATTGGACATTGCATTCTGTGTTAATTTATTTGCAAGATATAGTTCTAGACTTGAGCAAAGGATTGATATATACTTACAAACGAAATACTAAAAATATCTTGAAAATTTACAAACCAATCTATTGCTATCATTTCCTTATTTTTTGTCGAAATAATTGCACTTCATGAGACAAGGCAAAAATGTGTATAGTTGAGGTATTTGGTGCAACATCTTCGTGAAGAATTTGATCTTTCAACTACCATACGAGTATAATGGTACATGTGTTGCTCAAGTACAATTATAAGTGATAGAATCAAGCTTATTACACCAAAGTTATTTTTCATACATGAATTGAAAAGGAAGGTTTCATAGATATTCATCAAATTCACTTAAGTAATTAAAACCTAAAAGGTTCGTTTCCAAAGCATTTCATGGACTAATGCCAGACCCGCCCAAGCTATGGGCAGCTTGGGCCGGTGCCCAAGGTCCCCTTAGATTGGGGGCCCCAAGTTTAAAAAAAAAAAAATACTAACTTAGTAAAAGAATGTCAAAGGGCTAGCACTTAATCGATTTTTGAACTATTGAAGGTCAGTACTTAAACGATTTTTGTTTATTGTGATATTAATTTTGCATATAATATAAGAAAGCAGGGTTGGCCCAAAAAAGAAAATATAGAGGTATATATTCAACTCTTCTTTTTGTTTTTTTATGTGATAAATTTTGATATTGTTTACATACTTATATATATATTAACTTGAAATAATTAATTTTTTTACTTATATTTATTTTTTTATTAATTTTTCTTATATGCAATAGACTTAATAAAGCTTAATTATTAAGGCCCAAGAAATATGCTGAAGAAAGACTTAATAAAGAGAAAGAACATTGGATAAATGTCCTTTTATTTATAGTGATTATTTTAGTAAAAAATTTAGAGTTTTTTTTATTGAGAAAAAATATAATTATTAAGGCCCCTATTTAGATGATCGCCCAAGGTCCTCAAATTGTTTGAGACGGCCCTAACTAACGCGCAAGATCGGCATGCAATCGACTCGAAGATCATTTTTAATATGCTCACATAAGGGGAAAAAAGTACACATTATACTCTTTTTTTTTTCTTTCGTCTAGGTTTTGTCGCACATGCATAGATGGTCCTATATTTGGGCCATCGGGGGTTGCATGCCCCATTGATCCTAAGAGTATAATCATTAAGGAGTGAGTTGAGGTTTATATTTTCTGAAATGTGTGTATTATTAAAATATTTTTAGGTTGAAAATTCTATTGAGTCCTTATTGAAAAAAATAACTCATATTTGATAGTTAAATTATATGACTTTAGACTACACTGGATAAAAATTTTGAATCTGGCCCTACCATTAAGCTTTGCTGAGAAGTTTTTAGTGAAAAAATCTAGTATGCTTATAATAATATTGAACACTTTTTCCTTTATTAGGATTTTTGTCCCACTAATCTTTTTCCAAGGTTTACAGAGGTATACTCGTTTAAATGTTCAAAGGGGAATGTTATAAAATTATATAATTGAATAATCAGCTCATGTGATTGACGGTTATTGAACTCCCATGAAAATAGTGTTAAATTATGCATTGTATCCACGTCCAAGCTGTTAGAATATGCACTTATCTCACATAGAAAAATTATAAATTCTTAGAGCACTTAATGAGATTCTGAGCTACTCCACTTGACACCAATTGGTTTTAAGATGGAAACTCATTATCTTAATATGGTATCAGAGCTAGGCCCATGGTCTAGTCTCATTCATCTTCCGCGTGCGACCCATCTCAAATCAGGTTTACTTATCTTCAATCTTTCACGTGTGCATTGGTCACGCACTTTCAATCTTCCACATGTGTTATCTACCACATGTGTGTTCAATATTCCATGTGTGACCTATCTCAAAAAAATTTGACCCACATGTATTCAATCTTCCAAACGTGACATCTCAAAATAAGGTCCACGCGTGTTCAATATTCCATGTGTGACCCCTCTCAAATCAGGTCACACGTGAGGGGGAATGTTAGAATATGCACTTATCCCACATAGAAAAATCATAAACTCTTAGACCACTTAATAAGATCCTGGACTACTCCACTTGACACCAATTAGTTTTAAGATGGAAACCCAGTGATCTTAACACAAGCTAAGGCTAACCACAAACAACTACTCTACAAATCTTTTGTTATAAATTTGATATTTTAAATTGTGAACGTTAAGACAATTGAGAAAATTCAATAAATATCATTAGCTGTTCTTTCTCGGGTAAATGAAAGAAATGGTCACTTATTTTTGAGCTCTGTGATATTTTTGTCCTTTATTTAGCAAATGTTATAAATTAATCTCTTATATTTAAAATCTGCAATGCTGTTAGTCCTTTTAGTGAATTCCGTAAAAAAATTTAACGCAAATTGCGTGCACTGGGGACGTGACCAACTTAAGTCAAATTTTGGAGGGATAAATGACTAATTGATCACTTGTTGGGCGTACGTAATCTATGTTAAAAAATTGATAAGATTTGTTAAAAGGACTAACGACGTCGCAAATTTAAAGATAATGAACTAATTTATCACATTTGGTAGATAAGGGACGAAAATGTCATAGAGCCCAAAGATAAAGGACCATTTCGGTCTTTTAGCCTTCTTTCTCTCTTTTGAAGATAATAAAAAATATAATAAACTCATCTCTTAGAAGTTAAATTTGTAGATTTTGTGGTAATTTAATATGATATCAGAGTCAAGTTATTAAACTATTTTTGGTTCAAATCTCGCCGTCATCTATTTAAAAATATTAAAATTGTCCACGACTCAAAAGAAATCTTAGCGGCACATGCGGAGGCATATTTAATACAATGAATAATATAATAAATTTCTTTATAATAGATTAAGTTTTTAAATGATGTAGTAATTAAATACTGTCAATAATAATTTTCTCCTTTTACCTATTATGATCTATCATGTAGAGAGAGATATTAGAGAATTACGTTCTCAATTTGGTTGGATTCTATCATCTACTTATTTTTTCCTCATTACTTAAATGAGGTGTATTATGTGTTATTAAATTTTGATATTTTAAAATCTTAATAATTTATTTCAATTTTTTTAACTACTTTTTTCACTATTGAAATTCAAAATAGTTGGTTGAAATTTGAAAAGACCAAGATATATTATGCGTCATTAAATTTGACGGTGTTATGCATAGCAATGAAAGCCGAGCATTAGTCGATAAGTAGGCTTAAAATAAGGAAAGCGTCCAAACAAGAAGCAATAAATATTTCCGACCAAAGCAAGATGGCAGCCCATTGAAGGATGACTATCCAAACTTGAAAACATCACCTACTCACATGTACTGCTTGAACCAAGTCAAATAAAATGAAAAAAAAAAATTGAAAGTTGCATAATATATATATATATATATATATATTTTAAATACATAGGAAGAGTTAATACCCATTTTGGTCATCTATCTTTGACTTGATTAATAAAGTATTCTCTTATCTTCAAAAGTAATACATTCCAGCTCCTTATCTTTTGTATGAGTGACACCGTTTGTCTTTTTTAGTGGTTTAGTTAAAAAATAGATGGCAAACGCACTTGATTAACACGTTTCTTTTATTTTTTTCAAATTGAACGTGATTAACATGTGCGTTTTCCGTCAAATTTTTAACGAAATCACTAAAAAATATTAACGGTGTCACTATGACAAAAGATAAGGGACATAAATATACCACTTTGTCAATCAAGTCAAAGATAAAGGACTAAAATGAGTATTAACCCATTTATTTTAAAAAATACATAGAATTAATTTTTTAGCCGGTTTATTTATAATTCAAAATATAAATTAATCCCCATTGGTCATTTAAGTTATATGAGTCAATTAATTTTTATTGCTAGATTGTGTAATAAAATCACGAAAAAAATTCTAAAGTAGCCCTGATTCTGGCGAATGTATATGTTGCAAAAGCGAGCATATATTGAATTTTTTAATTGGGAGGGCGGCAGTTTACTAATGACTCTGTCAAGCGACAACTCTATGGACTTGCACTAGAGTAAATTGCTTGCTGCCTCTTTGTATTTTGTTTGAAATACTCATTTATTTCTTGTAATTTTAAAATAGGCTATTACCTCCCTATATTTTTTCGATTAAGCTGATGCACCTAAAGTTTTTTATTTCGTTAATAAACATTACCAAATTAGTTAATTGATCGTTATACCCTTACATAAAGTTAAAATCGAAAAATCACAAGGGTGTAATGAGCCTATTTTAAAATTACAGGAGGTGAATAAGTATTTAGGGCAAAATACAGGGGGACAATAAATAATTTACTAAAAGGGTATTTTTATCCAGTAACAAATTTATTTAAATCAAAAGTATTAAAAAATGATATTTTAAGCGTGTGTGTTGCAATTGCTATTAAATTAGACGGCTTTTTTAACGGAGGGGGGCGGTCAGTTACACTCTGAAAAGCACAAGAGGGTAATGGGGCTATTTTAAAAAGACAGGAGATAAATGAGTATTTACAACAAAACACAAGAGGGTGGCAAATAATTCACTCGACTTGTACTAATGTTTTATCTTTTTTGGTTTTGAAGGAAGGTCTAACTAATTACATTGGCAAATGTATGAGCAACAGTATCACTATCTAATCATTTTTAAGCACAATAAAAGTTGAATGAAATCATAATTTGAATTCAAAACGTAAGATTATTACACATTACTATTGAATCATTCAACTCAACTCTTGGGTATAACGGGACGATGTGCCTTTTCTGTTTGCATTGGAAATCGAGGGATGCACTTTGTGACCATTGTCTGGAATCAGATGAAAAAATAAGAATGTTCAACCCCGACAACCTAATGCTAGGGAAATTTTCCAACTTTTAACAGCCAATGGGGAAGTGCGAACTTGAAGCAAACATTTTTTAAGTTGAAAACCAGGTAAGGGCCACATGGTTCTCATCGCAAATATTCCAGAAGTATCTATTTTTTAATGGGAGTAATCGCATTAATGGTTAAATTTCAATTTTAGACCTCTATGATTCCCCATTGATCCTCTTTCCTCGAACAAGGAAGGAAATTACTGAGATTATTATATATCCCACGAATTACGCCAGTAAAAAATTACCTAATATTTATCAATGTCTTTGAAATATTATTGAATTAACCACAAGTTGTGGTCCAAATAGTAAATAGACTATTAGTAAGCGGATTTTACCTGCAAGATCAAGAGTTGAAACTCACTGAAAGCAGTTCGTGACCAAGGATATTCTCAAATCCTAAATGAAGATTAGTCTCATACTTTCGAGTATAGGGACACTTCGTGGCTTTAAAAAAAAAAATATTATTGAATTCATAATCTAAGAAGAGGGTAAGGCTTTTTTCAAGTCAAAGAAGACGGTAAGGCCGTCTCCAGGAGGCTTTTTTACTTTTTTTTTCCCCCCATATTAGGGAGTAAAACAAGTGGTTTTCTTTTTTCAGAGATTTCCTATTTCATCTTTTACTCTAAGAGAACTCTCTATTATAATCACTTTTTATTTTTATTTCACTCTAATAACCCTTTGTACTTTAGTTAACACACTATGTTAGTATTATTTTTAAATTTTTAATTATTGACTGGTATATTCAAAAGATCATTGATATTTTTAGTGTTATCTTTAATTATAAAATTTTTAATGTTTATTTTGTATTTTATAGGAAACTTTTCAATGACTCTAATATTTTTAATTTGAAACTTCTTAATATATATATATATATATATTTTTTTTTTTTTTACTTTTTTTTAATTTTATTTTATTTATAATTTGAAGATTCCAATTTGAATCAGGTTGATAACTGCTTGATTAATTGAAAAAAAAATAAGATATCCATTTTCGAAACTGTTTAGCAAAACCTGTTGCAAATTTTGTTACTCAAACTTGATGGATTTAAAAACCTTTAGCCAAAATAAAAACCACTAAATATTCAAAAAACCACAGTTAATTATATTTGTAATTGCTTACTTAAAGAAAAACAAAAAACATAGTTTAAAAGAAAAACCTATCTCAAGTAATGTAAAAAGTTTAAAGCTCTGTTTAGCCTAACTGTGAAATTTTAATTTTTTAGTTGTATAGCTTTTAGAGTAAAGCTTTTATTAAAAGTACTGATAAACAAAAGTCGTTGACTATTTGACCTGTGTTAGGCAACGTGAAATTTTTAAAAATTTTGAAGATAATATCGGACTTTAAAAAATATGGAGGTATATATTTGTGAAAAAAAAATAATTTCTCACATTATGTAAAACAGCTTCGCAAAAATCTTTTTTTGAAAAGCTCCAATTTGGAGTTTCTCATCTTTTAATTTTTTTTCAACATCAGTTTTTATCTAAAATTACTTTTAAAAATGGTCCAAACAAGTTAGTTCAACTTTTAAACTCACAAGAAGCACTTTTGAGTATCTAAAGGTTGGCCAAACATAACCTAAATTATATATTAAAAAGTCCAAAAATAAAATGAATCTAAAGAACATACAACATAAGATGGTAAAATTTAAACTAAATTACATTGTCATTGCAATAAATGTCCATAAATAAATACTAAATCCCAATAAAACTAAAAATGATATAAGTATTTGTCCATACAATAAGGAAATAAACTTCATAATGAAAGCATTCAACAAAATCACAAAAGATGGCCCTTCAGCTATTAATATTATATATATGTCAATGTGTATATATATGTACATAGACACACACATAAATATAATTGAGGTTCTACTTTCAACTTTCTTTAATTTCTAATACCAAAAATTTACAGGACTATTCGTCATGAATTTGAACCTTACCATATATCATCACTAATATAAATAGAGTCAAATATTAGAGATCATTTATTCTTTGATTGTAATGTCATCACTAATATAAATAGAGTCAAATATTATAAATCATTTATTCTTTGATTGTAATTTCACAAAACGTATCTGAAAAGTTGGGTTAATTTTGATAAAGATTGACCCTACTTTTTCTTCTTTTGATTCAATTATCATGTTTGGCCTTTCAATTGCATGCAATAAGGATATCAAAAGTTATATGTTTTGACTCCTTTTCTATGCAGCAATCTATCACAATTGGATTGAAAGGAATAAGTACATTTTCCGCCATCAAGCTCACAGGGAAGAACAAATTTTAGAAAATATTAAAATGAATATTTTCCTCAAGATGCAAGGACGGTATCGATTTGTTATCACAAGTATCAACAAACATTACGCCAATAGAGTTCGTTTGAATTTTAATTACTTGATCTCGCGACTTTGTTTGATAATTGTTGTTGGATTGTTGGTGGCCATTCTATGCATCTTCCCCTTGATGCATAGAATAATCACATGTTACTTCTTTTGTGTTATTTTTTGTTGTTAGTTGCGGTTTTGCATTTAATTTTTTCGTTTGGGATAGGCTTCTTGCTTTCCTTCACTTTTCTTTTGTAAGACTTTGTTCATTTCTATTATAAAATCTAGATATTTGCTTGTCATGCAAAAAAATAAATAGAGTCAAATTTGACTCCCTAAATTTAAGAAGCCATTAACTACATTTAGAGACATGATTTGGCTTTAATCCTATGTCATGGTCAATCAATTTCATTTAAATTAATATTCCAAAACTATTTCTCGTTATATCAACCTTTTAGCATAAAACAAACACTTTAGTCTGTCTAAACGGATTCCGGCCATGAGAAATGTGAGATGGGCCTCACACATGTGAGACCCACCCCATATGATACAGACGGATGTCCGTCTAGACAAACTAAAGACCGTCCCTTCAACATGTCTAAGCCTATGAACTTGTGAATTTGGCACCTACACTATAGCTTAAGCCGCTTTTCAAATTATCATTTTAAGAAAGTGATACATTACTCTTATTTTTACAGTACTACTGTAACACTACAACAACTTTCATATTTGGGACCTCTTTAATTAAGCGATCTCGAATTACCATTTTAAGAGAATAACACATCATCATCCATGAGACGACTTATAAAATATTATCCTAAGCCGCATGTCACGTACTGACAGGACCTATGACCCGAGCATTGAGTTGGGTAGTTTCTAGTCACCTGAGACGCACTTGTGTCTGCTGTTCACTGACATGTGATATTCATAATACAGGAGCGTCCCGTTTAGCTAGAGGCTACCCAACTCAGCCCTGAGTCATAGGTTCCTGCACGTGACACGTAGTGTATTTAACTATGACCATTCCCTCGTCTTTGGGCAAGTCTAGGTCAAATAGGCAGTAATCACATATTGAAACGATCTGTTCTCATTTCATGTTATAGTTTATGGCTGCTAATACGAAAGCTTTTGTCGATACAATTTTCTTACTCTTGTTAGCATCATTATGTAGCCAGGATCTTAATCTCTTTCCTGTGGATGCAACAACAAGCTTGCTCAAGACTGGTTATCAGCTCAATTCCGAATGGAATCTTTATTCTGATGGTGGGAATTTCAGCTTAGGATTTTTCACCATGGCAGCCACAAATTATAGTTACCTTGGGATATGGTATACAAGAGATGATCCAGCAAGATTAGTATGGGTTGCCAATCCAAACAAACCAGTGATTAACAATTCAGCAATACTCACAATCGACATCTCTGGAACATTGAAGATCACCAATGGAGGAAACTATGTCATGGACATTTCTAATCATGTTGGGATAAGCAACGCAACTGCTACACTACATGATTCAGGCAACTTTGTTTTAGTGAATGCAGTTGACAACAGCACTCTATGGCAAAGCTTTGATCATCCTACCAACACCCTTTTGCCTGGAATGAGACTCGGTTTTAACCGGACGACCGGGGAAAATTGGACACTGATCTCTTGGTTAAGCGACGATATTCCGGCCTCAGGGGCTTTCACCATGAGCTTGGAAGCCATCCAGGGATCAGGTCAATTGGTTATTCGTCGTCGAGGAGAACTTTACTGGACAAGTGGTGTTTGGAATAATCAAAGCTTTCAATTTGCATCTGAATTGACTGATCACACTAATTCCAATAGTTACCAGTACAAGCTTAGTATCATATCTAATGGAGATGATGGAATGCACCTGACTTTTTCTGCCATTACTGCAACAATATCAATGTTGGAATTGTCTCCGAAGGGGCAAATTCTTGAATCTCCGAATAGTCGTATTGTCACTCCTTATGAGAACTTCTGTTATGGCTACCAGAGTGATAATGGATGTGTTGCTTCAGCACTGCCCAACTGTCGGAGTAGTGGTGACAAGTTTGAAATTAAAAGTGGAGATTTTCCAGGCGCTTCGAGTACCTATGATCACAATTAAAGTCTAAGTGTTGCTGATTGTATGGAAAGATGCTGGAATGATTGCAGTTGTGTGGGCTTTATTAATGTTCATAGCAACGGAACAGGATGTACAACTTGGTCTGGAAATGGGGAATTTCGTGTAGATAAGATTGCCAAACATTCGGCATCAAAGTATGTATTGGTTTCAGAAAACAAAAAATGATCAAAATCATCAAAAGGTGAGTTCGTGTTATATATATATAGATTATTTGAACCGGAAATTATCCTATTAGGACATCAGGTTATCTGGTCCACTTACACACAAGTGTATTCCATTGCATGTAACGCCCACTTATTTTGTCATGGGCCGAATGACCGTAGCCTGTTAGGAGAATTTTTCTTATTTTAACTGCTCTGGTTGAGCATCCTCATGTTTGATTTCACGTCAAGGTAAGAGAAAGAATAGTAGTTCAATGAAAAGAAATGATTTTCTTTTATTTTTTATTTTTGGATACAATAAGGCCAAAGTCATGCTACAAATTCAAAACTAACCAACAGTAAATAATCGGGGGTTTGATTGTGAGATAATATATGTTTGACATCCCAATTCTACTAACCAACACTATTGTGACCATAGATTATCTCACTATCTAACACCCTTCATATATACCAACACAATCTACATTATTTTGAGAGAGAGGTATCTAATATTAGAAGTTCTACAGATGGATTATGTTATAATGATAAATCTGAAACTTTTTAACTCAACATTCTTCCATTATATGTTCAGGAAAATCAAGGGTATGGATATTCAGTGCTTCAGCGACTTTTGTACTCTTGCTAGTGTCAAGCTTCTTGGGCATTTTGATGAGAAGACGGCGTAGACGTAGACTAGAAGGTAGATCTTAAAAACCAATTTGTTAGATATTCTGCATATCTTATATCATGCATGATAAGTTATTGCATCACTGACGGGTCAATTTCTCACATAATGAAATCTACACGTGTTGGTTTTATCAAAATGTGAGAAATTGACATCAATCCGTATTAATTGAAGAGTTTCCTCATCTCTGAAAACTCTTTGTATACAGGCAAGGAGAGGAAAAGAAGAAAATTTTTACACCAGTTAACTATTACAGACAGTTCTAACAATAGTAATGAGATTGCAAAGAATGGACGAGAACCCCATGATTTGAAGATATTCAGTTTTGGCTCAATTATGGTAGCCACAAATAACTTCTCAAGTGAAAATAAGCTCGGACAGGGAGGATTTGGACCCATGTACAAGGTACATAGCATCATAGAATTGTAGCCACTTTTCCGCATATAAGTTTCATGCTAATTGGAAAATCCCATTTTCCCCTATGAGGCCTATAGCTTAATTTCCAAACTCTCACAAGATTTATATTTTACTCAAATTCTCCCATAACATGTAATATAGTCAAATTACAAATACTTGATACTTGAGGGTATTTTGGCCTTTTTGTTTTTCAAAGCCAAAAAAAAATATCTTTTGGAACTACACACACCCATGCGCACACCTACACCCTTATAAAAAATTATGTAGATTTATTTTAATGTATCAAAACCTTTCTTTATGCCTATATAATTCAAAATAGTGTAAGGGCCCAAATGGATGATTTGCATGTGTGCACTGAATTTACAAGATAATTATACATGCAATGAGTCTAAAGTTTAGTGGACTCAACTTTCTAATTCTAAGGTGTCGATTGGTATTATGGAATGAATTTAGACATAAAAAAAAATGAGTTAAGGAATATAATGAATTTGGGAAAGAGTATACCATATTTGGTATATTTTGAGAATGAAAATATGAGTGGATGTATTGATTCCAAACTCATATTTAATAGTCAATATACCATAGCAATATTGGGAATCATTTATAAAATGACAAGATTAATCCTTTTGTTATTATATACATGCAATTGTTTTAAGAAAAAAAAAAAAATAATAATAATAATTACAAAAATAAATAATAATAATATTAATAAAAAAAAACAATAAAAATTAATATTTTGTTATTATATACATTTATTTATTGGGCATTTTAGCCATTTGACAAATGACAATATTATTAATACTGATAAATCTCTCCCTTTTTTAAATAATAACAGCCTTCATTGTCACAAACAGTCGTCGTCCTCTTTTTTTGCTGGGAAAGTAAAAGTAATTTCACTCAGCTCAAACTCAATCAAAATACAAAGCACCATCAATCATCCAAAAATAATCAATCAGCAAGACAAAACTCACCAAGTTGCCGCCTATCACATATATCTACATTGATTACCAATCTCAAAAATTTCCTACCAATACAAATTCTATATAGCTACTTTTCTTGCCAAATAAAATTAGCCCATTATTCTATCAAGTCCGAAAGAATCCCTATGATTAAAAAGATAAATTCTAGACTAATAATCCAATAACTCCAATAATTCAATTGTTGAATTAATTAGGACCTGTAATAATTCTTAGCGAAAAAAAGGACGTATTTTGTAAAATATTGCTTCTTTTATTCATGTATTCGATTTTGATAACCCACCTCAGTTCGATCAATTTAAGCCGAGGTCCATAATAATTAGAGTCATTACAAAATGGCATTACGAGATATAAATAATTATATAATAAAATGCATTTGCGCTAATTGATGCTTTGCTTGACATCAAATCATTCTTATCTAAATTGACTTAACGTGTAAGACAACAAATCCAGGATGTAGGTTTATTGGAGATAATCAACCGTATAAAATGTAATAAAAAAATATTTTATTATATATTGAATTATGCTAAAGGAAAAAAATGTGAAAAAGATGTTTTATGCAACACCATATTATGATTCACTACAAGTTTTTTATGTGTTTTTGTGCATATGCTATCATAGGGTTGTGTGCATAATGATTGTGTAATAATATGTCATGGGGGAATTTGTGTAAAAACATAATATAAATATTAATATTAATAATTTGCACAAATATTAATAATATGATTGTGTAATAATTTTGCACAAAAAGACCAAATTACCACAAATCTTAAATATTTGTTTGACATCATAATATGTCATGGGAGGGTAAGTGAAAATGAAGATATGAAGTAAGAGCACAAAGTAATTGCAAAAGTTTATCTGCTTGACGATTAAAATTATTTAAAAGAGTTACTTTTCATAAGTGAATTTAGATAAGGATTAAAGTTTGTGGGGGAAGTTGGATAATGGTGTAACCTCATTGGCAAATATAGCATTTTCTCTATAATCATATGCAAATTAATTTCCTTCTACATATATGCAATCCATTATTATGATAACAGGGTAAATTAACTAATGGGCGAGAAATAGCAGTCAAGCGGCTCTCAAAGACATCGGTGCAAGGCATTGTAGAATTAAAAAATGAACTTATTTTAATCTCCAAACGCCAGCATACAAATCTTGTTCGGGTGATAGGATGCTGCATTCATCAAGAAGAGAAAATGCTAATCTATGAGTTCATGCCTAACAAGAGCTTGGATTTCTTCCTCTTTGGTTCGTAACGTTATAGTCCTGTTTTGTTAATTTTAAGGAATTATCTTTATTACATTTTCAGATGAAGAATGACCTTATGTTTAATTCATGCATGTTATTTATGTTCGACAGCTCCAAATAGAAAGGAGAGACTAGATTGGCAAACAAGATTTAATATTATAGAAGGTGTTGCTCAAGGATTGCTATATCTTCACAAATATTCAAGAATGAGAGTTATACACTGAGATTTAAAAGCCAGTAACGTATTATTGGATGAAAATATGCATCCTAAGATTGCAGACTTTGGAATGGCACGAATCTTCAAACAGAACGAAACAGAAGCAATTACTAACAGGGTTGTGGGGACATAGTAAGTTCGTATATATTAATTACTATCTCATTTAGATTCAACTTTTAGAGCTGTCCAAGAGATATAAGCATTCTTTCTAACAATATCCAACAGTGGTTACATGTCTTCAGAGTATGCCATGACGGGAACTTTTTCAGTTAAGTCCGATGTTTTCAGTTTTGGAGTCTTGGTGCTCGAAATTGTGAGTGGTAGAAGTAATTCTAGCTTCTACAATCTCCGTCCGCTAAACCTAATAGGATATTTAAGTTTGTCTAATCAATTTGCAAAACTATTTATTTAACTTTCAATACTCGAACATGTATCATACATAAAGTAAGAAATAAAAGTGATAATGTTACTGTTACATTACAGGCATCAGTGGCGGAGCCACTTAGGTGTGAGGGGGTCCACCCCTTTAACTTGGAAAAAAAAATTATTTAAAAAAAAAAAAATAATAAATCATTATATTGAACACTTTTACTATACGATTGCACCCTCTGACCTATCTTATTGTACGAGTGTACTTTCCTGACCTTGGATTCCTGGCTCCGCCACTGACAGGCATGGGAGCTATGGGAAGAAGGAGAAGCATTAGAATTGAAGGATCCAGTATTTGGTGATTCGTGTGACAAGAACCAGATATTACGAGCAATTCATGTTGGTCTTCTGTGCGTCCAAGAAAATGCGATTGATAGGCCAAAGATGCAAGATGTTATTTCAATGCTTGGAAGTGAAACTATGTCTCTACCTTCTCCAACGCAGCCAGCATATTTCTTTGGAAGAAACTTGCATCAACCAACCATGTCTGGAGATAAAGCAAAAGGACAATCAGTGGAAGATTTTTCAATCACTGAAGTTGAGGCAAGATAAATATGGTTGTTAAGAATCTTAGCTTCTATCTTCAAATTAATTGGTGTTAAGTGGAATACTCCAAGATCTTATAAGTTGGTCTTAAAATTTCTGATTTTTCGATATAAGACAAGTGTTATATTCTAACAATGGTAATTTACTTGAAGGTGTTCGTGGTCACGAATTATCAACAGAGGTATATTTTCTGTATTGCACAAAGAGTTGTCTTGTAAAGTTATGATTGTTGCCAATAACATGCCTAAGGTTGTGGCCTTGTGCGCACAATAGTTTTACAAACTCAACAAAATACTTTAAAATAACTTGATATTTTCGTTTAAAAAATTACTTAATTAACCTCTAAAATATTATCACTTATTTTTATTTTCAAAATCACTTAACTCTCACTAATAGAATACCGTAAAGTTACCCTACATCTAAACCTGCTTCGGGTTGGCCTGAGGAGTTGTAATATGAACATGGGCAAGGCATGGGGTGATGCCGGCCCCCAATAAGACCAACAATATAGATATTTTGTTGTCCCATGTTAGATCAATTTCGAATTATTTCTATTTTTCAGTGGTTTGACTATTCTTTTTGAAATAGTGCCCAGGAGACCAACATTTTATCCTGTTATCTTTCATATTTACTATATGGGTTTGAAATATTACTTCTTTTATTAGGAAATTATTTTGTATAATATGTAATATACATCATTTCTTCTGATTAATGACAAATCATGTCCAAACTTTAAAATCTAAATTTCTTTTGAGATTGTATAAGTTAGAGTTCAAACCATGCAATGTAATCTTTTCGAAAGGTACGGGGTGTTTTGGTGTTTGTTTTTTTGTTTTTTTTTTTTTGGGAGGGGGGAGAGGGGGGTGTCTTTTGAGATTGTAAATGTGCTTACATATCATCCCGCACGATTCAAATCTCAAACAATCGCAACTAACGAGTAAACCATCGCGCCTAAATAGCACGTTAAGTAACAACCCTTTGTTATTATAATCGGTTACAACATATGTACGAGCATCACCATCCACGTGGGATATAATATGCTCGTGCCAAAGCATTGATTGGGATTGAATCTCTTTTCAAATCTTCTTGAAAATTGCACGGGTATATACATTGGCAGCATGATCCTCAAGTTCCTTCCACGGGGTCGTCGACACTGGTTTTGTATAGTTTGTCACCACTTCTTGCCTCACATTGTTAATCCGGAGACGTTCCAACCCTCTATGGTAATCCCTGACGAAGTCTATCAGCTTCTTATTGTTCTGAAGAAATTTATTCAAAAATGCATTCATACCTTCACAACGTTGAGTACTCTTGACTAGAGCGAAAAATTGACCACAAAGGTATGCTTCAGACCACATGTGTCTCTTTGCATACACATCCACTATCCACTTGTGATTCTCAATACCGTGACGAACAACCATTTTCCTCCACTCAAATTCAAATTCCTCAATTGAACATTTGAGAGCCATCATTTTTTTAAAAGTTTTACCGAAATCATCTACATGCACATTTGAAGTTGCATTAAGTCCAAGATGCCAATGGCAAAGCTTGTGTTTTGCATTTGGAAAGACAGTGGCGATGGCTGCTTGCATTGACTTGTCTCCGTCCGTAACCACCAACAATGGTATCTTGTTGTTCATCGTAGACAAAAAAGTATTGAGCACCCATAGATAGAATTATGTGATCTCATTTTGAATCAATGCAGCACCAAAAATGCATGTGTTGCGGTGATTGTTTGCCCTGGCTAAAATTACTAAAGGAAACTTGTACGAATTCATCTTATAGGTTGCATCAAATATCAATACGTCTTCAAATGCTGCGTACTCATCCCTAGACCTTCCATCCGCCCAAAACAATTTATCAAGTCGGTTCTTCTCATCAACTGTGTACTCAAAAAAGAACATTGGGTCTCCTTCAGACTTCCCGTATAAATAAGCAAGTACAATGTTGGCATCCCCATCTTTTATTTCTTTTTGGCGATCCCAATACATTTTATTCCACAAATATGTCCTAGTAAAACCCACATTCTCGTGTCCGTCAGCACAGTAATTAGAAAAATCCATTGTTTTACTAGGATTTATACCGACATGACGCATAGCGTGTGCTGCGTTGCTATGGTCCTCGTCAACATCTCTGTGTGAGCGAAACTATGGAACACCATATTTGGGTACAAGTTCATGATTGTGCTCATCGACAAAGAGGATTACTGTGTAACACATGGTTTCTCTATCAAGCTTTATACAAAGTTTAGCACCACATTCACATCTGGTCAATGGACAGTGTTCCCGTTGTCTACCAGGCATCTCCAAGAATTCTTGCCTTCGCAACCCTTGACAAGAACAAACAAACAAACGATTCTTTATTATGTTAGTAACCGCATCTTTTTGTACCGTGTCTTTCCTAATATTGATTCCTCTTGCACGTGCATAGCTATTGTATAAATCATATACCTCTTCTACATATCCAAATGTCATGTTACCAATATCTACATTGCTAAAATCGTCATCCATATCTACAATAATTAACATAAAAATTTAGACTGCGAATTATGGTGAAATTCTAAACATATTCTAAATATATATTATAGAAATAAATAAAATGCATGGACCAAAACTTATAAATTTATGGAACAATTGCAACTACACATTAATAATAAACAACAGATCTATAGAAAATTTATAAATTTAAAACACAATTGCAACAACACATTAGTAAGACGCAACAATATATCCATAGAAAACTTATAAATTTACGACACAATTACAACTACGAATTAGTAAGAAGAAACAACAAATCTATAAAACTTATAAATTTACGAAAGAATTACATCTATGAATTAATAAGAAGCAACAACAGATCCTTATAAAACTCATAAATATATGTAATTTCAACTACACGTTCTTAAGAAATAATAACATTTCTATATAAAACTCATACATATTTATAGTTGTAACTACACATTCGTAAGTAACACCAATAGATCTATAGAAAACTTATAAATTTATGAAATAATTGCAACTACACATTAGTAAGAAGCATCAACAGATCCGTAGAAAATAACAACTACACATTAGTAAGAAGAAACAACAGATCCATAGAAAATTTAAAAATTCTATTTAAAAATAAACTTGATATGATTTTCTTCTTATTCCTTTCTCTTTGACATTAGCTATTGCAATTCATGGAATTTGAAATATTGAATAGTTACATATATTAACATTCTGATGCATTCACGTTTGTATGACTTTAAATTGACTTGATGTTTAAGTAATGGTAGTAGTTACGTTGACATTTAATTTCATTGGATAAATTATCCATTCATAAGTCTGTCTACGGATATCAAAATGTCTATCTATGAATATTAAAACCTTAAACAACAGATAACATACCACATGTACTATTCGTTACAAACCATTTCATTTTTCAGATGCATTAAAATTTTCTTAAATTTGATTTGATGTTTATCTAATAGTGGTAGTTAGTTAATTAATTGGATTGGACAATTACGTACGTCTGTCTACGGATATCGAAATGTCTGTCTACGGATATTAAAACCTTAAACAACAGATAACATATCACATGTACTATTCGTTACAAATCATTTCATATTTTAGACCCATTGCTGCTCAATTCATTTGGCATTATATTGGCGATGATTCAAAGACTTTTCTTTTGTGGGATCATTGGCTCCCGAATGGTTCTGTGTTTGAGTTTATGAGGTCTAACAATTTGGCTATTCCTGACTACCTCAAAACTCTCAAAGTTTCCAGCTGCATCTTTGAAAATCAATGGAGATGGCTGCAGGATTTGGATTTTATTGAAGATCTCAATCCAGCCTTGCCTATTCAAAATCGGAGTGACTTGATTGCGTGGAATAGCGATCCTCCAGGTAGTTTTTCCAATCGTAAAACTTGGAATACCATTAGAGGTGCGGGAGTGAAGATGAAATGGGCTGATCTTGTTTGGAGCAAAGTTGCTATTCCCCGCCATAGCTTCTGTGTATGGCTTAATTGCCTCAATAGGCTCCCGACCATGTATAGATTGTTGGAGTGGGGAGTTGTTAATGAAGCTAGATGTGTGTTCTGCTTACTAAATCAGGAATGCAGGAACCATCTTTTCTTTCAGTGTTCGTTTACAACGAGAGTTTGGGAGCATCGTGCCAGGAAGATAAGATGCGGCGATATCTTATTTGATTGGGAGTCAATTATTGACAAGTTGGCAAGAATGAACAGAAAGAAAAGCTTGAAATCGGACCTCATTAAAGTCACTCTTTGTGCTTGTGTCTACAATGTGTGGGCCGAACGTAACAATAGGATCTACAATTCGACTGCAAATTCAGAGGATCAAATTATTAAAAAAACTCTTTTGGATGTTAGGAAAAAAATTTGTACTCAACGTAATTATGGTAATAGCCTTGAAAATAGCATACTTTGTACAGAATGATGTATCAACTTGACTTGATGTCACCCTCGTTGTATTTGGTTTTTTGATGTGGAATGAAATAGGCAACTTGCATAGCAAAAAAAAAAAAAGAATAAGTTCATTTTTGAACTCTACAATGCCTTGTCCGGATGTCCTTGAGAGTCTCTTGACTGCTATTTCGCGCCCATCAAGTAATCTACCCTGTTTCCATAATATCGAATCATTGCATATAAATACAGAACAAATTAAATTATTTTGTAGCTGATAATGTGTACCTTGTATACTGGTCCAAATCCTCCCTCTCCAAGCTTGTTTTCACTTGAGAAGTTATTTGTGGCTACCATAATAGAGCCAAAACTGAATATCTTCAAATCATGAGGTTCTCGTCCATTCTTTTCAATCTCATTCGCATAATTAAAGCTATCTGTAGCAGTCAATTGAAGTAAAAATTCTTTTCTTCTTCTCCTCTCGCCTGTATACAAAGAGTTGTTATGGCTTCCGAGAGGCAATGTGTGATATAAGATATGCAGGATATCTAATAAACTGGTTTTGAACAATATACCTTCTAGTATTCACCGCCTTCTCACTAGATAGCTCAATAAGCTTGATAGTTGCAAGACTACAACAATCGCTAAAGCAACGACCATCCATATTCAGGCTTTTCCTGCAATGTAATGGAAGAAAAGAGTTGCATAACTGGCATTATTAGATGTTCTCTATGAAAATAGTGCAAATTGACTATTCACTAAATCATCAGTTAGTCATAGGTTAGTATCTTCCATCATGAGAAATATATACTTTGTGTTCCTAAATTCTTTATTGGTGAATAGCCCTAACCCCCTTTTAGTCAAGCGAAACTAGTTACGATCCCTCTGTGATCAAACGAAACTAGCTACGACCCTCCTATGCTCCAAAAACTATAGCCAGAGCCCCTATGGTCTACCTGTTGATGCACACTGCCCCCTCCATCAAATTTTCCGTCATTTTTTACGGAAAGTGTACCACACGCGAATAAAATGCGAATTTTATTAGTTTTTAACATATTTGACAATAAATAATAGTAATAATTAAAAAAAAATTTTAAAAATAAAAATAAAATACAAACAGCTTTCATCGTTGAATTTGAAACAACGATGAAAGTTGTTTGTACTTTATTATTAAATACGTTAAAAAACATTAAAAATTGCAATTTATGCGCGTTTGCTAGACTTTCCGTCAAAAATGACGGAAATTTTGACAGAGGGGGCGGTGTGCATCAACGGGTGAACTACAGGAGGGTCCGGTTATAATTTTTAGAGCACATGAAAGTCGTAGCTAGTTTCGCTTGACTACAAGAGGTTGAACACTATTCACCCATTCTTTATTTATGTTGTCAGAAGCATATACTATGATATGAAGCAGGGCACTACAGTAAGATGATCATTGCAGGATACATATTAGTCTGTTGACAGACCTATTAAGAGTAAAATTTGCAAGTCAAATATATATTATATCACAATTAAACCCCTATCGAATTGAACTAATGATCATTCTGTTTTCTTAAACTCACCTTTTGATGATTTTTCTGATACCAAGACATACTTGTTCACCGTATTTCCTGTTTCATCTACTTGAAATTCCCATTCCCCATTTCCAGACCAAATTATACAACCTGTTCCGTTGCTATTAACAGCAAAGCCGATACAAGTGCAATCATTGGATATGCGATTATTGTCTACATGATTGGATATTTTTCTTCTTTTTCTCTTTGTTTTTTGTTCTGTTCTGAAATTAGACATGTCCAAAGACAAAAGGAAAAGTCGAACTAAAACAGGCCAACGCGTTGACGGGTGATGTAGAGATTGAAAACTCCCGGTCGGCTTGTGATTAAAAAAGATCCATGGTCAACTTTTCCTGTTACTACGCGTGCAACAATGTTTTCTTCATTTTTTTTTGGAAATCAACATAAAGAAGCTACTCAAATCGCTAATTAGAGGACAATCTTTTTGCCGGAAAAGCAAAAAAACTAAATGCAAATCTTTCTATCACCAACTAAAAGTTGGCACATAATTACACAGGTTTCAAAAGATTTGAGCTGTTCCTTTTTTGAGAGTAAAATGCATCATATCTCTCTTGTTTTATCAAAATTGTATATAAAATGCTGTGTTTTTAAAATTGATGTGAAATTTCGTGTGTTATTTATAATGTTGCACCATAACCCTTTCATCCAATTTTCTGTCCAATTTACTGATGAGTGACTTACACTCGCTTACAATGCAAGTTAGGGTAGCACAAAATCTCAAAACACATTTGAATTGACCAAAAAACCCTTACATTGTTTCTCAATTTTCTTTCCTTTTTTTTGGAGGCTTTTTCATCCTTCTTCTTCTTCACCATTAACACATCCTACCATCACTATATTCTTCCACCATAAATTACTTTAGAAGCTCACCATCAATAATCTTTTGAGAATCCTTATAACCTATAGATCATTTTGATATAAAAATTCAACCTTGGGATTAGTTTTAAATTAAAATCCAATTTTGCAAAATTTCATGATATTAAAACATTAATTGTTGTGTATTAGTTAGATAAATCTTCATGTTGATGGATTCCTGAAGGTTGGTGGCTGGAGGAAGTGGCGGAAATGGTTGGAGGAAGTGGCGGAGCTGGTTGGTTGGCGGTTGTCAAACGCAAAAAAGTATTAAATGTTCCATGCCCCATTAAGAACTGAAGGTATCATCTAGCATGGTCGATAAGTGGTTTGTTTGTATGCAAGATATGAGTTTGAGCCATAAGGGCAACTCCAGTAGGTGTCTTAAAATTCCAAAATTTTTAAATATAGGAAAAAGATATTAATTAAATGTAAAAAAACTGTTGAAATTAAACTGAAATAAAGAATCTCTAGATATAGAGAAATGGTTCAAATTCTTTATATGTGGAGAAAAAATAAAGAAGCTGTTAGATGCCTAGTTAGGCGTGAAAGCTTAAAAGTTTTATGCCACTAACCTGTACCACGTGTCACTATTCGATTGGTAAGGTTTAAACTCTGAACCATATAATCAAAACGACATCGTTTTGAGTCGTTTTCAACTGTTTAAATCTACAGAGTTTTGTCCATAGAAACGAATTTGAAAATTCATAACTTTTTCATTTCTTGTTCAAATCGCATAAAACTTAAAATATTAGATTCGTAATTTCAAATAGAATGAGATGGAATAAAAATTATATGGAGTTTTATATATCAAAATTTCTTTAATGTTATTAATTATAATAAATGGAATTCAAAAAGCTAAATAAACTCTGAACCTTGTAATCAAAACGACATTGTTTTGAGTCATCTTCAACCTTTTATATATTTTTTTTGGTCAAAGTCTTCAACCTTTTAAATTTGCATATTTTCGTCCATAAAAAAAAATTATATCTTTTTAATTTCTTGTTCAAATCGAATAAAACTTGAACCATTGGATTTATAATTTCAAGTAGAAGGAGAAGACATAAAAATTATATAGAGTTTTGTTTATCAAAATTTCGTTAATGTGATTAATAATAATTAAAAAATTTCAAAAAGTTAGATAAAAATACAAAATTTTTAAATGGGGATAATTTCGTCTTTTAAAAAATTTTACCCTCAAAGTTAACAAAAGTTCAATTTGAGATGAGTGTGTGACATTATAGATAACACAAGGAGTTTCACGCTATTTTGGAAAACACAAGGTTCTATATGCAACTTTGATAAAACAAGGAGGTTTGGTACATTTTACTCTTTTTTTGGGTCAAAAAAAAGTTTTTAGCATGAAATTTCCGAACAGAAGAGAAGCACAAATGAGAACATCTATGCTATTCAATTACACTGATTAGCTAATAACGGGAAATGTTTTGCTATTGTACAAGCACGATATCAATTTCTATGATAATTGATTTCTTTAATTTTGACTAGCATTCTATCACGCCTCAAACCCGGCTGCAAGGCAAGACCAAATGTAACTGTATCCACCGGATAGTTGCCAGGCAGTTTTTGGGCATTAAGGCCCATTATGTTATTTTTAATATTTGAAAACTGCCTTGGCAATTATACATTGCAGTAGTTATATATGTCATTTTGTGCAGAAGAGGAGAACCAAAAACATAATTTTGCGGCAGAAATTTTTGTCACCCGAAAACCAACACTCCGCAATTTTGTTGCTTTTGACTTTAATTGAAAGATCGAGTGATACCACTTTTGACAGGTTTGAAATTTCTTTAGTTTCTGAAGAACTTTACGGATTAAAAAAAATCAAATCTTTTTAAGCGAGTGCAGATTAAGGTTCCGAAATGGAACCTTAATCGCCCTAGACAGATTTGTGAGCGTGTCAACATATTCTATACCTTTTCTTTGTCGTGGTCATTCTTCAAATTGGAATATGGTTTCTTTTCTCCTACATCTTTTCTGTTTCCTTCATTCTTTTACAATTCTATTAGGTGTTCTTGCACAAAAGATTATAAGAAACTGTAATTTAATTATGAGATGTAGTATGCTTCAAACTGAATGAAGCAATCAACCTCCAATTTCCTAGATAATTTTGAAGTGTTCAAAACCATTATATAAGTGGGACAAATTCTTAAATTCATCAAAGTACTCTTGACATGTCTTCTTCATTGCATTCCAAAGGTTGGCATTCCATGCTTTGAACTCTGACTTGTACAATTTCATAAGAAAATTATAATTTAGAATTTGGAAATGATATTGCCCACAATTCTATAAAATGGTCAATTATTATGTGTGAAAGTTATCCAAATATTATTTTTCTTTATATTTCATTGTCTTTGAACAAGTCTAATCCAATTGCTAATTATATACATCCACATCTTATTGCGGCATCTGAGTATTTTAATCACAAGGCGACCACCAATCAACGCCGTGGCCTGTTTGAACATGTATAATTTCAGACCAAAAGAAAAAAAAAAATTAAAAGATGTATTCTAGTTTCATGCTGCTCTTTAACGCTGCCAACATGAAAACTTTTGTTGATACAATTTTCTTACACTTGTTAGCATATCATTATGCAGCCAAAAACTAATTCCCATTTCATCTTGCCTCAACTTCAGTGATGGAGAAATCTTGGGCTGAATTTCCCTTTGCTTCGTCTTCAGACAAGGTTGACTGATCATGTATGTTTCGTCCAGTGAAATATGCTGGCTGCTTTGGAGAAGGCAAAGCCATTGTTTCACTACTAAGCATTGAAATAACATCTTCCATCTTTGGCCTATCCATTGCATTTTCTTGGACGCACAGAAGACCAACATGAATGGCGCGTAATATCTGATTCGTGTCACACGAATCACCAAGTAATGGATCCTTCAATTCTAACGCATTCCCTTGTTTCCATAGCTCCCATGCCTGTATCAGTAATGTTATCACTTTCAGTTATCAATCTGTGTATGAAACATGTTCAAGTCATTGATAAGACAAACTCACATATCCTATAAGGTTCAGGGGATGGTCAGGGTTGTAGAAGCTATTGTTCCTTCTACCGCTTACAATTTCAAGCACTAAGACACCGAAACTGAAAACATCAGACTTAATCGAGAAAGTTCCTTCCATGGCATACTCTGGAGACATGTAACCGCTGTTGGACATCATCATATAGAAATCCATCAAGCTGAACAGCTCTAAAAGTTTGAATCAAAGTCAGGAAGTGAAAATAGACTTACTAAGTTCCCACAACTCTGTTAGTAATTGCCTCTGTTTCGTTCTGTTTGAAGATCCGCGCCAATCCAAAGTCTGCAATCTTGGGATGCAAATTTTCATCCAATAATACGTTACTGGCTTTTAAGTCTCTGTGTATAACTCTCATTCTTGAATATTTGTGAAGATATAGCAATCCTTGAGCAACACCTTCCACGATATTAAACCTTATCTGCCAATCTAGTCGCTCCTTTCTATCTGGAACTGTCAAAAGTAGGTAACAGATTGCACAAAACGTCTTCATCTGAGTATGTAAACTACTGTACACGGCTAACAAGAAAGGAAGATAGTGTTACTAACCGAAGAGGAAAAAATCCAAGCTCTTGTTGGGCATAAACTCATAGATTAACATTTTCTCTTCTTGATGAATGCTGCATCCCAAAACACGAACAAGATTGGTATGCTGGAGTTTGGAGATAAGAATAAGTTCATTTTTGAACTCTACAACGCCTTGTCCTGACGTCCTGGAGAGTCTCTTGATTGCTATTTCTCGCCCATCAAGGAATCTACCCTGTTTTCATAATATTGGATCATTGCATATAAATACAGAATGAAATTATTTTGTAGCTGACAATGTGTACCTTGTATACTGGTCCAAATCCTCCCTCTCCAAGCTTGTTTTTGCTTGAGAAGTTATTTGTGGCTACCATAATAGAATCAAAACTGAATATCTTCAAATCATGAGGTTCTCGTCTATTCTTTCCAATCTTATTCGCATCATTAAAGCTATCTGTAGTAGTCAACTGTTTTAAAAATTCTTCTCTTCTTCTCCTCTCCTCGCCTGTATACAAAGAATTGTTATGGCTTCAGAGAGGCAATGCTCATATAAGATATGCAGGATATGTAATATCTTGGTTTTTGCATATCTTGGTTTTGAAGGATCTACCTTCTAGTATGCGCCTTCTTCTCACTAGATAGCCCAAAAAGCCTGATAGTAGCAAGACTACACCAATCACTAAACCAATGACTATCCATATCCAGGCTTTTCCTTTTCCTGCAATGTAATGGAAGATAGAGTTAAAAGCGTCAGCAGAACTGGTATTATTAGATGCTCTCTACGAAAATGGTGCAGATTGACTATTTATGTTGTCAATTGGACCTTAAAGTTACTGGAAATGGGATTATGTTATATTACACATATACATAAACTCACCTTTTGATTCTGTTTTCACGATAAGTAAAAATGCGAAGTAATATTGCGTACGATAATCCCAAAGCTTGAAAAAGCAATCAAACACATAAACTCACCAGAACCACCTGTATCTTGAGGTGGATCATCTTGAGGTGGTGGATCATTGTAGAACTTTTCATTTGAATACCTCAAATAACAACCAGCATTGAATCCCCTCCCTTCCCTCCTTGGCAAACACCCTTTCACCTCTTTACTTGCTTTTCTCAAACACTCTTCACACCCTGATCTGTTTAAACTCTTCCAACACTGAGCCAAGCCATATATCTCAAGACTCGATCCTTCAACTGCATACCCTCCACTCGACACTGCTTTTCTTGTCACGTTATCGATTAACCCTTCAGCATCATTCTTGAAACTTCTACCTCCACCAGCAATCACGCCACCACTACAAACAGCTCTATCGCTTGATTGATCAACGCTTTCTTTGGAAAAGTCATAGGTGTCATAACGCAAGAAACATCCATCAAGATGAAAGCGAGCTGCGTCCTTAGGTAGGCAACGAGGGATGCTAGTTCGAGCCGCGGCGTAACAGAGGAGACAATCAGTCTGCGAGAGGTCTCCATAACATTGAGCCAGGACGTATACTGATATGGAAGTCATGTGCACTGAAGAAAAGCCCCATTTGTTATCAGTAACACGCTGTGAAATACTTTCCATTGCTTGAACAAATACTGGGGCGTAACTGTTGAATGATGGTGAAGTGTTTTGGCCACAGGTGAATTCAACTTCTGATATTCGAGGATTGGATAATGAGACAGGTAAAAGCCTGATCATCAACAAGATCATCCATGGGAGGTACCAAAGCTTTGTGATATGCGTGAAATTCATGAAACCTTTTTGCTTTCGATTTCTTTCTTTTCTTTTCTTCCCTGAGGAAACTACTCTCTATCGCAGAGGAGAAGCGAAAGGCCAAGAGACATTGTGTGAATGAATGGAGAAGCTCTTCCGCAGTTAGGTCAGACAAGAAATTATTTGTTTGTAGTCAAATATTTCAGACGTTCTCATGTCTACTGTGCAGCTAATCGAAGTACAGACTTGTTAGCACACTTAGACTACGTCAACAACTTGTTCCTTTACTGTAGGACAACTTCTGGTTGCACTTCAACTTTTAATGGAGGAGGATATAAGGGGCGATACATTTTTTAAAGTAATTTAGTTGTGATTGACTTAGCCTCATTTTTTATAAATATAAATATATATATATATATATATATATATATATATATATATATATTCTTGTAATTAAATGAAAAAAATTCTCCAAAATATATATATATATATATATATAATCTTGTAATTAAATGAAAAAAATTCTCCAAAACATTATAGTCCTAATATCCGATTGAATGAAAAGTAAATTTCACGGCACCTAAGATTTACATTTACGTTCAGTCGGACCATGATCCGGTTATAATGTATAGAAGTTTCCTATAGTAATGATTACTATAAAAAATCTTCCACTGTGTATAATTTTCCATGTATAGATTTGGTTATACTAATGATGGCATAGTAATCCATGAGGATTGAAGGATTTGTCATGAGTTTAGGATTTCATACAGAATTTTTTTATTATGTTAAATTCAGTTGATTGACCATCATTTACTAATTTGAATTGAATTGATTGAAACTTAATAAATTTCAATATTGCTGGCTATTGCCTTGCCTTTTGTCCCCTTTTTGTAAATATTTGCACGAACAACGATAAATTTCAAAATAAATTTAATCTTTTTTTTAAAAAAAATTTGACACGTAACGTAACTTCTTACTCCAAATTATATTTTATACCGTAAGATTTTTTTTTTTATTACAGAAACTTGTCTAATTCGTTAGGAAAATTATGTCCAAGCAACTCGTTAGTCGTTACAGGGTAAACATTGACGAGGTCTCCCACCACGTGCTAGAGTCGTTGAAATTCGTCATGTAGCATTGGGTTCGTACTAGGATCTTCTTTTTATTTATTTATTTATTTATTTTAATTAAATGATTTCCTTCGCAAAGATGACTAGGTGAACGCTCTCACCTAATAATTTTTTCTCAATATATGTACAAAATGACTTTTCTTAAATAATTATATGTTATCCTATACGGATGGAAGACATGTCAATGAGTAATTTATAAGTAAATATTATGACCTTAAGTATACTTCGAATTAATAACTTTAGACCAATAGATTTGATACCCAAATAGTTATTCGAATATTTTTTATACCAAGAGACTAACCTTGCTTGTGGCCTAGGATTTGGGCTAATGCATAACGGAATGGTATCTAAGCCCCTCATCAATCAAATGTAGGAGTTAAGTATTTTGCGAGAGGAAGTACTATATCGTGGTGAGAGTTATATCGTGAACCCATACAAGCCACCTCGAGAATCCTGTATTGTTTGACAAATTGTATGTGCCCCTAATGAGTCCTTAAGGTGAGATAATTGTGATGTTGCACATTGGTAGGATACATGCTAAATGAAGTCCTACTTCTTGTCATTTTTTTTCCTTCTTTTTATGAGCCTAACGAAAGCCTATGCTATAGTAAGAAAGAAAATACTGGTTTATAATTAGGTGATGTAAATTGAAATATATCTTAAGTTAATTATTTTAAACAAATGAAATTTAAGGTCAAGTAACGCGTCTATAATACTAAACTTATGATATGACAGATTAAGATTGCGACCTCCACAATAACTATTTTGGATTCCTTGCATAAGTAATTTCTAACTATACCAGTCACAATAACTATAATTTGTGACTGGTATAGTGAAAAATCCTAAGGTGAAATTTCCTACCATCAGAAATAAGATTCCAGGTGGAATTCAGCTCATCACCAGGCCTGAGTATGCTTCTTGCATCAACAGACAGCTTCTGGATGCATAATGATGCTAAGAAGAGTAAGAAAATTGCATCAACAAAAGCTTTCATGTTGGCAGCGTTAAAGAGTGTAGCATGAAACTAGAATAGATCTTCTTAATATGTGTATTATTGTCTACTTGATTGGATTTTTCCTTTTTCTGTTGTCAGCAATTAGAGATGTTCAAAGACGAAGGAATAGTAGAAGTTAAAATAGGCCACGGTGTTGACTGGTGATGTAAAGACTGAAAACGGCCGGTCGGCTTGTGAGTAAATACACAGAGAATTATAGAGTTTTATTCTAAAATCAATTAATTTGTAATAATAAATGAAGTAACTCAAGATCTTGTGAAACGAATGTATGTCCAACAACCCCCTCACGTGTAAGGTGGCGAGAACTAAGAATCGAGAGCTAACATAGGGGAACACGAGTCAACAAGACTAAAACCCTCTTGTGTGAGGTGGCGAAAACTGAGAACCGAGAACTGAAATGGGGTTGCACGAGTCAACAAGACTGAAATCGTCACATGTGAGGTGGCGAGAATTGAGAACCGAGAGCTGAGGTGCACGAGTCAGCAGCAAGAGTGAAACAGACAAATAGACAAATAGGTCGCAAGTGGTGGTTGGATATAACTGGATTAAGGGTTTAGCTCTGATACCATGTTAAAAATCATGAGATTGTGTGGTCTTGTTGTTTAATTTTTCTATATAATAGGAATGTATATTCCAACACAAAATGTGATTCATATTTTCTATAAACATAATAGTAATACGTATTATTTTTAGTCAGACTTATATATTTTTTGTGGTCCTAACTGTTTGTTGTTTAAAAGCATGGCCAATTAGATGTGTAACGCGGTATGAACATATGATTGCCCATTTCATGGGATTAGACTTGTTCAAAGACAAATGATATAAAGAGGAATATAAGGTTTAGAATTTTCAAACAGAATGATTGTATAAGTCAAACTCTAAATTATAAATTTCCTTTAGATTGTATAAGTCAGAGTTCAAACTATGCAATGTATATAGTCCTTGACTAGTTTGATCCTGGTGGAATGTGTTTATGCCCCAAGATCTATCAAAGCGAATTTAAAATTAGGGTAAATGATTGATATGGTTCATTATTTTTGAGTTTTGTGATATTTTCTTCTCTTATCTACGAAATGTGATAAATTAGTCATTTATCTTTAAATTTGTGATGCTGTTAGTCATTTTAACAAATTTCGTTAATTTTTTTAATGCGGATTGCATGCGCTCGACACGTGACCAATTTAAATAAGATTTTGTAAATAAGGAACGAAAATATCACAGAGCCCAAATATAAAGGACCATTTCGGTCAATTACTCTTAAAATTATAATCATTGCACTTCTGAAGAAAAAAAAATTTTTTGAATCCTCTCCAATTATTTTCTAATTGAAAGATACTCTAATTACTTTGACAGAGTGACGTATCACTTCTAAGTGAATATATGGTCAGCCTCACTACTCACTTATTACACACAGACAGGAACCAAAAGAGAAACACAACTAACAAAGAATCTCACAAAGGTTCAAAAGGCTACAGATTTCTTTATTAATACTATTGTTTCTATATCGTTTTCCAGAGATCATTTTACCCGCACATCATCTTCAATTCTTTTAACAACCTGTTCCACATTGCCCAACTCATTCTTGAAGATGCGACAGTTTCGTTCTTTCCAAAAATGCTAGACACTTGCATTGAAAAGAAGCTTGAAAATATTTGCTTGAAGAGCATCCCTTTCTACCAGTTGACTACAGCTTCGAAGAACCTGGTGCCATTGAACTCCCATCAATCTGACCTTGGCCAATCTAATGCAGTATCTCCAAACTCGTCGACTGAATGAACATTCTAAAAAAGATGTGTTTCTTTGTCTCCAAGACCATATCGCAAAGATGATGAACACTCAGACCAACTTAAAGATGATGAACGGTTCCTCTAAGTTTGTAGTGCTTTAAACTTCAATAAAACAATATCACAAGAACCCTACACCAAAAGATGATCAACTAAATCCTTAAACATGAGATAGTACTAGTGATTCTATAATATTTAATTTATCTTATATTAATATATTTAAAGTTATAATTAATAAATACATGTTTGTGTTATGGATAATAATCATTATGTAAAAAGTTGCCAATGAAATGATTTAACACGAGATTCGGGAGTAGTATAATGGTGAGTTAATCTTTATGATAGTTCAGAGATAAGGGTTCGAATCTCATAGTTAAGTGAGTTAATCATTAGTAAATCCCCAATAATCATTTCTACTTGTGTGTTGGGAGGTGTTGGCAGTGGCGGAGCTAAGTGAAAAAGGGAATGTGCACTCAACTTGAAAAAAAGAATATATATATATTTTTTTTTTGCTTTTTAAAAAATTATTATATTGAACATTTTCGTTATATGAGTGCACACCCTAACATCTCTCACTATACAAGTATATACCTTGAATTTGGGTGTTTCGTTCCGCCACTGGATGTTGGGCCCTTCTCGAATACGAAAGGTCTTGGGAATTGTTTTAGGGCAAATTGGACAAATAGTTCCCATTGTTTACAAATTTTGGACAAATTGTCCCTATTGTTTTAAAAGTTACACAATTAGTCCCTATTGTGTGTAAAAGTCCAACCAATAGTCTTCATTGTTTCAAAAGTCACTCAATTAGTCTTTATTGTAGTCCCCCAATGTTTGCAAATGTATTTGCAAACATTAGAGACTAATTGAGAGACTTTTACAAATAATGAGGACTAATTGAATGACTTTTGCAAACAATAGGGACTAACTAAATGATTTGTGAAATAATGGATACTATTAGTGAAATTTTATAAATAATGAGAACTAACTGCGCGACTTTTAAAATAATAAAGACTATTTATAAAAAAATTATAAATAATAGGGACTATTTGTGAGATTTGTCCATTGTTTTACGATCATGACCAACAAGGATATGCTATAATATCGTTTTCTTTATGCCACTTCTCATACAAATCATCGATAAATTCCATGCAAGAATTGGAATAAAAGATAACAATACAAAGACTATAATAAGAGAATGATGCTAATATACTCCATATTTCACCCTAAAGTGAACACGTCGAGGTCTAATGAACTCTTGGAAGCTTCACACAACCAGCTGTGCATGCACTCAACAAATGACATTTCTATATATACCTTCTCTTCGTCGCCTATGTTTGCACTTCATTCTCCACAACCACAACCACTTTTTGCTATTGTCTTTGAAATCACCAGTAAATTAGGCAAAAAAAATGTCTCCTCAGGTTCCAGATGGCACTCCATCAAAGAAGGAGACATCAGAAGATGAGGAAATATTTGAAGCTATGCAAGATGTTAACAATGTGGTAGTGAAGGTTGACAAGAGGGTCAGGGAGGTTTACAAAGCATATGTTAATGGGGGTGAAGAGAAGCCAACCAAGAAAGAAATATGGGGTTGGTGTTTCTATGGGTTGTGCTCATACTTTATTCACACTGTCTTGATTCCTATCATTTTTCCTCTCATTGTTAGCCAAACTGTGGATACTCCACCTGCACCTAAGCAAGGTTGGTTGAAGAGCTTCAAGAATTTGGAGTGCACAGAGAAGGAAATGAAATTGTAAGTTCTTGCATCAATTAGTGCTTTGAAAATTGATTTGGATCCCCAAATAACGTAATGATGTTATTAGGAAAATAATAGCGGTGAAATAATGATACAATTTTTTAATTTTTACATTTAGTGGTTTAGATTATTTTATCATAATTTACCATTATTTCATTACCATTATAATATCTCTAATAACATAATAATGTTATTAGGAGCCGGGATCCACCCCTTGAAAATTGTCTTTAGGCCCTGAATATTTATCATTTAGCTAGTATTATGGAAAAGAGCTTAATTGGCAACCTTGCACACTGTTGGGACGAGGACTAATTAACTAGCAAAAATAAAAGCAGCCAGAATACACAATATTTTTAATGCGGTCTATCCCTCTTACATACGTCTACAATCTCACTTTTGGAATAATTCACTATTATAAAAGAATAATTGTCACAATTTATACGTAAACGAGTCTAAACCTTACCACATATTTACAACCTTTTGAACGAGCAAAAAAATTGTAAAAAACCCTCTTAGGCTCACACGCAACCCTTTGGTTGTGACAACTTGCCACAAGCTAAAAAATACTATAATAAGAAACATGCTAAGGATTAGTATTCATATCTCCATTGTACCTCTTTTTTTTTCCCTTTTATATAAATTTTTGGTTTGAATTAATTAGATAATTGGAAGATTTAATTTACTTGTTAATTACTTTAATACTTATACTTCCTAACTATGGTAACGAGGCTAGTGTAGAAGATATACTTCCTAACTATGGTAACGAGGCTAGTGTAGAAGATTAATTTAGTTTGTAAATTATATTTAAAGACACGTAGTATCAATCGAGATGTGTATTGCATGAAATTATAGAAAGATAATATTCTAGAAGAGTCAAATATAAAAATAGATCTAGTGGTATATATAACAACGCTCTCCGTTTGTTTGCTGTAAAATAACTTGCTTGTAGAAATTATTTTTAGTGGAAAAAGTTTTCTTGAAAAATAAAATATTTTCCTCCATTTGTTTGCTGTAAAATAATTTACTTGTGAAAAATGTTTTCAAATGAAAATATTTTCTTGGAAAATGTTTTTAGAGGAAAATATTTTCCTGAGTTCCGTTTGTTTGCTATAAAATAACTTGTTATGGGAAAATATTTTTTTGACAAATAGAATACTGGAAAATATTTTTGGTGTTTACAATGAAAAATATTTTCCGACATGAGATTTATCAAAAAAAAAATATACACATAAATATATATCTATCGTGAGGGTGGAGGAGGTGAGTGGGTAGGGAGGGGGGGTGGGTGGGGGTAGGGGTACGGGTGGTTAAGTTTCGAAAAATGTTTTCCTCTCCCAAAGAATGTAAAAATATTTTTCCAAACTTTGTACTAATCGTAATATTTGACCCAAAAATATTTTCCAGATGACCAATTTTCCGGTGTTACCAAACACCGCAAAATCTCCAAAAAGTAGTCCATCATTTTTTACTGTAAAATATTTTTCAGTTGACCAATTTTCTGATATTACCAAACATCGAAAAATTTCTAAAAAGTAACCCACCATTTTTTACTGAAAAATGTTTTTCAGTTGACCAATTTTCCGGTGTTACTAAACACCGTAAAATTGAGAAAATATTTTCCGGAAGAATATTTTATGGCAAACAAACGGAACCTAAGAGCTACTTTTTTTCCAGCATCATTTGATTCTACAATGCTTTATTTTTCTAATCAATTTTAACAAATATTAAGAACTTGCTGCTGATCATCATAGAGTTCAAGGGAGCTTATTTCAGTTACTCTATTTCTGATAGAAATTTTCAATTGGCAATCTCTTGACTTGGAATGCAATTTCTCTTTGTTACAAGTGTAGAATCAAAAAATGAAACAAAATCAAAGGCAGAAAGTTAGCCAATATTGCATGATTAATTTCAGGTACCAAAGCCTTATATATCAATCAATAGAAAGCGCCAATTTCTCACCATTGGAGTGGACATCAATCTCTTGGGCAACAGGGCTAATTCTTGTGGCACCAATACTAGGTTTCATTTCAATCCACCTAGACTATGGCCAGAGCCAACAAGTCATCGCCGGGGTAGCAACAGCAGTTGGAGCTCTCTTTTGTCTTCCTGCAGGATTTTTCAACACCAGTCGGATCTTTCCTCCATATATTGCTGCAATAGTCGCAGCCAACACGATTAGCACCGCGTTCCACACACGCCACCTCGGCCTTATGGTCCGTGGATTTACGGGTTCCACCATCAAGAAAAGCCAATTCCCCAATAGAAGATCTGTGGCTGGTTGGCTTTCACTCTATAGCACAGCTGCAGGCTGTTTAGGCTCTGCTCTGATCTCTGCTTTTACATATCACATGCTCAGAAAATCTGACAATTTCACTAGCTTATGGATTGTCTCAATCTTTAGTGGCCTTCTATGGTTTGCTGGTATGGTTCATGCCTTCACTACAAACAGGCCTGGAACAGATGCAGCTTCATCATCAGATTCCATTGCGAAAACTCATGTCGTGTCCATTTTCAAGTACCCTCACGCAGCTGGAAGCCTGGCAGGGGTTTTCCTTTCATCATTCACAACAATGTGCATATTTACAGGAGGGGTGCTTTATGCAATTGGAGATCTTTGCCTCAAACCAGTCAATATACTATATCTTTGGCTAACATACTTCATCTTCCCTCTACTATCTCTTCCATTGGCACATCCATTAGAGCAATTGATAAAAGTAGATGCAGTGAAAATGCAGCTTCTGGGATTTCTCTTGACAACACTTACTTCAGGATTCGGCTTCTATTATCGAAACGCGAATTGGAATAAACACCACCTGCTGGTTTTTGCAGCAATCCAGAGCACTGGAGCCGGTCTCTTGCACGCATTTTCCAGGGTTCTGCTCCTGGATTGCTCACCAGCCGGTAAAGAAGGCGCCTTTTGTGAGCTATCAAAGACTTTTAATGAGGTAAAGTCACATTTGGTAGCTTTACATTTTTGGTGAGTCAAAAGAAGACAAAAAGTAATGGAAAAAGGAAGATTTGTGCATCAAAGTTTGGTGTAAAATTAGGCACATGAAAATCCTTTTCACACTACTATTTTGCTTTGATTTTGGGTATGGAATGAGCCTATAAATAGAGGCTCATTCCTTACCATTTTGCATCACCAAGCAAAGCAAATTAGAGAGAAAACATAAGCTTTCTCTTGAGTAGTTTTCTTCCTCTTTTGTTGTTCTATATTTATGAGTGAGAGTTAGTTTCTCCTATTATTTGAGAGAGTGATATTGTTCTCTCCTTATATTAGAGAGAAGGTTATTGTAAAATACTCCACATCATAGTGAAATCCTCCATTACTTGCCCGTGGTTTTTCCCTCGATTTGTTTGAGGGTTTTCCACGTAAATCTTGTGTCTCTACTTTCTCTGTTCTCATTCATATTTTAGCTGCGTGATACTGCTTATCCCCGACCATTCCGCTGCGCCGATACCCAACACCTTTTC
Source organism: Ehretia macrophylla (assembly GCA_037974665.1). Lineage (NCBI taxonomy): Eukaryota > Viridiplantae > Streptophyta > Magnoliopsida > Boraginales > Ehretiaceae > Ehretia > Ehretia macrophylla. The sequence goes on from CM075773.1 coordinate 52,437,841, forward strand.
GGTTTGGTTCTCCTGGATTAGAGCTTTAGGCACCTGCGCTGGTTTTGCAATTGCATCATCTTTCCCTGGAAACACCACAAAGGCTTTTGGTGTTGCATTTTGTGCTGCAATAGCTGGTATAGTTGTATTGATCTTTGGAAATATTAGTAACCTTAAAGGAGCCAAGGCTGCTGGGAATGTGAGAGAGCATAGTGAGAACTGCTCACCTGTTCATGGCTTGGACAGCAATGGTGATGAAAATGAGAAGGGAACAGTGATTTTAAAAGAACTATCTGAAAGAAAGATTGAAGTGTAGAGTTTGAATTCTTTTCTTGATGATGCAACAATTTGTTAATTTAAATGGGATTCTTTTGTACTCCAATAATCAAGTAAAATACCACATTTAGTTTCTATTGTCTCAAAAAAATTTCAATTTCGTTCCTATTTTTTAATTTTGTCCCAATTATTTCAAAAAAGAAGGTATGAAAGGTTGATGAGACAGGGTAGGGTGGGGGCAAGAGAGGTAACTGGAGGGGGTGTGAGGTCTTTTTTCTTTTTTTTCCTCTAGTAATTTAAGGTATTTTTTGTGAAAAAATTTAATGGAAAGGACTAATTTGGCTATTTACTCTTGGCTAACTCTTAAATCAAGACAAAGAGTAAGTATATGCTTAACACATCTCATTGGAGGTAAGAGAACATTGTGAACTAATTTGAATGATTTTAAATAATAAGGTCCAAATTAAAAAAATGTGTCAATATTGAATAACATTAACGCAATTTATTCTACTTATTAAGCAATTGAACACTTAGTAGTGTTTTGATAATTGGTGACAAAGAGCACCTTCGGGGGAAAACTAAATTACCCTCATCTTGCCTCAACTTCAGTGATGGAGAAATCTTGTACTGAATTTCCCTTTGTTTTATCTTCAGACGAGGTTGATTCATGTATGTTTCGTCCAGTGAAATATGCTGGCTGCTTTGGAGAAGGCAAAGTCATTGTTTCACTACTAAGCATTGAAATAACATCTTCCATCTTTGGCCTATCCATCGCGTTTTCTTGGACGCACAGAAGACCAACATGAATGGCGCGTAACATCTGGTTCGTGTCACATGAATCACCGAGTAACGGATCCTTCAATTCTAACGCATTTCCTTGTTTCCATTGTTGAGTAGACCAACCCATGTGGGTTGGTATAATTGTGTTTTTGCTTTTACTTTTTGACCAAAAGAAAACAAAACAAAAAAGAAGAAAAACAATTAAAAAAAAATGGAATGGACAGACCAGAAAAAGCTGGTCTGTCACTTGTTTTCATCAAGAGAGAGGGAGTGAACGAGAGAAAAAAAGAAAGAAACAGAGAGAGAGAAAGAAGAAGAAGAGCAGAAATTTCAGTCTGCGCCATCTTCATCAAGTTGACGATCGGAAGGTCATTTGTGGTCCGATTGAGCTGAAATTTTACGTGCATGTTCACAACTCGTGGAACTTCTATCTGAACGGTGGAGATCAGATTTGGAGCTCTCTACAGCCCGTTTTTCTGACGTGAACAGTGACGACGTTTTTGGTGATTTCTCTCCTACTTCTTGGTTTAATCTCTTTTGTTGATGCAATGTTTGCAAGAATATGTTATTCTTAGTGAATGTATTGTATATGCCTCTAGTTGTAGCTAGAGAAGACTCTCTTGTACCCATTATTTGTTGATAGTGGAAGTTTTTGGGTGGACTACGGTCCCGTGGTTTTTACTCTCCACGTTGGGGAGGTTTTTCACGTTAAAAATCTTGGTGTTGCTCTATTTGCTTGAATTTTTCAGATTGGGCAGATTTGTGCATATTGTTGTTGGCTCTATTTGTTGCTTCCTAACAGGTTTATACAAGGTGGGAGGGTGTTATTTCCGCTGTGCATTTGTTGTTTGTGTTTTGATATCGGGTTTCCTCCCAACATCCATAACTCCCATGCCTGTATCAGTAATGTTATCACTTTCAGTTATCAAGTTATGTATGAAACATGTTCAAGTCATTGATAAGACAAACTCACATATCCTATAAGGTTCAGGGGATGGTCAGGGTTGTAGAAACTATTATTCCTTCTACCGCTCACAATTTCAAGCACTAAGACACCGAAACTGAAAACATCAGACTTAATCGAGAAAGCTACTTCCATGGCATACTCTGGAGACATGTAACCACTGTTGGAGATCGTCAGATAGAAATTCATCAAGTTGAACAGCTCTAAAAGTTAAATCAAATTTGGGAAGTGAAAATAGACTTACTAAGTTCCCACAACTCTGTTAGTAATTGCCTCTGTTTCGTTCTGTTTGAAGATCCTCGCCATTCCAAAGTCTGCAATCTTGGGATGCATATTTTCATCCAATAATACGTTACTGGCTTTTAAGTCTCTGTGTATAACTCTCATTCTTGAATATTTGTGAAGATATAGCAATCCTTGAGCAACACCTTCCATGATATTAAACCTTTGTCTGCCAATTGAGTCGCTCCTTTCTATCTGGAGCTGTCAAAAGCAGGTAACAGATTACACAATGGTCTTCATTTTAATACGAACAGATAACAAGATAACGCTATAATGTTACTAACTGAAGAGGAAAAAATCCAAGCTCTTGTTCGGCATAAACTCATAGATTAACATTTTCTCTTTTTGATGAATGCAACATCCCAAAACACGAACAAGATTGGTATGCTGGAGTTTGGAGATAAGAATAAGTTCATTTTTGAACTCTACAGCGCCTTGTCCTGATGTCCTCGAGAGCCTTTTAACTGCTATTTCTCGCCCATCAAGTAATCTACCCTGTTTCCATTATATCGGATCATTGCATATAGATACAGAACGAAATTATTTTGTAGCTGACGATGTGTACCTTGTATACTGGTCCAAATCCTCCCTCTCCAAGCTTGTTTTCGCTTGAGAAGTTATTTGTGGCTACCATAATAGAGCCAAAACTGAATATCTTCAAATCGTGAGGTTCTCTTCTGTTCTTTTCAATCTTATTCGCGTCATTAAAGCTATCCGTAGTAGTTAACAGAGTTAAAAATTCTTCTCTTCTTCTCCTCTCCTCGCCTGTATACAAGCGTCATTATGGCTTCAGAGAGGCAATGCGTGATATAAGATATGCAGGAGATTTAAAAAATTGGTTTTGAAGGATCAACCTTCTAGTATACGCCTTTTTCGCACTTGATAGCCCAATAAGCTTCCTAGTAGCAAGACTACAACGATCACCGAAGCAATGACTATCTATATCCACGATTTTCCTGCAATGTAACGGAAAAAAGAACTAAAAAACGTTGCAGATGCATCTTCAAAACGTATTTAGTCATAGCTGAGTATCTTCCATCATAAGACGTATGCTTCTTTGTGTTGCTAAATTCTCTATTTATGTTGTCAATTGGACCTTAAAGTTACTGGAAATGGGATCATGAGATAAACAGACAGAGTAGTGTTCCAGAAGCCACATCTTTTGAATAATTCCTGGGTTCTACTAGCATATCTGTACTGTTTTCTTGATCACCTAATGAGCTGCTATGTTGTCAAACAACGTGTTAATTAGTATAACGCGATTCAGTATAAATTGTTGCTTTTCTTCAGCTGTAATGCGGTAGAATCTAAAACTACTAGAATCTGGCATATTGCTGACATCCAGTATCTGATTTAGCACTCAGTTAAGCTTCTCTGATACTAGTCTTGATCGTCCTAAGGTAGCACAATGCATATATATAAATTTCCTTAACTGACTAGCTCCTGCAGAAGCATATACCACGCTATGAAGCAGGGCATTACAGAGAGAGATGATCATTTCAGGATTCATATTAGTCTGTTGACACATCTACTAAGAGTAAAATTTGCAAGTCAAACATATATTATATCACGATTAAACCCCCTATCTTTTCTTTCGAATTGAATTAATGTTCCTTCTCTTACCTTGACGCGAAAACAAGCAGGAAGATGCTCAACTAGCCGATCAAATAATCTTTCAATTTTTGTGATGTATTACATATAAATTTAAACTCACCTTTTGATGATTTTTCTGATACCAAGACATACTTTTGCACCGAATTTCCTGTTTCATCTAGAAAAAAATCCCCATTTCCAGACCAAATTATACAACCTGTTCCATTGCTATTAACAACAAAGCTGTTACAACTGCAATCATTCCAGCATCTTTCCATACAATCAGCAAGACTTAGGTTTGAATTGTCATCGTAGGTAATTGAAATGCCTGGACCTCGAAAATCTCCTCTTTTGATTGTGAATGCGTCACTACTACTCCGGCAAGTTGGCAAGGGTGAAGCAACGCAACCATTATCACTCTCATAACCGTAACAGAAGTCATTCTCATAAGGGTTGACTACCATATTGTCTCCTTGCCTAATTTGCCCGTCCCAAGACAATACCAACAATGGTGCAGTAGTTTCTCCAAAGATATCAAAAGTGAAGTACATTGCATCAGTGTCAGATATGAAACTGAGGTTGTACTTGTAGAGATTGAAAGGCTCTGTCAAGAAAGATGTAAATTGAAAATTTTGATTATTCCAAGATCCACTAGTCCAGTAAAGCTCTCCTCGTAGACGAATAACCAGTTGACCTGATCCCTGGATAGATTCCAAGCCCAAGGTAAAAGCCCCTGAGGCCGGAATATTGTAGCTTAACCAAGAGACCAGTGTCCTATTTTCCCCGGTTGTTCGGTTAAAACCGAGTCTCATTCCAGGCAAAAGGGTGTTGGTAGGATGATCAAAGCTTTGCCATAGAGTCCTGTTGTCAACTGCATCCACCAAGACAAAGTTGCCTGAATCTTCTAGTATAGCAGATGTGTTACTTGTCCCAGTATGATTTGAAATGTTGAAGACAGTGTTTCCTCCATTGATGATCTTCAATGTTCCAGAGCTATCTATGGTGAGCACTTCTGAAATATTGTTAATCAAAGGTGTGTTTGGATTGCCAACCCATACTCTTCTCTCTGAATCAATATCACCTGTATACCATATTCCTATGTAAGTATAATTTACTGCTATGGTGAAAAATCCTAAGGTGAAATTCCCACCATCAGAAACAAGATTCCAAGTCGAATTCAGCTCATCACCAGGCCTGAGTATGCTTGTTGCATCTACCGAAAGAAAATATAATCTCCGGCTGCACAATATTGCTAAGAAGAGTGAGAAGATTGTACCACCAAGAGCTTTCATGTTGGCAGCGTTAAGGAGTAGCAAGAAACTTAGAACAAGATCTTTTAATATGTGATTATTGTCTACTTGATTGGATATTTTTCTCCTTTTTCTTGTGGTCTGAAATTAGACATGTTCAAAGACAAAGGAAAAGTAGAAATTAAAACACGCCACCGCGTTGACTGGTGATGTAGAGATTGAAAACGGCCCGTTGGCTTGTTATTGTTTGACTTAAAAAACTTTCAGCATTTGAATTACTATTTAAAAATATGGAATGATAATTTTGAGAATAATGTTAAGTTTTTAGAAATATAAAAAGATTTTTTGAATAAAAAAAGAAGTAAGAAATTAAAACAGTTTCCTTAATGATGTAAACTTTCCAAAACCCTTTTTCAAAAACATCTGATTTAGAACTTTTTTTATTTTTTTATTTGATGTATACTTAAAAGGTCTTTAAAAAATAAGACAAATAAATTAATTTTAACTTCTAAATTCACAAGAAGTGTTTTTGAGTGTTTAAAAATTAGGCCAAACAGACTCTAACAACAACTAGTCGTTCAACTTTTAATAACATAATAAGGACACGTGTTACGCATGCTTTTTGTGAACACTACATGTTTTTAATCCATGTAGCTGAATGTCAAATAACCCATAAACCAATATTCTCCAGCGCAAAGCTACTGAAGAAATACTGTGACATATCATATTTAATTTATCCTATATTAATATATTTAAAGTTATAATTAATAAATACATTTTTGTGTTATATATGGATAATAATCATTATGTAAAATGTTGCCAATGAAATGATTTAATAGATTCAGAAGTAGTATAATGGTAAGTTACTTTTTCTGATAGTTGAGAAATTACGGTTCAAATCTCATAAGTGTGGACTATAAAAAGATAAGTAAAATAAAATGTTTTAAAAATTGATGAGGTTGATGAGGTCATTCAGGATTTACTAATAAATTTATGGAGCAATTTGGCTTTAACGCATTTCTACTTGTGTGTTGGGAGGTGTTGGCAGTTGCGGAGCTAAGTGGAAAAGGGTATGTGCACTCAACTTAAAATATATATATATATATATATATATATATATATTTATATATTTTTTTAAATTATTATATTAGACATTTTTTATATATGAGTGCACATCATAACCTCTCTTATTATACAAGTGTGTGACTTAAATTTGGGTGCTTTGTTCCGCCACTGATGTTGGGCCTTCTCGAATACGAAAGGTCGTGCGAATCTTTTTACGATCAAGGATATGCTATAACGTCGGTTTCTTTATGCCACCTCTCAAACAAATCATCGATAAATTCCATGCAAGAATTGGAATAAAAGATAACAATACAAAGACTATAATAAGAGAATGATGCTAATATACTCCATATTTAACCCTAAAGTGAACACGTCGAGGTCTAATGAACCTTGGAAGCTTCACACAACCAGCTATGCATGCACTCAACAAATGACATTTCTATATATACCTTCTTAGTCGCCTATGTTTACACTTCATTCTCCACAACCACAACCACTTTCTGCTATTGTCTTTTGAAATCATCAGTAAATTAGGCAAAAAAAATGTCTCCTCAGGTTCCAGATAGCACTCCATCAAAGAAGGAGACATCAGAAGATCATGAAGAAATTGAAGCTATGCAAGATGTGAATAGTGAAGGTTGAGAGGGTTAGGGAGGTTTACAAAGCATATGTTAATGGAGGTGAAGAGAAGCCAACCAAGAAAGAAATATGGGGTTGGTGTTTCTATGGGTTGTGCTCATACTTTATTCACACTGTCTTGATTCCTATTATATTTCCTCTCATTGTTAGCCAAACTGTGGATACACCACCTGCACCTAAGCAAGGTTGGTTGAAGAGCTTCAAGAATTTGGAGTGCACAGAGAAGGAAATGAAATTGTAAGTTCTTGCATCAATTAGTACTGCTTTGAAAATTGATTTTGGATCCCCAAATAACGTAATGACGTTATTAGGAAACTAATAGCTAGCGATAAAATAATGACACAATTTTTTAATTTTTACAGTTAGTGGTTTATATTATTTCATCATAATGTACCATTATTTTACTATCATTATAATATATCTAATAACATAACAACGTTATTAGGGGATCCACCCCCTTTAAAATTGTCTTTAGGCCCTGAATATTTATCATTTAGCTAGTATTATGGGAAAGAGTTTAATTGGCATCCTTGCATACTGTTGGGACGAGGACTAACTAGCAAAAATAGAAGCAGCCGGAATACTCAATATTTTTAATGCGATCTGTCTCATACGTCTATAATCCCACCTTAATTTAGAATAATTTATAACGAGTCTAAACCTTACCCACATGTTTACAACCTTTTGGACGAGCAAAAAAATTGTAAAAAATCCTCTTAGGCTCACACGCAACCCTTTGGTTGTGACAACTTGCCACAAGCTAAAAAAATACTATAATAAGAAACATGCTAAGGATTAGTATTCATATCTCCATTGTACCTCTATTTTTTTTTTCCTTTTATATAAATTTTTGGTTTGATTTAATTAGATAATTGGAAGATTTAATTTACTTATTACTTTAATATTTATACTTCCTAACTATGGTAACAAGGCTAGTGCAGAAGATTAGTTTAGTTTGTAAATTATATTTAGCGTGGCATCTTACCTTCGTTCTTTTCTTAGAAAAATAATATTCTAGAAAAGTCAAATATAAAAATAGATCTAGTGGTATATAACAACGCTATTGTTTTAATAGCTACTTTTATTTTCCAGCATCATTTGATTCTACAATGCTTTATTTTTCTAATAAATTTTAACAAATATTATGAACTTGCTGCTGATCATCATAGAGTTCAAGGGAGCTTATTTCAGTTATTCTATTTCTGATAGAATTTTTCAGTTGGCAATCTCTTGACTTGGAATGCAATTTCTCTTTGTTACAAGTGTAGAATCAAAAAAGGAAACAAAATCAAAGGCAGAAACTTAGCCAATATTGCATGATTAATTTCAGGTACCAAAGCCTTATATATCAATCAATAGAAAGCGCCAATTTCTCACCATTGGAGTGGACATCAATCTCTTGGGCAACAGGGCTAATTCTTGTGGCACCAATACTAGGTTTCATTTCAATCCACCTAGACTATGGCCAGAGCCAACAAGTCATCGCCGGGGTAGCAACAGCAGTTGGAGCTCTCTTCTGTCTTCCTGCAGGATTTTTCAACACCAGTCGGATCTTTCCTCCATATATTGCTACAATAGTCGCAGCCAACACGATTAGCACCGCGTTCCACACACGCCACCTTGGCCTTATGGTCCGTGGATTTACGGGTTCCACCATCAAGAAATGCCAATTCCCCAATAGAAGATCTGTGGCTGGTTGGCTTTCACTCTATAGCACAGCTGCAGGCTGTTTAGGCTCTGCTCTGATCTCTGCTTTTACATATCACATGCTCAGAAAATCTGACAATTTCACTAGCTTATGGATTGTCTCAATCTTTAGTGGCCTTCTATGGTTTGCTGGTATGGTACATGTCTTCACTACAAACAGGCCTGGAACAGATGCAGCTTCATCATCAGATTCCATTGCGAAAACTCATGTCGTGTCCATTTTCAAGTACCCTCACGCAGCTGGAAGCCTTGCAGGGGTTTTCCTTTCATCATTCACAACAATGTGCATATTTACAGGAGGGGTGCTTTATGCAATTGGAGATCTTTGCCTCAAACCAGTCAATATACTATATCTTTGGCTAACATACTTCATCTTCCCTCTACTATCTCTTCCATTGGCACATCCATTAGAACAATTGATAAAAGCAGATGCAGTGAAAATGCAGCTTCTGGGATTTCTCTTGACAACACTTACTTCAGGATTCGGCTTCTATTATCGTAATGCGAATTGGAATAAACACCACCTGCTGGTTTTTGCAGCAATCCAGAGCACTGGAGCCGGTCTCTTGCACGCATTTTCCAGGGTTCTGCTCCTGGATTGCTCACCAGCCGGTAAAGAAGGCACATTTTCGGTTTGGTTCTCCTGGATTAGAGCTTTAGGCACCTGGGCTGGTTTTGCAATTGCATCATCTTTCCCTGGAAACACCACAAAGGCTTTTGGTGTTGCATTTTGTGCTGCAATAGCTGGTATAGTTGTACTGATCTTTGGAAATATTAGTAACCTTAAAGGAGCCAAGGCTGCTGGGAATGTGAGAGAGCATAGTGAGAACTGCTCACCTGTTCATGGCTTGGACAGCAATGGTGATGAAAATGAGAAGGGAACAGTGATTGTAAAAGAACTATCTGAAAGAAAGATTGAAGTGTAGAGTTTGAATTCTTTTCTTGATGATGCAACAATTTGTTAATTTAAATGGGATTCTTTTGTACTACAATAATCAAGTAAAATACCACATTTAGTTTCTATTGTTTCAAAAAAAATTTAATTTCATTCCTATTTTTTAATTTTTTTTAATTTCGTTCCAATTATTTCATAAAAGAAAGTATGGGAGGTTGACAAGATAGGGTAGGGCGGGGGCAAGAGAGGTAACTGGAGGGGGTGTGAGTCTTTTTTCTTTTTTTCCTCTTTTTTCGGCAATGGAGGGTTGGGGTCGGGGAAGGCACAGGGGGTTGGGGATTGGGTTTTTTTTTTTTTTTTTTCTTCCCATTTTCCTTTTATAGGCAAGGGGTTGGGAGGGCTGAGGTAGGGGTGGGGTGGGTTAGTTTGGAGGGACAAAATGATAATTTGGATAGATTTTATGAGTATAATCAAGTAATTTAAGGTATTTTTTGTGAAAAATTTTAATAGAAAGGACTAATTTGGCTATTTACTCTTGGCTAACTCTTAAATCAAGACAAAAGTAAGTATATGCTTAACACATCTCATTGGAGGTAAGAGAACATTGTGAACTAATTTGAATGATTTTAAATAATAAGGACCAAATTAAAAAAATATGTCAATATTGAATAACATTAACGCAATTTATTCTACTTATTAAGCAATTGAACACTTAGTAGTGTTTTGATAATTGGTGACAAAGAGCACCTTCGGGGGAAAACTAAATTACCCTCAACTTCAGTGATGGAGAAATCTTGTACTGAATTTCCCTTTGCTTTGTCTTCAGATGTGGTTGACTCAAGTATGTTTCGTCCAGTGAAATATGCTGGCTGCTTTGGAGAAGGCAAAGCCATTGTTTCACTACTAAGCATTGAAATAACATCCTCCATCTTTGGCCGATCCATCGCATTTTCTTGGACGCACAAAAGACCAACATGAATGGCGCGTAACATCTGGTTCGTGTCGCACGAATCACCAAGTAATGGATCCTTCAATTCTAACGCATTCCCTTGTTTCCACAACTCCCATGCCTGTATCAGTAATGTTATCACTTTCAGTTATCAATTTGTGTATGAAACATGTTCAAGTTATTGATAAGACAAACTCACATATCCTATAAGGTTGAGGGCACGGTCAAGGTTGTAGAAGCTATTGTTTTTTCTACCGCTCACAATTTCAAGCACTAAGACACCGAAACTGAAAACATCGGACTTAATCGAGAAATTTCCTTCCATGGCATACTCTGGAGACATGTAACCACTGTTGGAGATCGTCAGATAGAAATTCATCAAGTTGAACAGCTCTAAAAGTTGAATCAAATTTGGGAAGTGAAAATAGACTTACTAAGTTTCCACTACTCTGTTAGTAATTGCCTCTGTTTCGTTCTATTTGAAGATCCGCGCCATTCCAAAGTCTGCAATCTTAGGGTGCATATTTTCATGCAATAATATGTTACTGGCTTTTAAGTCTCTGTGTATAACTCTTATTCTTGAATATTTGTGAAGATATAGCAATCCTTGAGCAACACCTTCCATGATACTAAGTGAAGAGGAAAAAATCCAAGCTCTTGTTGGGCATAAACTCATAGATTAACATTTTCTCTTCTTGGTGAATGCAGCATCCCAAAACACGAACAAGATTAGTATGCTGGAGTTTGGAGATGAGGATAAGTTCATTTTTTAACTCTACGACGCCTTGTCCTGATGTCCTCGAAAGCCTCTTGACTGCTATTTCTCGCCCATCAAGTAATCTACCCTGTTTCTACAATATCGGGTCATTGCATATAATTACAGAACGCAATCAATTTGTGGCTGACAATGTGTACCTTGTATACTGGTCCAAATCCTCCCCAACCAAGCTTGTTTTCGGTTGAGAAGTTATTTGTGGCTACCATAATAGAGCCAAAACTGAATATCTTCAAATCAAGAGGTTCTCGTCCATTCATTTCGATCTCATTCGCATCATTAAAGCTATCCGTAGTAGTTAACAGAGTTAAAAATTCTTCTCTTCTTCTCCTCTCCTCGCCTGTATACAAGCGTCATTATGGCTTCAGAGAGGCAATGCGTGATATAAGATATGCAGGAGATTTAAAAAATTGGTTTTGAAGGATCAACCTTCTAGTATACGCCTTTTTCGCACTTGATAGCCCAATAAGCTTCCTAGTAGCAAGACTACAACGATCACCGAAGCAATGACTATCTATATCCACGATTTTCCTGCAATGTAACGGAAAAAAGAACTAAAAAACGTTGCAGATGCATCTTCAAAACGTATTTAGTCATAGCTGAGTATCTTCCATCATAAGACGTATGCTTCTTTGTGTTGCTAAATTCTCTATTTATGTTGTCAATTGGACCTTAAAGTTACTGGAAATGGGATCATGAGATAAACAGGGAGAGTAGTGTTCCGGAAGCCACATCTTTTGCATAATTCCTGGGTTCTACTAGCATATCTGTACTGTTTTCTTGATCACCTAATGAGCTGCTATGTTGTCAAACAACGTGTTAATTAGTATAACGTGATTCAGTATAAATTGTCGCTTTTCTTCAGCTGTAAAACTACTAGAATCTGGCATATTGCTGACATCCAGTATCTGATTTAGCACTCAGTTAAGCTTCTCTGATACTAGTCTTGATTGTCCTAAGGTAGCACAATGCATATATATAAATTTCCTTAACTGACTAGCTCCTGCAGAAGCATATACGACGCTATGAAGCAGGGCATTACAGAGAGAGATGATCATTTCAGGATACATATTAGCCTGTTGACATATCTACTAAGAGTGAAATTTGCAAGTCAAATATATATTATATCACAATTAAACCCCTATCTTTTCTTTCGAATTGGACTAATGTTGGTTCTCTTACCTTGACGAGAAAACAAGCAGGAAGATGCTCAACTTGCCGATCAAGTTAATCTTTCAATTTTTTGTGATGTATTACATATAAACTTAAACTCACCTTTTGATGATTTTTCTGATACCAAGACATACTTTTTCACCGAATTTCCTGTTTCATCTACTTGAAATCCCCCATTTCCATACACAATTTCACAACCTGTTCCATAGTTACCAAAGCCGATACAACTGCAATCATTCCAGCATCTTTCCATACAATCAGCAAGACTTAGGCTTGAATTGTCATCATAGGTACCCGAACTGTATGGAAAATATCCACTTTTGATTTTGAATGCGTCAGTATTACTCCGGCAAGTAGGCAAGGGTGAAGCAACGCAACCATTATCACTCTCATAACCGTAACAGAAGTCATTCCCATAAGGGTTGACTATTAAACTGCTTGCACCTTCAACAATGTACCCGACCGTAGACAATTCCAACAATGGTGTAGTAGTTTCTCCAAAGCTATCAAAAGTGAAGTACATTGCATCATTATCAGATATGAAACTGAGGTTGAACTTGTAGGCAATGAAAGGCTGTGTCAATATAGATGTAAATTGAAAATTTTGATTATTCCAAGGTCCACTAGTCCAGTAAAGCTCTCCTCGTAGACGAATAATCAGTTGACCTAATCCCTGGATAGATTCCAAGCCCAAGGTAAAAGCCCCTGAGGCCGGAATATTGTAGCTTAACCAAGAGACCAGTGTCCTATTTTCCCCGGTTGTTCGGTTAAAACCGAGTCTCATTCCAGGCAAAAGGGTGTTGGTAGGATGATCAAAGCTTTGCCATAGAGTCCTGTTGTCAACTGCATCCACCAAGACAAAGTTGCCTGAATCTTCTAGTATAGCAGATGTGTTACTTGTCCCAGGATGATTTGAAATGTTGAAGACAGTGTTTCCTCCATTGATGATCTTCAATGTTCCAGAGCTATCTATGGTGAGCACTTCTGAAATATTGTTAATCAAAGGTGTGTTTGGATTGCCAACCCATACTCTTCTCTCTAAATCAATATCACCTGTATACCATATTCCCTATGTAAGTATAATTTACTGCTATGGTGAAAAATCCTAAGGTGAAATTTCCCACCATCAGAAACAAGATTCCAGGTCGAATTCAGCTCATCACCAGGCCTGAGTATGCTTGTTGCATCTACAGAAAGAAAATATAATCTCTGGCTGCACAATATTGCTAAGAAGAGTGAGAAGATTGTACCACCAAGAGCTTTCATGTTGGCAGCGTTAAGGAGTAGCAAGAAACTTAGAACAAGATCTTTTTAATATGTGATTATTGTCTAATTGATTGGATATTTTTATTCTTCCTTTTTTTTTGTGGTCTGAAATTAGGCATGTTCAAAGACAAAGGAATAGTAGGAATTAAAACACGCCACGGCGTTGACTGGTGATGTACAGATTGACAACGGCCGGTCGGCTTGTTATTGAAAAAATTCAGGGTCCGTGTTGGCTATTGTAAAACTTTTGCTCCGAACTTTCAAATTTTAGTTAGAATTATTGTTGGATAGAAATAGTTGATTGTTTAGGCCTATAGAACTTTCAGCATTAGAATTACTATTTAAAAATATGGAATGATATTTTTGGGAACAATTTTAGGATTTTCGAAATATAAAAAGGTTTTTTGAATAAAAAAGAAATAAGAAAAACAGTTTCCTGTATGATGTACAAACAACATTCCGAAACTCTTTTTCAAAAACCACTGATTTATAACTTTTTATTTTTTATTATATTATATTATATTTTTTTATTTGACTTATACCTAAAAGCTCTTAAAAAAATGAGACAAATAAGTTAGTTTCAATTTTTAAACTCAAAATAAGCATTTTTAAATATTTAAAAGTTAAGCCAAACAAACACTAAAAATGACTAGTCATTAAATTTTGATAAATGTAATAATGAAAGATATTACACATATTTTTTGTGAACTCTATATGTTATTTTTAATTGTTTATAAGCATGACCACTCAGATGTTGTAACGAGGTATGGACATATGATTTCCCATTTCATTGGAATAGACTTGTTCAAAGACAAATGATATAAAGAGGAATATAAGGTTTAGAATTTTCAAACAAAATGATTGACCATTCCAATGCATAATAAAAACTCTATAAGTCTAAATTTCATTTAGATTGTATAAGTCAGAGTTTAAACCATGCAATGTATATAGTCCTTGACTAGTTTGATCCTGGTGGAATGCATGTTTTTATGCCCCTAGATCGACTATCAAAGCGAATTTAAAATTGACCAGCGTCCTACTGGAGCCTTAGCTCTAGCCGCCGCCCACTGCACCCCACACACCACCCTCCTCCCCTCCCCTCCCCTCCCCTCCCCTCCATCCTCCATCTTATCTGCAGGTTAGCAACCATGTGAAGCAAAGCTCTCTTTCTTCGTGACCCCCACCAACATCAACAGACGAAAAAGAACTTCATTTCCATGGTTAGCTTTCCACCACCATTTTCAGCAAACTTCTTGCTGAACATCTGAGAAAAACTTCATTCCCTACCAATGAGTCCTCACCTTTCGGGCTCAACCACTGTGATGGCTTTTTGGGCCAAACCTCTGACGTTGGTTATATTTATTTTCGTTCCTGAAAATGATAGTGAAAATGATGATTGGCTCTTGATGTTTATAGATATGGGGAAGGTACCCTTAGATCTAACTATCCTTGATAAATCTCACCTTTTTTGGTTTTGGATTCAGCAATAAATTAAAAAAAAATTCAGATCCGTTGCCGGTATGTGCCACTCATACTATCTTATTCTCTGTGATCGCGGTCCGTTTACTACACACTTGGCTTCTGCACCTACTTTCCTTTCTACCGTGTCTGGTGGTTTATCTGGTAGTGATAGGGTGGCCTTTGTCGCCACTCGTATTGGGTTTAGACCATTGGCTGTTTGAAACATCCAGGCCCAGCTTCCAGTCGGTTTAGTATGCCCCGTTAAGTATACTTTGTTATCGTTGTCCTTTTTCACTGCTCCAGCAGTCGCTGTCAATGCAGCAACTTATGCAGGATTTTTCGGAACTTTGGTGTGTGGGTTCGATCTGGCGTTACAAGGAGTGATGGAACGGGTTCTAGCACTACTGTGCTTAAGGATTTTTTCAGTGTTCTGACTGGATTTCACTTTCGGCATTCGTCCTTTGTCGGCATTAGGCTCACTGTTTTCTGTATGCTAGGGTTTTGCCCCAATATTCTCATTTGGGCCTTAACCTATTCTGTTAATTTTCTGTTATCTGTCTGTTGGGCCTTAGGCCATTCTGTTAATTTTTTGATTTCTATCTGTAGGATTTTAGCCCATTATGTTTATTTCACTGTTTTTCCTTCCCGATCACTTTTGGATCTGGATATATCTGTAACCTTATTTTTCTAATGAATATTTTCTCTTTTTGACCAAAAAAAAAGCGAATTTAAAATTATAATCATTGCACTTCTGAAAAAAAAATTGAATCCTCTCTAATTATTTTCTAATTGGAAGATCCTTTAATTACTTTGTCGGAGTGACGTATCACTTCTAAGTGAATATATGGTCAGATTTGTGCAACCTCACCACTCACATATACTAAAACAATGCAACTTTGTACATCTTTACAAAAAAAAAAAAATGATTTAAGAAAAACAATATATATCACACCCATCTGAAATAAAAAAATCATATTTATGACACCTAACTAATGACTTTTATTTAGCTCTAGAATAACAAATGTAGTTTTTATTTTCATTAAAAGCTAATTTAAGAAAAATGATTTTTATATAAGAAAATATTTTCATTTATGATTTGCATATAGAAAATATTGTCATTTATGAAAATGATTTACAAAATTTTAACCTTTGGCGTGAACTTTCTAGAAATAATAATATGGTTACGTAATTTATATTTTTATGCATATACATAAATATATAAATATATATGTATGTAATTTCTTTTGAAATTAACTTCTTAAAAAGCTGGACAAAACTATGTTAATTGTTTAGAGCATAATTACACAAGTGAATTCTAAATTCTGACCATCTATTCTTAGTGAAGAGAATGTGTCACTCTTGTTGACGCCAAATTTGGGCTTGGACCCAACCACAACGGGTCACTTGACCCTGATCGACACATAATTTGGGTCAAGGCCTACCTACTGCACCGCGGATCGCTGCCTACCCTTGTAGTAGGTAGTTAAAGGCCTAAGGCCCTTGGTCTAGCCCGAATGGCTACACCGTCTTACGTGGACTACTAGAGACGAACTCAAGTATAACTTGGACTCTACTGGACATTTTCGGATAAACGATCAAGGAGTCATTCCAATTAACTAGACAACTAGGAGCGAATGACGATCGACAAACTCAGGATAAGATCACCCTATCCTATGGATAAGCGATTACTTGCCCGAGGTAGTCCAGGAGTCTGTGACTCTTGGCTTATCCATGCCTATAAGTAGGTCGTGCCTACACTAAGAAAGGCGATCAAGTATTCGCCGCACCTAGCAATACTCTCCTTCTCCCCTCTACATATTCACAGCCTACATTCCTTATATCAACACCGATACCACAGTAGTCTCCTCTTTCCCTCTATATTTTTCTAATATTCTTACCTCTTTCGATAAACTATTGACTTGAGTGTCAAAGTGTCTTCAGCAGGCACCATACCGATGTCTTGAGACTCATGTCGTTCTATCGCCTTCTGTCCTTGTAGGTTACTGGTAGCCTGAAATTCGTGATTGTGGATTTTGACATCTACAATTTGGCTACCACCGTGGGGCCCTAACAACTAACTAATCTGATCAGAAGGCTTGAAACCCTCGATTACTCCCGCTTACAACAACAACCATGGCCAGAACAAGTGCCGAGAATGATCTCCAACAAGTACAAGCGAAGGCCTTGACGATCAAGATAGTCACATGCAAAGACAATGAGGGTCCTACGTGACCGCATGAAGTTCTACGAGGACGAGTCTATCGTTACGGTCTACACAACCACATGAAGTCCTACGTGGACGAATGTACTGTATGGTCTACGCGACCGCATGAAGTCCTACGAGGACGAATCTACCATTATGGTTCTATGCGACCACTTGAAGTCCTATGAGGACGAGTTTACCATTATAATCTACGTGGCCACATGAAGTCCTATGTGGATGAATCTACCATATGGTCTACGCGACCGCATGAAGTCCTACGCGGACAAGTCTACCGCTATGGTCTATGCGACCACATGAAGTCCTATGTGGACGAATCTACCATATGGTCTACACGATAGCATGAAGTCTCACGAGGACGAATCTACCATTATGGTTCTATACGACCACATGAAGTCCTACGAGGACGAGTTTACCATTATGATCTACGCGACCACATGAAGTCCTACGAGAATGAGTCTACTACTAAGATCTATGCGACTACATGAAGTCCTATGAAGACGAAACTCACAAGTACGGTCCGACACGACCACATGAAGTCCTACGAGGACGAATCTACCATTGTGGTTCTACGCAACCACATGAAGTCCTATGAGGACGAATCTTCAATTAAGGTCCCACGCGACCACGTGAAGTTCTAGGAGGATGAACTTATGATCACGGTCCTATGCGACCACATAAAATCCTACGAGGATGAATCTTCAATTACAGTCTCACCTGACCACGTAAAGTCCCATGAGGACGAACCTACGATAATGGTCCTACGCGGACCAAACTATTATGGTAAAAGTCCCAGTAGCCGAACTACCAACTCAGTCCCAAGCATACCAAACTATTATGGTAGAAGCCCCAGCGGCCGAACTACTAATTCAAAGTGCCAAGTGGACCAAACTACTTTGGTAGAAGCCACAACGGCCGAGTTACCAACTCAAAGTCCCAAGCATACCAAACTATTATGGTAGAAGCCCCAGTGGCCGAACTATAAATTCATAGTCCTAAGTGGACCAAACTACTTTGGTAGAAACCACAGCGGCCAAACTACCAATTCAAAGTCTCAAGCAGAACAAATTACTTTGGTAGAAACCACAGCAGCCGAACTGCCAATTCAAAGTCCTGCAGACCAACCTATGGTTCCACACGACCACTCGAAGTCGCATGTGGACCAACCTACAATTACGATCCCATGTGACCATTTAAAGTTCTAAGAGGACCAAGTAGTAGTCCTTTGCGATTTTATAAGAGTCCTAAGTAGACCAACCTATGTACCCGACTTCTATGGTAGGAGTCCGTGGTGACCAAACTACCTACCAAATTAGACTCCTAAAAGGAGCAACCTACCATGGTAGAGTTCGAAGTGACTAATCTACCAACTTAGACTCCTAAAAGGAGCAACCTACTATGATAGGGTCCGAAATGACCCATCTATCAACTAAGATGCCTAAAGGGCGCAACTAAAATTTCGGTATGTTTGTGTTAATTGTAAAATTTTAGGTGATGAGTTGTAGAACTTTAAATATTAGAAGTGTTGTTGAATACAAGTGTTGTTAAACAGAAGTGTTGATTGTTTGGCTTTATCATGTTAGAATTACTATTTAAAAATATGGAATGATATTTTTGAGAGATTTTTTAGAGCAATGTTGGACTTCCAAAAATATAATGGAGTATTTTTGAGTAAAGAAACAAGAAGAAAAATGGCTTTACGCATGATGTAAAAACAGTTTCACGAAAATATTTTTCGAAAACCTCTAATTAAGAGTTTCTTATTTTATTTTATTTATTTAGTTTTGGTTTATACCTAAAAGTTCTTTAAAAAATGCACCAAATAGGTTAGTAAGTGTTTAGAAGTTAGGCTAAACAGACCCTAAAAACGACTAGTTGTTCAATTTTTTATAAACATAATATTGACACATATTTCGCATACTTTTTGTGTACTCTACATGTTTTTTCTTTTTAATTGTTTATAATTCCCAATTCATTGGATTAGACTTGTTCAAAGACAAAGGATATAGAGGAACATGAGGTTTATAATTTTCAAACAAAATGATTGACCATTCCATTGCATAGTAAGAGGATTATATTCAAAGTCTAGAAAGTCTAAATTTCTTTTAGATTGTATAAGTCAAAGTTCAAACCATACAATTGTATATATTCCCTGACTAGTTTGATCTTGGTGGAATGTTTCTATTCCCCAAGATTTATCGAAGCGAATTTAATATTATAACCATCGCACTTCTATAAAAAATAAATAAATAAAACTAAATCCTATCTAATTATGAAATAATTGGAGGATCCTCTAATTACATTAACAAAGTGAGGTATCACTTCTAAGTGAATATATGGGCATATTTGTACAACCTCACTACTCACTCAATTATAGTAAAACAATACAACTTTCTACATTTTACGAAATAATGATTTAAGAAAAAATAATATATATCACATCCATCTAAAATAAAAAATCGTATTTATGGCACCTAAATATTGTTTTATTTAGCTCTAGAATAACATCTTTTTCATATAAAACTAATTTAAGAAAAATGATTTATATATAGAAAATATTATCATTTATGCTTTGTATATAGAAAACATTGTCTTTTATAAAAAAACACTACAAAAAAAATTGAATTTTGCGATGGGCCGTCGTCATCCCATCACCAACACGGCGACGGCTTGGTGAATGGAAAGATTGATACCAATTTTGTGACAGCATAGTGTGAGACTGAAAAAAACCGTCACCAAGCCGTCACTGTTAGTGACGGCATACTTTGCCGTCTCCAAAATTGGAGACGGGAACGCCTCCTGTCTCCAAAATTGGAAATGGAAAAGTCTTCCGTCTCCAAAATTGACAACGGGAAAGCCTTCCGTCTCCAAAATTAGCGACGGGAGCTCCTCCCGTCTCCAAAATTGGAGACGACAAACGTGTCGTCTCCAAATTGGTTATTTTTTTATTTATTTTATGATTTATTTTTTGAATTTTTTTATAATTTTTGAAAATAATATTTTTTATTTAATAATTAATTTATTTTAATCTAAAGTTTAAGTGATTTACAAAATTTTAACCTTTGGCGTGAATTTTTTGGAAACAAATAATATGGCTACTAAATTTATATTTATATTCATAAATATATAAATATAAATGTATACAATTTTATTTGAAATCAACTTTTTATAAAGCTGGACAAAACTTGGTTTATTGTTTTTAGTGTTACATATAAGTTAATAATGAGGTAACGTAAACTTTGACCATCTATTCTTAGTAGAAAGAATGTGTCATAATATAATTGAAAAATCCTCCAATAATTCCTAAAAATATCCTTTAAACATCCTATGCCATAAGATGATGACGGTTCACTCAGACCAACTAAATCTTTAAACATGACATAATAGTCATTTACAAATCTCTAAAACAATGATAAGCAAACACCATTGCAAAGGTTTTATAATTCAACCAAGAGTTGGTGGAATGATCAAATGGTGACTTATTATAATTAAATATTTTAAATTCAAACTACAATTTCGACTTCCATTATTAAAAAAAAAATTATATAATTCATATATATAATCCATAAAATAAAGTTTACCTGAATGTCAAATAACCCACAAACCATTCTCCAGCCCAAAGCTACGTACTGAACAGATATCGTCATGACTTACTTTCAAGAGATTCTTTATGCATGTTAAAGAATATTCAGAGCTTCAATATAATTTCTTATGTCATGGCACTAATTGAGACAATATTTAAGTTAGTTTTCTTATTGGATTAGGTTTCAGATTTCATTATTATGTTATTTTTCTGATTAGTCTAGTTCTTTATTCTTGTTCTCCAAACTATGAGACCTATAAATAAACAATCTCTTATTATATTTAGGGTTAATTCCACTTATTAACTCTCTCCTTTCTCATATGTGACACTTATTAACTCTCTCATTTCTCATATGTGACATTTATTAACCCTCTTCTTTCATGTTAACCACTTACTACCCTTTGACTTGAGTTAATATTAATAGAGTTAAGAATTTATTAACGGTAACAGTGCAATTACTATATTGCCCTTCTAATTTATGATTAAGACAAATTTACCCTTAAAAAGAAAGTCCTCCAGACACCCAACTTTTTTTTTTAATCAGAAACACCCAACCTTAACCCTCTCCTTTCATGTTAACCACTTACTACCCTTTGACTTGAGTCAATATTAATAGAGTTAAGAATTTATTAACGGTAATAGTGCAATTACTATATTGCCCTTCCAATTTATGATTAAGACAAATTTACCCTTAAAAAGAAAGTCGTCCACACACCCAACTTTTTTTTTTATCAAAAACACCCAACCTTACCCAACCCAAGTCCCAACCCCCACTCCCGTTGACCCCTTCTTCCGCCATCCCACCACCCTTATTGACCCCGCCACCACCTCAAACCGCAGATCCTTTGATGTGCATGATGGTATATGTAAAGAGTTTTATGTATGTGTGTGTGTATATATATATATATATATATATATATATATATATATATGTTTCTGTGGGATTTGTGTAGATCTAAGTGTATATATCTATATAAATATACATATATGGACGTGATTGTATTTATTGTGATTCATATATATGTGTGAGAATTTGTAGGTGTGGGTTTGTGTGTGATTAATTTTATACATACATATATATACACACACTTTAAGCTCTGACAGTGAAGGCTGTTAAGGGTTTTTTTTTGGGTAAATCTCACTAGTAGTCCCCATTGTTTTCTTTTGTCCCAAACTAGTCCCCATTATTTCAACTGTCCCAAACTAGTCCTCAATATTTCAAAAAAAGTCTCAAGTTAGTCCATTCAGTCAAAGTAGGTGTTAAACTTAGCATAAATGAATAGTAATAAAGGGGTAAAATGGTAAAAGCATTCATCTTCATCTTAATTCTACCACCACCACCATGCACGGCCACTGCCACCACCATGTACCGCCGCTGCCACCACCATCACATAAAACACACACACATAAATCATATACACAATACACATATACACACAAATCACATACACAAATCAAATACACAATACACATATACACAGAAACCACCATGCACCGCCACTGCCGCCACTGCTACCACCAAGCACCGCCGCCCACCAAACCGCCACCAACCACTATAGTCCACCAACAACACACATATATACATATAAATCATACATATATACACACATATAAAACACACACATGAATCATACCACACACAATCACGCCACCAACCACCACAGCCCACCAACAACATACATATATACACACAAATCGTAGGGGGGTCGCAGGGTGGTATGGGGCGCAATGGTGTGGGGGCAGCAGCGTGAGGTGGGGTGGGGGTAGAGGTGAGGGCAGCGACATGGAGTGGGGTGGGCGGCGACAGCGTGGAGGTGGGGTGGCAACAGCATGGAAAGGGTGGGGTGGGGCGACAACAGCGTAAGGAGGGAGGAGGGTGGGGTGTTTGTTTTGACTTTGGGAATAGGGGTAGGGTGATGGGTAGGGAAATAGGATTTTAGTAATTTTAATTAGGTTTTAAGGGTATTTTAGTTATTTAATATGTTATCAGTTATATTTTTAATAGAAGGGACTAACTTGAGACTTTTTTTGAAACATTGGGGACTAGTTTGGGACAGTTGAAATAATGGGGACTAGTTTGTGACAAAATCAAACAATGGGGACTAGTAGTGAGATTTTTCCTTTTTTTGTTTTATTTCTCAAAGTGAGCCCTTAAGTTATCCACTAAGCATAAACTTTGTATATATATATATATATACACATATAATCCGTGTATGTGTATGTGAATTTTGTGTGTGTGGTTTGTACGAAGAAGGAGATGGCGAGATGAAGATGGAGATAGAGATGAAGATAGTGTATTAATGGAGATGGTATTTGGTATATGCATATGTGGTGGACAGAATGGGAGTGTGGGTATGCAGGGATAATTTAGTCAAAAAATGTGCAACAGTAACTTACTTTGATAAATTTTTAACGGTAGTTTAAGATAGGGATAATATATGGTTAAAATGAAAGAAGAGGGATAATAAATGTCACTTAGGGAAAAGGAGGGGGTTAATAAGTGGAATTAACCCTTATATTTATGAAATTTCATGATATAGTTATTAACTTATTACTCTCTCTTCTATATCCACCATTGGTGGTAGCTCCTATCATCTTCAATATATGGTTGTTTCTCTTTCAACAATGTAACTAGCCAAGGCCACTCAAAATCTTCAATATCTGCAAATCATTAAGTTAAAGAGTGCAGTGGATGAAATTAGTCAGTGAATAACTTTTTTGAAAAGTAGTATGGGACCTTAAAATGTTCAAAGTAATGTAATAGTATGTAAATGCTTGTCATGAGCAAAGATAAAAGAATTCAAGTTTTTTTTTTTTGGTAAAAAAAAAATGCTACTTGAAACAATGTTTACTGCAATATATAATGCTTGTTTATTTTCTTTAATAAATGGAATAATACAAATAAAGGATAGTCTTATTTGGATATTTGCAAGAGATTTTCTTCACCATTCATTCTGTGACCTCTACTCCATACGTGTAGTTGGTATATTCCTTTCTATGTGGGTACAATCTAAAATTTATATTGATTAACTTTATTATCTTTATTTATATTGACCACTATGTTGATGCCCCAAACTCCTGTATTTTCAAGAATAAGTTTTAGTATAAAAGCATTTGTCCCACAAGATTTTAAAACTAATCCATAATATTTTATATACAATTTGTGCAAACTAGATTGTAACACCCCCAAAATTTTAGGCTTTGACTTTCTCTATTTTATAATAATACCTCTTTGATTGATATTATTATGGGATGATAATAAAATATTAATGGATGATTTATGGGAATGAATTATTTTATGACCAATTTTGATATATATTAGGTAATATCAATTAATGGGAATAATTTATAAGAATCAGTTATTGGAGTGGATTAATATGAGTTATGAGATAATAAAATTTAGTTGCTGAAAATCGATGGAGATGGTCGCGGGATTTGGATTTTATTGAAGAACTCAATCCAGCCTTGCCTATTCAAAATCGGAGTGACTTGATTGTGTGGAATACCAATCCTCCAGGTAGTTTTTCCAACCGTAAAACTTGGAATGCCATTAGAGGTGCGGGAGTGAAGATGAAATGGGTTGATCTTGTTTAGAGCAAAGTTGTTATTCCCCGCCATAGCTTCTGTGTGTGGCTTAATTGCCTCAACAGGCTCCCGACCATGTATAGATTGTTGGAGTGGGGAGTTGTTAATGAAGCTAGATGTGTGTTTTGCTTACTGAATCAGAAATACAGGGAACATCTTTTCTTTCCGTGTTCGTTTACAAGGAGAGTTTGGGAGCATTGTGTTAGGAAGATGAGATACGGCGATATCTCCTTTAATTGGGAGTTAATTATTGACAAGTTGGCGAGAATGAACAGAAGGAAAAGCTTGAAATTGAACCTCATTAAAGTCACTCTTTGTGCTTGTGTCTACAATATGTGGGCTGAACGTAACAATAGGATCTACAATTCGACTGCGAATTCAGATAATTAAATTATTGAGAAAACTCTTTTGGATGTTAGGGAAAAAATTTGTACTCAATGTAATTATAGTAGTAGCCTTGGAAATAGCATACTTTGTATAAAATAGTGTATCAGATTGACTTGATGTCACCCTCGTTGTATTTGGTTTTTTGATGTGAAATGAAATGGATAACTTGCCTAGCAAAAAAAAAAAAAAAAATTTAGTTGCTGATTTTGTGTGATTTGAAGCCTAAAAACTTGGTCAAAATAATTAGTGGCTAAGTTATCTACTTATATGGAAAAGATGGCAAACGTGGTTTGTGTTACTACTGCTTACTTATTTATAAAACCCGTAGGCGGGGTCTGTTAGTAGCAAAAAATAAAAATAAATTATACAGGAGATAGAGAAAAGTAACGAAGGAGGAAAAAGAAGAAAAGTTCATCTACTAGTTACTATGCGGCTTGGCAAACTATGGCAGTATTCTTTAGGTTTTGGTATCAGGTATTGTTTGGTCAATCCGCAAAGCCCATTGGAAGTTCTGGCATGGTTAAAAGTTTTCGTTTGGTGATTGAGATAAATTTTGTGAGAGTTAAGATTTTTTTTTTTTTTTGAGTTGACTTTATACTAGAATTATTATATTACATAGGCTATATGATTAGAGTTCAAATCTGAGGTGTTAGCACATGTGGTATGAGGTTGAGAATTAATTATTTGATTTGTGCATTCTGATTTTAGGGATTGAGATTTGAAGAACCTATTTTTAATTTTTAGAATTATGGCTTTATAATTTCGAAATCGAGGTAAGTAGAATTTACAATTTCTTTGTCTACCCCATTTGTTAATCTGTAATATTTACTCAATTTATTGTTACTCAACTCTTTGTTCACTATTCATTCCAAGTAATGGTATCGATTCTTTTGATAAACAAAATACGAGTCATTAATTCAAATTTTACGAACCATACAACCTGTGTCTGAATCATAGACGGTTGTGAGTTAATGAGTCATTATCTGTTTTGATTATGAATTGTGTATTGTGCGCGCTGCTAATCAGCCACAACTTGCTATACTGTTCTGCTAGTACTTGATTTAATCGATCAATTTGTCCTACTGTTTATTGTTCTTTGAGCCTTAGCTTTTCTTGGGATAGATTATACTTACTGAGCATTGTTTCGCTCAGCCCTTTTCCCTTTTCTTATTTTGCATATGACAAGTTCAGTTCGGGGTTTAGTGGACTAGAAATTTGTAAAAAGATAAAAGAGATTAGATGTTTAATAATATTTTCGATCATTATTTTTTTTTTTGAGAGATTTGTCATATAATTAAAGTTTATAGTATTTCTATATTTTCTATTGGGATTATAGATGCTATTGATTTATTATTGATATTTAATTTATTGATTTATAGTCAGATTTTATTAAAGATTAGAGCCTTACAGTCTTAGAAAATTAATCTTCTTAGGTTTGAGGCGATCATGTCTTTGAAATTTCTCTTTTAAATTTAGGGAAGTGACATAGATATTTCTTATTAGTTCTTTCCAAATTTATTCTTCAGTTCTCATATATTGCAATTCATTGTGATTTTTTGTATAGACAAAATTGAGTCTAATTAATTAGTTTTATTAACAAATATTACACTAATTTAAAGATGCTTAATGATCGGTGTGGAGCATATAAAATGAGAATGGTTGTAGCTAAAGAAATTGAAATGAAGTTATTTCTCGAACTATGTAAATAGCTATAATAATTGATTTGACATCTCTTACGTTATGTACACTACAAGAATCTAGTGTACAAGAATCTGGATGCTAGGCTAGCTGTCGCCCTTTTGAAATGGCGGCCGTCGCCAAGAAAACCGTAGTAAAAATCGCGATTCGTGGCCGAATCATCGTTAATGGAGACAGTTCTGTAACCGTCGCAAAATCCTTGCAAAATTACCACTAAACTGTCGCTAATTTTTTGCATTTAAGTCGTCGCTAAATCATTTTTAAAAAATTCGTCTCTAAAATGTCGCTAAATAATTTTGTCTCTAAATCGTCACTAAATGTATTGATCTTTGAATCGTCACTAAAAACTTTCGTCACCAAATCATCATTAAAAAGTTTCGTCTCCAAATTGTCATTAAAAGTTTCGTTTTCAAATCGTCGCTAAAAATTTTCGTCTCTAAAATGTTGCTAAAATATTTCGTCTCCAAATGGTCGTTTAATGATTGCGTCACTAAACCATCACTATTTTTCTTTTCTTTTTTCCAATTTTAAAAACAATTAAATAATTTAAAAAATATTTATAATTTTTTTAAAAATATCAAAATTGTTATATGATTCAAAAATTAATGAATTAAAAACACGGTTAAGGTGCAAGTGTATCGCCTTTTTGAAAAGCACAAATAATTTATGAGATAATTACGATATTATATAGTAGTAACTAATATATTTGACAAACTATAACCGAATATATTAGATTTTACCGTTTTACAAAGAACATTAACAAAGTCTCTGTGTATAACTCTCATTCTAGAATATTTGTGAAGATATAGCAATCCTTGAGCAACTACTTCCATGATATTAAACCATGTTTGCCAATCGAGTTGCTCATTTCTATCTGGAACTGTCAAAAGTAGGCAACAGATTACACAAAACGTCTTCATCTGAGTATGTAAACTACTGTTTACGACTAACAAGAAAGGACCATAGTGTTACTTGTGAGCAATAAAATTTTGGTGCAAGTCAAAAGAAGACAAAAAGCAATGGGAAATGAAGAAAAATCTTTTGTTGCAAAGTTAGGCACACACAATTTTGGATTGATTTCACACTACATGTGGGAAGACTTTTGGTGCAAGATGAGCCTATAAATAGAGGTTCATTCTTCACCATTTGAGCATCACCAAAGCATTCCAAGTTAGAGAGAAAACATAAGCTTTCTCTTGAGTATTTTTCTTCCTCTTTTGTTGTTCTATATTTGTGAGTGATAGTTAGTTTCTCCTATTATTTGAGAGAGTAATATTGTTCTCTCCTTATATTAGAGAGAAGGTTATTGTAAAATACTCCACATCATAGTGAAATCCTCCATTACTTGCCCGTGATTTTTTCCTCGATTTGTTTGAGGGTTTTCCACGTAAATCTTGTGTCTCTACTTTCTCTGTTCTCATTCATATTTTAGCTGCGTGATACTACTTGTCCCCGACCATTCCGCTGCGCCAATATCCAACAGTGGTATCAGAGCCACTAGTTACGGGACACTGGTATTCATACGGTGTTACTGTTCATGATTACTATTCATGTATACGTAAAATACTGGGAGCCGGTTCAAGTTACGAAGCAGATCGTCGTTAATACTATGGCGGCAAAATTTGAAATCGAGAAGTTCAACGGGAGAAATTTTTCCCTATAAAAATTAAAGATGAAGGCAATCTTGAGAAAGGAAAATTGCTTGGCAGCAATTGGAGACAGACCAGCGGAGGTGACGGACGACAAGTGGAAAGAGATGGATGACAATGCTATGGCTAATCTGCACCTGGCATTGGCAGATTCGGTATTGTCAAGCGTTGAGGAAAAGAGGTCAGCAAAGGAAATTTGGGATGCTCTAACCAAACAGTACGAGGTCAAGTCACTTCACAACAAGATTTTCTTGAAGAGAAAATTGTATACTCTTCGAATGAGTGAATCCATATCGGTAACTGATCACATCAATACCTTAAATACATTATTTTCTCAACTAACTGCGTTGGGACAGATAATAAAGGAGCTTGAACGTGCGGAGATTCTATTTCAAAGTCTACCTGATTCGTATGATCAACTCATCATTAGTTACACTAACAATGTTCTTTCAGATTCTGTTATTTTTGATGATGTTGCAGCCGCTGTTCTGGAAGAGGAATCTAGGCGCAAAAGTAAGGAAGACCGAATCGAAAGTTCACAACAAGCAGAGGCATTATCAATGGTGAGAGCTAGATCAACGGAACGTGGCTCTAGTGGGATCAACAACCAAGGTAGATCAAATAGAAAGAATATCAAATGCTACAACTGTGGCAAGAAAGGGCACTTCAAGAAGGATTGTTGGAGCAACAAAAAGAATCCCGAGGTGACAAATTCTCAGGGATGTGTGGCGAATACACCAGATGATGGAGATATTTTATACAGCGAAGCAGCAACTATATCAAAAGGCAGAAATGAGCTCACTGATGCTTGGATAATGGATTCGGGAGCAACATGGCATATGACCCCTCGTAGAGAATGGTTCCACACCTATGAACCTGTCTCTGGAGGATCTATGTACATGGGTAATGATCATGCCTTGGAAATTGCTGGCATCGGTACCGTCAAAATTAAAATGTATAATGGTACCATTCGCACCATTCAAGGGGTACGACACGTGAAGGGCTTGAAGAAGAACCTATTGCCCATTGGACAATTGGATGACCTTGGCTGCAAGACCCATATCGAGGATGGGATCATGAAGGTCGTCAAAGGAGCGCTTGTGGTGATCAAGGCAGAAAAGATTGGGGTACAACAGACTCAATTCAGACCATTGTACGTATTACAAGAGGTTTAACGATGATGATTTTATCATTCTGCTGTTGTACGTGGACGATATGCTGGTAGCAGGTCCCAGTAAAGATCGGGTCCAAGAACTAAAGGCACAGTTGGATGGGGAGTTTGATATGAAGGATTTGGGACCAGCAAACAAGATTTTAGGGATGCAAATTCACCGAGATAGAGAAGGCAGGAAGGTATGGATTTCCCAGAAGAATTACTCGAAGAAAATCTTGCGGCGCTTCAATATGCAAGATTGTAAGGAAATCTCGACCCCGCTTCCTGTCAATTACAAATTATCCTCAAGTATGTGCCCTAGCACTGAAGCGGAGAGGATAGAAATGTCTCGAGTACCGTATGCATCAGCAGTGGGAAGTCTCATGTTCACTATGATATGTACGAGACTAGATATTGCTCAAGCAGTTGGTGCGGTCAGTCGGTTCATGGAGAATCCTGGTAGAGAGCATTGGAATGTTGTTAAGAGGATCCTAAGATACATCAAAGGGACCTCGGATGTTGCATTATGTTTTGAAGGATCAGAATTTACTGTCAAGGGTTTTGTTGATTCTGATTTTGCAGGTGATACTGATAAATGGAAGTCCACTACAGGCTATGTGTTTACAGTTGCAGGGGGTGTGGTAAGCTGGATATCTAAATTACAGACTGTTGTGGCCCTATCTACAACAGAGACTGAATACATGGCAGCTACACAAGCTTGTAAAGAAGCAATCTGGATTAAACGGTTAATGGAGGAGCTTGGGCACAAACAAGATAAAATTCCCTTATTTTGTGACAGTCAGAGTGCCTTGCACATTGCAAGGAATCCAGCATTTCATTCCAGGACGAAACACATAGGTGTTCAATATCACTTTGTTCGAGAAGTAGTGGAGGAAGGGAGTATGGATATGCAGAAGATTCACACCAACGAGAACCTAGCAGATGTCATGACAAAGCCAATCAACGTTGACAAGTTTGTTTGGAGTAGATCCTCCTTTGGCCTAGCAAAGACGTAAGCAACATGGAATTGGCAAGTATGGAGAGATTTGAAGTGTCATCAAAATTTTATTGCTCACATTTGTGAGTGAGAGTTAGTTTCTCCTATTATTTGAGAGAGTGATATTGTTCTCTCCTTATATTAGAGAGAAAGTTATTGTAAAATACTCCACATCATAGTGAAATCCTCTATTACTTGTCCGTGGTTTTTTCCTCGATTTGTTTGAGGGTTTTCCACGTAAATCTTGTGTCTCTACTTTCTGTGTTCTGATTCATATTTTAGCTGGGTGATAGTGGTTGTCTGCGAGGATTGGAGTGGGGGGATATCCAACATTATTAAGCGAAGAGGAAAAAATGGAAGGTCGGGTTCAGGATAAAGTGATAGATTAACATTTTCTCTTCTTGTTGAATGCTGCACCCCAAAACACGAACAAGATTGTTATGCTGGAGTTTGGAGAAAAGAATAAGTTCATTTTTGAACTCTACAACGCCTTGTCTTGATGTCCTCGAGAGCCTTTTAACTGCTATTTCTCGCCCATCAAGTAATCTACCATGTTGTCATAATAATGGATCATTGCATATGTACAGAAAGAAATTAATTTGTAGCTGACAATGTGTACTTGTAAACTGGTCCAAATCCTCCCTCTCCAAAGCTTGTTTTCGCTTGAGAAGCTATTTGTGGCTACCATAATAGAGCCAAAAGTGAATATCTTCAAATCATGAGGTTCTCGTCCATTCTTTTCAATATCATTCGCGTCATTAAAGCTATCCATAGTAGTCAATTGATGTAAAAATTCTTCTCATTCTTTTCGATATCATTCTTCGACCATTCTTTGATGGATTATTGAGCTGCTATAACGTGTGAACTAGTATAAATCGTTGAGTTTCTATAGCCATAATGAGGTACAGTCTAACATCAACTAATTTAGTACTCAACTAAGCTTCTGTAATCCTCATTCTTGATCTTCCTAAGCTAACAAATTGGACATATACAAATTTCCTTAGCCTAACTACCTCCTGCAGAAGCATATATGACGCTATAAAGCAGGGCATTACAGTGAGATCAACGTTGCAGGACACATATTAGTCTGATGACATGTTCATTAAGAGTAAAATTTGGCAAGTCAAACACACATTATGTCATAATTAAACCCCTATCTTTCCATTCGGATTGAACTAATGTTCGTTCTCTTACCCTGATGCGAAAACAAGCAGGAAGATGCTCAACTAGCCGATCAAGTTAATCTTTCAATTTTGTGATGTAATACATATATACATAAACTCACCTTTTGATGATTTTTCTGATACCAAGACATAGATTTCTTGTCTGTTGATGCAACAAGCATACTCAGGCGTGGTGATGCAACAAGCATAAATTAATATTGTTAATCAAAGGTGTGTTTGGATTGCCAACCCATACTCTTCTCTCTGAATCAATATCACCTGTATACCATATTCCAATGTAAGTATAATTTGAGACTGCTATGGTGAAAATTCCTAAGGTGAAATTCCCATTTTCAGAAACAAGACTCTAGGTGGAATTCAGCTCATCACCACGCCTGAGTATCCTTGTTGCATCAACAGGAAAGAAATCTAGTTTTTGGCTGCATAATGATGCTAACAAGAGTAAGAAAATTGTATCAACAAAAGTTTTCATGTTGGCAGCATTAAAGATCTGTAGCACAAAACTAGAATAGATCTTTCAAATATGTGATTATTATCTATTTGATTGGACTTTTTCTTCTTTGTTTTTTGTGGGGTGGGGGGGGCTGGGGGTACATGTTCAAGCAGGCCACGGCTTTAACTGGTGGTTAAACTACACAGTGATGTAAAAGGATGGCCGCCTTGTGATTAAAATACTCAGATGCCGCAATAAGATGTGGATGCTGGAGTGATGGCATATGCTTCTCAATACTGCTTGCTTCATTCAGTTTGAAGCATACTACATCTCATAATTAAATTCCATTTTCTTAATGTTTCGTCCAAGGAACCCATCATAGAATTAGAGAAGGATCCAGAAATTTTTCACATTGGAGGGTAAAATACATAATTTTTAAATTATTTGAATATATTTTTTTTCAATAGAGACTAATTATTATTTTTAATTAAAAATACATAGAATTTTTAGTATTTTTCTAGCCAGTGAGGAGTTGCAGTCCCCGCTGTCCTGATAGTACATCCAGCCTTGCATAGAATTGTAAAAGAATGAAAGAAACAGAAAAAAAATGTTCGAGAAAACAAACCATGTTACAATTTGAAGAATGACCACGAGAAAGAAAAATGTATAGAATATGTTGACACGCTCACAAATCTCTCAAGGGCAATTCCAGAATTTTAATTTGCACTCGCTTAAAAAGATTTGATCCTTTTAAATTCGTAAGGTTCTTCACAATCTAAAGAAATAAAGGGGTAGAGCAAATAGCAAATTAAATCCTCTCACATCCTGATTCATTAATCTCTAATTGAAAGATAAAACAAATCTCCAATACAAAGAATACTCATTGGCTATATAAAGTAAATGATGAGTTTATAATGGTTTGAGTTCTCTCCTATTGTCAACAAAAACTTTAGCATATTGGGCCATTAAGTAGGCTCAATATAGCGAACTAGTGATTGAATTTAGATCATCACACCATTCCTTTCCGGCGTTATTCGCAAAGTGTTATTTCCTCTTTCTCCATCATCGTAGAACAATTCTATGGGGCTAGCTTTATGGCTAGGAGACCACCTCGCTATGAAGATTTGAAAGCTTAATATAGAATTATAAATATCCTTAATTAGTAACGATTGGTATGTTAGAATGGATTGAGAATAGAATAGTATTTATAGCTTTATTTTGATTCTCATGTTTGATGGAGAGTAATGA
The DNA here is from genome assembly GCA_037974665.1 of Ehretia macrophylla. Taxonomy (NCBI): domain Eukaryota; kingdom Viridiplantae; phylum Streptophyta; class Magnoliopsida; order Boraginales; family Ehretiaceae; genus Ehretia; species Ehretia macrophylla. The sequence continues at coordinate 52,471,033 of CM075773.1, forward strand.
ACCTGTGACTTTCATTCCCTAAATAATCCGATTCCCCTCCAATTTGAAATTAGTTATTCTTGACAAAACACAGGAATTAACCTGTTTCTATATTGTTGAAAATGAGCTCATTTGTCAAATAACCAAATAACTATTTAAAACATAATATTTTTACGAAGCTAGCCATTTATATACTTATTATTATCTTAATAGTAATATTAAATATTTCTAATAATAAACAATAATCTTATTCATTAATAAAAATATTACATGCATGTTACAAATTCATTTGTCAAATGATCATAATATTCTTTCAAAAATAACATATTGTAAAACTAGTCCCTTATATACATATTTTTATCTTAATAATAAAAAATAACAATTTTAATAAGTAATAATAATTTTATTAATCAATAAATATTTTATATACATGTTAGTAAACTCATGTGTCAAATGACCAAAATATTTTTCATAACAACATACAACAAAATTAATCCTTTATATATACGTAATTCTTCATAATAAAAATAAAAATAATAATAATAATATCAAACATTATAAATTATATTAATTATAACATTTATAAATATATTAATAAATAATAACATTTATAAATAGTAATAATAATAAATAATAATCTTCATAAATGATAAACATATTATATATAAAATAACAAAAGGGCAATCATGTCATTTTATACAAATCATTCTCAATACTACTATGGTATACTAACTCTCAAATATGAGTTTGGAATCAAATATCCATTAATATCTTCATTCCTAGAGCCCAAGCTAGCATACTCTTTGCCAAGTTCATTTCATGCCTTTCCAAATTTATTTCCAGATACGACCAATCGCGACCTAGTGTACATTTATCTAATAGAATAGCTTCTTTTGAGTTTTCTCTTCTTTCTTTTTTTTTGGTCCACAAAAGAGATTAAAATTCTATAACTTATTATATGTATAGAAGTTAACCATGGTAGTGGTACTCCCAATGAAAATAGTACCACTTTAGTTTTATCACCTATTTAACATGCTAATGTAAATGATTAGTTATCATGCTAAAAGCAGATAGAGAAATAACAGCAACAAAAATTGTTATATTAACCACTAGGTATGAAAGCTATATGGAAAAAACATTATTTTGTGGGGTAAATACCTAATTTAGTCCACTATTTTTAATATTTGTCCCGATTTAGTCTATATTTTTTAAAATGTACCATTTTAGTCCACTATTTTTATTATTTATCCTGATTTAGTCCATATCTTTTAAAATGTACATTTTTAATCCATTATCTTTATCATTATGGTCCACGTTAGTCTTCTACTATTTTTTCATCCAAAAATTTGACGGAATAAGTAAATGAGTCGTATTTGTAGGGGCAAAATTGTCTACACACTAAATTTTTTTATTTTTTTATTTCATAATAAACGCATTGATCAAATGCTCTCAAAACTTATACAAAAAAAAATGCTCTCAAAATAACAGAGTGCCTAATCCTTTTTAGCATTATATTCGTGATTATGTCTAAAAGAATCTAGTTTTCCCACTCTTCAATCGTACAGTTAGTCTACAGGGCTGTAATTTTTTGTGATTCTGTTTGAAAAAGTCTAGTTTGTTGAATATTGCATTGTGTCATTGTAAATTTTTTGAAGAATTTGCTGTTGACACTGATTATTTTGGTTCAAGTTGTGGCACTGTGTTAGTTTGAGAGTTCTTTTTTTTTTTTTGTAAAAGTTTTGAAAGCATTTGATCGATGGGTTTATTATGAAATTAAAAAAAAAATTAGTGTGCGGATAATTTTGCCCCTACAAATACGACTCACGTGCTTATTCTGTCAGATTTTTGGATGGAAAAATGGTGGAGGACTAACGTAGATCACAATAACAAATATAGTTGATTAAAATGGTACATTTTGAAAGATATGGATTAAATCAGGACAAATGATAAAGATAGTGGACTAAAATGGTACATTTTGAAAGATATTGACTAAATTAAAATAAATATTAAAGATAGTGGACTAAATTGAGTATTTACCCTTCTTTTGTGTTATTGGCTACACACTAATTACCAAAAAAAAAAATTATTTTTTGTACTGGATGTCCATATATCAGTGATCGAACTCTACTCTTGAATATTTATATATTTTTTTTTGAAAAGTAAAAAAAGGTAGACTTAATGGAAATGCTCTTGAATATTGATATATTTTTCTATTTTACACATAGTAAATTTTTAAGATATTATCGTTAATTAAATTTTTTTTAAAGCTATCTTAAAGCATGACTCAAATTTCTGACAACTTTCATAAATAGAATGTGATTGACAATGATTGATTGTATTCATGTAAAATGATTGACAAGGCTTAGTAAAGATAGTTAGTTACTTGATAAAAAATAATGATTATTAAATTTTAGTCATCATTCACTATTTGTCACCTCAAAACCCCCCACCAGTTAGAGTGATGGTAGGATGAATACCCGTAAACCCATCTCTAATGGTACTGTAATTATTTAGCGATGGTAAGAATTACACTGAGATTAAGATACGACTCAGACTCCTATGAGAGGTAACAGTAGAGAATTTTTCATTATGGGCAAAAGTTTGACGGAGCAATGTCGCGTGGAGACCGACAAATTCGCCAATTATAAATTGGGCGCTTTAACCATTCAACCATGAATACTTAGCAGGGATCCTCATACACGGTAAATAACTAAATTCCAAGTGAAATGAAATCCTTAATATAAATCAATGCAATTTAGGAAGAATCAATAAAAATACATCAATTCAAATCCTGAATTTTTGAATTGAGAGAGATCGAGAATTTTCACTTTTCTTAGATTCATGCACCCAATTCAATTCAATAGGATCTAAACTAAAAGCCAACCCTCAATCTGGGCTGTAAAAATATGAAAACCATAACATCTTTAAATATTATTTGCATAAACAACACTAACTTGATCACGAAATGAAAGATCATGATCCGAGCCTCTCTGAATTTATGGTTTAACATTTATTTATAACTGGGTGATGAACAATGATTTAAAAACACATTTGGTTATTAATAATGTTGCCCGTAATATGTTTGATGAAATTACTCAGAGGCTTTGGCGCTAAGATTCTACTCCAAAAAAAGAATCTTTGAAGGGCATTTCCGTTAACAGAACTAAAAGGAAACACGGGTCTGGCGCAAGTGTACCGCCATTTAAAAAGCAAAAATAATTTATGAGGTAATTGCGATATCATAGGCAAAAATAATTTATGAGGTAATTGCGATATCATAGGCAAAAATAATTTATGAGGTAATTGCGATATCATATAATAGTAACTAATATATTCAGCAAACTATAACCGGGTATATTACATTTCATCTTTTTACAAATAACATTCACAAAGTACAAAAGAATTTGATAATGGTGACAAAGAGCACCTTCGCAGGAAAACTAAATTAGCCTTATCTTGCCTCAACTTCAGTGATGGAGAAATCTTGTACTGAATTAACCATTGCTTTGTCTTCAAACGAGGTTGATTCATGTATGTTTCTTCCAGTGAAATATGCTGGCTGCTTTGGAGAAGGCAAAGCCATTGTTTCACTACTAAGCATTGAAATAACATCTTCCATCTTTGGCCTATCCATCGCATTTTCTTGGACGCACAGAAGACCAACATGAATGGCGCGTAACATCTGGTTCTTGTCACACGAATCACCAAGTAATGGATCCTTCAATTCTAACGCATTCCCTTGTTTCCATAGCTCCCATGCCTATATTAGTACCACGATCACTTTCAGTTATCAATTTGTGTACGAAACATGTTCAAGTTATTTGTATCAAAAGATAAACTAAGTATAGTGTTGCAAATTGATCAGACAAACTCACATATCCTACGAGGTTCAGGGAACGGTCAAGGTTGTAGAAACTAGTATTCCTTCTACCTCTCACAATTTCAAGCACTAAGACACCGAAACTGAAAACATCAGACTTAATCGAGAAAGTTCCTTTCATGGCATACTCTGGAGACATGTAACCGCTGTAGGATATCATCAGCTAGAAATTCATCAAGTTGAACATCTCTAAAAGTTGAATCAAAATGAGTAAATGAAAATAAACTTACTAAGTTCCAACAACTCTGTTAGTAATTGCCTCTGTTTCATTCTGTTTAAAGATTCGTGCCAGTCCAAAGTCTGCAATCTTAGGATGCATATTTTCATCCAATAATATGTTACTGGCTTTTAAGTCTCTGTGTATAACTTTCATTCTTGAATATTTGTGAAGATATAGCAATCCTTGAGCAACACCTTCCACGATATTAAACCTTGTTTGCCAATCTAGTTGCTCCTTTCTATCTGGAACTGTCAAAAGTAGGTAACAGATTGCACAAAACGTCTTCATCTGAGTAAGTAAATGAAAGTTTTCGGCTAACAAGATAACTATAATGTTACTAACCGAAGAGGAAAAAATCCAAGCTCTTGTTGGGCATAAACTCATAGATTAACATTTTCTCTTCTTGATGAATGCTGCATCCCAAAACACGAACAAGATTGGTATGCTGGAGTTTGGAGATAAGAACAAGTTCATTTTTGAACTCTACAGCGCCTTGTCCTGATGTCCTCGAGAGCCTTTTAACTGCTATTTCTCGCCCATCAAGTAATCTACCCTGTTTCTATAATGTCGGATTATTGCATATAATTACAGAACACAATTAATTGTAACTGACAATGTGTACCTTGTATACTGGTCCAAATCCTCCCTCTCCAAGCTTATTTTCACTTGAGAAGTTATTTGTGGCTACCATAATAGAGCCAAAAGAGAATATCTTCAAATCATGATGTTCTCGTCCATTCTTTTCAATCTCATTCGCGTCATTAAAGCTATCTGTAGTAGTCAACTGATTTAAAAATTCTTCTCTTCTCCTCCTCTCCTCGCCTGTATACAAGCGTTATTATGGTTTCCGAGAGGCAATGAATGATATAAGATATGCAGGGGATTTAATAAATTAGTTTTCAAGGATCTACCTTCTAGTATACGCCTTCTTCTCACTAGATTGCCTAATAAGCCTGATAGTAGCAAGACTACAACGATCACTAAAGAAATGACTATCCATATCCATGATTTTCCTGCAATATTGTAATGGAAGAAAGAGTTAAAAACGTTGCAGATGCATCTACAAAACGTATTTAGTCTGCAGAATTGGTACCATTAGATGCTCTCTACGAAAATGATGCAGATTGACTATTCACTAAATCATTAGTTAGTCATAGCTCAGTATCTTCCTTCATGGGAAATATACTTCTTCGTGTTGCTAAATTCTCTATTTATGTTGTCAATTGGACCTTAAAGTTACTGGAAATGGGATCATGAGATAGACAGTACAGAGAAAGTAGTTTTGTGGAAGCCACATCTTTTGCATAATTCCTAGGTTGTAGTAGCATATCTCTACCGTTTTTGATGGCCTAATGAGCTGCTATGTTGTCAAACAATGTGTGAATTAGTATAACGCGATGCAGTATAAGTTGTCGCTTTTCTACAGCCGTAATGAAGTAGACTCTAAAAACTACTAGAATCTGGCATATCGCTGACATCCAGTATCTGATTTAGTACTCAACTAAGCTTCTGTAATCCTAGTCTTGATCTTCCTAAGCTATCAAAATGGATATATAAATTTCCTTAGCCTAACTAGCTCCTGCAGAAGCATATACGACGATATGAAGCAGCGCATTACAGTGAGATGATCATTGCAGGATACATATTAGTCTGTTCACATATCTATTAAGAGTAAAATTTGCAAGTCAAACATATATTATATCACGATTAAACCCCTATCTGTTCTTTCAAATTGAACTAATGTCCGTTCTCTTACCTTGGCACGAAAACAAGCACGAAGATGCTCAACCAGCCGATAAAGCTAATTTTTCAATTTTTGTGATGTATTACATATATATACACTTAAACTCACCTTTTGATGATTTTTCTGAGACCAAGACATACTTTTGCACCTCACTCCCTGTTTCATCTAAACGAAATTCCCCATTTCCAGACCAAATTCTACAACCTGTTGCATTTCGATTAACATCAAAGCCGATACAACTGCAATCATTCCAGCATCTTTCCATACAATCAGCAACACTTAGGCTTGAATTGTAGGTACTCGAAGCGCCTGGAAAATCTCCACTTTTGATTTTGAATGCGTCACTACTACTCCGGCAAGTAGGCAAGGTGGGTGAAGCAACGCAACCATTATCACTCTCATAACCATAACAGAAGTTCTCATAAGGGGTGACTATTAAACTGTTTGCACCATCATTAATGCGCCCGTCCGAATACAAGTCCAACAATGGTGTAGTAGTTTCTCCAAAGCTATCAAAAGTGAAGTACATTGCATCATTATCAGATATGAAACTGAGGTTGTACTTGTAGTGATTGTCAGGCTTTGTCAATGCAGAAGTAAATTGAAAATTTTGATTATTCCAAGGTCCACTAGTCCAGTAAAGCTCCCCTCGTCGAAGAATAACCAGTTGACCTGATCCCTGGATAGATTCCAAGCCCAAGGTAAAAGCCCCTGAGGCCGGAATTTCGTAGCTTAACCAAGAGACCAGTGTCCAATTTTTCCCGGTCGTGCGGTTAAAACCGAGTCTCATTCCAGGCAAAAGAATGCTGGTAGGATGATCAAAGCTTTGCCATAGAGTCCTGTTGTCAACTGCATCCACCAAGACAAAGTTGCCTGAATCTTCTAGTATAGCAGTTGTGTTGCTTGTCCCAACATGATCAGAAATGTTCAACACAGTGTTTCCTCCATTGATGATCTTCAATGTTCCAGATCTATCTATGGTGAGCACTCCTGAATTGTTAATCAAAGTTGTGTTTGGATTGGCAACCCATACTCTTCTCGGCGGATCATCATTTGTATACCATATTCCTATGTAACTATAACTTGTGGCTTCACTTTTGGGTTTTATGGTGAAAAATCCTAAGGTGAAATTCCCACCATCAGAAACAAGTTTCGAGGTCGAATTAAGCTCATCACCAGGCCTGAGTATGCTTCTTGCATCAACAGAAAATAAGAAATCTAGTTTTTGGCTGAATAATGATGCTAACAAGAGTATGAAAATTGTATCAACAAAAGTCTTCATGTTGGCAGCGTTAGAATGTAGGCATGAAACTAGAATAAGATCTCTTTAATATGTGATTATTGTCTACTTGATTGGATTTTTTTTATTTTTTTTGGTAATCTGAAATTAGACGTGTTCAAAGACAAAGCATAGTAGCAATCAGAACAGGTCCTGGCATTAGACTGGTGATGTACATACAGATTGAAAACGCCGGTCGGCTTGTGATATACTCGGGGAAAAAAGATTTGGGTTTGTTTGTGTTAATTGTAAAATTTTAGCTCACTTGTAGAACTTTCAAACACTAAAATTTTGGTTAGAAGTGTTAATTGGTTGACTTTGTCATGTTAGAATTACTATTTGAAAATATGAAATGATATTTTTAAGAAATTTTTTAGAGCAATGTAGGACTTCTAAAAATATAATCGAGTATTTTTGAGTAAAGAGAAGAAGAAAAAATGGCTTCCCGGTCAAAACAGATTCGTGAAAATATTTTTAAAAAAAACTCTAATTAAGAGTTTTTTATGGACACGTATTACACTTACTTTTTGTGTACTCTACATGTTTTTTTTAATTGTTTATAAGCATGACCACTCATATGTTGTAACGTATAAACATAAGAATTCTTACAGCCTAATAGCGTTCTTCGACCGTTCTTTGATGGACTAATGAGCTGCTATAACGTGTTAATTAGTATAACGTGTAGTATCAATCGTTGAGTTTCTATTGCCTTAATGAGATACAGCCTAAAATCAATCTAATGTCGGTTAACCAAAAAAATGACCTCTTTCTAGTCTGAAAAATCTGGAAAAATAGGAACTCTAACGAAAGTTAGAGAGAGAGAACATGAAGAAGAAAGCTAAACTATATTTGAGAAAATGATCTTAGTTACATATGAGATTACATCATCACCCTTTTATACTCGAGCTATCATACACATCTCTCAGCTGAGATAATTTTCTGCTAGTAACTATTCTTTTGACTAACCATACAGTTGGATACAGCTAATCCCTAACTAATCTGCTGAGCTGGCTTTCTCTTGTAGATATGCTACTATGCGTTCATTTGTATTTTGAGCTGGTGTGAGTGTCTCCCTGTCAGCCCCCTCAAACTGACCAAGTAGGAAAATATGGGAAGTTTGCTGCATAATAGTCGAAACTGAGCCAACTGATCTTTAGAGGCCACATGTTGAATGCAAAGTTGCTTAGGCTCCGTTTGTTTGCCGTAAAATAACTTATTTGTATAAAATATTTTCCGCATAAAATGTTTTGTTAGAAAATAAAAGATTTTACAGGGCTCCGTTTGTTTGCCGTAAAATAACTTGTTGGAGAAAAATATTTTTCCGGAAAATGGATTATTGAAAAATATTTTCTGGTGTCTGGATGTATCGTGAATTTCGTAAAATATTTTCTTCTCCTAAAATTTTGTACTAGCCGCAATTGTTGACCGTAAAACATTTTACGGTTTACTAATTTTACGGTCTTACCAAACACCGTAAAATTTAGAAAAAGCAGCCGCAATTTTTGACCGTAAAATATTTTACGGTTGACCAATTTTTTAGTGTTACTAAACACCGTAAAATCCGATACAAAATTTTGTAAAATGTTTTACGGGCCTTTAGGAGATGAAAACATTTTACGAAATTCACGATACATCCAAGCACCAAAAAATATTTTCTAGTAATTTATTTTCTAGAAAAATATTTCTCCCCAACAAGTTATTTTACGGCAAACAAACGGAGCCCTATAAAATATTTTATTTTCTAAGAAAACATTTTTCACGGAAAATATTTTACACAAACAAATTATTTTACGGCAAACAAACGGAGCCTTAGAAACAACAAGTTCTCGCACATAATGATAATCCAATTCGATGTGCTTTGTTCGAGCATGGAACACCGGATTAGAAGCAAGAGCAAGTGCAGAAAGATTGTCATATCTGAGTATAGGTGTGGGTAGAGAAATGTGCAAATCTTGCAGAATGTAAGTGAACTATTTGACTTCAGCTGCGGTTGAGGCCATGGCTCGATATTCAGCCTTAGTGGAGGACCGAGCCACAGTAGGTTGTCGTTCTGAGCACCAAGATATGAGGTTTGCACCTAAGAATACACAAAACCCTGTGGTGGACCTCCTATCTTGAGGATTAGAGGCCCAATCAGAGTCTGAATAAGCTATAAGCTACAATGGACTAACTTTAAAAACCAAACCTTGGGAAGATGTGCCTTTAATGTATCGGAGCAACCTTTTTAATGTAGAAAAATCTACCAGAGTAGGACTATGCATTTTTGGCATAGAGAATTGATAGCATATTGGATGTCGGGGCCTTGTGACTGTTAAATATTGTAGTGCCCCTAATAGACTACAGAAGTGAGTGGCATTAGAATATGGTTGTTGACTTGTAGGTGTTGAATGAGAAGAGATAAAAGTTGGAGTTGGGCTAGGTTTGCAGTTAGACATACCAGCCCTATGCAAGAGATCCATAGCATATTTAGACTGAGATATTTTGAGGGTATGAGTGTCTTGTTGAACTTCAATGCCTAAAAAATATGAAAGCGTTCCTAGATCTTTCATGGCAAACTTAGTGTTCATGGCAGTGACAAGAGATTGTATAGCAGTTGCACTACTGCCAGTAATGATGAGATCATCTACATAGATGATAACAAGACATGTTTTGGAGAATGTAATATGAACAAGGAGTTATCTGCTTGACTGCAATGAAAATTTTGATTGTAGAAGAATGTGGACAACATCTGGTACCAAGCCCTAGGTTCTTGTTTAAGGCCATAGAGTGATTTTTGCAGTTTGCAAACAAAGTCTGGGTGATTAGGATCTTCAAAACCCTGAGGTTGCACCATATACACTTCCTCAGTTAATGTACCATGTAAGAAAGCATTGGAGACATCCAATTGCTTGATTGACTAATTGTAGTGGAGAGCTAAGGATAAGACTATTCTTATGGTTTGAGATTTCACCACTTGACTAAAAGTATCATTGTAATCAAGACCATACTCTTGATGGTAGCCCTTTGCCACAAGCCTAGCCTTGTACCTAGCAACGGTGCCATCGGCATTTTGCTTGATTTTATACACCCATCGGCAGCCTATAGGAGACCTAGAGGATGGTAGGGGTACTAAGGACCAGGTTTTCTGCTTAATAAGAGCTTCATATTCTTCTACCATAGCTTTTTACCAGCAAGCATACTTAGCTGCTTCCTTATAGGTCACAGGCTCAGTAGTTGAAGGTGTTTGTATGAGTGTATAAGTTGAATGTTGTTTGGGCTTTAGAGAACCTGTTTTGGACCGGGTAACCATAGGATGACCATGTGTAATAGGTGGAGGAACAGGTTCTCTAAAGTTAGAGTTAGGAAGAGTAACAGAGGAATGTGATGTAGGTTGTGTGTTTGTAGATGTTTGAGTTAAGTGAGGAGAAGAGTTGGAAGTATCAGATGAAGTAAAAAATGGAGACATATGAGTAAGAAGATCATTGGGCACATGAAAGGATTCTTGAACAACAGGAGAAGGTAAATTATTATCAGCAAGATTAGACTGAGGAACAAGGAAGATAGGAAGTAGAGAATTTAGAGATAGAGACAATGAAGATTCAGGAGTTGAAGTTTGGACAAAAGAAGGATAATTAGTCGAAAAGGGAAAGACAGACTCTATAAACCGAACATGCCTAGAGGTGTATACTCTATGAGTTTTAAGATCCAAACATCTATAACCTTTGGACTGAGTGGAATATCCTAGGAAGAGGCAAGGAGTGGACCGATACTGCAGCTTGTGTTTGATGTAGGGTCAAAGCCAAGGGAAACACAAACAACCAAACACTTTTAGATTATAGTAGTCTGGTTTAATGGAATATAAGCACTCAAAAGGTGATTTATGTTCAAGAATTGGCTTAGGCAATCGATTGTGAAGGTAATTAGCAGTATACAAGGCCTCTAACCAGTACTTAGAGGGAAGATTGGCATGATGCAGGAGTGCTAAGACGGTTTCTATCAAATGCATATGCCTCCTTTCAGCCTTGTCATTCTGCTCAAGTGTGTGTGGACAAGAGTTGTGATGAAGAATGCCTAATGTTTGAAGATAGTTGGCAAAATGATGATTCAAGTATTCAGTGCCATTATCGGTCCTGAATATTTGAATTTTAGTTTAGAATTGAGTGAACACCATAGTGCTGAAATTAACAAAAGCATCAAAACCCATTTGACTTAACTTTAAGAGGATAAATCCATGTAAACCTAATACAATCATCCACAAAAAGAATGTAGTACTTGAATTTCATACAAGATGGTACAGGGAAGGGCCCCCAAACATCAGAGTGCACTAGTTGAAATGGTTTTAGAGAAAAAAAGTGGAATTAGGGAATGGGAGTTTATGTGCTTTAGCAGTCAAACAAGATTCACATACTGCATTCTTTCAGTCGATTTAACATTCAGTAAAGTAGAAAGAGGTTGAATTGACTGCTTTGCTGGATGACCTAGTCGACAATGCCAGAGGACATCATTATTCATAGTGGACGAGGGAGTGAAGCAAGAGTAGGCAGCAGAAGATGGTGATTGAAGTAGCTTGGTTGGGAGAGAATATAGACCATTCTTACAAGGGGCCTGGAACTTGACCTGCTTGGTATTGTTGTCAAGTATAGCCACCTTATGAGAATCAAACAAGAGTGTGACATTATTGTCTTTAGCAAGATGAAAAACTGAAAGTAAATTAGATGAAATTCTAGGTACATGCAAGAGGGTAGAGAGTTTAATGAAGTAGAGGGAATATGGATCATACCAGGCCTGGTGTGAGCAATAGAGAGATGATTGCCATTACCTACAGAAACAGAGTCATAACCAGTGTATGGTTGAGGATGGGTGAGATTACTGAGATCATTGGTGATGTGAGTGTTGGCTCCAGAGTCCAAAAGCCAAGCCTGTTCAGCCGATAAGGAGGTGGATGGACCAAACTGAGCATTCATGGCCTGCTTATTAGAGCTCTTAGCACTAGCATAGTTAACTCCATCAAAGCGATACCAGCAGTCAATAGCATAGTGATTAAGTTTTCCACAAATTTGACACTGCACAACACCTTCAAATGAATTAGAAGGTTTGGATGAGACATTCTGCTAAGGGTTAGCACTACCTTTAGGAGAGTAGCCTCCCCTGAAGCCACCTCGTTGGTTTCTACCACCTCTATTGTTGTAGGATCTACCTCTACCTCTTGCACTATTGGTTTGAGTATTGAGAGCTATAGGTAGGGAGGTGTTAGTAGAGTCAGACACAGTCAACTTGGATGCCATTTGCAAATGAAGTTCCTCAGAAAGCAACAAACTTGAAAGCTCAGTGATGCTCATAGGTCCAGCACGCACACGTATGGAAGATTTGAAAGAATCAAATTCAGCAGGTAAGCCCTTAAGAATGCACATGATCAAGTCTTCATTAGGAAAGACTTCATTGATGGAAGCAAAACTGTCAACAATTGCTTTGATTTCATCAAGATATGCCTGAATAGACTGATTTGTTTTGGTAATTGTGCAGAGTTTCTGTTACGCCCCCAAATTTAAAAGAGAATATTCAGGGACGAGACTGCCGCGAACCTGATAAGATAAATCTTCCTAAGTCCGTAAGGCTCCAATCTCAATAAAAACCGACTATCAGACTAAGACCATAAGTCGGACAATAACCTGCAGAGCATCTAAACCAATATAATACCTATATAATATGTACGAATCTCCAACATAAAACTTTGGAATAAACTCCCAAATTATAATGAGATCATAAAGAAGACTATAGTAATGGCAATACAAAAGCATCTAAACACAAGAAAATATCCTAATACTCTTGCTAAAAAAAATATCCAACCACAAAAAAATATCCAAGAGGCAAACAACCCTCTTTATTAACCAATAATCTAAGAACTTGAATGAAAATCACTATCCCACGTCAAGATAGTCTCCTACTCATAACCTTGCAAAAAGACCTATTATTCACCTGTTCAAAATAAGGTTTAGCAAAAGAATGAGATAATAATCTCACTAAGTATGAAGATCTCCCAAAAATAACATGGGACCTTTACGATAGTATATATATATGGATAATAATATAGTAATGTAATGAGACGAAAACAAATCCAATAATCATGCAATATAACTGAACTAACAAAATGTACAGTCATGCCAAAAATCCAAAATTCAATTTTTGTCGTAGTACAAAGATGTTGTGCCAAAATCCAGAACTCGAAAACTCATCAAACCACTATACCAAAACTCAAATACGGTTGTGGCTACAACTGGTAGCACAGTCTAAAGATGGTTAGATGCGCTCAACCATCACAAGCGAAAAGGGATCTCAACGAAAAGATTGTGCACAATCCCAAAACTCAGTGTATGTCAAGCCCCACTGAGAGAGGGTTCAAATCTCGCTATACCTGCCAGGTAGGTCACAGCCCCAAAATATGGCACAGATGGTTCAAAGTAGTTCTTATCCAGTCTCAATAAAAAAATGCTGAAACCTTCATAAATGTACATACAAATATACATTAATTGGTCCCAAGTTTTCTTTTCTTTCGTTTTAAAAGCAGAATAACACTTTAGTTTTGAAATAAAAAAATTATTATTTGAAAATAAATAGTTTGTCAAGCTTTGAAGAAAGTAGAGTAAATTTTTTTTTTTTAACGTTGAACAACGTATCCAACAGGTCACTAATCAGTGTCCTGCTTAGCCTATTCGTGACCTACTGGTCACTGGAATGGATTTCTAGTGACCTGTTGGTGACCAAAAGGTGAATAGTGACCTAGTCACTATTCACATAAATAGTGACTAGGTCTAGTCACTATTTATGTGAATAGTACAAGTACTATTCATTGCAGAATTTTTTTTTTAGAATCTGTTTTAAGAATCATATTATGCAGATAGATGGTATAAATAAAATATTTTAATAAAATATAACCAGAATAATACTGTAAGTAAAAAGGACATAACTCTCATGCATTCAATCTAAACTTCTCAAGAACCATAACAAATTATTGTTAACCAAAAATTTGATACATCCACTAAAACAATAATTCAGTAACTTCATAATCAAGATTATTTCCAACTCACAAATCATAACTCTAAAAATTAAAGGGAATTGGGTAATGAAAAAGAGGTCTTCCTACTTACCTCTTGTCCAGTAGTTAAACCTAACAAATCCTAACTTTGAAGAACCCGACCTTTCACAAGATTCCTCACCTTCAAAAACACATGAACATATTCTATTATAATCCCTCATCAACATAGGTCACTTACTCTAACGCATATTTTATCGTGAAAAACCCACAACAAACTATTAACAAAGATGTGACTTAGGTTCTTACCAATTAAACCTCAGGGTTTCTCTTGAAGTTGTTCCTTTGTATAGTATTCTGAACCCAAGTTTTCTTCTTTTTGAGCGTCTGATATGAGGTTTAGAGATAGAGTGTTAGGATTCTGCTAATACGTTAAACGTATATTTTTTTTTTCAAAGTATGTCTTATTTTGTAACTGATAACCCCCACTAATGGGATAAGCCCACTATTTTAGTCTGAGTGGGAAACATATCCCACCAAAATAGTACTGAACCAACTTATTTTAGTTATTTATATTTATATTTATTCTTATAACTATTATTATATATTTATTCATATATTTTTTTTCTGGTCGTTACAGTTTCATCTTCAGCTGATGAATGTAAGATCGCGATAGAGAAGTGTATCGCGACTCTTGAGTAGACCAGATCTCCAGTAGTTGTCGGTAGATGAAGCACCCATGGAAGAACATGAGGAGTTATGGCAGCAAAAAGACAGGTCTTAAGTTGTTCATCGACTATTGTCCATTGCAGAAACTTGGGGTTTGGTGAAGTTGTGCCATCAGATTCAGTGATCGTAGCAGCTGGACATGGAGTTTCACCAGTGATGTGCGACAGAAGCTTGTTGGCCTTAAGAACAATCGTGAGCTGAGCCTTCCATATGATATAATTCGAATTGTCCAATTTGATTTGAAGTAAAGAATTGAGATTGTTAATGAGGAGTTTGAGTCCAGGAGGTAGCTCGAGCTGTTGATCGGCCTCTATTGTTGAAGAGAATTGCAAAAAAAAAAAGAACTAATTTGAGCTGATTTGGATCGCGGCAACCATTAATGGCTTCTCAAGCTCTTGATACCATAACGAAAGTAAGAGAGAGAGAGAACATGAAGAAGAAAGCTAAACTAGATTACATCATCACCCTTTTATACTCGAGCTATCATACACATCTCTCAGTTGAGAAAATTTTCAGCTTGTAACTATTCTTTTGACTAACCATACAGTTGGATACAGCTAAAATCCCTAACTAATCTGCTGAGCTGGCTTTCTCTTGTAGTTGTGCTACTATGCATTCATTTGTATTTTGAGCTGGTGTGAGTGTCTCCTTGTCAAACTCTTTTGTCTTTGACAGGGTCAGACCTTGCCCATTCAGAACCTCAACAATACAGTTAAACTTGCAATTTCATGTGGTTTTTAGAGTACCATCATCGAAACCGACTGTGAAGAAGTTTACAAAGCAATTCATCCTTCAAATCCCACTCCCTCATGGATAATAGAGCCCATCGTCTCAGACATCAAAATTGAGCTGAATTCAAGCAATAACGTAATTGTCAAACTCATTAGGAGAACAACAAATTCCGCTTCTGATTAAATTGCTAACTAGACTCGATCACTTTCCCTTCTTGTAGACTAGTTATCAAATGTTCCCTCAACCTTTCTCAGCTGTTGCTGGTTGACTTGCCAATTAATGACAATGATTGATATAATCGTTTAAGCTTTAATGAATTTTCCTTTGACAAAAAAAATAAAATAAAAATAGTCTCTGGCACATTGTTGACATCCAGTATCTAATTTAGTACTCAACTAAGCTTCTGTAATCCTTGTTAGCTGTAAAACTCATTTGGTCAACAATAGACAACAAAAGAATGGAAAAGAGAATGAAAATGATGGTGATGTTGATGGGTAGCAGGGAAAGTGACCAAGCAAATCTTTGCAAAAGAAAAAGTGTGAAAGAATGATGCTGACATTTGAAGAAATGAAATGAAGGCACACGGCGCGAAAAAGAAAAATGAATGTTGTGCATGGAAAATTGACGATCCAGCCTTGCACAATTAAATGCATTGTCTCCCAATTCCTACAATAAAATGAGGAGCTCAGATGAAGCAAATGCATCAGCAAGCATCCAGAAAAAATCAGAGAGAAAATATAAAGTCTAACATCAAAACTAATATGGCAAAAAATCATTTCTTCCGTCAATGCTTCGTTAGTGAGTGTGTCCTGCAAAAAATGAAATATTGATACAAGTGAGTGTGTGTCCTATGCATTAGTACTCTATCTACTGTACATTTATATGTATGCATGCTAAGCATGTCTTTATAGTAATGAAATCCTCACTTTAGTTGGGTAATGCAAACTTTTGACATGTGAATGCTTGCACTATAAAGTATGTTATAAATGCATAATGAGTCCATTGATATTATTGAATTGTTATATGCTTTACGAAGTTGTGGTTAAAAAACTCTTAAGTAAACCCCAGTTAAATTGTGTTTAAGTAATGTTAATATAAGTAATGGAATATTCCCTGTCAATAAATTACCTGCAATGCTTAAATGATTGAGCTGAGATATATTGACAAATGAGGATGGAAAGCCATCAGTGAACCAGTTTGAATCTAGTCGAAGAACTTTCAATTTCTTGAGGTTGGAAAAAGAGTTAGGAATTTGGCCTTTAAACTTATTTATCTGATAAATCAAAATCAAGTTGCTTGAGATTTGAGAAAATTCACGAATAAACCTGATCTTTACTTAAACTGTTAGATGAAAGATCGAGTGATACCACTTTTGATAGGTTTGAAATTTCTTTGGTTTGTGAAGAACCTAGCGGATTTAAAAGGATCAAATCTTTTTAAGCGAGTGCAGATTAAGGTTCCGGAATCGCCCCAGACAGATTTGTGAGCGTGTCAACACATTTTATACCTTTTCTTTGTCGTGGTCATTCTTCAAATTGGAATATGGTTTCTTTTCTCCTACATTTTGTTTTCTGTTTCCTTCGTTCTTTTACAATTCTATTAGGTGTTCTTGCACGAAAGATTATAAGAAATTGTAATTTAATTATGAGATGTAGTATGCTTCAAACTGAATGAAGCAATCAACCTCCAATTTCCTAGATAATTTCAAAGTGTTTAAAACCATTATATAAGTATGACAAATTCTTAAATTCATCAAAGTACTCTTGACACGTCTTCTTCATTGCATGAAAACTGAAAGATGTATTCTAGTTTCATGCTGCTCTTTAACGCTGCCAACATGAAAACTTTTGTTGATACAATTTTCTTACACTTGTTAGCATATCATTATGCAGCCAAAAACTAATTCTCATTTCATCTTGCCTCAACTTCAGTGATAGAGAAATCTTGGGCTGAATTTCCCTTTGCTTTGTCTTCAGATGAGGTTGACTCAAGTATGTTTCGTCCAGTGAAATATGCTGGCTGCTTTGGAGAAGGCAAAGCCATTGTTTCACTACTAAGCATTGAAATAACATCTTCCATCTTTGGCCTATCCATTGCATTTTCTTGGACGCATAGAAGACCAATATGAATGGCACGTAATATCTGTTTCGTGTCACACTGATCACTAAGTAATGGATCCTTCAATTCTAACGCATTCCCTTGTTTCCATAGCTCTCATGCCTGTATCAGTAATGTTATCACTTTCAGTTATCAATTTGTGTATGAAACATGTTCAAGTCATTGATAAGACAAACTCACATATCCTATAAGGTTCAGGGGATGGTCAGGGTTGTAGAAGTTATTGTTCCTTCTACTGCTTACAATTTCAAGCACTAAGACACCGAAACTGAAAACATCGGACTTAATTGAGAAAGTTCCTTCCATGGCATACTCTGGAGACATGTAATCACTATTGGACATCATCAGATAAAAATTCATCAAGCTGAACAGCTCTAAAAGTTTGAATCAAAGTCAGGAAGTGAAAATAGACTTACTAAGTTCCCATAACTCTGTTAGTAATTGCCTCTGTTTCGTTCTGTTTGAAGATCCACGCCAATCCAAAGTCTGCAATCTTGGGATGCAAATTTTTATCCAATAATACGTTACTGGCTTTTAAGTCTTTGTGTATAACTCTCATTCTTCAATATTTGTGAAGATATAGCAATCCTTGAGCAACACCTTCCACGATATTAAACCTTGTCTGCCAATCTAATCGCTCCTTTCTATCTAGAGCTGTCAAAAGTAGGTAACAGATTGCACAAAACGTCTTCATCTGACTATGTAAACTATTGTACACGGCTAACAAGAAAGAAAAATAGTGTTGCTAATCGAAGAGGAAAAAATCCAAGCTCTTGTTGGGCATAAACTCATAGACTAACATTTTCTCTTCTTGATGAATGCAGCATCCCAAAACATGAACAAGATTGGTATGCTGGAGTTTGGAGATAAGAATAAGTTCATTTTTGAACTCTACAACGCCTTGTCCTGATGTCCTCGAGAGTCTCTTGACTGCTATTTCTCGCCCATCAAGGAATTTACCTTGTTTCCATAATATAGGATCATTGCATATAAATACATAATGAAATTATTTTGTAATTGACAATGTGTACCTTGTATACTGGTCCAAATCCTCCCTCTCCGAGCTTGTTTTCTCTTGAGAAGTTATTTGTGGCTACCATAATAGAATCAAAACTGAATATCTTCAAATCATTAGGTTCTCATCTATTCTTTCCTGAAACACCAGTTTCCAGTTTCGTGTTCGACTGTGCGTTGAAACAGTTAAACACGTTTGCAGATTAACAACAGTGATAAGTGAATCAATCACAGTGATACGCCAAATTCAGACAGTGAAACAAATGAAAAGACAGTAAGTAAAGTACACACAATATTTTAACGTGGAACACCCAACTAGGAAAAAACCACGTGACCAATCCCTGGCCAACATAGGCAATCCACTAAATATTTTCACGGTTACAACAGTCAATGGACTTATGTGATTGACAACTCCCTTGTAACCCTCTCCGCCTAGACCATCTAACCCACCTAAGGATTTACAACCTAGCGAGATCTCCTCGACTTAGCGTATTTTCCCGAATACTTACCTCCTTCTCCCGAAGGATGTTTAATGAGACAAATGAATAGAGTGTTTATACATAAAAAACCTGCTCAGCGCAAATACAGTTCCTAAAAAAACTAAACACTCACCACAGTGTTTCTCCAAACATACTCAATAAATACATTACAGCCTTTATAATATCTAGACTCTGCTTTCCATCGTCTGTCACTCTTGATTCTTGTGCGCTGCTCAGTATATATAGGTGAAAGTGCTACAATTCTTGGGCACCAAGCAATCGTGAGCATTAATGACCTTTGTAGGAGTCTTTACCTAAGTCAATCTTCAAAGATTTGCTCAATCAAAGATTTGTTTAATCAAGATCTTCCTTGCCTTATCAAGATCCTCATCAGAATCGCCTCATAATTATCTTTGCAATAAATTGATAGCTTTCCATATAAATGAAATCCTGCACAAACTTTTGCCAAAAATAAAGACAATTAAGATAATGAAAATTGCCCCTAATCATCATCTTATTATTAGAAAAACCTAATCATGTAGAATCTACAATTAATTTGGATTATTTGAGCAATCTTTTAAAATTTGGTGGATGATTATAACGGTTGACAATATGTTTGCAATACATTTTTTCGTCCATATGAAGATAATAAAGACTACACCATAATGCGCTTTTACAAGCTTTAGGAATATATATTTTATTCCTAATATCATTTAGGTATAATCCTTAAAATACAAAATATGTCAAGAAGGTATCCAAACAAATTGTCTTTAGCTAACGCAATAACCTTTGTTTCATTTGCTAACATTGAAAAACATTCCGCGCTTCCAAAAGCGCACTACTGTGATTAAGATTCTATCCTCGAACACATACACTAATGTTTCACTAGAATCAAAAACTCAAAGTAGTACCAATCATAATTAAAGAAGATTTTAATTCATAGTAGCTTTACAACCTTGACCTTCAAGCTATAAAGATAGTTTGGATTAAAACATCTTTCAATGTTCGGTTTCTAGGCTAAAAAAAAATACTTTTTACATATGCCTATACGATCCTTAATTTTCTCTTTAGACATGCTCCTACTAGCTAATAGAAATCATCTTTCTTTGTCTTTCTTCTTTGCATTACCACTAACCAAAGAGGAAATACAATTATGAAAATGAATTCCATTTATATATAATATCATGCTATTAAATATGCTTACAACACAACCATTTGCTAGTTTATAATAATATTCTTTACATCTTGTATTCTCATATGCAAACTATGAAAGAATACAACTCCTTAGCTTATTTAGCTTGTTTTACTTATCAATCATAAGTACTACAATTTTTTATTTTGATATATTATCAAGATGAAAAATAACGGAGCATTTAATTATAAGACTTGGTTAAGTTTCTAAGAACCATTCTTAGACAAAATCGTTAATTCAAAAAGTTTGGTTTGGTTACGCGATATATAGTCTAGTTGATTAAAAACGGGTTCATTGTTGTAGCCATAAACGTATGCAGTAATTAAGATCGCAAAGTTGACATAAAACTTGTTAAAATATTTAATTTGGCCTTTAATTAAATGATACCTCCCACTAATTTTTATCGAATCCCACACTTCCTAAATGAGATCATGAATCTAATTAAAGACTCATTAGTAGGTGACCAAGATTCTCTTTAATATGAATACCCCTCAGCTTTGGTGCATTATTGGAATATACATACAAAGAGTTAACAACGATTACTATTTATATCACTATATAGGATATGGTCATTTTGCCCCTAAATCACCATAACCTCAGCTTTGGTGCATTATTAAAAACGTTATCTAGTTAGATTACACCTACCGTCACAGTGTTGCGACAATTTGAATCCCGGACCTCAGCTTTGGTGCGTTATTGGCGTCGTGATATTGGAATAACACAACATCACTATGCTTGCTAGGTAAATATAATACTTTCATGGAATATGTCTTCCTACCTTTGGGTTAGCCAAGACATACCCAATCAAGCAAATATAACCTAGGATAGTAGAGGGCAACGATAAACACTTTTACCTCTTTACAATCTAATATGTTTGTACGTAGGAAGATTTTGAATTTATTTAGGTCTCACTTTGCACATTAGTCCATTTAGCATGCATCTCATACAAAATAACTAAATAAACATATATGTAATAATATAAATATGGTGGATCATGGACTTAGTGGTTGGTCAAATTTGAGCCATATAAATTTGATCAATCACAAAACCTAAGCAAGCATATCTCATGTCTTCAAAGGGTCTTGGCACCTTGAACTCTTCAACACCTCCAAGTCCATCAACTCCTTGATTGATCTTGAACTCCTTTGCAAGCTTGATTTGTAGAATCATTATATCACATGTCTCACTACAATTTGCTCTCTTGCAATCTATGTAAATATGGGATTTATGTCTCAATTACAAATCAAATTAATGAAAGAATATAATTACAAAGGTATCAAATGAATTTACAACCATTTAACCATTCATCTATAAGTCCATGATCCATCCATCATGCCAAGATATAAATACTATAATTATGAATCACATCCATAAAAGAAATTAAAAACATGGTTGCAATAAGTTTCATATCTTGAGCTTTTAACATCTCATGTTAAATAAAAGAACTCTACTTGTTGAATAAGGCCCAATGCAAATTCTTAGTCCATTTCGTGGTCCAATTTGAGTTCTTAGACTTGAATTAATCTTCTCCAAGAAAAATTCATCTAATCCTATCAGATTTAAGCCCATGAATATTTGGGCCCTTTGGGCTTTACCAAAATCCAATTAATTAGTCATGGCTTTCAACTTGTAATCTTACTATTACAAACCTGTTGCACATGTACCAAATGTTTTGATTTGTTTCACCTA
The DNA here is from genome assembly GCA_037974665.1 of Ehretia macrophylla. Lineage (NCBI taxonomy): Eukaryota > Viridiplantae > Streptophyta > Magnoliopsida > Boraginales > Ehretiaceae > Ehretia > Ehretia macrophylla. Next base: position 52,493,097 of record CM075773.1, read on the forward strand.
TCTACAGTTCTTCAAAAATTTCAAATTTTTACAAAAACGTATCTCTTCGAGTCTAGATAGTTTTAAAATCAAACGGAACTCAATTCGAATTTAAATTGACTGAGTTATGTCCCTCGGAGCAGACACTGCCCAGTCTGTCCAGTGAGCATGAGAATCAGCAATGCTACTGTAATGAGTCTAAATGAGACACTTAACCATGAAATTTAGAGATGCCTATAGAAGATAAAATGTTCTACTATCTCTATAGCATAACATATCCAAAAATCAGCCCTAAAAAACAAGATTTACTTTGTCAAATCAGTGTTACAATTTCAGTGTGCAGAATATTTGCTTACCAAATCTAAACATCAAACATGCATAGACTATGAAACTCTTTCCAACTTCCTTTTAGTGCTTAAGACTCACGAAACTAAATGCAAACAAACATGTAATTGCATGAATATCAAGTCATGGCTCTGATACCAATTGAAAGAACGATATCCATGATTGCACATATAGAATAAAATTTTTGCAGCGGAAGATAGCATGAAATACAATTTATTATAGCATATATTACATTCATATGTGTAGTCAATCTCAATACTTGATATTTATGCAACATACATCTTAAACCAAATGTAATCCAAGAAGAGAACAATACCTCTTGAAGACCAAAGGTTAAAATCATTTGGTGAAGCTTTGAGAACTCCTTGAACCTTCTACAAGTGTAGAAGTCCTAGATTGTCCACCTTGCAATTTGAATAAGCCTTTCCTCCTCCTTAAGTTGTAGTACTAGCAAACTCCTTGGAAGTTTCATGGACAAGAACACTTATCTCTTTTGAAAGTTTACTTAAGACTACACTTAGTTTAGATATCTTCTTAGTCTCAATTTAATCCAACATGACAAAGTAAAATGAAGAACAAACACTTGTGTTCTTATAACCATCTATGCTGTATGTATGTGTTGCTGAATTTTCAGAATAGAAGAAGACTTCATTAAGCCTTCTCTAAATCTCTTTGGTCGTGTATATGCATGAGAAAAAAACAAGAGTCTTTGTCTTCATTTTCTTTGCTTTGACCGAGAAGACACACGACCAAGAGACAAGGCTTTTTCTTGTTTTTCTCTTTTCGTTAATTCATGCAAAACACAAGACTTTGAAGATATAACTTTGTCTTTTTCTGCTTTTGTTATCCCGTGAAAGAATATAACACGTATACATACAAATTTCTTGCAAGTTGTCTTCACAAGACAAGTTGACATTATTTAACACTTAAATAAAGCCTACAATTGTTGACCATTTTCAATCCTTGGATTAATAGATGGATGGCTAGGATTTTGATCTTGGTGCTTTGTGTTTATTGGCTAATACTTTGCCACATCAACATGTTGGCAACCAATAGGAATAAATCATATTTTACTTGTTTGCACTAAGCACTCAAATCTTTGCCAATCCTACAAATTTGCCCCGTTAACTTTTAATGGTTGAGACTACAATTATTAACTCTTAATAATTTATTAATGAAGATGATTCAAGTCCAAGCAAGACTTAATCTCCTTACTAATATGGTGTGACTTTCTAGGTTCATAGCCAAATAGCACTAAGGAAATATTAAACACCTTTAATGTCAATCAGGTTCTGATTTGCTTCAAGAATTTCTCCTTTAATTCTTGAAACACCCTTAAGGTCTTGAGTGACGTCTAGCAACATATCAAGACAATTTATAAGGCAATGAAGTAATCACGTAATAAACCTATTTATAGTTTTCGATTACCGTGCAATCCAATCCTTCCATTAATTGTCCTGTCGAGCAAGAACCATGATTCGATTAAGTTTATAAACTCGATACTATGCATAGATCTAATTGGTGTAATGAGAGATGACACATGGAAAACCCTTTCTCCATCATTCATACCTTGGCCAATGATTTCTTCATTAAACAACCAATCTTAGATCGCATAGGACATCGCCTCACGACGGAGGTTAATGGATCCTATCTTGACCACTACCTGTCAATCACTATACAGACGAATAAAACTGCGAGATGACGTATCTCATCTCGTTTATCGAGACAAGCATTAACCAAATGCTTGAATCAAACCCCAATACATATGACAACCGTAATGTCTCAAGTCTAAGGATTACATGCACAATCGCAACAGATAACAAATTATTAATCCAAAGTCATGTAATTTGTTATTCACGTCATATTTAGTGAACTATTCAACTAATAGTCACCCATATGTTTGTTAGTCGCATCCTTATACTGTTATGGCACGTAGTTCACCATCCTTTAATATTAACATCCCTATGTTAATCAAAAGGTAACAACACATGTGATAGTCCGTCATAGATTATTGAAGTCCCGATAAAATAATCTAAGGACTATGAACACTTTAAGTATTTATCATATTAAAGAAATACGCCAACATATTAAACGTTTTTAGAATACATTCCTCTAATGAAAATACTAGATACTCATTCATACACGTAAAGAAGGAGAATATGAATGTCCTAATTATGTCAATATGTAAACGAACATATAAAGACTAATGCCATAAGTAATGTCATAATGCCCCAATATATGTCATCCAAATATGTAGCATTAGGGCATATTTCTAACACAACATTGAATCCCCTCCATTCCCTCATTGGCAAACACCTTTTCACCTCTTTACTTGCTTTTCTCAAACACTCTTCACACCCTGATCTGTTTAAACTCTTCCAACACTGTGCCAAGCATACATAAGGCTCGATCTTTCAACTACAAACCCTCCACTCGACACTGCTTTTCTTGTCACGTTATCAATTAACCCTTCAGCATCATTCCCGAAATTAGTAACGCCACCACTACAAACACCTTTATCCTTTGATTGATCAACGCTTTCTTTGGAAAAGTCATAGGTGTCATAACGCAAGAAACATCCATCAAGATGAAAGCAAGCTACGTCTGCAGGTAGAAACAAGGGATGCTACTACGAGCCGCAGCGTAACAGATGAGACAATCAGTTTGCGAGAGGTCTCCATAACATTGAGCCAGGACGTATACTGATATGGAAGTCGTATGCGCTGAAGAAAAGCCCCCATTTGTTATCAGTAACACGCTATGAAATACCTTCCATTGATTGAACAAACACTGGGTAGTAACTGTTGTTTACTGGTAAAGTGTTTTGGCCACAGGTGAATTCAACTTCTGATATCCAAGGATTGGATAATGAGACAGGTAAAAGCCTGATCATCAAGAAGATCAACCATGGGAGGTACCAAAGCTTTGTAATATGCGTGAAATTCATGAAACCTTTTTGCTTTTGATTCCTTTATTTTCTTTTCTTCTCTGAGGAAACTACTCTCTATCGTAGAGGAGAAACAAAAGGCCAAGAGAGATTGTGTGAATGAATGGAGAGGCTCTTCAGCAGTTTTAGCAGTTTGGTCAGACAAGAAATTATTTGTTTATAGTCAAATATTTCAGGCGTTCTCATGTCTACTTTGCAACTGGTAGCAAACTTAGCCTACGTAAACAACTTGGGTCCTTAATTTTGGGACAACTTCCGGTTGCACTTCAGTTTTTAATTAAGAAGGATAAGGGGAGCGATACGTTTCTTAAGATTATTTGGTTGTGATTGACTTAACCTTCATTTTGAGATAATATATAAACATTATGGTCCTACTATTCGATTGAATGGAGAATGAATTTCACGGCACGTAAGATTTATATTTACGCTCAGTCAGACCATGATCCAATTATAATGTATAGAAGTTTCCTATAGTAATGATTACTATAAAAAATCATCCACTGTGTATAATTTTCCGTGGATTTGGTTATATTAGCTTTTGTTGATGCAATTTTCTTACTGATCTTCTTAGCATCATTATGCATCCAGAAGCTGTCTGTTGATGCAAGAAGTATATTCAGGCCTCGTGATGAGCTGAATTCTACCTGGAATCTTATTTCTGATGGTGGAAAATTTTACCTTAGGATTTTTCACTATACCAGTCATAAATTATAGTTATTGTGACTGGTATAGTTACAAATTACTTATGCAAAGAATCCAAAATAGTTACTGTGGAGGTCACAATCTTAGTATGTGATGCGATCGGATTGTGCGTTAAAATGTGCGCAAAATAAACCAAGTTAAAATACCCGCAAGTGCACGGATCTTCGTAGTGTAGTGTACTTAGAGTGCGAAATCGTACCACAGGGAAACTCGTTAGTTAAGTTAGTGAAGTAGTGTGCGAAAGTGTTTAAAGTGGAAGCGTAACAGTTTGCAGAAGGCGTCTGATTAAACTATATTACAACTAAGTGATCTAAGTTAAACTAACTATTAGTGGGATACGAGAGGTGGTGATCTAGGGGTCGAATATGTAAATGAGCCATCTAATATAGGCTCGGTATTCAGGATTATTTGATTTAATGCAAGGGTTAAGTTATAAGCATTAACCTAGTCAATTAACTTAGCTTATTAAAATCTTGATTACTAACTCTGATGTAGGTGTTGTGCCATCTACGAGCATTGGAGCCATAGTATGGAATTGTCCTTGCAACCTGGTATAAAATGTCTGTTTTGACTAAACAATCAACTTCTTCTTACTGGTCTAGAAACTATGGTCTACATGAAAGCATTACCTATAATTCATGGAATTTAAAGTTGTCAGGCTTATTTCATTCACTATTAAAGTATGGATACATGGCACGAAAGTAAAGCAATCATAACATCTACTTAAAGCATTACGTTATGAAATACAATGCTGAATAGTAAAGCAATCATACATCTATTGAAAAGCATTACGTATGAAAGACATTACTGAATTAAAACAAACCATATATTGCATTTAAAGCGTATAATCCAAATCTGAGACCATATATTTAAAAGATTAACATTTACAATATTCACCCCTATATATCAATCTACTCAAACATAAATGAATACGAATTCTGTAAATAAAAGAGAGTCAAAATAGCTATTCGGACGGAATTAAAAGACTAACATTTACAATATTCACCCCTTATCGACGAACGCGTATTTTTTATTCCCAAAATTTGAGCAGAGGTTCGACGCAAAATACCTATTCGGACGGAATTAATTTCCCCGGAATAAAAGCTACTAGGGATGAATTTCCCCCAAATAAGAACTTTCCTATTGAAAGCTATTCGGGCAGAACTTCCCCCAACTAATAACTACTTGGGTCGGATTTCCCCCTAAAAGTAGCTATTCGGATAAAATTTTCCCGAATCAGAGCTACCTAGGCGGGACTTTCTCCATATCCTACTAACTAATTAACTACAACTAAATTAAAACTAACTATGAAGAATTTGGTCCGAAAAATCAATTTCGGTCCAAAATTACTTAACATTTTCAGTGGGGGGAGGGGACTATTTATAGGCAAACAAATTACTTTTCACGCATTACTATTCATGTGTTACTATTCACGCATTTTACTATTCACGTGTTGACCGTTACTATTCACGCATTGACCGAAAAGTTGACCAATGCTATTCCAAGGTTATTCGGCGTCCTAAGTCCGTTTCCGCACTCCGTTTGGCCAAATTCATCCTCTACGGGTTTCAATTCTTGGTCAACATTTGAGTTTGTCTCTTTTGCGTTCTTTTGAACTTGCAAATCGGATCGTTTCGGTTCGAGTTTGTTCATTTTTCGAGTTCCTCCTGCATTGCATCAAAAGTATAAAAGTAGTGCATTCATTCCAGAGTTAAGATGCAAATGCAGTACAAATACCATAGTTTGAGTGCTGCAAATACAGTCACATCAGTATGTCATATCATAAGTTTAGTATTATAGACGCGTTACTTGCCCTCAAATTTCATTTGTTTAAAATAATTAACTTAAGATATATTTCAATTTACATCACTTAATTATAAACCAGTATTTTTTTTTCTTACTATAGCATAGGCTTTCGTTAGGCTCGTAAAAAGAAGGAAAAAAAATGACAAGAAGTAGGACTTCATTTAGCATGTATCCTACCAATGTGCAACATCACAATTATCTCACCTTAAAGACTCATTAGGGGCACATACAATCTGTTAGACAATACTAGATTCTCGAGGTGGCTGGTACGGGTTCACGATGTAACTCTCACCACGATATAGTTCTTTATCTCGCAAAATACTTAACTCCCACATTTGACTAAAAAGTCGCTTGGACATAATTTTCCTAATGAATTAGACAAGTTTCTGTAATAAAAATAAAAAATCTTACGGTATAATAGATAATTTGGAGTAAGAAGTTACGTTACGTGTTAATTTTTTTTTAAAAAAAGATTAATTTACTTTGAAATTTATCGTTGTTCGTGCAAATATTTAAAAAAAAGGAAAAAAAAGGCTAGGCAATAGTCAGCAATATTGAAATTTATTAAGTTTCAATCAATTCAATTCAAATTAGTAAATGATGCTCAATCAACTGAACTTAACATAATAAAAAAAAATCTGTATGAAATCCTAAACTCATGACAAATCCTTCAATCCTCATGGATTACTATGCCATCATTAGTAATAACGCGGCATGAACATATGATTGCCCATTTCATGGGATTAGACTTGTTCAAAGACAAATGATATAAAGAGGATTATAAGGTTTAGAATTTTCAAACAAAATGATTGACTATTCCAATGCATAATAAGAAAATGATATTCAAACTCTAAAGTTTAAATTTCGTTTAGATTGTATAAGTCAGAGTTCAAACCCCGCAATGTCATTTTGCTGCTCTCGAGGTCATGGACCATGCGAGGCGACTAGGGATCAATAATAGTACCAAGAAATTAAGTGCGATAACTCAAGCCACTAGGATTTTGGTCTATTAGATATATAACTCGTTCTGAATGTAAAACATTATAAGTTCGAGTATTGATAGCTACAGTATATAGCATTAGGCCTCTCTTAACGTAAAAACAAAGGAAAAACAAAAAGAAAAGAAAAGAAAAAGTGCAATAACTGTATATAGTGTTTGACAAAGTATGATCATGGTGGAAGGTTGATCCTGGAAAGGTTTCACGCCCTTACATCTACCTAAGTAAAGCGAGAATTTAAAAATTAGAATGTAACTATCGCACACCTAAAATATCATATTTATGGCACCTAAATATTGACTTTTATTTAGCACTACAATAACATAGTCTTTGATTTTCATAAAAAACTAATTTAAGAAAAATGATTTTTGTGTAGGAAATATTAATGTCATTTATGAAATGATTTACAAAATCTTATTAAAGATTTGGCATGAACGTTTTAGAAATTGTTAAAAATTATTGGATTTCATCTTACTTGTGACATGATTTCAGAAGAATTATATATGGACACGACTAGAGGATGATACACGCAAAAGATTATTGAACATACAAGTGATCTGATTTGAGAAGATTACGTGAATAAATACATGTGAAAGATGACACACGCAAAAGACGAATAAAAATAGACCATGGGCCTAATTCATATATCATGTTAAGAATTATGAGGTTCCATAATTCTTTGCTTTCATGCACCCCTGATCTTTGTTACCATAATGTTGTGCATTCATTAGCAGGTAGCAGATGGATTAAAAGTATCATGAGTGGCGGATATAGGATTGTAGTTCAATGGAGATTAAAACACATAAATTAATGAGAAATACTGGATGTCATCCCATTTTTATCACATTTTATGTAGATGTTTAGTCGTCACGATTGACATAGGAAGTAATAAATAAGTGATCATACAGTAGTAACTAACGTATTCGGCAAACTATAAGCGGGTCTATTGCATTTCACCATTTTGTAAATAAAATCAACAAAGAACAAAAGAATTTGATAATTGGTGACAAAGCACCTTCGGGGAAAACTAAATTACCCTCATCTTGCATCAACTTCAGTGATGGAGAAATCTTGTACTGAATTTCCCTTTGCTTTATCTTCATACGAGGTTGATTCACGTATGTTTCGTCCAGTGAAATATGCTGGCTGCTTTGGAGAAGGCAAAGCCATTGTTTCACTACTAAGCATTGAAATAACATCTTCCATCTTTGGCCTATCCATCGCGTTTTCTTGGACGCACAGAAGACCAACATGAATGGCGCGTAACATCTGGTTCGTGTCACATGAATCACCAAGTAATGGATCCTTCAATTCTAACGCATTTCCTTGTTTCCATAACTCCCATGCCTGTATCAGTAATGTTATCACTTTCAGTTATCAATTTGGGTATGAAACATGTTCAAGTTATTGATAAGACAAACTCACATATCCTATAAGGTTCAGGGGATGGTCAGGGTTGTAGAAGCTATTGTTCCTTCTACCGCTTACAATTTCAAGCACCAAGACACCGAAACTGAAAACATCGGACTTAATCGAGAAAGTTCCTTCCATGGCATACTCTGGAGACATATAACCGCTGTTGGACATCATCACATAGAAATTCATAAAGTTGAACAGCTCTACAAGTTGAATCAAAGTCAGGAAGTGAAAATAGACTTACTAAGTTCCCACAACTCTGTTAGTAATTGCCTCTGTTTCGTTCTCTTTAAAGATTCGTGCCATTCCAAAGTCTGCAATCTTGGGATGCAAATTTTCATCCAATAATACGTTACTGGCTTTTAAATCTCTGTGTATAACTCTCATTCTTGAATATTTGTGAAGATATAGCAATCCCTGACCAACACCTTCCACGATATTAAACCTTGTCTGCCAATCTAGTCGCTCCTTTCTATCTGGAACTGTCAAAAATAGGGAACAGATGTAAACGAAAGGTCTTCATCTGAATATGTAAACTACTCTGAAAAGCTAGCAAGATAGGAATATAATATTACGAACCAAAGAGGAAGAAATCTAAACTCTTGTTGGGCATAAACTCATAGATTAACATTTTCTCTTCTTGATGAATGCAGCATCCCAAAACACGAACAAGATTGTTATGCTGGAGTTTGGAGATAAGAATAAGTTCATTTTTGAACTCTACAACGCCTTGTCCTGATGTCCTTGAGAGTCTCTTGACTGCTATTTCTCGCCCATCAAGTAATCTACCCTGTTTCCATAATGTCGGATCATTGCATATAAATACAGAACAAAATTATTTTGTAGCTGATAATGTATACCTTGTATACTGGTCCAAATCCTCCCTCTCCAAGCTTGTTTTCGGTTGAGAAGTTATTTGTGGCTACCATAATAGAGCCAAAACTGAATATCTTCAAATCATGAGGTTCTCGTCCATTCTTTTCAATCTCATTCGCATAATTAAAGCTATCTGTAGCAGTCAATTGAAGTAAAAATTCGTTTCTTCTTCTCGTCTCGCCTGTATACAAAGAGTTGTTATGGCTTCAGAGAGGCAATGTGTGATATAAGATATGCAGGATATCTAATAAATTGGTTTTGAACAATCTACCTTCTAGTATACGCCGCCTTCTTACTAGATAGCTCAATAAGCTTGATAGTAGCAAGACTACAACAATCACTAAAGCAATGACTATCCATATCCAGGCTTTTCCTTTTCCTGCAATGTAATGGAAGAAAAGAGTTGCATAACTGGTATTATTAGATGTTCTCTACGAAAATAGTACAGATTGACTATTCACTAAATCATCAGTTAGTCATAGCTCAGTATCTTCCATCATGAGAAATATATACTTGGTGTTGCTAAATTCTCTATCTATGTTGTCAAACAACGTGTTAATTAGTATAACTCGATGCAGTATAAGTTTATCGCTTTTCTACAGCCGTAATGAGGTAGAGTCTAAAAGTTACTAGAATCTGGCATATTGCTGACATCCAGTATCTAATTTAGAACTCAACTAAGCTTCTCTAATACTAGTCTTGATCGTCCTAGGGTAACACAATGCACATTTATAAATTTCTACTACCTACCTCCTGCAGAAGCATATACTATGAGTATGATATGAAGCAGGGCATTACAGTGAGATGATCATTGCAGGATACATATTAGTCTGTTGACAGTAGAATTTGCAAGTCAAACATATATTATATCACAATTAAACCCCTTTCGAATTGAACTAATGTTCATTCTGTTTTCTTAAACTCACCTTTTGATGATTTTTCTGATACCAAGACATACTTGTTCACCGTATTTCCTGTTTCATCTACTTGAAATTCCCATTCCCCATTTCCAGACCAAATTATACAACCTGTTCCGTTGCTATTAACAGCAAAGCCGATACAAGTGCAATCATTCCAGCATCTTTCCATACAATCAGCAAGACTTAGGCTTGAATTGCCATCATCGGTACTTGAAATGCCTGGAAAATCTCCACTCTTGTCTTCAAATGTGTCAGTCCTACTCCGGCAAGTAGGCGGGGCTGGGGCTGAAGCAACGCAACCATTATCACTCTCATAACCATAACAGAAGTTTTTCTCATAAGGGTTGACTACACGACGATTTGCACCATCAAGAATTAGCCCCGCTGGAGACAACACCAACATTGATATAGGTGCTCCAATGGTATCAAAAGTGAGGAACATTCCATCATTATCAGATATAAAACTGAGGTTGTTCTGGTTTATGTTGAAAGTCTCTGTCAGCGCAGATGCATATTGGAAACTTTGATTATTCCAAGGTCCACTAGTCCAGTAAGGCTCTCCACGTCGATGAATAACCAGTTGACCTGATCCCGGGATAGCTTCCAAGCTCATGGTGAAAGCCCCTGAGGCCGGAATATAGTCGCTTAACCAAGAGATCAGTGTCCAATTTTCCCCGGTCGTCAGGTTATAACCGAGTCTCATTCCAGGCAAAAGGGTGTTGGTAGGATGATCAAAGCTTTGCCATAGAGTCCTGTTGTCAACTGCATCCACCAAGACAAAGTTGCCCGAATCTTCTAGTATACCAGAGGTGTTGCTTGTCCCGACATGATCAGAAATGTTCACGACAATCCTTCCTCCATTGATGATCTTCAATGCTCCTGAGCTGTCTATGGTGAGCACTCCTGGATTGTTAATCAAAGGTGTGTTTGGATTGCCAACCCATACTCTTCTCGGCGGATCATCACTTGTATACCATATTCCTAGGTAAGTATAATTTGTGACTGGTATAGTGAAAAATTCTAAGGTGAAATTCCCACCATCAGAAACAAGATTCCCGGTGGAATTAAGCTCATCACCAGGCCTGAGTATGCTTGTTGCATCAACAGAAAATAAGAAATTTAGTTTTTGGCTGCATAATGATGCTAACAAGAGTATGAAAATCGTATCAACAAAAGTTTTCATGTTGGCAGCTAAAGAGTAGGCATGAAACTAGAATAAGATCTCTTTAATATGTGATTATTGTCTACTATTGGATTTTTTTATTTTTGTTTTTGGTGGTCTGAAATTAGACAAGTTCAAAGACAAAGAATAGTAGCGATTAACACGGTTTTGACTGGTGATGCAGAGATTGAAAACGTCGGTCGGCTTGTGATTAAATACTCGGGGAAAAAGATTCCAGTCTGTTTGTGTTAATTATAAAATTTTAGCTGACGACTTGTAGAACTTTCAACAGTAAAAGTGTTGTTGGATATAAGTGTTGTAAAAGAGAAGTGTTGATTGTTTGGCTTTATCCTGTTAGAATTACTAGTTAAAAATATGGAATGATATTTTTGAGGGATTTTTTAGAGCAATGTTGAGCTTTCAAAAATATAATTGAGTATTTTTTTAGTAAAAAAACAAGAAGAAAAATGGCTTTACGCATGATGTAAAAACAGTTTCACGAAAATATTTTTCAAAAAGCTCTAATTAAGAGTTTCTTAGTTTTATGTTATTTATTTAGTTTTGGTTTATACCTAAAAGTTCTTTAAAAATGCACCAAATAAGTTAGCAAGTGTTTAGAAGTTATGATAAACAGAGCCTAAAAACGACTAATTGTTCAATTTTTTATAATAATAATATTGACACAAATTACGCATACTTTTTGTGTACTCTACATGTTTTTTCTTTTTAATTGTTTATATGAATTCCCATTTCATTGGATTAGACTTGTTCAAAGACAAATGATATAGAGGAACATGAAGTTTAGAATTTTCAAACAAAATGATTGGCCATTCCATTGCATAGTAAGAGAATTATATTCAAAGTCTAGAAAGTCTAAATTTCTTTTAGATTGTATAAGTCAGAGTTCAAACCATGCAATTGTATATTGTCCTTGACTAGTTTGATCCTGGTGGAATGTTTCTATTCCCCTAGATTTATCGAAGCGAATTTAAAATTATAACCATCGCACTTTTATAAAAACAAAATTAAAAAAAAAACTAAATCCTATCTAATTATGAAATAATTGGAGGATCCTCTAATTACTTTAACAAGGTGAGATATCACTTCTAAGTGAATATATATGGTCATATTTGTGCAACCTCACTACTCACTCAATTATACTAAAACAATGCAACTTTCTACATCTTTACGAAATAATGATTTATGAAAAAACAATATATATCACATCCATCTAAAATAAAAAAATCATATTTATGACACCTAAATATTGTTTTATTTAGCTCTAGAATAACATCTTTTTTCATATAAAAATAATTTAAGAAAAATGATTTATATATATAAAATATTATCATTTATGCTTAATTTGTATATAGAAGATATTGTCTTTTATAAAAAATGATTTACAAAATTTTAACCTTTGGCGTGAATTTTTTGGAAACAAATAATATGGCTACTAAATTTATATTTATATTCATAAATATATAAACATAAATGTATACAATTTTATTTGAAATCAACTTTTTATAAAGCTGGACAGAACTTGGTTTATTGTTTTTAGTGTTACATATAAGGCTTCGTTTGTTTGCCGTAAAATAACTTACTTGTGGAAAATGTTTTCAGTAGAAAATATTTTCTTGGAAAATAAAATATTTTCTTTCGTTTGTTTACCGTAAAATAATTTGCTTGTGAAAAATGTTTTCAGTGGAAAATATTTTCTTGGAAAATGTTTTCAGAGGAAAATATTTTCCTGAGCTCCGTTTGTTTGTCGTAAAATAACTTGTTAGAGGAAAATATTTTCCTAAAAAATAGAATACTGGAAAATATTTTCTGGTGTTTGGATGTATAATAAAAAATATTTTTCGACATGAGATTTATATAAAAAAAAAAAAAATACACATAAAATAGGGGTGGTTAAGTTCCGAAAAATGTTTTCATCTCCCAAAGAAATGAAATTATTTTCACAAATTTTGAACTAGCAGTCATTTTTGACAGAAAAATATTTTTCAGTTGACCAATTTTCCGGTGTTACCAAACAACGGAAAATCTCTAAAAAGTAGTCTACCATTTTTGACCGAAAAATGTTTTCCAATTGACCAATTTTCAGGTATTACCAAATACTGGAAAATCTTCAAAAAGTAGCCCACCATTTTTGGCTGGAAAATTTTTTCCGGTTGACCAATTTTTTGATGTTACCAAATACCGTAAAAGTAGGAAAATATTTTCCGAAAGAATATTTTATGGCAAACAAACGGATCCTAAGTAAATAAAGAGGTAACGTAAACTTTGACCATCTATTCTTAGTAGAAAGGACGTATCATTCTCTAAAATTTTAATTGAAAAATCCTCCAATAATTCCTAAAAATAACCTTTAAACATCCTATACCATAAGATGATGACGGTTCACTCAGACCAACTAAATCTTTAAACATGATATAATAGTTGTCATTTACAAATCGATCTCTAAAACAATGATAAGCAAACACCATTGCAAAGGTTTCATAATTCAACCAGGTGGAATGATTAAGTAACGACTTATTATAATTAAAAGTTTTAAATTCAAATTACAATTTTGACTTTCATTATTAAGAAAAAAATTCTAAAATTCATATATATAATCCATAAAATAAAGTTTACCTGAATGTCAAATAACCCACAAACCATTCTCCAGCACAAAGCTGCGTACTGAAGAGATATTGTTACTTTCAAGAGTTTCTTTATGTATGTTAAAGTATATTCAGAGTTTCAATATAATTTCTTACATCATGGCACTAGTTGAGGCAATATTCAAGTTAGTTTTCTTATTGGATTAGATTTCAGATTTCATTATTATGTTATTTTTCTGATTAGTCTAGTTCTTCATTCCTGTTCTCCAAATTATGAGACCTATAAATAGACACTCTCTTATTATATTTATAAACACCAAGATTTCATGATATAGTCATTAACTTATTACTCTCTTTTCTAAATCCACCATTGGTGGTAGCTCCTATTATCTTCAATATACAGTTGTTTTTCTTTCAACAATGTAACTATGCAAGGCCACTCAAAATCTTCAATATCTGCAAATCATTAAGTTAAAAGAGTGCAGTGGATGAAATTAGTCAGTGAATAACTTTTTTGGCAAGTAGTATGGGACCTTACAATATTCAAAGTAATGTAATAGTATGTAAATGCTTGTCATGAGCAAAGATAAAAGAATTCAAGTTTATTTTTTGGTCAAAAAAAGAAAATGCTACTTGAAACAATGTTTACTGCAATATATAAAGCTTGTTTATTTTCTTTAATAAATCGAATAATACAAATAAAGGATAGTCTTATTTGGATATTTGCAAGAGATTTTCTTCACCATTCACTCTGTGACCTCTACTCCATACGTGTAGTTGGTATATTCCTTTCTATGTGGGTACAATCTAAATTTTTTTTTTTAGCTAGGCAAGCAAGGTACAATCTAAAATTTATATTGATTAACTTTATTATCTTTATTTATATTGACCACTATGTTGATGCCCCCCCAAACTCCTGTATTTTCAAGAATAACTTTTAGTATAAAAGCATTTGTCCCACAAGATTTTAAAACTAATCCATAATATTTTATATACAATTTGTGCAAACTAGATGTTTCGTATTAGTTCTTTCCAAATTTATTATTCAGTTCTCATATATTGCAATTCATTGTGATTTTTTGTATAGATAAAATTGAGTCTAATTATTAATTAGTTTTATTAACAAATATTACACTAATTTAAAGATGCTTAATGATCGGTGTGGGGCATATAAATGAGAATGGTTGTAGCTACTCTTAGTTTTGTTCTTTTTTGTAAATAAAGAAATTTAAATTAAATGTAGTTATTTCTCGAACTATGTAAATAGTTATAATTGATTTAACATCTCTTACTTTATGTACACTACAAGAATCTGGACTGTCTGTCGCCCTTTTGAAACGGTAACGGCCCAGAGTCGAATTTTGGCCGTTGCCAAGAAAATTGCCGTCAAAATGGGATTTTGTTGTTGAATCATCGCTAATGGCGTTGCAAAATTATCACTAAGTTGTCACTAAATTTTTGCCTTTAAGTAATTGCTAAATCATCCCTAGAAAATCCGCCTCTAAACGTCACTAAATAGTCTCGTCTCTAAATCATCACCAAATATATTGATCTCTGAATCGTCGCTAAAAACTTTCGTCACCAAATCATTGCTAAAAAGTTTCGTCTCCAAATCGTTGCTAAAAATTTTCGTCTCTAAAATGTTGCTAAAACATTTCGTCTTCAATTCGTCGCTTAATGATTGCGTCACTAAACCATTGCTATTTTTCTCTTTTTTTTTTGCAATTTTAAAAACATTTAAATAATTTAAAAAATATTTATAAATTTTTTAAAAATATCAAAATTGCTATATGATTCAAAAATTAATGAATTAAAAAGTCTGGTGCAAGTGTACCGCCTTTTTGAAAAGCACAAATAATTTATGACTTAATTATGATATCATACAATAGTAACTAACATATTCGATAAACTATAAGCGGGTCTATCGCATTTCACCCTTTTATAAATAACATCAACAAAGTACAAAAGAATTTGATAATTGGTGACAAAGAGCACCTTCGAGGAAAACTAATTACCCTCATCTTGCCTCAACTTCAGTGATGGAGAAATCTTGTACTGAATTTCCCTCTGCTTTATCTTCAGATGAGGTTGATTCATGTA
The DNA here is from genome assembly GCA_037974665.1 of Ehretia macrophylla. NCBI lineage: Eukaryota > Viridiplantae > Streptophyta > Magnoliopsida > Boraginales > Ehretiaceae > Ehretia > Ehretia macrophylla. The sequence continues at coordinate 52,508,951 of CM075773.1, forward strand.
TGTTTCGTCTAGTGAAATATGCTGGCTGCTTTGGAGAATGCAAAGCCATTGTTTCGCTACTAAGCATTGAAATAACATCTTCCATCTTTGGCATATCCAACACATTTTCTTGGACACACAGAAGACCAACATGAATGGTACGTAACATCTGGTTCGTGTCACATGAATCCCCAAGTAATAAATCCTTCATTTCTAACGCATTTCCTTGTTTCCATAACTCCCATGCCTGTATCAGTAATGTTATCACTTTCAGTTATCAATAAATAAACTGCCCATATTAAATAAATTAATAAATTAAATAATACATTATCCATAATTTCAAAATTACAATTTATTTATTTTTGGGCATTATTCCTAACAATCCCCCACTTGCACTAAAACTAATCAGAATGGTATCTCATACCCATTCCCTCTAAGTGCCGATCCAAAGACTGCTTAGTCAGAGCCTTGGTCAACAGATCAGCAGTGTTATCTGCTGAAGCTACTTTTTGCATCACTATCTCACCCCTTCCCACAATTTCTCAAATAATGTGGTAACACTTCTCTACATGTTTGGATTTCTAGTGAGACCTTGGTTCCTTAGCTTATGTTATTGCTCCATTATTATCACAGTGCGAAGGCATTGCGACCTCAATGGAAAGAACCACTCCAAGTTTCGAGATGAACTTCTTGATCCAAACTGTCTCTTTTGTTGCATATGATGCTGCGATGTATTCGACTTCTGTAGTGGAATCTGCAGTCGTACTCTGTTTGGAACTCTTCCAACTGACCGTTTCTCCATTACAAACGAAAATGAATCCAGATGTGGATTTACGATCATCCACATCAGACTGAAAATCTGAGTTAGTGAAACCCTCGATTTTCAATTCCCCTCCTCCATATACCAAGACCATATCCTTAGTCCTATTCAAGTACTTCAGGATATTCTTGATAGCTATCCAGTGTTCTTCACCCGGATCTAACTAATATCTGCTAGTAACACTTACAGCATGAGCGATATCAGGCCTAGTACATAGCATAGTGTTGTGTGAATTCTAACGCAAGTGCACGTGTTGTAACAAGTAATAAAATGATGAATAAAGATCGTTCCCACGAGGACTAAGATTATTAACTACTGAAATTGGTTTAGCTTTAATTTTATTCAGATGACCAAAATTTGATAATTTGTAATTAAAAACTAAAGAGATAATAAAACTAATGAAAATAACAATTAAACAATTGCGAATTTGATGAAAAATTTGATTCAATAATTGTAGAGTTATAGGGATTACGATTTCACCAAGATTTATCCTACTTGAATCTGCTGATTAATTCCAATTGAATACTATTCCTTATACTGCCAGCAATCACGCTAAGGTAAATATTAATATTTCTCAAGCATTAATACCCTATCCCACTAAGCAAGCTACCTACATCTCTGTGATAACTGTGAACTTATGGAATGCATTAAATACTAGAAATTTAAATGCTGCATTAGATCTTATAACTATCTATAGCTTATGACAATTTAATGATACTCCACACATGGTCTAGTTTAGTTATCACTTCTCAGTCTCAAAATAAACTACAAAACAAGCAATTAGTGGCCAGATAATCACAAGCATTACGTATAATGTGAAATATTTAGCATAAAGATAGAATAATCAATCAACCAATCAATTCAACATCATTCGAGTAATCAAAATCTGGCTACATAGTAGCCCTAAAAAGTAATTTAGCAACTCATAATCAACGCAAATGAAATCCAAAGTCTATTAAAATTCATGATGAGAGAGAAAGAAAACTCTGAAAATCTCAAGAAAGTCGTGGCTAATCTCGTCTCTGATCCGTCCTTCCTCGTCAATCTTGTAGTTTCCTCGCATTTTCTCATCTCCAAACTTTGGTTTTTCTCTCTAGAACTAGCTGCCTCCCAAGAACTCCCTTTTTCAACGTCTGATACTCTTTTTATCGTAGGGATTTCTTATTTTCGTGCCTTTTACCAAATTGCCCTTAAAAATCCTGTGACACTGCGCAACTGCGCTATGACTGCGCTACTTCTATTTTCTCTTTAATTTCTTCACAAACTGCATAGAAGATTGCCTCAGTCATTTTCCTTCAATCTTGGCCTCAAAAATCCATGTCTCATCATATAATTCACCTACATCATAAAACAAACATGGAACCAATTAAATTGCTCAAAAATTACTCGAGAACTAACAAAATTTAAATGAAAATATGCTGAAATCATATATCAATATTACACCCAACAAACACCCCCAAACTTAAACTTTGCTTGTTCTCAAGCAAAAGACACACTAAAGGAATAAACAAATTAAAAACTAAAGACTCCACACAAAATAACTCATGAAAGCAATGCTGTAGGATAGTAAATTCTCACAGCCTCAGTAGCTTTTTCCCAACTCAATAGGTGACTTTCAATCATAAGCATGAAAAATAACAACTTCACATAAGTCTCATTTCACTTCAAATCCCCCAAGTGAGTGTGTGAATAGCCTCTATCCTAATCAATTGTACCCGGATGAGTTTATGCAAGTTAAGTGAATCATCAATATGGATCTTTTATTTTCAATCACTTAGGACTTCATAAGCTCACTTTTCATGCCACTCTCCACTAATGTAGGTTAATCATAGCATTAAAGATCAGTAGGACTTTACATTTGGTTGTAACGTGTGGCTAGGGTCAATGTAGGATAATGGATACAATATAAGGCTAAACTACCTGTAAGCACACAACTATTCGAGGATGTTCAATGAAGCACATGCCAACTCATCTTCGTACCACCAAAACTATTCAACATATCTTTTTTTCTTTCATCTTTCATTTAACTTCTTCAACAATCATTCACAACATTTAAAAACGCATAAAGAGTCCACATTCCCCCAAACTTGCATTTTTAATTTTAACTACAAGGAGTGTGGTTACTCTATTTTCTTTTTATTCTTGTCCTCTTTTTTTCTGATGATTTTCCTTTCTTTTTCAAAACAAAACAAAATATCACCCAATCATCATACCTCCCATCATCCAATACAAAACATAGCTCCATATAATCATCCTAGAACAATCATATGTTACAAGTAGGAAGGTCATTAATTAGGGTAATCAACTTGACAAGTTAAGGAAAAATTTGTAGGTTGCACATGAAAGAAAAGGCTAATTAGGCTCAAATTGGTGGACTAGGGATATTCAATTACTACAAGGGTTGGCTTGAAAGGCTCAAACGATCCAAAGATGACCTAAATGATTTCTCTAATGCTATGCAACCTAGGATTTCGCCTCGAGTGACAATCAAGCAAGTTCTAAAGTCCTATACTCATTCATTTTCATTCATTTTTTTTTCACTTAAACTCACATAAACCTTATCTAAGCAACAACATACTGGGCGAGGCTAAGTGCGCAAAATGTGGGGATTTTCCGTAAAACAAAACTATGCTTCAGTCAATTATCCTAATTACTATCTTGTAATTCATATGCTACTCATCATCGGCCTATTTCTTATCTTTTCAGCATCACTTTCAAATTTTTCTGATTTGTTTCATTTTTTTTGTTTTCAACTTTTCATTTTTTTTCTAGTTTTTGTTTTGTTTTGTTTTTTTTCCTGAATTTAAAAAAAAACGAAAAAACGAAATGAAAATAACTAAAACTTGTAACCCTGACACACATAATGCAGAACAAGTAAAGAGACGTCACCCCCAAACTTTAAAGGAAAACATTGTCCTCAATGTGAAAACATTAAAAAGAAAAGGAGTAGCAATTTCCCTGAATATCTGGTGGAGTCATTCATCATCTGGAGGGAAGTAGTGACTAGCCGGCAGAAAGAGGCGCAAAGCATGTGAAGCCCCACTTTTCTGCTTTAACTCGATTTACGTGTTTTATCTCGTTTTGCATGAATTGGCCTGTTTATGTGCTATATGACTTAGAATGTGATAATTTTGATATTAATACTCCTAGAACACGCTAAATGTGCATTCATGAAATTTTCATAAAAAACGGAGTCAGAAATTTTATCGTCGATTTTTAGTGAATAGTATTTTCGAAACACGTCCGCTAAAATTTTGAAACTGGTCTTTTTAACCCTTCTAGACCTAGACCACGGACTTTAATAGACCTGTGTTTGATTAAAACAGTTTTAAAATCGGCTTAAGAATTTATTAGGGTTTTTACACCGACTTTTGCGAAAATCGAGTTTTAAGCTGACTCGGGTAGAATTGTTTGATTGTAAAACTTCTTGTCACCTAAAAATAATCTACTTGAACTATCTTGAGTGTTGAATAATTGTTTTGAACTTTGGTGATCAATAAAATACATTTAAAGTCAAGAAAACACTAAAAATAATTAGGTTTCACTTTGACTTTTATTTATTTATTTGACCTTTGCTTAATATATGATCAACACACATTGAAAACAAAGCAAAACACCACCAAAAACACACACAAAACCGTGGCTCCTTGGAGGAGAAAGATGAAGGCATTTTCAAAGCATTTTTCTCATAGATTTTGCATTTCAAAGCCGAATTGAGTGATTCAAAGCTTGATTTCACTTGTTTGGCATCCATTCTACACATTTCTTGCATCAAAACACATCAAAGGTGAGAGAAAAATTCTAGATCTCAAAACTCATATTTTGTGTTTATGCGTATAAATGATTATTGAACCGTTAGAATGTTAATCTGATGTTAGATTATTGCTCCTTGCATGCTAGGGATCATTTAGTTGTAATACTACGAGTTTTTATCGGTTGTAGCATAATTTTTATTTTTCGGGTATTTAAATTTGATTAATTTGTTCAAATTGATTAAATTGAGTGGTGTTGATCGGAATCGATTGCTGTCGATTTCTAAAAGTTTGTTAATTACGTGGTAGCGCCGTTGTAATGCCGAATTTTCGATTGTGATATCCGTGCCAAAATCCAGAAATTTCAGCCATGATACACTAGGGTTTTAGGATTATTGGGTATGATTTGGATGTGTCTTGGTTGGTTTCCGAGGGGGCTAATGTAGATGATTGAATGGGTGAGTGATAGAAACTGATTTGGAGTTGTTTGGATTAATAGAATGTAAGATATGATTATTTGAAGTTTAGGTTGCCTTTCTTTAAATTATTGAATTGAGCCTTAGTTGATTGGGTGTGGTTTGAATGATTGAATTGTGAGTTGTTGATGGGTAAACTAGGGTTTGATTGTGTGTTTAATGCATGTTCGGTTGGATGGCCTACTTTGTCATCTAACTTAGTTATTTGTTGTTAAATTGTTTATTGATGTTATTATGATGATAATATGATTATTGATGATGATAATATGTTTATTGATGATGATTGATGATTATTGATTGATGATTGATGCCGGGAGATAAACAGTTCTGCTAGACTGTCCTCCTGTGAATGATTGATGTTTTTTATTATCGCTGGGTCTCTGGTATGTGTGTGCCACCTCTCGGGCAGCATCGGGCTGTCGGGTTGATAACGGCATGACTATCAGAGATTGCCTCCAGCTCGCATGACGGAGGTGTCATGGAGGGCGAGGTTATTGGGGGTACCCCGGGTGTATGAGTAATGGGGAGTTACAAGAAGAATGGTTGAGATCGTGATGGCGTTTGGAGCTACACCAACTAGAGAGAGTATCCTTTATTGAATGGTCATATAGTTATGTGATGATAGTATTATTGATGTTATTGTGTGTTTACTGACTCAAAGGATTATTCCAATGAGTTTAGTAGACCTTGCTCGAGATCTATCGGATCCTCACTGGGCTTATTTTATATAAGCTCACTCTCTATTATTGCATGCATACAGGTGTACTATCGCAGGATTACGGGTACGTGCCTCCTGAAGAGGAAAATGTGCCTTACGTGGATGAGTCCTATGTTCCAGAGTCTTATCGTTGATGTTGTATTGTTTTACTATCTTGTATATTAACTTAGTAGACTTTTATATGCTTTGTAGTTCATTATGTAAAAGATGTTGAAAAGATAACGAATTAGTTGATGCAATCTTAGTAGTCTTTATTTTGTCTATGTTTAGGTTGCTGGATTGGCTCATTATGTTTTGTAATGTATATTAAGGGTTCACGTATTATGTTGGAACGGAGGCATATAACGAGGACTGTTTATTGTATAATATGGTTATGATGTATGTTGTTATTTTATTGAGGAGTTGTTTGTTGTATGGTTTGTGAAGTTGATGTATGATGTTCTATTGAGGTTGGTTTAGAGCCTCGGTGTCCTATTTAATGTCGTTATACTGCCGAAATTCCGTTGCGTCCTGACTGATTATAGGAGGGGTCGAGTTGGGGCGTAACATTTAAGTGGTATCAGAGCTTGATTAGCTGTCAGCCGGGGTATCCTCGGAATGTGGGTAGTAGTCTAAGCATGCAAGTATGTATTAAGTGAAAGAAAAGTGAAACATATGTTAATATGTTTATGTGATTAATTTACTTATGTGTCTAACTTTCTATGTGACCAATATGCCTTGTGTGTTAAGTGAACTAATGTGGTCAAAATGTTTTATGTGATAACGTGCTATACGTACTCAATGTGTTGTAATTAATGTGCATTATGTGATTAATGTGTATTATATGACAATTGTGTTTTATGTGATTTTGTGCCTTGTGTGAAGTTAGTTGTTTATGTGCTTTTAATTGTTTATAACTAGCTTATGTGAAACAACGTGCTTTAGGTGCTCTATGTACTTTAAGTGACCAATGTGAGTTACGTGATCAACTTGTCTTATGTGAAGTTTGTTGCTTATGTGACTTTAATTGTTTATACTTACTTCTGTGATATAACCTGTTTATGTGATGTTGGCTTCTCATATGTTGAATTGTGTGTTATGTGATAATGTTGCATTGTATGATAATTGCGCATTACGTTATACTTGTCTTTCATATGATATAGTTGCATACATGTTTTAACTCGTGAATGACCTTTTAATGTCTAGGGTGGTTGTAAGAGCTTTCGGAAATAGAGATAGGCCATGATTTTGAATTATTATTATTCTAGAAGTTTATCAGTTATATTTTAATTGTTATGTTTATGGATTTTAGTTTCGGCTTAGTGGATTGATCTTGATGTTCCTTTAGCAAGAATGAAGTTGTTCGAGGAAATAGCAATGTATCTTGATGATTATAATTACTTTTGTTGCCATGTTTAACTTGTTATTACTTGGAGATGAATCATAAGTTGAGGTTTCCGTGAGGTTGTGATTAGACACTTTTAGAGTCTCAACTCAGACTATACTTTCTTGATGCTATTTTAGAATGAATTTATTTGAGGAATTAGTGATGTATATTTGTGAATGGAATGAACTGTGGTATAACATGTGAATATGTCTACTATTTGGGATTGCTATATTATTAATGGGTATTTTGGAGTTTTGATCTTTAAACCTTGGAGACAATTAGAGTGATTCATGACTAAAGTTACTTTATTCGAGGATGTAATTGTTGGGAGATAGAATTATTTGAGGAAATAAGAATGCATTTCGATGGCTGAACATTTACCTGCCTACGTCAAGCTTTTGAGTTCTAGGTGGTATGACTTTCTAAATTGTTGATTGAGGATTCTCTTGTGTTATAATGGGTTAATATGAATCTATATTGTGTTATCAGATTTTGGAGTCTTCATTAGTGAATCTTGTTGGGTAATCGGTAATTTATCTTGTTTAGTGATTATTCTGGTACGGAATGTAAAATTTTGGAGTGATTTATCTTGTTTGGTGATTGTTATGACTCCTTAAGATTCTCTAGATCTCCTTAGTGTCTTGTTTTGGAGGAAGATAGATTGTAGGATTTGACTTGTTGGTGTTTAAGTGTGTAGGTGGGACACCCTTCTTGTGCTTCATAATTCTATCGGTCTTATTATTCTTTTCTACTCTATTCTCACTTATTTGAGAGAGGGTTACACTTTTCTAGCATATCAATTGTTTCTTGAATGTTTTGCTTATTGAATTAATGGATCCTATACTCATTTGACATTGCTTCTATTCTTAACATTCATATTTGCTTCTTATAGCAATGTCACTTATTGGAGTTAAAGTTTGAGACTTCTATATTTCATTCTATATCTCCAGCCATTGGTTTCAACATTTCATTTCATCCTATTACTATTCATTTGGAAGTAATTTCACCTTTGGTATACCATTTTACTTATTCGATTTCACTTGTTTCATGTACTCTTTACCTAAGTACATCATTGTCATTCTTGTTGATCCTTGTTAATCCTATTGTTTCATTATTAAATCCCGAGCCATTACTTTGCTAGTAATTGCTCATTTAATATACTCAGCATTGTCCTTTCTTATTTATATTTCTTTGGTTATTGCATGCTGAGATATTCATTATCTTGACACTCATGTTTTCTATTGAATTAATCATCTCTTATTTCTTAATTTCATTTCGCCTCAGGTACAACCTACTTATTGGTTCCTTGAACAATCATCGATAATTGAAATGTCTACTTGTTCAAGAATTTTGTTCAACATACTCAGCACTGTTTTAACTCGTCATCATCATTTGTTCGTGCTTATTTAGCTGATAGGTGCTGAGACATTCCATATCTTAGTTATTATGCTTCCTTATTAAACTATTAGCCCCTTGACTCTCTAACCTGTTTGACATCTTGTTCACTTGATTGTTGGCTCGAATATGACTTTCCATATTCTTATTTCCTTGTAAATTTCATAAGAGCCATATTCTGACCAATGTCACTTTTGAGATATTTCCTTGATCCATAATCATTTATGTTATCGTGAATGAGTTTTTAAACCCTCGGGGTGTTCATAGAGCTCTTTTGTGTAGTATAAGATGATTGATAATTAGTGGTGTCATGCTAAGACTTTGGAGTTGCGATTTCTTTCATATGCAATACGATATGAGGTAAGAGAGAATTATGAATTGAAGATTGTCTTGGAATTATGATAATCATTTTGCAGTCAACAGAGTTTGATCTTTTGAGGTCTTTGGTTAGGTGTCATCCTAAGAGATAAATGACCTAAGAGATAAATGAGAACTAAGAGAAGTATTATTAAGTGTAATGATTGAGGATTTAATTGTCTGTCAGTTCGAGAATTGCGCGGACACAATTGTTTTAAGGAGGGGAGAATGTGACACCTCACTTTTCTGCTTTAACTCGATTTACGTGTTTTATCTCGTTTTGCGTGAATTGGCCTGTTTATGTGCTATATGACTTAGAATGTGATAATTTTGATATTAATACTCCTAGAACATGCTAAATGTGCATTCATGAAATTTTCATAAAAAACGGAGTCAGAAATTTTATCGTCGATTTTTAGTGAATAGTATTTTTGAAACACGTCTGCTAAAATTTTGAAACTGGTCTTTTTAACCCTTCTAGACCTAGACCACAGACTTTAATAGACCTGTGTTTGATTAAAACGATTTTAAAATCGGCTTAAGAATTTATTAGAATTTTTACACCGACTTTTGCGAAAATCGAGTTTTAAGCCGACTCGGGTAGAATTGTTTGATTGTAAAACTTCTTGTCACCTAAAAATAATCTACTTGAACTATCTTGAGTGTTGAATAATTGTTTTGAACTTTGGTGATCAATAAAATGCATTTAAAGTCAAGAAAACACTAAAAATAATTAGTTTCCACTTTGACTTTCTTTTATTTATTTGACCTTTGCTTAATAGATGATCAACACACATTGAAAACGAAGCAAAACACCACCAAAAAGACACACAAAACCGTGGCTCCTTGGAGGAGAAAGATGAAGACATTTTCAAAGTATTTTTCTCATAGATTTTGCATTTCAAAGCCGAATTGAGTGATTCAAAGCTTGATTTCACTTGTTTGGCATCCATTCTACACATTTCTTGCATCAAAACACATCAAAAGTGAGAGAAAAATTCTAGATCTCAAAACTCATATTTTGTGTTTATGCGTATAAATGATTATTGAACCGTTAGAATGTTAATCTGATGTTAGATTATTGCTCCTTGCATGCTAGGGATCATTTAGCTGTAATACTACAAGTTTTTATCGGTTGTAGCATAATTTTTATTTTTCGGGTATTTAAATTTGATTAATTTGTTCAAAGTTGATTAAATTGAGTGGTGTTGATCGGAATCGATTGCTGTCGATTTTTAAAAGTTTGTTAATTACGTGGTAGCACCGTTGTAATGCCGAATTTTCGATTGTGATATCCGTGCCAAAATCCGAAAATTTCAGCCATGATACACTAGGGTTTTAGGATTATTGGGCATGATTTGGATGTGTCTTGGTTGGTTTCCAAGGGGGCTAATGTAGATGATTGAATGGGTGAGTGATAGAAACTGATTTGGAGTTGTTTGGATTAGTAGAATGTAAGATATGATTATTTGAAGTTTAGGTTGCCTTCCTTTAAATTATTGAATTGAGCCTTAGTTGATTGGGTGTGGTTTGAATGATTGAATCGTGAGTTGTTGATGGGTAAACTAGGGTTTGATTGTGTGTTTAATGCATGTTCGGTTGGATGGCCTACTTTGTCATCTAACTTAGTTATTTGTTGTTAAATTGTTTATTGATGTTATTATGATAATAATATGATTATTGATGATGATAATATGTTTATTGATAATGATTGATGATTATTGATTGATGATTGATGCCGGGAGATAAACAGTTCTGCTAGACTGTCCTCCTGTGAATGATTGATGTTTATTATTATTGCTGGGTCTCTAGTATATGTGTGCCACCTCTCGGGCAGCATCGGGTTGTCGGGTTGATAATGGCATGACTATCAGAGATTGCCTCCAGCTCGCATGACGGAGGTGTCATGGAGGGCGAGGTTATTGGGGGTACCCCGGGTGCGTGAGTAATGGGGAGTTACAAGAAGAATGGTTGAGATCGTGATGGCGTTTGGAGCTACACCAACTAGAGAGAGTATCCTTTATTGAATGGTCATATAGTTATGTGATGATAGTATTATTGATGTTATTGTGTGTTTACTGACTCAAAGGATTATTCCAATGAGTTTAGTAGACCTTGCTCGAGATCTATCGGATCCTCACTGGGCTTATTTTATATAAGCTTACTCTCTATTATTGCATGCATACAGGTGTACTATCGCAGGATTACGGGTACGTGCCTCCTGAAGAGGAAAATGTGCCTTACGTGGATGAGTCCTATGTTCCAGAGTCTTATCCTTGATGTTGTATTGTTTTACTATCTTGTATATTAACTTAGTAGACTTTTATATGCTTTGTAGTTCATTATGTAAAAGATGTTGAAAAGATAACGAATTAGTTGATGCAATCTTAGTAGTCTTTATTTTGTCTATTTTTAGGTTGCTGGATTGGCTCATTATGTTTTGTAATGTATATTAAGGGTTCACGTATTATGTTGGAACGGAGGCATATAACGAGGACTGTTTATTGTATAATATGATTATGATGTATGTTGTTATTTTATTGAGGAGTTGTTTGTTGTATGGTTTGTGAAGTTGATGTATGATGTTCTATTGAAGTTGGTTTAGAGCCTCGGTGTCCTATTTACTGTCATTATACTGCCGAAATTCCGTTACGTCCTGACTGATTATAGGAGGGGTCGAGTTGGGGCGTGACAAAGCAGGTGCTGGCGGAACACCTAATTTCTTGCCTATCTTTGCCATGTATTTGAAACTCTGCTCCTGCCTAGCAGCTAACTCATCTTGCCGCTAGATAATCAGGAGCAATCTTTCCCCAAGGCGGTCTTCCTGCTCTAACCTCTCTTGTTGCCCCTTATCCATGTCCTGGCGCAACTGTGCTATGTCCTGGCGCAAGGCCTGAATGTCTAGGATAGGGGCCTCTCCCTGATCTATATGTTCAGTTTCTTGTTGCGCCGTGCGAGCCCCCAAAGTTTCGATGGTAGTCTGCGTCAATGGGGCTTGAGGCTGCAACACCTCCTCAGTGGCTGAGGCTGGCACACCAACTGTAAGACATAAACCTGTAATCAATGCTGGGTGAGGCAATCCCCCAGTAGTACGGCTTTTCAAATACTCTAGGATCGACTGCTCAATTATTTTCCTAATGTTAATGCTGAATTGGTTACCAATTGCATAATTCAACGCGGCGCGCTCTCTGGAGACTTCATACGTATTTCCCGTCGGTAAGATGGTGGCACAGATGAATAGGTGCCATGCTTTAATTTCCTTATGCATTCCAGAAGACAGGAAACTCACAAACTTATCACCCCTCTTTTTCCATGTGACCCGATCAACTGTTAAATACCTGATAATACTATTTGGGTGAATGTCCTCTCCATGGGCACTAAAGAAATCATCATCAAGGGCTGGGACCTGATAGAACCGATTGATAGCGCCCTGGTCAAAAGCAACAGGCTTCCCACAAACCATAACCCTCTTATCTTGGTGCTCTGGTGCATTAGCATAAAATTCTCAAACCAACAACACATAACACGACCTAGGAGATTTGATAAAATGAGTTCATTGCCGCGATTCAGCCTGTTGTGCAATTATAGGTCCAGGTTCCTCGGAACCACACTCGACAACCAAAGATTTTTTTATGATACTCTCAGTATAGCGAGCTTTAGCCTCCTCACTAACAAATATATGTGTATTCAAAATAGGCCTAGATGTGGATGTAGATGCACCAGATGTGGACACTCCTTTCCTTTTAGGAGCCATGGCTATCTAGAATAATCAATCAAAGTCAACTGTGCACTTACACCCAACTGTTCAATCACAACTTTCAACACAACAGTCCCATGCACCACTGCACCACTACGTAACTAAGAATCACCCAACAAACGTACCAAAAGAGAGAGATTCCCAACCAACCCACAACCACTGTACTTCAACCAAGTATTCCCAGTGCAACACAAATCAGCAAAACTCAACGGCAGTTCACAAAAATAACGGGTCACAAAGATAATAGTGCAGAAAGTACCAAAAGTTCAACTTTTCGAGCACCTTTGGTGAGAGCATTTGGTCCAAGTATTAGATAATCCAAAGTTACAACAAACAATAAAAATCAACCAAGATTTACAAGAGACTTCTTCCACACACGAGAATTGAAGCTCAGCCACTACTTGGTGCGTTTCGTAGTTGAGTCTCTCCTATGATTTTGTCTTGTTATTCTTTTTTCTTGTTTTTTTTTCTTCTTCGTTACACATCAATGCTCAACACCAACCAGCAAAAACTACCAACTCAAAGTATTCAATTAACAACAAAAAGGAATCACAACGCCCCAACAAGCAAAAATGACCAACTCAATGTCAAAGGTGCCTAACCACCTTTTGTCGTGTGCAAGCCCAAAATGGTGCTTTCTGCTTTTTTTTTTAGAAGAATATTGACGACCAGCGAACAAAGAAAATCGAGAACAGCCAAAACAAGACACTTACCACAGCGTGATAATCCCCTATCGTCGCCGCTGAAACGCTGTCGGTACTGGTTGAAACGTCGTCGTCGGTGCTCGTGAGTAGCAATGGAGTAGATGGTTGTGGTAGTAGATGGAGGGCAGTTGTGCATGAGGTGTTGGTGATAGAGCAGAAGGCACGGGCACGAGGTAGAAACGGCATCACGGACGGAGTGATACCGCCGGATCTGTCATCGGCGTGAAAGCCGATGGGTGCTGTTCGTTTTCTGTTTTTTTTTTTCTTTAAGTTATGGCGATTGAGATGGAGCTTACATGGAGGAGGGTAATAGAGGGAAGCTATGAGAGACGCTGCTTGTACCAGCGTCGTGAAGGGTCTCTGAACGCATCGTTCAGAAGGTGGCTTGGCGTGGAGATCGGAGTTGGTGATGGGGGTGATTTTTCAGCGACGTGAGAGAGCTGCTTAGAAGGTAGAGAGTTTGCAGAGAGTTGGGATTGTTTTTAAGTTGGGTATTAATGTGGGTGGTGCACAAGTAGGTGATCTGGGTCGGTTCTAGGGTTTGCTAGTTGGGTGGGTCGGATTGAATTAGGTGAGTGTATGAGTTGGTCTTGATAGGATGTGGGTTGGGTCGGATTGAATAAAGTTTGGATACATGACATGGGTTGGTGGGCTTGGTAAAGTGCTGAGTTGTGTTGTTTTTTTTTTTTTTTTTCGAACATCAATGCAAAGGACGCCACGCAGTAGCGCCATTTTGTAGTGCAGCAGCGCTACTGTTTCTTTTGAACAGCTCCAAAACAAACGTAAATTCTGATAACGCTAGCGCAGCTACGCTAGAATTTAGTGCAACAGCGCTACTACACAACTTTATTTCTTCTTGTTTTTCTCTTCCATGCACGCAACCTCTTCACTCCACACACGAATTTCTCCATATTTTCTCTTCTAAATGACTTGGTAAAACCTCTCCTTGCCTCAACTTCCCCCAAACTTATTCTTGAACCTAGCATGACAAAAACAAATCAACAATTAATTCCAACAACTATAACTCAAAAATCAACTAAAAACAACTAAAATTATTAAATCAAGAAAAAGTAAGAAACTTCGGGTTGCCTCCCGAAAAGTACTTGTTTTAACGTTGACAGCCCAACGGAGCAATTTCTCAAGCCGAGTTGAGGTGGAAGACAGACTTGTGCTTATCAAACTCATCATCCCAATAAGTCTTCAACCGTTGTCCATTAACCTTGAACGTCCCCTTATCTGGATGATTTACTTCAACAACTCCATAGGGAAACACCTTTGTCACAACAAAAGGGCCAGACCATCTTGATTTAAGCTTTCCAGGAAACAAGTGAAGCCTTGAGTTGTATAAAAGAACTTTCTGACCAGGCAAGAACTCTTTTCGTGAGATATGCTTATCATGCCACGCTTTTGTCATCTCTTTATAGATCTTCGCATTTTCATAGGCTTCATTTCGGAACTCTTCTAACTCATCCAATTGCAAAAGTCTATTTTCTCCTGTAGCTTGCATATCCAGATTCAACTGCTTCATTGCCCAATATGCCTTGTGCTCGAGCTCCACTAGTAAATGGCAAGCTTTTCCATAGACCAATCTGTAAAGAGACATCCCAATTGGTATTTTAAATGCTGTATGATATGCCCACAGTGCATCATCAATCTTCTTGGCCCAATCTTTGCGCGAATTGCCCACTGTTTTCTCAAGAATCTTATTTATTTCTCGATTTGAAACTTCTGCTTGCCCATTGGTTTAAGGATGGTAGGCAAGGGCTTTCCGATGCTTGACACCATATTTGAGTAAAAGAGCTTCAAATTGCTTGTTACAAAAGTGGGTACCTTCATCACTAATTATTGCTCAAGGTGTGCCAAACCTTGTAAAAATGTTCATCTTTAGAAAATTCAGCACTACCGCACCATCATTTGTTGGAGTCGCCACCGCTTCCACCCATTTAGATATGTAATCAACTCCCAACAAAATGTATTTATTATTGTAGGAGGAAGGGAAAGGCCCCATGAAATCGATCCCCCAAACATCAAAAAGTTCAACTTCAAGAATGTTTTGCAATGGCATTTCATTCATTCTTGAGATATTCCCCAATCTCTGGCATCTGTCACATGTAACAACAAAAGTGTGAGCATCTTTAAACAAGCTAGGCCAATAGAAACCTGATTGGAGCACTTTTGCCGCTGTTTTATTGCCTCCAAAGTGACCTCCACACTCAAGTGTATGGCAATGCCGTAAAATATCTTTCAACTCCTCTTCTGGAATACACCTTCTGATAACTTGATCTGCGCAATGCTTGTAGAGTATAGGATCTTCCCAATAATAGTGTTTTACATCAGATAAAAATTTCTTCCTTTGTTGATAATTAAGATCTGCTGGGATTATCTTCGCTGCAAGAAAATTCACAAAGTCAGCATACCAGGGAAAAGTTTGTGCAGATTGTATCGCAATGATCTTTTCATTTGGAAAGTCATCTTCAATAGGCGGCTTCACCATCTCAATCTCTACTGGTAACTCAAGTCTAGAATGGTGATCTGCTACCAAATTTTCTGTGCCTTTCTTATCTCTGATCTCCAAGTCGAACTCTTGCAACAACAACACCCAACGAATGAGCGTTGGCTTAGCATCCTTCTTGGTTATAAGGTACTTAATAGCAGAATGTTCTGTGTAGACGATTACCTTATTTCCAATCAAATAAGGATGAAACTTGTCAAAGGCGAATACTATTGTGAGTACTATTTCTCTATTGTGGCGTAATTAAGTTGTGCATCATTAAGAGTGTGACTTGCATAGTACATAGTATGGAAAACTTTGTTCTTTCGCTGTCCCAAAACTGCTTCTATTGCGTAGTCGCTTGCATCACACATCAACTCAAAGGGTAATTCCCAATCAGGTGCTACAACAATAGGTGCTGACACAAGTTTCTCCTTGATTGTTACAAATGCACGTTCACATTCTTCATCCCACACAAATGGAACATTCTGCACCAAAAGATTTGAAAGCGCCTTAGCAATCTTTGAAAAATCCTTGATGAATCTTCTATAGAACCCTGCATGTCTCAAAAAACTTCTAACCCATTTCACAGTTGTTGGCGCAGGTAACTTCTCTATGGTCTCAATCTTCGCACGATCAACTTCAATGCCCTTAGCTGAGATACGATGCCCCAAGACAATACCTTCATGCACCATGAAGTGACACTTCTCCCAATTCAGCACCAAATTTGTCTCCTCATATCTTTTCAACATTAACTCCAAATTGTAAAGACAATTATCAAACGACATACCCACCACAGAAAAGTCATCCATAAACACCTCAATTCCACGCTCTACCAAATCTGAGAAGATAGCCATCATGCATCTCTGAAAAGTACCTGGTGCGTTACATAATCCAAATGGCATTCTCCGAAAGGCGAATGTACCATAAGGACATGTAAACGTGGCTTTCTCCCAATCTTTAGGTGTAATAGCTATTTGATTGTAGCCAGAGTAACCATCCAAAAAACAGTAATACTCATGTCCTGCCAATCTATCAAGCATCTGATCCACAAAGGGCAAGGGAAAGTGGTCCTTTCTTGTAGCCTTGTTCAACTTCCTATAGTCGATACACAATCTCCATCCAGTCACAATCCTGGTAGGAATCAGTTCATTGGTTTCATTCTTTACAACTGTCATGCCTCCCTTCTTGGGTACAACTTGTACTGGACTTACCCAAGAACTATCTGAGATTGGGTAAATTACTCATGCATCTAACCATTTCAGAACTTCCTTTCTCACCACTTCTTTCATTGTAGGATTGAGTCGCCTTTGTGCGTCAATGGATGGTTTGCTATCATCCTCCATAAGAATACGATGCATGCACATGGAGGGACGAATTCCCTTAATATCTGCCAAAGACCAACCAATCGCTGATTTGTGAGTTCTAAGCACTCTCAGTAATTTATCTTCTTCTTTGTTAGAGAGCGACGAAAAGATAATTACTGGAAGTGTGTTTGACTCACTCAAATATATATAGCGCAAGTGTGCTGGTAGAGGCTTCAACTCCAACACAGGTGGTTGCTCAATTGATGGTTTAGAACGTGCAAAACCTTCTCCTAATTCTTCAAAATACTTTCGCCTATTTGGTTCAAAAGAATCCATCCAATTCAAATATGCTTGCACCTCTTCATCTTCCAAATCAACAAGATCATCTTGTATTAAGCTAGCCTCCAAAGGATCCAGTCGACCTACATGGCTAGGCACTATAGCTTGTACATCATCAATGCGGAAACAACTGTCGCTAGCTTCAGGGTACTTGATAGCTTTGAACACATTAAATATCACTTCTTCTTCTTGCACCCTTAGTCGCAACTCTCCCTTTTGAACATCAATGAGTGCTCTTCCAGTTGCAAGGAATGGTCTCCCAAGAATAATAGGAATCTTTTTGTCTTCTTCCATGTCCAGTACTATGAAATCCGCAGGGAATATGAACTTATCAACTTTGACTAGCACATCTTCAATAACTCCTTTGGGATGCTTTAGCGAGCGATCAGCTAACTGCAATGTAATAGTTGTAGGTCTCGTCTTACTCAACCCAAGCTTCCTGAAAATAGATAAAGGCATTAAATTAATGCTAGCTCCCAAATCACACAAAGCTTGCTCAAAAACAACATTGCAAATTTCACAAGGAATAGTAAAACTCCCTGGATCCTTAAGCTTTTGTGGTAGCTTCTTTTGGAGAATAGCGCTGCACTCCTCAGTAAGTACGACTGTCTCATAATCTTCAAGTTTTCTCTTATTCAAAAGGATGTCCTTCATAAACTTCACGTAACTCGGCATCTGTTCAAGTGCATCTGCAAATGGAATATTAATGTGAAGCTTCTTAAAGACTTCAAGAAATTTAGCAAACTGTTTGTCAAGTTTGTTTTTCTGCAATCGTTGAGGAAATGGCACCACCACAGGTGATTCTTGTGTGGGCTGCTGCTGAGCTTCTACTTTCTCTTGCTCTTTCGCCTCATCTTTTACTCCACCTTTCTCAACCTTCTTGGTTCTCACTGGCTCCTCTAGCTATTTGCCACTTCTCAAGGTGACAACTTTACAATGCTCTTTACCCTCTCTTCTAGGATTTACCTCTGAAGTACTAGGTAAATTTCTTTGTTGTCTTTTTGAAAACATCGTAGCCATCTGGCTAAACTAAGCCTCCAAATTTCTGATTTGTGCAGATTGGTTCTAGAGATTTGTCCTAGTTTCGTTCATAAATTGAGTCTGGGAATTAGCCAATTGTGTCTGCGAATTCGCCAATTGAGCAATTACCTTCTCCAAGTTCACCTTATTCTCTAGTGGTGGGTTATTCTGCTCAGGCTGCAACACATTCTGAGTATTTCTCTAGGAAAAATTTGGATGATTACATCATGCTGGATTATATCTGTTAGAGTATTGATTGTGCTGCTGCCCATTAAAATTCCCCACATATTGTGCTTGTTCTGTTGTGCCTTGCGCAAATGGATTTCCAACCTGACATTCTGCACTATGATGTGGACCACAACAAAACTCACACACCACTGCCGCTTGGACAACATTAGTAGTTGCCTGATTATTCTGCATCTGCTTAGCCAAGTTGTCAATTTTTGCCACCAAAGCAGTTATGGCGTCAATTTCATGGACCCCAGCTGTCTTCTTTGTTATGACTCTCTCGCTCGACCACTGCTGGTGGTTCAAAACAATATCCTCCAGTAATGCATAAGCTTCATCTGCTGTCTTGTTCATTAAAGCTCCTCCTGCTGATGCATCAATCAAAGTTCTTGTGGAGCTAATTAACCCATTGTAAAAATTATGAACTTGCATCCATCTAGGTATTCCATGATTAGGACACTTCCTCAGCAATGTCTTATACCTCTCCCACGTTTCACATAGAGTTTCTCCTTCATGTTGCGCAAAATTATTAATTTCTATGCGCAGCTTCGCTGTCTTTCCAAGTGGGAAAAATCTTGACAAAAACTTGTACACCAAATCCTCCCAAGTAGTGATTGAATCTGAAGGCAGCGAGTTCAACCATTCCTTAGCTTGATCCCTTGAAGAGAAAGGAAGCAAGCGAAGGCGCAGAGCTTCACCAGTGACTCCATTGTACTTAACAGTTCCGCAGACTTCTAGAAAATTCACAATGTGCTGATTAGGATCTTCAAAAGGCAGTCCATGGAACTGAATATTTTGAATCAATTGTAGTGTCACTGTCTTCAAATCAAAATCATGCACCTAAATCACTGGCCTTCTAATCACAGGTTGAATTCCAGTGGGTGGTAATGCATACTCTCGCAGTGTTCTAGGCGGATTTTCCTGATTATTTCCTTCTTGTACTACCACTATGTCAGCCATATTCCTTTGCAAATGATGGGTAGTTATAGCAGCTCTTTTCTCCTTTCTGTTCTTCCGGCAGGTTCATTCTATCTCTGGATCGAAAGGCAACAAATTACTACCTCCTGACTTTCGCATGCACTTAAAGGAATATGTTCCTGAAACACATGTAACGAAAACAAGAGACAAAAACAAACTAAAATAAAATCCAAAGTAAAATTAAAGCTATTTGGTATCGATATTAATAATTGACACAGTCCTCGGCAACGGCGCAAAAACTTGTTGTGTGAATTCTAACGCAAGTGCACATGTAGCAACAAGTAATAAAATGATGAATAAAGATCGTTCCCACGAGGACTGAGATTATTAACTATCAAAATTGGTTTAGCTTTAATTTTATTCAGATGACCAAAATTTGAGAATTTGTAATTAAAAACTAAAGAGATAATAAAACTAATGAAAATAACAATTAAACAATTGCGAATTTGATGGAAAATTTGATTCAATAATTGGAGAGTTCCAGGGATTACGATTTCACCAAGATATATCCTACTCGAATCTGCTGATTAATTCTAATTGACGACTATTCCTTATGCTGCCAGCAATCTCGCTAAGGTAAATATTAATATTTCTCAAGCATTAATACCATATTCCACTAAGCAAGCTACCTACATCTCTGTGATAATTGTGAACTTATGGAATGCATTAAATCCTAGAAATTTAAATGTTGCATTAGATCTCATAACTATCTCTAGCTTATGACAATTTAATGATACTCCACGCATGGTCTAGTTTAGTTATCACTTCTCAGTCTCAAACTAAACCACAAAACAAACAATTATTGGCCAGATAATCACAAGCATTACGTATAGTGTGAAATATTCAGCATAAAAATAGAATAATCAATCAACCAATCAATTCAACATCATTCGAGTAATCAAAATCTGGCTACATCGTAGCCCTAGAAAAGTAATCTAGCAACTCATAATCAACTTAAATGAAATTCAAAGTCTATTAAAATTCATGATGAGAGAGAAAGAAAACTCTGAAAATCTCAAGAAAGTCGTGGCTAATCTCGTCTCTTATCCGTCCTTCCTCGTCAATCTTGTAGTTTCCTCACGTTTTCTCCTCTCCAAACTTTGGTTTTTCTCTCTAGAACTAGCTTTCTCCCAAGAACTCTCTTTTTCAACGTCTGATACTCTTTTTATCGTAGGGTTTTCTTGTTTTTGTGCCTTTTACCAAATTGCCCTTAAAAATCCTGCGACACTGCGCAACTGCGCTATGACTGCGCTACTTCTATTTTCTCTTTAATTTCTTCACAAACTGCATAAAAGATTGCCTCAGTTATCTTCCTTCAATCTTGGCCTCAAAAATCCATGTCTCCTCATATAATTCACCTACATCACAAAATAAACATGGAACCAATTAAATTGCTCAAAAATTACACGAGAACTAACAAAATTGAAATGAAAAGATGCTGAAATCATATATCAATATTACACCCAACACATAGCATACATAAGGCTTCCAATTGTCGAAGCGTATGGAATCCTATTCATCCTCTCTCTTTCTTCAGTTGTCTTAGGACTCATAGCTCTATAGAGATGTATGCCATGTCTAAAAGGATGTATGCCATGTCTAAAAGGTAATAACCCCCTTTTAGAATACTGCATGTTAAACATCTTTAACACCTTATCTATGTACGTACTTTGGGAGAGACCTATCAATCCTTTCGATCTATCTCTATAGATTCGGATTCCTAGGATATAGGTTGCTTCTCCCAAGTCTTTCATGGAGAATGTTCCTTATAACCAGACCTTGGTAGATGACATCATACCAATGTCATTCCTAATCAATAGTATGTCATCTACATACAAGATGAGGAATATAACTGCTTTATTGCTGACGTTTTTGTAAACACAAAGTTCGTCTTCATTCTTAATGAAGCCAAATGTTCTGGCGACCTCGTCAAAATGTTTGTTCCAACTCCTTGAGGCTTGTTTGAGTCCATAGATGGACCTCTTTAGCTTGCACACTTTATGACTTTCACCCATGGATTCAAAACCCATTGGTTGTTCCATATAAATGTCTTCTTCAATGAAGCCATTAAGAAAAGTCATTTTGACATCCATCTGCCATATCTCATAATCGTAGTGTGTAGCTATCGCCAATAAAATCTTAATGGATTTAAGCATTGCTACTGGCGAGAAGGTTTCCTCATAGTCAACTCCTTGTCTTTGACGGTAACCTTTTGCCACTAACCTTGCTTTGAAGGTCTCTACCTTCCCATCTGCACCTCTCTTTCTCTTATATACCCATTTGCATCCTATATGTACAATACCTTCAGGTGGCTCTATAAGATTCCAGACTTATTGGTGTGCATTGAATCCATTTCAAATTTCATGGCTTCAAGCCATTTTCCTCAGTCCCTATTAGAAATAGCTTCTTCATAGGTAGGGGATTATCAATATGATCGCCATCATCCAATGTGAACAACTCTTGTCCTTGGCTATGTAAGTAGCTATTTCTAGTGGGGGGACGGGGTGTCCTTAAAGACTTGCGTATCTGTGTTGAAGCAATCGGTTCTTCTTGAATAGTTTCATCCTGGATCAAATCCTGGGTTTCATTCTGGTCAATTGGTTGGTCAATGTTTCCCTCCCTGAGCTCCACTTTTCTTCCCAAGCCACTTTCTTGGATGAACTCTTCTTCCAAGAATATGGCGTGTCTACTGACAAAGACTCTATGGTCAGTAGGGGAATAAAAGCTATATCTCAACGAATCCTTGAGATAACCAATGAATCTGACCTTGTCAGAGCCTTTTAATGTAAGCATGAAAACCTCATACTCTAATGTGATTAAAGTTGGGTTTCTTGTTCCTCTAGATCTCACAATGAGTGCTTACAACTGATTTGGAAATGACCCTATTCAAGATGTATGCCGTAGTGAGAAGAGCATGGCCCCAAAGGCCAATAGGTAAATCAGTATAACTCATCATTGATCTGACCATGTCCAACAAAGTCCTATTTCTCCTTTCTGATACACCATTAAGCTCTGGTGTTCCAGGTGGAGTCAATCATACGATTATACCATTTTCTTTGAGATACTCTTGGAATTCAATGCTAAGGTTTTCCCCTCCTCGATCAGACTGAAGAGCCTTAATCCTTTTTCCAGTTTGGTTTTCCACTTCTACTCTGTATTCTTTAAACCTTTCAAAGGATTCAGATTTGTGTTTCATAAGATACACATACCCATACCGAGACACATCATCAGTAAAGGAAATGAAGTAGGCAAACCCACATCGGGCCAATTCACCAAAAGGCCCACACACATCAGTGTATATCAACTCTAAAATGTTTGTAGCTCTTTGCATTTGTCCCACAAAAGGTGATTTGGTCATTTTACTAAGGATGCAAGATTCACATGCTAAGAATGGACTCGGCCCACATGGGCTTCATTATTTCTCCAACTTCGTGATTCTAGCTTCCCTTATATGACCTAATCTTAAGTGCCACAAATATTTAGAGTTTGGAGTTTTTCTAGACCTTTTAAAGGTCTGTACATTCATGCATTGCTTATTTTTGTTGTCGTCTTTTTTATATCAAGTATATAAAGCTCATTTACTAATTTGCCAGTGCCAACACATTTATTTCATAAATAAATAAAACATCCATTATCCATAAACTTAAATTCAAAACCATTTTGAACCAAAACCGAAATGGAAATGATGTTTCTCCAAGCATTAGGCAAAAATAAACAATTATCCAAAACTAAAGTAAATGAGGATGACAAAGCAAGACAACATGTCCCAATAGCTAACGCAGCAACCATTGCTCAATTTCCCACCTTCAGGACCACGTCGCCTTCTCCCAAAGCTCTACTTCTCCTCAACTCCTGTATAGAAGTACATATATGAGAAGTGGCACCAGAGTCTAGCACCCATGAAGTAGATGCAGGAAATCCGTGAGACTATCTCTTGGAATTCCACCAGGATCAACTCGTTATACATAATAATTGGCAATTTTAAATCAGAGAATTATGATTACCTCTTCGAACGATTCGTGGTAGTGTTATAGAATTGCCCAACGGAAGCGTCTAGCTCCTCCTACTTTGCATGCGAACAAGGATGAAAGAGGAAGAGGCTATAATTTTCAGAGAGAGAGTTTTTTTTCTTGTTCCTACGTTTTCAGAAAAACAATATATGTCAATATCTCTATTTTCTTTGAAAACCCTACATGGCCCTTCTTATAAAGACCATGTGGGCTAGGCTATTCAAAAGGTCAACTCCCAAAATAGTTAAAAAAAACTCAATCTTTTAATGTGGGTTTCTATAAAGCCCACAACGATTCAAATTAAATCACTATTTAATTTAAATCAATCAGCCTAGGATTTAATTGATGAATCATAAATCTAGTGCTAGCTAGAAATTGTCAAATAATTAAATCCACAACCTAATAATAATAATTAAATAATATTTAATTCTTAATTAAATATTAATCACAATTAATATTTAATTCTCAATTAAATATTGATTATAATTAGGTTGTCTCTCCAATTAAATCACTTATTCTTTTGCGTGACTCCATAGGTTCAAACTTAAGCCGGTAGTATAAAGACTATCCTTACACTAATCGAAGATACCATCTAGCAATGGTTCCCGACGACCGAATAAGCTGAATAGGTGCAAGGCAACATTCAACGAACCTTGGTACAATGGTGAATTCCCTATGACCCTTGGTGTTCTGAAATAACCCTAGGGACATGGTTAATTGTCAAATCCCTAATTAGTTACTTCATGTCAAATTTCAATCATGTCATGACACATCATGATTTACCCTCGTGGCTCGTCACGAGATGTGCTTTGACCAAAGAATTTCTGAATTGAAATTAAGTGAAACACCATTCTTCAAATACCCGGAGCGGTCAATCCCATCTTGACTCACACATTGACTTCTCCGACACTTGCCCATACCCAGTAACCTTTCGTTACCAGATTAGAAATCTGGATAGTCCGACACCTAAGCATGAAGAGTAATCTGTAAGTCTCCATGACAGTCTCAGGTCAGAGGGAACATGTCTACCACATGTACCACGAGTTGTCCTTAGACAGTAGGGTACATACCATAGGACGCTCGTAAAGAGAGTCATGTTCAGTGAACATGTCTCCACATGTCACCTGTTTATCGCACCGGTGTCCCAACACCCATTGGTCATGAGGATAACCAACCAATGCAACAAACAATAACCTATACTCAATGAAATTGACGTCCTAATACCAATTTCATCATTTGGTTACGAACAAAGTTTAAGAATGACCAAAATCAAATCTCATTCATATGATTCCATAAAGTCATTCTAAGGACTACATCATGATTAATCAAAGGTAAAAAAAGATGGACGATATGATGTAATGACCAAATATTATTAATAGAACAATAATCCACATACAAATTAATTTGTCAGCTACACTCGATGACTGACTTTAGGACACAATTCCTAATAATAGAGTCATGATTAATCGAAAGACTAATCTCAAACATGAGCAATCGAGACATACCTGCAGAGGCCTTGCCATTTCCCTTCAAACTTTTGAGGTACTCTGGACAATTCCTCTTACAATGTCCTTCCTTCTCACAGTGAAAACAAGTTCCTGATTTTGCTACCTTCCCCTTCTTCTTGGACATGCCTCCAATAGGCTTGCCCTGAAGGGGCCTTTTTGCTTTTATTTTCCACAAGTTGCCCTTGAAATATTTCAAGCATATTCAAGAGCTGAGGCATGGAATATTTGATGTTTTTCTCATAAACATCCATGACAAATGGCTTAAATGATTATGGCAATGAGTGAAGGATCAAATCCACCCAAAAGCTTGAACTTCTTTCGAAGCCTAGGATTTCAATAAGTTTGATCATGCCAAACATTTTGATAACATGTGATCTAACGTCTGACCCTTCTACCATTCTAACACTGAAAAGTTCCTTCGAAACCAAAACATAGTCTATAATGTTTAGTGCTAAATCACGCCATTTCTGAACTATTACCCTTTCTTCTAATGTTGCCTTTTCAGGTACTTCCAAAGAAAGTAGTTCTTCCAAGCTACAATCTTTATTAGGACATAAAACCTTTTTCACGTTGTGGGACCAGTCA
This sequence comes from Ehretia macrophylla, assembly GCA_037974665.1. Lineage (NCBI taxonomy): Eukaryota > Viridiplantae > Streptophyta > Magnoliopsida > Boraginales > Ehretiaceae > Ehretia > Ehretia macrophylla. Next base: position 52,534,741 of record CM075773.1, read on the forward strand.
GCTAAGTGGATACCAGTTAAACAATTCTTTTCTAAGATAGTTGCAAGGGGATTCATTTTTGTCATGTAACTGCAGAAAATAATTAATTAAAATTAGATAATGTATTACTAACTATTCGACTTGGGTCTTTAAACCAAATAGTACCCCCCACTAAATTTTTTTGAATTCCATACTTCCCTAGTAGAAAACGAAAAATCAAACGAATGAGTTTCTTAGTGGATCAGGGGGCCCATTAATCTTTGTTTCACCTCACATTATAGAGTTTTGGTGAATCAAAGACTAATAGGTGAATAACACTTTAATCAATGTATCTCATACAAATTCTAATTTACTTGCCTACAATTCCCTTGACTTCACATTATAGATTTTTGGTCTCTAAGAATTGTTTAAGTCAAACCCATTATTCTAGAAAATTTAGATCCATACAATACCGACACCTCACATTATAGATTTTTGGTAACCAGTAAGAATCCAAATTCTTCTACATCTAATGTTTTATAGACTTAGTTTGCATATTAATACAAATAAATAGCCCCTATGTGTCCATAGCCAACTACTCACTTGTCTAACATATAAACTAATCAACGACAATGGAAGGCAATGATATAATCTACTCTTAGACTACATCATTATTAACTTAATATTTGGAGTGGGAAGATTTGCCGGTCTTTAATTAAGGTTTCACTTTTCACATGCTTCTAGTTTCAATTTATCACATAAACTAAACTAGAAACATTCACGCATTTAATATATATATATCGCATAATAAATAAATACATGTAAATAACTAGGATGATCATAGACTAGGAGCACTATCAACCCGGGCCACTGGGTTGAATTCCTAAAATAAAATTAGGGCCCAATAATTAGGCTACTCCTCGTTGGGCTTCACAAACCTCCTTTTGTGAATCAGGTCCACAACTCCTTGATGCATCCTGCTTGATCTTCTTGTTACATTTATGTACATTGATTCCTAATCTAATGGGATACATAAATGGGAATAGGGGTTTTACATTATCAAAATGGGTAAGAGACATGCAAGCCCCATTTAAATAATTATATAAAACTCAAATGAATAAATAAATAAATCAACATACATCCATTCATTCATTCATTCATTCTAGTTCATGATCATTCAAACACATAATTATAAAATAATAGGTAATCCACGAATATGGCACAATTAATTTCCTTGATATAATCTCATTATATCTAGTTCCTAAATTTAATAAACCATTTATTAATAATAAAAAATATCCCATATTTCTAAAATAAATAAAATACCTTTTATTTATTTAATATAATTAGTAACAATTTATTAATTAAAAACTCTTAATATCCCTTTTGGGCTTTAAATAAAATTGAGTTTTATTTAAAATAAAGCTTTGGGCCAAATTAATAAAACAACCCTTTTATTAAAATAGATTCAGCCCAACCATTTAAAACAACTCAACAAAGTCCAATTACTAAATAGCCCAATCAAAAAGAAATAAAACAAAAACAAGCCCACAACCCTTGGGTCATAGGTTTGGACCTGGATCCAAATCCCCACTTGGATTCAGATCTGGGTCAAAACCCTAGATCCAAAAAACTTTTTTTTTCTTTCCTTCTTCCCCAGCGCCCCCCATCTTCCTTGGCAGCGCCGCTGCCTAGCAGCAGCATGTGCCGCAGCGGTGCTGTACCCAGCAGTGCCATACGCCGTTGCTGGCAGTGGCTTAGCTACTGTTGGCAACGGCAGCGCCACTACCTAGGGAGGGGGTTTTGCAATTTTTTTTTTAATTTCAAAACTGTTTTTATTTATTTCAAAATATTCTGAAAAATATATACATATAATATATAAAAACATAATATCAAAAGTTTTTGGAAAACACATTTTCATAAACTTTTGATTATAAAAAATACATTTTTCATATAAATTGGGGAGAACAATATGGGTTACATCAAATTATAAAATTAAACAACTTTAATTTCAGATTTAAGAGTTATGAAATATTGTGCCATAAACGTTAAATCAAGTAATAAGCATGAATTGTGGTTCTGATACCACTATTGGGAATATATATGATAATTAAAATAATTACATAGCGAAAAAATTAATCACGTATCCATTCATGTTTAATTATGTAAATTTAAATCAAATAATAATTTAATCTAATTAAATTAAATCTGCTAACAGTTTGGGATTACTTCTTGAAGCGTAGATTGGTGTAGAATCTGAATTAGTTCCCTACATGTGAAGCCTTCAAGATTGATCCACACATAATCCGCACTTGTTAGCTGGAATTCACCCCCACTAGGTTTCTAGAGAAATCCTATATATTTTTCTAACTATGAAAAGTATGCTAGCTTTTTTTTTTTTTTCTATCAGAATAGTTCTATATATAGGAAACACATATGACCTAGCCGGTCTTAAACTTACCAGTCTTGAGCTTCATAATAATCAAATCACCATCTAATTACTACGAGCCCAATTAAATTAATATTTAGGACGATCCTAAATTTAATTTAATCTTTTCTCTAATCTAATTAATCTGCAAATTCTATTTGTTTGTGACCTCTCAGGTTCAAAATTAATCTGTAGCGAATAATTAATTCCACTAATTAATTAAATTCGAACTATTTCTAATTAATTCGCAAATAGCGAGTGACACCTAACAGTATATCGCGATTATCCAATTAAAGATAAAGTGTAAGTAAACGAACCCATTTAGTAATTTCTATGCAATCAAATCCTACTGTCTCAATTATCCCGATCGAGCCAGAGCCATGCATTGGGTCTTCAAACTCTCTTACTCGACCATATGCCAAAACCCAATTACTTAGTGACTAATGAATAATTCGTAGAACGACTTTTACTATTCCAGCTTGGCCAAGGATTTCAAGTCACTTAATTAATCAGATCGCATAGGACTCCCAAATGACAGTTTCCGTATCTACGCACAGATTTCTTCATGAAGGAATAAATCACAATCACTAAATACATTCTCTAATCCATGATTAAGACTAGCTTATTTACACCAACAAATCATAATATTCCTAATAATGAGATAACCGTGGTGTCTTAAGTCTGAGGATTAATCGCACAATTACATAATATAATGAATTATTGACCAATCCATGTAATTCATTATATTGGCGGTCAAGTCCAGTTACTTGTTCGCAACAAGTATTTATATATCTACTATAACGATATGAGACTAATCGTCCAAATTAATATCTCATATTATTTGGTTAGTAGACTATAATCTGATCTATCCGGATAAACTAACGCCCAATTAATTTATCCTATGATCAGGGACAACGTTTAGAATATATTAGTAATATAGATTCTATTACTCATATCCTTACTCTTAAGGATGAAATCTACAAATAATATTCTAAGGACTTTATTTATTCAATTGAGACATTTATAATAAATAAATAAACTGCACATATTAAATGAATTAATAAATTAAATAATATATTATCCATAATTCTAAATATACAATTTATTGGCTTTTGGACATTATTCCTAACATGGAGATTGTCAGATAGACATTTATCAAGTTGAACAGTTCTAAAAGTTGAATCAAATTTGGGAAGTGAAAATAGACTTATTAAGTTCCCACTACTCTGTTAGTAATTACCTATGTTTTGTTCTGTTTGAAAATTCGCGCGATTCCAAAGTCTGCAATCTTAGGGTGTATATTTTCATCCAATTATACGTTACTGGCTTTTAAGTCTCTGTGTATAACTCTCATTCTTGAATATTTGTGAAGATATAGCAATCCTTGAGCAACACATTCCATGATATTAAACCTTGTTTGTCAATTGAGTCACTCATTTCTATCTGGAGCTGTCAAAAGTGGGTAACAGATTACACAAGAGGTCTTCATTTCAATACAAACAGCTAACAAGATAACTCTATAATGTTACTAACCGAAGAGGAAAAAATCCAAGCTCTTGTTGGGCATAAACTCATAGATTAACATTTTCTCTTCTTGGTGCATACAGCATCCCAAAAGTCGAACAAGATTAGTATGCTGGAGTTTGGAGATGAGGATAAGTTCATTTTTTAACTCTATGACATCTTGTCCTGATATCTTCGAAAGCCTCTTGACTGCTATTTCTCGCCCATCAAGTAATCTACCTTGTTTCCACAATATCGGGTCATTGCATATAATTATAGAACACAATTAATTTGTTGCTGACAATGTGTACCTCGTTTACTGGTCTAAATCTTCCATCTCCAAGTTTGTTTTCGCCTGAGAATTTATTTGTGGCTATCGTAATAAAGCCAAAACTGAAAATCTTCAAATCATGAGGTTCTCGTCCATTCTTTTCAATCTCATTCTCATCATTAAAGCTATCCGTAGTAGTTACTGAGTTATTATGGCTTCAGAGAGGCAACGCATGATATAAGATATGCAAGAGATCTGATATAAGATATGTAAGAGATCTAATAAATTGGTTTTGAATGATCTATTTGTGAGGTATTAAAGTTGCTTTTGGAATATGCACATGGAGAGAGAAGAAAGCTTGCATGTTTTTCGTGGGTAAAGAAATGAAGCATGTTGGTCTTCATGGAATTGGTAGAATAAAAAAAAATGGAAGCATCACATGGATGCTTAGGCAGGTCCGACAATAACATTTGGAAATGAAGAAAAATATTATAAAGAAATGAAAAGATAGGAGACATGAATGTTGGTGGCTAATGATGATAGTTTCATCATCATTATAGAACATGGAATAGCTTAGTTGGAGCATGAGTGTTTGCTGATAATGTGAATTACAACTCTGATTTGCGTGCAAGACAGATCGACAACATGCAAGAAAAACGTTAAACTTTTCCTATAAATTGTAGGCTCAATTTATCAGTTCAATTTATCCTTAGGGATTAGTATTTTTCGGGATCATATTGGTCCCCGGACTCAGAGAGAATAATATAGGTTTTTTATGAGTGTTTCTCATCTATATTAGTTGTCTTATTTTGTAAGTAAGAATTAGTTTCTCCTATTATTTGATATAGTGAAATTGTTCTCTATCCTTATATAAGAGATAAGATCATTGTAAAATATTTTTACATCATAGTGAATCCTCCTATACTTGCCCGTGGTTTTTTTCTTAACTTGTTTGAGGGTTTTTCATGTAAAATGTTGTGTCTCAATTATCTTATTTTTCTCATTCTTATTTTAGCTGCATGATACTAGTTTGCCCCAACCATTACACTGTGCCGAATCCTAACAGTGGTATCAGAGCCAAAGTTGCAAGCCACTGGTTGCGGGGGTACTGTTCACGATTATTATTCACACGTGTTGTTGTATACGTATATAGTACTGTTTTGGTATTGTCTACGTGTATAATGCAGTTCCTAGTAAAATAGTGGGAGCTGGTTCGAGTTGAGAAGCAGATCGTTGTTAATACCATGGCGGCAAAAATTTGAAATCGAGAGGTTCAACAAGAAATTGAGGATGAAGGCAATTAGAGAAAACGACAATTGTTTGGCGGTAATTGGAGACAAATAAAGATGATGGTCAATGATAAAAGGAGAAAGATGGATCACAATGCTATTGTCAATTTCCGATTGGCAAAATAAGTATTGTCAGGGCGTGATAAATCCATATTTTTACTAATTTTAACCCATCAAATCATGTATATTGCATTATTATTTCAAGGTTAATTGAATATTTTATACCATTTTAGTGCAATATAAGGTTTGAAGAAGAAATAGCAAAAACGGCCACAAAAATCAATATTTGAACAAAAAATTCAGCGCAGCACTAGTGAGAAATGGTAGAACGGCTTTAAAACGAGCAATTTGAGATTGAATTTGGCCAAACCGAGTAGGGAAACGGATTTAAGACGCTGAAAAATCTTGGAATAGACCTGGTCAACTTTTTGGTCAACGATCAATGGTCAAATTCAACCGAGCCGGTCAAAGTTCACCTACTACAGCCAGATATGCGCTCGAGCGCCCCTTTTTCATGGTCAAACGCCTCTCTTTAAAATTGGCGGACAAATGGACGACAAAGTATGGAACAAAAAAATAGAAAAAAAATATTAAAAATTCTTTAGTGCAAAAGGGCGCTCGAGCGCGCCTAACTGGCACTCGAGCGCCCTCCTGAAATTCTGTCTATAAATACTGCGATTTTCATTGTTGAAAATCGTACAATTTTCTATTCTTAGCTTAGATTGTGCTACTCTAGCATATGTGAAGTGAGTTTTGAGTGTTTTAGTTATTATTCTTAGTTGTGTGCAAAGTTCTAATCTAGAAAGGAGGGTCTAGTGAGCCATCAATATACCGAAATCATACCGGTTTACCGAAATCCGTTCAACACGATAAGTATTTTTTTATCTTGGTTTTCGTTATAATTTCTTATACTTTAAAGTTTACCATGACACACTAGACCCGAGATTCGAGGTGGTACGTGTGAGATTACTCTTGTACATATATTTTGATTTAGATTTATTAAAGTCTCATATTTTTATTTCTAAGTATTCTTTGATTAATTATACGTATACTTGTAATTATGATATAATTAATTGAAAATACATAAACGCCCAGTTTTGTAAACTTGTAGCAATAGGAGACTACCTCGGATGGACTCTAGTCTGGTTGTACCGACACCCCCATGTTACATGAATGAAAGATTAATTGAGAGATTGGATATCATTAGGTTGTACCAACACATCCAATCTTGTTAATCAATTAATTTTATCACTTACGTAACTAAAGGCTCATCTCAGTAGTAGGAGCTTGTAGCCCTATTTTTGAAGGACTTATCTTTTAATCTGAATCAATAACTTTGTACTTTCGTATACCAAGCTATAACCACCCTGAATCATTAACCCTTTGGATTTTCATTTTATTGTTGAGTATTATAATTCTTCAATTTTGTACCTTTGTCCAATTTACTTTTGGATCTCGTTACCATCGTATCTTTGGACATTTCTTGAATTTTTGGACTTAATTTACCGTACTTTTGGACTTTTGGACTTAATCAAATTTATCCGTGACGGGAAATAGTCAAACAATTCTAAATTAAAGATTGAACTAAATTTGATAACCTCAATCTCTGTGGATCGACCCTTTACTCGCCACAGCTTGAGGTAATTCAACGTAAGTAATATTTCCAATCATTTAACCATCTTACTATTTTTTATCGTAAAACGACGCGATCAAAATTTGGCGTCGTTGCAGGAGATCGGTGTTCATCAAATAAAGTTAGTCTTTGATTTATGTATATGAGTGTTAATATGTATATATTTTATATTTTAGTTCTTATTTTATATCTTTTATTTTTAAGTCAATTTTGTTATTTTGTATAGATTTTATTTCATTTTTGTTTCTTTTTCATGTTTTAATTTTGTATGCATGGTCGGAGATCTCTAAAGCTACCAATCTTTGTTTTTGATTCAAAAATTGAGAAAACTCTTAAATCCATAAATAAAGCACGAACATTTCTAATCATGGCTGATCAGAATCCGAACCCAAATCAAAACCAAAACCAAAATCAGATCAAGATGTAGGTAGAGAAGTAAGAAATGTGCAAAGGAGCATAAAAGATTTTTACACCTCAAGATTATGTACTGATGGGTGCTTAGCTTAGGGTATAAAAAGTAAGATCAATTATAAGCCAAGTTTTAACTCGTAAGTACACGAGTGATTGCAGTGTAGTGTGTTAGTGCAAGGTTGAATCCACAGGGAGGCAATTTGAAAGGTTTATGGAAAAGTGTATGTAAAGTGCCTAAGTAATTGCAGTAAATTAAATAATGAATTGAAGTTTCAACTAAAGCTAATGAAAATAAAATAAAACTAAAACTAAATAAAAAAGCTGAAATTGAGATTTAATGACAATTGGGAAGGTTTAGGGATCAGATTCCTATGAAAAGCTTGAATTCTAGGCTCGAACTTAGGATTTTTCTATTCTAATGCGTAATAAGACTGCAAGCCTAATTAATTAATTTATCACCTATGTCTAATTAATTAACGAGTCAAACCTAGTTTAAAAGTGCAACGCTATATCCAAGTCTTTTATCTAGTTGGAGTGTAGATTTGTCCTAAAATCCTAGGACAACGCGTTAAAAAATTAAGTGCAGAAAAACTTTGGTACAACCTATAGTTTTTGTAAAAAAACTCAAATATATATTTTATATTAGTTAGCATAAGAATATCTATCATGCACTAGCTACAAGCATAACGGAATAATAGACAATAAATATTGAAGAACATAAATCATAAGAATATATAAAGCATCAAAATAGTAAATCCAAGTCAAGACCCTAGAATCAAGACTATTACATAGAAATCCTATCCTAAATAATAAATTACTCAGTCATGTTCAAATGAATTAAATTAGAATCACTAAAGAAAATTAAAAGAAACTTCCCCATAAAGCGAGTTTAATTCATTGTTCATACTGGTTACAACTCGATTCCAATCCCAATCGTATGTTGACTCTTCAACTTAAAACCTAAAGTAACTAAGAAAAGAAGAATAGAAAAAAACTAATCATACAATATTTTTCCGGCACTGTATAATAGTTGTACAATGCCTTTTTCCTTCTTTTTTTTTCTGCCGTTTAGCTCTCCCTTTTCACTGCTGCGTTGCTGCTCCTTATATAGGAGTAGACCACTGCCCTAATCATGTGGGCTTTTGTCTACATGGCCAACTTTGGCCATTCTTTATTTATTTATTTTATTTTTAACCAAGTCCAACGTGGACTTGATGTTGTCCACTTCTTTCTTTTATGACAAGTCCACATTGTGGACATTTTTAACATACCTACGGCCAAGGCTTATTAAAAGCCTTGGTTAACTTCTTTTTTATATATTATTCTTTCCTCTTTTCCTTCTTTTTTTCTTCACTTTATTTTTCCAGCACATCTTCAATCGATAATTTCTCCCTTTGTTCCTTCACTGTATTTTCTTACAGATTCGACTCTAATTGCTCTTTCGCGAGTAAATCCCTACATGCACAATAACACAATTAAAGTGATCAAACATTATAATAAATGTGCATAACTAATTCTAAAAAGCAAAGAAATAGGCCTAAAAATATAAATATATCAATACCCCCAAACCTACCTCTTGCTTGTCCCCAAACAAGACTAGGATCTAAGCAAATCTTCAAGTTCTCAAAAGGTTACTCTAACGAATCAATCAACTCTAATAAAATGACACGGGTTCGGGGAACAATTGATCTTCTGGGGTAGTAATGAAGCGAACTCATTCGGATCTCTCTCTTTAAAGGCAAAACATGTTTACTATAAGATTACACCATACATTATTAAGTCTCCACATAACTAAGTAGCAAGACAACTCAATACAACTAGATCATAATACTCGCGCCCCCATTGCCCTTATAATCCTTCAAACATGCCTTTCACCCTTTTTATTCAATCCTAAAACATAAAAGTAAACACACTTCATCTCTTTTTATTAGGTGCTTGGTTCTCGACGATAACACCCAACACCCCATGTAACGAGCTTTCGAGGTCATCAATCCCAACCACTTAAGACTTAGGTTGATAGGCTTTGAAAGGCCCCATGCGTACCCTACTTTCTCAAAGTGTTGAATACCGAAATGCCACACACCTTAAGCACATATCCCTAGAGATACAAAGTGAATACAAGGATAGTGGTACTAAGAGATAGAAGTAAATAATTTTTTCTTCTTTTTTCCTCTTTTGTTTTTCTTCCTTTTTTCTTTTGATTTTCTTCCTTTTTTCTTTTGATTTTTTTGTTTCTTTTTCATCATTTTTTTGCTTTTTTCTTCTATTTTTTACTATAAGGGCTCAGGCACGTAAACAAGACTACTCAAGCGAGATCACTTATATCACAACTACATCATATTTCATTAACTCACAACCAAGTGATGGGACCACAATAGCCTAGGCATAATCTCACAGTCCCTACGCCTCGACTTCATCAAAATCAATCCTGAAAGTTTAACTCAAAACTACCTCATAAAATCAAGAACCACCTACTCTCCTCAATCACTTCATAAGAATTAAGCAATAAGTCATCACAACTCCTCAATTACCAGAAAATCCACCACAAATTCACAAAAAAGCATAAAGATCAAAAAAATTTTCAAAACAAAAAAAATTCACATTTTATTCAGATTTTCCCCAAAACAACAATCGATACAATTAAACACCCGCACCCCCAAACCTAAAGTTTGATTGTCCTCAAGCAAATAAAATTAAAATATGCTAAGGGTATGCGAAGGGGAAAATAACATATAATGAGAACCCAATAGTGAAAGTGCATGAATAAAAATCAATTAAGAGAAATAAAGGGAGTAGAGGGACATACCTGAATAGAGCAATAGTGAGAAGAAATGTAATACTTCAAAAATCTACGACTTTGAATCAAGCTTAAGAGGAAATAAAAAACACCAAAAGGAAATGAAATAGAGAAATGATAAAAAACAATAAAAGAATAAAAATACATTTTTTTTTACTTTTTTGATTTTTTGATTTTTTTGTTAGCCGACCCTATTTATATCCCCATACAAAGGCTCTAAACTCTGGGAGACACTACAACCGACTCACTACAATCATAAAGACAAGAAAACAATTTAAATAAGGAAAAATAGAATGCAAATACCTGGATCCATTTAATGTCAGCTAGTAAGACAAATCTTGTGAAACTTCAAAAATAGAGTTAAGTAAGTACATTAAAAATGCGGAGGAGAGGCCATTAATTTCAAACCACCAACGTACTCAAACCCTAGACATTTTCCCTTACTTAGGAGGAAAAGCCAGGCATTACGCTTTTGGCCAATGGTTTTACTTTCATAGTATCCATCCTAGTTAACCCTAAAACCTCCATTACACAAGATAATGCATTTTCGAGAAAATGGTAAATCCCACTCTAACCCAGTGGAGGTTCAACCTAAAAGTTAGGAAAAAGAGCATAGAGAGAAACCACCTGCTATATAGCAACCCTTCCGATAGAGATGTATTTGAAGGCATCTTCAACCTCTCTTGTCTCATACTGCATGTTATATAACCAAAACTCACGGGAAGTCGTTAGATGCAGTAGTAGTAGCTTTCATAAACTCTAAAGAAATATGCACAAGCAGCTAGAATGGAACAAAATGTAGGATTGGAACGCAAGCTATAACATCTAGAAACTATTAACTAAACTAAAAACAAAGTATAATACTAGAGCAGACATGAAATAAATTGACATAAAAAAAAGTAAATCCTAATAGCTACGTCTAGGGTGCCTCCTAGCAACGCTGAGTTTAACGCCCTCACCCTGGTGCCAATGTTAGAGAAAAATGCTCTTAAATCCTTTTGGCACAAATAACCGAATGATGATTTCATAACAAAATATGATAGGACCCTTCCCCAAATATTGCTTCATAAGAGGCATGAAGCAATCCTTTTCAAGCTCACCTTGATGAGGTGATAACTCACATCTCAAGATTATATGTGTGTGCTTATGCTCTAATTTGCTAGTGACCACATGAAATCCACTAAAATCGAACTCTACTTGCAAAGGGTCAACCCAAAAGCTATGAAGAAGGGGGTCTCTGCTACTAGGGTCAAACAATCTAGTCACATCCCTATACACCATTGCATTCAAATTTGGGTCGAGCCCTAAATCTTCCTCTTTGGAGGAAAGATTTTCTTCTTCCTTAATTAACCACCCAATGGCCCTCTTTTGATAATCAAGGACTATCAACACACGCTCCTCATTTACGGGTGAAATATTATATGCTATAATGACAGGAGAAGTACGATACGGTCCTAAATGTGAATGCTTGGGTATGAGCTCTAAAATAAGGGGAGCATCATCCATAGGTGGTTCCAGACAAGGAATACAAGGGGAAAAAGAAGTTGGCTCAAAAGACTCATCTAAATAACAAGCAGGATCTAAAAAGTTGTGTGCACCCAACTTTCTTAAAAAGGTAGAAGAGTCAAATTGAGCCATTATGACATCAAGCTCATCCTTCAAACATGATTAGGGCTTAGGGATTGAAGGAGAAAGTACATCAAACTCAGAAGGCTTAGCAAAGTCAGAACTAGGCATGAGAGAATTGGAGACAACCAATTTCTCTAGTATAGGAGTTAAGTCAAATTGAGTCGTAGAATCATGAAACTCGTCCTCTTCCTCGAAACAACAAATGACCTTTTCTACCTTATTCTCTCTCTCATTTTTCCTATCATTCCCTCGCATTTTTCACTCTCTTTATGTCCCCTAGTTTCTACCAAACCTATGTCATGGTCACACAAAGTTTCACCACTAACAAAACTATCTTGATCAAATTGGTTTGTCACAGGTTGAATAGAGTGCTCATCATCATTCTAATTATTTATGCTCTCAACTAGTTGACCAATTTGGTCTTGCAACCTATCTAAGGATTGGTGGTTGGATTCAACGAGCTGGACAAGTTGACTGATCTTGTTATCTAAATCTGATTTAGGAGAAGTATGTTCAGTCGAGTTAGGATGATAAATATTTTGATTGAAAGAATTGCATTCAAAGTCTTGACAAAACCCAGAAGGATCGAGGTTGGGGAATCGAGATACATTATTCTGATTTTGAAAACTATGAGGAAGAAAATATGAATTGCTTTGATCCCAAAATGAATTTTGATGATTTTGCCACTCAGGGTTATATGCATTAGAGTACAAACCATTTTTTTGAAAAATAACCTTGAGTGATAGTTATATTACTATGAAAGAACTCAGAATATTGAGGACAATTAATAATGGCATGCCCAAATTGAGAACATAAAACACAAATTTCACATGTATTTGGGATAAGGGATGAGGTTATATCCTTAAAAGGCCAATGATTGGGTGACTCGCTAGATAGATTAAGAAAAGTATTCACATCAACATGAGTCATATTCCAATCAACAAAATTTCCCTTATATTTTTTTTGAAGTTTTTTTTTCAAAATAAAATAAGATAAAGAATAGATAAAACAAACACTTAAACAAATTACTACACTAATCCAAAGACAATACCGTGCCTCCCCGGCAACGGCGCCAAAAACTTGATGGGTGCTTAGCTTAGGGTATAAAAAGTAATATCAATTCTAAGCCAAGTTTTAGCTCGCAAGTACACGAGTGATTGCAGTGTAGTGTGCTAGTGCGAGATTGAATCCACAGGGAGGCAATTTGAAAGTTTTATGGAAAAGTGTATGTAAAGTGCCTAAGTAATTGCAGTAAATTAAATAATGAATTGAAGTTTCAACTAAAGCTAATGAAAATAAAATAAAACTAAAATTAAATAAAAAAGCTGAAATTGAGATTTAATGACAATTGGGAAGGTTTAGGGATCAGATTCCTATGAAAAGCTTAAATTCTAGGCTCGAACTTAGGATTTTCCTATTCTAATGCGTTATTAGAGTACAAGCCTAATTAATTAATTAATCACCTATGTCTAATTAATTAATGAATCAAGCCTAGTTTAAAGGTGCAACGCTAACTCCAAGTCCTTTATCTAGCCGGAGTGTAGATTTGTCCTAAAATGCTAGGTTAACGCGTTAAAAAATTAAGTGCAGAAAAACTATGGTACAACTTATAGTTTTTGTAATAAAACTCAAATATATATTTTATATGATTTAGCATAAGAATATATATCACGCATTAGCTACAAGCGTAATGGAGCACGCGACGCGCATAGTCTTAAGTCCAAGAGCGGGTTGTATCTTATTCAAGATTTAATAATAGACAATAAATATTGAAGAACATAAATCATAAAAGTATATAAAGCATCAAAATAGTAAATCCAAGTCAAGACCATAGAATCAAGACTATTACATAGAAATCCTACCCTAAATAATAAATTACTCAATCATGTTCAAAGGAATTAAACTAGAATCACGAAAGAAAATTAAAAGAAACTTCCCCATAAAGAGAGTTTAATTCATTGTTCACACTGGTTACAACTCGATTCCAATCCCAATCGTATGTTGAATCTTCAACTTAAAACCTAAAGTAAGTAAGAAAAGAAGAACATAAAAAAAAACTAATCCTACAATATTTTCATTTTTTTATCTGCCGTTCAGCTCTCCCCCTTCACTGCTGCGTTGCTGCTCCTTATATAGGCCAAAGTAGACCACTGCCCTAATCATGTGGGCTTTTGTCTACATGGCCAACTTTGGCCATTCTTTTTTATTTTATTTTATTTTTAACCAAGTCCAACGTGGACTTGGTGTTGTCCAATTCTTTCTTTTATGACAAGTCCACATTGTGGACATTTTTAACATACCTACGGCCAAGGCTTATTAAAAGCCTTGGTTAACTTTTTATTTATTTATTATTCTTTCCTCTTTTCCTTCTTTTTTTCTTCACTTTATTTTTCCAGCACATCTTCAATCGATAATTTCTCCCTTTGTTCCTTCATTGCATTTTCTTCTAGATTCGGCTTTAATTGCTCTTTCACAAGTAAATCCCTACATGCACAATAACACAATTAAAGTGATCAAACATTATAATAGATGTGCATAACTAATTCTAAAAAGCAAAGAAATAGGCCTAAAAATATAAATACATCATGTACCTCCTTGACCTATCGCCTTACCTGAAATTGATGAAGGTTTTAAGATAAAGTTACACATGATCTCAATGATTCCCATGTTCAATGGTATTTCTAATGAGAACCCGTATGATCACATTAATAATTTTGTCCATGCATGCAGATCGATCAATACTAGAACTGGCTCGGAAGAGGTTATTAAATTGAAAATGTTTCTTTATTCTTTAAAGGGTCAGACACAAATTTCGCTTTACAGATTACATTCTGGTTCCATTACTTCTTGGGATCAGTTGCAAAGAGAATTTCTTGAAAGATTTTTCTCTTCTTCAAAAACCAATGAATACAGGAATCAACTTAGTAATTTTTCTCAGTTACCAGGAGAGACACTTCAAGAGAGTTGGGACATATTTGAAAGCTTAATTCATGAATGTCCACACCATAGTATTCTAGACTGACAATTAGCCTAGAGTTTCTATCAAGTGTTAAATGAGCAAAATCAAAGTTTGTAACGCCCCAAATCGACCCCACCTACAATCAGTCAGGACGCAACGGAATTTCGGCAGTATAACGACAGTAATTAAGACACCGAGGCTCTAAACCAACCTCTAAGAATATCATACAATCAAACTCCTCAACCAAACGACAATCAATTCCTCAATACCATTAACAACATACAACATAACCATATTTTACAATAATCATTCTTAGACAATCCATTCATAGTTATACGCCTCCATTCCAACATAATACCTTAACTTTAACATACATATCAAAATATATTATAAACCAATTTAGTAATCTAAACAAGGTCAAAAGAAGACTACTAAACCATTATACATCAGTCTTTATACTAAGGTAGGTTTTACAATACATCATATTACAATAATTATAAACAATCTCATGACAAAGACTCTTGCACATAAGACTTATCCACGTAAGGCACATTTTCCCCTTCTGGAGGCACGTACCCGAAATCTTGCGAAAGGACACCTGTATGCATGCAATAATAGAGAGTGAGCTTATATAAAACAAGCTCAGCGAGGATCCGATATATCTCTAACAGTATTCACTATACTCCTTGGAAATGATCATTTGAGCAAGTAAACACACAAATAAACATCAATACAATATAAACACATAACTATAATGACCAATTAATAAAGGATACTCAATTTGGTATAGCTCCAAACTCCATCATGATCTCAACCATTCTTCTTGTAACTCCCCATTACTCACGCACCCGAGGTACCTCACTAGCCCCTCCCTCCATGACACCTCCGTCATGCGAGCTGGGGGTAGTCTTTGGTAGTCATGCCGTAATCAACCTGACAGCCCGATACTTCTCGAGAGGTGGCACATACATACCAAGACTTAACAATAATAATAAACATCATTCACAGGAGGACAATCTAGCTGAATTGCCTATCTCCCGGTTCATCAATCATCAATCAATAATCATCAATAATCATTCATTTCCATCAACGTAACATCAATATAATCATCAATATAACATCAATATTTAATTAAACAACAAACAACTAAGTTAGATGACAAAGTAGGCCATCCAACTTAATATGCATGAAACACGTAAACTAACCCTAGTCTAACCATTAACAACTCACAATTCAATCACTCAAATACCACCCAATCAACTAAAGGCTCAAATCAACAATTTAAAGAAAGACAACCTAAACTTCAAATAATCATATCTTACATTCTACTAATCCAAACAACTCTAAATCAGTTTCAAACACTCACCCATTCAATCAACTACATTAGCCCTCTCGGAAACCAACCAAGACACATCAAAATCAAGCCCAACAACCCTAAAACCTCAATGCACCTAGGCTGAAATTTCTGAATTTTCACCCAAACATCGCAATCGAAAATTCGGCATTATAACGGCGTTACCACGTAATTAACAAACTTTTAGAAATTGACGGCAATCGATTCCAACCACAACAACTCAAGATAATCATCAAAAGGCCAATCTATCAAAATTAAATACCCGAAAATAAATAATTTCGCTACAATGGTTCAAATCTCTTAGTAATACACATAAACGATCCCTAGCATGCGCTGATCAATAATATAACTTCAAATTAACATTCTAACAGTTCAAAATGTAGTTATGAGCAAAAACATAAAATATCACTTTTGAGATCTAGAATTTTTCTCTCACCTTTGATGCGATATAAGCCTAGATATGCGTGCAATGCGTGCCCAACAAGCGGAATCCAACTCAGCACGAAATTCTACGGACAAAAACTAGGTTTTTCTATGAAAAATTGCTTTGAAAAATGTTGAAGAAAACTTCTCTTTTGCTCATGGAAGCTCACGGCAATGTGAGTGAGAAATGAAGGGGTTTTGAGCTATTTTTGATGTATTAAGCTTGTATATTAAATACATAATGCAAAGTCACCAATTTTAACTAAGTCAAAGTTGTCATCTTTTAGTCTTTTAATTGTTTTAGACTATTTCTTGCTCAAAACTAGTATGCAATACTTAGACTATTTTAAGTGACTTATTTTTAGGTGACAAGAAGTTCTACATTAAAATAGTTTCACCCGAATCGGCTTAAAACTCGTTTTCTTGCAAAAGAAAGTGTAAAAATCTTTAAATTCCAAAACCGATTCCAAATCCGTTTTAATCAAACACGGCTCTATTAATACTCGAGGACTAGGTTTTAAGATGTTTAAAACACCCCTGTAAAAATTTTAGCGGACAGGTGTTCAAATATAATATTCACCAAAATTGATGATAAAATTTCTGATTCTGTTTTTGATAAAAATTTCATGAATGCACACTTAGCATGTATTAGGAGTATTAATCACATAATTATCACATTCTAAGTCATATAGCACATAAACATGTCAATTCACGCAAAATGAGGTAAAGCACGCAAAACGAGATAAAGCAAAATATGGGGTCTTACATTATCCCTCCCTTAAAGAAATTTCATCCCCGAAATTCTTACTTGCTGATCGGAAAAGATCTGGGTACTGTTGCTGCATCTGATCTCGCCTCTCCCAAGTAGCTTCCTCGATACAGTGATATTTCCACAACACCTTGACCATTAGAATCTTCTTCGACTTCAACTCTCGTTCTATCTGATCAAGAATACGAATCGGCTGCTCGTCATAAGTCAGATTCTCACGAAGCTGTAACGGCTCTGGCTCAAGAATATGAGAAGGATACGAATTATATTTTTGCAAATTAGATACGTGAAATACATCGTGGATATTAGAGAAATTCTCCGATAAAGCCAATCGATATGCCAACTTACCTACTCTGCTAGTAATCTCAAATGGCCCCATAAACCTCAGACTTAGCTTACCACCTTTACCATAACGAGCAAACCCCTTACGAGGAGACAATCTCAAGAAAACCCGATCTCCAACTGCAAACTCCAAGTCCCGACGACGCTTATCAACATAACTCTTGAATCTACTCTGCGCCATAAGCATTCTCTGCCTGATCAACTGAACATTCTCGATCTTCTCTAGAAGCTTTGGCTTAATAGTCGGATCAATAGTCTTCATCTCCCCTACCTCGTCCCAATACAAAGGTGAACGGCACTTACGATTGTAAAGAGCTGCAAAAGGTGTCATCCCAATAGTAGCTTGATAACTATTGTTATAGGTAAACTCGGCAAGTGGTAGATATTTCTCCCAGTTCTTCCCAAAGTCCAGAACACAAGCCCTGAGCATATCTTCCAGAATCTGAATAGTCCTCTCAGATTGACCTTCGGTTTGTGGATGATATGCTGTACTGAAGTTAAGCTGAGTACCCAAAGTCTCCTGAAGTTTCTCCCATAAGCGAGAAGTAAATCGAGGATCTCGATCTGAGACAATACTAGATGGAATCCCGTGAAGTCTAACAATCTGATCCAAATAAAGACCCGTCAACTTTGTAACTTCATCTCCCATCCGCATCGAAATATAGTGAGCTATCTTCGTCAAACGATCCACGACAACCCAAACCGTATCATTACCTCTCGGTGTTCTAGGCAAACCAGTGACGAAGTCCATCGTAATATGCTCCCATTTCCACTATGGTATAGCCAACGACTGAAGCAAACCTGCAGGTCATTGATGTTCGGCTTTCACTCGCTGACAAGTCAAACATCTAGACACGAACTGAGCAACTTCTCTCTTCATATTATTCCACCAGTAATGTTGCTTCAAATCCTGATATATTTTGGTTCCACCAGGATGAATAGTATACTTAGAATTATGAGCCTCCTCCAGAATACCTCGCCTTAAGCCCGGTTCATCGGGAACACAAACCCTGTTCCGAAACCGAAGAATACCATCCTCATGCACTTTGAAGTCAGACTGATCATCCGTGATCTGGTCCTTGATCTTCTGAAGTTTAACGTCAAGTTGTTGAGCTTCTCTGATTTAAGACAGCAATAAAGGCAGAATATGGAGATGTGAACACATCACCCCAACCTGAGTCAACTCCGGTCTCCAATAAGTGAATTCCTCAAAAGCCTCCCACTTCTTGATAGCCAAACAAGAAACACTCACCTTACAGCTAAGAGCATCTGCTACAACATTTGCCTTCCCAGGCAGATAGCTGATAGAACAATTATAATCTCCAAGAAGTTCTATCCATCTCCGCTGACGCATATTCAACTCCTTCTGTGAGAATAAATACTTAAGACTCTTATGATCAGTGAAAATCTCGAACTTACTGCCCCACAGATAATGACGCCACTTTTTCAGTGAGAAAACAACAGCTGCCAACTCAAGATCAGAAGTCGGATAATTCACCTCATAAGGTTTCAACTTTCTAGAAGCATAGGCAATAACCCGACCATTCTGCATAAGAACACATCCCAAGCCCTTCTTGGATGCATCGTTGTAAATGACCATATTGTCGGTCCCCTCTGGTAGAGCAAGTACTGGAGTAGTAGTCAATCTCTTTTTCAATTCCTGAAACCCACTCTCACATTTTTCATCCCAAACAAAGCTAGTCTGTTTTTGAGTTAACTTAGAAAGTTGCCCGGCAATCTTCGAAAAGTCCTTGACAAACCTACGGTAATAACCCGCCAAGCCAAGAAAGCTACGAACTTCCAAAACATTCTCAGGACGTTTCCAAGACATCACCGATTCAATCTTAGTGGGATCTACAGAAATACCGCTCTGTGTGATAACATGACCAAGAAAAGATATACGTTGTAGCCAAAATTCACATTTGCTGAACTTGGCAAACAACTGATGCTACTGCAGCTTCTGTGAAACAAGCCGTAGATGTTGCTCGTGCTCCGATTCAGACTTAAAATAAACCAAGATATCATCAATAAAGATCACCACGAACTGGTCTAAGTACGGCTAAAAAACCCGATGCATAAGATCCATAAATACTACTGGTGCATTAGTTAACCCAAAGGGCATAACTACAAACTCATAATACCCGTACCGAGTCCTGAAGGTAGACTTCGGAACATCCTCCGTGCGAATCCGAAGCTGATAATACCCCTGCCTCAAGTCAAACTTACAGTAGACTTTGGCTCCCTGAAGTTGATCAAACAACTCGTCAATCAGTGGCAAAGGATACTTGTTCTTGATGGTCACCTGATTCAAACCACGATAATCAATACACAATCTCAAGGTACCATCATTCTTCTTCACAAATAAAACAGGAGCTCCCCAAGGTGAAGAACTCTGCTGAATGAAACCCTTCTCTATTAGCTCCTGTAACTGAGTTTTCAGCTCCTTCAACTCAGCTGGTGCTATCCGGTACGTTGATTTAGAAATAGGTTGAGTACCGGGAACAAGATTAATCACAAACTCCACATCTCTCTCTAGCGGTAATCCTGGCAACTCCTCGGAAAATACATTAGGATATTACCGAATAATATGAACTTCCTCCAGCTGTAGCTTATCTGATGGCTTGTTGATCAAATAAGCTAGATGACCCGAACACCCCTTACTCACCAACTTAACGACTTTAGTTGCTAAGATAACAAAACTCGTCTTAGCACCCCGATTCCCTACTACCTCAACTACTGGCTGATCTGGCAAACAAAACTGTACTACCTTTGTTCTACAGTTCAACTGGGCATTATACTTAGATAGCCAATCAATACCCAAGATAACATCATACCCCCGGATAGGAAATAAGATAAGGTCCGAAGGAAATTATACCCCTTAATATGTATTATACAATCCTTACAAACTAGGCCAGTCACATACTTATCAGTCAAAGAGGTACTAATCTCAACCACATAAGGCAGTCTTTCAGGTTGCACATTAACACGTTGCACATAAGCAGGAATAATGAAAGAATGCGTAGCACCAGAATCAATCAACATTTTAACAAGTTGATCAAGTATAAGGAAGTTACCTTCCACAACTGCAGTTTCCTCAGGCATCTCCTCCAAGTCAACTGCGTAGGCCCGAGCCTGAACCCGTTGCTGCTGAGGTGCACTGCCAGCAAGTCTACCCTGATAACCCTGATCGCTGCCTGACCCTCAGTCCTCTGATATCTAGGGAAATCCCTCGCCCTATGCTAATTGCTACAGCAACCCAAACAAGCCCCTGACTTCACCCTGCAGTCGGCCTCCATATGGCCTTGGCGCTTGCAGTAAGTACACTGCGGTGATGATGCACTGACACTGCCCCTAGAAGAACCAGATGCTGAAAAAGCAGTTGTACTAGCCTACTGCTGAGGTCTAACAAAACTAGGCCTATATTGACCCTTAGATTGGGCCGGCCTAAACTGAGACTGAGCCTGATAAGACCCCTGTTGAAATGGTGGCCGATAATAACTCTGCTGACCTTGCGTTCTGTTCTTACCCTGCTAAGATGGCGGCTTGTACAGACCCTGCTGTACGGGAGGCCTATACACTCCCTATTGACCCTGAGTCTGAAATGGCCTCTTGCTAGGCTGGCTAGATACAATCTGTTCCCCCTTTCTCTTCTCCAGTCTAGAAGCTGCATCAAAGGCCTCCGTAAGTATATCATACCGATTCAGGGCTATCGCATCCTGAATCTCGGGCCTCAACCCCAACATGAATCTACGAGTCTTACGTTCCTCGTCAGCCACATACTCTGGTGTATACCGGGACAACCTAGTGAAAGTGGCCTCATATTGTGCCACTGAAGTATCTCCCTGTACTAAGGCTAGAAACTCTGCCTCTCTCTGCTCCCTCGCGATCCTCGGGACATACTTTGCCTGGAAAGCTAACAGAAAGGTACCCCAAACATACGGAATACCCTGAGTCGCCCAGCTAGTTCTCACCGTGCGCCACCATTCTTCTGCCTCATCATCCAGCAAGTACACGACAAAGGTGACCTTCTGCTCATCGGTATAATCCATAGGGTCAAAGATTTTCTCCACCTTACTAATCCACGCCTCAGCCTTCTGATCATCTGGCTCCCCCTGAAACCGCGGTGGATAGTACCCTAAAAACTCTTTCAGTGTACCACGCCCGTGGTACCCACCTTGTACGTTCAGTAACTGATTCTGCAATGCCTGAGTTTGGGCAGCCTGCCTTGCCAGTAACTGTGCCTGCCCAGCCATGATCTCGGTTAACCTATCAAAAGCTGCTCCAAAGCGGTCATCATCCCTAACTTGGCCTGGTGCCACATTTCTTGGAACCTCATCAGTCACCTCAGGCCTACCTCTGGTCCTCGGTTTACCCGTCATTCTACTAATCAAAGAGTTAGCACAGGTTATAGCACATTAACAAACTATGAACAACTATTAACACATAAACAACAAACCCATATAAAGCACATAAATCACTTAAGTATCAATCACATAAACAAATTAGTCACATAATCACATAAGCACTAAATCACATAATCACTTAATCACTTAACCATATTAACACATAGTTCACTTTTCATTCACTTCATACATACTTTCATGCTAAGACCATTACCCACAATTCGAGAATACCCCGGCAGACAGCTAACATGCGCTCTGATACCACTTAAATGTCACGCCCCAACTCGACCCTACCTACAATCAGTCAGGATGCAACATAATTTCGGCAGTATAACGATAGTAATTGTGATAACCCGAACCCAGCATGCATTTAATGGCATTTAATTGCATTTAGCTAGTGACATCTTAAATGTTAGCATTGGATTATGTGTTTACTTTTAGTTGAACATTTATTTGTAGCTCTATTTTCATATTTCTTTTAGAAGTAACTAGAATAATACTTGAGCTAATTATTCTAACGGAATATCAATAATTTTTCATATTGATGTCAATCGGTTTTATTTTTCTTGCACTTAAAGGCTCGGTTTTGAATTAAATGAAAAGTAGCTCCGAGCTGGAGTAAATTTTAAACTATAATGCTTTTCAGAATGATATATTTCTTAGATTCTTCGAGATTTAATTATTATTCTTTTATTGTCGCAACGTGCATTGCATATCGAGAGCGTTAGCTAGGAAACGGTTTCTAGTCCTCAGCAAATAGTGAAATTAGTATTTAGATGACTAAAATTTTATAATTTAATTGATGCTAGCTAGAATTAATTTTGGTGTTAGTTATTTAGCTTAAAAATGCACAAAAATAAGCCATTTTGACTAGTTTTTAAGTTGTTTGACCAACCTTGATCAACTTTGACCAAATTGTCACCATTTTAAGCTAAAACAAAGCAAAAAAAAAAAAAAACAGAGCTGAAATCAGAATAGCTAGGGCCGAAAAAAATAAGGAGAGAAAAAAAGAAAATTCAACATCAAATCTTCGATTCTTCACGAGGGCTTCCACGGGGTGGTTTCCGAGGCACTCTACGAGGTTTTCCTAGCGTCTAGGAGCGTCTGAGGTGAGGGTTTCATCGTTATTTGTGCATTTTAAATATTTGTATTTAAACTTTGATTTTTAGAAATTATCCGTAGATTGCTGTTTAAGTCGTTTTGATGCTTCTAGGATGTTCCTTGGCAATTGTAGAACATGTATTTATAGCTTTTTAACATTTTCTGTGGTTAAATGTTGAGATTGAAATTTAAAGTTGTTAGTTGAATAGTGTTTTATGAATAGTAAACCCTTGGAATGATGAACTTGCCCCGTTATGATGTCCGTTGATGTGAAAATGGGCTAGGTATGCTAGAATGCCTAAATGTGTGGTTTAATTGGAATGTGTAATGAAAAAATGGAGAAAAACAGCTTAGTGAAAGTCGGGGTCGTTTAGGTCGACTTTAGCGTTTTCTCGTTTTGCATGATGGCATTGTTTCAGGAGCCCATGGAAGCACTTTTGGTGCGGTCGTGGTGTTGGTTGGGTGTTTGGTTGGTATAGTTGTAGTTCAAACGAGCAAAGGGAGAAAACCGGGCTTTGCGTGAATTCTAGGGTTAAGTAGGGTTTCGGAGTCTCTAGACGTGCTTTATAGTGACCTAGGAAGATTGGCGAAGTCGGTTTCCAGAACTCGTGGCTCGTTTGGAAATGGTAGTATTTTGATAGTTGGGGCCGATTTGTGACTTTGTGTGTTTTCTTGATATTATGCCTATAGAATGCTTGTTAATGCTTATTATTGTTTGTTATGCTTGCTAATGCTTATTCCGCTTGTTAGAGTTGGTTGTTGATTGAAATGTTTATCCATTGTTGAGAATGCTTGATATCTTGTTTATCGCTCGTTTATCGCCTTGTATCGAGTCTTGCATTGCATAGTGTCTCGCGCGTGAGTGATGAGCCTCTCTGGGTAGCCTCGGGTTGCCAGTGTTGGTTGCTCTAACTCCGCTACTATTCCCATTCTTGCTTGGGTTGCCTCCCAGGGAGATTTGGGTCGTAGTATTGATGGATACTTCCGGGGTATTCCAAACTGGTGTTATAAGGTGGTTGCGCGCTTATTGTCATCGTTGTCAACATCAAGTTCGAGATTGATGTATCGCTCGTGAAATGGTACATTGCTCGTATGAGTGAACCATAGCCTTCAGAGTGTGGTATAGCTTTGAATGGTTATGTTATTGCTTTCTTTGATTGTTTATTATGTTGCCAATTATATTGAATGTCTTTTATTGATTATATTGCTTAACTGTACCTATTTGCATTGCACGATCTTCTTTCTCTCCACCTTGATAACTGTCTCGCCCTCACTGAGTATACGTGTTGTGTATACTCACTCCTCACCACCACATTTCAGGAAATGCCTTGTTAGCTGAAAAGTTCGTGGATATGTGATAGTTCGTGCTTGAAGAGTTGTCTTGCGTGCTTTGTGGCTTGAGCTGTCAAAGATGTAAAGTTATATGCTTTCATATGTTGTATGTATTTATTGTTAAAAGAAATGTAAATTTAAATCTAGCTTAGTGGTTAAGGTGGTTTGAAAAGTTAGATTATGTACTTAGTTAATGTAACTTATCTTCAATGTATGTTTGTAATGACAAAGGAAAAAGATAGAAAAATTTGATAGTCTAGCATATACAATAGGATGGCGAAGTTTAATTGCTAAGCATGAATGTATATTTACTTGTGATTTGCATGTTGTGAACCAAGGCTCGGATGGCCTTGAGGTGGTTGAATGTTTGGACATGGTATTGGTCCACTTATATGCTGTCGCTGGTTTGTTGCTTTTGCCTAGAAACAGGGGAGACTCCGTCCGTTTTCCCGGAAAATTTATGCCCGGGTTTGGCTTGGGTTGTGATTAGATCGATTGATAGAACTCCCGGTCTCGAGAGGGATCGGGGTGTTACAGTAATTAAGACACCGAGACTCTAAACCAACCTCTAAGAACATCATACAATCAAACTCCTCAACCAAACGACAATCAATTCCTCAATACCATTAACAACATACAACATAACCATATTTTACAATAATCATTCTTAGATAATCCATTCATAGTTATACGCCTTCGTTCCAACATAATACATTAACTTTAACATACATATCAAAATAGATTATAAACCAATTTAATAATCTAAACAAGGTCAAAAGAAGACTACTAAACCATTATACATCAGTCTTCATACTAAGGTAGGTTTTACAATACATCATATTACAATAATTATAAACAATCTCATGGCAAAGACTCTTGCACATAAGACTCATTCACGTAAGGCACATTTTCCCCTTATGGAGGCACGTACCCGAAATCTTGCGGAAGGACACATGTATGCATGCAATAATAGAGAGTGAACTTATATAAAACAAGTTCAGCGAGGATCCGATAGATCTCTAACAGTATTCACTATACTCCTTGGAAATGATCCTTTGAGCAAGTAAACACACAAATAAACATCAATACAATATAAACACATAACTATAATGACCAATCAATAAAATATACTCAATTTGGTATAGCTCCAAACTCCATCACGATCTCAACCACTCTTCTTGTAACTACCCATTACTCATGCACCCGAGGTACCTCACTAGCCCCTCCCTCCATGACACCTCCGTCATGCGAGCTGGGGGTAGTCTTTGGTAGTCATACCGTTATCAACCCGACATCCCGATACTGCTCGAGAGGTGGCACACACATACCAAGACTCAACAAATAATAATAAACATCATTCACAGGAGGACAATCTAGCTGAATTGCCTATCTCCCGATTCATCAATCATCAATCAATAATCATCAATAATATTCCATTTCCATCAATGTAACATCAATATAATCATCAATATAACATCAATATAACATCAATATTTAATTAAACAACAAACAACTAAGTTAGATGACAAAGTAGGCCATCCAACTTAACATGCATGAAACACGTAAACTAACCCTAGTCTAACCATTAAAAACTCACAATTCAATCACTCAAATACCACCCAATCAACTAAAGGCTCAAATCAACAATTTAAAGAAAGACAACCTAAATTTCAAATAATCATATCTTATATTCTACTAATCCAAACAACTCCAAATCAGTTTCAAACACTCACCCATTCAATCAACTACATTAGCCATCTCGGAAACCAACCAAGACACATAAAAATCAAGCCCAACAACCCTAAAACCTCAATGCACCTAGGCTGAAATTTCTGGATTTTCACCCAAACATCACAATCGAAAATTCGCCATTATAACGGCGTTACCACGTAATTAACAAACTTTTAGAAATCGACGACAATCGATTCCAACCTCAACAACTCAAGATAATCATCAAAAGGCCAATCTATCAACTTTAAATACCCGAAAATAAATAATTTCACTACAATGGTTCAAATCTCGTAGTAATACACATAAACGATCCCTAGCATGCGTTGATCAATAATATAACTTCAAATTAACATTCTAACGGTTCAAAATGCAGTTATGAGCAAAAACATAAAATATCACTACTGAGATCTAGAATTTTTCTCTCACCTTTGATGCGATATAAGCCTAGATATACGTGCAATACGTGCCCAACAAGCGGAATCCAACTCGGCACAAAATTCTACAGACAGAAACTAGGTTTTTCTATAAAAAATTGCTTTGAAAAATGTTGAAGAAAACTTCTCTTTTGCTCATGGAAGCTCACGGCAATGTGAGTGAGAAATGAAGGGGTTTTGAGCTATTTTTGATGTATTAAGCTTGTATATTAAATATATAATGCAAAGTCAATAATTTTAACTAAGTCAAAGTTGTCATCTTTTAGTCTTTTAATTGTTTTAGACTATTTCTTGCTCAAAACTAGTATGCAATACTTAGACTATTTTAAGTGACTTATTTTTAGGTGACAAGAAGTTCTACATTAAAATAGTTTTACCCGAATCGGCTTAAAACTCGTCTTCTTGCAAAATAAAGTGTAAAAATCTTTAAAATTCCAAATCCGTTTTAATCAAACACAGGTCTATTAATACTTGAGGACTAGGTTTTAAGACGTTTAAAACACCCCTGTAAAAATTTTAGCTGACAGATGTTCAAAAATACTATTCACCAAAACTGACGATAAAATTTCTGATTTCGTTTTTGATGAAAATTTAATGAATGCACATTTAGCATGTATTAGTAGTATTAATCACAGAATTATCACATTCTAAGTCATATAGCACATAAACAGGTCAATTTACGTAAAACGAGATAAAGGATGCAAAACGAGATAAAGCAAAATATGGGGTCTCACAAAGTTTGTTAGATTCAGCTAGTAATGGTGCACTTCTTGAAAAATCTCCAGAAGAACCACAAAATTGTTTATAAAACTGAGCAACAATTCACGAATGTGTGCATCTTCATCTAGGGAACGGAATGAAAGTTGATTACAATTCTTTGACATCAAAGATTGAAAATCTAACTCTTGCATTAGAAAAGATGGTTAAAAGAGAAGAATCATTGCATGTAGTTGATTCAGCTGAAGGCATTCTTGCATCAAATCCAAATTCAATTTCAATGGAAGCTTATGCTGCTTATAGATATCCCCATAATTATGATCCATTCTCTAACACTTATAATCCAGGTACACGAAATCATCCCATTTTACAGTGGGATCAGAATCGGGAGGATGTTCAACAACAAAGACCAAGAGATTATCCACCAGGATTTCATTCAGCATCACAGGGACAATTACCGTCAAGCTCTAATTCAGGTTCCCATTCTTATGGAACTACTTTTGAAGAACAGGTTTTGAAAAAGCTTCATAGCTTGGAATTAACTTTGCAACTGGTAAGTACACATGCAAAGGCAATTGCCAACTTGGAAAGACAAATTGGGCAATTGGCTAACACAATTTAGAAAAAGGAAGAGGGAACACTCCCTGCCCAACTAGATGGAAACCCAAAAGGTAAGGCCCATGTAGCATCTACAAGTCAAACAGTGGAGGATCTTCAAGCTGTCACTACATTGCGAAGTGGTAAGAAAATTGATAACAAGGTAATCATTGAAGCTTATGAAAATGCAAGGCAAGCAAAACAAAAAGCTAAGTCCCAAGTTAATGTTGATTCATCAAAAGAAATTGAAAATGATCCTGAAACTGTGATTTCACATGCAAAAATTCCATTGATACTGAGTCCCAAGGCACCCTTTCCACAGGCATTAGGGAATCCACCTAATAAAGAATCAAAAAGGGAAAAAATGCTGGAAACTTTTAAGTAAGTGAAAATCAATTTACTTTTATTAGAAATCATCAGGCAAATTCCTTCTTATGCAAAATTTCTTAAGGATTTGTGCACTCAGAAAAAGGAGGAATTCAACTTTGATATCAAACAAAGTAAGGTTGACTGAAAAGGTAAGCTGCATTCTTACTTCTCATGTTCCACCGAAATTGAAGGATCCAGGTGCATTTACTATTCCTTGTTATATTGATAATCACTACGTAGATCATGCCCTTCTTGATTTAGGAGCTAGTGTGAACATTCTCCCCTTTAATCTTTTTGAATAGTTAGATATAGGAGAATTGAAACCTACTCATGGCACCCTTCAATTGGCTGATAGATCACTTAGAATTCCTAGGGGCATGATTGAATATGTTTTGATAAAGGTTGATGAATTTTATTTTCCTATGGATTTTGTTATGCTAGATATGGAACCAGGAGAAACTCAAAAGTTTCAAACTCCAGTCATATTAGGAAAACCTTTCTTAGCAACAGCTAATGCAAAAATTCACTGTGCAACTGGAGAATTGGAGTTTACATTTAGAGATATTAAGGTAAAGCTAAATGTTGCTAATGCTGCTAGGTTTGCAGATCGAGATAATGGACTTGAATGTTTTATTCTTGATAAGATTGATCCATTAATTGAAGAGTCTTTTCCTAGTCTTATGCAAAAATATTTTTAAGAGAATACTTTGAATGATGGTGAAGTAGTATTGAGTAGGTTTGAGGAAGAATCCGATGAATCTTTAGAAAACAATTTAAGATTTGATGAAAAACTTCAAGTTTGTGCAATAGAACTATCCTTGAATCTTTCTAAAGAACCCATGCTTCCTTCTATACAATCTCCTCTTGAGTTGGAACTTAAGCAACTTCCTAGTCACCTTAAGTATGTTTTTCTAGGGTCAGATCAAACACTTCCAACTATTATTGCTTCTAACCTTTCTTTGGAGCAGGAAGCTAAACTTGTAGATGTTTTGTGTCAGAATAAAGAAGCATTAGGCTGGACTATTGCAGACCTTAAAGGAATAGATCCCTCATTTTGCATGTATAAGATTAATTTAGAAGATGGAGCCAAGACATCCAGATAGATACAACGTAAGCTGAACCCGAACATGAGGGAAGTTGTAAAGAAGGAAATAGTGAAGTTGTTAGATGCATGTATCATTTATCCTATTTCCGATAGTAAATGGGTTAGTCCTATACAGGTTATGCCTAAGAAATCAGGAATCACTATTGTGACAAATGATAAAGGAGAACTGGTACCTACCCGCACCACAACTGGATGGCGCGTGTGTATTGATTATAGAAAACTCAATGCTGCGACAAGAAATGATTACTTTCCTTTACCATTCATTGATCAAATTTTGGACAGGTTGGTAGGGCAAGGTTATTATTGTTTCCTTGACAGGTACTCGGGATACAACCAGATCCCAGTGGATCCCGAAAATCAGGAAAATACGACATTCACAAGCCTTTTTGGCACGTTTGCTTACAGAAGAATGCCTTTTGGCCTTTGTAATGCACCAGCCATTTTTTAACGCTGCATGATATCTATTTTCACTGATATGATGGATGAATTTGTTGAGATCTTTATGGATGATTTTTCTATCTTTGGTTATTCATTTGACACTTGTTTGAATAATCTTTCTTTGGTGTTGAAAAGATGTCAGGGATCTAATCTCATACTTAGCTGGGAGAAAAGTCATTTCATGGTTCAAGAATGAATTGTTCTCAAACACATTATATCTAAGGAAGGAGTTCGGGTTGATAAAACTAAGGTTGATATTATTTTTAATCTGCCCCCTCCAACAACTGTTAAATAGGTGAGATCGTTCCTTGGACATGCTGGTTTCGACCGACGATTTATAAAGGATTTTAGTAAGATTTCTAGACCTTTATCAAATTTGTTGGCACAGGATACTCCTTTTCAGTGTGATGAAAAATTTGTAACTAGTTTTGAAACACTGAAAAATGCACTTTCCACTCCGGTGATTCAACCACCGGACTACTATCTTCCTTTTGAAATTATGTGTGATGCTTCAGATTATGCCATAAGAGCTGTATTAGGTCAACGCAAGGATCGCGTTCCTTGTGTGATCTATTATGCCAGCCGAACTTTGGATGATGCCTAGAAAAACTATACCACCACAGAGAAACAATTGCTTGCTATAGATTTTGCATTAGAAAAGTTTCGGTCTTATGTGTTAGGGTAAAAAATCATCAATTATTCTGACTATTCGGCATTAAGATACCTGTTGGAAAAGAAAGACCCTAAACCCAGACTTATTCGATGATTGTTATTAATTCAAGAATTTGATTTAACAATCAAAGATAAGAAAGGTCGGGAAAATGTAGTTGCTTATCATTTGTCACGAATTATATCTAAGGAAATTGAAAATGAATTACCCTTGAGTGATACGTTTCCTAACAAACAATTATTGCTAATTTCTGCTCCTAAACTTCCTTGGTATGCTCATATTGTGAATTATCTTACAGTAGGTAAAATACCTAAGGAGTGGAACAAGGCTGAGAGAGATCGATTTTTCTCAAAACCAAAGCATTATTTCTGGGAGGATCCTCATTTGTTTCGTATTTGTTCTGATCAAATTATTTGCAGATGTGTCCCAGCGGCTAAACAGCTAAGCATCATGTCATTTTGTCATTCGCAGAAATGTGGAGGACACTTTGGAGGACAACAGACAACTATTAAAATTCTGCAAAGTGGATTTTATTTGCCAACATTATTCAAAGATGCTCATGAGTTCTGCAAGACATGTGAAAGATGCCAAAAGACAGGTAACATGGGAAAGAGGGATATGGTGCCCTTAAATCCCATTTTGGTTTGCGAACTTTTTGATGTCTGGGGTATTGATTTCATGGGTCCTTTCTCCATCTCTTTTGGTTTTCAATACATTTTGGTTGGTGTTGATTATGTGTCTAAATGGATTGAAGCAATTGCAACAAGGACTAATGATCACACTGTTGTGATGAAATTCATAAAAGAAAGCATTTTCTATCAGTTTGGAATTCCAAGAGCCATCATTAGTGACGGTGAAAGTCATTTCATTCACTGAACTTTTGAAAAATTGTTGAAAAAATACTCAGTCATTCATAAGGTTGCAACTTCATATCATCCATAAACTAGTGGACATGTTGAGGTTTTTAATAGGGAAATTAAATCAATCATTGAAAAGACAGTTAGACCTTATAAGAAGGATTGGTCCACTCGATTGAATGATGCACTTTGGACATATAAAACTCCCATAGGAATGTCACATTTTCATTTAGTTTTTGGAAAAACATGTCATTTATCTGTTGAGTTACAACATAAGGCTTATTGGGCAATTAGGACTATGAATTTTGACTTGCAGAAAGCTGGTAAAAACATGTTATTCCATCTTTACGAGAATGCCAAGATTTACAGTGAAAGAATGAAGAGAACGTATGATAAAATGATTATTCGAAAGTTATTTATTCCTGGAGAAGATGTGTGGTTATTTAATTCTAAGTTATGATTGTTTGTAGGAAAATTGAGGTCTAGATGGGATGGACTATTTAAGGTTAAACAAGTTTTTTCATCTGGGTTGTCAAGATAAAAGATAAAACAAATGGGAAAACTATGTTTGTAAATGGACAAAGGCTAAAACTAGCAATTAGGT
Source organism: Ehretia macrophylla (assembly GCA_037974665.1). NCBI lineage: Eukaryota > Viridiplantae > Streptophyta > Magnoliopsida > Boraginales > Ehretiaceae > Ehretia > Ehretia macrophylla. The sequence continues at coordinate 52,566,865 of CM075773.1, forward strand.
TACAGAATTGGGGTAAAGAGTCGATTGAACTTAAAAACCCAATCCCTGCAGAGAAACAATTTCAATGTGACTCTGTCTGGCTGAAGACGTTAAACTTAGCGCTCCTAGAAGGCAACCTAGGGATTCTTGTGGTGTTAGGGTTCAATTTTTATTTTCTATCATTTATTTTTTGTACCAAATGAGTCATTCTCCAACTTAATGTAGTTTGGGTCTTAACCCTGAGAAGCACTTATAAAGGTATAATTGTCATAATACTAGTGGTCAATGTATGTTTTTGTGTGCGGTTGACTGACCAGTGCAACTCTGTCTAATAGTACTTGCACTCCACCAGCTTAATGTAGTTTGGGTCTGTTGAGCCTTACTTGATAAGGTAGTTAGGAGTGAAAGCATTCACCAGATGGTATTATCTGTAACGTAAAATCCCACTGTATTGCTCTTGACCCTGTGGAACTGGCTATGGCCCCATGTGAGTGGCGAAAGAAAGTACTGGATAACGTGAACACAGAAACCTCTGGAAGAACTCGTCTTTCAATTTTAAATTCAAAAAAAAAAAAAACTTTCCCGGGGTGAAATTTTTTTTACTCTAACCCTATCACCGCCGCACCATATTCTTGTGGAATTTTTTTTTAGGAAGAATATTTATACTCTCTTCTCTTCTTCTTTTCTCACCGCCGCACCATATTCTTCCTAAAAAAAAATTCTCTCAATCTCAAAACATTTTCATTTCAAAAAAAAAAAAAAAGGAGCCGCTCGACAAATGGAAGCCGATCTTGCTCATGCTGTAACAATCGTCGAGTGTACATGCATCATCCTACTCTTTCTTGCTTATATCCTAATCAAGATTGGAAATTCACTCGATTGAGTTAGAAGATTGCAGAATGTTTAATTTTTGTTTTGTCATGTAATTTTTGGAGTGTTTTGTAAAACATGTTGCAAGTGTGTGTATTTAAATTTTCAATTTTTATTATGCATTAGTATTTCCGTGTGTTTATTTTTCTCTTGTACCAATTTTATTTTATGTAAATAAAAAGTGTGATCTTATAGAAAATAGGTTTAAGGAAGATTATATCTTCCTATTTTGTGATTTTGCAAAAATTTTATTTAAAACCCTACCTTTTTCTTTTTTCCCTCATTTTTCTTCATCGCCTCATTCTCCACTCTCTCTAAAAAAAAATTCATCTATCTTTTCTACTGCACAATGATGTTTGAAACTCTCATGAACAATTAGTTTGCCATGGTTGTATTCACATTTAGAAGTGCACTTATCATTTATCTTTTTCTTTTATATCTCTTTATCAAATGGGATCATAGGCATATTAAGTAGAAAGAAAATGTTCTTGCATTCCCGAGATTATGAGATACTTTTATGTTATTGTAATTTTTATTTTTGTAATGTTTTAATATTTAATAAAATGTTGTGTGGTTTGTTTCATTATTTATAGTATTTATCTATATATCTATATACCTATATTTATAATTATGAATATGGTAGGATTGTAGCTTATTATATTTTTGTTAAATTATATATATATATATATATATATATATTATATTATATTATAAAAAATAAAAAAAAACCTCAACAGGGCGCTCAAGTGCACCTTGCAGGCGCTCGAACGCCCAAGTGCAGTCAGGGCAACAAAACAAACCACCCCAACCCCATAGAAATCACCAAAACCCTTCCCCACCCTAAATCAACTACAGATCTGCAATCCAAGATGAGTTTTCATGCTTTTCATCTTATTTTCGCATTTTTTTTAGCTTTATTTCGAGTTTTAGATATGTATGTATATGTTTATATATGTATGTATTTACGCATTTTTGAAGGTTTTAGGATGATTTTTATTGCTTGTTTACGGATTATTATTGTTCTATAGCTTTTAATCTTCATTTTGGTATGATTTTTTTTCTTGTTTTTGTATGTATATGTGTATGTATATGTGTGTATATATCTATTTATAAAATCTAAGTTTGTTTATGATTATCAATCTATTTTGCATACTGTTTAGATTGAGAATTTAAAAAAAAATCCAAAAATTAAAAAAATATATATAATTAAATTTCAGATTAATGTGCATATATTTATGTCTATTTATATATATTATTTTTTGTTGCCTTAATTATAGGATTTATATATTGTGTAATTGTTAGAGTTTTTTAGCAGATGGCTAGTCTATATTGTGTGTTATCGAGGGTGATTTTGTGGATATTAATGGGTGTTGTTTGTATAAAAAATAAAAAAATTTGAAAAATAGAAAAATGTTATGTGTTTTTCTTGATTTTTCTAATATAGTTTTTATTTTATTTAGACTATGGCTCCAAAAAGACAGAAGTTGTCATTGACTGCACTACTTGAAAATGCTCAAATTGAGGCTGAAACTGACTTTTCGGATGTGTTGAGGGCTTCCGAAGGTAGGCCACGTGCTTTTGATTATTTTGAGAGATATTTTCTTGACTGCATTTTGCACCCACCTTTTGATGATTTTGTTGTTTTTTCTCATCTCATTCGACGGTTTTATGAGCATCTTTCTTATGATGATGGTACATTTCGTGCGTCAGTTGATGGTTTTGAATTTACATTTACTACTGCTGATATTATATCCATCATGTGTGGGCATGATATGTTTTATGTGGCAAATGAGGACTTTCCTGCTAGAACTACAGATTTAGAAATTGCTACTCAATTGTGTGGGGGTCCGGTTCTTAAACATGGTATAGGTATAAGAAGATCTTCTCTTCCGAGGTATATGTGGTTAACTGATATCATTGTTAAAAAAAATCATTGCATAGTTTTCTTTCATTGAGGGAAATGTAAGACTCGGGTTTGAGGAAGAGAAAAAGTTGATACCAACTTGCTACAAAAATTCCATAAATTTCAAAACTTTTACTTCACTTATTCATAATAATTAAATTTGAGTGGTTGATTGTTGAAATATTGTTAGATTTTGATAAAATAATTGAATTAACTGTGAATTTGGAATGAAAAAATGATTAGCCACTAGAGTTGAATTTGTATCTAGAGTTTTTGAATCCTTGTTAAATATTATTACATCCCAACATCGTCATATGATTCAATTAGAGGTTTTTGATTAATTAACAAAAAAATGAGTAGATTGAGGTGTTTCCAATGTGAGATGTTTTGCTTTATTAAAATTTAATTTATTTTTCTAGATCGGTATACTCCTTTGAAAAAAATGTATATATTCAAAAAAAAAAGTATAGATGACTCGCTTAACGTCATATCAAAAGTGTTGATTCAGCAAACAGATGCATAAAATAAATTCATAACAAATGCTTTCTTCTAACCATTTTGAGCATTTTTGTTATGAAAAAACTATCAATACAAGTCCTTCCAGACAAGCCTTCTTTCCCGATATACAATTCAACCAAAGAAAGGCAATACTTAAATGAAGTCATTGAATCAACCAACATCTTTCATTTGAGTCATCTATTCTATAAAATAAATAAATAAATAAATAAATAAATATATATATATATATATATATATCTAATGGAGTATTACATGATTTGGAAAGTAGTTGAGTTTTAACATTTCATGACTATCTATAGAAATATTTTCGATTTTACAAATTTTGCGTGATTAATTTTCTTACCTCTTAATTAAGTTACAAGTGCTTAAACAGGCTTAAAGGATTTTTTGTAATTAAGTTGGTTTCTATTCTTCTAGATACAAAAAGATTTCTTGGGGTGGAATTATTTGGAAGACAAACTCACTGTTAATCTTGTATTTTATAAAGTTTAACTGTATGAATACATTGACTGCTTAGATTCAATATTATTGAATCTATGAAGTAATTGATGTATTTACTTGAGGACAAGTAAAGAATAGGTTTGAGGAGGTTGATAAATCTATATTTTTACTAATTTTAACCCATCAAATCATGTATATTGCATTATTATTTCAAGCTTAATTGAATATTTTATACAATTTTAGTGCAATATAGGTTTTGAAGAAGAAATAGCAAAAACGGCCACAAAAACCAACATTTGAACAAGAAATTCAGCGCAGCATTGGTGAAGAATGGTAGAACGGCTTTAAAATGAGCAATTCGATATTGAATTTGACCAAACCGAGTGCTTAAACGGATTCAGGACGCTGAAAAACTTTGAAATAGACCTGGTCAACTTTTTGTCAATGATCAATGATCAAAGTCAACCGAGCCAGTCAAAGTCAAGGTTCACCTACTACAACTAGATATGCGCTCGAACGCCCCTTTTTCGCGCTCGAGCGCCTCTTTCTGAAAATGACGGACAAATGGATGACAAAGTATGGAAGGAAAAAGACAGAAAAAAATATAAAAAGTTCTTAGTGTAGAAAGGGCGCTCGAGCGCGCCTGATTGGCGCTTGAGCGCCCTAATAAAATTCTGTCTATAAATACCGCGGTTTTCATTGCTAAAAACCGTACTATTTTCTCTTCTTAGCTTAGATTATGCTACTCTAGCATATGTGTAAGTGAGTTTTGAGTGTTTTAGTTATTATTCTTAGTTATATGCAAAGTTCTAATCCCGATGGGAGGGTCTAGTTAGCCATCAACATACCGAAATCATACCGGTCTACCGAAATCCATTCAACACGATAAGTATTCTTTTATTTCGGTTTTCTTTATGATTTCTTGTACTTTAAAGTTTACCATGGCACACTAGACCCGAGATTCGAGGTGGTACGTATGAGGTTACTCTTGTACATATGTTTTGATTCATATTTATTAAAGTCACGTATTTTTATTTCTAAGTATTCTTTGATTAATTATACGTATACTTGTAGTTATGATATAATTAATTGAAAATACATAAACGCCCATTTTTGTAAACTTGTGGCAATACGAGACTACCTCGGATGGACTTTTGTCTGGTTGTACCGACACCTCCAAATTACATAAGTGGAAGATTAATTGAGAGATTGGATATCGTTAGGTTGTACCAACACATCCAGTCTTGTTAATCAATTAATCTTATCACTTACGTAACTAAAGGCTCATCTCAGTGGTAGAAGCTTGTAGCCCTATTTTTGAAGGACTTATATTTTAATCTGAATCAATAACTTTGTATTTGCGTATACCGAGCTATAACCACCCTGAATCATTAACCCTTTGGATTTTCATTTTATTGTTGAGTGTTGTAATTCTTCAATTTTGTACATTTGTTCAATTCACTTTTGGATCTCGTTATTACCGTATTTTTGGACATTTCTTAGATTTTTTGACTTAATTTTCCGTACCTTTGGACTTTTGGACTTAATCAAACTTATCCGTGACGGGAGATAGTCAAACAATTCTAAATTAAAGATTAAACTTAATTTGATAACCCCAATCTCCGTGGATCAACCCTCTACTCGCCACAACTAGAGGTAATTTAAGGTAAGCAATATTTTTAGTCATTTAACCTTCTTACTATTTTTTATCGTAAAACGATGTGATCAGGGCGGAGTTGCAGGAGATAGAAAAAAAAAATATATATATATGTATATATGCTGACAAAATTATACAAGGCCATTGTCGTACTTGTAGTGATAAAGGCAGAAAAGATCGCGATAAATCTGTACATACTTTGGAGATATATGTTGCAGAAGCAGATGCATCAGCCATTTAAGAAGAATCGTGACAATGTGGCATATGGGTTACATGTTGGAACAAGATTAAGAGATTCTCTTAGAACATAATCTCTTACTCGGGCTTAAATCGGTAAACGTACATTTTGTAAGCATTGTGGTATTGGTAAGTAGTATAGATTGAAATTTGGTAGATTTATTGCCTGAAGAAATCTGGACTTGATGTATCAAATAGCCGGTTTTATCCCTAGGAGTGAAGAAAAAAAATATTATGCATCATTTGTTGATGGTTATTTCAAGAGATTGTGGGTGTACAAAATCGAGACAAATATGTATAAAAGACTACAAAGTGCAGGTGAAACATGAATCAAAGAAATGTAGATTCTTGGGTATACTGATGATGTTTGGGGGTACTACTTGTGGATTCCCACTGTCCACAAGGTTATCGTCAGTTGGGATATGATATTTGCAAAAGATACTCTACAAAATGAATATGACAGCACTTCAAATGAGACTACTGCAAGATAAGTTGAAATAAGGAGGTGTTTCTTCTGAAGCAGCACCGGAGCACGAGGAACAAGATCCAGATGAGGCCGATGTCCTAGAAGTTTGATATTTATCACGTCAGACAGCAAGACCGATATGACACTCAAATATTATTATAGAAGAAATTGAAGTTTTCCATAGAAGCACGACGTGGAGATTGTTCACCCGGAAAGAAAGTCATTGGTAACAAATCGGTCTACAAGATCAGATGGCAATGGCTAGGTGGAGTGATATTGTGCAAGACTGGTGGTCAAAGAACATGCTCAGAAAGAAGGTATTGACTTCAACGAGTCATTTTCTCTGTTGAGTAGTCATGTCTATGTGTGCTGGGTTTGGTTTACATCTAGAACAATTAGATGTAAAGACGGCTTTTTTTTTCATTGTGAACTTGAAGAAAAAGATGTGTATGCTCCAACCAGAAGGATTTAAACTTGGTTTATAAGGTTAACCAAATCTCTATACGGTCAAAGGAGGCACCAAGATGCTGGTACAAGAGATTTTATTCCTCATTAGCCTCGGGTACAACAAACATAGTGCAGACTATTATATGTGTTACAAAAGGTTTGGAGATATTTATTTTATTGTTGTACAGGGACGACATGCTGATTGCAGGCCCAGCGAAGATCGAGTCCAAGAATCGAAGACACAGTTGGCTAGAAGTTCGATATGAAAGATGGGGGACCAACAAACAAGATTTTCAGGGATGCAAAGTAACGAGAGAGAAAAGTCAGGAATGTATGGATTTCCAAAAGAGCTACTTCCACAGAATCTTGCAGCGCTTCAACATGCAAAGATTGTAAGGAAATCTTGACCCCACATTCTAACAATTATTCTCAAGTATGTGTTCTAGCATTGAAGCAGAGAGGATGGAAATGTCTCGAGTACAGTATACATCAGCAGTGGGAAGTCCTATGTTCGCTATGATATATACGAGACCAGATGTTGCAGTCGGTACGGTCTGTAGGTTCATGGTGAGTCATGGTAGAGAGAATGGAGATGTGGTTCCTAAGATATAGGAACTCCTGATGTTGCATTGCGTGATAGAGTATGTTCTTTTATAGCCTAGCAATGACGTAAGCAACATGAAACAGATAAGAATGGAGAGATTCGGAAGAATACCAAAAGCAAACTTTAAGTGGGAGATTGTGAGGTATTAAAGTTGTTTTTGGAATATGCACATGGAGAGAGAAGAAAGCTTGCATGCTTTCCATGGGTAAAGTAATGAAGCATGTTGGTCTTCATGGAATTGGTAGAATAAAAAAAAATGGAAGCATCACATGGATGCTTATGCAGGTTTGACAATAACATTTGGAAAGGAAGAAAAATATTATAAAGAAATGAAAAGATAGGAGACATGAATGTTGGTGGCTAATGATGATGGTTTCATTATAGAACATGGAATAGCTTAGTTGGAGCATGAGTGTTTTGCCGATAACATGAATTACAACTCACATTTGCATGCAAGACAGATCGACAACATGCAAGAAAAACATTAAGCTTCTCCTATAAATTGCAGGCTCATTTCATCAGTTCAATTTATCCTTAGGGATCAGTATCCTTTCTGGATCATATTGGTTCCCAGACTCAGAGAGAATAATGTAGGTTTTTCCTGAGTGTTTCTCCTCCATATTAGTTGTCTTATTTTGTGAGTAAGAATTAGTTTATCCTATTATTTGAGAGAGTGAAATTGTTCTCTCCTTGTATTAGAGAGAAGTTCATTGCAAAATATTCTTACATCATAGTGAATCTTCCTATACTTGCCCGTGATTTTTTCCTTAATTTGTTTGAGGGTTTTCCACGTAAAATGTTGTGTCTCGGTTATCTTATTTTTCTCATTCTTATTTTAGTTGCGTGATACTGCTTCGTCCCGTCCATTCCGCTACGCCGAATCCTAACACTACCTTCTAGTCTATGCATTCTTCTCACTTGATAGCCTAATAAGCTTCCTAGTAGCAAGACTACAACAATCACCAAAGCAATGACTATCCATATCCACGATTTTCCTGCAATGTAACGGAAAAAAAGAACTAAAAACCGTTGCAGATGCATCTTCAAAACGTATTTAGTCATAGCTCAGTATCTTCCATCATAGGAAATATACTTCTTCGTGTTGCTAAATTCTCTATTTATGTTGTTAATTGGACCTTAAAGTTACTGGAAATGGGATCTTGAGATAAACAAAGATAGTAGTGTTCCGGAAGCTACATCTTTTGTATAATTTGTAATATTCCACATCAGTAAAATATAGTATGATTGTGTGGTTTATAAGTAGTGAGTGTTGTGTGTATAAAGAACATATTGAGTTAACCATTTTGGATCAGAAGAAAAGAGGGTCCAATCTCGCCTGCAAGCTTGAGGGTTTGGGCTCGGGGTGTGACATAATTCCTAGGTTCTACTAGCATATCTCTACCGTTTTCTTGATGACTTAATGAGCTGCTATGTTGTCAGACAACGTGTTAATTAGTAAAACGCTATTCAGTATAAATTGTCGCTTTTCTACAGCTGTATTGCGGTAGAGTCTAAAATTACTAGAATCTGGAATATTGCAAACATCCAGTATTTGATTTAGCACTCAGTTAAGCTTCTCTAATACTCAGTGGCGGACTCAGCCACCCGGGGTTAGGGTGTGCACTATAGGTATTCTGGGTCAGAGTTAATAACTGAGGTCGAAAAATTCATTTATGGATAAACTATTTAAGCATATTATAGCAATTATGAAGAAATAAACGCACTAAAGCATAAAACAATTATAACAATTACAAAAATATAAGCACTAAAATATTTATGGAGTCTTTGTAACTAGAAAAAGTACATTTTACAACTGCCCTCAATATGTTGTCATATCTTGAAATCGTTGAATAATTAACTCATTGTCAATGCTATTAAATACATCTCTCTCTATAAAATTACCTCAGTCTGCGTTATTGATATGCAAGTTGGAGGAAAAAGAAGAGAGCCAACTTTGCTGGAAAAAAAAAGGTGCAAATTTTTGATGAAAAACACTTTTTGATGAAAAAGTTGCTTTTTTATCAAAAGCAACCTTTTATTCTTTACCAAACAGCAAAAAAGTCGTGGCTTGTGCGGTGTAACACTGTACATTTTTTTAAATATGTAATTACTAATTTACCCCTCACTTTTTGAGGCAAAACCCAGCATGTGCACAAACAGCAAAAAAGTCGTGGCTTGTGCGATGTAGCATTGTACATTTTTTTTAATATGTAATTACTAATTTACCCCTCACTTTTTGAGACAAAACCCAACATGTGCACGTACACATGCTGGTATTAACGTAAATCCGCCACTGCTAATACTAGTCTTGATCGTCCTAAGGTAGCACGATGCACATATATAAATTTCCTTAGGCTAACTAGCTCCTGCCGAAGCATATACTATGATATGAAGCAGGGCATTACAGTGAGATGATCATTGCAGGATACACATGACATATCTATTACGAGTAAAATTTGCAAGTCAAACAAATATTATTAAACCACTATCTTTTCTTTCGAATTGAACTAATTTTCGTTCTCTTTCCTTGACGCGAATACAAGCAGGAAGATGCTCAACTAGCCGATCAAGTTACTCTTTCAAATTTTGTGATGTATTACGTATAAACTTAAACTCACCTTTTGATGATTTTTCTGATACCAAGAAGTACTTTTGCACCACATTTCCCGCTTCATCTTGAAAAAATTCCCCATTTCCAGACCAAATTATACAACCTGTTCCATTGCTATTAACACGAAAGCTGATACAAGTGCAATCATTCCAGCATCTTTCAATGCAATCAGCAAGACTTAGGCTTGATTTGTCATCGAAATTATCCACTTTTGATTTTGAATGCGTCACTACTACTCCGGCAAGTAGGCAAGGGTGAAGCAACGCAACCATTATCACTCTCATAACCGTAACAGAAGTCACTCTCATCCGGGTTGACTATTCTAGTACTGTTCGCACCTTGAACGATGTACCCGACCAAAGACAATTCCAACAAGGATAAATAGCACCACAACTCCTTATGGTTTAGCAAAAGTGCACATAACCCCCTATGGTTTCAAAAGTGCACCAGAACCCTCTGTGGTTTTAAAACCGTGCACACGCACCCCCTCCCTAACTTTCCGTCAACAAATTTAACTGAATTGTGTAAAAAGACTTAAATGCCTTTCAATTCTTTTTTTCTCTTTCTCTTTTTTTGTTTATACATATTTAATCACACACACACACACGCATATATATATATAAAATATACACACACGTGTGTACATATATATATATATATATAAAAGGATTTGCAGGTTTTGGGGAAGAGGGGCTGCTGACAGGGTAGGGGTAGGGAGGTGCTTACGGGGGTGGGGGTGGGGGTGGAGGAAGGAGGGGGGTTACGTGGTGGAGTGACAGGGATAGAGGGGTTGACGGGGGGTGGGAGTGACAGTAGGGGTGGGGGGTGGGGGGTGGGGAATGGGTGTGAAGGTGGCGTGGGGGTGTGGGGTAACGGTGGGGGTGGGGGTGGGGATGGTGAGGGTGGGGGGGTGACATGGGGGGGCGGTGGTTTAAGGAAGAAGATGGGTTTTAATTTTTTTTTTTTGTGAAAATTGCATTGGGAGAAAAAGAAAAGAAAAGAAAAAAATCATATATAAATGCATTTTTTTGTCTAATTAAGTAATATTTCAAGTCTAAAAATATAAAAAATTGAACCAAATGCACGTGTAACGCACTCTCTGTTAAAAGTAATGATTTTTTTAATGGAGAGAGCTGTGGTACATGGTTTTAAAATCACAGGGAGTTCCGGTGCACTTTTGAAATCACAGGGGGGTCTTGTGCACTTTTACTAAACCATAGGGGATTGTATTGCTATTTACCCTTCCAACAATGGTGTAGTAGTTTCTCCAAAGATATGAAAAGTGAAGTACGAAGCATCATTATCAGATATGAACTGAGGTTGTACTGGTAGAGATTGTAAGGCTGTGTCAATTCAGATGTAAATTGAAAATTTTGATTATTCCAAGGTCCACTAGTCCAGTAAGGCTCTCCTCGTCGACGTATAACCAACTGACCTGATTCCTAGAAAGCTTCCCAGCCCAAGGTAAAAGTTCCCGAGGCTAGAATATAGTCGATTAACCAAGAGACCAGTGTCCTAATATTTTCCCCGGTCGTGCGGTTAAAACTGAGTCTCATTCTAGGCAAAACGATGCTAGTAGGATGATCAAAGCTTGCCATAGAGTCCTGTTGTCAACTGTATTTTTTACTAAGACAAAGTTGCATGAATCTTCTAGTATCGCAGAGGTGTTGCTTGTCCCGACATGATCAGAAATGTTCACGACAATCCTTCCTTCATTGATGATCTTCAATGCTCCTGAGCTGTCTATGGTGAGCACTTCTGAAATATTGTTAATCAAAGGTGTGTTTGGATTGCCAACCCATACTCTTCTCTCTGAATCAATATCACCTGTATACCATATTCCTATGTAAGTATAATTTGTGACTGCTATGGTGAAAATTCCTGAGGTGAAATTCCCATTTTCAGAAACAAGATTCTAGGTGGAATTCAGCTCATCACCACGCCTGAGTATGCTTGTTGCATCAACAGAAAAGAAATCTAGTTTTTGGCTGCTAACCATTTTAGCACAAGAATGAAAACCTTTTACTGAACACTGAGGTTCCTGTTGTTTTTGTTGCAACAGTAGGAGTAACACAAGTACAGTAGTACCAGAGCAATAGGTAAAGAACAAGGTAGCAAAATAACAACACAACATAAGTTATCTCCCCCTTTTGGCCAAAATAAACCAAAGTACGAATCTGAAGTTCCGGCATTTGTTCCAACAATGCAGCCCCTAGATCTGTTCCAATATTTATTAGAAATAGCGGAAGCAACATCAATAACAATAATCACTAGTTCATAGTAAAAAAAATTCATCTCTTTTTCTTCCCTCTGAATTGTTGCACATCATTGGAACTAATGAGAATGTTCTCCCCCTGAATATCTACTTTGTACTCTTCCTGCAAGAACTTTAGTCAGTCATTTGAAAAATTATCACAACAATTCAGATTAACTTTTGTATCATAAAGTGTCAACACAATGTTATGAGATAAAATTATGATAAACAGAATTGTTTCAGATGACTGTTGCAACACAATTCAACTAAACATAGTATTTTTAACTTTAGCACCTATTCTATCATAAATTTGTGACTCAAAAAAAATAAAAACTTTTTTTTCGTAAGTAGAAAAGGAAAAAATGCATGATATGAACATGATTCATGAAGTCAACATCAAGAAAAATTACTCATTCAATAGTTAAACTAAACAAGGATTTATAACTTGAACCATGTGTATGTGTGAAAAATTATATAAAGATCTTTCTTGAAATTCCTCAGAATCAGGATTTGCAAGATTTAGAATTCAAAGCAACCTGATCAAACAAACTGATCATCTAATCACATTGCAAAATTTTTATTTTCAAAAGAATATTAGACTTGATAGCTTTCACTCTAGAACCTTCAATTTGGTTTAAGTAGCTTTTTCTAGTCTTCATTTTCCTTTTTTTGTGCTTTTGTTTTTTTTTCCTTTTTTTTCTTTTTTTCTCATTTTTTTTCTTTTTTTCATGAGTGAATAAGTACAGGAATGGATAAAGAGACTTCTCTTTATATCCAAAGTCACTAGGAAGTTCAAATTCCTGCACTTGCAAACCATTAAAATCAGTTTCTCAATCAGATCAAAAATATAGTGTGCTCAGCTAATATGGTTTAAGAAATAAATCACAAGCTGATTTTAATATTAAACTTTCACATCTCTTGAGTCTCTTCGCAATCATGTTTCAGTTTATGATACAATATTAAAAAACTATAAATTCCTAAAAAATTTCTCAAAGTTTCATATCTCATAGAATTTGGTGCCTTAGTAACAATATCTGTTAGTTGATTTTTTGTTGCAACATAGTTTGAAACAACCTTTTTATGCTCTGCTGGACAAGGTAAAATTGATTTTCTTACCCAAATTTGTTTCACTTTTTGTTGCGACAAATTCGCTTTCATTTGAGGTGGCCTCCTAAACTTATCACGAACAAAGGGTTTAACAAACTTACCTCTTTTTAGCATGTCAATATACTTGTAGCATCGTGATCTAATGTGCCCAGGAGTGTGGCAAAAATGACAAACTGGCACAAACTTCTTTTTCTTAAATTCTGGAATTTTACTCTCTGTTGTAGCTTTTGTTGTAACATCAGTTGCGATATCAGTAGTCATGTCATTTTGTTTTGTTGCAACATTTGATTTCAGCTTTGGCCCTCCATTTTCTCTGACAAAGGTTGTTTTTCCAGATGGTTCACCTCCATAAAATCCAAGTCCCGTGTGATCACCGCTTGATTTTTGGATTGATAGCACGTAATCAAGCTTCTTAGTCCCACAATTTAGCATTTTTACATTTCGCTGAATTTGTTTCAGCTCTTGTTGCAACATTTGAGTTTCCTATAGTCTTTTAGCAGCTAGATCTTGATGAATTTTTGCTGTCTTTTCCAGATCAGATTTTTGCATCGAGAGTTCTGTGATCCTTACCTCCATGTCACGATTTTCTTGCACACGATCAACCAATTTTTGTACATCTCTTTGTAGGCTTTCAAGGCGTCTTCTACATCCAAATCATCATCACTTTCTGACTCTAAGCTGCACATTTCTTCATCTGTTGCAACACTGTTTACACCATATTCTATGCTTACATTATCATCACGTTGGACTGTTATGACATTTAATGCAACAATGTTGTTAGTTTACTCTTCATCACTCTCTGTATACTCCTCCAAGTCTTCATCAGTCGATGTGATGTTCATGACCTTTTTCTTATTCTTTATAATGTTTCCACATTCAGATTGCATATGTCCAAATCATTCACATTCATGACAGTGTATTCTTTTTTTCTTCTTCAATATTTCAGAATTTGACGAGACATTCTGTTTCTCCAATATTTTCAGCACTTTGTTGACATTTTTCGTGAGTGAGGCTAAAGATTCATTGACACCATCAGAAGAGTATTGATCATATTGATTTTCGAAACCTGTTTTTAAGGCAATGCTCTTTTCTTTCTTCTTTTGTTTGAACTTCATTTCAAATGTCTGAAGATAGCCTATTAACTCATCAATCTTGATTTCATCAACACTTTTGGACTCTTCTATTGCTGTAACTTTGATGGCAAACCTGTCTGGAAGTGATCTTAGTACTTTTCTCACCAACTTCAAATCTGAATATTTCTCCCCCAAGGCAAAGGCCTCATTGGCAATATCACACAGCCTGGCATTGAACTCCATGATAGTTTTATCTTCCTTCATCTTTAATTCTTCAAATATTGTCGCAAGAATTTGAAGTTTTGATACCTTTACAGCTGCAGTGCCTTCATATGTTGTCTCCAATATCACCCATGCATCTTTGGCTGATTCACACGTTGAAATCAATTTGAATTGGTTTATGTCAATGACATTGAAGATGGCATTCAATGCTTCAGAATTGTAATTTGCCAATAGATCTTGTGCTTTGGTCTATTGTGTTTTAGGTTTTGGTGCAACATTGCCTTGTGCATCAGTAATTGTAGGATGCACCCAACCGGTTAGAACTGTTTTCCAAGCTTTCTCATCAATGGACTTGATAAACGCTCTCATGCATGCCTTCCAGTATGAGTAGTTTGAGACATTCAATAGTGGTGGTTTGGTAATTGAACCTCCATCCCGCAAAGTGTCCATACCTATTCCTGCAAAAACAACTTAAACCTCCCAAAGATCTCACCGAGTAATTTTCAGTGACTGGCTCTGATGCCACTTGTTAGAAGTTGTGCCTCTTAAGCATGAATTAATTTATCAGCAAGATGGCTAACTTGCTTAATTGATGAAGCTCTGCTATGAAAACTAAAAACGGATGCAATAACTTAGTATAAACTGATTTTGTTACAATTATGTTACAGGTGATATTGTAACATTAACTGGAATATCAGTTCTATCACAGACCATTAACAATCTGTTTCTTTAATTGCTTAGTTAGTTTATTCCACTTAATGTTCCAACATAAGTAGCAACAGTAAACATCAGCAGAAAGATAAAGCTTGTAAAAGAAACAAAGACACCAAGATTTAACATTGTTCAACTGTGCGGTCTACGTCCACGGGACCTCCTTTGGCCCAACAAACCTATTTATTAAGCAATATAATAAGTTACAACATCAACGGACTTACACAAGTAAAAACTCCCTCTTGACCTTTGACGCCTTGATAGTGAATTCTTTAATGAACTTCGGTTTGGCGAGCTCCCCTCGACTTCCGACGTTCTCTCTCGAGAACAACACGTTCTTCTCCCGAAGAATGAATAAATAAGACAATAATCTAATCACTCAAAGACTCATATAATTCGCTCATGACTCATTGTTAAAATAAACAAAGTTACAACACTTAATATAATCAAAGACTGAGACACAGATCGTGTTGCAACATCACTTGGAACACTGGACATAAAATTCTCTTGTATTTTTTCTCTCGTTGCACTCTGTCTGCCTCCTCTTTTTGCTACAACATCTGCTTTATATTTATCCCCAACTTCCTTCATATCAATACGTCTTGGGCTGCAAGAAAAATCTCCTCTCACAAACCCTATTCTTCATTTCATTGTGAATATGCAATAAATGTTATTCCTTAATCAACACAAATCTTCTTCTCATATGGTAAGTTACCATAAAATTTTTTCTTGTACAATATAAAAGGTAAAAACACAAGAATGGAAATAACAAAAGTTTTGCTAAAACATAACCAATTAAATCTCAAATAATTTAATTGCCTAACAATCAAATCCCAATCAATTTAATTGTCTAATAATTGGTAAATACGGGAATTCCTTCACCCGTATTACTCGTGAGTGATGTCCATAATTTTTTCGCTGCCTTATTTCTTTTCCAAATAACTTAGTCGTTATTCTTTTCCTTTGTTAACATCTTATCTCGTGTTTACTGTTCAATCTTGACTTGATTTCGCATGTTCCTATTCTTGTTTAGTACAGTGATCCATGTCCTTATTTTCCTTAAATCCATCTTGAATGACTACTATACTTTTATTATAAAATGTGACATATATATATTACTCAAGCTGTGAACTTTACATGATGTGATTGCTATTTACTCGCTTGTCGTGATAGGATCCCTTAAACGTGTATGCCTATTGAGTCTTATACTCATAACTTGTCGTGGTCGTGATTATATTGCTACTATGTAACCCCAGCTTATCATGTGTGATATTTCCCTTATAAATATTATTGTTATTATTACTTTGCTCTTGTTTCGTACTTTTATTTTACATGAGTGTTGTGTTGTTCTTGGGGAAACCCCTATTTACTGAGCATTTGATTCGCTCACCCCTTGTTCTTCGCACTATTTTCTTTACAGATAGCGAAGAGTAAGTACGGAAAGTACAAAAGTTGGGTAGTTCATCCTCTACGAGAACTCGTGAGAATAAGATTGAATTTTTAGACTTTATGATTTGAGGCTTGTGATTGTATCCAATATTTCTATCTTGATATTAATCATTGTATTATTTTGTTTAAGAGTGGTTTTCGTATGATTGAAGACTTCATAAGTTCGGTTTGTAATAAAAGTTTTAGTGCTCTGATTTATCTAGAATCCATTATGCCTAGCTTACTAAAGAGGTCTTGCCTCTCAAGCAAGCGGCGTGTCATGTTTCGAAATCATTTAAAAGATAAGATTTCAGAGCGTGACATATAATCTATGACATCTTCTGTGACAAATCCTAAGGTAAAATTCCTACCATTAGAATCTTCTGTGACAAATCCTAAGGTAAAATTCCTACCATTAGAATCTTCTGTGACAAATCCTAAGGTGAAATTCCCACCATTAGAAACAAGATTCGAGGTCGAATTGAGCTCATCACCAGGCCTGAGTATGCTTGTTGCATCTATCAGAATGAAATTTTAATCTTTGGCTGCGCAATATTGCTAACAAGAGTGAGAAGATTGTACCACCAAGAGCTTTCATGTTGACAGCGTTAAGGAACTTTATTTTTTGTTTGATTTTTGTTCTGTTCTGAAATTAGACATGCCCAAAGACAAAAGGAAAAGTAGAACTAAAACAGGCCAACGCGTTGACTGGTGACATAGGGATTGAAAACGCCCAGTCGGCTTGTGATTGAGTAAGATCCAAGGTGCGTGTTGGCTCTTCTAAACGTTTAGCTGATGAGTTATAGAACTTTAAGTATTAGAATTTTGCTTAAAAGTATTGTCGAATAGATGCCATTATCTATTTGACATTGTCATGTTAGAATATAGAATGATATTTTTGAGAGATTTTAATAGAAATGTTAGGTTTCCAAAAATATAAAGGGATTTTTTGAATTTAAAATTTTTTAAAAAATAGTTTTTCGCATGATGTAAAAATAATTTCGTGAAAGTCTTTTTCAAAAATTTCTAATTTGAAGCTTCTTATAATTTATTTTTGTTATTTTGTTATTTTATTATTTTTGGCTTATACCTAAATTCTTTAAAAAATGTGTCAAATATGTTAGTTTCAACTTAACATAGTATCAGAGTTGGGTCTTGGTCCTATGTTATCCATCCACGTGCGACCCATTCGTGTTTCAGGCTTTACGCGTCAATTTTAGTACGCAGTTTTCAAATTCGCTACACTTGTATCACATCATTTATTAATTGCGCCTTTAGCCATTGACTGTGTGCAGCTCTTCCAAATTCGCTGTTTTTTTTATCACGTTAATTAGTTAATCGTGGGTTACACGTGAGGCAAGATGTTGGAATATACATTTAACCACATCGAAAAATATGAAAATTTAAGACCACCTTATAAGATTTTGAGCTACTCCACTTAGCACCAATTTGTTTTAAGTAGAGTAGCTCAAGATTTTATAAGGTGGTATTAGAGTATCTGATTTTTTAATGTGAGAAGAATGCATATTCTAATAGTGATATGAATCTACCCGTGTTCATAATTAAAGAAATATAGTTGGATACTAGCAAATTTTTGAGAGCACAATAGAAGGGATCAATGGTCATTTATATGCTGCTGGCCCTCATGGCGTAAATGGAAATCGAAGACTTCTTTGTTTTTGGTACGATAAAGATTAAAATCGTGATTCAGATTTAAAATATCGGATTATAATAAATCACTACTTGACCAGTCTACTAACTCATGGTTGTCAAATCAAAGACTTTTGACTGAGTAGTTTGATTAGAAGTGTGTATGGGACTGATTAATTTTGAACCGCTTTGCTTTCAAACTAGTAGATGATCATGATGTGTTCCAGGATAATCATCTTTTGAAAATGAAAAATTCTCGAGTTCGAATTATTTCTCTAAAGAGGGAGTCATAGGAGAGTAATAGTTCAAATTCCTAAATCTTATGGAGTAATTGTACCCCAATAAATCCAGATTTTTTTTTTATGGGTAATGACACCCTACTGGATTGATAAACCTTGGCTCGAAAGATGTCATTTCATCTTCACCGCAATTTTTTATATACGTGTTTGACTGGATTCTGAAAGCACGCATTCTAATCATGATGTGGGCTTACTAATACCTGAAATCCATGTACTAGAAATAAAAGTTAAACCGATATATGTTTTTGAAACATTTTCCTTAATTTTCTTTTCCATGAAGAATATTACATAAATTAAGGACAAGTGAAGAATACTTCATTGCTACCACAATTTTCCATGCGTGTGTTTGATTAGGTACTAGACCTAGGAGAACAAATAATTATAGGTGAAACACAGGACACTTAATAATATTTATATGCTGCTCAAAAATTCAAAAACTAGATTAAAGACTTTTGACATGCCTTGTAGAAACGAAAAGCATTTGCTTCGCAGCTACGTCAATGTCAATGCCAAGACTACTTGGACTAAGACGTAAATAATTGCTTGACGTCTTCCAAACGCCTTATGGAATTGGGCTGATCAAGATAAATCTGTTAAAAGTTAAAATATTGATCCACTAACATCTTGTCATCGTCATACTTCAGTTCTGGTTTTTTATAATCGGTAAGTTCGAATTGATATCATGAATCTCTTACAAAATTAACAGAATTTATACATGTAAATCTTATTAACTATGTAAAAGACTGTTGAATTAATCAGACCAAAATTTTTTCCACTGGGTGCAAAAGATGCCATTTTACCTTTACTGAAAATTTCCATGAATTTGTGTAATTGGGTTCTGAGAACTACCTTGAGTTTTGTTCTATTAGTGGAACTTCTAAAAGCGGAAGAAGATTCTATATTTTTTCCATGAAGAATATTACATGTAAATTAAGGACAAATAATTGTCATTTCTTTGTTGCTGTAATTTTCCATGCACGTGTTTGACTTAGTACTGGAAAGAAGAACAAATAATTACACGCCAAGAAGAAGCTCATATATTTTTAAAATATTTCCAAGAAAATACAGATGTAATTAATAACAAATTAATTATGGCACAAATTCT
The DNA here is from genome assembly GCA_037974665.1 of Ehretia macrophylla. Taxonomy (NCBI): domain Eukaryota; kingdom Viridiplantae; phylum Streptophyta; class Magnoliopsida; order Boraginales; family Ehretiaceae; genus Ehretia; species Ehretia macrophylla. The sequence goes on from CM075773.1 coordinate 52,586,448, forward strand.
TGCGGTTTCATCGTCACACCAATTTTCCATGAATGCGTTTCACTGTCCCTATAAGAACAAATAATTGCATGCCAAGAAAGAGGACAGATTCTTAACTTTTTTCATGGAGGAACGGGATTTATAGTATTGAAGTAAATTTATATAAGGGTAAATTTGCACAAGACCCCCCTGTGGTGCGGCTTAAGTGCACGCTATCCCTCTGTGGTCCAAAAATCCCCTTCAAACCTCCTGTGGTTATATAAAAGTGCATATGACCCCCTACCATCAAATAATTCATTAAATTTAACGGAAGTGAATTTTTTACAATAAAATAATTATAATATTTGACCAAATTACCCTTTATTAAATAAATAAATAAAATCAAAAAAATAAAAATAAAGTAAAAAAACCCATCTTCTCTCCCCTCCCCAAATAACACAAAAATCGTCATCCTACCCCCTAACCCCAACCTCCACCCAGGACCCCTACCTCGCAAACCTTCAAGGGTATAAAAGTCTTTTCGCATTTTCTGTTACTTACATAGACGAAATTTTGACGGCAGGGGGGTCATATGCACTTTTATATGACCACAGGGGGGTCTAGAGGGGATTTTTGGACCACAGGAAGATAGCGTGCACTTAAGCCTCACCACAAAGGGGTCTAGTGCAATTTACCCATTATATAATCCTACCTAGTGGTGAAATAAGCTTTAACTCAAGGTGTTCACTGAATAGGAGAAACAAGCGATAAAAATTAAAGAGTGAAATATAGTTTAGCCCCTTGTGTTTTACAAAAATTGTACCATAGCCCCTGTGTTATGGAAAGTAGCATATAACGCCCTGTGTTAATACCAAATGTTGCATACTCGCCCAAAGTTTATTTCCGTCAACTTTGATTAACAGATTTTGTCGAAAGACTATTTTGCCCTTATATAGTTTATAACCCCCTGGGCGAGTATGCAACATTTTGTCATAACACAGGGGGATATATGCTACTTTTTTCATAGCACAGGGTCTATTGTGCACATTTCGCAAAACACAAGGGGGTAAACTATATTTCACTCAAGGGTATTTTTGTCCATCAAATATATGATAGACGAGAGTCACGCGCGTGTATTACATTTTTGTTAACTATAACAAATTTTTAAACGGCGGGGTGTAATATGCAACATTCGGGTAAAACACAGGGGGGGTTAACTGCTACTTTTCATAACACAATATTTTATGTACACTTTCGATCTAACACAGGGGGCTGTATGCAATTTATCCAAAATTAAAAACGATTGGAGGGGAAAAAGTGATGACTCAACAAACTGATATGAACTTTCAATGTCTCTAAGACTGATTATTTGTTAGCCCCTTTCGTTGTCATGCTAGCGGACGACCAAGACACCATTAAAGCTAAATATTGACCACGGAGGTGGTTCATTTACCTTTAATGGACGACTCAACAACCCATCGTTTCTAAGTCGCAAAAGCTACAATAAAAAATCTGATTTCCGCTTATCAACTTTTCCTGTTACTATCCGTGCAACAATGTTTTCTTCGTTTTTTTGGAAATCAACATAAAGAAGCTACTCAAATCGCTAATTTGAGGACAATCTTTTTGCCGGAAAAGCAAAAAACTAATTGCAAATATTTCTATCACCAACTAAAGTTGGCATGTGTTAGTTTCTGGCTCTTTAATCAATTTGATAATTAAACAAATCAACTAAGTAAATTTGCAGGAAAGTAAATTTGTTGCAACAAAAGTAAGGACACATTAAATTTTAACGTGGTTCAACCAACTAGGTCTACGTCCATGCGGCCACTCCCTAGCCAACAAACCAATCCACTAAGTTTCAAGAGATTACAGACACCAATGGAAACTTACGCAATTGAAGACTCTCTTTTAACCCTTGCCGCCTAGGTGTAAGACTCCCTTAGTAGATTATCTAGTTTGGCGAGCTCCCCTCGACAAAATTTCTCTCTAGAGAACACACCTTCTTCTCTCGAATGATGAATACCAAATACATAAAAAGAGTCTTGAAACTCTAGATGGATTGATCAATATATTTGACTTAAAACGGACTGTGTTGCAACACTAATTAGAACATTCAGTACACTCTGTTACACAGCATGCAACACGACCAGACACAGACAACCTACAGCTAACTCACATTCAGCTCATTATTTTCTGTTCACCGCTGGCTGTATTTTCAACTGAGAATTGACACGCCTATTTATGAAGCTTTGGTGCAAATGTCGAGTATAGGTAGGAGTGTCTTCAAGGATATCTCTTCAGCAAAAGAGTTCTTGATAGCTTGAACCTTTATCACTTTGTCACCTTATCCCCAAAGATGTAGAACTCTGCAATACATAAACTCTATTTGAACTTGGACTCTTCTTGGCTTGAATACTTCTTGTACTAGAACTCCTCTTAACTCGAATTACACTTGCACTAGAATACTTCAATCATCTTACCTGCAATATCAAAACTCTATACGCAATATCCACAAAATAATATCCATAATTTTTGCTAAAAACATAGCTAATAAAAACATTAGTTAAAATTAGATCCTAAGAATCTCCCCCTTTGGCTTTGTTTTGGCAAAAATTCACAAGCAATGGTTATCATAACAGTCAGCCAAGTCAATCATCAAAATAGACAGTGTAACACAAACTTTAGCAAAGCATAAACCAAAACCATAGTCAAATCATGAATAAAGTAAACCATGCATGTAAACCATTGTTTTGTGTTCTCCCCCTTTGACAAAAAAACCAAATGCAGTAGAATAGAGTATCAGAGCAATAGAAACATATCATAAAACATAAAACATAAATATTAACCCAGAGCAAAGTAGTAGAATTTAAACATAGCAAAGTATCAGAGCAAAACCAAAACCAGTAAAATATTAGAGCAATAATTATCAATCAAATGAACATTCAAACAACAGATTTGGAGACAAAATCAAGTAAGGTCTGTTGTCCTTCCATCAACTTCTCAAGGTTAGCCATGATCTTCTGATGATTGGCCTCAACGGAGGCTTGATTTTTGCGTAACTCATGGACTTCATCCTGAAGTTTCTGCACCTGTTGCAACAGCGCATCAGTAGCTATTGCAGAAGTTGGTCCAATATTGCCTTCAGCTCAAGGCTCTCCCTGAATATCAACTTTATGTTGACCCTATAAAAACTTGTGAGAAAGCTCCTGAACGAGTGAATATCATGCTTGCTTTCAAGAAACCTGTAAATCTATGCCCTAGCAATTTCTCAAGAAGATGAAGTGGTGAGTAGAGAAAAGATGAGAGAGAAATCTGTGTGAGATAATGAGAAGCCTTAGATTAGCAAACTTTATAGAAGAAAGACTTTTTCAATGACTAGAGTCCTAGATTAACATGCAACAATGCCACAAGTTTTGTGGAACTCAAACTCTCTTGAAGAGTCACCACTTTTCAACTCACCAATGTCAATATATATCTGCCATGTCATCAAACAGATTTGGTGGCAAAAAAAACTTATCTTCCCTTTTTTTCTTTTGTGTTACAACACAAGTCTAGTGAGAGAAATTGTTTCTGTATATGTTGCAACATCACTTCACCTATCAGCTACTTAAGCACTTAAACTTATGAATTATTTCTCAAACATAAAACAATGAATGTCACACAAAATCCACATTGATTGTGATGTCATCAACAAGAAATCAGATTTATTCAATACTTAAATCACATAAGAATTTATAACTTGAACCATGTATATATGTGAAAGCTATATAAAGATCTTTCTTGAAATTCCTTAGAATCAGGATTTACAAGATTTAGAATTTAAAACAACATGTTCAAACAACCTGATCGTCTAATCACATTGCAAAAAAAAAAAATTGTTTTTTTTCCCAAAATAAATATTCGACTTGGTAGCTTTCACTCTAGAACCTTCAATCTGGTCTAGGTAACTTTTTCTAGTCTCCACTTTCTTTCCTTTTTTTTTTTTGCTTTTATTTTATTTTTTTATATATATATTTTCACTTTCATGAGTGAATAAAGTACAAGAATGGATAAAGAGACTTCTCTTTATATCCAGAGAAACTAGGAAGTTCAAATTCCTGCACAAGAAGTATGGTTCAAATAATAAATTTCAAGTTGATTTAATTATTAAACTTTCACGTCTCTTGAGACTGATCATTTTCATGTTTCAATGCATGTGGCAACATTAGTTGGTACAAATACCAATAGCTTTTCTCAAAATTTCAAATCTCACAGAGTCAAGTGCCTTAGTGAAAATGTATGCTAGCTGATGTTCTATTGCAACATATTCTAGAACAATATTTTTGTTTCAACTACGCCATTTTGTTGTGATGTTTTTTGGTGCTAAAAACTCATGTGTTATTCCTTGTTCAGTGCAAAATTCAAAAAATACAAAGTTCTCAAATTCCTTACCATGATCATTTTTTATTCTAACAACCTTTCCTATGTTGCAACTTTTCTATGTTTTTAACCTTAAGCATAGATTTTTGAATGCATCAAATGTGTCAGATTTTCTTACCCAGATATGTTTCAAGTTCTTTTGTGATAAATCAACCCTTACTTTTGATGATTTCATAAGCTTATCATAAAAGAAGGGATTGACAAACATACCTCTTTTTAGATCGTCAATATACCTATAGTATCATGGTCTGATGTGTCCAAGAACACTACAGTAATGACATATTGGAACAAATCTTCTTTGCTTTCCTTCTGAAATTTTTGCCTTTGTCGCAGGGGATGTTGCAACATACAGTTCCAGTTTCTACTCGTTAGATTCTTTGACAAATATAGTTTTTCCAATTGAAATACCTTCTTGGAACCCAAGTCCAGTGTGATCTCCATTTTTCTTTTGAATTGACAACATATGATTAAGCTTCAAAGTACCTGAATTCAACATCTTCACATTTCCCTGAGTCTGTTTCAGCTCCAGTTGCAACTCTTCAATCTTCAGTTGACTTTTGGCTGCTTAGATCTGATGATTTCTCACAATTTTTGAAAATTCAATTTTTTGTTCCTCCAACTTATTGATCTTTTCTTCTAACTCTTGATTCTTCTTGCATACAATCAGCCATTTTTCATACATCTCCTTGTATGCTTTCATGATTCCTTCTTCATCCAAATCATCATCACCCTTTGTTTCTGAATTCATGCTGCTATCATCTGATAGCACATGTTCTGTTATGAACGTTGTTGCAACAGATGGTGCGACATCAATTGAAATAGTCTTTCCGCCATTCTACCATGTTGCAACAGTGAATGCAACGTAGTTGCTGGTGTGTCCCGTGTCACTTTCAGAAAAGTCTTCTGAATCTTCATCATTCCAAGTGGTATTTATGGCTCTATTCTTTTTCTTCAAGGTATTTGCACATTCAGCCTGTATATGACCAAATCCTTCGCACTCCCTGCACTGAGTACCTTTATTTTTCTTCTTCTCCTCGAACGTTCTTCCATTTTGTTTTCTGAAAGTCTCTGGATTTGTTGCAATAGACTGCTTCCTAAACGTGACTGGTCTTGATCCACTTCTCTGCTTCTTCCACTTTATCAGCACTTTGTTAAAATTCTTCATGAGCAATGCTAAAGATTCAGTGATTTCTGCATCTTCATCATGGTAAGAGCTTTGATCATCTTTACTTTGAACTTCAACTTGGAATGCAATGTTTTTCTCTTTTCTCTTTTGTTTGAACTTCATCTCAAATGTTTGGAGTGAACCCATTAGTTCATCTAACTTCATGTCATCAACAACTTTTGATTCTTCAATGGCAGCAACTTTGATAGCAAATCTATCAGGAAGTGACCGCAAGACTTTTCTTACAAGCTTTGAATTTGAGTATTTTTCTCCTAATGCAAATGCCTCATTTGCAATGTCATACAACTTGCCATTGAAATCAGCAATAGTCTCATCCTTTTGTATCTTCAATTCCTCAAATCTTGTTGCAAGAATTTGAAGATCGGACATTTTGATAGTTGTTGTTCCTTCATATGCAGTCTGTAAAATAGTCCAAGCATCTTTAGCAGTTTCGCAAGTTAAAATCAGGTTAAATTGATTTAGATCTACAACATTGAAAATCGCATTTAAAGCCTTAGAATTATTGTTAGCCAAACAATCTTCATTTGTGGTCCACTGATCCTCAGATTTCGGCACATCAATTCCTTCATTATTCTTCATTGTAGGATACACCCATCCTACGACAACTGTCCCCAAGCTTTTTCATTAATGGATTTGATAAATGTTCTCATCCGAGCCTTCCAATATGAGTAGTTTGATCTATCCAGTAGTGGTTGTTTGGTAATTGAACTTCTATCACGAAATGTGTCCATATCTGTAAAACAGCCAGAAAAACTTTCCCAAAGATCTAACCGAATTAGTTCAGTAACCTGCTCTTGATGCCAATTGTTAGTTTCTAGCTCTTTAATCAATTTGATAATTAAACAAATCAACTAACTAAATTTGCAGGAAGGTAAATTTGTTGCAACAAAAGTAAGGACACATCAAATTTTAACGTGGTTCAACCAACTAGGTCTACGTCCACACGGCCACTCCCTGGCCAACAAATCAATCCACTAAGTTTCAAGAGATTACAAACACCAATGAAAACTTATGCAATTGAAGACTCCCGCTTAACCCTTGCCGCCTAGGTGTAAGACTCCCTTAGAAGATTCTCTAGTTTGGCGAACTCCCCTCGACTTACAAAGTTCTCTCCTGAGAACACACCTTCTTCTCCCGAAGAATGAATACAAAATACATAAAAAGAGTCTTAAAACTCTAGATGGATTGGTCAATACATTTGACTTAAAACAGACTGTGTTGCAACACTAATTAGAACATTCACTACACTCTGTTACACAGCATGTTGCAACACGACCAAACATAGACAGCCTACAGCTAACTCACGTTTAGCTTCTTATCTTCTGCTCACTACTGGCTGTATCTTCAACTGAGAATTGACACGCCTATTTATGAAACATTGGTGCAGATGTCGAGTATAAGTAGGAGTGTCTTCAAGGATATCTCTTCAGAACAAGAGTTCTTGATAGCATGAACCTTTATCACTTTGTCACCTTATCCCCAAAGATGTAGAACTCTATTTGAACTTGGACTCTTCTTGGCTTGAATACTTCTTGCACTAGAACTCATCTTAACTCGAATTACACTTGTACTAGAATACTTCAATCATCTTACCTGCAATATCAAAACTCTATACGCAATATCCATAAAATAATATCCATATTTTTTGCTAAAAACATAGCTAATAAAAACATTAGCTAAAATCAGATCAAACAACACGTAATTACACAGGTTTCAAAAGATTTGAACTGTTCCTTTTTTTAAAAGTAAAATACACCATATCTCCCCTGTGTTTTACCAAAATTGTATACAAAATCCTGTAATTTTAAAAGTGGCGTGAAATCCCGTGTGTTGTTTATAATGTTGAACCATAACCCTTCCGTCTAATTTTTTGTCAAATTTACCGATGAATGACTTACATTCGTTTACCATGCAACTTAGAGTAGCACAAAGTCTCAAAACAGATTTGAATTAACCAAAATACCCTTACATTATTTCTCAATTTTTATTTTTTTTTTGCTTTTTCACCCTTCTTTTTCCTCACCATTAATAACATATCCTACCACTATTACATTCTTCTACCATAAATTATTTTAGAAGCTCACCATCAATAATCTTTTGAGAATCTTTATAACCTATAGATCATTTTGATATAAAAATTTAACCTAGGGATCGGGTTTTAAATTAAAATCCAATTTTGCAAAATTTCAAGATGTTAAAATATTAATTGTTGTGTATTAGTTAGATGAATCTTCGTGTTGATGGATTCCTCAAGGTTGATGGCTGGTGGAGGTGGTAGGGGTAGTTGGAGGAAGTGTCAGAGCTGGTTGGTTGGTTGTTGTCAAACGCAAAAAAGTATTAAATGTTCCGTACCCCATTAAGAACTGAAGGTATCATCTAGCATGATGGATAAGTGGTTTGTTTGTATGCAAGACATGTTCGAGCCATAAGGGCAACTCCAATAGATGCCCTAAAATCCTAAAATTTCTACATGTAGGGAAGTTTTTGAAGATATTGATTTCCACGTCTAGAGGTGCTGAAATAATTCTCTACCCATTTTTTAAAGTCATGTGACACAAAAAAGAGATTGATTAAATGTAGGAAAACTGTTGGAGTGAAACTGAAATAGAGATTATTTGAAATAAGAAATTGATTAAATGTAAAGAAACTATTTGAGTTAAATTGAAATAAGGAATCTCTAGATGTAGAGAAATGTATTAGCGTGCACGTGTCTCTCGTGATCATATCAACATATCATTCGCACATATCTCGTACATAGAGTTACACCTCTATAAGAATCCTTTGTAGTTTAGATATGCATTAGCTACTCATATGTACATATGTTGTAACCAACTTAGAATTAGGCGTTATCATATTGTACATGTACAATTATATATTGAGCATTCTAAGTGAATATAATTGTGCCTTTGTGCAAAACACATTTTTTATATGATATCAGAGCAGGTTATCATCTGATAATCTATTCGAGGCATTCGACTGCAAAAAAAAAAAAAATTGCAAAGATTAGCTATGGCGAGTGAAAAAAATCAAAGTGAAGGTATTTTCACTTCGAGGCCTGTTGATGCAGGGGACGTTAATTCCCCTTACTATCTACAACCATCAGATCACTCCTGACGTGCATATACCATTGCGTCACAGGAAGAAAAATAACAGTTTGGTAATTCATGAAACATTACAACAGCTAATGTGGTACATACACTTCTACATACGCAACTTACTGATTCCGCCGACATCAAGCAGGAACAAAAAACTTACTATGGAGCAATACCAACGTTGCTTAGCCTCTTAAGCAACAATACTTTGACAGGTCCTTCAATTCATTGTGCAAGCTTTTCGGGTATGACAAAAGTTTCTATGCCATGGATTATCGACTCAGGAGCAACGATCACTTCACATGTGCTCTGAAATTGCTCACAAACAGACTAGATAAATCAAATATTGCGCTAGTTCGTATTCCGAATGGACGTATGATACCCATTTGTGTCGGTGGTAGTATGCGACTAGGGACTGATATAGTTCTTGATAATGTGATGGGTGTAACCAATTTTAATTGCAATCTTCTCTCTGTACAAAAATTGACAAAAGAGTTGAACCGCACTCTAACATTTTATTCAAATATGTGTGTTATACAAGACCTACCAATGAAGAGGCTAATTAGAATGGGTAAAACGAGGGAAGGTCTTTATTTCTTGGAGAAAATAAATAGAGCGACAATGCATATGGCCAGCAAGAAGGACGATGTTTCGCTTTGGCATCAATGTTTAGGACATTTGCCGATTAACCACTTGTGTTTTGTATCTAGTTCTTTGTTATTTAAATTTCCAAATAGCTTCATTTGTGATGCTTGTGAAAGGGAAAAACATGTTAGACTTCCATTTCTGAATAGAAGTAATAGAACTTTACACCTTTTTGATTTGCTACATTTCAATGTTTGGGGACCCTATAATACACCTTCTCTATCAGGTGCGCATTATTTTTTTTAGCATAGTTGATGATCACAGTCGTGCAACATGGGCATATCTTATACAATCCAAATCAGAGACGGTGCAACATTTGATGCATTTTTGTACTTGGGTTCAAACTCAGTTTATTGCTCGTGTCAAAGCAATAAGATCAGACAATGGTACAGAACTCACAAATGGTAATTTTATGTGCTATTGTCTTGATCATAGGATAGAACGACAGACCTCTTGTGTCTACACTGCTCAACAGAATGGGGTGGTCGAAAGAAAACTTCAGCACATTCTAGAAGTGGCTTGAGCACTCAGGTTTCATGGTTCCTTGCCGATAATGTTTTGGGGAGAATGTATATTTATTGCTGTGTTCTTGATCAACAAGATGTCGTCACAATTGTTGGGTAACAAAACACCCTATGAATTTCTATATGGTTCGCAACCATCTTATGAGAATCTTAGGACTTTTGGGTATTTGTGTTATGCTCAAGTCCTTGAAAAATCACACGACAAGTTTGTTTCACGGGCTCGACGATGGGTTTTCGTAGGCTATCCTATTGGATAGAAGGGGTAAAAAGTATTTGATTTGGCAACTAAAAGAGTCTTTGTTTCTCAGGATATCACCTTTCATGAGATGGTTTTTCCATTTGCAGAGGACACAAGCTCCCAAACTCAAATGACACATTTGTAAGCCGTCATGCAACATCAACTTAGTCATGATCCACTCACTTATCATGACAATGAACACTCTTTTCTAATCAATGAAAACTCTCTGCTAAATAAGGAAATTACACCACCATCCATATATGTGGTTGACTCAACTCCAACACTATCCACACCGAGCAGTAGCAATGACCCCATAGCAAGTGAACATGTTTTGTCACCTTCAACACAACACAAATAGTTTACAATCGAGCCACCCAGTTCAGAACTGAATCAGTCACAATATGAGCTTCCTAACATAGTGCCTACTACTTCTGCAACTCAAGATGTCCTAACAAAATGTCAACAACAATTGTCTCATAAACTTACAGGTTATCAATATGCACTGCCTCTATCTCTCCAACACTTTCCCTTGCTTGACCCTTCAGTTAATTCCACGATACATCCTTTAACACATTATGTTTCTTATGATAAATTTTCAACTGCTCATAAAATATTTTTAGCTGCCATCTCTGCAATCGATGAGCCGACCTCATTTTCTCAGGCAACTAAGCATGAGGCATGGCATATCGCAATGACAAAAAAGATCGCTGCTCTTGAAGCTAATAATACATGGATACTAGAGGATCTACCCCCAGAAAAACAGGCGATCGGATCCAAATGGGTATACAAAGTGAAGTATAAACCTGATGGAAGTGTGGAACGTTACAAAGAACGACTCGTGGCCAAAGGTTTCACACAAATCGAAGGGGTAGACTTCTATGAGACATTTTCCCCAGTTGCTAAATTGGTCACTGTTCATTCCTTTCTAGTTATAGCGGCTATCCGAAATTGGGAACTTTATCAACTTGACGTCCACAATGCATTCTTGCATGGCGAACTTCAGGAGGAGGTCTACATGAAAATACCTCAGGGATTTTCCAAATAAGGGGAGAAGGAAGTCTGCAGACTTCGAAAATCGTTATACAGGCTTCGATAGGCTTCCCGGAATTGGTACCATAAACTTGCAGCATGTTTAATTGAAGCTAGGTTTGGTTCTTCACATGTTGATCACTCGTTATTCACTTATAAGCATGAGATGACTTTTATTGCTATTGTCGTCTATGTTGATGACATTATTGTTGCAAGCAATGACTCAACTAAAATAACTTGGCTTAAAGACTATCTCAACACCAAGTTTTGTATCAAAGATCTTGGGAAACTGAAATACTTTCTTGGTATAGAGGTAGCTCGATCTTCAGCTGGAATTGCTCTTAATCAAAGGAAATATACATTAGACATTTTGGCCGAGAGTGGCTTACTTGGATCTCGCCCAAGTACCACCCATATGGAACAACAATACCAGTTATCAACAGAGTTTGGGGAGTTGTTAGATGATGCTGGTCATTATCGTTGCCTAGTGGGTCGGCTACTTTACCTTACCATTACAAGGCCAGACATTTGATATGCAGTCTATGTTCTCAGTCAATTTATGCAATGCCTAAGGCAACCTCATATGGATGCTGCCATTTTTCTTCTTCGTTATCTCAAGAATAACCCAGGACAAGGCATTCTTTTACCTGCAAATAATACACTGACCTTACAAGCATTTTGTGATGCCGACTAGGCAGGATGCCCCACGACACGACGATCCACTACGAGGTACATTGTGTTTCTTGGTGCTTAACAAATTTCTTGGAAGTCAAAGAAACAGTCGGTTGTCTCCCGCTCTTCCGCTGAGGCTAAATATCGTAGCATGGCCTCTACCACCAATGAATTGATATGGCTTCGACTTTTTCATGACTCGATGTCCCTTGATGCGACTGTATTTGCAGTACTCAAACCTTGGTATTTGTACTACATTTGCATCTTAACTTAAAGATAAATTCAAAATTTTGATACTTTAGATACAATGTAGGAGAATACTAGAAAGTGAATGTTCAGGACCAAAATGATCTAAAATGCAAGTCAAAAAATGGACAATGGAGAAAACACGTGGAATGGTGGAAGAATGGAGTCCTTAGAGTTGGAATTTAGCCGAAACTAGAGCGTAATTAGACTCGAAATGCTGAAAATAGCCAAGAAATACCTCGATCAATGCTTGGTCAAAGCCCGGTAAAAAGTCAAAATTTTAGCCAAAAAGTCAACAAAAGAGCCCTCGAGTACGCCATCCTGGCGCTTGAGTACGCCCTCCTGGCGCTCGAGCGCCCTATGCAGAAAATCCCACAACATTCTAGAAGAAAAGACGTGTCATGAATTCAGCCATTGGAGCAGACGCGCGCTTGAGCGCGCCAAACTGGCGCTCGAGCGCGCCCTCAGGACATTCCAGAATTGCCATGTGGCAACGTATCCACCGTTGAAGACCAGGCATGCTCGAGTGCGCCTCTGAATTTTTGTCTATAAATAGCCCCACCTCCCTCCGAAAATAGTAATTAATTTGGAATAGTGCCAAGCTTTTTGGTATAATTTCGAGTTAATTCTAGTTAGTTTTAGTTGTAGTTATAATTAATTAATTAGTAGGATACGGGGGAAGTCCCACCTAAGTGGTTCTTATTCGGGAAATTTTGCCCGAATAGCCACTTTTAGGAAAAAATCTGACCCAAGTAGTTATCATCCGAGGGAGGTTCTGCCCGAATAGCTTTTAATATGAAAGCTCTTATTTGGGGGAAATTCATCCCTAATAGCTCTTATTCGGGGGAAATTAGCTCCGTCCGAATAGCTATTTGGTGTCGGACCTCGGCTCAAATTTCAAAAGGTAGAAATACAAAGTCGTCATATCGAGGGAGCCTTTCTTGACTCTCTTATTTGTACTACTTGTATTTATTATTATGTCTGAGTAGAGTTATTTATCTAGGGAATGATATTGTAAATGACGGTCTTTTAATATATGATCTCGGATTCAGTTTATTTAATTCAATTGCAATATATGACCTACTTTAAATTCAGTACTGTCTTTCATACATAATGTTATGATTGCTCTACTTATTATCATTCATACGTAATGCTTTTCAGTAGATATTATGATTGCTCTACTTATTATCTTTCATACGTAATGCTTTTCAGTAGATGTTATGATAGCTTTACTTTCGTGTCATATAACCATGCGTTAATAGTGAATCAAATAAGCTTGACAACCTTAGATTCCATGAACTATAGGTTGTACCGTAGTCCTAGTCCAAGTAAGGAGAAGTTAATGACTTAGTTGAAACAGACCTTTTACACCAAGTTACAAGGACAGTTCCATACTATGGCTCCAATGCTTGTAGATGGCACAACACCTACATCAGAGTTAGTAATCAGGATTTTAATAGGCTAAGTCATTAACTAGGTTAATGCTTGTAGCTTAACCTTTTGCATAGGATTAGAGAACTTGAATGCCGAGCCTATATTGACTGCCTCTTTGCATATCCATCCCCTAGATTTCTTACCCTCGTATTCCACTAATACTTAGTTAGTTTAACTTATAGGTTAAAACCAAACACCCTGTACAAACTGTCACTTACCACTTTAACACTTTCACACTTTACTTTACCAACTTACTTACGCGCTTCCCTATTGTACGATTTTGTACTCATAGTACACTACACTACAAAGATTCGTGCACTTGCGGGTATTTAAACTTGGTCTATTTTGTACACTTTTTATGACCACCTCGTAAGACATCAAGTTTTTGGCGCCGTTGTCGGGGAGGCATGGTCTAGTTTAGTTTTTGAATTAAACTGTGAACTTGTTTTAAGTATTGTAATTATTGTCTATATTTGTTAAATTGTATAAATTCTACTTGTAAAGTATTTTGCATATAATTTATAAATTTGTATATTGTCTGTATAATACTTGCACATAAACTGTTTATATTATGCTTAGTTAAAATAGATTGCACATATACTTAGCTTATTTCTATCTTTAATTTAAGTACTTAGTTTAAATTCCGTATTTAATTAAGTACTTAGTTTACTTTCTGGCTTTATTTAAAGTATGTAGTTTACTTTCTATATTTAAGTTAATATACTTAGTTTATTCTATGTTTTTACTTATTGTACTTAGCTATAGTTTATTTTGCATGCACGGGCGTCGTTCCTTAAATCCGGAACTCGCCCAGTTTGATACAGAGCCCCAGAAAACTCGATGGCAGAACAAGAAGGAAATATGCAAAACATACCGCCTCTTCCTATAGCTCAACCTATTAACTGACCCATTAATCGACCCGTTGACCCACATATGACTCTTCGTCAATGTTTCTCTCTGGGTGATTACAACCCTGAATTTGCCATAGCCCCACCGGTTCTTGGCAATGTTAACTTTGAGCTTAAGACATGGACCATTTCAAATCTGCCTTCCTTTTATGGGAAGAGCAATGAAAGCCCTCACGCTCATATCATACAATTCTTGGAAGCATGTTCTATGCTTCACATTCCTAATATGAGTTGTAAGATTATTCAACTACGTCTATTTCCATTTTCCTTGAAAGACAAAGCCAAACAATGGCTGAATCATTTAGACACAGGAGTTATTACATCTTGGGAAGAACTTATTCGGAAATTCTTACATAGGTTTTTCCCATTGGCCAGAACCACTACTCTGCGAACAGACATCATGTCATTCATTCAGTCAAACTTATAGCTTTTTCATGAAGCTTGGGAGAGATTTATTGATCTTAGGAATTAGTGTCCCAACCATGGGTTTGTCTATCACGAACTCTTGCATTATTTCTTTAAAGGTCTTACACCTCAGCAGAAAATGATGGTAAATGCAATGAGTAAATCTGATAACAAGTTTGATAAACTCTTACAATTGGTCCAAGTTCAGCAACAGTCTATTGCTAATCTTGAGGGACAAATTGGGCAGATGGCCCAAACTTTAAGCATGAGAGATGAGGGTAAGCTTCCATCTCAGACCGTGGAAAATCCACGAGGACAATGTAGTAATGTCCAAACTGAGACCGCCCACGAATAGGCTAAGGTCGTGACCACCCTTAAGAGTGGGAAAGTGATAAACAAGGAGGATAGAAAGAAGAATAGGGATGTTCCTGAGGAGATAGAGGAACCTGAGATCGAGATTTTAAGCAACAATGTCGATGACTCCCGTATGAATGAAAACCCAATGATAGAGCCTTTAGTTGAACCTTCATCCAAAGCACATTTCCCAACAGCTCTGTCTCGTCCGAAGCCGAGTATTAATCCTAACCAGCTCAAGGGCTTAGAAAATCTGAAAGATATTAAGATCAATCTGCCTTTAGTAGAGGTAACCCAACAAATCCCTGCCTATGCCAAATTTCTGAAGGATTTATGTGTGAAAAAGAGACGGACCAACTCCATTCTTAAGACAGTCCGTGTAATATCCCACATCGACTGCGAAGGGTTATGAGCTACTGGATATAAGTGGAAGTGTCCCTTTATCCGTGCAGGTGCCTTTTCTAGTCCTAGTGGGCAGGAAGGGACAAAATCGTTAGGGGCCAATGTGGTAACCCAAAGCGGACAATACTTGCATATGTGGCGTCATTGATGGGCCTCTACCCTTTGGGGTATTCGTTTAGCCGAGGCGTTACAGTCTGTCTTACTGAAAAGGTTAGTAGCATCTACACTAGAGGGTTGCCTCAGAAGTGTAGTAACCCAGGAGCTTTCACCATTCCATGTTTAATCAATGACCAACTGGTAGAAAGCGCTTTGCTAGACTTAGGATCTAGTGTTAACCTAATCCCTCACATAGTTTACTAAAGGCTAGGTCTTGAAGAGTTGATACCAATAAATGTGACCTTTCAACTGGCAGATAGATCCGAGTGAAGACCTCGAGGTATTGTAGAGAATGTCATAATCAGAGTAGGAGAATTTCTGTTCCCAGTGGATTTCATTGTGTTAGATATGGACTGAAGCCCTGATAACAAAAATACCACTCCCGTTTTACTAGGCAAACCTTTTTTAGCAACAGCTGATGATGTTATTTACTGTAGGACGGGGATGATAGAACTAACATTTGGGAACATGAGAACGAAGTTATTGGTTGCTGATGCAGCCAACAAGTTGGACCAAGATAAGGAAGAAGAATGCTTCCATGTTGATACCATTGACTCATGCATAGTTGAGTTTGCCCAATCACTCTTGTCTCCTAATGAGGAGATAGCCGAACTTGAACGGCTATTGTTTGAATGCGACATTTCTCCTTAAATGGTCACCTCTGCTTCCGTTGTTGTTAATCCAGATAAGGACGATCAAGTAATAAATCATTTCCCTGAAGTCCCTGATTGTCCCACAATTGAGTCTTCACCAGCTTTGGAACTTAAAACCTTGCCTGAACATCTTAAGTATGCCTACTTAGGACTTGAAGAGACCTTACCAGTTATCATTGCCTCAGATTTGATTACCGAGAATGAAGCCAAACTCTTGAAAGTCCTGAGTTCTCACAAAAAGGCGATATGTTGGACAATTTCAGACTTGAAATGAATTGATCCCTCTGTGTATATGCACAAAATTCATCTCAAGGAATGAGTTATTCTTTCTCGAGAATTTCAGAGAAGACTAAATCCAAAGATTGGTGATGTCGTCCACAAAGAGATCATCAAGTTGCTTGATACGGGTATTATATACCCAATTTCTAACAGTCCATGGGTAAGTCCGGTACAAGTGGTACCGAAGAAATTTGGGATTACAGTGGTCTCGAACGACAAAGGTGAGCTTATTGATTACAGAAAGCTCAACTCCAAGATAAGGAAATACCACTTCCTTTTACCATTCCTTGACTAAGTCCTTGATAGAGTAGTCGGACAAGGCTACTACTGCTTTTTGGACGGGTATTCGGGATACAATCAAATCCCAGTCTTTCTTGAGGATCAAGAAAAGACTACATTCACTTGTCCCTATGGGACCTTTGCATTCAGGCGTATGTCTTTCGGTCTTTGCAACGCACTTGCGACATTTCAAAGGTGTGTAATGGCCCGGATATGATCGAAAAGTTCCTAGAAGTCTTCATGGATGACTTCTCAGTGTTTGGAGCTACCTTTGATAAGTGCCTTACACATCTTTCACAAGTGCTTGACCGATGTGTTGAAATGAACCTGGTTCTAAGTTAGGAAAAGAGCCACTTTATGGTTAGACAAGGTATAGTTCTGGGTCATGTTGTTACACGGGATGGAATCCATGTGGACCCAACCAAAGTCGAGCTAATAGAAAAGCTGCCCGTACCCAAGACGGTGCGTGACATCCAAGCATTCCTTGGTTACGCTGGTTTCTATCGGCGTTTCATCAAGGACTTCAGCCATATAGCCCGACCTCTCTCTAGTCTTCTAGCACACGATACCAAATTCAATTTTGATGACAAGTGCTCAGAAGCTTTTGAGAAGCTTAAATCCTTGCTATCCTCTGCTCCTATCATCTAACCTCCTGATTACAGTATCCCCTTTGAAATAATATGTGATGCATCAGACTATGCAGTGGGAGCTGTATTAGGCCAGCATAAGGACAAGTTGTGTACTGTGATATATTATGCTAGAAAAACCTTGGATGATGCTTAAAAGAACTACACAACCACCGAAAAGGAATTGCTAGCTATAGTCTTCTCCTTAGATAAGTTCAGATCTTACATCCTAGGATCCAAAGTAATAGTCTACACGGACCATGCGGCTTTGCGGTATTTACTAACCAAAAAGGATACAAAGACTCGTTTGATCCATTGGCTATTACTCCTACAAGAGTTCGACCTTGAGATCAAAGAAAAGAAAGGAAGCGAGAACTCTATTGCCGATCATCTATCACATTTGGTACGTGATTCTCCTATTGATACTTTTCCCTTCAAAGATACGTTCCCTGACGAACAACTTTTTGTTGTCTCACATAAGACCTCATGGTATGCCCACTATGTCAACTATCTGGCTACCCAAGAGCTTCTAACTCACTCAGGAAAACTTGAAAGGGAACGATTTTTGGCACAAGTCAATCACTTTATCTGGGAAGATCCCTATCTTTCCAAGATGTTTGCTGATCAAGTCATTAGGAGATATATTCCTGAGGACGAAACTGATAGCATTCTGAAGCATTTGGTGGACATTTTGGAGGAAAAATGACAGCTGCCAAAGTCATTCAATGTGGGTTCTTCTGGCCCACTCTTTTCAATGATGTCCAGCGAGTGTGTAAATTATCCATTGTCAACAAACTGGCTCCATTTCAAGAAGGGACATGATACCCCTCACACCCATTCTTATAAGTGAAATATTCGATGTGTGGGGTATAGACTTCATGGGTCCCTTTCCTCCGCTCTCAGGTTATACTTATATTCTTGTCAGTATGGACTATATGTCCAAGTGGGTAGAAGCAGTGGCAACCCGAACCAATGACCACAAAGTCGTGGTCAAGTTCATTAAAAAGAACATCTTTTCTTGATTCGGGATACCACGTGTACTTATCAGTGACGGTGGACAGCACTTCTGTCACAGGACACTCAAAGCCGTATTAAGAAAATACTCAATCCACCACAAAAAAACAACGCCCTACTACCCACAAACAAATGGAAGTGTCAAATAGGGAAGTCAAGTCAATTCTTCAGAAAACGGTTAGGCCCGATCGCAAATGTGACGCCCGAGAACTTTTCTCGTACATTTATTTACTATTGCATCTACTATTTGCGCATTTTTACTATGCATTGCTTGTTGCTTATGTGGTTACTATTTATCACGCTTTTCAACCACTTAATTACTTCAAATTAGCATTTTTCTTAAATCATATTAATTGTTTAGGAATGATAAAAATGTGCATTTGAGCTAAAAGCGATAGGAGCATCCGTTTATAAAATGATTTGTTGAAACTAGTATTACGTAACTAAACTATGTATTTTAATTAGCTAACATTAATTGCACAATTAGGACTTGTTTCTAGCTAGCTAAACTCCTTTTTAATAGTCAATAGGTACACTCAAATATAACCCCAACTTAATATATACTCACATATCACTTTATAACTCATAAAAACACAAAAAAAAGTGCAAAAGCTGGAATCACTGTAGCAAATCCGAACAGCTTTGTGCAGCCAAGGAGGAGAGTTTTAACTCATAAAACCTCCATTACAAGCCAAGCCAAGCTTGGTTCAAGTAGTTTAGGGTGTCTACTAACCTTTGTCGAGCTCCTATGCGCTTTAGGTGGGGGATTTCATGCTTGTTTGTGCATTTTAAAAATGTTGTTCATTTCTTGAATTCTTAGATTTGTTATCAAATGCCTATGCAATGCTCAAATATGCTTATGTATGTTGTATATACGTAGTAGAGACCTAATTTATGCTATTGTTTCATCGTTTAAATGGTTGAAATCGCTTGTTGATCGTAGGACATGAATAGTCATGGGAAAACTAGGATTTTCTGAAATCGGACCTTATAGCTTGAATTAATGGTTCTAATAGATGCTTTAGGTACTAATGAGAGTATTGTAAAGGCCCCATAGGGTTTAATTGCTCATAACCTAGCAAAAGAATAAAATAGCCGACTTTTAAAAAGGGGTTTTGGGGTTATCGTAAATCCAAGTTAAAATGGCCTTCACTTTTGGTATTCCTAGGCTAAGTAGGCTCTAAATATGCTTTGCTAGCTTCCGTTTGAGTCTCGGTTGAGGTACGTGTAGTACAAAATCAAAAGAGAAAAATTAGGGCTTTTGTGTTAAACATGGGTATTTGGGTAACTTCGAGGGTCCTAAGGGTGCCTTATGGGATTAATTAGAAGTATGGAATAGCCCGCTCGCTTAACTAGAACATTAACTTGTGTTTGGAAGAAAGATGGCGTACGTTACAAAGGAAAAAAAGTAGGAAATCGGTTGTTTTGCACTTCTATGACCTTGTAAATGTTTCTTAGGTGTTTAAATGCACTTTTAAGTTAATTGCGAGCTTTTGGTAATGTTTTGTGAAAAATATGTAATTTACCCCTTGTGTTCATTTGGTTAATTTTGTGATATATTTGGATATTGCTTATATTGTTTATGTATTACTTATTAAGGATTGAGTAAATATGCTTATATCTTATATAATGTTTACATTACTTGTATATTGTGTTGTATGGGTGAAGATATACTTAAGACTTGTAACTGGGCTGCTAGAATGATTGCTTGGATGGTATGTTTAGCCAGAGTATATAAAGGTGGTTGTTGTTAAAGATAGAATTCTAATGGATATTGTATGCCAAATAAGTGAAGTTATAAGTTAGCTAACCTAGCTGAATAATTAATGAATGTTGTAGTTAAAGAGTAATTGAAGTAATGTTTGCTCATAGGATCAAGGTGACTGGAAATTATGTGATTCAAACTTACATCTTGGAGCTCGATCGAGGTGAGGGAGACTTCATCCTTATATGCATAATAGTTTATTTACTTGTACTTAGATTATGTGCACTTATTGTCTATATATTGTGTGTGAGGGAAACCTACTTTATTGTCCCTCAATCATGTGTTTATTGATTTATTCTATTGTTATCATTTTGAGTGCATTGCATCGTGGTTGCGCAACTATTTGGGCATGGTAGTGTTGTGGAAACCGGGTGGCATCGGGCTTGCCAGTCTACCTCGGCTACCATGGTTGCCAGTCCCTCTCTCGCTTGGGATGCCGCCCAAGGAGAGTTGGGTCGTAGGATTTCGGGGTACATCCGGAGTACACCCATTTTGGAGTTATAAGGGGATGTTGGTTTATCGATAACAGTGTCATTATTACATCGGGATTTCAGTTCGTGGCTCGTGGTTCGTGATTGAAGAATAAGTGAATCGTATCCTTTTTAATGTGTGGTAACTTATTATTTGATTGCTCCTTAGTTGTTTTAAATGCCTATTAAGTTATCTGCTGTATTGCACATCCCCGGTAGACCTTATCCCTCACTGAGCAATTGTGATTGCTCATACCTCACTAAACATGTTTCAGGTGGCACAGTTGGAGGAGTTGTCTTGGTTGCTGTGTGCTATTGCTTGAAATTGGAGTGTTTGTCTGCTAAATTGTGGAAGATTTTATTTGTATTATGTCTTGTTCTATTTTGTGCCTATAGGTTTGTATATATTTGGAGTTGTTGAAGAACTGTAATAGCTAGGTTAATGTATGGCTTGAATGGTAGTAGATTGTAATAGTTTATCCTTACTTTCCGTTATACTGCTTGCTTGGGTGTTACTAAAAGTTAATAGTCGTTTGCTTTAGTTTATAAGAAGGTTTAATGATTAAAATAGAATGGTATGATAAGCGGATTAAAAAGATAAGGTTTCGATGATTGTTAAATGCATGCTTGTGTGTGTTTTCTGTCTTACTCAAGGCTCGGTCGGCCTTGAAGCTGGGAATGTTGGGGAGATAAAGTTAGTGAATGTTGTGGATGTTGGATTTTGTGTAGTTTGTGGCTTTGTTGTCTATTAACAGGTTTTGATTTGTCCTATAAACAAGGGAGACTCTGTCCATTTTTCCTAAGATTTTATGACTGGGTTGTAATTGGGTTGATAATAGCATGGTTAGTAGAGCCTCCAGTCTCGTGAGGGATTGGGGCGCTACAGGTGGTATCAGAGTTTAGTTAGCTCTCAACCGGGACAAGGTCCTCGGTCTATTGGGTAGCAAATTTTGAATGTGTACTTGTTAAGTGTGTCTTGAAAGTGTGTGCTTGTATGTGAGATTATGTGTCTTGATTTGAATGTGTGCACCTATGTGATATAGTTGCGCGTTATGTGTTAAATGCATGTTAATTGAAGTGAAATGAGTAAATGTGAATCAAATTGACCTCATGACTTATTATTTGTTTGAATTATTGCTTGTAATGTGTGTATTTGAATCGGTTATGTTGTGATTTGCACTTGAATGACCTGTTGATTAAACTGTTTTTATAAACTCTTTTATAATCATGCTTGCATAATAGCTTAAAGAATGTTTATACATATGTAATATCTTGGCATTCATACATAACCCGTCAAAATGGTAAGAAAGACTTTTTCCTCCCTTGCAGAGAGGTGATTAGTGGCAGGCCTTCCAAATTATGTTGATTCACGGAAATGAGAGGCATTTGATCAATCTTTATTTAGGAGTTGGTGTTTATAGTTGGAGCTCGGTTATTAGCATTCTATTAAGGTGTTCTTTTATGCTCAGCAGTCTTAAATAAGTGGCTTTCTTCGGGTTCTGTTCTTCTATGGTATTCATGGCCAACGGGATTCTTATTCGGATTCCGAGATAGTATCTTCATTTGAGCCTTTACTTGGCCTTATTACTTGGGATTCGCTGGCAGTACTACTGGGATTTCTTAATGGATTCTTATGAGCATTCGTATACTGTATTCTTGCTCAACAATTGATGAAGAGTCATTGAAGTTAGTTTTCAGTTGATGCGGAGTTCTCTTGGAAGAAGAATTGCGTGGACGCAATTTGTTTAAGGGGGAGAGGATGTGACGCCCAAGATTTTGTCGTACATTTATTCACTGTTGCATCCATTAATTGCGCATTTCTTCTGTGCTTTTCTTGTTGTCTTCTTTAATTACTATTCATCACGCTTTTCAACCACTTAATTACTTCGAATTAGCATTTTTCTTAAATCATATTAATTGTTTTAGGAATGAGAAAAATATGCTTTTGAGCTAAGAGCGACAAGAGCACTCGTTTAGAAAATATTTTGTCAATCTAATGAATAGTGTTACGTGACTTAACTAAGTGTTTTAGTTAGTTAACTTAGTTTATGCGCATTTGACTCGTTTTTAAATTAACTAGGCTAATTTTAATAGACCATACACTCACCCAAATAGGCCCACCCTAATATATATACAAACCAAACACAAACAAATCAAAAAAAAAAAAGGGAAGATGCAAGAATTATTGGAGCAAATCCGAGAATCAACATAGGAGGAGAATGAGAGGATTTTGCTCATCAAATCTTCACGCCAAGCCAAGCCAAGCAAGGAGCAAGTAGTTTAGGGTGTTTGCTAGCCTCCCGAGAGTTCCTACGCGCATTAGTGAGGGATTTCATGACTTTTTACGCATTTTAAAATTGTTGCTATTTTGTTGAATTGTTATAAATGCTATCAAATGATACTCTAATGCTTATTTATGCTATTATACCTTGTATATAAGTGCTAGAGAACGTATTTAAGCCATTGGTTCGCGTTTTAAACTGTTGGAATCGCTATTTTAATTTATGAGGTGAATAGTGATGGGATTTCTAGGGTTTTGTGTAATCGCGCGTATTAGCTTGATTCAATGCTTCTAGTAGATGCCTTAGGTGCTAATGAAGGTAGTCTAATAGCCCCGTATACTCGATTTGCTCTAAACTTGCATAAAACGTGAATTAGCTGACTTTATAGAAGGGGTTTCGGGGTTAATGCTAATCCGGGTAGATTTGGGTTTCATTTTTAGTGTTCTTAGGCTACCTAGGTACTATAGAACCTTTGCCAACTCTTGTTTGAAGCCCTGTTAAGATAGGTGTAGTTCAAAGCTATAAGAGAAAAATTGGGGCTTTCGAGGTAATTGCGGGTAATTGAACGTAATCGTGGGTTGTAAGGGTACCTTAAGGGTTAATTAGAAGATTGATATAGCTTCCCCTTGAATTTGAAACATTAACTTTGATTTGGAAGAAAAATAGCTTGCATAACAAAGGGGTTTAAGTGCAATATCGATTATCTCACGCTTCTAAGACCTTGCATGACTTCTTGTGTGTTTAAATGTAGTTTCAAGTTGTTTTGGAGCTTTCGGTATAATTCTATGGATATCTTGAATATGCTTTTTTGTAAAATTGCTTAATTGCTTGTATAAACTGCTTCTATTCTAACTGTTCCGAGGTCAACCTACTTTGTTGATCCTCCTACATGTTATTGGTTATATTGTTGATATTGACTTGCCATTGTTAAGTGCATTGCATAGTGGTTGCGCAACCATAGTGTCATGAGCGGATGTGTTGAATATCGGCTGGGCGGTAGAGGGCTTGCCGGTGGATATTCAAACTCCGTGCCCAAGTCCCTCATTCGTCTGGTCCGGAGATTGCCAGGGGATGTTGGGTCATAGGATTATCAGGGTACATCTGGAGTACACCCACTGGAGTGATTGGGATTATGCCGGCACAGTGATCGTGGTTCGTGGATCGTGAATGAAGATCAAGTGAAGATTAGAGTGTTGGGGTTAAGTGTAATGTATCTTTTTTAATGTGTGGTTACTTAATCTGTTGTCATTCTTGAATGGTTTTAATTGCTATTAATGTTTAATTGTATTACTTGTTGCATTGCATGCCCCGGGAGACTTTATCCCTCATTGGGCAACAGTGGTTGATCATACCTCGCTAACATGTTTCAGGAGGTGCATTTGGAGGAGGAGTTGCCTTAGTTGTAGTGTCTAATTGCGTGAGGTGGATTTATGGCTCTTGCTATTATGTGGAGATCTTGTTTGCTCTACCTTATTTTCTATTTTGTAGCCTAAGTGCTTATATATATGTTTGAGTGATTGTAAGCTGAATGCTAGTTGATTGTAGTAGGAGATATGAACTATGGCATGTAATAACTTATATTTCTGCTCTTAGTTTCTCTGCATGCTTGGGAGTGAATGACTGGTTGTTTTCAATTTCTAAGAATGCTTAAAAGCTATCATGGAGTGGCATGATAAGCGGTTTGGTAAAGAAGTGAAGTTGGATGCATGCTTGCATGATTCTAAATGTTTGAATGTTTTAAGGCTCGGATAGCCTTAAAGTTTGAGTCTTTAATTATAATTGGAGTTCTTGTTTTGTGGCTTTATTGGTTACTTACAGGTTTTCAGAATGTCCACGGTACAGAAGAGACTCTGTCCGTTTTTCCTGAAATTATAAGACCTGCTTTGGGATTGGGTTGAAAATAGCATGGTTAGTAGAGCCTCCGGTCTCGTGAGGGATCGGGGCGTTACACTTTGTCTACTAATCTTTAGTTGCAGAATTATACATGTTTTGGCAAAAGTTAGTAAAAAAGCTTTGACATCAACATAGAGACACTGCACATCAGGTGATATCTTTCCTTACTACATTTCCCTTTATACCTGATCAACCTGCACTGAAAAGTAAGCAAACCATAGGTTTGGGGATGTAGTATTTGTCATTATGTTATTACTTGCATATTACACTCTCATTGTCTTACATTGCTATTGTTTGAGGGCAAGCAAAGTTTCGGTGTGGGGGTGCGTACATTTCATAGAAAACTTTTTCAAAATATGCAAGAAATATACCATTTTTGTTCATGAGAAGAGTAGTTTGCTACCTTACCTGTTTAAAGGAAATGATTTGAGAACCTTTGTTGTTAGCTTTGTATTATGGAAAACTCTGAGGAAACTCTGTAAGAAAAACTTTGGAGTACTGTATTCATGAGTAAACCTAGCTATTCTTCTTTTCTTCAATTAATAGCTATGTGATTATGAAAGGACTGAGATAGGATTACCGTTTGTTATGAGAACTCCTTGTGATTGAAACCTGAACCCTAATGCCATGTTTGTACAATATGTTATGTTACTCTGTCTGTATGTACTCTCTAAAAAAAGAAAAAAAGAGAAAAACAAAGAAAACAATACAAAAAAATAGAAAAAGGAAAAAGAGTGTACATACTTGTACTATTGAAATAAAATTTTTGGTGTAAATATGTTGTAAATCTCTAAGCACCACTATCCTAGACATTGTAATTTGGGATATGTGCTATAGTGTAAGGTTTCGAGCTGGATATCTTGAGTGATTAACGCACGTAGGGGCCCCTTTGAAACCTGGCAACCTCAGTTATAATGGCAGGGGATTGTTGGCCTTAAAACCCGCTACATGCGATATCTAGAAAGCAAATGAAACTAAATACTATATAGAGATATTGTAGTTGTACTTTTATATTTCTGGCAAATGTTAAAGGGTTAAGGCATGATCAAGAGTTTGATTCTAAATGTAGGTGAGAATATCAAAATCCAATCTATTTGCATAAACTTGAAAGTTGAGTATTGAATGAACTTAATCTGCTTAGTTTACTTCTAAATGTGTACTCCGGAGTAATCAATAGTCGATTTCCAATAAGAGTACCTTTTTGTGAAAACTATGTACAAGGTTCTCTTATCATGTTTGTCATTAACTGCTAAATAGGTTTAAGATAGTAGATTTCATTTCTCATGTTTCATATTTGGAAAATATTTTGACAAAAAGATAGGTTAGATTATTTCATCTGTTTTTGACTTGTAAATTTTTTTGCAAATTTCACTTTCACATATGTTTTAAAGACATTCTTGCTTGAGGGCAAACAAGGTTTAGGTTTGGGGATGTTGATGTGACTGTATTTGTAGCACTCAAACTTTAGTATTTGTACTACATTTGCATCTTAACTTAAGGATAAAATCAACACTTTGATACTTTTGATGCAATGTAGGAGAATACCAAAAAGTGAATGTTCAGGACCAAAACGATCTAAAATGGAAGTCAAAAAGTGGACAATGGAGAAAACACGTAGAACGGTGGAAGAATAGAGTCCTTAGAGTCGAAATTTGGCCGAAACTAGTACGTAATCAGACTCAGAACGTTGAAAATAGCCCGAAAATACCTCGGTCAATGCTCGATCAAAGCCCGATCAAAAGTCAAAATTTCAGCCCAGAAGTCAACAAAAGGGCACGCTTGAGCGTCCTATGCAGAAAATTCTACAATATTCCAGAAGAAAACACGTGTTGCAAATTCAGCCATTAGAGTAAACGCGCGCTCGAGCGCGCCAAACTGGAGCTCGAGCCCGCCCTCAAAACATTCCAGAATCGCCACGTGGCAGCATGTCCACCGTTGAAGACCAGTGCGTGCCTCTGAATTTTTGTCTATAAATAGCCCCCTCTCCCTCCAAAAATAGTAATTAATTTGGAATAATTCCAAGCTTTTTGGTATAATTTTGAGTTAATTCTAGTTAGTTTTAGTCGTAGTTGTAATTAATTAATTAGTAGGATACGGGGGAAGTCCCACCTAAGTGGTTCTTATTTGGGAAATTTTGCCCAAATAGCCACTTTTAGGGAGAAATCCGACCCAAGTAGTTATCATCCAAGGGAGGTTCTGCCCGAATAGCTTTTAATAGGAAAACTCTTATTTGGGGGAAATTCATCCCTAATAGCTCTTATTTAGGGGAAATTAGTTACGCCCAAATAGTTATTTGACGTCGGACCTCTACTCAAATTTCAGAAGGCAGAAATACAAAGTCGTTATATCGGGAGAGCCTTTCTTGACTCTCTTATTTGTACTACTTGTATTTATTATTATGTTTGAGTATAGTTATTTATCTAGGGGAGGATATTGTAAATGACGGTCTTTTAATATATGGTCTCAGATTCAGTTTATTTAATTCGACTGCAATATATGACCTGCTTTAAATTCAGTACTGTCTTTCGTACATAATGTTTTTCAGTAGATGTTATGATTGATTTACTTATTGTCTTTTATACGTAATGTTTTTCAATAGACGTTATGATAGCTTTACTTTCATGTCATATATCCATGCGTTAATAGTGAATCAAATAAGCTTGACAACCTTAGATTCTATGAACTATAGGTTGTATTGTAGTCCTAGTCCAAGTAAGGAGAAGTTAATGACTTAGTTGAAACAGACTTTTTACACCAGGTTGCAAGGACAATTCCATACTATGGCTCCAATGCTCGTAGATGGCACAACACCTACATCAGAGTTAGTAATCGGGATTTTAATAGGCTAAGTAATTAATTAGGTTAATGCATGTAGCTTAACCTCTTGCATAGGATTAGAGAACTTGAATGCCGAGCCTATATTGACTGCCTCTTTGCATATCCATTCCCATAGATTCCTTACCCTCGTATTCCACTAATACTTAGTTAGTTTAACTTATAGGTTAAAACCAAACACCCTGTACAAACTGTCACTTACCACTTTAACACTTTCGCACTTTACTTCACCAACTTGCTAACGCGCTTCCCTGTGGTACAATTCCGCACTCATAGCACACTACACTACAAAGATCCGTACACTTGCGGGTATTTAAACTTGGTCTATTTTGTACACTTGTCACGACCACCTCGTTAGACATCATCCCTCATCTGGATCTTGTCCCATTGTTCTGTCACAACCAAACGACCATACACATCTCCAATAATCCTATATTCCATTAACGTACCAAGCATATAGAGATAGATTGTCATTTTGTGTGTGCCCACATCCAAGCCAAGGACATTATCCCATGGCATTTTTCTACGAATAATCAACTAGCGAACTTATTCACTAAGGCTCTTGGTCGTGACCAATTTTGTCGATTGATGGGCAAGTTGGGCATTTCGAACCTCTATGCGCCAACTTGAGGGGGAGTATTGGCATGCACGTGTCTCTCATGATCACATTAACATATCATTTGCACATATCTTGTAAATAGAGTCACACCTCTATGAGAATCCTTTGTAGTTTAGATATGCATTAGCTACTCATATGTACATCTGTTGTAATCAACTTAGGATTAGGCGTTATCATATTGTTCATGTACGATTATATATTGAGCATTCTAAATGAATATAATTGTGCCTTTGTGAAAAACATATTTTTTACAAAATAGTTCAAATTATTTATATGTGGGGAAAAAATAGAGAAGCTGATGGAGGCCTAATTAGGCGTGCAAGCTTAAAAGTTTTATATCATTAACATGTGTCACGTGTCGTTATTCGATTAGTGAGGTTTAAACTCTGAACCATGTAATCAAAACGACATCGTTTTGAGTCATCTTCAACCTTTTAAATCTGCAGAATTTTTTCCATGAAAACAATTTTAAAAATTCATAACTTTTTCATTACTTGTTCAAATTGCATAAAACTTAAAATATTAGATTCATAATTTCAAGTAGAATGAGAAGAAATAAAAATTATATGGTGTTTTATTTATCAAAATTTTTTAATGTTATTAATTACAATAAAGAGAATTCAAAAAGTTAAATAAACTCTGAACCATGTAATCAAAACGACGTCGTTTTGAATCGTCTTCAACATTTTAAATTTGCATATTTTTGTCCATTAAAAAAAATTCATATCTTTTTCATTTCTTGTTCAAATCGAATAAAACTTGAAGCATTGGATTTATAATTTCAAGTAGAAGGAGAAGAAATAAAAATTATATAGAGTTTTTTTATCAAAATTTCGTCAATGTGATTAATAGTAATTCAAAAAATTCAAAAAGTTAGATAAAAATACAATTTTTTTAAATGGGGGTAATTTCATCTTTTAAAATTTTTGACCCTCAAAGTTAACAGAAGTTCAAATTGAGATGAGTGCGCAACATTATAGATAACACAGGGGGTTTCACGCTATTTTAAAAAATACAAGGTTTTATATGCAACTTTGGTAAAACAAGAGGGTTTGGTATATTTTACTCATTTTTTTGGGTCAAAAAAAGTTTAAGCATGAAATTTCCGAACAGAAGAGAAGCACAAATGAGAACATCTATGCTATTCAATTACACTGATTAGCTAATGACGAGAAATGTTATGCTATTGTACAAGCAAGATATCAATTCTACGATACTTGCTTTGTTTCATTTTGACTAGCATTCTGTCACGCCTCAAACCCGGTTGCAAGGCAAGTCCAAAATGTAATTGTATCTACCGGATAACTGTCAGGCAATAACACAACCCGAGTTGAGGAGCATGGACTACCCCATCGTGTCAATAATCCATCAGATCGGGTAGACCTGACCTGGAGGGCACCAGGGAGGTCGGGGACCGAAGTCTGACCATTTCCCGATCTGATGACTAAGCGACAGAATCCCGCAAAATTCAAAAAAGTGTCAAAGGGAAATGTATAAATAATATAACAACATCCTCCAAAAAAGGTAACTGATATTTCACACATTATTCACTATATTTTCCAAATTCTTATCATTCCCAAAGAAGGAAACTAACTTAAGTATCAGAGTGCTTACGTGGACAATTTCCACACCCGTTCTTTTTACAGATTACCCCGACAAAGCACTCGGCCAGATTTGATCATTAACAATTTAACACCGTCTATGGGAAACGAGGTGTAATCTCACTGAGTTTTCATATTATGGTTAACACTTGTAACAACAGCCAAATTAGCAAATGCATGCCACCACCGCCGCAAGAAGACCCAGCTCAATCCGAGCTACCTCCGCCAATGAGAATACATCCTCCTACTATAAATACTCAACCTGCCATATATGAACCCCAAACCAACAACTCACCAGTCCTAACCGTGATTCCAGGACCAATTCCACCAGCACAAGCCCCTACACCATAAATCCCAAGCACAGACTTTCTCTTATAGCTCTGTGACACATTAAACTTCCTCCTGCAACCATATATAGCTCAGCCAACCCAAAACCTACCTATCCAAATTAGCCAAACAACTCATCCACCCACAAACCAAATCCCCGCTCAGGTGCATGAGTCAATCCACCCACCAGCAGCAATAGATGATGAAACAGATTCCTCTGGGCAAGCTCGCCGACCTGATACAGCCAGGCCTAGACTGTAGGTGATGGTGCACAATGAGTCAAGGACCATAAGTGGAAAGGCCCAAACTGGACAAGGCCCCAATCCCTTTGTTCTCTAGATCATAGTAGTTCCTAGACCCCTGGGATACAAAATATTGTCTTTACCAGACTATGACAGAATGGGTGACCCCTTGGATCATGTGGCAGTATTCCGTCATAAGATGGATTTCTATGATGTGTTAGACGCATTGATGTGTCGGGCTTTCCCGACTACTCTAACAGAGGCAGCTAGACAATGGTACATTGGATTGGAGCCTAATTCCATTAAGGATTTTGACCAATTGTCCGAGGCCTTCATCGGTTGATTTTCTAGCAGCAAGAAACTTATTAACCACACAGTAACCCTATTGAGCATTAAGCAGGGCCATGAGGAGTTACTTCGGTCTTATTGTAACAGGTTCAATTAGGCAACTTTGAAGGTGACAGACCTGGATGATAAGTATGTGGTGACAGCCTTCATGAAGGGCCTACAGAACAGGACTTTCTTGTCGTCTCTAGCGAGGAAGACCCGAGGACGTAAACAGACGTCATGGCAAAGACGGAGGGGTATATGCATTTTGGAGAGTTGATAAATGCTTAGATAGAGGAGGATAAGCTTGTAAAGAGGTTAGACAATAGTGTAGGAAATGATAAGGGTAAGACCGATTCCCGACCTTAGACTAATCCCCGAGCCCAACAGGGGAACAAACAGAGGGAAGAAGACCGACCTAGATTTCACAATTTTCCACAGTTTAACACCTCAAGGGGAAAAATTTATGCAACAATCAAGAATAGGTTAACAATCAAGCCGCCATTACCGATGAGAGCGGGGCTTGACAAAAGACCTCGGGTTAAATTTTGTCGTTACCACAATGATCATAGACATATGATGATGACTGTCGGGAACTCAAAAATGAGATTGAAGCCCTGATCTGGCAAGGCCACCTAGGTAAGTACATCAAGAGGGAACACACTCTTAAGGACAGAAAAGAAATAGATAGGAGTCCGAGGAGGGAGAGAGAACGGAGCCCTCAACATGAGCAAGGAGGACCCGTCAGGGAGGTGGACATGATCACTGGAGGTATAGCCTCTGGAGGTGAGAGTAAAACAATAAGAACAACATACTGCAAGTTGGGTAGGCACGACTAACCCTTGAAGAAGCCACGGTTGAACGAGCAGATCACGTTCACAGATGCCAATCTGGAAGGATTGATCCTCCCTTATGATGATCCACTGATTATTGCAACACATATAGGGGATGTTCTGGTCAGACAAATCATGATTGACACCGACAGTTCAGCCGAGGTATTTTTTTACCAAGAATTTCAGAGGATTGGTTTGAGTAGGGGTAACTTGAGACCCATGAGAAGAATTCTGACCTAAGGGGATCATCACTCTCACCCTGACGTTAGGTCGAGGAGATTAGGCTCGGATGGAGCCATTGGAGTTTGTGGTTATCGATTGTTCGTCTGCATACAATGCGATCTTGGGCAGGGTGGCACTGGTAAAATTCTGAGTTGTAGCATCAACCTACCACTTGACTTTGAAGTACCCAACCCCAATTAGTATAACTGCAGTCCGAGATAATCAAAGGAAGACACATGAATATTATGCAGCCGATTTGAGCATGCAAAAAGTGAAACCCTGGCAGGTCAAGGTTCCAGAGAAGAAGGCCAAGAAAGGCAAGGAGGTCAAGAAAGCCACCCCGACTGAGCAGTTGGTAGAGGTCGAGGTAGGACAGAATAAGCAAGTCAAGTTGGGAAGCGAGCTTAGTCCTAACCTGAAAGAAGGTATAACAAATTTTCTTACATTAAATGTCGATAAATTTGTTTGGTCTGCCACTGACATGACAAGGATAGACCCAAAAGTCGCGATGCACCGATTGAATATAGATCCATCTTTTCGACCCATCAGATAGAAACGTCAGCATTTTCATACCAACAAAAACCAGATAATTCAGGAGGACGTAATGAAGTTATGGAAAGCTAACCATATAAGGGAAGTAGATTATCCGACTTTCTTGGCTAATGTAGTACTAGTATCGAAATGATGAGGCAAATAGAGGCTATGTATTAATTTCACCAACCTCAACAAGGCTTGTTTAAAGGATTGTTATCCTTTACCAAGGATAGATCAAATGGTGGATGTCACTTCGGGGTGTGAGATATTGAGTTTCATGGTATAACCTGATCCAGATGGCCTTGAAGATGAGGAGAAGACGACATTCGTCACAGATCGGGGAGTCTATTATTATAGGGTGATGCCATTCGGATTAAAGAATGCAGAAGCAACCTATCAGAGGATGGTAAATAAGATCTTCTCATAGCAGATCGGTCGCAGCATGGACGCTCGAACACATGTGGATGACTTGGCAGAGGCATTTTCAATTATGTGTAAGGTCAGCAACAAGCTAAACCCAGAAAAATGTGCCTTCGGGGTCAAGGCGAGAAAGTTCCTGGATTTCATAGTTACTAGTAAGGGGATTGAAGCAAACCCGGAAAAGGTTCGAGCCATTTTAGACCTCGAGCCACCAAAGAATACCAAGGAAGTTCAAGTGTTGGCAGGAAAAGTGGCTGCTTCAAGTCATTTCATGTCAAGGTCGGCAAACAAATGTACACCTTTCTTTAAGATACTTAGAAGTTCGAAGAATTTCCAGTGGACTGAAGAATGTCAAGAAGCATTTGAAGGGTTAAAAAATTATCCCCTATTGTCCCTACCTAAGAAGGGGAGAACCTATATTTGTATCTAACCAGCTAGGTGACAGCAGTTATAGCAACACTAGTTAGAGAAGAAGGAAAAATGCAGAAGCTGGTATACTATGTCAGAAAGATACTTCGGGGTACAGAGCTTAGATACCTAGCCATAGAAAGGATAGCTCTGGCGCTAATTATAGCCTCAAGGAAGTTAAGACACTACTTTGATGCCCATTCGATCTGGGTAATGACTGATATGCCACTGAGGCAAGTGCTCAGCCGACCTGAGGTTTTAGGTCGGTTGTTAAAATGGTCGATAGAGCTTAGCCAATTCGACATCAGTTATCAGCCCAGGATAACAGTCAAGGGATATATCGTGGCAGATTTTATAGTAGAGTGCTCAGGGGACACGGAGCAAGATGCATTGCCCAGTCCGTGGACTGTTTAGGTCGATGAAACGTCCGACAAGCAAGGTAGTGGGACAGGAGTAGTCATCACCGACCCTGAAAGAACTGAAATGCAATACTAACTAAACTTTGAATTCCTAGCCTCCAATAATGAGGCCGAGTATGAGGTATTAATTACAGGTCTGAAGACCGCTTAGTCACTCAGAGCTCGAGTTGTGGATGCCACCACTGATTCGCAGCTGGTGGCCAATCAGGTTCCTTGGGAGTTCGAAGCCAGAGATTCAGCTATGGCAGCATATCTTGCTAAAGTTAAAGAATTAACTTCTGATTTTGGCAGGTTCAGTATTTGACAGATTCCAAGAGAGGAAAACGAGAAGGTTGATGCCTTATCTAGATTAGCGTTGGGAACTGACACCCCGATCTCGGTTGAGGTAAGCATGGTGTAGCAGCCTAGTATTAATCTTAGAAGCAAAGGTGTGGCTGTGATCGAGGAAGGAGGCAGTTGGATGAAGCCGATTCGGGATTTCTTGGAGAAAGGCCTGACCCCACCAGGACAAAGGATCCAGATAGGGCTCGGGTAAGATGTTTCAAATCCTTCTTACTGGCCAGGGTCTCAGGGATTCAACAAAAAAGAATTTATTATGCCATCCTTTATTTCAAGAAGGCCAGGATCCAGAATGAAATATGTTGGAGTATGTAAAGGGAGTAAAATAATACCAACCCCGACCTTTGGCTTTGATTGTGTAGAAATTAGCAAAGAGGTTGGACGTGGGTTGCTGACCTAGGTTCTTAACATATATATAGAATGCTATGACCATACGCCAACTATTTGGGAGTAACTGACTTGGGCTTAAGTTAAAAAAATTGAGAATGTCAACCATGTACTTAGGGAAATGAAGGTACATAAACTGAAGGGTATCATAATAGAAACCCATCTCCCTATCCCTCGAGCAGCAAGCCTTGTCCTCAGGCTCAGGAACCAAATAACAAAGTCATTGGGGAAGATGCTTTTCCTCCTAAGTTTTAGGATCCAGGAGTACACGTCAGGAAGAAGAGGTCGGTCCATGGCATCTAAGGGTTCATCATCTTCGGAGTCTGAGCCGACGGTCCGAGGTAGGTCGGCGGCAATGTCCTCTAAAGAGGGGGGTTTGACCTACATGTATGGCAGAAGGAGTAAGATCGGACCTAACCACCGAGCTCTCCTTGGCGTTGGTACAGGGTCTCGAGCGAGAAGGAGAAGAATCAGAGAAGGGACCCGATGCCCGAACTTACCTAATGCGGACAGCTGGAACTGGAATTCTCCCAAAATATTGGGGATAGAAGGGCTGGGTCTGACCTCTAAGTTTTCTAAACCCTTAAATACCCGAGAGGGGGTCATAGGGTTGGGATCTCCTAAAGTCGCCTCTATCTTAGGCATGGTATCACTACCGTCATCACTCTCCTCACCGCCTCTGTGGTCATAAGAATAAATGGACTCATTTTAAGAGTCACTCTCTGAGTTTGACCGAGCCATAAAAAGAAAAAGAAGAAATAAGGGAGAAGCATACCTAAGAGTGTGAGTTCGGAGAGCTCAGATAAAGGGAGAAGTACTACGAAGACAAAGAAGAATTTGAGAAATCGGAGGGAATGAAAAGTGAAAAATGTTTGGAAAAAGCCTTATTTATAGAAGTAAAAGTGGTAGGAAAATGAGTGGTCCAGATTTCATGGGATAATATTTCCATATGTCACGCCCCGACCTCGACCTATCGTTAGGCTAAGGCCGAAACATGACGTTCGTAATACTTATTCCTGAAATTAATAACTTAATAGTCTTAAAACCTGTGAGTATTAATTTAATAACCTGTGCATCCATTAAAATGCCACAAGAAGTTTCGAAAGACTTCCAACATTCTCCAAAGTTATCGGCCTTAAAGGTTTACTTCACCCTGTTACATAACTATAAGACTTGAATTCATACATTCTATCATCCCAACTTAGGTCTCATAAGATTAACAACCTAACATAACTAGGTGTCTAATACACCAAAAGAATATTACAGCATAATCAGTTGAACAATTTACAAAATCATCTCTTTTCAACAAGAAGTTCATCTTCATAAGCAATCACGTAGATCAACTAGGGTAGAAATCCATCACAACACATCAATATAGCGTGCAACCACATGGGAGCTTGCTCGGGCTAATGTTCACTTGTAATTGATCAAAAGAGGGGTGAGCTAGATCCTCGCATATAGCTCAGTGAGGATTGAATAGGAAGGGTTTTCGTAAAGGTTTTTATCTTTTCATAATCAATTTGATAAAACGTGTCATGTACACAAGAATTTACAAACGAGAATACAACATATACAATCAAGGTTCAATAACAATTAAATAACCAACCTCTTTCAAGATATCATTGGATCTTTGTCTCGTAGAAGGATTGGTCCCTATCCCGTAGGAGGATCAATCCCAATCCCGTAGGAGAATCAATAGGTCCTAGCAAGAGAAAGAATCAATAGTTTTGAGGGTCGAAATATACTGAAAAGTTGGAGGTCCCATCACTTCGTCGTTTAATATTAACTTTGAGGGTTGAGATATACCGGTATGCCTGGAGGTCCCGTCACTTCCTCATTAAATAATGATCTTACCACCATGCAATCACAACTCAAACACATTCACAATTGTTAACGACACAATGCACAATCATAGGAACATCTTGTATATATATACAACATTGACAATGCCATAGTGAATAACAAGTCACAATTAAATATAAGTATTGTACTTAGATGTAGCAAGTCTAGAAGTTATATTCGTGCACAAGCTAATAGCATAGGTTAAAGTAACACATAGTCATCATGCATTTGCCACATTGGTGATGCCACAATCAACGCCATTAAATGTTTATTGATCATGCTCGAGACATGACATAAAAACAATGCCACAAAACTACAACTAAATTCCTCTATGATAAACTAGGGTTCGATATGGTTCTAACGCATCCAACCGTACCTCAATCCGACATCTATAGCTCCCGAAATCACTAAGTTTATCGCATTTTGACCAAACCCAAAGCTTCATCAGCAGACAAAGGGTCCTCCACTAGTCGACCAGTAGAAGGGGGTCGTCCGGTCGTGCTGGTTACGGGACAAAACAACCTACCATCAACAATCATCCATACAACAACCCAACCTCCTACCAACAATCAAGTAAGTTCAAGGTGGCTATTAGGCATCATACAAGAGTTCAAACTTCACCCAAAACACATCCCATATCAACAATCAACACCCAACATGAATTTACAAATCCTAGATCTACAACACACCAAATACTCAATCTTCACACTTAAGCTCTTGTATGCAACTATAACAAGTCTAGCAACACATAATCATTAAATAACTTGAATGAACTCTTTAAAAATTGGTTTTGAAAAATCTTTCACCTCATCCAAGTGGTCAAATGCAAGAAGAAGGCTAGAAAAGCTTGAAGATGACTTGAAATGTCTTCCCTCTTCCTTCTCCTTCTCTTTTCTTTCTTCTTTTTCTCCTTTCTATGATTGAAAATCTGAGTGTATGTAGAGTGTGTGTCGTGTGGGTATGTGTGTTTTCTAATGTGTGTAGTGTTTTTGTGTGTGTATATAGTATAATTTGGTATATAGATAGGATATTTTAGTTTAATTGCCAAAAGACCACCTTGCCCCCAACTAAATGCACTACTACTAGTTTGCCATTTTAGTTGATTCCCAACTATTTGGTTAGCTATTATAGTGTAGTAAATTCTAATTATCACCTACGATAGTGAAGACATGTAAATGCACGTAATAAATATAATGCACGTAAAATGAGACGAACGCACGTTAAATGATGTAAACACACATTAACTGATATAAATGCATATTAAATGATGCAAAAATATATGAATGCTATAAAATGTACATAGGCTCGGTACGGGGTCTCACATCCTCCCCTCCTTAACAAAATTGCTCCCTCGCAATTCCCTCTTTATTCTAAGACTATTAGAACTCATTCATCAAAGAAAATCATCAACACATGGTACCTGATTTTACTCACTAGAGGAGTCATTTCTTCTTATTAGTAAGGGTTAGCTAAATACTGGAAAGACATTCTCCGATCATTATAATAGTAGCTCCATCATCATCTTACAAGAATATTTCTAATACCATAAAGCGGAAGTAGTTTCCACACTTATCAAATAGATTCAAAATAGATATCCAAGCTCTCAAAACCTATTACCTTCAAATGTTAATCAAGTGTAGCTTAACATTTCTAGCATATACATATATCTACTTTAATCAATCATTTAAGCCAAGAATCCATTCACCATCTCCTAGTTAATCACCACCTAGTTATCATCTTACTAAGTTTCATTTCTTAAACATGTTCCCTTACTTCTATTCTTATAAAGTCAAGCCATCAATTATAACACTGACACCAAGCAGAGAGTCTCCTGAACCATCAATTAACACACAAATTTCATCAAGATATCCTTTAACTCCAAATGGCTTTGAACCTTTATCCTTATCTTATTACGCATCCCAATTTACATCTAAAATCAGTAAGATACCTCATCTAACTAGGATTCTCAACTTTTAACACATTATAACACTACAGCTCACCAAGTAGCATCTTCAATAACACATATATCATAGTCAATAAGCCATTATAGCACAATTATAGGTTACAATACCCAAGGCCAGCACTTAATGTTTGGGGTTTCATTTAAGTCCAAATTCACATATATTACTTCATGTCTATTATCCATCAAGATGTCTTAGCACTGGTAACACCTTAGTAACCGTATATGAGAATCCTGGCCAAGAATATATGTAGACCTCATATCCACTTATCACCCCATTGTAATTAACTTGTACTCCTAGGTACACCTACAACACC
Source organism: Ehretia macrophylla (assembly GCA_037974665.1). Classification (NCBI taxonomy): domain Eukaryota; kingdom Viridiplantae; phylum Streptophyta; class Magnoliopsida; order Boraginales; family Ehretiaceae; genus Ehretia; species Ehretia macrophylla. The sequence continues at coordinate 52,625,012 of CM075773.1, forward strand.
AAATATGCTAATGGTTCAAGACTTAATCATTTTATAACTAGCACAACCCATTTCATGTATAATACATATTTTAGCCTAAACACACTATATAACATCTTCCTTCACCAATATTCCAACTCTTTAGACACATACGTTCTTACTTAGTATCCTATAAACTAATGCCTCAAGTAGGTTGGCAGTCATCAAGATTTATAACTCACCCTTAAGCATGATCATCCTTAAAATTACACATATACATTAACCACATAATAATAATTCAACTTTTATATATTGGGTAACATTGGACTACCGTTTTGAATTTCAATGCCAAGATGCAAGGTCGAAATCTTAATATTAACTTAACAAAGTTATACCCTGATATCATGCACAATATCAGTGTAGTCAAAACCTAGCTTCAACAACTAGGTGACAAGTCATACTATTCAGAAAATCAACCCGACAACTACCATGACATGCCGAAGAAGCAATTAACACAACAAAAGAAATAAGAAGCAAGAATTACATGATAAATACATAGCAAGAGGGAAATTCATCATTTACCTCATCAAAACTCCAACTCTCCATCAACTTAAATCCACAAGGTTTAAAATAACTTAATCCAATCTAAACCTTATAATCCATAGATAAATCCATAAGTGGCCTTTAAAGATGGAATAACTCCAAATGTGTATCAACCATTATTAGTTATTATAAATACTCCAAGATCGGGACTTACGATCTACACAATATCAAGGTCATTTTCGTAATCTTTTCCATTAACCAAAATAAGTAACTCGGCATATCAAATTATCTACTTCCTATGTCATATGAGAATGCCACTTTATTTGTTCCTTTAGGTGGCCCCAATATTACCATCTACTTCTAACAAGTTGAACTACTTAAATGCATCTATGTACATGTATAATACATCTCCAATATTGCTCAAGCCATTACAGCAACTTAGTCTGAAAGAAATCAACTTACATGGTCTACCAAATATCCAACATTAAGCTCAAACTCAAACTCTATGAAAAGCTTAGTCTTTCACAAAACTAAGTATTCATTTTAAGCATCACATTTATCTAGTCCTATAGATCATTGCCTATTGTTCTAGCCATTTAGGACCTTAAAAGATTAGTATCGGTCAACTCACACATGCAAATATTATAATCATACCCAACATATAGATTTCATATAAGCAAGAAGTAGTTATGTCATAGAAGTCACATAAGATTCACACAAGCACGTATAGCACGTAAGTTTATGTAAGCATATCAAACACATAAGTCCACATAAGCATACATAGACTCCCAAGCATGTTCCTCTCCTAGGTCTTCTACCTGCAAGCCAGGGGTTCTACACCCAACTTGCGCCTAGCTAACTAGCTAAGCTCTGATACCACTTAAAGGTGTCACGCCCTGACCCCGACCTATCGCTAAGCTAAGGCCGAAACATGACGTTCGTAACACTTATTCCTGAAATTAATAACTCAATAGTCTTAAAACCTGTGAGTATTAATTTAATAACATGTGCATCCATTAAAATGGCACAAGAAGTTTTGAAAGACTTCTAATATTTCCCAAAGTTATCGGCCTTAAAGGTTTACTTCATCCTGTTACATAACTCCAAGACTTGAATTCATACATTCCATCATCCCAACTTAGGTCCCATAAGATTAACAACCTAACTTAACTAGGTGTCTAATACACCAAAAAAATATTACAACATAATCAGTTGAACAATTTACAAAATCATCTCTTTTCAACAAGAAGTTCATCTTCATAGGCAATCACGTAGATCAACTAGGGTAGAAAATCCATCACAACACATCAATATAGCTTACAACTATATGGCAGCTTGATCGGGCTAATCTTCACCTATAATTGATCAAAGATGAGTGAGCTAGATCCTCGCATATAGCTTAGTGAGGATTGAATATGAAGGGTTTTTGCAAAGGTTTTATCTTTTCGTAATCAATTTGATAAAACGTGTCATGCACACAAGAATTTACAAACGAGAATACAAGATATACAATCAAGGTTCAATAACAATTAAATAACCAACCTCTTCCAAGATATCATTGGATCCCTGTCCCGTAGGAAGATTGGTCCCTATCCCGTAGGAGGATCAATGGGTCCTAGCAAGAGAAAGAATCAATAGTTTTGAGGGTCGAGATATATCAAAAAGTCAGTGGTCCCGTCACTTCCTCGTTTAATATTAACTTTGAGGGTCGAGATATACCGGTATGCCCGGAGGTCCCGTCACTTCCTCATTAAATAATGGTCTTACCATCATGCAATCACAACTCAAACGCATTCACAATTGTTAACGACACAATGTACAATTATAGGAGCATCTTGTATATATATACAACATTGGCAATGCCATAATGAATAATAAGTCACAATTAAATATAAGTATTGTACTTAGATGTAGGAAGTCTAGAAGTTATATTCATGCACAAGCTAATAGCATAGGTTAAAGTAACACATAGTCATCATGCATTTGCCACATTGGTGATGCCACAATCAACGCCATTAAATGTTTATTGATCATGCTCGAGACATGACATAAAAACAATGTCACAAAACCACAATTAAATTCCTCTATGATAAACTAGGGTTCAATACGGTTCCAACGCATCCGACCGTACCTCAATCCGACATCTATAGCTCCCGGAATCACTAAAATAAGTTTATCGCATTTTGACCAAACCCAAAGCTTCATCAGTGGATGAGGGGTCCTCCACCGGTCGACCGGTAGAGGGGGGGTCGTCCGGTCGTGCTGGTTACGGGACAAAACAACCTACCATCAACAATCATCCATACAACAATCCAACCTCCTACCAACAATCAAGCAAGTTCAAGGTGGCTATTAGGCATCATACAAGAGTTCAAACTTTACCCAAAACACATCCTATATCAACAATCAACACCCAACATGAATTTACAAATCCTAGATCTACAACACACTAAATACTCAATCTTCACACTTAAGCTCTTGTATGCAACTATAACAAGTCTAGCAACACATAATCATTAAATAACTTGAATGAACTCTTTAAAAACTGGTTTTGAAAAATCTCTCACCTTATCCAAGTGGTCAAATGCAAGAACAAGGCTAGAAAAGCTTGAAGATGACTTGAAATGCCTTCCCTCTTCCTTCTCTTTCTTTTTTCTTTCTTCTTTTTCTCCTTTCTATGGTTGAAAATCTGAGTGTATGTAGTGTGTGTGTCGTGTGGGTGTGTGCGTTTTCTGATTTCTATTTTAGTTTGGTTGCCAAAAGACCACCTTGCCCCCAACTAAATGCACTACTACTAGTTTGCCATTTTGGTTGATTCCCAACTATTTGGTTAGCTATTATAGTGTAGTAAATTCTAATTATCACCTACGACAGTGAAGACACGTAATAAATATAATGCATGTAAAATGAGATGAACGCACGTTAAATGATGTAAACACACATTAATTGATATAAATGCATATTAAATGATGCAAAAATATATGAAATGTATCAAATGCACATGGGCTCGGTACGGGGTCTCACACCATAGCACCCTATGAACGGAAGCCACGTGGCACGTCTCAACAGAATAGTAGAGCGGTGATTAAATGCTCTGAAGATTAAGGAGATCGTGCAGATAAACTTGCTCAGTACCAAAAAGATTCCCCGACCTCCTAACGGAGCCTAAGGAATCGGGGGGCAAGTGATGAGGGTAAAATTTACCGACCCGATCTCTAATAACACAACCCGAGTTGAAGAGCATGGACTACCCCATCGTGCCAATGATCTATCAGATCGGGTAGACCCGACCTGAGGGGCACCAGGGAGGTCGGGGCCCAAAGTCCGACCATTTCCCTATTTGATGACTAAGCGACAAAATCCCACAAAATCCAAAAATGTGTTAGAGGGAAATGTATAAATACGGGAACTACACCTTCCAAAAGAGGTAACTGATATTTCACACATTATTTACTATACTTTCCAAATTCTTATTATTCCCAAAGAATGATACTAACTTAAGTATCGGAGTACTTATATGGGAAATCGCCACATCCGTTCTTTGTGCAGATTACCCCGGGAAAGCACTCGACCAGATTTGATCATTAACAGGCACTAAGGCCCCATTATGTGATTTTTAATCTTTGGAAACTGCCTTGGCATTATATATTGCAGTAGTTATATATGTCATTTTGTGCAAAAGAGAATAACCAAAAACATAAAATGGTTTTTTTCTATTTAGGTTACAACTTAGAATAATAATTTGTCATATTAATGCATATTAGTAGACGTTGATATTAAGCTATATACTTGAATTTATAATGTTGGTTATAGTGTTTGGAAATTTAGGAATCTTCTTGGGTATTCTAAATTCAACTCAAGTAAGTGAGGCATATCTTAATGCTGCAAATTCGTTCAAATGCCTACTGATCATGACAATTGCAGCATTTATAATTTGAAGTTACCATTTATTAATTACTTGTTTTCTTGATGATTTTTCCCTGATAAACCAAGCCTATGTGTTGCTATAGTCATTATTGAGGCTAACTAAGGTGTAAATTGCCATCCATTGCGAAATTATTTTACCTTTTGAAGAATTTTCGGATCTCATTTTGCTGCAAAAAATTTTGTCACCCGAAAACCAACACTCCGCAATTTTGTTGCTTTTGACTTTAATTGAAAGATTGAGTGATGCCACTTTTGACAAGTTTTGCCACGCCCCGACCCCGACCCATTGCTAAGGCAAGGCCGGAACGTGACGCGAACCGAATAGATAAACCTATATAATCATCAAATCATAACCTAGACATTTACAAATTCCATAAGCAACTTCAAAAGGTGTGCCCAAACTATCGGAACTTCACTTTCATTAACCTGTTCATATATATATATATATATATATATATATATATATATATATATATACAAGGTCTAGTTCCGACCATCACAGCATGCCCCAAGTCATCTATGCCTTCTAGACCTCAAAAGAATAAAACAATAGTACGATTACAGTCCAACGTTCAAAGAAAATATACAACTGTACCCACAATAGTATTACAGTGTCCGAACTGCACAACTAAAACATAGTTCAAAACATCAACTTAACCATCTACAATAGGAAACAGGATCACAACAAGCAGAAGTCCGAATCATCACACAAGTAGGTCTCGCATTCAACTTGAGTCCCTAGCTCAGGCTCTGCCTCACCTGAAAGATTGTCATGAAAGGGATGAGCTACACTTAGCTCAGCGAGGGTTAATGGTCTCGAGTGGTTTTCGCAAACATTTCAACATTTAGAAAGCCTTTCTTGAAAACATGATATGCATGAGTGCAATTAAGTACAAGAGATAATAAACAAGTAATAACACATCACTCTACCCTCCGAGGTCCTCAAGGGTCCAAGCGAATATAGGTTTATCATATATCAAAGGATACAGTTTTCTTTGCAGTTGCTGTAGACGATCGGCCTTGAATCAATCCGTATCTATTTTCCCCAATTCCTAACATTAGGTGATATCCGGATAATCACCGGGGACCATGGTAGTCAAGACCGACTGGTAGCCCAATACTACCCAGAGGAAACGAACGCCACCATGCCCATAATTGTGGTTGCAACCGTCGCGTCCGTAGTGGTTAACATTGTAAACTTGACATAAATAATAACATAGAAGGGAGGGCAAAAAAGTAAGTTGTTTCCCATAATCAAGTGTAACCAAGTGCAATTAACATATAACCCGTGAATGTACCATACTCAATAATTAAATAACATATCTCGCTTAACTCTCATGTCATGCAAGCAATTATCATATATATATACCATGGTTATGCCTAAATTAATACCAAGAACACTCATGAGACAAGTTAGCAACTACATAGCACCCAAACTATTGTACAAATCCACAATTAAATTCTACCATGGAAAACTAGGGTTTGATACGGTTCTAACTCTTATGACCGTGCCCCATTCCAACATCTATAGCTCCCGGAATCGCTAAAACAAGTTCGTTGCGCAAAGTTGTCAAATCGATAGACCCTCAAGCCACCGGTCAACCGGTGCTCAAAAGGTTTTCTGCCCGAGGCCCCTCTACCGGACAAGGGTCCTCCATAGGCCGACCGGTGGAACAGGGGTCCACCGGTCGTGCCAGTTCAAAGAAAAAGGGGAATTTTTCCCTATGTTTCCTATCTTGCTACACTTTTTCCCACCTTTTACCAACCATCAAGCAAGCTCAAGATGACCTACTAGACACCATACAAGGGTTCAAAACTCCACCAAAACAGCTCACATCAACAATCAATCCCCAACTAACCAAGGACCCAACATAGCTCAAATACATGACATAGCCTCACATTCTTGCTAGAACAAATTCAATATACTTATATACACACAAATCAAGTTCAATATACAAGTATATCCACAAACCATGCTCAATGTATCTTTTCAAAGCATTTGAGAAAACAACCCTCACCTTGAATGAGTGCTAGGATGCAAGAGCTAAGTTGAAGATGCAAGAAAATATTCAAGGATGTTTAGCAAGGGCTTGACAAAGCTTTCCTTCTTCTTCTTTCTCCTTCCTTCTTCCTCTTTTTTTTTTTTTTTTTTTCTCTCCCTCTCTTCTCCCTCTTTGATCGTGTATGAGTGTGTGAATGAGTGTGTGTGTGTGTGTGCAGGGATTTTGTGTGTGTATAGAGTGTATTGTGTGTATTTGTTAGGTGAGATATTATCTTGACATCCCAAAAGACCACCTTGCCCTCCAACTAATACATGTATTGCTAATCTGCCATTCTTAGTTGAATTGAAATTAATTAATTACTACTTTTGACTTATTGGAATACAATTAATGCCCACCACACGCAAAACTTCCTAATGCACGTAATTGATGCTAATGCATATGAAATGATATCAATGCATTATTAATAGTGTAATTACGCATAGGTTCTCGTGCCGAGTTTTACAGGTTTGAAATTTCTTTGGTTTGTGAAAAACCTTACGAATTTAAAAGGATCAAATCTTTTTAAGCGAGTGAAGATTAAGGTTCCGAAATCGGCCCAGACAGATTTGTGAGCGTGTCCACACATTCTATACCTTTTCTTTGCCGTGGTCATTCTTCAATTTGGAATATGGTTTCTTTTTTCCTACATTTTTTTTCTGTTTCCTTCCTTCTTTTACAATTCTATTAGGTGTTCTTCCACGAAAGATTATAACAAACTGTAATTTAATTATGAGATGTAGTATGCTTCAAACTGAATGAAGCAATCAACCTCCAATTTCCTAGATAATTTCAAAGTGTTTAAAACCATTATATAAGTGTGTCAAATTCTTAAATTCATCAAAGTACTCTTGACACGTTTTCTTCATTGCATTCCAAAGGTTGACATTCCATGCTTTCAACTCTGACTTCTATAATTTCAGAAGAAATTTAGAATTTAGAATTTGGAAATGATATTGCCACTAATTCTATAAAATGGTCAATTATTGTGTGTGAAAGTTATCCAACTATTATTTTTCTTTATATTTCATTGTCTTTGAACAAGTCTAATCCATTGGCTAATTATATACATCCACATCTTATTGCGGCATCTGAGTATTTTAATCCCAAGGCCACCACCCTTTTACAACACTGAGTAGTTTAATCACCAGTCAACGCCGTGGCCTGTTTGAACATGTATAATTTCAGACCAAAAGAAAAAAAAGAAAAAAGAAAAGGGAAAAATCCAATCAAATAAACAATAATCACACATTTGAAAGATGTATTCTAGTTTCATGCTGCTCTTTAACGCTGCCAACATGAAAACTTTTGTTGATACAATTTTCTTACACTTGTTAGCATATCATTATGCAGCCAAAAACTAATTCTTATTTCATCTTGCCTCAACTTCAGTGATGGAGAAATCTTGGGCTGAATTTCCCTTTGCTTCGTCTTCAGACAAGGTTGACTGATCATGTATGTTTCGTCCAGTGAAATATGCTGGCTGCTTTGGAGAAGGCAAAGCCATTGTTTCACTACTAAGCATTGAAATAACATCTTCCATCTTTGGCCTATCCATTGCATTTTCTTGGATGCTCAGAAGACCAACATGAATGGCTCGTAATATCTGATTCGTGTCACACGAATCACCAAGTAATGGATCCTTCAATTCTAACGCATTCCCTTGTTTCCATAGCTCCCATGCCTGTATTAGTAACATTTTCACTTTCAGTTTATCAATTTGTGTATGAAACATCTTCAAGTCATTTGCATCCAAAGTTAAACTAGTAGAAGGAAATATGGTGTTGCAAATTGATCAAACAAACTCACATATCCTATAAGGTTCAGGGGACGGTCAAGGTTGTCGAAGCTAGTGTTCCTTCTACCATTCACAATTTCAAGCACTAAGACACCGAAACTGAAAACATCAGACTTAATCGAGAAAGTTCCTTCCATGGCATACTCGGGAGACATGTAACCGCTGTTGGATGTCATCAGCTAGAAATTCATCAAGTTGAACATCTATAAAAGTTGAATCAAAATGAGTAAATGAAAATAAACTTACTAAGTTCCCACAACTCTGTTAGTTATTGCCTCTGTTTCGTTCTGTTTAAAGATTCGTGCCATTCCAAAGTCTGCAATCTTAGGATGCATATTTTTATCCAATAATACGTTACTGGCTTTTAAGTCTCTGTGTATAACTCTCATTCTTGAATATTTGTGAAGATATAGCAATCCTTGAGCAACACCTTCCATGATATTAAACCTTGTCTGCCAATCTAGTCGCTCCCTTCTATCTGGAACTGTCAAAACTAGGTAACTGATTGCACAAAACGTCTTCATCTGACTATGTAAACTACTGTACACGACAAGAAAGGAATATAGTGTTACTAACCGAAAAGGAAAAAATCCAAGCTCTTGTTGGGCATAAACTCATAGATTAACATTTTCTCTTCTTGATGAATGCAGCATCCCAAAACACGAACAAGATTGGTATGCTGGAGTTTGGAGATAAGAATAAGTTCATTTTTGAACTCTACAACGCCTTGTCCTGATGTCCTCGAGAGTCTCTTGACTGCTATTTCTCGCCCATCAAGGAATCTACCCTGTTTCCATTATATCGGATCATTGCATATAAATACAGAATGAAATTAATTTGTAGCCGAGAATGTGTACCTTGTATACTGGTCCAAAACCTCCCTCTCCAAGCTTGTTTTCGCTTGAGAAGTTATTTGTGGCTACCGTAATAGAGCCAAAACTGAAAATCTTCAAATCATGAGGTTCAATCACATTCGCATCATTAAAGCTATCCGTAGTAGTTAACTGAGTTAAAAATTCTTCTCTTCTCCTCTCCTCGCCTGTATACAAAGAATTGTTATGGCTTCAGAGAGGCAATGCGTCATATAAGATAAGCAGGATACGTAATATCTTGGTTTTGAGGATCTACCTTCTAGTATGCGCCTTCTTCTCACTAGATAGCCCAATAAGACTGATAGTACCAAGACTACACCAATCACTAAAGCAATGAGTATCCACATCCACGATTTTCCTGCAACGTAATGGAAGATAGAGTTAAAAACGTTGCAGATGCATCTTCAAAACATATTTAGTCTGCAGAACTGGTATTATTAGATGCTCTCTACGAAAATGGTGCAAATTGACTATTTATGTTGTCAATTGGACCTTAAAGTTACTGGAAATGGGATTATGTTATATTACACATATGAATAAACTCACCTTTTGATTCTGTTTTCACGATAAGTAAAAATGCAAAGTAATATTGTGTATGATAATCCCAAAGCTTGAAAAAGCAATCAAACACATGAACGCACCAGAACCACCGGTATCTTGAGGTGGATCATTGTAGAACTTCTTATTTGAATACCTCAAATAACAACCAGCGTGCACTCCCCTCCCTTCGCTCATTGGTAAACATCCTTTCACCTCTTTTCTTGCTTTTGTCAAACATTCTTCACACCCTGATCTGTTTAAAGTCTTCCAACACTGAGCCAAGCCATACACACCCCTCGATCCTTCAACTGCATACCCTCCACTCGACACTGCTTTTCTTGTCAAGTTATCTATCAACCCTTCAACATCATTCTTGAAACTTGCACCTCCATCAGCAATCGACCCACCAGTAGATAAACTACAAACAGATTTATCCTTCGACTGATCAATGCTTTCAATGGAAAAGTCATAGGTGTCATAACGCAAGAAACATCCACCAAGATGCAAGCGTGCTGCGTCTGCAGGTAGGCAACTAGGGACTCTAGTACGAGCTGCGGCGTAACACAGGAGACAATCAGTCAGCGAGAGGTCTCCATAACATTGAGCCAGGGCGTATACTGATGTATTAGTTGTAGTCGCTGAAGAGAAGCCCCATGTGTTGCTAGAAACAAGCTGTGAAACACCTTCCATTGCTTGAACAAACACTTGGTAGTAACTGCTGTTTGATGGTGAAGCGTTCTGACCACAGGTAAGTTCAGCTCGTGTTGTTCGAGGATTGGATAATGAGACTGGTAAAAGCCTGATCATCAACAAGATCATCCATGGGAGGTACCAAAGCTTTGTGATATGTGTGAAATTCATGAAACCTTTTTGCTTTCGATTTCTTTCCTTTCTTTTCTTCCCTGAGGAAAATACTCTCTATTGCAGAGGAGAAGCGAAAGGCCAAGAGAGATTGTGTGAATGAATGGAGAGGCTCTTCAGCAGTTTTAGCGGTTTGGTCAGACAATAAATTACTGTGTAGCTGATCGAAGTGTAGACTGGTTAGCAAACTTTAGTCTACGTCAACAATTTGGGTCCTTTGCTATGGAATAACTTTCCGATACGCTTCAACTTTTAATCGAGAAGAATAAGAGGGGGCAATACGTCCCTTAGAATAATTTGGTTGTGATTTTACGCTCAGTCGGAACCATGATCCGACTATAATGTAAAGAAGTTTCCTATAGTAATGATTACTATCAAAAATCTTCCACTGTGTATAATTTTCCATGGATTTGGTTATACAAATGATGGCATAGTAATCCATGAGGATTGAAGGATTTGCCATGAGTTTAGGATTTCATACAGAATTTTTTTATTATGTTAAGTTCAGTTGATTGATGACGTAGTATCTTGGATCTTATTTTGTACCTTCTTAATTTGGATCTTTATCCTACTAACGTAGGATGACGTCTTTGTTGTTTTTTATTTAATATATTATCCATTTGACCAACAAAAAAAAAAGAGAGCATAATTTACTAATTGGAATTGAATTGATTGAAACTTAATAAATTTCAATATTGCTGGCTATTGCCTTGCCTTTTTTTCATTTTTGTAACTATTCGCACAAACAGTGAATTTAATCTTTTTTTTTTTTTAATTTGACACGTAACGTAACTTCTTACTCCAAATTTTCTTTTATACCCTAAGATTTTTTATTTTTATTACAGAAACTTGTCTAACTCATTTGGAAAATTATGTCCAAGCGACTCGTTAATCGTTACAGGGTAAACATTGACGAAGACTCCCACCACGTGCTAGAGTCGTTGAAATTCGTCTTGGGTTCATACTAGGATCTTCTTTTTATTTATTTATTTTAATTAAATGATTTCCTTCGCAAAGGTATCTAGGTGAACGCTCTCAGCTAATAATTTTTTCTCAATATATGTACAAAATGACTTTTCTTAAATGGTACAAAATGAATTTTCTTAAATGATTATATGTTATCCTACATTGATAGAAGACATGTCAATGAGTAATTTATAAGTAAATATTATGAACTTAAGTATACTTTGAATTAATAATTTTAGACCAATAGATTATTCGAATATTCTTGATACCAGGACACTAACCTTGCTTGTGGCCTAGGATTTGGGCTAAAACATAACATAATGGTATCTAAGCCCGTCATCAGCCAAATGTGGGAGTTAAGTATTTTGCGAGAGAAAGTACTATATCGTGGTAAGAGTTACATCGTGAACCCGTACCAGCCACCTCGAAAATCCTACATTGTCTGACAGATTGTATGTGCCCGTAATGAGTCCTTAAGGTGAGATAATTGTAATATTGTACATTAGTAGTATACATGCTAAATGAAGTCCTACTTCTTGTCATTTTTTTTCCTTCTTTTTATAAGCCTAACGAAAACCTATGTTATAGTAAGAAAGAAAATACCGGCTTATAATTAGGTGATGTAAATTGAAATATATCTTAAGTTAATTATTTTAAACAAATGAAATTTGAGGGCAAGTAACACGTCTATAATACTAAACTTATGATATGACAAATTAAGATTGCGACCTCCACAATAACTATTTTGGATTCCTTGCTTAAGTAATTTCTAACTATACCAGTTACAATAACTATAATCTGTGACTGGTATAGCGAAAAATCCTAAGGTGAAATTTCCCACCATCAGAAAAAAGATTCCAGGTGGAATTCAGCTCATCACCAGGCCTGAGTATGCTTCTTGCATCAACAGACAACTTCTGGATGCATAATGATGCTAAGAAGAATAAGAAAATTGCATCAACAAAAGCTTTCATGTTGGCAGCGTTAAAGAGTGTAGCATGAAACTAGAATAGATCCTCCTAATATGTGTATCAAAATACTTAAAACTGAACTCTAATGGATTCGTACATTATGTGATATCATATTTCCATAAAGGTGTATCATGTACCTTATCATGTGTACCACATTCTTAATGATGTGAATGACGTGCCTTAAAATGTGCACGACTTTTATAAACATATATATTCATATTTTTAATAATGAGCATCAAATAGTTAATCATGTGTATCATATCATATTTCCCTAAAGGTGTATCAAATACCTTATCATGTGTATCACATGTTTGACGATATATATGGTCTTTGTCCTCTATGTCATATGATCTTGGAAAATGAAGACCATCTTTTCTTCGAATGTTCTTTTGGCAGACAAGTTTGGAGAACTTGCTGTAAAATGGTTCGTGTTTCTGTGTTGGGTATGCGATGGGAAAGGGTTCTCAGTGGCTGCTGTGCAATGGCAAAAAGAAACAATCTACAAAGCTTGGCTCTTAAGTTGCTTCTATGTTCATGTGTGTACCACATTTGGCGTCAACGCACGTATCTTCAACAACGACTTTGCTAATGAGGAACAAGTCACCAACAAGATCAAAGATGATGTCCGATGCAAGGTTCCTGGGGAAAGAAATTCAAAAGTAGCCTGATTAATATATAGGGAAATTTGTAAAAAAAAATTAATATTAGGGAGCTACTTGAATAGTCTCTAGTTGTGTAGTTTGTTCTTGTTTATTGTTAATGGCTTGATCATTCATTTTTTGGAGTGGAATGAAAAAAAAAGGCCACGGCGTTGACTGGTGATGTAAAGACTGAAAACAGCCAGTCAGCTTGTGAGTAAATACACAAAAAATCATAAAGTTTTATTCTAAAATCAATTTATGGTAAATGAAATAACTCAAGATCTTGTGAAACGCATGTATATTCCAACTGTTAACTATATCTAACCAATGTTTATCTACACATCCGTTAGTTTCCTCACAATAGTTTTCGTCTATCTCTAATGTACTTTATCTTGTATTCAAATATTTCAAATCCTCTGTACAGATAACTTATGTAACACTTATATATGGTTAATAAATACATCACAAACGGTGAGGACAATTGCTCACTTACATGGTATCATGAGCCTGGGTTATTAGCATCAATTTTTTTTCCCGATTTTTCTCATTCACAAAATGGCTTGTTCCTCACCTGCTCCCGTGGTTGATGTTATTACACCTTCTTCTACGACACCTTTAGATCAGACCTCAAATGTAGCGTCTCTGCCCAGTGTCAAGCATATTCCACAAGAACTTTCGCTCAAAAACATCAGAATAAGGAAGATCAGCCTACCACACCCGCACAGTTTAGGATAGTGCTGAACTTGTTAATAACTACTTTGTCGGAGATGCATTCTTTTCTATTGGCAGAGATAGAGTGGGCACCAGGTTTTTCCTCATCGACAATGAGCTACACTGCAACAAATAAGAGCCCAATGAGTTGGAGTGGAGAGTAACCAGCTCTCTTTTATATACGAATAAAGATCAGCCTTATCGTTTGGGGACATCATTGGGTTCATTCCTATCCCAACTGTCGAATCCAAAGCCTAAGCCTAAACCGTCACTCCGCCTTTAACTCGTTTACAAACAATAGAATGGCATTCAGGAGTTGAATCAAATTAGCAAGGGACGAGAGAAAATATAAGGCATTCGAGCAAACCAAAGAGCTCCTTATCGAGCTGCCTAAAAGGGCATTCGATTCGTGAACAGCTGATACGAGAGCTTATGGTGTGCATTTTCCTATTTTCCCTGCCCTGGTTACGAAACCGCACTCCCGGGACGGTCTTTACGCCTGGCCATCCCCCATAGGGGGCAAGGCCTTCTTCTCTAGTCCCAAATTCTCTACCGGTTCTTCTTCGGATTAGGATGTAGATGTGTCTGCTGCTCATTCACATTGCTGAGGGTATGCCATGCTATTTGCCTTAGACTGGGAGTGTGACGCCCGAGATTCTACCGTACACATTTTTAAATGTTGCATCCATTAATTGTGCATTAAATTATGTGCTTTACCTGTTGTCTTTCTTGGTCACTATTCATTCAATTTTTAAACTGCATTCTATTGGTTAATTATCATTTTTATTAAATCATATTAATTGTAAAAGTAGTGGAAAAAATGTGCAATTGGGCTAGAAGCGATAGGAGAGCTCGTTTAGAAAATGATTTTCGTGGTTCAATGAATAGTGTTACGTAACTAACTTAGTGTTTTAATTAGTTAGCTTATACTTTACACTTTAGGCTCGTTTTTAAGCTACCAACGCTCATTTTTAGTGGACCACTAAACACCTAACTTGACCCTACCCATCATATATACTCACCATAAAGCAATTAAGCTCATAACTTGCAAACAAAAAAAAATAGGAGCTGAAATTCACTGTTGAAGGCCGAGAGCCTCAAGCAGCCACAAGGAGGGATTTTTCATCTTCAACTCTTCAATCCAAGCCACGCCAAGCCTAGAGCAAGTAGTTTAGGGTGTGTGCAAGCTACCTAGGTGCTCCTACGCGCATTGGTGAGGGATTTCATGGCTTGTTTTTGCATTTTTAAATAGTTGCTCATTTCTTGAATTGTTGAAAATATGATTAAATGCCATTGTAATTGTTATCTATGCTAATATACCATCTATATGAATGCTAGAGAACACATTTGAGCCGTTGTTTCGCTTTTTAAACGGTTAGAATCGTTAGTTTAATTTTTAGGGTGAATAGTGACATTTTTTCTAGGGTTTTGTGTAATTGCTCGAATTAGCTTGATTTAATGCTTCTAATAGATGCCTTAGGTGTTAGTGAAGATAGCCTAATAGCCCCGTGCACTTGCATTGCCTTAAATTGCCTAAAAATGGAAAATAGCCGACTTTAAGTTGGGACTTTCGGGGTTAATGCGAATCCGGGTGGATTCGGGCTTCAATTCTAGTATCCTTAGGCTACCTAGGTGCTATAGATGCCTTGATATCCCTTGTTTGAAGCCCAGACAATGTAGGTGTAGTTTAAAGCCAAAAGAGGGAAATTGGGGCTTTCGGGGTAATCGCGGGCATTTGAATGAGTTAGAGGGTTGAGAGGGTACCTTGAGGATTAGTTAGAAGGTTGGGAGAGTTCTCTTTGAAAATGAAATCATTAACTTTGGTTTGGAAGAGAAATAGTTTGTAAAATAAAGGGGTTTAAGTGCAATTTCGGTTGTCTCCCATTTCTAAACCCACGGCATGTCCTCTTGAGTGTTTATATGTGATATTAAGTTGATTTGGAGCTTTTGGTATAATTCTATGGTTATTTTGTAATGTCTCTTTACAAAACTGTATATTTACTTATATAATTGTTCTATTCTAATTGTATCGAGGTCAACCTACTTTGTTGATCCTCATATGTGTTAATGCTTATATTATTGCTATTAACTTGCCATCGTTAAGTGCATTGCATAGTGGTTGCGCAACCATAGTGTTAGGGGCGGATGTGTTGAATATCGGCTGGGCGGCAGAGGGCTTGCTTGTGGATATTCAAACTCCGTGCCCTATTCCCTCATTCGCCTGGTCCGGAGATTGCCAGGGGATGTTGGGTCGTAGGATTCGGGGTACATCCGGAGTATACCCACTGGAGTGTTTGGGGATTATGCCGGCTTATCGTGATCGTGCTCGTGGTTCGTGGATCGTGAATGAAGACCAGTGAAGATTGGTGTATAGGGGATTGTGTGAAATGTATCCTTTTTAATGTGTGGTTATTTATGTTATCATTGTTTCTTAAATTGTCTAAGTGATATTGTTGTATAACAGTATTATCTGTTGCATTGCACGCCCCGGGACTATATCCCTCACTGGGCAACAGTGGTTGCTCATACCTCGCTAACATGTTTCAGGTGGCACAGTTGGTGGAGTTGCCTTAGCTGCTGTGTGATATTTGTCTGAGGCGGATGTGCTTTTTGGTTGCTATGTGAAGAATTTGTTGTTCTATGTATAATCTATTTTGGGGCCTTAAAGCTCATGTATGTATTTGAGTAATATGTAAGCTGGAAGTCTGATAATGTAGTAGCAGTGGTAATTCTATGGCTTGTAATAACTTATATTTTTATTTCTAGTTGCTTTGCATGCTTGGGAGTGAATGGCTTAGTGTAGAATGTTATATCTCTAAGTATGTTTTAATGTTATCCTAGAATGGCATGGTTATTAGACTATATTATAAACCAGTTACTTGCATGCTTGTGTGTTTTGGAACTATTGTGTACCATAAGGCTCGGATGGCCGTGAATCTTTAAATATTTAGCCATGAAAAGTTTGTTTACCTTGTAGTTACCTTATTTGAGAATTTACAGGTTTTCAGAATGTCCATAGTACAGGGGAAACTCTGTCCGTTTTTCCCTAAAATTTTGTGACCGGGTTTGGTATTAGGTTGAGAATAGCATGGTTATTAGAGCCTCCGGTCTCGTGAGGGATCGGGGCGTTACAGGGAGTACTACTTCAGACAAGCAAACACGACAGGTTGGAAAGGCCCAGGCCAGCCCCTTCTTTCATAGGAAAGATAAACCCGTGGTTACTTCGCTCAATGCGCCTTCTTTCTTTGAATGCTTAAGCCTAGCAAGATCTTGCTTGCTGGTTGATTTATTCACTCATCCTAGCTCCAAGATCGAGGCGAGGTCTGTAAATCCATTTTCAAAAAGAAAAATCGAGTTTTTACGAGTACTCTAAGAGCTTGATTCAAAGCGCTTGTTATTCACTCTTCAAAGGGTAAGGAAGAAGTCATCTCCTTTGCTGGAGGAAACTACTTTTCTATCCTTTCCCACCCTCCACCCATATTCGATGCAGGAGTCTTGTCTCATCAGGATAAACCAGGATAACCTGCGTTCACGTGGTCCCATGAGTGGTTCAAAAAGGGTCCAAATGGAAAACCTTTTCGGGTAGCTTCTATATATTCTACAAGAAGGCTTATGTTTTTCTTATGTCGGGTGCATGATCTTCGGCTGGGCCAACTTCGATCCCATTATATACAAGTTTATATATTAGACGTACTCCCTGGGCTTGGCAATCGAAAATCAAATCCAAAATTGGGAAAAGGATACCCCGGACCAGGCATCCTTAGACCTTTCGTTCGTCCCTGCGGACGAACTGATCAAGTTGAAACGTAAAAAACTATATTTATCCCTTTCCTAACAACCAGCCTTGATGCAGTATCTAGGTAGTTCTCATCAGAAACCATTGTAACAAAGTAGGTAGACCATATTAGGGGCCTCTTCTTCTTTCCGAGAGATTAAAGAAGAACGAAAGGCACTTTTTTCAATTGAAGAGCTCGGCCGGACAGTTCAACTAAATCAAGAATTGAAACAGCCATCATGGAGTGATTCTGCAACTTCCAATCTACAATGATGGATGAAGAAATGAGCTAGCCACTCCTCAAAAAGAAAAAAAAACTAGGCCATACTCAGCAGCAAGGCAAGGAGATTTGAACCCACTTTTAGAAAAGAAGAAAGAAAATACGCCAATGTCAGTGCATTTGACCAACCGATTGGATTAATTACGCTCCTTAAAGATAGAGATTCACTAAGCAGAAAGGCGGATGTGACCAATTCAATTCGACTACTTGCAAGGCATAAAAAAGATTTAAGCACGGCGGCATTGCTAATGGATTTGAAAGAATAGCAAGACTAATAGTAAGACTTTATGTATGAGATGGCTTGGCTTAAATCGGACTTTCTTACGAAAGAAACATAGGTTATTGCGAGCAAGTCCTAATAAAAGACGACTCCGACGATTGAGACTCAACTAAAGAGAGCTCAACTGATTGATAGAGGTAAAGGCAGTTGCGACTGCTTTGTATTGTAGCATCCGTCAATCCCCTTAGCGTGTAGGAGATTGTAATAGGCTAGCTTTTTACCCCCTCTTTTTTTTTCTATGGTGGATGACAGACTTAATGGTAGTTGTCTGATGCCAAATGATCTGAATCACTCCCCAAATTTATTACATGGCAGGAGTGATTAGATTGCTATATGAACTCAAATTGCAAGACTTTTTTTTATTTGGAATCGATTCTTTATCAATGTCCCACCATTTCTTTGAACCTTGTCAATGATCGAACTTAAAGATATGAATTGAGTGGCATTTGATGAGTAACTGAGAACAAAGGAGAAGGATATAGAGAGAATGAAGTAATGAAAGAGGAAGTAATTGCTAGTAGTAACGACTTGTCACGATCCATTGGTTCATATAGAATCCATGTCCTAGGTGTATCAAAAAATATTCTTTTCGCTAAGTGTATATGATAAAATAGAGTGAAAGGGTCCACCCCGAAACCAAAGGGGTACTAACTAACAGCTGAGTCCTCTCCGAACTGCAGGAGATAGTTGCCCATCATACGGCTCACCAACTTCACTTGCCTCTATGGGAGACTTGCTCCGGGCAGGTTCAGATCACTTACAATACACGGCTCTAAGAAGGAAGGGGTTGGGTTAGGAGCGGTTTCAATATGATTCTTTTCCCCTATTTGTTCGATGAGAAATGCGAGTTTGTTTTGTCCAATTTCTTCATCCCCCTTTGTCAAAATGATAAAAAAGGGTCCAAATGGAGCTTCTTATTTCCGTGTTTGATCTCTTCCATCTATACCTCGCTCGTTGTCACCTATGTTGAAGAAAGGTTTGGAACCCTGTAGAGAATGAAGATGGGCCAACTCCATTCCTCTCCCTATCGGTCGAGCATCTTCAAACCTCTCAACAGTGCTTTTTGAGGCTCCACTCTCCCGTTGAATAAGTAAGGCCCCGTTAGCCTGGGCAAAGATGGGGATAAAGAGTAAGGATTGAAGCCCCCTTAGCTCTGCCAGGCACTGGACAGGGGTTAGCTCTATAAATGTGTAGAGCCAAGTGTAGCGTAGTGTAGTAGTAGGCACTTCTAGGCCCCTTCCCGACTACTGGATCACTCTAGTGCTTCGGGTACTACGGACCCTCTGCCATCCATTGCAGCAGAGCCGTTTCATGAGCGGGGGGGCTAAAGCGTAGTTCTTTGAATCAAAGGTTGAATGAAATTGATTCTTTTTTAGATATCAAAAGAGAAATCAGATAGGATAGATAGATGGATCTATCTTTCTATTCATATATATTACTAAAACAAATTTGATATAGTTAAGTAGCCTAGCAAGAAGCCCCAAATCCTTGATTTGGCTAGGAAAGACTGCACTGCTTTGGGCCTAGGAAGTGAAGGGAATGAGCTCGGCTGCTTCTCCTTCACACTTATTTTTCTCCATGCCCGTTCCGCATACGCTTTGCGTGCCTTGGCGCTTTGCTCTCCTCTTATTCTTCATTGAGCGGTTCGGATGGACTTCGCTGTTCTTTCCCAACTAAAATAGAAAAGGCTGTATCACATCGAGATGTCGATTCATTTTCCGCCCCTAATGAGATGGAGAAATTGTAACCCCCTATTTAGACTTTTGGGCCCTTCATCTTTCTGAATCGAGACCCGGCCCGGCTCGCGTAATTCTAACAATCGGCGGGGAGCACCTTAGTATACGATCACGCGCAGTAACTGGGAGTCCTATTACACCTAAGGCCAACTTCAATTCACCAAACCAAGGTTCATCTCGTGTAGTGATTGTGGACTCGTACAACGATATTGAGTAGACAGTTGATGTATTAGACTCGACCCTATCTTTCGTAGCATACATTCCCATCTGTGTTGTAACTAATTCGGTAAGCTACGTGTCCAGTGCACGGAGAACTACCTTCGGTCTCCCAAATTGACTTACTCGTGGCAACCTTTCGGCCGCCCAACAACCTATAACGCTAGTCACTACTCCCACTGGGGCTAGGAAGTAAGCCCGACAACCCAAAGCGGCGAAGAACAAATAGAATTTACTACAAAAGCCGGCTAACGGGGGTATTCCTGCGTATGAGAACATAGTAATGGAGAAGGTAATAGCCAAAATAGGATTCGTTTTGGCTAGAGTGCCCAAATCAGCTATCTATTTGACACGGATTTGCCGTAATGCTGAAACTATAGCAAATGCATCTATCGTCATTGATGCATAAATAAAGATACCAATTAGTAGTGATTGAATTCCTTCTATGGTTCCACATGAGAAACCAGTACGAATATAACCTACATGTCCAATTGAACTATGAGCTAGAAGTCTTTTGACTTTCGTTTAGGCCATGGCGGCCATGCTCCTAAGATCATAGAAGCAATGCTGCAGAAAAAAAAAGATTTGTTGCAATGTAGCTCCATAAGAACCATAAATAGAAACACGTGAAATATTAGCAGAAATAGAGATTTTAGGCGCAATAGAAAACAATGTTGTAACCGGGGTGGGTGAACCCTCATAGATATCAGGTGCCCACATATATAAAGTCAAAAGAGATATGGAGTCTGAAGGGGATGGGGGTTTTCTTTGGGGCTCGAGAGATCGAATAAATAGGGGCCCACAAGTTTTGAATTCGCCGCCGGGGAATTCACACGAAAGGGAACGAGGAATTCTCAATGAAAAAAGTGCTCTTTGAACTGAACGTGAAAGTCATTTTCCATCAGACGGCTGTTCTCGTAACTCTACTATCGACTTGTATTATATATCCAAAAAGGTCCACTCTCGGCCATTCCACACGCTGCCTAGCAAAG
Organism: Ehretia macrophylla; assembly: GCA_037974665.1. Classification (NCBI taxonomy): domain Eukaryota; kingdom Viridiplantae; phylum Streptophyta; class Magnoliopsida; order Boraginales; family Ehretiaceae; genus Ehretia; species Ehretia macrophylla. The sequence continues at coordinate 52,646,118 of CM075773.1, forward strand.
GCGTGGTTATCTGAAGTGGATTCTATCTTTTGTAGTAGATGCCGAACCTACTGTGCCCCATTGACTAAGAAGGGGGCGGGCGCAGCAGCTACATGGACCCCTTCCTTTCTGTTGTTGCCAGCGCTTTCCCGAGCCAAGCCGAAATTATTATAAAGGGAAGGCAAAGCCCGAAGGCTGCTATCCTAATAGGCCAGTGGTCAGAACGAGGGGAGGGCCCGGCAATCATACCACGGCGGTCAAAAAAGTGCGTTCCCTTCAGATAAGACGCACCGTAGGCCATCCTCGGCTTTTTTCATTTTCGATGAAAAATAAAGAAAATCTCGTCTCGATCACCGAAAGCCTTTTTCTTCCACCGCCGCATCTCCCTCCCTGCGTCGAGCCTTTCCTTTATGGTTGGGGGAAGCATTCCCTTATCTGAACTTGGCGAGCATTCTTTCCAACCTTAGTCAAATCAAGTAGGGGGTGGGTTTGAACATAGACTCAAACATGATTTGAAGGGTCCTAGCTACGCCATGCGTTCAATACAAAATCTGGAAAGCTGCAGGGATGACAAAAAGATGGCGCTTTCCTATGTTGGACTGAAAAAAAAGGACCTAAGATAAGAGCGTCTTCTCTTAGCTTTCTTCCTCCTGCGCCCGTCGCCCGACCCGCGTTAGAGGGGAAGATTAGCAAAGCGGGAAAAGACAGAGGGAGGGGAACAACATCTTATTCTCTTCACGAGAACTTCTGGATCGGAGAAGCATTCGGAACGGGCTCCACGTTCATTTCGTTGGCAGAAAGGATCCAGGGGCTTCGGGGAACCCAAAAACGAATTTGACTTGATAGATAGAATCAATGATAGATAGACAAGAGATAGATAAAGGATATATAAATTTCTCTAAAAAAAAGGAATAGAATAGACATCCCTTTAGATGCCTATTTATCCTTTATTATCTCCCGATTCTTTTTTCTATCGTTATATCTGCTCTCTTTAAAAAAATTGAGAGATAAAGAGCAGATGGATCCTATCCCCTATATCGAGCACTCATTCCTATCTATTGATAGAAAGATCTTCGTCAAATATCAGACTTTGCTTTTTTTAGGAATTCCTCATATCCAAGGCAGCTTATCACAAGCACCCCATCCCATACGACTAGTTTGGGGAGAGAGGGGGGCTGTTCGCCTTTTGAATCAAACAAAGTAAGTAGTAGGGGCTTCATAGCTACTTTCATTCTAAAAGAAAGCGAAGAACCAACCTTTAGTCAATAGGAGCCCTATTTCCCTCTTTGCGACCTCATCACTTAAATTTAAGGGCAAACCCATTTCTTAGTCACCGGGCTTTGGTACTTTAATAGGGCGAGCTCTTTGACAGTGACTTCTTTCATTTGTAGGGCGACAAAAGGCTACTTCAATGACGGAAACAGCCGGAAACTCGAGAGGGTCGCCTTTAGAAGCGTTCACTGGTAACCAAAGCGTCACTCATTCCTTTTGATTATGTCGTGACGCTGACTGAATCCAATCCATAAACTCGGAAACGAAACAAAGTGCGTTCCCTTTCGTCAAGTAAGTAAAGTAGGCATACAAACCACTTTGCCTTAGACTCTATTAGAATAAAGCAAAGAAGGAGGCGGAATGGAGAAAGGAAAGGGACAATAGCGGTCTTGCTTGGCGCGAAGGCTGCTGGTTCGGGGGTAGAGTACAGTACTAAAGGTCCTCAGACTTCCAGGCGGTTTTTCTTTTGGGCAGCTGTTCACCGTTGGATCTCGCCAATATAGCCCCCTATAGTTTTCATTACCGAGATATCTTTTTTTTTTCATTGTTCCCAGGGATTTTTTGGGTAATCTGCTCCCATGCTGCAAACAGTCAAATTTGAACTTAACCTTGTCGCTCTTCTTTCTTTCCTCGTGAACAGGAAGCACACCAGCATCATGCGTTGTGTGATTCTATAGTGTTTTTTGCACTTGACTGGGTTGACAGTTGACCGGAAAAGAACTTCAATTCGCCCAGCCAGCAGGCGGGATAAGTGCTTATCTTGTGTGACAACACTACAGAGCGAGTGGCACTTCTAGGCGGGCAGTTGTATGACAACACTACAGAGAAAGTGGCACTTTCGTGTAACATGCTATGGTCTCAACGCCCTTACGAGGTAGTGATGAGTTTCATGCGCTTTAAGCCTAGCCCACTAAGGCTAGGAAGATTGGCTGTAATCTGAGCGGTACTACCCATCCTACCCTACCACCTATAGGCGGCCGTCCGTCCTACAACCGCCCGAAAAGGAATTGCAGTGATCTTGAATAGGAATCCTATAGCGATAAATAGAATCCCCATAAAAATACTACTAGATCGAGCACCAGTGATTTCATATCTGGTCAAAATCTTGGTTAATTGATCGAAGTGGGTAGCTCCAGTAGACCCATAGATCATGGAACAAATAGGGTGGGTAAGCGCAAGGACCACACTACACGTATAGATGCGAACCCCCCTCATTACCGTACGTGCAACTCTCACTGCATACGGCTCGCACAAAGACTCCTAAATCTATCCCGAGCCTTTTCTTCCACCTCTCATCTCCAATCCTCAATCAAACTTGCGTTCCCCAGGCGTTATGAAATGGGGGTCTTTCATTCGCCTATCGTATGTATCGGCTTGGCTTCATCCCGAACAAGGAGGTATTCTGGTGGAGGCATGTGTGTAGGAAAGCTGACGACTACATAAGCTAAAAGACTACGACTACAAGACAAGTCGGAAGTGACTCGCCTCTATTCTCGTTGGGATTGGATATAGATGGGGAATCTATAGATCGTAGTAGTTCACCAACCTCTCTAACTAACATACGATACAATTTCACTTCAGGGCATGGCCAAAAAAAGAAAGAGCTTCGCTCGGTTGGCCTTCCTACGCTGACGAATGCCTCTTTTCTCTTCTATGAAGTTTACAACAAACAAGTGGGAGAGGCAGGATCCGAACCTACGTAGAAAAACTTCAATAGATTTACAGTCTGTCGCTTTTAACCACTCGGCCACTCTCCCCTTCCCGGGCCGAGGCCCCCCTCAAGAGGTTCTAATTCTAATAAGGGGGGCGGTGTCCTGAATCAATCAAAAAGCTTTTTAATATATTTAATTGAAGGGAACTAAGACTATTAGCTTAGCTAGCGTTCCGGGAGAATCTAGTCATTTAGTCAGTTCATAACAATCCCTGTAAAGCAAGGGGTAAAGCTTCTACGATAGCTTCTCCCTCATGTAGTCATCGGCCTTCCCCAGCCCCCCTTCGTCGCTTCTGGCAAAGCTGCGAGCCTACTTAAATTAAATAGCTTATGCTTACCAAGCCTAATCTACTAAAATAGGGCTACAGCAAGCAAAACAAGCTTTCCCCCTTCGTTTGTTGTGGGTCGCGCCTCACCGTAGGCACTGAATGAATGAAATGAGTGGAGATCTTCTTTCCCTATTGCTAATTACCAAGAACTTCGTTGCCACTAGTGGCGAAGAAAAATTTGACCATCCCACCCAAAAACAACTCGGAGCCTAAAGAGAAGAGAGTTCAGTCTACAAGAAGCTGGCGGAGCTTTCGCCATTGGGCCACATCCATCTATTCTACCTAAACAGTAACCATTTTCTTGTTCGTTCTTCGAATGAGGCTAGTGGAGGCTAATTGTTTCCAGCTAATGAAGATACTAGTCTAGTCTTCCCAATGGATCCTTCTTATCCCTAAGAATTGAACAAACCAAGTTCACCTATACGAGAGTGAGGAATAAAAACCAACAATCAACTTCCCACTTTTGATGTCCTACGATTCTGCTAGTTTAGAAACTAAGGAGAAGGACAGGGGTCGCTAAGTCAGAAAAACGATAACTCCAAATTCTTTCCAAGTAGGATTTGAACCTATGACCTATGAAACCCCACTTTTCTATCATGTCTCATTTTGCGTGTTTATTCTTGTTTTGCGTGAATTGATCTGTTTATGTGCTATATGGTATAGAATGTGATAATTTTAATATTAATACTCCTAGAACATGCTAAATGTGCATTCATAAAATTTTCATAAAAAACGGAGTCAGAAATCTTATCGTCGACTTTTAATGAATAGTATTTTTGAAACACGTCCGCTAAAATTTTGAAACTGGTCCTTTTAACCCTTCTAGACCTAGTCCTCGGACTTTAATAGACATGTGTTTGATGAAATTGGTTTTTAAATCGGCTTAGGAATTTATTAGGGTTTTTATACCGACTTTTGCGAAAATCGAGTTTTAAGCCGACTCGAGTGAAATTGCTTGATTGTAAAACTTCTTGTCACCTAAAAATAACCTACTTGAGCTATCTTGGGTGTTGAATAATTGTTTTGAGCATTGGTGATCAAGAAAATGAATTTAAAGTCAAGAAAACACAAAAATATTAAGTTTACTCAACTTTGACTATTTTTAAATATTGACCAATACGCATAATAGTAGTTACACACATTAGCAAGCTCATAAAACACACTCAAACACACACTTAGGGCCAAGAGCTCCATAGGAGGAAAACCAAGTTTTTTCTTCAACTTTTTCAAAGGCATTTTTCATTAAAAGTTGCAATCCAAGGCCAATTTCCATCAACCAAAGCTTGATTCCACATTTTGAGCATCCATTGAGCACATTTCTAGGCTTATTTCGCATATCAGGTGAGAGAAAAATTCTAGATCTCAAAACTCATCTTTTATATTTTTGCGTAGAACTGATTATTGAACTGTTAGATTGTTAATTTGAAGTTAGATTATTGCTCCATGCATGCTAGGGATCATTTTTATGTAATCTTACAAGATTTGAACCTTTGTAGCATAATTATTTATTTTTGGGTATTTAAAGTTGATTAATTTGCTAAATGTTGAATATTTTGAGTTGTGTTGGTTGAAATCGATTGCCGTCGATTTTTAAAAGTTTGATAATTACATGGTAGCACTGTTGTAATGCCAAATTTTCGATTGTGATGTCTGTGTGAAAGTCCGGAAATTTCAGCCATGACGCATTAGGGTTTTAGGGTGGTTGGCCATGATTTGGATGTTTTTTGGTTGGTTTCCGAGAGGGCTAATGTAGTTGACTAGTTGGGTGAGTGATAGAAACTGATTTGGAGTGGTTTGGACTAGTAGAATGTAGGTTATGATTATTTGAAGTTTAGGTTATCTTTCTTTAAAATGTTAAATTATGCCTTTAGTTGATTGGGTGTGGTTTGAGTGATTGAATTGTGAGTTGATGATGGGTAAACTAGGGTTTGATTGTGTATTTAATGCATGTTCGGTTGGATGACCTACTTTGTCATCTAACTTAGTTATTTGTTGTTAAATTGATTATTGATGTTATTATGATGATAATATGATTATTGATGATTATTGATTGATGATTGATGAACCGGGAGATAGGCAGTTCTGCTAGACTGTCCACATGTGAATGATGTTTATTATTATTGCTGAGTCTTTGGTATGTGTGTGCCACATCTCGGGCAGTATCGGGCTGTCGGGTTGATAACGACATGACTACCAAAGACTACCTCCAGCTCACATGACGGAGGTGTCATGGAGGGAGAGGTTATTGAGGTACCTCAGGTGCGTGAGTTTATGGGAGTCACAAGAAGGCTGTTATGATCGTGATGGTGTTTGGAGCTACACCAACTAGTGTATCCTTTATTTAATGGTCATTATAGTTTATGTGATGATAGTATTATTGATATTATTGTGTGTTTACTTGCTCAAAGGATCATATTCCAAGGAGTATAGTGAATACTGTTAGAGATCTATCGGATCCTCACTGGGCTTATTTTATATAAGCTCACTCTCTATTATTGCATGCTTACAGGTGTTGTAGAGCAGGACTATGGGTACGTGCCTCCTAAAGAGGAAAATGTGCCTTACGTGGATAAGTCTTATGTTCCGGAGTCTTATCCTTGATGTTGTATTGTTTTACTATCTTATTTATTATCTAGTTGACTTTTATATGCTTCGTAGTTCATAATGTAAAAGATGTTGAAAAGATAATGAATTAGTTGATGCTATCTTAGTAGTCTTCCTTTTGTCTATGTATAGGTTGCTAGGTTGGTATCAATATATTTTGCAATGTATATTAAGGTTCATGTATTATGTTGGAACGGAAGCGTATAACGAGGAATGTTTATTGTATAATATGGTCATGATGTATGTTGTTATTTTATTGAGGAGTTGTTTGTTGTATGGTTTATGGAGTTGATGTATGATGTTCTATTGAGGTTGGTTTAGAATCTCAGTGTCCTATTTATTGTCGTTATACTGCCAAAATTCCGTTGCATCCTAACTGATTATAGGATGGGTCGAGTAGGGGCGTGACATTTAAGTGGTATCAGAGCGCATGTTAGTTGTCAGCCGGGGTATTCTCGGAATGTGGGTAATGGTCTTAGCATGTAAGTATGTATGAAAAGAAAGAAAAGTGAACTATGTATTAATATGATTAAATGATTAAGTGATTAAGTGATTATGTGATTTAGTGCTTATGTGATTATGTGAACAATTTGTTTATGTGTTTTATATGAGTTTGTTGTTTATGTGTTAATAGTTGTTTATAACCTGTTTACATGCTATAACCTATGCTAACTCTTTAATTAGTAGAATGGCCGGTAGACCAAGGACCAGAGGTAGGCCCGAGGTAGTAGATGAGACTCCTGGTAATGCGGCACTGGGCCGTGATAGGGGTGATGATCGTTTGGGGGCAGCAATGGATAGGATTGCGGAGTTAATGGCCGGACAGGCCCAGTTGATAGCAGGGCAGGCTGCCCAGACTCAGGCTTGGCAGGCTCAGTTATTGAATGTGCAGGGTGGAAACCACGGGCGTGGTACTCTGAAAGAGTTCTTGGGGTATCATCTACCTAGATTTCAGGCGGAAACCGATGATCAGAAGATTGAAGCGTGGATTAGTAAGATGGAGAAGATTTATGATCCTCTTGATTATACCGATGAGCAGAAGGTCTCCTTTGCCGTGTACTTGTTGGATAATGAAGCAGAAGAATGGTGGCGCACGGTGAGAACTAGCTGGGCGACTCAGGGTATTCCGTATGTTTGGGGTACCTTTCTGTTGGCTTTTCGGGCAAAGTATGTCCTGAGGATCGCGAGGGAGCAGAGAGAGGCTGAGTTTCTGTCTCTGATTCAGATGGATGCCTTAGTGGTTCAGTATGAGGCCACCTTTACTCGATTGTCCCGGTATGCACCGAAGTATGTGGCTGATGAGGAGTGGAGGACTCGTAGATTCATGTTGGGGTTGAAGCCCGAGATTCAGGATGTTATGGCCCTGAATCGGTATGATGTAATGACTGAGGCCTTTGATGCAGCTTCTAGGTTAGAAAAGAGAAAGGGGGATCAGCTTGTGTCTAGTCAGCCTAGTAAGAGGCCGTCTCAGCCGCAGTTTCAGCAGGGTATGTATAGGCCTCCCGTACAGCAGGTTGTGTACAGGCTGCCAGCTCAGTAGGGTTATTTTAGGCCACAGGGACAACAGAGTTATTATCGGCCTCAGTTTCAGCAGGGGTCCTATCAGGTTTAGTCCCAGTACAGGCCAGCCCAGTCTCAGGGTCAATACAGGCCTAGTTTTGTTAGACCTCAGCAGCAGGCTGGTTCAGTTGCTTCTTCAGCTTCCAATTCTTCTAGCGGCAGTGTTAGTGCATCATCACCGCAGTGTACACACTGCAAGTGCACGGGGCATGTGGAGGCCGATTGTAAAGTGAAGGCAGAGACATGTTTAGGATGCAGCAGTAATCAGCACAGGGTGAGGGATTGCCCTAGATATTTGAGGACTGAGGGTCGGACAACGACTCAGGGTTATCAGGGCTGACCTGTGGCCAGTGCACCTCAGCAGCAGCGGGTCCAGGCTCGGGCCTACACAGTTGACTTAGAGAAGATGCCTGAGGAGACTGTAGTTGTGGAAGGTAACTTCCTTATACTAGATCAACTTGTTAAAGTGTTGATTGATTCTGGTGCTACGCATTCTTTCATTACTCCTGCTTATATGCAACGTGTTAATATGCAACCTGAAAGATTGCCTTATGTGGTTGAGATTAGTACCTCTTTGACTGATAAGTATGTTACTGGCTTAGTATGTAAGGATTGTAAAATACATGTTAAGGGGCATAGTTTTCCTTCGGACCTTATCTTATTTCCTATCCGGGGGTATAATGTTATCTTGGGTATGGATTGGCTTTCTAAGTATGATGCCCAGTTAAACTGTAGGACAAAGGTAGTACAATTTCGATTGCCAGATCAGCCAGTAGTAGAGGTAGCAGGGAACCGGGGTGCTAAGACGAGTTTTGTAATCTCAGCAACTAAAGCCGTTAAGTTGGTGAGTAAGGGGTGTTCGGGTTATTTAGCTTATTTGATCAACAAGCCATCTGATAAGCTACAGCTAGAGGAAGTCCCTATTATTCAGGAATATTCCAATGTATTTTCCGAGAAGTTGCCAGGGTTACCGCCAGAGAGAGATATGGAGTTTGTGATTAATCTTATTCCCGGTACTCAACCTATTTCAAAATCAGCATACCGGATGGCACCAGCTGAGTTGAAAGAGTTGAAAACTCAGTTGCAGGAGTTATTAGAGAAGGGTTTCATTCAGCAGAGTTCTTCATCTTGGGGAGCTCCTGTTTTATTTGTGAAGAAGAAGGATAGTACATTGAGATTGTGTATTGATTACCGTGGTTTGAATCAGGTGACCATCAAGAATAAATATCCTTTGCCACTGATTGACGAGTTGTTTGATCAACTTCAGGGAGCCAAAGTCTACTCTAAATTTGATTTGAGGCAGGGGTATTATCAGCTTCGGATTTGTATGGAGGATATTCCAAAGTCTGCCTTCAGGACTCGGTACGGGCATTATGAGTTTGTTGTTATGCCTTTTGGATTAACTAATGCACCGGCAGCATTCATGGATCTTATGCAACGAGTTTTTCAGCCGTACTTGGACCAGTTCGTGGTTATCTTTATTGATGATATCTTGGTTTATTCTAAATCTAAATCGGAGCACGAGCAATATCTACGGCTTGTCTTACAGAAGCTGCAGGAGCATCAGTTGTTTGCCAAGTTCAGCAAATGTGAATTTTGGCTGCAACGCTTATCTTTTCTTGGCCATGTGATTACACAGAGTGGTATATCTGTAGATCCCACTAAGATTGAGGTGGTGATGTCTTGGAAATGGCCAAAGAATATTTCTGAGGTCCGTAGCTTTCTTGGCTTGGCGGGTTATTATCGTAGGTTTGTAAAGGACTTCTCGAAGATTGCTGGGCCACTTTCTAAGTTGACTCAGAAACGGACTATCTTTACTTGGGATGAGAAGTGTAAGAGTGGGTTTCAGGAACTGAAAAAGAAGTTGACTACCGCTCTAGTACTTGTTCAACCAGAGAGGACCGACAATATGGTTATTTACAGCAATGCATCCAAGGAGGGCTTGGGATGTGTTCTTATGCAAAATAGCCAAGTTATTGCCTATGCTTCCAGAAAGTTGAAGCCTTATGAGGTGAATTATCCGACTCATGATCTTGAGTTGGCAGCAGTTGTCTTCGCACTGAAGAAGTGGTGTCATTATCTGTGGGGCAATAAGTTCAAGATTTTCACTGATCATAAGAGTCTTAAGTATTTATTCTCACAGAAGGAGTTGAATATGCGTTAGCGGATGTGGATGGAGCTTCTTGGAGATTATAATTGTTCTATCAATTATCTGCCTAGGAAGGCAAATGTTGTGGCAGACGCTCTTAGCCGTAAGGCGAGTGTCTCTTGTTTAGCTGTCAAGAAATGAGAGATTCTTGAGGAATTCACTTATTGGAGACTGGAGTTGACTCAAGTTGGGGTGATGTGTTCACATCTCTATATTCAGCCTTTATTGTTGTCTCAGATTAGAGAAGCTCAGCAACTCGATGTTAAACTTCAGAAGATCAAGGATCAGATCACAGATGATCAGTCTGACTTTAAACTGCATGAGGACTGTATTCTTCGGTTTCGGAATAGGGTTTGTGTTCCCGATGAACCAGGCTTGAGGCAAGGTATTCTGGAGGAAGCTCATAATTCTAAGTACACTATTCATCCTGGTAGAACCAAGATGTATCGGGATTTGAAGCAACATTACTGGTAGAATAACATGAAGAGAGAGGTTGCTCAGTTTGTATCTAGATGTTTGACTTGTCAGAGGGTGAAAGCCGAGCATCAACGACCTATAAGGTTACTTCAGCCGTTGGCTATACTAGAGTGGAAATGGGAGCATATTACGATGGACTTCGTCACTGGTTTGCCTAGAACTCCCAGAGGTAACGATGCATTTTGGGTTGTCGTGGATCGTTTGATGAAGACAGCTCATTTTATTTCGATGAGGATGGGAGATGAGGTTACAAAGTTGACGGGTCTTTATTTGGATCAGATTGTTAGACTTCACGGGATTCCATCTAGTATTGTCTCAGATTGAGATCCTCGATTTACTTCTTGTTTGTGGGAGAAACTTCAGGAGACCTTGGGTACTCAGTTGAACTTCAGTACCGCGTATTATCCATAGACCGACGGTCAGTCTGAGCGGACTATTCAGATTCTGGAAGATATGCTTAAGGCTTGTGTTCTGGACTTCGGGAAGAACTAGGAGAAACATCTACCACTTGCCGAGTTTGCCTATAACAATAGTTATCAAGCTACTATTGGGTTGGCACCTTTCGCAGCTCTTTACGGTCGTAAGTGCCGTTCACCTTTATATTAGGACGAGATAGGGGAGATGAAGACTATTGATCTGACTATCATGCCAGAGCTTCTTGAGAAGATTGAGAATGTTTAGTTGATCAGGCAGAGAATGCATACGACGCAGAGTAGATTCAAGAGTTATACTGATAAGCGTCGTCGGGACTTGGAGTTTGCAGTCGGAGATCGGGTTTTCTTGAGATTGTCTCCTCGTAAGGGGTTTTCTCTTTATGGTAAAGGTAAAAAGCTGAGTCCGAGATTTGTTGGGCCGTTTGAGATTATCGGCAGGGTTGGTAAGTTGGCATATCAGTTGGCTTTATCGGAGAATTTCTCTAATGTCCACGATGTATTTCACGTGTCTAATTTGTGGAAATATAATCCGGATCTTTCTCATATTCTTGAGCCAGAGCCGTTACAACTTCGTGAGAATCTGACTTATGACGAGCGTCCGATTCGTATTCTTGATCAGATGGAACGAGAGTTGCGGTCGAAGAAGACTCCGATGGTTAAGATGTTGTGGAAGCATCACGGTATTGAGGAAGCTACTTATGAGAGACGAGATCAGATGCAGCAGCAGTACCCAGATCTGTTCAGTACATCAAGTAAGAATTTCGAGGACGAAATTTCTTTAAGGGGGGGAGAATGTGAAACCCTACTTTTCTATCATGTCTCGTTTTGCGTGTTTATTTTCGTTTAGCGTGTTTATTCTCGTTTTGCGTGAATTGACCTGTTTATGTGCTATATGACTTAGAATGTGATAATTTTGATATTAATACTCCTAGAACGTGCTAAATGTGCATTCATGAAATTTTCATCAAAAATGGAGTCAGAAATTTTATCGTCGACTTTTAATAAATAGTATTTTTGAAACACGTCCGCTAAAATTTTGAAACTGGTCCTTTTAACCCTTCTATACCTAGTCCTCGGACTTTAATAGACCTGTGTTTGATGAAATCGGTTTTTAAATCGGCTTAGGAATTTATTAAGATTTTTACTCCGACTTTCGCCAAAATCGAGTTTTAAGGCGACTCGGGTGAAATTGTTTGATTGTAAAACTTCTTGTCACCTAAAAATAACCTACTTGAGCTATCTTGGGTGTTGAATAATTGTTTTGAGCATTGGTGATCAAGAAAATGAATTTAAAGTCAAGAAAACACAAAAATATTAAGTTTACTCAACTTTGACTATTTTTAAATATTGACCAATATTCATATTAGTAGTTACACACATTAGCAAGCTCATAAAACAGACTCAAATACACACTTACGGCCGAGAGCTCCATAGGAGGAAAACCAAGTTTTTTCTTCAACTTTTTCAAAGGCATTTTTCATTAAAAGTTGCAATCCAAGGCTAATTTCCATCAACCAAAGCTTGATTCCACCTTTTGAGCATCCATTGAGCACATTTCTAGGCTTATTTCGCATCTAAGGTGAGAGAAAAATTCTAGATCTCAAAACTCATCTTTTATGTTTTTGAGTAGAACTGATTATTGAACTGTTAGAATGTTAATTTGAAGTTAGATTATTGCTCCATGCATGCTAAGGATCATTTATATGTAATCTTACAAGATTTGAACCGTTGTAGCATAATTATTTATTTTCGGGTATTTAAAGTTGATTAATTTGCTAAATGTTGAATATTTTGAGTTGTGTTGGTTGAAATCGATTGCCGTCGATTTCTAAAAGTTTGAAAATTACGTGGTAGCGCTGTTGTAATGCCGAATTTTTGATTGTGATGTCCGTGTGAAAGTCCGGAAATTTCAGCCATGACGCATTAGGGTTTTAGGGTGGTTGGCCATGATTTGGATGTGTTTTGGTTGGTTTCCAAGAGGGCTAATGTTGTTGACTGGTTGGGTGAGTGATAGAAACTGATTTGGAGTGGTTTAGACTAGTAGAATGTAGGTTATGATTATTTGAAGTTTAGGTTGTCTTTCTTTAAAATGTTAAATTATGCCTTTATTTGATTGGGTGTGGTTTGAGTGATTGAATTGTGAGTTGATGATGGGTAAACTAGGGTTTGATTGTGTGTTTAATGCATGTTCGGTTGGATGGCCTACTTTGTCATCTAACTTAGTTATTTGTTGTTAAATTGATTATTGATGTTATTATGATGATAATATGATTATTGATAATTATTGATTGATGATTGATGAACCGGGAGATAGGCAGTTCTGCTAGATTGTCCTCATGTGAATGATGTTTATTATTATTACTGAGTCTTTGGTATGTGTGTGCCACCTCTCGGGCAGCATCAGGCTGTCGGGTTGATAACGACATGACTACCAGAGACTACCTCTAGCTCGCATGACGGATGTGTCATTGAGGGAGAGGTTATTGAGGTACCTCGGGTGCGTGAGTTTATGGGAGTCACAAGAAGGCTGTTATGATCGTGATGGTGTTTGGAGCTACACCAACTAGTGTATCCTTTATTGAATGGTCATTATAGTTTATGTGATGATAGTATTATTGATATTATTGTGTGTTTACTTGCTCAAAGGATCATATTCCAAGGAGTATAGTGAATACTGTTAGAGATCTATCGGATCCTCACTGGGCTTATTTTATATAAGCTCACTCTCTATTATTGCATGCTTACAGGTGTTGTAGAGTAGGACTACGGGTACGTGCCTCCTGAAGAAGAAAATGTGCCTTATGTGGATGAGTCTTATGTTCCGGAGTCTTATCCTTGATGTTGTATTGTTTTACTATCTTGTATATTATCTAGTTGACTTTTATATGCTTCGTAGTTCATAATGTAAAAGATGTTGAAAAGATAATGAATTAGTTGATGCTATCTTAGTAGTCTTCCTTTTGTCTATGTATAGGTTGCTAGGTTAGTATCAATATATTTTGTAATGTATATTAAGGTTCATGTATTATGTTGGAACGGAGGCGTATAACGAGGAATGATTATTGTATAATATGGTTATGATGTATGTTGTTATTTTATTGAGGAGTTGTTTGTTGTATGGTTTATGGAGTTGATGTATGATGTTCTATTGAGGTTGGTTTAGAGCCTCGGTGTCCTATTTACTGTCGTTATACTACTAAAATTCCGTTGCGCCCTGACTTATTATAGGAGAGGTCGAGTTGGGGCGTGACCCGACCAGTCAATTAACAGTCGACCGCTCTACCACTGAGCTACTGAGGAACAACAGACTTAAGGAAGCCGACTCTTGTTCTTTGGACCAACCTATAACCGAAAAAATGAGTTTGTCACTCTTTTTCACATACACCGGGAGAAAGAGTTACGATAGCAAGCCCCTCCCCGGCCGGAGAGCCTCCAAGAATAGGAGGCGCTGATCAACCATCCACTCTCGAGATTGATATTGATCAATTGATCTCCGCGTCCTGCCAGTTCGCTAAGTAGACTCACTCTACTGAAAGGCAACAAAGGCTGGAACTCTTCCTGCCAAAAGGGACCTACTTCTCATCCTAGGAGTTAGCAGGAAAGAGTCCTCTCTCTGTCTGTCTCTCCGAGTTTCGACTACTAAGTAGCACTTCTGCTATTCAATCATAGAATCGATTCCGATCAAGCTGAAAAAGGTAAGCCCTATCTAGAGTAAGGGGCCTTTTCTTCCTCGTTAGCGCTATTTTTTGATTACAGCTAGGTCAAACCTCTCATGTTGGTCGAGTATCTTCAAACCCGGTCGAGCATCTTCAAACCTCTTTCTTTCTCAAAGTCAACTTTCTCGCTACTTAGTCAAGCTTTGAAGCCCCTAATGGGATATTTGAAGAAGGGCAGGTTTGGAACCCTATACCTATACATGGGGCTGGTCTCGATCTCGCTTGGTGGTACCCCTCTCGATGATTGTTGACTCAATATTGATTTCGTGCTTGAGTTCTATTTCATACCCTCTATCCATCGAGCCAAGTAATTCGCTATTGGAAATTATTCTGCCGCCTATCTCATTCTATCCTTCTTCTTTTTCTGAATCAGTTCCTAGTGTCAGTCAATCAAGATTCGCCATCAAGAGAAGGAAGAGCCTTTACTTTAGGTTAGGCCGGTCTCACCATTCACGTTTTTCCCGTCCGAGAATCTTTATCTGCTTTAAGTGGGCATGAGCTAGAATCCTTATGTCAGCTTGGTTGTTCAAAAGACTGTTTCTTTACCCTTTGCATCTTCATCTTTTCGAAAGCCCAGACCCATTCTTCTGGATCTTAGTCCTATTTTAGGTGCAAAGCCTTTTAAATAAAGACGTCTTTCTTTTCTTTCTCCCCCATTTCTCATTTTGTTGATTGAAAGATAATAAGCGCTATCCATTGAGTAAAGGGAGGGTTTGCTACAGTGATTCGGGCAGTTGGTGGCCCCTTCAAGAGTTACGGGTCCTTGCCGCTGCATGAGTGGTAGCTCACGCTCTAAACTCCTCCGACACGAGTCCTAGTCATTGCGCTGCAGTCCGTTTCCCGGCTTCGCTTGCGCGACTTGCACTTCTGATTGGTTCCATCCATCCTCAACCCTAATGAATTGACTATTCAGGGGTCAGTCAAGCGGTTCGGGTTTTCGGTCGGTTCCCGTTCGCCTGCCCCCTCATATTCCATTAGTGAGTAGGGTGGTAAACTTAGAGGGTACCCGCCTCCTTTTCAGACGTGTCCTTGACAACCTAGTGGTTCTTCAGTCTCAACTTTTGGGGGCGGGATTGCTTAGTCGCTGGGGTTTCCTTTTCCTCAACCAATTCGGTTGTGTCAGCCCTGAGATTGGTCTAAAATTTGGTTATGATCTGGTTGGACAAAGATGGATTGAGGGTCAGATAGATTTGAGTTCAAGTGGCACAGGACCCTCGATCGACCATAGGGCATATTCTACCCTTACCGAATTCATTCTACTGAAGCGTAACGTAAAAAGCTCCTTCTCATCTTGCATTTCTTTGGTTTAGAAGTTCCAGAATGCTGTCTGTGGATTTCTAACAAAAGAAAGCCCCCTTACCCTAATACTATGTCATTTGATTGATTAAAGTTATGTGCTGCTCACCACTCCTTGAGGCCAAGGACGGGGTCAAACCGTCATTCCAGGATTTGCAGTTCGATACATTTCAATTATGTTACCTAGCCAAACCTGCCACCTCATGTGCCAAAGTCAAACAGTTGTTCCTCCTTCTCTACTCCCTTTTTTTCTACATATGCGGCGACGGGTTACCAGAGAAGGGGGGACTACTTCTTTCTCCTTTGCCTTGCTAAATCTTCCTTTTATGATTGAAAGTAGCAAGCCACTCTACTACTGGTACAGAGGCCAGATAGAAGGTTGCTCATCCAGCCCAGCAGATCCATTGTTTATGCGGCAGTGCAATGCAGCTGAAAAAGGGAAGCCCCTTTTTATTAGTAAGGTATAGGTTAGGAAAAACTCCAAAACTAGGGTTCCAAAAGGCTTACCTTATATTATAGCAAAGTTTTCAAAAGGGGCACCCCTACTATACCCCTAAACTACAAGCTAGCGCGCAACGGCTTTTCAGCCATTGTTGCTTGCTACTTGCAGGATCGAAAATCTCTCTTTCGCCTCTCCTCCCTATCTCAATTCTGATTGATTAGCTTCTTCCTTCGTGAAAGTGCTTGGTTCATCCATTGTTGTGTTGCATTTTGTGATCCTTTGCTTTAGTCTGCCTTTTCAGATAACTGGGACCCGACGTTGATTTCTGATTTGAATGTCAGCTCCAGGTTTTGGGCGGCCCATCTGGTTAGTTCAGCTATCATTACTGGAAGCCCATGCGGTTGTTCGACTGCGTACTCCTCGTCTGCCTATCTCAAACTCCCAAAGCATATTTGGATTTCATATTTCATTTTCCTTTCTTGCATCTTTCTTTCTATCCATAGGTCGCCTTCGTGTAGATAGATCTTTGCCGGGGGAGATTGGTGCCCCTTGAGGTATGCCCTTCTGGCGGCTTGTTCCTTTATCTGTCTTTTCCATCCAGTGCCCGCACTGCGTCAGAAAATCTTCGTCTTCAATCTCTCTTCGCAATGCAATAAAGAAGTCTAACAGCTTCTCTCGACATCTGACTTTTAAGTAATTGATCTCATATTTATAAGCAAGGGGTCTGCGTTCATTATTAAGCCTATGCCCGTCCATTCCTTTCAAGCTTGATCCTGCCCTGTCACTCAATACCTTGTTCGACTGAACTCGTTGGCTCCGCGCTCTATTCGGTCGAAACCCGGTTCGAGAACCTTCTCTCATAGATTTCCTTCACCAAGTCATCGCCAGCAATCAGCTCTTATCCCTTGGTGTCAAAGGGCGAGTTTCTTTCTTGTCTTGCCCAAAAACTTTCTTTATTCTCATGTTCAAAAGACTCTCCCGCGGTAAGGTTTTACACATAGGGCTAGCTGCTTTCTTTATCTCGCTTGCTGTTAGTCTGTCTAGCGCCTTTCGGTTGGGGTCCGCCCCGGGGGTTAGACCGCTTGGGTTATTTTTTCTAGTATCGAAGGCAGTCAACGTGTGAGCCATTCTTCTCCCATTAGACTTGTAAATCCTTTGCTCTTTTTCCTTCTCTCTTCCAGTTCTCTCCCTCTACTTTATTTGACAGGGGCAGAGAATATCACTTTATCAATAACAATAAAAAAGTAGCAATTCAGTTTCAAATGGTTTGAGCTTGGAAGCAACTTGCTATCTATCGATAGGCGAGAACAGACTACTATTGACTGCTTCGCCCATCTATTCTATTATGGCCGGCTTGGAGACATCAGAGGAAGACCATCATCTCTATCCGGGTACAATCATAGCTTCATTCATTCATTGAACCTTGGGGATAACCATTAGCATTGAGGTCAATCACCACACCACCTCTATCATACATACGATATTACATGAAGCGAGAGTGCATGGTCAACACACACCTAAAGCGCCTACGTTCTACTTGCGACCAATACAACCACAACCTAACTTGCACGAGATTCAAGAATCGAAACTATTGGTAGTCCCGAGGGGACGGCATCCTCCTATAATAGTTAGCAGTACTGAACAAGTGAGTCATCTGTCCGGGGAAAGAAAAGGACCGCCTTTGAAAAAAAAAGGAATTCGCTAGGCCTTCAGAACAAAGGTGATTATGTTCATGCTTTAGACGATCTGGCTGATTCTATATACTTTTATCTAATTTTCTTCTATTAGAAAGGCGTAAAGGCGAACCTATAGGCCTGTTTAGCGCATTTCCAAAGGTAAGCGGTTAGGTTGACAAAGTCAACGCTACTAAGGACCGGGTGAAGAATGAAAAACATCCGCTAAGGCCCACGGGATAAGGTTTGCAGATGCGATCATGAATCGAACCAGATCGAAACATTCAGCTGTCAACGGACAAAGCCAGAACGTCGACCACAAACGAAGGATAGCCAGGCCCCAGTTCCCGGGGTTAGGGTATTCCCTATTATGAGCCTACTCAGATCAGAACTAAACTAGTTGATTCTCTTTCGCCTATCGGCCGGCCGGCTTTAAGCAACTTTCGCATTTCCTGCTGAGATCCCAAGTCTCCAAGTGGGCCTTCTTGGCCACCCACGACCTTGGCTTTTTAGAGAATCCCACTCCTGTGTCGTAGGACATGTAGCTCGGCAGTCTACCGGGTGGGTTTGTTTATCCTTCCAGGTTCGAGTGTCTTCTTGGATAGTTATAGCGGCCCATGGGCACAAGATGTGCTTTGTGGGGAGGGGGGGGGGGCTGTGGTCCCCTCGACATAGTCCTTTCAAGCAGTGGTCGTTTAGTCCATAGTCCATTGGATGGTCGGTGCAAGGCCAGAAATTGGAACACATTGATTCCGCTCATTCCCGTTCTTCGCTTCAAGGCTTATCCCTCGGTGTGATCAGTACTCTATATTGTCGGGTAGCGAAGCTTACACTTGTTCACTAATTATGATGGTTCACCAGGGCCTCTTTCCTCCTCCCTTTTCTACTCACTCGTAGGGGTCCAGACCCCTACAAAAGGGGAGGGAGTCGACTGAACATCTCATCCTTTGGCGGGAATTTCGCCCGCATCCGATCCCCAATTCTTGTTCACCCCAGATGATCGTGTTGGGTGAATTGTGACCTCGTACGATCGTGTCGGGTGAGCAAGAGCCGCTTTGTCACAATACTTACTTATGGGCTAACATGTCACACTTTGGCCAAGTATCCTACAAAGAGACTCTCGAGAGCCAGAAGTATTAAAGGAATGGCCATAGGAATGGGCGCATCATGACATCGTAAGATGTCTCGCTCGAATGAATTAGTTGGTACTAGAAATGTTAGAAAAAGTGAACGAAAAAAGTAATAAGAAGTGAAACTACGGCTGAGCCTGATAAGACCCCTGCTGAAACTGAGGCCGATAGTAACCCTGCTGACCCTGCGGTCCGAAAGAGCCCTTCTGCACTGCAGGCCTGTAGCCACCCTGCTGTACCGAAGGTTTAAACATACCCTGCTAACCCTGCGGCTGAAAAGGCCTCTTGCTAGGCTGACTAGGTCCGATCTGTTCCCCCTTTCTCTTCTCTAACCTAGAAGATGTATCAAAGGCCTCAGTAAGTATATCATACTGATTCAGGGCCATCGCATCTTGAATCTCAGGCCTCAAACCCAACGTAAACCTATGAGCCTTGCGCACCTCGTCAGCCATAAACTCCGGTGCATACCGGGATAGTCTAGTAAATGTGGCCTCATACTGAGCCACTGAAGCATCCCCCTAAACTAGAGACAAAAACTCAACCTCTCTCCTCTCCCGTGCAATCCTCGGGACATACTTTGCCCGAAAAGCTCTCAGAAAGGTATCCCAGACATACGGAATACCTTGGGTCTCCCAACTAGATTTCACCGTGTGCCACCACTCCTCTGCTTCATCATCAAACAAATAAACGACAAAGGTGACCTTTCTTTCATCAGCATAATCCATAGGGTCAAATATTTTCTCCACTTTATTAATCCATGCCTCGGTTTTCCGATCATCTGGCTCCCCCTAAAATCTCGGCAGATAATACCCCAAGAACTCCTTCAGTGTACCACGCCCGTGGTACCCACCCTGTACATTCAATAACTGTGCCTGCAAAGTCTGAGCTTGGGCAGCCAGCCCTGCTAGCAATTGTGCTTGACCGGCCATAACCTCAGCTATCCTATCCATGGCTGCTTCAAAACGATCATCACCCCTTTCTCGGCCCGGTGCCACATTACCCAGAACCTCGTCAGCTGCTTCGGGCCTACCTCTCGTTCTCGGTCTACCAGTCATTCTTCTAATCAAAGAGTTAGCACAGGTTATAGCACATAAACAGGCTATAAACAATTATTAGCACATAAAGCACATAAATCACTTAAGTATCAATCACATAAACAAATTGATCACATAATCACTTAATCATTTAATCATATTAACACATAGTTCTCTTTTCTTTTCACTTCATACATACTTGTATGCTTGGACCACTATCTACATTCCGAGGATACCCTGACTGATAGCTAAACATAAGCTTTGATACCACTAAATGTCACGCCCCAACTCGACCCCTCCTACGATTAGTCAGGACGCAACGGAATTTTGGTAGCATAACGACAG
The DNA here is from genome assembly GCA_037974665.1 of Ehretia macrophylla. Classification (NCBI taxonomy): domain Eukaryota; kingdom Viridiplantae; phylum Streptophyta; class Magnoliopsida; order Boraginales; family Ehretiaceae; genus Ehretia; species Ehretia macrophylla. The sequence continues at coordinate 52,666,269 of CM075773.1, forward strand.
TAACATGAACACCAGGGCTCTAAACCAACCCTTAAGAACAACATACATCAACCTCCATAAATCACCAACCAACTCCACAATCAAATTAACAACATACAACATACCCACTTCATACATTAAACATTCTTTCATCAACTCTTTCATATTTACGCGCCTCCACTCGAACATAATACAGAGGCGATACATTCATTTCAAAATAGATTATGACCAACTTAGTAATCTAGTAATGATCAAAATAAAGATTACTAAATCAACATACATATGTCTTTAAATTAAAGTAGGTTTATAATATATCATGATACATCAACTACAAACAATCTCATGGCAAAGACTCCTTCTCGATCTTAGAAAGCCTAGTTCGCATTCCTACTAAAGTAGGAAGTAGGAGAGAAAGACAACGTGAAGAAAGTATGGCAGGGCGGGGGGATGGGATTGCCTCCGATCTACGTTCTCGATTACTGGTCGAGCCATTACCTCCCGGGATAACTTGTTAGAGTACGAAGTGATGATTTACTTACTGGAGTTGGTAAGGCAGAGATTGACTACATGAAAACCGGCGAAGTTGACGCTGAGGGCGTTTCCCCAATTGATGGTGATTAGTCGATTTCTCGACAAACATTCATTTACTATCCCAATGAAGATGTTATTTTGTAACTGCCAGGGAGCTGGATCTAATGAATTTCTTAGAAATTGGAGAGATTTTGTTAACGGGCTATGATCGTGGTACTCATTGAAACCTGAACTTAGAGTCGACGAGCATAAAGCAGAACCATCTGAGCACAACGAGCGGCGCATCAAGCAAAGAATGAGGGAAAACAAAGAATGGAATGCGGGAAGCGAGCTTACCGATCTTTACTATGGATCTTTCCCCTCGCTATAACCTATGCTATATCATCACTAGGTGGGAAGAGATCTAGACGAATAACGCATAAGAGAAAATCTCTTTGGAATGAACAATACGTCACCCAGATGGAAAAAGAGCACCCCAGTTTAGTGGTACAGGCTTGATAGCGCTTATGCCCTTTCAAAAGGCACCTGACTCTTAATCATAGACAGACTTGCACTAACCTCAACATAAGAGTCATAACCTGGTTTGTTCTCTTTCTCAGTCTTCGATCGATCATTCTCTGCTTCAAATAGAAGGGCTTTCCCAGCTTACAAGGAAGCGGGATTGATAATTGAGATCAATTCTGAACTGGCCCGACATGGCCTATACACCAATTGACTGACACCATTCCTGAAGAAACGAAGATCGTTGCGAGAAGACCACCCTCGTGTAAATGCGGAAGCTTGGCAACTGTAGAATGAACCTTTAGATCGGGTTTAATTAAAAGGGATTCGAGTAGCAGGAAGGTATTAATTGAATAATCTCCAGCAGGAAAGGGAGGAACCGAACTAGCTTGGCTAGCTAAGGCGAATTTGGATACGATAGTAACTAGCCCTAAGAAGTTGTTTGAAACTGTCCTAGAATCGCTACTCATCCATGTCGGGATTCAACCTAAGGCTTGTTCGAAATCCGAATGAATGGATAATACATACATAAAGAATATGAAGCACAATCTCCAACTCTTAATCGGTGGCATCTTTGCTTGTTCCTGATGCTTCCATAGAGAGAAATAAAACTTTTTTCATTCTCCTTCGATCCAAGCCACAAGGCAAAAGGAAAGCTGACTTAGAGGCTAAATGCCTATTTTCTGAATTAAAGAATTTACAAAAGGCTATTAATCTAGCTATCGAGTCACCCTAACGAAGAACTCTAACTAAGCTTTCAAGCTTTCTTTTTATTCTGTGTACTAGTGCCACCTATTTTCTCTTTTCCTAAATAAGTGGTTAATTGCTTAAGACGTCTCTAAAGAGAGTTGACTGGCAAAAAACAGATCTTGGCTTAGGGCTTAGACTGACTTCCTTGACTGATAGCTTGAAGCCTAAGACGGAAAACTTCACTAGTGGAATTTGATTATGATAGTCACCCTTTTATTACTACTTCCTTTTTCGAGGGATGAGCTCTGACTAAAGCTATCGAGAAGGGATCTAATCTAGATCTTCTATTTCCGACCCGAAAGCAATTCTTGAAAGCCTACTTTCTTCGTAAACACCTTTAGATTCCGAATCATGCCATGGATTACCTCTGATTCTAGGACAAAAGAAATGGACTAAGGGGGGCTTCCTTTTACTTCGATCGGCCTATTCACTCAGCTAGGGAATAAGACTCCTAAACCCAAGACTCAGGGCAAAGAGAACTGCCTTTGCTCCCTTCCTTCAACTTATAGGATGGAATTTGGACTCCTAACTAAACTCTCTTACGTGAAGACCGGATCTTCGGGATCTAAGTACTCCTAAGAGGCACTTGGCAATTAACTCATGGGGCATGATATTCCAAAAATCCAAAAGTACTCGCTGCACTTCCTGGAAATCGAATTCCAAATAAGATATTTCAATCCATCGGACAAGCACATCTGCTACTAGTAATAGGATGCCCGATGAGCTTCTCCCATCGGAATAATAAGGCTTTGAATGGGCCCAGAGATAACTTAATGGTTAGAGAGTTCCTTTGCTGACTAAGAAGGGATAAAGACTTCATTACTTCCTCTAGCTAACCAACTGAGAGACCGGCTAAGTTCACGGGTTGGAGATAAGCAGACTCTATCTTCCTAGCCCTTGAAGGCGTACCGGTTGATGCCTGTATCATAGAAAGAAAGTCTGGGAAAGCGAAACCAGAGTAAGGGAAGTCAGCGAAAGGAGAAGGTTCAGTTTAGTAGCATTATCTTACTTCGCCGTCTTCTGGGGATGAAGTAGTCCTTTTTTCAAATAGCTGGTAGTTTGGCGAAGGCATTAACTAACTGGTGGGCATGGATTCAATAAGTTAGTTGGATCCCTAGCCTGGAGGGAAAAAAAAGAATAAGGCAAGCTAGGAATGGACTGAAGGAATACGAATTGTTTGAGAGCGAGCCTTCTATCGATTCACTGATTACATCAAAGCCCTTTTAGGCATTTTTTTTAGGTAGGCCAAGAGAGAGCTTGTTTTCTGAATCAGTTATAAGAGAGCCCTTTGCTTCAGTTGAAAGCCAAACTGGAGGGGAAAAAAGGGAATTAAGTAAAGTAGACTAGGAAGATGAAGTCGTAGGTTAAAATGACTTAGAAATAGAGGTTGGGGAGAAACTAAGACCTGCGGGTCTACTATCTATGTTCACCTTCCCTCTGCCATTTATATAGGAAATGTTGGGCCGGGTTGGGTGAGATTCCCTGACCGTCTTCTGGGGCTAGCTTTGCTTGCTTCTTTTAGGCGGGACATCTTACTGGAAAGATCAGAGAAGATGAGCTACTCACAAGAAATTACAGATCCGACTATTCATTCATAGTTGACTTTCCGACTTGGTACCAGTACCAGAAGAAGGGAAAGAGAACAACCAATATGAAAAAACTGGAGCCGATAGGCGATAACGATCCTCTTATCCCAGGCTGGTCCGTAGATCAGTCTCAGTACTTGAATTCAGGTCATGCTCTTAGCTTAGAGCAGTTAATGCCCTAATACATGGCATGACTCAATTTCATAATTGAAAATTGGTAGATTCTGAGTGGTCGTACTAAAGTCGGGGTGCTCGAATAGAGAAGGAAGTGGATTGACAGACCGAAGACAAGCTTTTTGGACTCGTAAACTATGCTCCTTCCACGTATAAAGCTCCAGAGAGAGATCGATGGATAGATTGTGCGTCTGCTATCTATCAAGCCGCAAAACTACCACTCAGATCTAAGGCGAAGCTGATCATAGACAAAAACAAGAAATAGTCACATCCTTATTCGATAGTACACTCTTTCACTTCCCCTTGGTCACTTTCCATTTTCCATCGAGGTTGACTTCACATCGCTTTATTCAAATACGATAATTAAATCAGGGTGGCTATAAAGCCATTCTTTCCAAATCCCCCACCACTTTCTTATCCTTGTCTCGGTTCTATACTATGTTCGCTAGAGGATGAGCGACCAACTCCTTGCTAAGTGGGAAATGACTCAAAAGCTATATTCAAGACTGAGGCGGGTGGGTCGGATCCCAACTCTCTATCCGAAAAAAGGGCATAACGCTAATTCGGCATAAAAGGATCGGTTTATTCCTCCGCTGGAGAGGGAGGGGAGGAACACAGTAGTTCTACTGCTGGGAGTTCAGTCACTGCCGACCCTGATCAATAGTTTAATCTATTTCTTTCATCGTTGGACTTGTCTGGCTAACGTTCATATGCCCCTAAAGCCCTAAGGTAGCTATCTATGTTCTAGATTCTTAATAGCAAGCACAGAAGCAGGAAAGCTAGCCAAGTAGCATTTAGAAAAGTCCCATCCATTGGTATAAGCCCTATTTGAAATAGTGGAAACAGTGACTTCCTCAACAGTAGCTGGTAAGGCTGAAGTAGAGGCGGCTGGCTGTAATCGCTTACATAGGGAACTCCAATTAACAAAGCTATTATGAAGAAGAGCCTACAAGATCGCTGACATTGTACGAGACAGCTAGTACGTAGAGAGGCTAAGCCATAACAGCGGACATGAATTGTTGGGATCATGCCCGTTACAGTAGCGTGAAGCGATAATAGAAAGCAGAAAGTCCCAGATCTGGTCCATGTGAACTCGGTGATTAGACATATAGATTACTCTTTCTATGGCCTAGCAGGTTAGACTCTTGCTTCTTATATGAAAATAAGGCATTCTGGGGAAAGAAATAATCCTAGGGCGGCAGGAGTCAGCGAGACATAGGAAGTAACCCGTCACATAGAGGATTGTCCTGATAGACGAATCATATATGCCCAGAGCTCATGGTCCATCAGAGGTAAAAAGGCCATTGAAAGAACGAGTGGTTAGTTCGTTTGAGTTGCTTCAGGAACTCAATTTCCTAGCTCAAAAGGAGAGTCCGACATCCTTCTTGTCGTCCAACTCAAATGGGGTTAGTGGATCCCTTTAATTTAAATGAAGTTATCATGCTTGTGAAAGATAGCTATTCTTCGAATCAAAAAAGAAATGTATGAATAGAGGCCTTGCCTTACGAGTGAACTGCCTTACCTAACGAGGGCTAAGAGATACCCTCATTGCTTCTGTGCAATTTACTAGTTTAAGGGAACTAAATTGATTATTACTAATGAGAAATAGTAATCGGTAGGCCTTTACCCTATTTCTTTTTTGGGTCTCGTAGCAAGGCAAGCGGGAGCAGGGCATAGGGATAAAATCGTTTGGTTGGTAAGAACCATATCAAAGAAGTTCGACCTTGGAATTAGCCATTGGGAATGGAAAAGCCTAGTTCTTCCAAGCCAGGCCAGAGAAAGCCTAAGCCAAAATGTTAAATAGTAGGAGACGGGTATACCGCCCAAAGTCCCGTTCAGTCACTTCTGGGGTGAAGGCTAAAGCACCTTTTCTCAATCGAAGGAAGAGAACGAGATGTATCTTACTTACGATCTTTTTTTGCAGCATCCATGAATCTTAATTAAAAATACCAGGCAATAAAATCGCATCCATTAAATAAAAGAAGACCGCTCGCCAACTACTATGATTAAAAGAACTACCATTGAACCGGCTTTCCTCTCGTTATACCTAATCTATTCAAAGCAAGCAGTCAATCCCATCATTTCTCCCTTATTTTACTGGAATTTCCATCGAGCCACATGCCTCGGCTCTTCTCCCACTGGAACCTCATTTACTTCAGGTCAGTGTTTTAAGATCATTAAACACAAGCAGGAGATCGAGCATTCACATAGAAAAAGGGTGAACAAATTAAAGTCCGTTCGTGCCGATCTGGGTCAAGCCCTTTGATTTTGATTTGAGATCCCCAATTACGAGTAAACCCAATCATTTCTATTCTATTTTAGTAGATCCCAGGGAAAAAGTGCTTCTAACGTCTCTTGTTGGAATGATCAATCTAATTTTCAATGAAAAAAGAGTCCTTGTTCTTTCGCATGTAGAAAGAAGAAGAGTGAAAGAGATTACCTAAAGGAATGGATTTGAACGATGGAGGGGAGGGGAATGAAAGAATAATATTTCACATAGGAAGAACTGGCTTCAAGCAAGCGGTGCGCTAAATAGGGTGGATGGACGGGGAAGCTCAAGTAAGCGATTAATCTGTTCAGGTAGTGGTTACAACAGTTTTCCCATCAGAGAAATAGGTTACTCGTGCTCGGAACCATGTGTCTTATGGAAGCAAAGGAAACCTTTCTTTGAATAAGAAATGGTCGTCTCGTTCTACCTTAATGGCTTTCCCCTCTGATCTACGACCATCCTCCTATCTATATCAAATACTAATCCCTCATAAGACAGACCTACTTCCTAAGGCAATCAATCACCAGCTCTATTCTTAGCTGCTCACCATCTGCTCTGTTGTCCTCTTCGGTGCACAGTCCTCTTTCCATTCTTTTAGTTCTTCTTTTCAACGACTTATCGAGGGCTGCACTGTCCGAATATATAGATATCATAGTAAATACCTCAAAGAATAAGACTCCTTATCCCCAAGACTCAGCCGCTCTAGTACACATGCTAGTAATCATTGCTTGGACAGAGCGAACGAAGGACAAGGGTCCGAAGGAGAATGAGCTGCCAAGTATGATCAAAAGGCAAACAACTCAGTGAATCAGTTCAATAACTGCATCAATGCCGCTTATAAAGCTCTTTCGTCAAGACCGCTACGTGGACTACTTTTTTCCAGTTAGAGTGACAGTGGTCCGGATTAATGGGGCACTCAACTACTAGTCTAGTAGTTATTTTTTTCTATTAGTTGCGTATACTCCCCGTTAACATTTTCTCTTTAGCGATCCGCTTCTATCTCGCTCTTTAGATTACTTTCTTTTAGCTATCGACTGTTTTTCTTTCTATTTCATCACTGAGTCTCAACAAGGGATCTAACTGTCTCCCCCGGATCACTGCCTTGCTGCGCTTATCATCATTTCTAATTATCCACTGAATCATTCACATAAGCTAGGCCAGGCCCCTATTGGTCTCTTCGTTTGGACCACCCGAGAAGCAATTCGAGCTTGAACATGGTTTTATTGCAACTCTTCATCATCCCAACTTCCCCCTGCAAGAAAAGACCCCTTACTATAGATAGTCCCTCATCCACTAACTCTATCACCGACGCTACATTTGCACACATAACATACATCAGTAAGCCTTATCTGCTAGCCTTCGATTGTATGGTTTCCTGTATCGCTGTTGTCGAGCACTTGACGTCGGAGCATTCTAGCCAATATATGTCCATAGAAGGCAAGAGTTGACTAGATTAGATTGTCTCTTCTTACAGTACCCAACTAAGGTTAGTAAAGTATTAAAGGAGACGATCCATTCACTCCCTGATCTACGAGCACCCTTGCCTTGTAGATTTGTTCCTATGATTCGAGTAAATAAAGAAATATCTCATCTTTGAGGATTTGAGGCAATCCCGATTGCATAACATGACCATAGGTCTAGGGGAACTTTTTCTTAGAGTGATGTCTAGTGTGGCCTCCTTAGAAGGATATCTTAGGTCGGGACACCTTTCTCCTTAACTATCGGATATGAGTATAAAGTGGCAAGATTGAATGTTAATCAATCAAGAGCTCGGCATAATGAGGATAGCTAAACTCGAGTTGAACTGAGGGATTCGCTTCAGCGAGGGCCGCCTTCCTTCTTTCGTCTACACTCTCCCCTGATTGTGTAACAAAAGCACATAAGAGTGGAACAAGTCTGCGGTAGTTACTATGCTACTATTCGCATCCCAACCTAATCTCTCAACCAATGCCGCACAGTACGTGGCTTGTTTACCATTCGGGTTAAGTATGGTATCAAGAAATTGAGCATATTATTCCGTCTTGGTAGGGCAGGGTAGTCGTAGATTACTTTCAAACTTTTGTTCCCAAAGAAGTGAACCATTAGTTTGTGTACATAGCAAAGCCGCGCCCAATACACCAGCAACTCCCATCCTATGACTCATAGTTTTCAATTAAATGTTCCTGGGCTTCTGGGCCCCATTAGCCCCACTTTCAAACATATGTCGGGATGACCGGTTCCTTCGTCACATACCTATCACTTTTGAATCTCTATCCTCTGGTGAACCTTATCCGAAAGTCACCTATTCTACAAATAGAAGTATTTCGATTATCAAGGGTGGTCGTAGATCAGTAAGCAAGCCGCCCTCTTCTATTACCAGATAAATGCATAAATAAATAGAGTCAACACCAAGGCAAGAAAGCAACAAGGCCAGAATGTATGGTTCCGACCGAATAGAGCAGACAAACAGAATATTAGACATACTACCAATTCCTTTGCTATCAAATAGATTAGATCTTTCCTTATGTTATGAGGTCTTCACTTAGTAGTCAGATAAAGTAGCCTTATATTCAGGTCTTCGGGCTTTAGGGGTGTTTTCCAGAGCCCTTCACTTTCTATTTTTTTAGCATATCCAGCAACGGCAGTGGTTCTCTCCCCCTTTCTCCCAGCCTGGCCCCTTCTTCTATCTTATCTAGAAACCCTTTTAGTGTGATACAAAGAAGAAAGGCTGCTCTTATCATTCATAGAATCTGGCATTCCTCTATTTGCCTATCTTACCCTATCGAAAAAGAAGCGAAGTGGACTTTACCTTGAATGAACGATTCTTCCTTTGTTGAGCTAAGAGGGAGGTCCCGCCCAACCCAACTAAGAAGAATCAGGAGTTCCCATAGCAACCCAACCTAGAAGCATACCTCTATTTTGAAAAGCCTCCGCAAGAACTCCGCGGATTGCGGAAATGTCATCCGCTAATTGATCTATAGTAGAATGCGGAGAATGGAAACCCAAAGCTTATTTTATATAGATGATGAGCGGAGGGCTCTATGTGACCCTCCCCTAGGAAAATAGAGGGGTAGTGGTTTCCTTTTTTGGTATAACCCAAATAGTGTCTTGAAGCGAATCAGGCGCTGCAGCCCTTTCAGACTTTGTTACTATCTAGGAAAGAAATGCCAAAGTTTACGTAGTCCACTCTTCCTGAGCACTATTTCCTTTTCTTGCTATTGTTCCTAAGTTGTATGTATTCTTCGTTTGCCTGTCGTTCTACCCTTTTACTGGAGATTCTTTCGCTTTCAATTAGTTTCAAGGCTCCGCTCCATCCTAGGCGAAACTGAAGGTTTGACGCAACAGGCTTGATTAGGTTGTTTTTTTCAATTCACTAAGCGGCATAGCCTCTCTTTCCCTACTCCCGATGGGGACTAACAGAATAGTTTCATAAACCTCAGCCCCGCTTATGATTTATACTTCTTTGCCTGAGACATAAATAAATGTAGGACTAAAGCGCTAGCGCGCTACAACTAAACTAGATCTTTGGTCGGATTCAAAGCTCATCCTAATCTCCGTCGAGTTCCAATTTAAGAGTTCTTCCGCCTATCTCTAGACTAAAAAGAAGAGACCAGTTTCCCCATTTCTTTGTCTTCTAAGATGAAGAAAGTGCCCTTATGACTCTGAAAATAAATTGTTCGGATGTTTGGTTAAGTCCTAATCATTGCTTGGGCTTCATGATTCCGTCTGAGCCCAAGACTTGATGAGACGAATCGAATAGTCTGCTAACGAACTCTTCACATTCTTTCTTTCGTCCTTCTTCGGACCCTTAAATAAGGAGTTCTTTTGAGGGCTATCGATTAGCAACTAGACGCAAGTAGTTGTTCTTTTTTGAAGGTTTCCTTATGAGTTCTTTCATCTCGACAAGTAAAGCAGGTCGGTACAATTGTCTCACTTTAGCAAGTGTATTGCTATAGTTGCTCTATTGCTGTTGTATCGCTTTGATAGTTGCTATTCTAGCAGTTGTATAACTATCCTAGCTATAGGTAGTTCATAGCTCAACATAGTTGTTCCTATCCCTGCTATTTTCTATCCTAGCTCTAGATAGCTCATAGGACAAGTAGGTATGGGTAGCCTCAACGCAGTAGGTATAGGTTTCTTCCCAACACAAGTAGGTAGCGAAAAGTTGTTCTTTTAGTAGTAGTTGTCTAGTGCTTTTATTCGTAGCTACCGAGGAGCTGTATACGCAAGGTCAACGCTTCATTTACAGAAGTCTTTAGCACAACTCCCTGATCTACGAGCACCCTCATTTTCTCTTAAAAACTTATATATCCCCTGCAAGCAAGCGCGATGAATTCCAAATAGCTTGAGGTTGTTAGCTAGAGTTAGCTGCAATACAGCTACGCGATTGGCTTACTGATCTACGACCACCCTTGTCTTAAGCATAACACATTGCAGTAAATCGCTTACTAGGAACTGCTCTTAGTACGAGGTATAGTAATAGCCATATCTCAGAGTAGTTCCCTTTAGGTTTTCTAGTTTCTTTTTTCTTTCCCGTTGGCTTTCTTCCCTAAGCGGTTGAGTCTTGGCACTTAGATATATATCGATCGTAACCGAGACCGATCTACAACTCTATCTAAAATTTAGTTTTGGTAGTTGAGTACTTTCTTTCTTTCGATTATCAACCAAACACAATGAGTTTCTTTGATAGGTAGCTTTCCCCTTTGTGATCTGTTGGCTAATAGGACTTACGGTTTGGTGGGTCAACATGCCAGAAGGCGCGATCACCTTATTAAGACCAGCTGACTACCCCCTTTTTTTAGTAGGTGATTCTCCATCCATCATTAGTAATCTCAATTCGCTTTTCTTATTGACTCATACACTGCGCGCTACAACTAGTGTTAGCTAGAAGGATAAGTCAACATGATAGTACCAGCAGCTCCTATGGCAGGGTAGAGTCTCAGATTTGGGGCACGCCACTACAACAAGTTCAAGTTTTCAACCAGTGCATCATGCTATGGCCTAGGCTACCCTGCACATGTTATCTCAGTTTGGCTTCCTCTCCTCTGATTACAAGCATTTAAATGTTCGGATCTATGGAGCTCGAATTCAAGGCTTGCTATAAGGCCTGCATGCAAGTCTTGAATAGATATTTTATACACTCCCAAATCTCTTGAGTTGCAGCGAGCGTTGTTTTCTCTTTCGACCCTTAGGATTTTCTAGTAGAAAGTCTTTTGAGAATAATTTGATTTCATATAGCTGAATAGGCAGCCGAAAGTCAACAACAACAAACATCTGTTTTCGGCTTCCGCGGTCGAATCTACGATCCTCGGCCATGTTTCCCTTCCGACTATGCGAATTAACCTCAGTGCTTTCAATTGTTTTATTATTTTTCAATTATTCTTATTATTTCCCAATCTTAGAAGGAACAATAGAAGAAAAGGCTGCCCAGCCAACGAAATTGATTGAAATACATTCTTTCTCGGGGAACCATGCCCTCGGGAGAAACTAGTAATGATTGCCTCTCAATGGCGGGGGATATTTCTTTGAGAAGAATGACATTTCAAGATCATAATTTAGCCAAATTCAGAATCAACATTAGAGAACCAGATCTTATGGATTATCCCCCCATTCCCCATTTCCCCTTTCTCTAATAATAAGGTAAGCTCGTCAAGTGCTGGCGTAAGTAGTAATTCCTAGCGTTGTTAAGCTTTTTCTTTAAGGCTTTTCACTCCGATTATCGTTATTCAAGCGGTATCACAGAGAATCTTTCCTTTCGTCCTTCTGGCAAGGGTTTGAAGAGGGGCTTGGTAGCTAGGAAAGTGAGGAAGGCGCTGTACTATTAGGCAAGTAACGGTTCTAGTCTCGGCTTTCTTGTAGCTTTGGGGATTTTTTAATGCTACTTTAGGATTCAAAAAAAGGCTTCAAGCTCAAGTGCAAGCTGAGTAAACTTGTTCAAATTTACTGCAAGTCTAAAGAAAGGGAGGGGCAAAGTCCACTCGCTATTAGCTTGCTTAAATCTCTCCACTCGCATAGTAACGCCCTAGTCAAATCCAGATCTTGTTCCTTCATGAGCGGAAGTCAGAACGAATACCGAGACTCCTTTCTTTTACGCCTTATTAGTTATGAAAACGTATCACTTTGTTTGTAATGAAAAGGAAAGAGAAGGCGACTGTAGAGATAGAGTCTTTACGGGCAATGAAAGCGATAGGAAAAGTGAAAGATTCTATCTTTGTCAAGTTTAAGGTAAAGGGCATGAGGGAAAGAAAGTTCTTGTTTCCGGGCATATCGATGGGAATAAGAGCAGGTGGTAAGTGAGGCAATTCCTTCTGGTAGTAGATGCTAGTAAATGAGAGTCAAATCTATCTTTTCAGAAGCGAAGTCATAATTTATACTGTTCGAAAGGCACTCTAGCCCTTATGGATAAATAGATAGAACTGTTCTTTCTTTGCTGTTACGGTAAGCAAGTCTATTAGTATAATACACAACACTCGTTTATAAAAGGCGAATAACTGACGAGCGTGAGAGCGATGCACTTTGTCCTTTGGTTTTGAACTTCTAAGAGCTTTTAAGTCAGAACTCAAAGCTAGTGCGTTAAGCAAGCTTGTTTGTTGTAAGGCTATCGGATCAAAGAATTCCCTCTTTCAGTTTTGTTCGCCCTACTTCTAAGGATAGATAGTTTAGGGAAAACAAGTGCTGTGATAAGATCTATCTTTCTTAAGCCCTCCTCTCAGAAGGTTCAAGGATTATTCTGATTACACCAGAGATTGCCCTACCTGATAATTCCTCTCTTTTATGGGTTGGCTACTGGGGATCCATTGTGGCTTGTGATTAGGATGGTACAGGTGAATTACCATCAAGCTTAAGTTATCTAGTTCTGGGTTTGGTTTTGTACCTTACCCTTACAACTTTAAACTTCGAATAGATTGTTGCAACTCTAAATTCTTTATATAGGGGAAACTCCAACTATGGAATACAAAAGCCTTGTTATCGAATACTAAAGTGTTCCTCTTTGATTCTTATTATCTGTGTTCGCCCTTGGATGACACTTTTGAAAGCATAGATCCACGAGAAAGAAGTTCTAGAGAGGCGTGAAAGTCTCGAAATGCATGTGCGGGCATTGTTTGCTGCAACCTTGGAACTCCTATTGAGTCAAGCAGTAAATATTATGACTGGCAAAGCAACTAAAGCGCCAGAGCTCTTCTAACCAAAACCTATTCTAAAGGAATACATGGTCAGTCGATACGAGACTTTTGATGTGATAGATTCCCTAAAAGATTTTCATTCTTTTGGTAGTTTAGGAATGAGGTTGGGCAAGAAGCTCGATGTAAGGAGTCTCTAATCTTTTAGATCGATTAGGACTTTGTTCCTTAACTTAAGCTTTCACCCGGAGTTGAACCTTCACTGCCTTAATCCTTTAAACAAAATAGTTAATCGTAGAGCAGGAGGAATTAAGGCTTTCTTTCTATCCGCTAGTCAGGAATGGAATCGGAGGCTATGAATACGAATTCTTGAATAGGGGTAATTTAATAATAATTATTAGACAAATAGGGCACTAGAACGCTCTTCTTCCTCCTTTCCTTGTTAGGCCTTTCTAAGAGATAAAGAGGTCAATAAAAAGTTCTTTGAGCTATCGACGAAATGACCAGCAGAGTTTGATTTTAGCATTGAGAACTTCTTTCTTAATCCTCGCCCTTTGGTTGACTTACTCCGTACCTAGAAACATAGTTGAGACTGGTCGATCTTTGTCAATCCGGCTTTCACTCTCAAGCAACCTTTGCTCCATTCGTGGAAAGAAGCCTAAGACAAGAGGGTTGGGTCAACAGATTGAGTCGACGAAACCTCTTTCGACAAAAGATCGAAAGGTGGCGATCCTAATCCTGAACTAAGTGACTAACCTTAGGGTCTCCTTCATTTTTCGCGCCAGCTCCAGTCGTCCTTTTCTATAAAAGAAACAAGGAATTGACAAAGCCAACTGGGAGGTGAAAGCACTCCGCCTATGGTGATAGCGTGCTTTGTAAGATAACTGGGTAATTTTTCATTTCCCTCACAGTCAATGCGTTTGGCTTTCTATTCTATTGAATGGAATGAGAAAAGACCCGGTAAAGTAAATAAGTAAGATAGATAGTTACCCGACTCTGGCCTTGAAACAATGACCCAGCAAAAGTACTCAAAGGTAGCAGACGTCCTACACGCCTAATGTAAAGTGAAAGTGTCTGGTTTGATAGAACCAGGTAGTAGTTGGTCGGAAAGGAAGAGAAAGAGACTCCAACGAACTCGGGCAATACCATTAGGACAGAAAGGGATTGGGGTACGGAGTAGTGAAGTGGGAGAGGAGCGTAGGACCAACCAAATATGCTAACTCTCTGGGCGGAGTTACTCTTTATTTAATTTATTTAAAGTGGATGAGGGAATAAAAGAGTCAAGTGATAGTGATAACGAGAGAGTGGAAATCACTCAATTTACTTTCTGAGGATCAAGAAGATGAGAGATGCCCAACCGGGTGCCTTTGATAGCGTGTATGGTAGGTATAAAAAAAAGGGCTAGCTTGCCCGTCAGTCCTAGGTAGAGAACTAGGGGGTTTTCAGATTACAAGTACTTGTGTAATACGGTTTTCCCAATCGAAGTTCAAATGCCCTTTCTTTCATTCGTTCGAAAGGTAGGATCGATCTAATGCTAATCTGATTGTTTCTGAGAAATTACGGGTGAGAAAGTTCATCCTTGCATTTCTCAATTGACCTTTGACTCACTCGGAAACTCTTATCATGACCTTTCAATCCAAGTATGCTACAAACCAGAGTCTAACTAACTTGCTTTTTAAGGAATGAAAGAAGTCGTATCTCTGTATATGATAATTAAAGTCACTCGATTTTGCCCTTTAGCTTGGCATGTTGATGGAATAACTTCTCTCTTTTTCTATCTGGGGATCTCCTCTTATACTGTTATTGATATAGAATACATAAGAGTGACATTCTCTTCCCTGAAAGCCTAGAAGTCAACCATAACTCTTAACGATGCAAGGAATAGCTATCGTTTCGTGCCCAAGTCCAAGCACGGGATGAGACTTACCAACTAATCTTAGTGGCTCTGGGTCAAGTCACAAATGGTATTTGATTGATTTGAGCTCTATCATCCCATTCTATAACTAAACTAGTCTACCAGCGAGGGTAGACAACTTACTAAGTAGAGTCTCTAATGTTAGCAAGATCCGCTGCGCTATTGAAAGGCTCTTAGCTGCTTATCCGGGATTAGAAAAAGGCGTCACTGCTCTTATCGTAAGGGCTAGGCTACTAGATGGGAAAGAGCCTGCTAGGCTCAAAGCGATGAGACGATTTCTTATATTATCTTTACGGTGCTAGACTCTATATAACCAGAAAAATATACTGATTTGATTTTGGTCAGATCAGAGCCTTCTGTTGGAGGAGATTGATTTGACTTGCTACCGTAGTTTAATTAGTCTTTCACTGTACCTGGATTCTATAAAGCTTAAAATGAGTATACCTCGGGTCGCAACTAGGCTATGGGCATTCTTTTTTCCTGTCTTTGTCACGATTAGCAGAAAATACTGAGCTCCATCTATGCCAACCAAAAGCTCATAGAAATGAGTTCAAACTACTTACTAGTAGAGGCGCATGGGAAGGAGAGTAATTCCAACTGTTTCCTATGGTGACAAATTCTATTGGTAGATTCTAACCAAAAGTAGAAAGGGGGTTCTACCCATGGATCAACTAACGCAGTTCAGATACTAAAGTAATTTCACCAGATTACGTCCCGAGACGATAGGCGACCTATATTTCCTTTGAGGTACAAACCACCGGTTGAACTTCTCTTTGTCAGAATAAGTGAGCTCACTTCATAAACCAAAGCGTCAAATTCACCTCGGTTTAGCAATTACACGTACAGTCCAGGAGTTGCAGAGGGGATAGAAGGATATAGGCAAGTAAAGAACTTGCTTTGCTAATATCACTCTGCATAGGATCACTCGCCTTAAGGCTCTCTCAGAAAAATTCCAAAAATAGATTATGGAATGAAATTGATGAGAACTGTCTTGTCAGAAAAGAAAATCTCAGTAGATCCAGAGATGGATTGCCTACGAAACGAAAGGGACTATCGCTTTGAAACCCTATCTGGCAATTTCCTTAGACCCCAAGTCACCATAATATGCTGCTATGCCCGCCCCTACCAGCTCCAAGACTGACTTCGGATTCGGATACTTGGATCGAATATAGGAAAGTGGGGACCAAAGCCTGAGTTCAATCAGTACCATCGTTGTTAGAAAGGAAAGACTGTCTGATTGTATGAAAGAAGCAATCAAGAGGCAACAGCCGCTTTATAGCAGGAGAATATGATACAGAGACTTTCATTGCCCTTAACTCCTCACATAAAGCAACAAAAGAAGTGTCAAGTGTAGCGAGAACATTATCTATGAATATAATCTTGCAAAAGTCAAATAAAGACGTTCAGGCGCTCTAGTATCTAAAAAAAAGTTAGAGGAGTTTTCCTGCCAATTAATTGCTGATCTCATTGCCATGATTCATCATACAGATTTCATCATCACCAGCACCTTCCAAGAAATCGCTGGAAGCAAGGACACTCTTGGACAAGACGAAAGTCACAATGCTTTCACTCTTACTGGGCTCTACTGAGTTGTTCATGGGATTGATGTTTTTGATCCCAAGTGAAACATTTTTTTCACCTGGTGCTGATACGAGTCTTGACTTCCCCTACATAGAGGAGAATAGGAGGTTGGACTTACTTCCATCCTTAGATTGAGGAGTGAAAGCCACTCAACTGTAAGGAGATGAGTGAATTTACAGCCATGTTGAGAACAAAGAACACTGATATGTGCTACAGGACCGGAGCTAGCCGATCTTCTTCACAATGGCAAGTTGAACCATGTGAAGAACTTGACTGGACTCGTTGAATGGTATGACAAGAATGCTCGTCTCCGGAAGCTGGTTTACCTTGTTGTGGTTGGTGGTGATCAGAGGAAGGAGTAGAAAACATGGAAGAACAAGCAGAGATGAATAAGATGTAAGGCCTTATTGATAAAGACAACTTGAATGGTCAGTTCAGGTGGATTTCTTCTTGAAAGTGCTATTGAGTTCCCTTGCCCTTGGATGGTAGGCCAGGGAAAAAATGCCATCAATCAGTCCAAGTGGGAGTCAGTTCCGGTCAAACGGAGAAAGGCGAGTAAGACAACGTTAGTGCATTGATGCCCAGAATTCGCTTCTTGAAGTTAAGGTTGTAGCCTCTTTCAAGTGAGAAGTCCACCTTTGTCTCCATTTCTGATTCCAGTGCCAGGCAAAGGCCAATCGAACTATTCATCTTTCTTTCCATCCCCACGGCCTCGACCAGCAACTGCAAATGAATACCCACCTACATAACCTTTCTTCGAGTCCTTTAGTTAGCTCATCACCAGTACCTGGTATAGCTGCATCAAACAAGTGAAAGCGAGTACGAGCAACCCTCCATCTTCTTTTTTTCAATCTCCTGATCCCCCATCAGCCTCTTACTCTAACGCCTTCTCCTAGGAAGGATAACCTTAGGTCCCCCCTAATAGGTCGGAACCAGATGTACTGGGCTTAGAAGCTCCTGTTTTACTTCTATCCCCATCTCTTGTCCCATCCATGGAACCAATGCTTGAAAGCAGGTGTACTAAAAGAAATAGGAAAGAGCCGATTCCATTCATCCAAGGCTTTGCCATCTTACTTCCATCCGACAAACTCTCGAGTCTTCCCCCTCCGAATAAGCAGGCAAGAACCGCATTCATGATTGATTCACATTCTCCACCAGCCACTACCAAATTCACAGTTTCAGCAGCGCAGCCTATTCTCTTATTTACGCAAATGAAAGTCGGATTGGTCTTGTCAGAGGAAGATTGGGCCCTACAGTGGTTGTCTCGCTTAGTTAACCGATCGGCAGTAGCTAATCGCTTAGAAGCGAGATCAAAAAAAGTATCTCTGACGAAATTGCACTTTATTGAGTAACAAGATCAGCCTCTAGTCTGGGAAAACCTACTCTTCGATATTGTACTCTATATTTGACGATCTCTCTTTATCCCAAGATCAAAGCAAGAAACAGAGCTAATGATAACTACCCTTTTTTAGGCCGATGGGGTTGACGGCAAGCAATGGTATACGGGGTGGAAAGCAAAGTCAACGGTGTTTGAGGGAATCGTTTCAACGGAGAAATGAAAAAGGAAAAGATTCTAACCATAGGGATTGAAAACCGCTTTTAGGGAAGCAACAATAAAGATAACAAGAAAATTTGGCATCGGCTTAGCTTAGCGTCTGATCGTTTTCTACCTGAATCTACGATTGTGAAATTAGACCATCTGTCTTTGTCCCAGCCGGTAGAATGACATCAAAAACACAGACAGGGCCAAAGCAGTTCAGAATCTTCATTTTCAGGCGGAAGGCACACAAGAAGGAAAGGCTTCCCCAAAAGCCCCACCCAGTGAAAGATGGGAAGGAGTGTTGGCTTAATTCTAAGTATGAGAGAGTATTGACAATATACCAATAGTCATGATAGAAAACAAGATTCCCCTCAGCCTTAGAGGGAGAGGGAGGGGGCCCTTTCAGGGGCGGTTTATCAGACTCACTGCAAAGAAAACCATACCAGACTTAGCTGAAGAACGGATAATTGCCACACTCTATGCTTATATCCGAAGGCGGTTTGGAAGGTGTATCTCAAGCACCTGGGAACAAAGCTTTGGGGATAAGGCGCCGACTCCTGAAATCCACATTAACTACAACCAAGATTCATTATTCATCTGAAAGACAGAAACCCCGGTTAGCAAAAGGTCAAAGGGGTCAGGAAGTTGGTCTTATCAAAAAAATAGGGAAATGGGGGTCATCATTGAGCATCTTCCGATGAAGCATAGACCCTTTCACCCTTAACAACTAGCCGAGCCTTTCTTTATTGAACTTTTTGATCATACCGCTCAAAAAGCCAAAAGTAAGAAAGAAGCAAACTGAGAATGAATGGGAAGTTTCTAGTTATGATGCCTTTAAAGCACGCCGGCGGTCCTCATTCATAGATCTTCAGGCCAGAGCGCTAACAATTTGGTGATTATAATAAGGAGTGCGATTATACAACATGCTACTGCTAATGATCAGTAAGGAGAAAAAAGAAACTGCGGTACTAGAAAGAGAACTCCTTTTTTTAACATCGTCCCTAGAGCAAGAAAAGAAGGACCTCTATCTGAGGAAGTCTTTCGATGAATTAAAAGGAACAAACTTATTGAAAGGGGACACCCTTTGGGAAACCTCTGAGGGAAGAGAATTGTGGCAGCTAAAGCTAGTCCCTCTGGGTGGTCGTTCTGATTAGGATGTGTTAGATGGACATTGGTCTGAGAATGACTAATGCCCTCGGCTCACTTGTGGTGCTTTTATTTTGGATTGCGTTGGGCATTCTTATTGGATTACTGGACTCGCGTGCAGTTCAACAATACAATCTATTCCATTAGCGCACGTTAACTATTCAATACTTTACTGACTTGGGATTTCATTTCACGACAGAGGGAATTGTGCATTAATGCATTGACTCTCGGCGGGGACTATTCAAACAGAAAAGCCCGGACCCATAAGGGACAGTATACAAAAGTATACATCGGTGTAAATGTCAACATAAAAACAGTCTATTCATGAGTTAGGACAGGATCTCAGATATCTTCTGGCTTATTAATCCAATTCTCTCATCGATTTGGTATCACCTTCTCAGTCATCAAGAAGCTCCGCAGCCCGAGTTAGACTTCGAGGAGCAACCCCTTCTGAATTAGATAAAGGAATAGAAAGAAGCCAGCTCAGATTCTGAATCTCAGTTGTTTATCGGCCGCTTTCCAGCAATTCAAGAGGGGTAGACGCTTCATTCACATTTGGATTCGTATGACGCTTCGGATCTGGAGGGACATGAATGGATGTTGGAACTGGTCCTGCGTCAACTGCATGCGCTACTACTGCCTCCTTAGCAGTCACCTTTGCCTCATCCATTCTATTTCTAGTGAAATAGGGGAATGATCAAGTGAACCATGGAAAAAGCGTTTTGAAAATTCCTTTTTCTTGCTAGGTTCAATCAAATCAATGAATCTTCCGGCAGGCAGGGTTTTTGCCCGAACAACTTTAGAACTGCAGCTTCGCCCTTACAAGTAGATAACGAGTTATATAAAGATAAAGATAACTTACTGATTATCTATCTCTGAATTTGATATTCTATATAGATTCAAGTTATTATATCTCTATTCAAGTAGTTCTTTTTTATTGTTTGTTAGTTATTATTAACTATTAGAAATCTATTAACTTGTTTTGGAGCACGCTATTGTGCTATTGGTCTCTCTAGTTCACGACTTCCGGAAGATGGGTCACCACAATAAAATAATCAACTCATCCAAGATATGAGGAAATTGGCAAAGAAATCAAAAAAGCCGGAAAGACTCGTTAAACAATCAATTTATCCCCCTTACATGCATGTTTCCTTTACTTCTTTATACGCGTCAGTGATAAAGGGTCTAAACACTCAAGGCCTAGCTGATCAACTGTTCGATGCTATCCTCACCTATTTTATCCATTCAATCCTGCTTGATATGCTTGCCGCAGAGAAAGACTCTTTCTAAAGACTCGATAAATGGTAAAAGAATTCCATTTTCCAGTCGGGCGGAATGAAAAAAAATATTGATTGAGATCAATTGAAGGAAGACCTATTCATGAACTTTGCTAGTCGAATGGGCGGAACCTGACTCATCAAGCAAACAAAAAAGTAGCCTTCATTAGTCATAATGGGTTAGGCCCTTGTATCCGCATATGAAGCGTCACGTAGCATCATTAGTTCATGACGTGAGCTCTTCAGTTCGTGTGTTCTAAAGAAGCTATGCTGTAGCGTATCAACAGGGCAAAGCTGACTAATTGGCTCAATCTTTATCGTAATTGTATAAAGAGGAACTGGCCTCGCGTCAGATATTGATTGCGCTGATCGGCGCAATATCACATATGGAACGACCGATCTATGAATCTAGAGCTTTTCGCGTAGAAAGACGTCAAGAAAGCTTGAATAACATTTTGAAAGGGTTTGCGCGTAAAGAAAGAATTACAACTGAAAGAATCTTTCGCTCATGCATTTCCTTCAAGCAGGAATAGGTGGTTAAGGCTACTTATTCCTTGGCAGTCTATAAAGAAAAGGGGTGAAATTGAACTTTGTATTTATAGTAGTTTCACTATTAGTAGTTAGCTAGCGAAGGGCAATCGCAGTTTCAAGCGTAGTGCATAGTAGAAAGCAAATAGTTAATGGTGGAAAGACCGCAAGGAAAAAAACATTAGAAAAAAGCGAGCGAAGCGAAGGAGAAAGAATATTTTTGATATTGGAAAGCAACTCTCCCTTGGGGAACTTAACTACCTCGATCCTCATCTCGTTCACTCATAGAAGACCTTGCCTAGCTCTACTTTCTTTCTTATACCAGGAACCTTAGCTTAAATCCTTAGGCTAAGGTACGTAGTGAGGTCTTTTGCTGGGCGATAAGGAATGGTCAGTTTTTTAGTCTTAATCCAGCGACTGGCCTTACTCTGAACGATATTTGAAATATGGTTTGCTTAGCCAATTTAGCGGGATCTTATTTGACAACTTCACCCATGGCTTCCAGTAAGCTTGAAGAAAAGGGTCTGGCTTTTAGACGGCCACTATTTTAGACAGTTCGCCCTGGCTTCCAAGTCAAGGTCCACAACTTACAGCTTTCGTTGGCCTGCAGGGAGTCCTTTCTTAACTTCAATCCGCTTAGATCCCAGACTCTCCCCATTCATTACCTTAAACAACAATGGGTAAAAATGAGGTGATAATGGGCGAAGGATATTCATTGTGGTTAGTCATGTATTCTTTATCAATGTCCTACCCTTTCTTTGAACTTTGTCAATGATCGAACCACCGCCGGAGCTCCATCGGGGGTCGGTGAAGCTTTTGCCCAGTATATACCCCCCGATCTGCTCAACAAAAAAGAAAATGCGGCATACCTGCTTTCCTTTCGGTTCGCTGCCCCTCAACCGCCTTAGGGGTCTTTCTGGTAGTTTGAAAGAGATCTTAGTGCTTTAGACAACCTAGAAGGAGGATTGTTTCTCTCACCCGTAGCAAGGTAGCCCAAGATTATTTTGAGACGAATGAATGCCGAAGAAAGGAAAGCCTGAGAGCTTACTCCGCTGTTCGTGATGAAGTACGCCCTTAGGAGTAGTTAGTAGGGATAAAGGAATGCCTTAAGGCAGCTCATGACCTAAGGTGGGCGCATTAGACTGAATGAATTAGTCTTAGTTTTGGCATTTCTCGCAGGAAAATAGGAAGAATTTTAAATGATAAAGCGAGATTTTCTTATTAAATAAAAAAGCGGACTAAGAGCAGAAGGCAAAAGGGCGTTTCTTTAGTAAAGAAGGAACGCAAGTTAGTGACATCTATCTTAAGGTCTGCTTCGGGTTCTGCTCTCACTGTTCTTAAAGTAGCGAAGTTACCAGAAAGGGAAGCTCTGAGTCCTCTTGTTGAATCCACTCTTCACAACGTGTCGTATTACTTAAAAGAAAGCAAATACGTTAAGTAAGGGCGTGAGGAAAGAGACACCAACTGTTTACTAGCAAGCATTGAAAGCAGATGCTAGAATGACTCTTTGAACTTAACGACGTAATAAATAAATAAACTAGCTGCTATCAAGACTGAACAAGATGAGAATTAAAGAAAATCGAACTGTGATAACGTTTGTTTTTAACAAAAAAACAAAAAGAAGGAAATAGAACAGATGAAAGTTTGCCCCAAAGACTCTCTCTAAGAAAGCATACAAAGCTGCAAGAAAGCCCAATCCCAGGTATGGTGCCGACGTTGGAGTACAAATCACTGCCCCTACTTCTGCCCGGAAACCATCTTACGGATTGAATAGTTCACGCCTTCCCGGTAAGAGCACCTTAGTAGAGTCGTTCAAAGCCATAGCCCCTGGATCTATTGTGGGCAATTTGATTTGTAGCGGGATCTTCCTCTTAGGCTTGTAATGGTAAATGAGAGAAGGCTGGCTTGTCGGCTAAGAAAGCTTACCTTAGAATGGAACTATCCTTTATTCCAATTGAAGGTCACTAGCGAGACTTACGTTACTCTCATTAATAGCCTACTAGCCTTACTGATTTATCCTATCCGCTATTTCTAGAAGGAGGTGAAAAGACTAGACTAGCGATCGTTAGCTTACTATACTATACTATCCTATCTAAAGAAGACTGACTTAGACGACTAGCCTAGACTAGCCTTACAGAATCGAAGGGGAACTATGTCTGGTCTATCCTTGCCTTCTTTAGAGAAATTCTTAGGCAAGTGAAGCAATAAGATAGTATCTTGTTTTTCTGCTTCTGAAGCTGCATCCTTATCAGTTAGTGAGGTAGCTGCTACTAACCTTTTTAAGGCCTTTGTTATAGGCTTGTACTTGTTGAATCAGTGGAGCGTGAACTCACACAAAGTGTACAATGAGTCAAGTGATCTAAGGGTTCAAACCGCTAAAGCCCGATTTGATCCCGATTGTCTTGTTGTTCTCGCCCTATTGCCTAGTGAATCTTTTCTTTAATAAGCATCGGCTAACTCTGTGCCAGCTGCCGTGGTAATACAGAGGATGCAAGCCTTATCTAGAATGATTGGGCCTAAAGCATCTGTAGGTTGCTTTTTAAGTCAAATCCCAAGGCTCAACCCTGGACAGGTGGTGGAAACTACCAAGCTGGAGTACGGTAGGGGCAGAGGGAATTTTCGGTGGAGTGGTAAAATGCGTAGAGATCAGAAAGAAGACCAACGACGAAAGCACTCTGCTAGGCCAACACTGAGACAAAGACAGGCTGTCAAGAACATAGAGGAGGTATGATAGGCAGTTGGTCAGATCTAGTATGGATCGTAGATGGACGGTAGTTGGAGTCTCAATTGCCAGTTATTCAGTGCCAGTAGGATAAGGAGTAGTTGCCTATGCTTCAAGATGAAAGAGTAGTTGCCCAGCCAATTTCTTTTCACCTCCAAAGTCAAAACTCTTTCACTGATAATAGAGTTGTTTCGATGCAATGGCGGACTAGGAAAGATAGAAAAGAAAGCCAGTAAGGTGTTTACAAGCTTGTTTGATAGAACAAGGTCAAGGGTAAACTTTAAGTTCCACCAATCTGCTTATTAAGGTGCCAAAGAAAAGGAGCTAAGAAGTTGCTAGATAAAGTTTCGAGTTGACGGGATCAAAAACAAATCTGTCCCAAAGAAAAAAGCCTAGTTGTAGTAGACGAAGATGGTCACCTAGGATAGGCAGACAAACCTGAACCTTAAAAAGTAGCCGGCAGAGACGCTACGGGAGAACCGCCTAGGATGGCGTAAGAGACTCGATCATCTCTTTCTTCAATGTGGGTTTATGCATTTGTCTTTTGAATCGGCCAAGCGTTCAGAAAGGAGATGTTTAGCCAGTACAAGTAGTGTTTGTGGCACCCATCCAGACTTGGAGTGGAGTAGCCAGGAAGAGGCACCTAGGAGGGACAGAAAGAACAAAAACTAAGAGATTCACCTGCAGGGACGCGCTTCGGTCTAAGGCCTTGGCTGACTTACGATCTCCGCGAAGCTCCACCTTCAAAGGGGAGCTATGTAGATAGATTTTTTGGTCTTTACTTTCGTGTTTGGAGTAGGTGATAATGAGGAACAGCAAGGAGATGGCTTTTTAGCCAAAATAGTGTGGTGTGGGTAGCCTACCCCAATCAAGCATAGCGATCACTGAACGATTTCTTCCAATTCTTATTATAAATATTCTAGATGGTGAGAACAATGAAGCGGATTCTTCATCTGCACCAGAGAACTGGCATCTCAGAAGGAAATGAAAGCGAAAAGGGTCGCCGTCTTAGCTGAAACTGAAGAGGCTGGGTGGTCACTGATAATAATAGTATGCCTGTAAAGGTATGAAGTAAGTCGACTGATAAGAAGAAGTATGAAGTAAGTCGACCGATAGGGAGAGGTTTGAATTCGCATAAGTAATGGTCAGATATCGCCGTTGTAGCGCTAGTTCGAGGAGAAGTGCTATCGTCCCCACAAGAGAGGTTATGAAGATGGTCAATTGGCCTCTTGGTATATGTACGGTAAGAACACTGCCTTCACTTATGTTGGCGAGGCTGGGAACATCTATTTCAAGAAATGCCGTCTTCCTTTCCTATTCACCATACGAAATTCTAGCTCATCCTCAGATCAGGGGATACCTTAAGTCAGCAGCTTCCTTTGAAGATAGGGCATTTACATAAACTCCGAAGCCGTACCCAAGGAGCTTACATCAGGAAACTCCCAAGCTTGCTGAGGAAGGAACAAAACATAGATAGACACCGAACATCTACACTGATTGGGATTAAGCACTTTACAATAACACAACCCCTTTTATATGAGCACGCAACAGGATCTCTCTGCCTAGGACTCTATGAATGCTCGAGAATACACAGCAATATAGCAGACTCTTGCCATTGAGATTCCCTTGGCCTAGGAACATTAAGATAGGGGAACCCCGGAGGGAAGAAAGATAACCTCGAGAAAGATACCGTCCAACTGCTTATATATGTGCGCATACCACTTTCGTCTATCTTTGCACTCCTAGCTCCCTTAGATCATTGGTTACCAAAAAGACTAGAACTCAGGAACATCAATATGGTTAGGGATCAAAAAGGTACGACCTTTAGCCTATTCCTTTCTGCCTTTTGAACGAATCTAGAACCTCAATTAGCAGATTCATTAGAAACCTTTCTTGGAAGACTCAATTCATTTGATAAGCCTAGTACATAATCACTGATAGGATCATTCCTGAAATTTACAAATCAATTAATGGGCACTTTAAAGCAAGTTGATCCTAGAAGACTAACCTCGTAGCTCACTTAGATCAATCAGTTCAAGCATTGACAAACCCGCCTTCTTTCTGTGTTCAGGACGGAGACTCTTTCTGCCTTTGTCGAACTGCCTTGTCGCCTTGGCAGGCTTTGACCTGCTTTCCTTCGCTTACCGGAGAGCAGATTCTTTTTTACTGACTTTTCGCGGTTGATCGAACCTCGCACCTAAAGGAGTCGGTCTTTGTGAAGAGGAGGACTCTTCTCTTGCTGTCAAAAGTGCTTACTCATGGTCTATTGTGCAGTTGATGACATCATTCTGGACTAGTTTCCAGGCATACGCCAACTATACATACCGCTTTCTCGTTTAGGAATTTCTTAAGATTAAGGTTTGAAAGGACCAGGCGGCAATGAAGTATGAGTCTAAAACACTATATGCAGAGCTGCCTTAGCTCAATAGATCAATGAATTAGGAGATAACTTCTTAAATGTTGGCGAATGGAAAAGAGTTACTTTAGGCACGAACCACAAACCCACGAACCTAATAGTTGGATCCATGAGGAGACAGGAGAAAGCCATTCATTCCCGTCATTGAGCCCGGATTGAGGATTGATTGACCTAAACCAAAGACTTTATTATTAGAGAAAGGCGTTCTCATACCCTGATACCGCTTTGTAGAAACCTAGAACAGAAGAAAGTCTCTTTAGGATGGCTCTATCCTAGCTAGATCGAGTCACAACTACTAATTATATTATAGAAGACTCAGGCACACTTCCCTATACTTCTCCTAAGTGACATCAAAACCCTCTTTCAGTCGATTCGAAAGCAGCAATAAATGAGATTGAATCAGATAGAAGGTTCACCCCTTACCCTTCAAATGGGGGATTTAGGAGTTGAGACTTCCTTGTTCTTAGGCCCGCTGTAAGGCCAATAAGATCAGGAAGAAGGAGATTGATTTCTTCCCTTTCCATATGGTTGTTAGCTGTTCTGTGTCATGTCAAGCTAGTTCATGAATGAATGACAATCATGAGTGTCAATCGGCCTAGGTCCAGTCGTGGTCAAGCCTCGAATCGAATCTTGTCCCCGCCTAATCAGTGGAACATTGTTCACTGGGATAGAAGGCTGGTCCCAACCTGTCTACCAATGTCATTTCATGAAGATGGACACTGGCTTGGGGGTGGGCACCTATCTGACATATAATTGGTATAGCTGGTATACATAATTCTTATTGTGAAAAATAGTTCCACCCTATTCTCGGCTCTACTACGATTAGTGTCTCTAAAATTCAAATGGTAGAGAGTTTTTGAACACTCTCAGATATATTACCTGGTATTACGAATATTGAGGAAATTCTTATTGGGCAAATATGGTACTATTTTTTTTAAAGAAATCTATGTCTTTCCTATTTGTAGCAACAGTGTCCAATCTTTTCCTACTTCTTTGTCTGAAACTCGGCTCAATGGAATTCTTTAACTCCCTTTTTTAGAAAATGGGGTTCTTTCTTGGGAGTCGAGTCCTATTGAGTAGGGGCTTAGGCTGTGAAGGATGGCTCCTTTTGTTTTTGATTTTAGTCACTTTCGGGATCTGTGACGCAACGATACTGAATATGATGGGAGAAAATGATACAGTTAACCAAGGGCCACATAGGGATGATGCCGGCTCCTCTTCAATACAAAATTAGGAATCGGACTCAGAGAGTTAGCGAAAGTACCTCAACTGCTCCTCAAGTACAAAGGGAAATGCCGCCTCCCAACCATCAACAGAATGCGCCCCCGCTGATAGGGCCCCCGACCAATCAACCTCATCCACTGGGGCTCGCCCTCAAGGAGATAGTGGTCTACCAACTATCGATAGTGAGAGCCCGAACGCTTCGAGAAAAAGAAAAGCGGATCCGGGGGATGGAGAAAGCCCTTCTTCAGTACGAAGAAAGGTGGCTTTGGAGTTTGAACCGTCTCCGTCCCACGCTAATCAGGAACTGCCTCCTGTTGACCAGGAGTCCTTGAACTCTTTTTCAGAGCTTCTCACTGCTCACCGAAGGATCGTGGATCGAATCCAGGATCTGTGCAGAGAGCTACACACTAGGGTTCCAAGCGGCTTCCAAGCGGAGCCTTTCACGAAAATGTTAGAGGACAGACATAGAGCCGACAAAATAACTGAGATGCTCGATAGTGTCGAAATGAAAAGGGGTCGGAGCGATTATTTTGAGGAGGTCTTGAGTCACTTTCAAGACTTTCGAAGTAATGGGGTTACCGAGCGAACTCTCCACAAGGAGTACCAAGGAAAAGGAAATGAGGTCCACGTCTAGCTAAGATCCGCTCTTGTACTTTATAAGCGCACAAGGATATTTACATGCAATCGAAAATTTGATAACTAAGAAAGCAGAGCACGACGGAAGAATAGTCGACTATAAAGGAGAGAGAGGGAGTTTCTGGTAAGGGAAAGTCATCAATAAAGTGAAAGCAAGCGAAAGGCAAATAGAGTGACTCGACTTGAAAGTGTGTCAGTCCCGAGCATATAGTTCCAAGCCCTCTAGTTCGAGTGAGAATTCCCAGCCATCCATAAATAGCTTTCCTCAAAGAGAAAATGGTTCAAAAGTCTCCCTAGATCCCGATTTGAGAGAAAAAGATGGCAGCTAGGTGAAAAGGGGTTAGGGCTAATGAGTTAACATGCCAACGAGCTTGCAGTTGTAGTTTGAGTCTTTAGGCAATCTCTAAAACAGCGGATCTGCTAATGGTTAGGTGGTTAGCGAACATCGCCTTTATCATCTAGGACTAAGACCTTTACACCCGCACCTTTCAGTCAAGCTTCAAACCATCCAGCCTTAGCTTCCTTCATTCCCTTTAAGTTCTTGTTATTCTAAGCTAAGGGCCCCCCTCATTCATCTATAAATAGGGTACCTTTGCTTCAAGCTATAGCTGCTGCAAGGTTGCTTAAAAACGCTACTAGCTACTTATTTATTTCATTTTTCAAACAATTAAAGCCTACGCTTTCTCTTCGTTACACTTGCCTTAAATCACTTTCTTCAGAAGTCCTCAGGTTCAATCATTCTTTTCTTCCCTTCTTCCTTGCCCGCTTCCATTGATTAGGAGCGCCAGGGCCAAGGAGAGATAGAGGTTGGGCATTCAAAATAAGGCCTTATTGGCGGGGATTGATTCTTCCATCATTCACCTCATCATAACAAATCCCCAACTCCTATCGGGAGCTTTTTAGGGGTGGGCTAGACTGGGAGAAACGCGTAAACCCGGGTAATTTCCCCACAATCGACCCTTTAACAATGAGTAGCATTATTATGAAGTAGTGGTAGAAATGATTGGTCAGGATCTACCTGCAATAGGAATATACGTAGTCGAGGACTGCCTGGTAAACCTAAGTGGTACAAGTATTTCGAGACCAGGTGGTAGTGAATAACCGAAGGAATGGGAAGCTGGGGTCCTATTGAACTGGTAAAGAAGATCATATTGGATGGGCTGATGGGGCTGCCTAGCAATCCTCTCTTGTTATTGTGTTGGGCAGTATGCTCTGGGTCGGGAAGAACCATGCTAGATCTAATGAGGGTCCTTGGCTGATTGGCTACTAAGGATGATGGAGTCAGTTACTATAGTGCATTAAGCACAAGCAAAGCACCTAGCCTTATTTATCGCAAATCGATCACACGCCCTGGATAAGTTATTTTTTTCCTCACTGCTTAAATAAAATGGATTTAGGAGCGATTCCACGTGCTAGCCGAAAGGTTGATTCGGATTCTACTTGACTTAGTTGAAGTTGAAGGTAGGAGAGCAGCAAAGCCTCTTCCCCCTACGCCCTAAAAAGAAAAAACGGAGCAAGATAGCTTCCATTGATCATTGAGAGAGAAATCGAGATGTGAGAAGAGAATAGCTTTTATTCAATAGCCATTGCCTGGAAAGCTTTACTTTAAGTGGAGTGGCCAGGCTCTGATCTTCTTCCTCTTCGCGACTATAAATGAATGCTATCGGTATTCAATCATATATATACAAAGTGTGATGCGGGTTACCTTAGAGTTAGAGAAAGAATTTCTAATTATTGCTATTATGAAATAAGGGGTAGAAGGAATTGTTGACTATACGAGAATTCCTCCATTCCAGAATAAGCATCCCCTGCAGTTGCAGTTACCTTTAAAAGGAATGATCTCGGACATCAATCTAAAGAGAATTTGTTTTCCTTTACACGGGCAATTTCCTTATCTTATTAAAGGAAAAGGAAGAACTCGCTAGGCACCAAGGCTTATTTTATTTCACTCCTAACTTTCCTTGAGCCTGGTTAAGAAGGGTCCAATCCCAGCTTCTGAAAAAAGAGTGAATTGACTAAGCTAACCCTGAGTTCGCAGTCGATTCGGCAACAAAAAAAGCAAAGACCACCGCGAGTGACCCATAGCTGATCTACGACTCACTAAAGGCTCCATTCTAGTAATAGAATCTAATTCCGTAAAGATAAGATCTTATTATTCAAAAGAACTGAAATTGATTATGCTATTCCCCTGCCCCCCTGATCAACCCCGCTGTAATCCTAACAACTCCATATCATTCATTATGAAAGCGAAAGAGACAATGTGTCGCCCTAACCAACAAATCGATAAATGGGAATGCATTACCTAATATTGAGATAATGAGCAATGCTGATAACAGCAAATGGTTCCTAACCTCAACAAAATCAGAGTTATCCGACTATTCGGCAACACGCTTGGATAAGTAAGGCGATGAACCATACCTCTATCTCTAGGCGCTATGATGTGTTATTGAGGGATGAAGATCTCGATGATTCAGATTATGATCTCGATCTAGTCGACTCTGTTGATTCAGTAGATCCGGCCAGTTGAACGCTTTCTAGCAGCACCAAAAGCTGTGGTAGTGGGATATGGAAGTTAAAGAATTCCCTTCTTCATTCGCTGCTTGAGTTGAGTATGCTAGGGCTACACTAGCTGAGCCTCATTCCGTCCAGTACCCAACAAAGCTTGGGCTATTATTCTACTACTGGTGGGACTCTTTATTCCACTACTGAATTGAATGTCTGCCTTGGTATTCCTTACTTTACTATTGATAGTAAAGGAAAGAGGTAGGCCTAAAGGGGCTATTTCGTTAGGCTATGGGGCCCTTCTTCTTTACTTCAATCAATAAGAAAGACAAAGAGAGTTGGTATTCTCAAGGGGCAGGCCTTAGTCCGTTGAGCTCTTTGCTCGGCCCGTTACGTGTGCTGCTATACTATAGCAAACTGACTAGCAACTTCTCACTGTAAAGGTCAAAGTATAGTTAGATTGCTGCAATGTGCGATGTCTCTGCCGATAATTGGGCTTCCTCTGCCAGGCAATCTATTCTACTAGTGACTGACCAGTTGAGAAGATAGCAGGGAGCAAGAGTGTTTGTCAGATAGTATCCCTTACTTAATGATTAGGAAATGAGGAATGACTTTAGCAGCTTGGAACCTCCTACCAAGGGCTTTAGCATTTTAATATATCTTTAAAGGAAGACGCAAGAGCAGATCCCTATCTTCCACCTTGAGGGAAGCAAAACAACAACACTAATGGGGTCACCCGTGGGAAGGTGCAAAGGCCCAAAAAAGAGGGATTCCCGGAACCAAGCTTCCTAGTTCTACACCTTATACCAAAGCGCGGGACTGTACTGTATTGTATGCTAATAAAATAGAAAGTCTTTGGTATAACTCTTATTTACTCCGTTCACCCCTCTCCTAACGAAGGCAAGTGCCACTCCTAGCGCTAAGCATAAAAAGCTCTCACGCGCGCTATAGACTCTATCAGACTAGGAAGATCTTACCCTTCCCTAACCCAAAGAGGTTAATCGATGCAACTGCACTCTGTCTTGTCTTTCCTTGAAAGACTAGCTCTTCCTTACTAACCTTTCCTTACTCCTTGTTTAGCTAGAAGAAGTAGAACGGGCGGACAGTTTCAATCACCATTCATTTGTCAAGAAACCTCGGACTAAAGGTGCTTTAAATAAGAAAAGCACATGCCACTAACTTCATATTCCGTTTAATAAAAAAAGGTAGTCACTCGCTTGTTAAAAGAAGAAGGGAGTTTACTGGCTCGACTGAGAGTGGTACTTTCGCTAGAATCAATCGAAAGGATTAAGCGATCGTAGACTTCCTTTCATGGATTAGAATCAAAGCACTGGTTCCAAGCCGCTTGCCCGGCCGAGGAAGTTAGCGCAGTTCATTCAATGCCTAGTCTTCATTTCCCTTTCGTAGGCTAAGCTTCCCGCCTTCCTTCATACAGGGGAAGTTCTCATATCCTCGATGAACTTTCGCTAGAATGAGGAGCAGACTCAGTCGCTTCCTTCTTTCTTCGCCCCAAAGGTCTGCTTTCTATTCTATATAGACTTTTTAGAAATGCTTTACTGTACTTCATATGTCAAATAACTGTTAGCCTTACTTCATCCGCTGCAATAAGACTTGGAAAAGGAACTTCCCTGAGCCTTGGATTACTTTCTAAAATAGGGGAATAGTGAATTGAATCTTTTTCTCTAAAGCACCGTGCCCATGGTGTGAGGAAGCTTAGCACGCACCGACCAAGAAAGGACTACAGCTAGACGTAAGCCCTAAAACACTTTCTCAAAAACAGTTCCTTCTTTCTTTCCTGCCTTCAACTTAGAGTTGAAGTTCAATTCCATAGCTTCATGCTGACTGACTTCTTGGCTTCTTGAAGTGAATGCTTAATCTTATCTTGCCTTGTTGAATCTGTCTTTGATTTGGTAATAGAGAGAATTTTGTATAAAAGAATATGCAAGTATATCTGAACTCGATTCCGTGAACACTTGATCTTGCAAATGAGAAGTGGATCTATATTGCTATTTCGCAAGGGGACTAATTGAATTTCATTCTTGTCTGCTAAGAGAATTATTCTTCCGATGCTTATGTTTCAATTCTAACAGGGCATTCAATTAACTAGTCTCCCTTGGTTCCCCCCGTCGGGAATGGAGGATTCTAAACCTTGCCTTTTTTTTTATTTCTAATGTCAAACTGCCTTTTTTGCCTGAAAGCTCTAGCCCTTAAGGCCCAATTAGCCCTTCTAGCCTTTGAAAGCAATTACCATGTCTTAGAAGGAAAGTCATCGGGGTTCGCCAAAGAAGAAGACCGGTTAATTGAACACTTATCTATTCTCTATGATAAATGGATAAGATCCCAAAAGCGTATTCTCATTCACTTCCTCCACTATTGGTCAGTAATGAAAGAGCGGCAAAAGTCAGAGCTGCTACAGATTCAGTTCCCTTTCTTACATCGGTTGACTCTCTTTCTAAGAGCAGAGCAAGGACAAATATAGTGGTGTACTTTTGCCATGGTAAACTGCCAAAGCTTCTACTCTGAGCCTTTTCTAATACCTCTCTTACCTCTCTCTATCTGTAACTGTCCTGTGTTACCTGTTACTACTCCTCTAGAAGCGAAACTAGTATTCTAATACAGATCCTTTACAGGTACAGTCCTGTAATAGCTCTTACCAAGGCCGCTATTCCTGCTAAGGAATAGAGTAGGCCTTGACCTTCTATATTATAGTGTTAACAGTGCATCTGCGACATCAATAAGGAAAGGGGATAAGATCTATAGATCCTAAGATGTATAGATCGGGTACAGACTAGTAGTGGTGTCGTATGTTCGCTGAGGCCCCTCCTTAGGCCCAAGGAGATATGGTTAGTTGTAGCCAGCTAACGACACAAGGATGATGGACTCCTCTTTAGGAAGCTATGGGAACCTCCCGATTGGTCACCCAACAGACCTACGCCATATACTAAGACCAGAGCACAAGAGAACAAGATAACCTGGCCAAAAGAGAGGTTCGACCGCAGTGGGGTGACTGAGACCGAAGGGGGATCTGGATACCCGCCCCTAGCCCATATGAGAAATGAAAATGAACATGATGGACTAGGCCTGGCAAGCTAACGTCAAACACCTCGGTGGTATATCCAGGGTGACATGACGCTGAAGGACGAGACGCTGGACAAACCAGGCGATCGTTGGGACATGCGTTGCCCGTTGAGTGCGCTTGGCCTTACACTCATACGCCTTTTGGGGAACACGAGGAAAAAACTTCAAGTAGATCGATCGATACTCACAATAGAACTAGCTCGCAAAGAAGGAGCAGGAATGTCACTGGCTAACAAAAAGGGAAGCCTAATAGTCCTAATCAAAAGAAATCCTGGAAAGCCAAGGGAAAACCATCCAATTCCCTAGTGTAACAACCCCTTATTGTATATAAGAGCTCAACTTTCTTGTAATTGTATATTTGAGCTATGAGCTATTCTCCTCCTGGGACAATGGCAATAGCCAAAAAGGCCAATGAAACTACTCTTACACCTCGTGGTTGGGAACTCCAAAGGGAACTCACACTCACAGGAAAAAAAGACTGTTCGATTGGGGACTACTACTAGAGAAAGAACCCCATATAAAAGGACCACTCCAACTGCATCTATCCCAATGGTTGGAACATAACTCAGCTATACATATGCTCTATATTTTCAATCTATCTTACATTGTCTTGCCTACTCGCTTACCCGAGAAGAGAATCAGCTATCCCGGAGACTACTATTATAAGTATTAACTAGGGACTGGTATAAAGACTGGTGGAAAACGGAATAGCGATATGGGGACTTCACCTATTGATACCAGGACTACTGTTACGTGGAATATGGAGACAGGGAGTCCAACTCAATCCCCATCGAAAAGAATTGCAAATGTATTCAAGGGAGCTCGTACTCCAACAGAATTGAAGGCAAAAATTCTTGATGCCCTTATTACTCGAAATGCAGGGGAATATCTTATGACTCCAACTTGGCTTGGGAGAATCCTACAGTAGACATCAAGAAGAAATCTGTGACTTCCAACGAGCTCGGCTTTAAACATTGATGAGAAAGAGGATAACTGTCATAACCCATATATATCGGGAGGATACCGCACATAACCCACATACTTATCCTGCGGTGACAAAGCCCAGAGCAAAAATGAGGGGAAAGTCCCCGGACAGAAGTAACAACAGCCATCTCGACGGACAGACACAGCATTCATCACAGGAGAATAACCTTTCTTTTCTTTATATCACTAACAAGGGAATACCCTTTATCCCTTCCATATGAACTTGTAATATAACCTTACCTGGAAGATAAAGATACCTGCGGAAGAGGTGAGGTACTTCCATTCCACTAGCTTTCCCTCTCCTTTTAGTCGAGCTACTTTAGGACCATTTTACTTTGATATTCTCTTAACCTCAAATAAAAAATATGTATATATCTTATTAGAATCTTAAGATGATATTAATACCCTATTAATAGAATACTAACTAGTTAAGTAATACTCAGTAATACTAAGAAATATAAAACAGTCGAGCGTCTACGGACCTTCCCCTGCTTGCCCAAAAGAGATTGATGGCACTTGATCTAAAACTGACAGCAATGGAACAGAACTCTCAGGGAAATATAGCCCTGCCCTCAAAAAGAAAGAGAGATTCTGACTCCCTATAGGAAAACCAGAATCAAGCCCTAGATTCTATCTGTCTTAGGACTAAATGCATAGAGGGCAACGGGATAGAAGACAACTCAACTGTCTGCAAGGAAACTCTCAAGAGAACTTCCAAGTTGGTAGGGAAGCCGCCTAGAAGAGAACACATTTGCCTTACAATGGAAGGTACGTAGCGTCACTGATGGAGAAACTACTTATTATATAATAATCTAGAAACAAAGGATTATCCAACAAAAACAAGCGAAAAATACGGTCTTTCGTGATCGAATGCGCCCTTCTCCGGCTTGAAAGAGTCACCCCTTGCTTCACTTTAGGCAATTCATTAACGGCTCCTTCTTCATTGACAAAGTCTCGGGTCGCACCTGGGGCTAGTCTTGGCGTTTTCGAGGCGTCACAGATTGGAATTCTTCTACCCTTCCCCTAACATCGAGGGATTGGGGGAATGGAATGCTTAAACCTTGCTTTCCCCCAAGGATCCCTCAATACTCAATGCTTCATCAATACGCGAGGTAGCCTATATATAGTTAAAGTACCGGTACACTGCATCCATCCCTTAAGCCATTTTATTTAACCTTTCTCGTTGCTCACTACAACTGCAGAAAGACTCTTGCCTAAGCCGATAGCAGCGCCTGCTCCTAGTTCTCTAGCTGCCTTAGCGTGTCAACTATTTGGCTCAGGGGCTACAAAAAGAATTGATTCTAGACTATCCTCATTCCCCTTTTATTCGCCTCGTCGTCTCTCAAACCTCTGGGGTTTGTTTTGTTTAAAGATCATGTGCTCTGTTATAGGCTCACACTTCCTCGCTTTTAGCAGCGATATGCCATCAAGCAGTTCTAATCTTCTTGTCTTACCTTTACCGCTTCAATCGACTGCTTTGAATTGAAAGACCTTCCGTGGCACCTTTCGCATAATGGCTCTTATTAAAATCCTTGAGTTAAGAACAAACTAAAAGCAACCCCCTTGCAGATCTCATGTTGCATATAGTAATTGCAGAAATTTCTAACGACCAGTTTTGATGTAGTGAGTCTAGATAAGTTACCGAAACCAGCTTTCCGGGGGAATTCCTGAGTCAAACTAAAACACGAGGTCTAGCGCCCTAGACCGGGGACTCAAAGAAAGCACAACTGGAGGACTAATTACGTAACAACCCATTCCATACCAAAACGGTGGATTAAGTCCCTCATCATAGAATGATACATGCTAAATCGGGAAGAGAAGGTAGAGTTAGCTTCCGAAGGAGACAAGACGGCTGCAATTGTAGAATAAAAGGATGGGCTAGTAAGAGCTTTTTTCCACAGAAGGTACCCTTT
The DNA here is from genome assembly GCA_037974665.1 of Ehretia macrophylla. Lineage (NCBI taxonomy): Eukaryota > Viridiplantae > Streptophyta > Magnoliopsida > Boraginales > Ehretiaceae > Ehretia > Ehretia macrophylla. The sequence goes on from CM075773.1 coordinate 52,702,621, forward strand.
ATAAAGGTAACTAAAAGCCATGTTCATACTCGACATGATACCACGCCGAATACATATGGATACCTGCTTGGTTGGCGAATAGATGTTGAGATAATGGTTTTGTGTCGCGGTAAAACACAGGATTGAGTTAGTGTAAAATAGCAGCGGATATGCAACTGGATTAGGATTATGTATTAGTGCTCTCTGAGGGTAGCTACAGTGTCCAATCCAAACTACCAACACAAGCAACAAACAAGACAAGATTTGCACCCTGACCCCCTCTTCCCTCTAGGTGGATGAAAGGTTATGAGCAATTCTTCTCTTGTTGAGCCAATATCTCTAACATCTTTTGCTGAGAAAATTAGGTATCCACAGAGGAGAGAGGTGAACGGCCCTCGTGCCTAAGCGCTTATCCTGCCTTAAAGCGAGGAAAGAAGAATACTAAAAAAAGCCAAAGACCGAGGGTATAAGGAGAAGTTCTTAGATATGGGTCCAGTGATTTTTTTTTCTCTTTAGTCCATGCTTTCTCTTTGAGAGATTGCCTTCCCTAGGGTTTGAGTTGAAGTTGGATAAGGATTGGAGTTAGATTACCTTAAAAGGTAGGAGTTTGTGAAAGCCATTGAGCAAGGGAGTTTTCAATCCAGATAGAAAGTCAAATTGAGTGAGCAAGCTTGTTGAGTCTGTGATAAAGGCAGTTTGAAAGCAATACATTTATTTGGAGTTTCCTTCTAGGAAAAAAACCTTCTCTTAGGTGCGGAAGTACTCTTTCTAATGCATGATAAGAAGAGTCAGTATCAAAAAGTGCCTCTCCCTCTCTTCTGTATGTAAGGGCAAAAAAAAGCGTATTCTACCTAGCTGACTTCTTTTCTTTTCCTCTTGGGTTGCCTAGGCCATCTAGGGCCAGATTGAATTTTCTAGTTGCATGCAGGCCAGTTTCCTTCGCTGAATTGGAAAGTCTAAGTAAGGAAAGTCATCAGGGAGGGAATTTATACCAGTAGTAGACCTATCTTAGCCATCCCGCAGTTTTCCTTTTGTTGGCTGGGGCTTGGTTGACACCCTCTGGAGAGGCAGTTCCTATTGATTTCAGGCCAGTTGATGCCTGTGTGAGCTAGATTCCTCAGCATGAAAAGGAGTCAGTTTAAGAGTAGAAACAAGAGGACAGCTTGGAGCAGGGATCAATTTCATCCATTTTGGCAGGTGCTTACTGACTGGATACCTTAATTGCTTCGAAGTAGGCTGGGTCGCCTTTTTCTGAGTATAAAATAAACACTTCAGACAAGGGAACATCAGTTTCAACTAGGCCAGCAGTTCCTAGGCCAGTTTCAGCGGATTGGCTGGTTGGTAGGGAAGGAAGGCTAGCTGTTGGATTCGAGTACGGAGTTGAAGCAATAGTTACCACCACCGCCCTTGTTTTAGACCAAACCATTGATGGAGCCAGCAAAGCAAATAGAAAGTTATTAGCTCGTTGATCTTTGATTCGAGAGTCTTCCCGGCTGGCCTATATAGTTTAACCCCTGAGCGCTAATCTATCAAGATCATAGCTAAGAAAGAAGCTCCCCGGCTATCCACTTATTGTAGTAATCAAGCTCGGTCAGACTGAGACTGAGGGACTATTGACCCGATGGTTTGTGAGTTGCGTGCCTTCCTATGGACCTATGCCCTTATACGACAAATTATTCCTGCTTCAAGGAGAGGTTCAAATAGATTCTTCACTTCAACAGTTGATCCCTGTAACTAGAAATTTCATAAGAGAATAAAGTATAGCCGTAGAAAAGAATTTGATTTAAGGCTTTTTTCCTTGCCTTCCTCACTGACTGGAGCCAAGCAATGAGAAAGCGTCTATTCATGTTAGGGTGAAGGAGGCTTGTACTTTCATCGAGATTGGCTTGGTGTGAAATGTACCTCATCGAACAAGCAAGGGGCGCGAAAGCCGTTGCGCTAACGCGCATCCGCTGGATACAAGATCAAAAAGAAAGCATTGTATTCCAAGCCCAAAAGGACCAAGAAGGATGAATCAGGGTAGAGGAATTGGTCAACTCATCAGGCTCATGACCTAAAGATATTAGGTTCGAATCCTGTCCCTGCCTAATCAGTGGTATTCTCACGGGCCGAAGTGAAAAGCTCGGCAACCTATTCTTTCTGGTAAGTATTCTACAATATTACTAAACTGGTTTGGCAGTTGTGATTTCGAGACCCTTTATGATAGTTTCCGTTTAGCGTTCGAGTCCTTGGAATCAAGCTCAAGCTGGATCGAAGACTCTTTTGGCATCAACCTTCTCCTAGAACCGAAACCTTGATCCGCAGCTGAAGTAGCCTTATCAAACTTTCGCCCACAAAACGCAGCCATAGAAGTAGAGCACGGGGTCTTGAAGCCCAACTCAACTAGCTCATGACTACCACCATAACTCAACCCTGGTACGCAAGAATTTGGAAAGTGCTGTGAGTGTTGTCCACTACCGTCAAACTCTACATCACGAACTTTTCGAACTCAGAGTCATGGAGCTAAAAAAGGATTTCAATGAAAAACTTTTCAATAGGCTGAAAAGATTTTAAATGTTTCGCCTTACGGCGATATTCGACGAGAAGCATTATACTTTATTGAAGATAAGGTCAAACCCATAAGTTCTATGCAACATGGTTTCCAACGAAATATATTATAAGAAAAGCTTAGCCACTTCTTTCGAGATATCGAAGAAAAGGGGGTTAACGCTTCCATATACAAAGATTTCTATGCGCACTTCACTGATGAGGAATTCCGTCGGTTAATTGACCCAAAAGACTAACTTAGAGTTCCTCATCGGTGACCGAAGAGTCTTTAGACTTGTAGGGGATTACCCGGAGAAGTGATAAACTTGAAAAGGGCATTCTAAAAAATTACACCAGCTACAGCAGTAGTAGAAGATTAGCCTTAGGAGTGAGTCCCGCGACGTAACCAACATCTTCGACACCGCTGAGGGAAGGGACATCGATTGTTTGATGAACCCTAGACAAAATCAAACCCTGTCATGAAGAAAGCCGTGTGTTATACAAAGGTTGCTCCTGAAACAGTGGGGGGAAGACCTGTTAGGGATTGTAGGTAGGTCGGGTAACTACTTTTTGAAAAGACCTTTTTGAGAAAAAGAATGAATCCCTTGCCCCGATCAAGATGACATTTAATTAACGGTTAGCTAGTCTCTTGGAATCGTTACAGAGATTATCCCCTACCGCGATTCCTCCGGTGGAGGCGTCTTCTTGCGTTCATCCATGAGGTACTTAGGATCCGATATAAAGACCATCGATCTGCCTTATATTTCCCGGTGGTAGGAAGAACTCCCATAGGTTTCCTGAAGAACGGAAGGGGCGGATGAAAGCACCTCCGAGCAAGGAAGATTTCAGATAAAGTTAGCTAAACCCCAGAGCCCCTACTCGTTAAACCCGAAATGCTTACATAAGACATAATCGAGACGGGAAATCTTAACAACAGCAAAAAAAAACCTAAAGGTTTTCTATTCTGTTGGAGTAAGGAAAGCTCACACTGCAAATAAGATGAAAGTTCCCTTAAAGAGAGCAAAAGAAAACAAGAGCTCTTATTTACTACGATCATCATATCGAAGGCAAGGATTGGTAGATGTAAGAAGGAAAACTGTTGCTCTTGTAAAGCAAGGTTTTTCAAGTTTCAAAGAAAGGGAAGAAAGGAAAAGTATCTTGCTCGAGTTTCCGTCCTACCAATACCAATAAAGATATATATTCTGTTATTGAAGAGTCACAAATAAAGTTGAATTTATTGGATCGATATGTGAAGTAGACCAGTAGCCGGAGATTCCAAGAAGCAAGAACGGCCCAAGCCAGTATGGATGCACGGATTTTAATCCACCCGCCAAAATATGCCACCCACTGGGCCGAACGTAAAAAGGATTTATGCATGGGACAAGTAGGAGGGTTCAGCCTACTCACGGGATGAGGTAGTGTAGCCCACCATTCCATAGTATCTCCATGGATGCAGAAGTCAGACATGACATAATTAAAGATACCATATGTTCAGAGAACCCCACTTTGTCAAGAATATGCTTCAGGAAAGACCCATTTTTCCGATCGTATGCATTCTCAAAATCCACTTTAACAGCCATTCATTGTACTAGTTTTACCTTTCTTCTTATTAATTCTAAGCTGGCACAATGATGATTTTCTCACTTGCTTGTCTACCAGGGATAAAGTTGCATTGGTTAACTGCCACAAGCTTCTTCATAATTGGTTTGAACTTGTTAGCAATAAGTTAGCAATGATTTGATTTCCAATCTTTTTTATTTGAGTTGTTTTGCAGTAGCCACTGCGACTTTGGACGAACCGACTTTAGAGGTCGATCCTGATGAAGTAAATTGATCCAGCCTTAGTAAGTAGAAAAGGCTTCATGGGAGCTTTCTTAACAGCCAGTGGAGTGACAGCAGGTTTAACCAAAGAAATTAATTTTTGGTAAATGAATAGTTGAGATTCCATAGGAGATAGGTGGAAAAGGAAGCAACGCTTCTTTTTTTTATGGATTAGTGGATTAATTGGCATCTTTTCCCTTCCCATACCCTAGCTGAATCTCTCATCTCAAGAGTCCCCCTGCACCAGCTACATGAGAAGGGCTTTTAGATACCCCATCAGAGTCGATTCTAATCCAGTCCACGGTCTGGGTCAATGAACTAGTCTCGTCCCCTTATAAAAGACTACTGGTTCAACCAATCAATCTCTGAAGTGCAGGTACAGGAGAGGGGGTTACTTCTCGACTAATAAGTGTTAGATTGGAGGGGAACTTCTTTCTCTTCCCCAACTGGGAAACTCATGCCAAGGGAAGAAGTAGCTACGGTAAACTCTAAACTATCTTTCTTCTTTCACTCATAGCTATCTGACTGTGAGGATTCCCCCTTGTACTCCCCATAGGCTAGGAAATGTTAGTAATAGGCTCAACTACAAGTCTTGGAGCTAGGCAGCTCAGTAAAACAATTAGTTATCACATAATTGGAATTTCTTTGCATTATCTTCAGCAATTCCTCAAGAAGCAAGATCTTTTTTTATGGGGTTGAGCTCTTTGACAATGAGGTTCAGGTAACCTGAATTACTGAATAACTTGCAAGGTAGTGAACAAATCTTCTCTTTTGGATTCTTTTATGCACATTATAATCCATATATGAAATTGTCCCCTTGAAGGTCATGTGACTGATATTCACCCCCAAAATACACGTGCAAGAGTATTATAACTGAAGGAAAAATAATAATCAGAAAATACAGCATCGTTAGCTGTTTCCAAAAATCATGAAAAGCATAATCCACATTGCCATTCTCTGCTGTTTGCACAAATATATGCTTTGAATTAACTGCGGTCATGGCTGAGGGTAAACATTTACGCACATACACAAAAAAGATAAACACACACACACATTCGCCCGCACATGTCTAATTCATGTATACTCATACGTGTATACAGAATAATAGCTTAGATTGGCAGTGTTGCTAAAAAGAGCAGCTATCACCATATTAATGAGATATGGAAATCAAATTAAAGTTCGATCAAAGTCTCTGAAAAGTATTTGCCTTAGGAAAGGTTCATATGTATCATCACTCGCAAGAGACTTGTCGTGAAATAATCTGGCTCTTTTCGGATTTGCTGCCAAGCAAATAAAACAGTTTTTCAAAATAGAGGTATGCTTCTAGGTTGGGTTGCTATGGGAACTCCTGATTCTTCTTAGTTAGGTTGGGCGGGACCTCCCCCTTAGCTCAACAAAGGAAGAATCATTCATTCAAGGCAAAGTCCACTTCGCTTCTTTTTCGATGGGGTAAGATAGGCAAATAGAGGAATGCCAGATTCTATGAATGAAAACAGCAACCTTACTTCTTTGTATCACACTAAAAGGGTTTCTAGATAAGATAGAAGAAGGGGCCAGGCTGGGAGAAAGGGGGAGAGAACCACTGCCGTTGCTGGATATGCTAAAAAAATAGAAAATGAAGGGCTCTGGAAAACACCCCTAAAGCCCGAAGACCCGAACATAAGGCTACTTTATCTGACTACTAAGTGAAAACCTCATAGCATAAGGAAAGATCTAATCTATTTGATAGCAAAGGAATTGGTAGTATGTCTAATATTCTGTTTGTCTGCTCTATTCGGTCGGAACCATACATTCTGGCCTTGTTGCTTTCTTGCCTTGGTGTTGACTCTATTTATTTATGCATTTATCTGGTAATAGAAGAGGGCGGCTTGCTTACTGATCTACGACCACCCTTGATAATCGAAATACTTCTATTTGTAGAATAGGTGACTTCCGGATAAGGTTCACCAGAGGATAGAGATTCAAAAGTCATAGGTATGTGACGAAGGAACCGGTCATCCCGACATATGTTTGAAAGTGGGGCTAATGGGGCCCAAAAGTCCAGGAACATTTAATTGAAAACTATGAGTCATAGGATGGGAGTTGCTGGTGTATTGGGCTCGGCTTTGCTATGTACACAAACTAATGGTTCACTTCTTTGGGAACGAAAGTTTGAAAGTAATCTACGACTACCCTGCCCTACCAAGACGGAATAATATGCTCAATTTCTTGATACCATACTTAACCCGAATGGTGAACAAGCCAAGTACTGTGCGACATTGGTTGAGAGATTAGGTTGGTATGCGAATAGTAGCATAGTAACTACCGCAGACTTGTTCCACTCTTATGTGCTTTTGTTACACAATCAGGGGAGAGTGTAAACGAAAGAAGGAAGGCGGCCCTCGCTGAAGCGAATCCCTCAGTTCAACTCAAGTTTAGCTATCCTCATTATGCCGAGCTCTTGATTGACTAACATTCAATCTTGCCACTTTATACTCATATCCGACAGTTAAGGAGAAAGGTGTCCCGACCTAAGATATCCTTCTAAAGAGGCCACACTAGACATCACTCTAAGAAAAAGTTCCCCTAGACCTATGGTCATGTTGTGCAAAATGGATTGCCTCAAATCCTCAAAGATGAGATATTTCTTTATTTACTCGAATCATAGGAACGAATCTACAAGGCAAGGGTGCTCGTAGATCAGGGAGTGAATGGATCGTCTCCTTTAATACTTTACTAACCTTAGTTAGGTACTGTAAGAAGAGACAATTTAATCTAGTCAACTCTTGCTTTCTATGGACATATATCGGCTAGAATGCTCCGACGTCAAGTACTCGACAACAGCGATATAGGAAACCATACAATCGAAGGCTAGCAGATAAGGCTTACTGATGTATGTTATGTGTGCAAATGTAGCGTCGGTGATAGAGTTAGTGGATGAGGGACTATCTATAGTAAGGGGTCTTTTCTTGCAGAGGGACGTTGGAATGATGAAGAGTTGCAATGAAACCATGTTCGAGCTCGAATTGCTTCTCGGGTGGTCCAAACGAAGAGACTAATAGGGGCCTGGCCTAGCTTCTGTGAACGATTCAGTGGATAATTAGAAATGATGATAAGTGCAGCAAGGCAGTGATTCGGGGGAGACAGTTGGATCCCTTGTTGAGACTCAGTGATGAAATAGAAAGAAAAACAGTCGGTAGCTAAAAGAAAGTAATCTAAAGAGCGAGATAGAAGCGGATCACTAAAGAGAAAATGTTAACGGGGAGCATACGCAACTAATAGAAAAAAATAACTACTAGACTAGTAGTTGAGTGCCCCATTAATCCGGACCATTGTCACTCTAACTGGAAAAAATTAGTCCACGTAGCGGTCTCAACGAAAGAGCTTTATAAGCGGCATTGATGCAGTTATTGAACCGATTCACTGAGTTGTTCGCCTTTTGATCATACTTGGCAGCTCGTTCTCCTTCGGACCCGTGTCTTTCGTTCGCTCTATCCAAGCAATGATTACTAGCATGTGTACTAGAGCGGCTGAGTCTTGGGGATAAGGAGTCCTATTCTTTGAGGTATTTACTATGATATCTATATATTCGGACAGTGCAGCCCTCGATAAGTCGCTGAAAAGAAGAACTAAAGGAATGGAAAGAGGACTGTGCACCGAAGGGGACAACAGAGCAGATGGTGAGCAGCTAAGAATAGAGCTGGTGATTGATTGCCTTAGGAAGTAGGTCTGTCTTATGAGGGATCAGTATTTGATATAGATAGGAGGATGGTCGTAGATCAGAGGGGAAAGCCATTAAGGCAGAATGAGACGACCATTTCTTATTCAAAGAAAGGTTTCATTTGCTTCCATAAGACACATGGTTCCGAGCACGAGTAACCTATTTCTCTGATGGGAAAACTGTTGTAACCACTACCTGAACAGATTAATCGCTTACTTGAGCTTCCCCGTCCATCCACCCTATTTAGCGCACCGCTTGCTTGAAGCCAGTTCTTCCTATGTGAAATATTATTCTTTCATTCCCCTCCCCTCCATCGTTCAAATCCATTCCTTTAGGTAATCTCTTTCACTCTTCTTCTTTCTACATGCGAAAGAACAAGGACCCTCTTTTCATTGAAAATTAGATTGATCATTCCAACAAGAGACGTTAGAAGCACTTTTTCCTTGGGATCTACTAAAATAGAATAGAAATGATTGGGTTTACTCGTAACTGGGGATCTTAAATCAAAATCAAAGGGCTTGACCCAGATAGGCACGAACGGACTTTAATTTGTTCACCCTTTTTCTATGCGAATGCTCGATCTCCTGCTTGTGTTTAATGATCTTAAAACACTTACCTGAAATAAAGGAGGTTCTAGCGAGAGGAGAGCCGAGGCGCGTGGCTCAATGGAAATTCAAGTAAAATAAGGGAGAAAGGATGGGATTGACTGCTTGCTTTGAATAGATTAGGTATAACGAGAGGAAAGTCGGTTCATTGGTAGTTCTTTTAATCATAGTAGTTGGCGAGCGGTCTTCTTTTATTTAATGGGTGCGATTTTATTGCCTGGTATTTTTAATTAAGATTCATGGATGCTGCAAAAAAAGATCGTAAGTAAGATACATCTCGTTCTCTTCCTTCGATTGAGAAAAGGTGATTTAGCCTTCACCCCAGAAGTGACTGAACGGGACTTTGGGCGGTATACCCGTCTCCTACTATTTAACATTTTGGCTTAGGCTTTCTCTGGCCTGGCTTGGAAGAACTAGGCTTTTCCATTCCCAATGGCTAATTCCAAGGTCGAACTTCTTCGATATGGTTCTTACCAACCAAACGATTTTATCCCTATGCCCTGCTCCCGCTTGCCTTGCTACGAGACCCAAAAAAGAAATAAGGTAAAGGCCTACCGATTACTATTTCTTATTAGTAATAATCAATTTAGTTCCCCTAAACTAATAAATTGCACAGCAGCAAGGAGGGTATCTCTTAGCCCTCGTTAGGTAAGGCAGTTCACTCGTAAGGCAAGGCCTCTATTCATACATTTCTTTTTTGATTCGAAGAATAGCTATCTTTCACAAGCATGATAACTCCATTTAAATTAAAGGGATCCACTAACCCCATTTGAGTTGGACGACAATAAGGATGTCGGACTCTCCTTTTGAGCTAGGAAATTGACTTCCTGAAGCAACTCAAACGAACTAGCCACTCGTTCTTTCAATGGCCTTTTTACCTCTGATGGACCATGAGCTCTGGGCACATATGATTCGTCTGTCAAGACAATCCTCTATGTGACGGGTTACTTCCTATGTCTCGCTGACTCCTGCCGCCCTAGGATTATTTCTTTCCCCAGAATGCCTTATTTTCATATAAGAAGCAAGAGTCTAACCTGCTAGACCACAAGAAGAGTAATCTATATGTCTAATCACCGAGTTCACATGGACCAGATCTGGGACTTTCCGCTTTCTGTTATCGCTTCACGCTACTGTAATGGGCATGATCCCAACAATTCATGTCCGTTGTTGTGGCTTAGCCTCTCTACGTACTAGCTGTCTCGTACGATGTCAGCGGTCTTGTAGGCTCTTCTTCGTACTAGCTCTGTTAACTGGAGTTCCCCATGTAAGCGATTACAGACAGCCGCCTCTACTTCAGTCTTACCAGCTACTGTTGAGGAAGTCACTGTTTCCACTATTTCAAATAGGGCTTATACCAATGGATGGGACTTTTCTAAATGCTACTTGGCTAGCTTTCCTGCTTCTGTGCTTGCTATTAAGAATCTAGAACATAGATAGTTACCTTAGGGCTTTAGGGGCATATGAACGTTAGCCAAACAAGTCAAACGATGAAAGAAATAGATTAAACTATTGATCGGGGTCGGCAGTGACTGAAATCTCAGTAGTAGAACTACTGTGTTCCTCATCTACCTCTCCAGCGGAGGAATAAACCGATCCTTTTATGCCGGATTAGCGTTATGCCCTTTTTTCGGATAGAGAGTTGGGATCTGACCCGCCTCAGTCTTGAATGTAGCTTTTGAGTCATTTCCCACTTAGTAAGGAGTTGGTCGCTCATCCTCTGGCGAACATAGTATAGAACCGAGACAAGGATAAGAAAGTGGTGGGGGATTTGGAAAGAATGGCTTTATAGCCACCCTGATTTAATTATCGTATTTGAATAAAGCCATGTGAAGTCAACCTCGATGGAAAATGGAAAGTGACCAAGGGGAAGTGAAAGAGTGTACTATCGAATAAGGATGTGACTATTTCTTGTTTTTGTCTATGATCAGCTTCGCCTTAGATCTGAGTGGTAGTTTTACGGCTTGATAGACAGCAGATGTACAATCTATCCATCGATCTCTCTCCGGAGCTTTATACGTGGAAGGAGCATAGTTTACGAGTCCAAAAAGCTTGTCTTCGGTCTGTCAATCCACTTCCTTCTCTATTCGAGCACCCCGACTTTAGTACGACCACTCAGAATCTACCGATTTTCAATTATGAAATTGAGTCATGCCACGTATCAGGGCATTAACTACTCTAAGCTAAGAGCATGACCTGAATTCAAGTACTGAGACTGATCTACGGACCAGCCTGGGATAAGAGGATCGTTATCGCCTATCGGCTCCAGTTTTTTCATATTGGTTGTTCTCTTCCCCTTCTTCTGGTACTGGTACCAAGTCGGAAAGTCAGCTATGAGTGAATAGTCGGATCTGTAATTTCTTGTGAGTAGCTCATCTTCTCTGATCTTTCCAGAAAGATGTCCCGCCTAAAAGAAGCAAGCAAAGCTAACCCCAGAAGACGGTCAGGGAATCTCACCCAACCCGGCCCAGCATTTCCTATATAAATGGCAGAGGGAAGGTGACCATAGATAGTAGACCCGCAGGTCTTAGTTTCTCCCCAACCTCTATTTTTAACTCATTTTAACCTACGACTTCATTTTCCTAGTCTACTTTACTTAATTCCCTTTTTTCCCCTCCAGTTTGGCTTTCAACTGAAGCAAAGGGCTCTCTTACAACTGATTCGGAAAACAAGCTCTCTCTTGGCCTACCTAAAAAAAATGCCTAAAAGGGCTTTGATGTAATCGGTGAATCGATAGAAGGCTCGCTCTTAAACAATTCGTATTCCTTCAGTCCATTCCTAGCTTGCCTTATTCTTTTTTTTCCCTCCAGGCCAGGGATCCAACTGACTTATTGGATCAATGCCTGCCCGTTTGTTAATGCCTTAGCCAAACTGCCAGCTATTTGAAAAAGGACTACTTCATCCCCAGAAGACGGCGAAGTAAGATAATGCTGCTAAACTGAACCTTCTCATTTCGCCGACTTCCCTTACTTTGCTTTCGTTTTCCCAAACTTTCTTTCTACGATACAAGCATCAACCGGTACGCCTTCAAGGGCTAGGAAGATCGAGTCTGCTTATCTCCAACCCGTGAACTTAGCCGGTCTCTCAATTGGTTAGCTAGAGGAAGTAATGAAGTCTTCATCCCTTCTTAGTCAGCAAAGGAACTCTCCAACCATTAAGTTATCTCCGGGCCCTTCAAGGCCTTATTATTCCGATGGGAGAAGCTCATCGGGCATCCTATTACTAGTAGCGGATGTGCTTATCCGATGGATTGAAATATCTCATTTGGAATTCGATTTCCAGGAAGTGCAGTGAGTACTTTTGGATTTTTGGAATATCATGCCCCATGAGTTAATTGCCAAGTGCCCCTTAGGAGTACTTAGATCCCGAAGATCTGGTCTTCACGTAAGAGAGTTTAGTTAGGAGTCCAAATTCCATCCTATAAGTTGAAGGAAGGGAGCAAAGGCAGTTCTCTTTGCCCTGAGTCTTGGGTTTAGGAGTCTTATTCCCTAGCTGAGTGAATAGGCCGATCGAAGTCAAAGGAAGCCCCCCTTAGTCCATTTCTTTTGTCCTAGAATCAGAGGTAAGCCATGGCATGATTCGGAATCTAAAGGTGTTTACGAAGAAAGTAGGCTTTCAAGAATTGCTTTCAGGTCGGAAATAGAAGATCTAGATTAGATCCCTTCTCGATAGCTTTAGTCAGAGCTCATCCCTCGAAAAAGGAAGTAGTGATAAAAGGGTGACTATCATAATCAAATTCCACTAGTGAAGTTTTCCGTCTTAGGCTTCAAGCTATCAGTCAAGGAAGTCAGTCTAAGCCCTAAGCCAAGATCTGCTTTTTGCCAGTCAACTCTCTTTAGAGAAGTCTCAAGCACTTAACCACTTATTTAGGAAAAGAGAAAATAGGTGGCACTGGTACACAAAATAAAAAGAAAACTTGAAAGGTTAGTTAGAGTTCTTCATTAGGGTGACTCGATAGCTAGATTAATAGCCTTTTGTAAATTCTTTAATTCAGAAAGTAGGCATTTAGCCTCTAAGTCAGCTTGCATTTTGCCTTGTGGCTTGGATCGAAGGAGAGTGAAAAAAGTTTCATTTCTCTCTATGGAAGCATCAGGAACAAGCAAAGATGCCACCGATCAAGAGTTGGAGATTGTGCTTCATATTCTTTATGTATGTATTATCCATTCATTCGGATTTCGAACAAGCCTTAGGTTGAATCCCGACATGGGTGAGTAGGGATTCTAGGACAGTTTTAAACAACTTCTTAGGGCTAGTTACTATCGTATCCAAATTCGCTTTAGCTAGCCAAGCTAGTTCGGTTCCTCAATTTCCTGCTGGAGATTATTCAATTAGTACCTTCCTGCTACTTGAATCCCTTTTAATTAAAACCGATCTAAAGGTTCATTCTACAGTTGCCAAGCTTCCGCATTTACACGAGGGTGGTCTTCTTGCAACGATCTTCGTTTCTTCAGGAATGGTGTCAGTCAATTGATGTATAGGCCATGTCGGTCCAGTTCAGAATTGATCTCAATTATCAATCCCGCTTCCTTGTAAGCTGGGAAAGCCCTTCTATTTGAAGCAAAGAATGATCGATCGAAGACAGAGAAAGAGAACAGACCAGGTTCTGACTCTTATGTTAAGGTTAGTGCAAGTCTGTCTATGATTAAGAGTCAGGTGCCTTTTGAAGGGGCATAAGCGCCATCAAGCCTGTACCACTAAACTGGGGTGCTCTTTTTCCATTTGGGTGACGTGTTGTTCATTCCAAAGAGATTTTCTCTTATGCGTTATTCGTCTAGATCTCTTCCCGCCTAGTGATGATATAGCATAGGCTATAGCGAGGGGAAAGATCCATAGTAAAGACCGGTAAGCTCGCTTCCCGCATTCTATTCTTTGTTTTCCCTCCTTCTTTGCTTGATGCACCGCTCGTTGTGCTCAGATGGTTCTGCTTCATGCTCGTCGACTCTAAGTTCAGGTTTCAATGAGTACCACGATCATAGCCCGTTAACAAAATCTCTCCAATTTCTAAGAAATTCATTAGATCCAGCTCCCTGGCAGTTACAAAATAATATCTTCATTGGGATAGTAAATGAATGTTTGTCGAGAAATCGACTAATCACCATCAATTGGGGAAACGCCCTCAGCGTCAAGTTCGCCGGTTTTCATGTAGTCAATCTCTGCCTTACCAACTCTAGTAAGTAAATCATCACTTCGTACTCTAACAAGTTATCCCGGAAGGTAATGGCTCGACCAATAATCGAGAACGTAGATCGGAGGCAATCCCATCCCCCCGCCCTGCCATACTTTCTTCACGTTTGTCTTCTTTTCCTACTTCCTACTTTAGTAAGAATGCGAACTAGGCTTTCTAAGATCGAGAAGGAGTCTTTGCCATGAGATTGTTTGTAGTTGATGTATCATGATATATTATAAACCTACTTTAATTTAAAGACATATGTATGTTGATTTAGTAATCTTTATATTGATCATGACTAGATTACTAAGTTGGTTATAATCTATTTTGAAATGAATGTATAGCCTATGTATTATGTTGGAATGGAGGGGCGTAACTATGAAAGAGTTGATGAAAGAATGTTTAATGTATGAAGTGGGTATGTTGTATGTTGTTAATTTGATTGTGGAGTTGGTTGGTGATTTATGGAGGTTGATGTATGTTGTTCTTAAGGGTTGGTTTAGAGCCCTGGTGTTCATGTTACTGTCGTTATGCTACCAAAATTCCGTTGCGTCCTGACTAATCGTATGAGGGGTCAAGTTGGGGCGTGACATTTAGTGGTATCAAAGCTTATGTTTAGCTATCAGTCAGGGTATCCTCGGAATGTAGAAAGTGGTCCAAGCATACAAGTATGTATGAAGTGAAAAGAAAAGAGAACTATGTGTTAATATGATTAAATGATTAAGTGATTATGTGATCAATTTGTTTATATGATTGATACTTAAGTGATTTATGTGCTTTATGTGAGTTTGTTGCTTATGTGCTAATAATTGTTTATAGCCTGTTTACGTGCTATAACCTGTGCTAACTCTTTGATTAGAAGAATGACTGGTAGACCGAGAACGAGAGGTAGGCCCGAAGCAGCTGACGAGGTTCCGGGTAATGTGGCACCGGGCCGAGAAAGGGGTGATGATCGTTTTGAAGCAGCCATGGATAGGATAGCTGAGGTTATGGCCGGTCAAGCACAATTGCTAGCAGGGCTGGCTGCCCAAGCTCAGACTTTGCAAGCACAGTTATTGAATGTACAGGGTGGGTACCATGGGCGTGGTATACTGAAGGAGTTCTTGGGGTATTATCCGCCGAGATTTTAGGGGGAGCCAGATGATCGGAAAGCCGAGGCATGGATTAATAAAGTGGAGAAAATATTTGATCCTATGGATTATACTGATGAAAGAAAGGCCACCTTTGCCGTTTATTTGTTTGATGATGAGGCAGAAGAGTGGTGGTGCACGGTGAAATCTGGTTGGGAGACCCAAGGTATTCCGTATGTCTGGGATACCTTTCTGAGAGCATTTCGGGCAAAGTACGTCCCGAGGATTGCACGGGAGAGGAGAGAGGCTGAGTTTCTGTCTCTAGTTCAGGGGGATGCTTCAATGGCTCAGTATGAGGCCATATTTACTAGACTATCTCGGTATGCACCGGAGTTTGTGGCTGACGAGGAGCGCAAGACTCGCAGGTTTACATTGGGTTTGAGGCCCGAGATTCAAGATGCGATGGCCCTGAATCAGTATGATATACTTACTGAGGCCTTTGATACAGCTTCTAGGTTAGAGAAGAGAAAGGGGGAACAGATCGGACCTAGTCAGCCTAGCAAGAGGCCTTTTCAGCCGTAGGGTTAGCAGGGTATGTATAAACCTTCGGTATAGCAGGGTGGCTACAAGCCTGCAGTGCAGAAGGGCTCTTTCGGACCGCAGGGTCAGCAGGGTTACTATCGGCCTCAGTTTCAGCAGGGGTCTTATCAGGCTCAGCCGTAGTTTAGGCCGGCCCCGTCTCAGGGTTAGTATAGGCCTAGTGTTGAGTCTCCTCAGCAGCAGACTGGTACAGCTGCTTATTCAGTTTCTGGGTCTTTTGGAGGCAATGTCAGTACACCGATACCGCTGTGTACTTATTGTAAACGTACAGGACATCTGGAGGTCGACTGTCAGAAGAAGGCAGGGAAGTGTTTAAGTTGCGGCAGCAACCAACACTGAGCGAGGGATTGCCCTAGGTATCAGGGTTCTACGGGTCAGCCAGTAGTTCAGGGTTATCAGGGTAGACCTGCAAGTAGTACACCTCAACAGCATCGGGCTCAGGCTCGGGCCTATACAGTGGACTTGGAGGAATTGCCAAAGGCGGCAGCAGTGGTGAAAGGTAACTTACTTATTCTCAACCAATTAAATATCATATCTCCTTGAGTGCAACGTGCTAAAATGTGAGTAGAGAGTTTGCCTTATACGATTAAAGTTAGCATGTGCATCATATTAGTTAGCGACTGAGTAGTATGTGACGCTGAGGTATATGGAATTCCGATTAGGGGTCAAACTATTTTATGACTATACATTGATTATTTCGATTCTTATTTGGTGATCTTATACGGCATTCTCTCTCGAGATTTCTATGTGGAGATTCTTATTTAGCATACTCCTTTGGACTTCTTCTATAGTATTTTCTATGCGGTATTCTTATGTGGACTTCTTATACGGTATTATCCGGAGTTCTTATATTGGGATTATTATTTGGTATTCTCGCTCGGTGATCTTGTTGAAGTTCTTACTTGGTATTCTTGGTTGGTGCTCTATGACGGGATCTATGTTTGGTATTTTTTTCGGTAATTATTTGAGATTCTTATTCGGAAGTCCTAGTCGGTGTTCTTATTCAGCACTTCTATTCCAGCTTCTTGTTCGATATTCCTAGTTGACATACGTAGTTAGTATTCAGAATTTGGTTTTCGGTCTTTCATTCCATATGTTTGAGCCAGCCGTACTTGAGTGAAGAATTGCGAGGACGCAATTGTTTTAAGGAGGGGAGATGTGAAACCCCACTTTTCATCTTAACCTCGATTTGCGTATTTTTCTCTTTTTGTGTGCTTTGACCTATTTTATGTGTTATATGAGTTCGAATGTGCTAAATATGTGATTTATATTCCTAATACATGCTATGTGTGCATTCATGAAATTTTCATCAAAATCGACATCGAAAATTTCATCGTTGATTTTTATGAATAGTATTTTAAACGCACGTCTGCTAAGATTTTGACACGGGTGTTTTTAGGGTTTGAAAACCTAGTCCACTATTATTAATAGACCCATGTTTGATAAAAATGATTTTGAAACGGAATAGGAATTTAAATAGATTTTACGAGCGAAAAAGTACGTTTTTAAGCTAAAATAGTAATTTTTGCTCAAAACGATTCTTGTGTTGACTTTCATTGACCTAGTATATATTAAATACAAATTATATTTTATTTTAAATATTTATAAAATGGCACAATTGAAAAATGTATTTAAAAGACATTTGAAAACAAATAAATATAACTTTTCACCGTCTTTTGCAAAAACTGAGTTTTTACCCGAGCGGGTGTATGAGTATGCATGTGAAATGTTGTCACCTATTCTTAAACTGCTAAATATAGTATTTTTTACTTGACCAAGCAAAATAGTCAAGAAAAACTACTTAAAATATTAAAAATATTAATTAAAAGACTAGAAAATCAACTTTGACTTTTAATATTTTTGTTGACTTTGAGTTTATATCATCAACATACATTAAAACAAACCAAAAAAACCCCAAAAACACACACAAAACCGTGAGTTCAAGGAGGAGGAGGAATAAGGCATTTTCAAGGCTTTTCAAAGCATTTTTCTCATAGATTTTGCAATTCAAATCCAAATCACTTCATTCAAAGCTTGATTTAGCTTGTTGGACATCCATTCTACATCTTTCTTTCATCAAAACACATCAAAGGTGAGAGTGATCTCAAATGTCATTTTTTATGTTTTTGCATATAATTGAAATTTAAACTGTTAGAATGTTAATTTGAAGTTATATTATTGCTCAGTGCATGCTAAGGATCGATTATATGTATTCTTATGAGATTTGAACCGTTGTAGCATAAATTTTAATTTTCAGGTATTTAAAGTTGATAGTTTGACCAATTGTTGAATATTTTCAGTTGTAGTGGTTGGAATCGATTGCCATCGATTTTTAAAATTTTGTTAATTACGTGGTAGTGCTGTTGTAATGCCAAATTTTCAATTGTGATGTTGGTGTGAAAATCTGGAATTTTCAGCCTAGGTGCATTGAGGTTTTAGGGTTGTTGGGCTTGATTTGGATGTGTTTTGGTTGGTTTTCGAGAGGGCTAATGTAGTTGATTGAATGGGTGAGTGATAGAAACTAATTTGGAGTTGTCTGGATTAGTAGAAGGTAAGATATGATTATTTGAAGTTTAGGTTGTCTTTCTTTAAAATGTTGTTATATGTCTTTAGATGATCGGGTGGTGTTTGAGTGATTGAACTGTGAGTTGTTGATGGTTAGATTAGGGTTTGGTTGTGTGTCTAATACATGTTAAGTTGGGTAGCCTACTTTGTCATCTAACTTAATTGTTTCATGATTATATAGTTGATGATTGTTAAATGTTGTTTAACTGATTGTTGAAATACGAATTAATTGATTATTGATTGTTGTTACAAAACTGTGAGGAGCACGCTCGGGGTTAATCCGGGGTGTTACATGGTTAACTGATTGTTATTGTTATTATGATTTAGGAGTCGGGCAACCAATGTTGTTGACTTCTCGAATTGGTATTGTTATTGTTATTATTAGTCGAGAGTCGGGCAACTAATCTTGTTGACTTCTCGAATTGTTATTGTAATTTTTTTTTTTTGTCGAGAGTCGGGCAACCAATGTTGTTGACTTCTCGAATTGAGTCCCATTATTGTGAGCTTTGATAATGTTGTGTCACCTCGGGAGGCATCCTGGGCTGCGGGCACAGTTATTATAGCTAATCCCTATCTTGCATGGGCGGAGAGGCCAAGGGGTATGGGTCTAGGTCAAAATACCTCAGCTTTGTGTCATTGAGTTTGGACGAGTTGATAAGTATGAAATTGGTGTATGGAGCTTCATCAGCAAATGTATCATATCCTTATTGTGTGTTTACTGTTATTACTATTGTTGCATTTATAATGATTATTGATGTTCATTGTGTGTTTACTGCTCAAAGGATGATTTCCAATAAGTATAGTAAATACTGTTAGAGATCTATCGGATCCTCACTGGGCTTGTTTTATATAAGCTCATTCTCAATTATTGCATGCATGCAGGTGTTACTGAGCCTGACTAAGGGTACGTGCCTCTTAAAGAGGAAAATGTGCCTATCGTGGATAAGTCTTACGTGCAGGAGTCTTTGCCATGAGATTGTTTGTAGTTGAAGTATCATGATGTATTATAAACCTACTTTAATTTAAAGACATATGTATGTTGATTTAGTAGTCTTTATTTTGATCATGACTAGATTACTAAGTTGGTCATAATCTATTTTGAAATGAATGTATAGCCTATGTATTATGTTGGAACGGAGGCGTGTAACTATGAAAGAGTTGATGAAAGAATGTTTAATGTATGAAGTGGGTGTGTTGTATGTTGTTAATTTGATTGTGGAGTTGGTTTGTGATTTATGGAGGTTGATGTATGTTGTTCTTAAGGGTTAGTTTAGAGCCCTGGTGTTCTTGTTACTGTCATTATGTTGCCAAATTCTGTTGCATCCTGACTGATCGTAGGAGGGGTCGAGTTGGGGCGTGACATTTAGTGGTATCAGAGCTTATGTTTAGCTGTCAGCCGGGGTATCCTCGGAATGTGGGTAGTGGTCCAAGCATGCAAGTATGTATGAAGTGAAAAGAAAAGAGAACTATGTGTTAATATGATTAAATGATTAAGTGATTATGTGATTTAGTGAATATGTGATTATGTGATCAATTTGTTTATGTGATTGATACTTAAGTGATTTATGTGCTTTATGTGAGTTTGTTGCTTATGTGCTAATAATTGTTTATAGCCTGTTTACGTGCTATAACCTGCGCTAACTCTTTGATTAGAAGAATGACTGGTAGACCGAGAACGAGAGGTAGGCCCGAAGCAGTTGACAAGGTTCCGGGTAATGTGGCACCGACCGAGAAAGGGGTGATGATCGTTTTGAAGCAGCCATGGATATGATAGCTGAGGTTATGGCCGGTCAGGCACAATTGCTAGCAGGGCAGGCTGCCCAAGCTCAGACTTTGCAGGCACAGTTATTGAATGTATAGGGTGGGTACCATGGGCGTGGTATACTGAAGGAGTTCTTGGGGTATTATCAGCCGAGATTTCAGGGGGAGCCAGATGATCGGAAAGCCAAGGCATGGATTAATAAAGTGGATAAAATATTTGACCCTATGGATTATACTGATCAAAGAAAGGTCACCTTTGTCGTTTATTTGTTTGATGATGAGGCAGAGGAGTGGTGGCGCATGGTGAAATCTAGTTGGGAGACCTAAGGTATTCCGTATGTCTGGGATACCTTTCTGAGAGCTTTCCGGGTGAAGTATATCCCGAGGATTGCACGGGAGAAGAGAGAGGCTGAGTTTCTGTCTCTAGTTCAGGGGGATTCTTCAGTGGCTTAGTATGAGGCCATATTTACTAGACTATCCCGGTATGCACCAGAGTTTGTGGCTGACGAAGAACGCAAGACTCGTAAGTTTACGTTGGGTTTGAGGCCCGAGATTCAGGATGCGATGGCCCTGAATCAGTATGATATACTTACTGAGGCCTTTGATTCTGCTTCTAGGTTAGAGAAGAGAAAAGGGGAACAGATCGGACCTAGTCAGCCTAGCAAGAGGCCCTTTCAGCCGCAGGGTCAGCAGGGTATGTATAGACCTTCAGTACAGCGGGGTAGTTATAGGCCTGCAATGCAGCAGGGTTCTTTCAAACTGCAAGGTCAGTAGGGTTACTATCGGCCTCAGTTTCAGCAGGGGTCTTATCAGGCTCAGCCGCAGTTTAGGCTGGCCTTGTCTCAGGGTTGGTATAGGCCTAGTATTGCGTCACCTCAACAGCAAACTGGTACAGCTGCTTATTCAGTTTCTGGGTCTTTTGGAGGCAGTGTCAATACACCGATACCGTTGTGTACTTATTATAAACGTACAGGCCATCTAGAGGTCGACTGTCGGAAGAAGCCAGGGACGTGTTTAGGTTGCGGCAGCAACCAACACCGGGCGAGGGATTGCCCCAGGTATCAGGGTTCTACGGGCCAGCCAGTAGTCCAGGGTTATCAGGGTAGACCTACAAGCAGTACACCTCAACAGCAACGGGCTCAGGCTCGGGCCTATGCAGTGGACTTGGAGGAATTGCCAGAGGCGGCAGCAGTGGTGAAAGGTAAGTTACTTATTCTCAACCAATTAAATATCATATCTCCTTGAGTGCAACGTGCTAAAATGTGAGTAGAGAGTTTGCCTTATACGATTAAAGTTAGCATGTGCATCATATCAGTTGGCGACTGAGTAGTGTGTGACGCAGAGGTATATGGAATTCCGATTAGGGGTCAAGCTACTTCAAGACTATACATTGATTATTGGGATTCTTATTTGGTGATCTTATACGGCATTCTCCCTCGAGATTTCTATATGGAGATTCTTATTCAGCATACTCCTTTGGACTTCTTCTATAGTATTTTCTATGCGGTATTCTTATGTGGACTTCTTATACGGTATTATCCGTAGTTCTTATAATGGGATTATTATTTGGTATTCTCGCTCGGTGATCTTGTTGAAGTTCTTACTTGGTATTCTTGGTTGGTGCTCTATTACGGGATCTATGTTTGGTATTTTCTTCGGTAATTATTTGAGATTCTTATTCGGAAGTCCTAGCCGGTGTTCTTATTCAGCACTTCTATTCCAGCTTCTTGTTCGGTATTCCTAGTTGACATACGTAGTTGGTATTCAGAATTTGGTTTTTGGTCTTTCATTCCGTATGTTTGAGCCAACAGTACTTGAGTGAAGAATTGCGAGGACGCAATTGTTTTAAGGTGGGAAGAATGTGAAACCCTACTTTTCATCTTAACCTCGATTTGCGTGTTTTTCTTGTTTTGTGTGCTTTGACCTATTTTATGTGTTATATCAGTTCGAATGTGCTAAATATGTGATTTACATTTCTAATACATGCTATGTGTGCATTCATGAAATTTTCATCAAAATCGACATCGAAAATTTTATCGTTGATTTTTATGAATAGTATTTTAAACGCACGTCCGCTAAGATTTTGACACGGGTATTTGTAGGGTTTGAAAACCTAGTCCACTATTATTAATAGACCCATGTTTTATAAAAATTGATTTTGAAACGGAATAGGAATTTAAATAGATTTTACGGGTGAAAAAGTACGTTTTTAAGCTAAAATAGTGATTTTTGCTCAAAATAATTCTTGTGTTGACTTTCATTGACCTAGTATATATTAAATACAAATTATATTTCATTTTAAATATGTATAAAATGGCACAATTGAAAAATGTATTTAAAAGACATTTGAAAACAAATAAATATAACTTTTCACCGTCTTTTGCAAAAACAAAGTTTTTACCCGAGCGGGTGTATGAGTATGCATGTGAAATGTTGTCACCTATTCTTAAACTACTAAATATATTATTTTTTACTTGACCAAGCAAAATAGTCAAGAAAAACTACTTCAAATACTAAAAACATTAATTAAAAGACTAGAAAATCAACTTTGACTTTTTATTTTTTTGTTGACTTTGAGTTTATATAATCAACACACATTAAAACAAGCCAAAAACACCCCAAAAACATACACAAAACCGTGAGTTCAAGGAGGAGGAGGAATAAGGCATTTTCAAGGCTTTTCAAAGTATTTTTCTCATAGATTTTGCAATTCAAGTCCAAATCACTTCATTCAAAGCTTGATTTTGTTTGTTGGACATCCATTCTACATCTTTCTTTCATCAAAACACATCAAAGGTGAGAGAAAAATTATAGATCTCAAATGTCATTTTTTATGTTTTTGCATATAATTGAAATTTGAACCGTTAGAATGTTAATTTGAAGTTATATTATTGCTCAGTGCATGCTAAGGATCGATTATATGTATTCTTATGAGATTTGAATATTATTAAATGTTGTTTAACTGATTGTTGAAATACGGATTAGTTGATTATTGATTGTTGTTACAAAACTGTGAGGAGCACGCTCGGGGTTAATCCAAGGTGTTACATGGTTAACTGATTGTTATTGTTATTATGATTCGGAAGTTGGGCAACCAATGTTGTTGCCTTCTCAATTTGGTATTGTTATTGTTATTATTAGTCGAGAGTCGGGCAGCCAATGTTGTTGACTTCTCGAATTGTTATTGTTATTGTTATTATGAGTCGAGAGTCGAGCAACCAATGTTATTGACTTCTCGAATTGAGTCCCATTGTTGTGAGCTTTGATAATGTTGTGTCACCTTGGGAGGTATCTTGGGCTGCGGGCACAATTATCATGGCTAATCCCTATCTCGCATGGGCGGAGAGGCCATGGGGTGTGGGTCTAGGTCAAGGTACCTCAGCTTTGTGTCATTGAGTTTGGAGGAGTTGATGAGTATAGAATTGGTATATGGAGCTTCATCAGCAAATGTATCGTATCCTTATTGTGTGTTTATAGTTATTACTATTATTGCATTTATAATGATTATTGATGTTCTTTGTGTGTTTACTGCTCAAAAGATGATTTCTAAGGAGTATAGTAGATACTGTTAGAGATCTATTGGATCTTCACTGGGCTTGTTTTATATAAGCTCACTCTCAATTATTGCATGCATGCAGGTGTTACTGAGCCTGACTAAGGGTACGTGCCTCTTGAAGAGAAAAATGTGCCTATCATGGATGAGTCTTATGTGCAGGAGTCTTTGCCATGAGATTGTTTGTAGTTGATGTATCATGATGTATTATAAACCTACTTTAATTTAAAGACATATGTATGTTGATTTAGTAGTCTTTATTTTGATCATGACTAGATTACTAAGTTGGTTATAATCTATTTTGAAATGAATGTATAGCCTATGTATTATGTTGGAACGAAGGCACGTAACTATGAAAGAGTTGATGAAAGAATGTTTAATGTATGAAGTGGGTGTGTTGTATGTTGTTAATTTGATTGTGGAGTTGGTTGGTGATTTATAGAGGTTGATGTATGTTGTTCTTAAGGGTACGTTTAGAGCCTTGATGTTCATGTTACTGTCGTTATGCTGCCAAAATTCTATTGCGTCCTGACAGATCGTAGAAAAGGTCGAGTTGGGGCGTGACACTGCCCTTTCCACTTCACAAGAATTGGAATCATCCCATAAGATTGTGCATCGATTTAGCAAACCAATTCTTAAAGAAGCCCATCTCAATAGCTCAATGGTAGAGCAGTCAATGATTAACTGACTGGTCGTAGGTTCAATTCCTACCTGATAAGAAATGAATTAAATAATTAGAAAAAAAAGGCTTATTTTCCTTGAAAAAGATCAGACTCTTTTTTCCTTCAACATAGGTAATGCCGACAGTGGCAAGGAGTTTCTTCTTAAAGAAGATCTGCTACGCTTATGCCTAATAACCCGAAAACTGTGGTTATTACGGACGGTGAAATAGCTGCTTCTTTTTCTCTTCCTCCCCTCAACCTCGTACGACTTCTCTCTTTTTATTTAGAGAACCGAGTGAACGCAGAATCCTAAGCGGCCTTTTGGCTAGGACGTGGAATCTTCTTCTTTTAAGATAGAACCAAACAAGAGCCGTTATCCTTTGAACCATGTTCATGTGAAAAAGAATAATAAGCGGTCTTTGGTCTTCAGTGAAATTACATGGATCCCTTTAATAAGAAGTAAGCTAGAATCACTCTACCTTGACCCTCGAGGGGAGATAACTCAACTCAATAGATAGAGTAAGTGTCCTACTGGATAGGGGTCAGGAATAGTAATAAGGCTAACGTTCGACTAGTAGCTTTCACGTGGCGAATCGGTATGTATGAAGTTTCTGTGATCACTTTACGGCATTCTATAAGCTTTCTTTTTCACCGGACAGAGTGAGAACTGCTCAGCTTGCTTGCTTTCTGGAGAGAGGTTTAAATCCTGGCTAACTAGGAGATAGAGTCGTCATTTCTCTTCTCTTTCTGACCTATGTAGATTCGCCTTAAAACAAGCGGATACGGAATGGCTTAAGTCGAACTAGTCTGGTATCGACTTGGATGTGTTAATATAATCATCCTAACCCATTCCCATTTACAAGAGTGTTAGGAGGTATTTCGCTTTACTCAGAAGGATTCAACAAAGAGCAGTGATAGACTTACCCAAAGCAACTTAAGGGATAGTGAGCTTGGACAACACTAGGGAAGAAATTCCAGTTTTTTCCAAAAGCATGTCCTTCTAGTCGATTTCATATCCCTTTCTTTTCTATCAACGAGGTCAGTCCAGAGTGCTTACACTATTGATGAGGGACTAGGCACCTAATAACAAACTCAACCGGTCTATTCTCTCCGTAAGCAAAGGTATAACTAAAGAGATTTGTATTCCTTCTTAAGCGAGCTAGGTCTCTGCGGGATTGGCCTCATTGGATTTGGTTGACCATGATTTTGGAAATGATCCTTCCAGGAAATTAAATAAGCTGATCGGTCGAAAATCGTTCCCCGCGCATTAAATAATAATAACAATGTTTATCCAATAGCAAACCCTATTTGATTTTGAAACCTTCTACTGGATTTAGATTCAAGATTAAGGCCTGTCTCCACCAGAATTTGAAGTTTTTCGCTTGAACAGAAGGCGCAGCTTGGTTAGACCCAAGATCGATAAGCTCGAGTCCCTCAGAGAGGGCAAGGCCTTGGGTTTCAACCAGGGTCGCAACTAGGATAGCTTCCTCAACCCAAAAGACCAGGAAGATCGTTAGACCTAAGTTTACATGGGCCTCCATCGTTTAACATAGACCCACGAGCTACCGTTGCCGGTGAACCAGCTTTACGATCGGCCTCCAATAGCAGGTCAAACTAATCTCTCCGATAGACATGCAAGCTTCTTCGTCTTCAAAATCCTTGCAGTATCTTCCCCTCCTCAACAATATTATTTCCTATAGCTGAGACAAATATCCGATACCTGATGTAGCGAGCTAACCTATCAGCTAGGCAGTCCAGTTCTTGCAGGTATTGGCCCTTTCTTCAGAGATGGGATGAGGGACTGGAGCGGGCGGGGCTTCCTTTCCAAAAGAGGTCTCTGTCTTCGAGATGAGACTGGGCAGGCGCATTTGGCATCTCCTAGCAGCGGGAATAACTCTTCAATTTGGGCATCCACTCAAACTCAAGCCGTGGCAACTGTTCCAACTAATCCCTACTTGTTGCGATCTCTCCTATGATAACTAGAAATAGCTACTTCTTCGAGCTGGGTGGGGGTCGAGCCCCTTCCTATATCTATGTCTGGAAGACAATCCCCACCATTTCAGGAAATGAAGGTTCGATCAAAGGGTTCATCAGCGTATAATGAAGAAAGTACTGAACAAGGCATGGGAGGCTTCCATGACATATAGAATAACATAGGGTAGAGTGAAAGGTTGCTTGCAATCCCCGAAAAGCCAAGCCATTGATACTACTGTTGCTAAATCAGCCAATGGAGTGCAACGTTACCGGGGCATTCTGTCAGTTTTAAGCCTTCGGCAATCGGCAAAGAAAGACCATTTTGAGCAGCAGTCACGCTCATAGCAAGCAAAAAAGATGGGGTAAAGGGGCCAAAACGGCGGGAAAGCCAAGTGTTCTTTATAGAGTCGGAGAGCTAGTAAAGCTCAAAGGGTTCTTCCTGTAACCACCTTTCCTACCAAAAAGCTAAGCCACCGGGTTTTTTCTAGACTAGACCCTCAGGATTTTTTTAGGATTCATACATGCCAGTCGAAGAATCTGCTCCAAAGCTACTACTCCGCCTAGCCTATCTTCCTGCCCGCCCCGATTGTATGAAGAAATCACTGCACTCGTCCACTGTTGCAGACAGACTGGCTTAAATACAGGGGCAAGATCGTTCACTCCTTGCGTAAGAAGACTACTTAAAGTGAAGTCAAAACTCGGGCTGGCTGAGCGAATATTCAAGTTGACAGCGCAATGGTGTGTATCCAATCTCTCCAATAAGAAGGATTCTTCCTCATACAAGAATGAACCTATCCTTGCCCAGCTCATCTCACGGGAGGACACTATTGAGCCTAGCACTTCAATATACTCTAAAAGAGGCATTTCATATCTATCTCTTGTGCTAACAGGAGCCAACTACGTCATCATACAATTGACATTGCCTTTACATGACGTTTACGTAAATAAGTATCGACGAAAATGTGCATTGATGCCAAGGTCGTACTAAAGTTCTCAACAGGCTAGCGTACTATAGGGAAAGGAAGAAGTGGTTGTCTCAGTTATTTCCTCAATTGGCGGATCCGAGAATAGAAGACAATTCATTTTGTATTTCTTTCGGGCCCTATGACTTCGATTCAATCATTCCTGTAAAAGAGAGGGCATGCCACTATTATGCTCGCTTGGATGGGACATTTCCCCTGTTAACTCTATTTTAGATTGGCACCGCCTAATGTATGAAAGGGGAAGGTGGAGCAAAAAAGACATTCAGGATTCAGCCAATTGCAAGAGGAATGGTAGAAAGCGGCCTAAAGAGGGGTTGTCGTGCTACGGCTTGATGTCTATGCACCTTAGTACGCGCGATATCGCTTTCCTAAGCTAAGTTCTAAGCTAGCTCACTTTCTTTGGGTCACGACTAAAAGGTATTTAGTTAATGACCCGTAAGCGAATGTCGCTTCAATCAAATCAAATAAGCCAATTTTTTTGGTAGGCAAACAAGGTAAGGCCCGGAAAAAAGAGCAAAGATTTTAGATGATAAGGAAGAGGCAAAGCAGGCACATCAAAAAGTTGATTCGATTAGTTAAAACTCTGAGGATGACCTGTTGACTATCTTGTTAGTCTTCTGGTAGGAATATCGAAAATCTTTCATGATGAGCTCCAAAGACTCAAAAGCTCACGCACGATCTACTAATCAAATAGCATAGCATCACCACGTTCAGGGACAGGCTTTCTCCCCAAAGCATACTTTTGCTTGCTCGCCATAGCACAAGCTGATCACACTGTGACGTCGAGCACTTCAGAGGAAGCGTGGTTAACAAATTCCTAAGCGCTTAAAGCAAGATTCGAAACTTTAGTTAGGGTCATCGTTTCATCCGCCCTTTCTCTTTCGAAAGAGGGTCTTAGTCTGTGTTGGTGGTATCATGAGCTTAGCTAGGCGGAGGGCTGTATGCCGGACCATCGAAAGGGCGAAAGCGTAGAATAGAGTGAAGTCTTGCCATTTTCTCATTTATCCAATCATCCAGCAGCCAAGATCAGATATCGAGATTCAAAGCCCAGATCAAGGGTATCTTTTTCTAATGTGGATTCCTATGTTTAATAATTTAAGATTCCTGGAACTCAAAAATAACGTAAAGGATATCCAGCCTTTAGAGTCTATTCAGGATCACTTTTTATTTTAACAGAGTCTAAAGCCCAACCTTTCCCGCCCTTCACTCAGGTATCTCACACTATTGCTTACTTAGCTCTGCTCCTCACGTTTAGCTTGTTTGGCCCTATCCCACCCGCCACCAAACAGATGAAGAGAATGAGCCATACTAGACCTAGCGAAGAATGTTCCACTCAGACTACTCGATGAAGCTTTCTTTCTTGTATCATAGACAGCTGACAGAGAGATAGATGTCTCACTTGAAGCTTATAGTTCCATGTGTCAGTCAAGCGAGAGGGCTAGATCAAGGTGGCAAAGTGGAAGGAAGTGTAGGAGGAAATGAAAGTCAGTTCCTTATTAAAGCATTTAGTCGATTACTACGCCCTTCCTCCTCTCTGGGTGCCTAGGTATCCATCGTAAGCCTTTCATCCTTTGAACCTCGCCCTTAACTTTGAAGGCTATGCCATCCTAAGGTGCTGTTAAATGTATGGATCTTATCAGCGTCCATGAATGAGAAAGAATAGATCAGAAAAAGAGGGTGTTATCATATAGCATTGTATCGGCTAAGTTCACGAGTTGGAGATAAGCAGACTCGAACTGATGACATCCGCCGCAGGGGAAACTACCGCCTCTCAGGTCCCCCGACTAATTCTATCATAGAGGCCACCGATAGACAAGAACTCCCTCCCCCCGAACACTACTTACAACTTTTATCCTACTGTGTTCTCCAAAGTGAAAGTCTTCTCTTTATCTCAGCCAAAAGGTGCTGACTTGGATCAGAGGACCCAGACGAGATTCGGTTTTGGCATTTGTGCGTGGCGGTGAGCACGGTAGCAGTTATGCTTGCGTTCTAGGGACTAGTGCGCAGAATGACTTGAGGTGAGTTCGAGATGGTGCAGAGGCACCCGGGTTCCATGATAAGTCGACTTAAGTCAACTGGCGTGATGCCAATAGATGAGGGATTCGGTTTATAGGAAGGACCAACAAGGACTGTTGGCCAGGATATGTAAAGAGCGCCGGTAAACATTTCAGTCGAGTACAGGGTGAAGGACAATGCCGAATTGATAAAAGGGTCAGGAACCCAAGAGCTAGATTGCGACCTTTGGTAGAGGCACGGATCAAAGGAATGCAAAATGTGCGTGGCATGTCAAATGGACCTTGTGTTAGTGGCGAAGACAAAGTCTAGTAGTCAAAGGACCATGGCACTTTGCCTCAATGGATGAGGTGTACGTCGGTGCAGTGGCGTTGAAAGTGATGTGTTGTTAGCCACGTTGGGCATGGATATATGTCCGAAAGTGAAACATTTGTTAGTGGCATGAGTTGTTATGCTAATATGGTGAAGTGTTGTAGCTTATGGGCAACTAGACTAGCAGGTGCGTGAGACTGTTGCGTTGCAGAAGTGTTTGGGTTTGTGCTTGGACACGGTACGAAGAGATGGCTCGATGATCCGTGACAGACTCTAGGCCAGCTAAATTCTAGCGCACAAGTTGGGTTAGTTTCATGAGAGACGGGCCAGGCCAGTACTGGGAATCTAGGTTTCGGGTTCTTTCCCTTACTAGATCTTCCTCTCGGGTAAAGTCCTTATACTTGGCTTGGCGAAGATGATCTCTTTAGGGCAGTGTACTACCTCTACTGAATTATCCAATAGAACTCTTTCTAAGGAAATGTATAAGGTATGAAGTAACTCGACTGATAAGGAGAGGTTTGAAGACGCTCGACCAATGGGAGAGGTTTAAAGACGCTCAACTGATAGGGAGAAGAATGGAGTTGGCTCGACCAAAGGTTGAGGCGGTGAAGGATGTGAATCAATCATGAATGCGGTTCTTGCATCTGTTGATGAAGAGCGCTGCTACGCTACCATTCATTGATTGAAAGCGGCCGATGGAACTTCGATGATTCATCTGAGCTGGCTTACGTGTTAGCTTCATACTATGTCTCCTCTTGACTTTGTGGGTTGAAGCTTCTCTGCAGCCATAGTAGGCCCTTTTTGCCAGCCATAGTCATAGTGCTACCCCCTTTCCCTCATATCTTTCTCGTAGAGTGGCCTTGAGCTCCACCTTCGCCCATTCATTGCTTTCAACTTCAAGCAACTGGAACATGAATAGTTCCACTCTTGAACCTCTGCTTCTGCTGGAGTGGCCGCTCCTACTTTCTTCTTAGTAGTTTGGTACTCCCTTTTTTAAGAAGTAAGAAGGGTTCTTTGTCGCTATAGGAAAGCCAGTGCATAAAGATCTATTCCCCTCGTCCTACAACCTTCCCGCCTAAGGGGGTGGATTAAGGCCTATAGTTCGTGTTCCCTAGCCAAAATGGGAAAATCACACAAGGAAATCAAGTCTAGCTCCACCCGGGCGGTACTTCCACGAAAGAACCATAAAGTCAAAAAAGAACTAGCTCTAACTGCTACTATTCGCGGAACATCTACTTTTAAATGGAACCCCCGCAGGACGAAGCACAGATCAGTAGATATTCAAGTCTAACTACTTTCACTAATAGAACCCGGTCAAATTAGTATCAGGTCATTTTCCTTCGTCAACGTCAATTGAAATGTGAGAGTTGGGCCCTTTACCTTCTTTTTTGGCATAGACTGGGGATTCCATTAGATGATCTTTTTCCTTGAGTCAGAACCTCGGGCTATGGAGCCTGGTTTGGTCCTATACTTGTGCCCAGTTTTCGGGACCTGTGTTTGTAATCGGGCGTATGGAGACTGGTTGAACGTATTCTATATAGAAATAGTAGGCACATCACTAGGGGGAAGCGAGTAAGAACTACACCGGGTATCAGCAATGTAAAGAAGCTTCTGACCGGCCCCATTAGTTGCAATCGGTTGATCTACGAGCTATGGAGCTAGGGCAGCTACTTCTACTATTTATTAGAAAAAGAAGTCTTTGGTGCTCCGCCAAGGGCTACCCCTAATCTGAGATTGTGCTATACTATCACATCCGCGTAAGACCTCTACCAAAGGTCATGTTCCGACTTCCGGTTCTTCTTTTTCCTTTAGACTTTCTTGCGGAATTGACTTCTCATAGGCTGCCCTTACTCAACATCTTTTAAGAGGATCAACTACTTATTTAGTTACGTTATGATAGAACCAAACTCAATGGATGAAAGAACAGCAATTCTCTGTTCATGCTTTCATGGGACAAGAGTGAACAGTCGATTCAGCAAGGAGAGGTCTTACGAACGCCAGGGCAATCTCGATGAAAGTTGAAGGAAGTAGATCAACGGCTACTTTCCAGCTTGCTGCTTTCACTATGACCTTCCCCACCTAATCTTCTCCTCCATATATAGGGGTATAGGAGAAGCCCTGGAACTAGGCTTGAAGCTTCATTTAGATCGATTCCAGTCGCCGGTACCCGAAAGGAACTAGAAGTCACCTTTTCTTTAATAGTCATCTTCTCTAGTCTTTCAAATGGTGAATCACCGAAGTCAAATCCATCTTGCGCAGACGGGAGACGATGATCGAAGTCAGACTTGAGTATGGGACGAGAACTCGCTGATTTTGATTCGAATCAAATGAGACTAAAAGCACCATTTCTTTTGACATTTGACTTGTTCGTCAGCCTCCTCTTTATAGAACAGACGGTGTCGCTTTCTTCTTCTTTTTCTTGATTAGTTATCCAATCACAACAAAGCCTTTTTTCTTTCGATTCAGTGGCTGAATGAGCTAATTGCAGCAGTCTTTTTTTACCCTGCAGCACACTCAGAGACTACTCTTACTCTCAAGGGCTGTTGAGATAGAAGGCTAAGTTTTAAATTGGGCAAAGCCTTCTTCCATTCATCAACTGCCTTTCCCCTTCGTCTATTCTCGGGAGGTCTTGACGATACCCTTCTTCCGAACTGCCTAGGCCCAGCCCAGTCACAGGATCATATAAGAACGTCGTGCAGATGCTCAGGTACTGCAGGCTGGCTGGTAAACAAACCGGGAAGTAGAATGCCTTTAGTGACTTCAAGCTCTGCTGTCACTGACTTTTCTTTCTCTCTCTTAGGCCGTATAAAAGTCTGTCTTCCATACGTTATGCAAGGCGAAAGAAAGACCATGCTTTCTTTGAAAAAGGAAAAAATGACTCAAATGAGTGAGTTAGGGCACCCCCAGCATCTCAAGTGATTAGGCGGGGATAGAATTCGAATCATGGGGGATTCCAGTAGCCCATCATCTTCCTTATGTTGGGAAATTCCTCTATGATAATCTTCGTAATGGGATTACTATTGTCCCCACAATCCCACTTGAGCACTTACTGATTCAAGTTGTGGGGATTATAGATTCAGGGGCTTACATAGAAGCAGCTTCAAATGTCATTCCCTTCACTTCCCCTACTCATTCTATGTTCATCCGCACACCATCTTCACCTCTTTATCTCACAGTGGATACCCTCATTGAGAAGATTGTAGGGACAGTCTCGATCGAGTGGCTCGTTGCGTCTGGCTTCAACAGATGTCAAGCTCAACCCCATTGTTAGATTCAATTACTTCATCAACCTAATTGATGTTGAACGCTGTGTAAATAGCACGCGCAAGATTAGGGGACGTGCTCAGAAGCAGGGCATTGAATGATTTCAAGTTCAAAAACTGGTTAGGGAGGTCAAGACTTAAAGGCCTGCCTTGCTTATTGACCAAACAAACTATGTTCAGATGGCGGATTTCTGCCGCTGGACGGTGAGCACCATATGGCACTACCATGAGGGCTGCGTGGTGCAGAGGGTGGTTGATCGTGACCTTAGGGTCATTGGAATTGGTTCACTTCGTGTTATTGATGGATCAGTGTTTAGTGTATCACCCGGGACAAATCCTCAGGCTACTCTAATGATGCTTGGACGGTAAGTGTTTGAAGAGACTCAGAGAGAGAATGAGATAGAGTTGATATGAATATATTCAGACCCTATCTCTAAGCCACCCTCTCTTTCATAGTAAATAAGACGTGATCAACTTTCTCGATCTAGTTCAGGCTCATCAGTCTAATGTCTCGTCCAGGTCGGGAGTGAATTAGGACCTCTGAATGAATGGTAAACCAGTCCTACGAGTGGATTGATAGGGATATCGTCTTTAGGCCGATTGCCAATTCCCAGTCCTAAGACGATTACCCCCGATTCGCCGACATTAGCCTCCAAACAAGCTCATGCAATCTCGTGAGTAAGAGAAAGATTCCTCCTTGTCGCAAGAATAGGTTTCACTTGCAAAACCTATTGCATTTTTCACCTATTTGTCCAAGCCCTATTCATGTGCAGCCCCTATTTGCCTATTCTCTTGCTGTGGGTGTGGGTATCTTCTTCTACTAGTGATCTCCTTATAAGGGACATTGGCTGGCTTCATTCCTACCTAGCATCTGTGCGTGGTTTACTATTTCTGTTGATTCAATTGCGCAACCCATTCTTCCACCATCTACTTATTAGTCGAGCTAATAAATTCCTCTCCTCCAATTGTAGGGGAAAGTTCCAAAGTACCTCAAAGGCATAGCCTCTCACTAAAGAGAGTAGCTTTTACTCTCATAACAAAGCAAGAAGCAATGCTTATCATACGTCATTCTAAAGATAAGGAATGGGGCAGGAGTGCATCAGTAGCTTCAACTAAAGAATCAGTCGAAACGGACACTGAAGCTAAATCTACAAGAGAGCTAGTAGTCTTTGCGGACATGCTTACTTCATCTTGACTGAGACTTCATGCATATACCTGCGAGGCTGGGGTCCAACTTCTTTTTTGTATTGAACTTACCTACATATCTGGTTCAACCTCGGAATCAAGCCCCTGTAGTTCTGTCTATCCATAGTCCAAGATGCGAGTGGAAAACATTAGTTTCAAATTTTCGGAAAGACTACCTATCTATTTGTTCATTAAGTTTTCCAGGAAAAGTTCGCAATCATAAATAAGCTCTACCAATTCGTCAGACGGGTTTTACCCAGGGTTTATAACACGGGGAAAAGACTGACATTGTTCATCCCCAATACAAAACCCATTGGGCAACCCCAATTGTTCCATAATATCATCACAAATAGGATGAAGTGCCGCCCGTGATATAACGTGAAAGCACCAAAGAGTCTAATGATTAGTACTATAAATACATCAGATAGCGTATTCTCATTTTTCTTTCCGATTGTGAGATCTCGTCACTAGGCAGATATGATAAATCGGATACATATGAGGTGGTACAAAAAGAGAATAACTGGTATAAAAACCATTGTATTAGGTTCGGGTTTGGGGAGGCTGACTAATATAGGGGTTAGATTGACTTCTCCCCAACCGACAACAAGTTTATGGGAAATTACCCAATCCATACACAATTTGACTATCATAATGAGGTAATAATATAGCAAAGGATCTATTTGAGGACACAAATCCTACTTTTGCTCCACTAGAAATTAAGGCAGGAAAGGGCACTAGGGCTAAAGCGCTGTCTTGCTTCATGGCGTCTATGATATTGGCTATACTCTTCTCGGAATTAGTGTCTGCGAACGGGGTGTACTAAAATCTCGCATAGTGAAGTGAGAGGCTCTTTTTTAATAGTTTGGTTTAAAAACAAAGAACCTATGACTTCACGATGTGGATTATACTACGCAAGGGCACCCCCCTTGCCTTAGTAGAACGATCGCGCAAAAAAAACTCAAGCCTCAAGAGTAAAAAAAAGGACCTAAAATAAAAACCAATTCGGACGTCAGGATAACAGGTAAGGAATCAGTAGCAGCCTTTTAATAAAAAGAAAATCATTTTCTCTTTTCTCTCAAGTACTGCAAGGGTTGGGTCTGGTTATAGGTACCATCTATTCTGAACCTTGCCAAAACAGTCATGGCCCAATCATGTATAGGTCATACCAAGGCCTTATACAAGGGTAAGCCAATAGTGAATAACCTTTTCTTCCCTGCTTCCTTGACCTTCATTCCCATCCTGCCAAGCTGAGGCTGCCAGCGCATTGTAGCTAACCATACTGTGGCAAATCAATACAAGTAGCTAAACAACTCGCTATACCATACAAAGGAATCTCCGACCGAACGGTTAGGCAAGACTATGGCGCCAGGGTAATAACGATGAAGGAATTTGAGCACTGATGTAGCTAACAGCCACCTTCATAGTCGATTCATTAGGGTCGTCACCATCTATCCAACTAATGGAAGTATTCAACCTTTCTTTGTCTGTTAAGCCTAAAAGCTATGGGACTCCCTAAAGAAAATTGCAGTCGTAGTTTATCAACCGCTCACAAGACCACCGAGATCTTCGACCTAGCTCCCAAAGGCAATCTTTCTGGGGTACCTTACTCTCCATACTTAACATATATGGTTTGCCTCTCTCTTCGGAATGGAAACAAAGTTTCAAGGAATGCCGTGTAATCACATTCTTTATCTCGAATAGTTGGAATTACCTCTATCGCTTTGAATTATGAGACTCGTACAAAGACAGCTTAGAAAGCTTCCTTACTAAACTTTAAGTAAAGTAAGGACTATGCTTCTAAAATAAGAATGAACTACTTCCTTCTTATACTGGTCGTGGCCCATACCCATGAGTCACTTCTCTCACTTGAGAGAGAGTTAACAAAAATGATATAAAGAAAGAGAAAAATGAGGATGGTTATGGTCTATTATATATTTGCCCAATTGGAGTCCTGACTATAACTGCAACCTATCTCATATTGGGAAGAAGTGTACCGCCCTTGATCAAACTAGAAATTTTATAAGAGAAGAAAGTTGTTAACGTAGGTCAGCGTCGATAAATGCTATCCGAGTTTCATGATGTCGTTGCGTCTACTTATTTTCATTGAGATTAAGTTGGTGTTCAGGTCTACCGTAGTAGACTATCTCGTTCAGTACGCTAATCTTGACAGTTTCTTTCGATTGTGAAAGCGGCGGGCCCAGCGAGCTCTCCAATAGTGCACTAAAACGGGGCTGGAGAGAGAGGGTTAACCTTAGATCGGCTAAGATTGAATTAAACTACGTGCAGCAAGAAAGGAAAAAAAAAGGTTTAAAAAGATGCTATTGGCTTCTATTCTATCTATTTGTGCATCAAGTTCGAAGAAGGAAGGTTTTTCATTCAACCGGCTATCTTTTTGAGGCAGATAGTTTACAGTGCTTATTCTATAGATACTTTTTTATAAAGCCAACTCATGTTTCTACTCAGTTTTCTCATGGAATTTTGTAAGATTTGGCGAAACGAAATGCGGTGCCTAGGTGTGGAAAGAATGGCTTACACGAATAGGTGGATGAGCATTTATTTTTCTTTTTTTGGTTATGGTAGTCCAAAGGAGTATCTATGGACTCAATTTAGTTCTCTCCCCCTAGTAAGGAGGGTCTAATTTCAAAAAAAGACTCTTCTTTATTGTTTATATGAACTTCTCTTTTTTCTTTTGATGTACAAAATCATCTTGTCGGCCGGGTTGCTCCTTATGGACGAACTTAATAAAGCTCTCTATCCGTTCTATCCTTCGTCGGGAAGAATGAATCTTGGATCAAGCGGGCAACCACCACTTCCTTCTCCTTCGGACACCCTTCTTCCAGTTTTGCAAGATCCGGAGGAGAACCCGTCCCAAGGCTCACACCAACTTGTCCATCAACAATAGGACCAGACGTCCACCCCCAGGTCACGGCTGTTGGTCAAAAGAAGCTGGAAGTTGTCCTATTTAAACATGTGAGGCGGCATTGTCAATTAATAGAGGTGCGTAATAAGTATCCGCAACTCAATTCCACAGAGGTGGATTACCAGTATTTAGCCAAAAATCTTGCAATTGCCCAATTTGATATTGATACAAAAACCAATAGTGAAATGGCCGATCTTGCGGCTTGCATCGGTAATTATAAAAAGATCAAAATCATATTAGAGAACTTTTTAGAGTCTTATTATCAAGAAAACAACTAATGTAAGAAAATAATTGGAAAGAAATAGGGGGCAAGGATCGAACTTCTAAAAAGATAGTTCCGAGAACGAAGGAAGAATTGTACCAAAAGATAGTTTCGATAAAGTAAGGAGGCCATGGTCAACGTATTAAGTAAAGGATGCGCTTGGCCATGGGAATGGGGAGAGGTGAGGTGGGCCTCCCTCAAAAGCTACGACTAAAGCATAGGGCCTAGGAAATGGTGCTATACCTCCATTTCTCTCCGAACCAACTGAAAGAAAGAACGAATAGCTCGAAAGCCAAACAAGGACGGGAATCGCTTCTAGACTTTGAACTACAAGGTAGAGCTTTAAGCCTTCTCAAGTAAACTTACTCTAGAATAGAATCTTTAAGCGAAGGTTTAGTTGTTTTGCTGGCAGGGCTATAGGGTTCTCAATGGTTTACTTATAGCCTTATTCTATCTTGGTGGAATTTATTATAAAATATCTATCACTAGGGATTGGCTATAAATATTGGGCTAAGGGTATCGTTGCAAGATCCACCCAGAATAATGGTTAGCAACCATTCGACGGAAGCGGATAGAGTCCCAGGGTTTCAATACAAAATCTTTCTCAACCGCGCTCTCGGAAAAGAGTTACCTACCTACCATCATTGGGATAGATCAAGTCGAGGGTAGTTCCATGTAAGTAAGGTATTCGGGTAAAGTGACCTTACGGGAAGTAGATACACTTCAACACGAACTAGGGCTCAACCTAAGAGAGCTAGTCCTCACCCGACTTTTTTTGACTGATGAACGAAATTAGTGCAGCGGCAAGGGGTTTTTTTTACTTCCTAACATGGATACCAAGTCTGGGTTAGAGAATTAATAGTAAGGCGATACACTCTTCGATGCAGTAGATCAGTGGACCGGAAGATTAGCATGTGAGGCTAGAGTGTCCGGAACTAACTCTCATATTCTTTTAGACATAAGAGATGGTTGATGGTTTTGATTCTGCGGGTTTTTTCAATCTTAGGGAATTTGTGCGAGTTGTAATCTTCCTATGTGTCTTATCTTATGTGTTTTGGCTAGAGAAGTTAGCACAGTGAATGAGCAGACATTTCGTTCACGCAGCCGTTTGGGGGGGATATACCGGATAAAAGCTCCACGACCCCCAATGGGTCTCCGGCGTTGTTCATTTCAATTTTGCCAAGTAACTTGCCAGAGTCGCTTGGTAAGCAAGCAAAGCAAGCACCAACTACCTTGGCCCAATTTCTCTTCTTTCTTTCTGAAAGTCACTATTAGAAAGGTGTTGAAATCCAGACTGCATCTAGAAAGCGCTGGTTCGAGCCTAGCTCGTGACAAGGCCTTAGTCATCAAATATCTCGACGCTTCCGTTTTCTCCTTAGACGGATGATTGTCCCATTTGATTTTAGGTTCGAAGATTCTACTTGCATTTGTTAAGCATGTGAACAAGGATCCCCCTACTGAAGAAATGGATTGTCTGGTTTGCAGCTTATCAAGCTTGAAATCCGTTCTTAGACCTATTGGTGACCGGCTTCGCGAGACCTTTTCGATCTACACATGGCGTTGCTCTATTGGGCGGTGGCTTATCGAAGCAAATCCCACACTTGAGAAGATCAGCAATAAAAAGAAAGACTTTCCCTTTCGGTGAAGTAAAGTTGCTTTCTTCTCTTACGAGATTTCTAGTTGTTGGATAAAAAGAGCGCTCCTAAATTCAGCCTTATTATTATATACGATACCGCCAAAGGAAATCTGTCTTTTCAAGAAGAAAGTGACAGTCACACTGCTAATAGGCAAAAGAAGAGATTCCCAGCTACTGACTCTAATAAGACTAATAGCTATACCGCAGAAAGAAGGTCAACCTCAACCTAGGTAATCACTACTTTTTTCCCCTCAGGTCAAAGAGTAAGAACTCACTTTCGAGCTAACCAACCATGGAGCTACTTGCCAACAAGCAAGAAGACTTCTAATTCACGGCTAACTAAACATTCGTTCGGAGTTGACAAGGAAGATGGCGTACTTTTATGTTGATTGATAGGCGGACTTCACGCCCTTTGAGCTAAAAGCCAAGAAGAGTTCACAGTCAACTTCCTTACGTGCCGCCGAGAGGAATCGGACTTTCTTCTTAATCAAAGAAGCATTCCTTCCCTGCTGTCTGTCCTTTCCTTTCTTTCCACGAGCTTCGAAAGTTAGGATGCAGCCTCAGCCTTTCACTAATAGATAGAAGTGACATAGTTGCTCTTCGTATAGTAGCCTATGAGCTATCGAGACATTGGGAATATGTATCGCTATTAATGCCCCAGAAAGTGAAATTCAAACTTTTCGATGCCTCTTCTGAGTACGAGAATCTCCTTGAATGTCGAATGGTGGTCTTGCTCAGATCGTTTGAACATGCCACTTATGTATCCACTCTTTCCATCTATTTCTTCTAAGAGGCAGGCGGCCCACATATCATCGCTGGCGTCTGTCTGAAGTATGCATTTGTGTTGATGAATCTTCATCTTGGAATTGGGATGCAAACAAAGTGGATAAGAAGCTTGTTGTAATTCCTCAGTCACAACAATTCAAAAAAGCACCAATGCAAGCTGATAAAGTTGAAGAAAGAGATCAAGATTCTGATTCAGAAATAGATCAGCTTTTCCAAGCTCTTCAGATTCAAGTCCTAGTTCAGGTCAATCCTCACCTGAAACTCTACCAAGAAAAATGAGATCCATAGCTAAACAGGTATGAGAAAAATCTTTCTTTTGCTCAAACTTGGTAGTGAAAATTATTTGCTTTGGAAGACACAAGTCTATCATGTTCTCTGTTGTCATGGTCTCTTGGGATTCATTGATGGTACCATTCCTCGACCCACCACTTCTGACGCCAACGTTACATAATGGCTTAAGCTCGATCAAATGGTTCTCGGATGGATCCTTGTTTCTCTTTCTAACACAATTCTTTCATAGGTTGTCGACAAACATACTGCCCGTGATGTTTGGCTTACATTGGAGACTCTCTATGGATCTTAATCTCGAGCTCGTATCCAACAACTCAAAACAATGCTTCAATCACTCTCTAAAGGCACTCAATCGATGCATTCTTACATTCAACAAGCAAAATCAATATTGCTAATGTTGTTTAGCAGGTAAACCAGTCGATGAGGATGATCTCGTCTTATGGACTTTGAAAGGTCTTGACTCTGCATATGATCCAATAATGGCAGTGATAAACTTTTGTCCAACCAGTCCTTCTTTTGCCGATGTTTGTGGTCTACTCCTTGATTTTGAGCTTCGGCTTTCTAGTTCATCTAATGTCGTCGAAAAGCAAATGGCATTCATCTCATTCAGTGGTCCGAAATCATCTTATTCTAATGCCCAGTATTCATCGTAACAAGCTAAGCATTCTCAATCACATTCAGCTAGCTATTCACGTGGAGGCAGAGGATATCGAGGTCGCGGCAAGGACTGTGGCATAAATTTTTCTTCTTCGTCTCAGCCTCAAAAATCATCAAATAGATCTCAAGTTATTTGTTT
This sequence comes from Ehretia macrophylla, assembly GCA_037974665.1. NCBI lineage: Eukaryota > Viridiplantae > Streptophyta > Magnoliopsida > Boraginales > Ehretiaceae > Ehretia > Ehretia macrophylla. The sequence goes on from CM075773.1 coordinate 52,743,047, forward strand.
TTGCTGTGGACATCCATATCACAAAGCGAATAATTGTTGGGCCATAGACGACATCATCAATTCCTCAACTAAGGCCTTCACTGCTACGCAAATTAAGGAGCCCATAGACTCTGAATGGTTTGTTGATACTGGGGCAACCCACCACATGACTCCAGACGATACACAGGTTATTGGTAAACGCTCCTATTCTAGTTGTGATAGCATTCTAGTGGGTAATGGTGATGGTGTTGGGATTAATATGCCCAAAAGCTCACTGGTACATGACATTTCAGTTACATTGGATACGTGTTTGTGATTGTTAGTATTAATGAAAGCATTCATTTCTATCATCCATCTCGTTTATGTGTAATTACTAGTATAGAGGTCATTGAACCATAAGTGAATGACTTAGGTACACGGTGTCCGAGCACAGAAGGTCTAAGTCATAGACATTTGGGTTCTAGATTATGTTCATAACCGAATGATGGAGTTGGGTGTTTCATCATGGTCTAGGTTATAGTGAGTTAGTCTCCTATTAAGGGTAACCCGCCTTATTCATTAATAGGTTTCCGGACTAAGCCTCACTAGTATGTGTGTCACACATTGAACGGGCCACTGAGTTATGGTCTCTCGAATAGGTACTATTAAAGATAGAGATCTAAATATACCTTATACTACTAAGTAATCAGTACTCTTAATCTTGAGCATATGTGGATGAACTGATGAAATCAGGTTCATGTGCTTTAATGCACTATGGGTGAGACCTCAGTTATGGGTCAACAGCTCTGTGTGTTAGGATATGGATTTGACTAGTTGGGACGTGCATATGCAATAGAGAATTCATGTCGTCGCGTGACGAAATAATCGCTCCCTTGTGATTATTCAGTAGATTATCCAAATTTAAGTTTAGTGGTATACTCTAGGAGTATATCGGATATCTGGCTTGAGGGTCATTCCCTAGATCAAGTGTTCCATATCTAGTGGATGGTTACTTAAAGGATTTAGATGTTTCAAGGAGAAGATGCAATCAAGAAAGAAATAGTAACTGAAAAGTCTTTCTTGTTTGTGAGTGTTACATGGAGGGGTATTTTGATCATTTAACTTAGTAGGTCGAAGACTAAGGTCATACTTAGTGTGACAAGCTTCTGCATACAACAGTAAATATCTTAGAGTGCAACCATGACTTTTTAGTGGAATAAGTCAAGGTTGAAAAGCCTAATTGTATTATGGGGTTAGCAGGGGCATTTTGGTCTTTTCAGTTGCCAAGTTGTTTATGTCTTTTGGTCTCTCTTCTAGCCTATTTCCTTTTAGATGTATGTTATAGTTTTCTAGATGCTTATTGTATTTAGAGTTGCTAAATTAAAGTATTCAATTATAACTTAGTGTCCTATTTAGGAGAATATCCTATTTGGATTAGTTGTGGATAATGTGAAAACTATCAATTAATTAATTTAGCAAAAATAATACATGGACTAAGCATAATGGGCCAAGCCACACGCCTAGCCCACTAGGCATAGTCCACACGTGAGATACAAAGAGAGTTTGGAGAGTTAGTAGTTTTATTAAATATGTTATTGAGCTAGCCAAGTCTAAAGGTGCATAGGATTGGCTTATGGGCTAAGAATCCAAATCATAATTTAGCTTGGACTAACTACAAAGGCTATTCCATAACTATAAATAAAAGTTCATCTTCCACCTCCATAATTCACACCTCTCACCCGAGAAAATGAAGAAGAAAAAGCGCTCTCTCTCTAGTTATTTCACACGAGTTAGGCTAGGAAAAATACAAGAGGAAGAATCCCACAATTCTTTATCATGTAAGAGAAGGAAGAAGGTCATAGAGGAGAAGATCAAAAGCTTCCAAGAGCTCCTAGCACGTAGATCTTCAAGGAGCAAGAAAGTGATCAAGTTTGGTATTTTTCATTAAGATTCGTAAGCTAACAAGTCAAGGTAACAAAATTATCTCTTGCTGGAATTTATTTTTTATTTTTGTTCTTACACATGTTCTTAGCATGTTCTTGCAATTATTCAACTTATAACTTGTGGTTTGATCCTAGATAAGCATGCTACAAGTTTCCGCTGCGTTTATATGCTTTAAAATTTTTAAACACCATAGTATATCTAAGTAGCATGCACCTTCAAATGGGTTATCCATAACTCACACAGGTCGTACCTTCATCCCTTTGTCTACTGGCTCGCATTTATCTTGTGAAGTTTTGCTTGTGCCAACATTGGAAAAACGCCTACTCTTTGTTCTCAGTTTACTAAACAACATAACTGCTACTTCGTATTTACTCCTTTTTGGGTATTCCATTAAAGACATGGAGACGGGGCGCTTACTCCATCAAGGGCCGATTAAAGGGTCTCTGTATTAGTTTTCTTCATCATCAAAGTCTCTTTTTTTGCCAATAAGGTTCCTGTTGATGTTTGGCATGTCCGGCTTGGACACCCATCTACCAGGACACGTCATCAACTAAATAAAGCTCTCTCCTTCCAATCTCCAAGGTCTCTAAAATCTTTATGCTCGAGCTGTCAGCTAGGCAAAATACATCATTTGCCCTTTGATTCTTCTGTTCCTCAATCATCTTCTATACTTAATATCTTGAATTGTGATGTATGGGGACCTATTCCCATAATTTCTATAGATGGTTTTAAATTTTATCTTGTTCTAGTTGATGATTTCACCCGTTTTGTTTGGTTCTATCCTCTAATTCAGAAGTGTGATGTTTCAGTTATTTTTCTATCTTTTATTTTCATGGTGGAGAATCAGTGTAATTCCAAAATTAAGTGCATTCAGAGTGATGGTAGTAGAGAATTTGTCAATTCCACGCTTCAACAACTTTTTAAAAATCATACTACCCCGGAACAAAACGGAGTGGCGGAGCGCAAACATCGTCATATAGTAAAGACAAGTCCCACTCTACAGGCACATTGTAATCTACCACGCAGTTTTTGGACTCATGCCTTTTCTACATCTATCTATCTTATCAACAGGTTGCCGACTTCGTTATTGAAAAATAAGTCTCCTTATGAACTGTTTAATGGAGTGCCACCTGATTATTCATTGTTGCATATTTTTGGCTCATTATTCTTTCCTTATCTTGGGCCATTTCGGAATGATAAACTTGATTACAAAAGTTGTGCTTGCATCTTCATTGGATACAGTCCTTTACATAAAGGATATAAATGTTTTAATCCTTCAACAGGCAAAACTATTATCTCAAGACATGTCACTTTTGATAAGGCCAAGTCCCCACATCTATCTGTTGTAACTGTTCCTTGTCCAGAGCAAAATTTTCGTCTTCAACCATTCCCTACTACTTTATTGCCTACTGATGCTCCATCCGTCGGTGTTTCTGGTCATGAGCTTTCTATCAGTGAGATGAATCAATGTCCTCAATGTGGGTTTCATATCTCTTCATCAACATCACCAGATGCTCGATTAAATGCCAATATTAATTCTACTTATCAATCACCATCAACTTCAGATACCAATTTTGAGTCCTTGAGCCACATAGATAAGATTCAATACACACAAAGTGAGTCTTGTGCAGGTATTGAACCTATTACGCAAATCTCTACTTCTGACAATGGTTCGCCTCTTAACTTATTCTCTCAATCACAACAGCCTACACTTGAACATCAGACTCTTAATCAGGTTCATCACACGGTCACTCACTCAATGGACGACATACGCAAGCCTCAGGTGTTATACTCCATGCGATATCCTATTCCGACTTGCTTATTGTCATCTGTCCATTCTCTACCTCAAGAACCTACTTGTTTTAGTCAAGCTAATAAGCATGTTGAATGAAGGCTTGCCATGGCAGATGAATTTCAATCTCTTATTAAAAATCAAACGTGGACTCTTGTCCTACTTTCTCCCTACATGAATATTGTCGGCTACAAATGGGTCTACCGCGTGAAACAAAATGCATATGGTTATTTGGAATGCTATAAATATAACACCCCGATCCCTCTCGAGACCGGAAGTTCTATCAATCAATCTAATCGCAACCCAATTCCAAACCCGGGCATAATTTTTAGGGAAAACGGACGGAGTCTCCCCTGTTTCTAGGCAAAAAGCAAACCTGCAACAGCATATAAGTAGACCAATACCGTGTCCAACATTCATAATGCCTCAAGGCCATCCGAGCCTTGGTTCTCAATAATTAAACACAACAAGTATAAATACATTTCCAAGTACCCAGACTATTCTATCTCATTCTTTAAACAATACAAACATGCATTAAAGTTAAGCTATACTAACTAAATACATAAACTAACTTATCATACCACTTTAATAATCTAGTTAAACTTAAATTACATTCCTTTTAACACTAAACACATACATTACATGAAAATATACATCTTTGCATCTTGACAACCCAAGCCACATAGCACGCAAGGCAACTCTTCAAGCACGATCTATCACATATCCACGAACTTCCCCGCTAACATGATATTTCCTGAAATGTGGTGGTAAGGAGTGAGTATACACAACACGTATACTCAGTGAGGGCGAGACAAATATCAAGGTGGAGAGAAAAAAAGTCGTGCAATGCAAATAAGACAGTTAAGCAATATATCCGATAAGAACAACAATCAATATAAACAACAATACAATGAACAATTAATAAAAGCATTAACACAACCATTCAAAGCTATACCACACTTTGAAGGCTATGGTTCACTCACACGAGCAATGTACCATTTCACGAGCGATACATCAATCTCAAGCTTAATGTTGACAACGATGACAATAAGCGCGCAACCACCTTATAACATTCACTGGGTGTACTCCGGATGTACCCCGACACATCTACAATCCAAATCTCCCAGGGTGGCACCCCTAGCGATAATGGAAATAGGACACGGAGCTAAAGCAACCAACCCTGGCAGCCCGAGACTGCCCAGAGAGGCCCATCACTCACGCGCCTGACACTTACGCAATGCAATACGAGATACAAGCAATAAACGAGCAATAGCATGAAAGTGCAGATTAGTGGCGATAAACGAGATATCAAGCATTTACAATCAATAATAGCAATCAATTAACTTTTCAAGCATAATTATCATTAATATCAACAATAACATCAATTAATTACGTAACAGCAGTTCAAACACGAAAACGGCAAATATCACTATTCAATCTCTAACTTCCAAAGGCAATTACGAGCAAACGAGCTACAGGATTAGGAAACCGATTTCACTATATTCACTTAGGTACTACAAATCACGTTTCCATATCACGAAACCTCACTTTCCCAACCGAAGCCCGAAAGTCCACCTACTGCATTTGAACTACAGCTATGTTAACCAGTCACTCAATCAACGCCACAACAGCGCCAAAAGTGCTTTCATGCCCTCAATAGCAAAACCCCCAACTCAATTTGAGCACGGTCAACACTTGGTCAAACGGCCCCTTTACGTTTCTTTCTCTAATTTCTAATTTTATCAAAGGCCGGTCCGTTTTTATTGCACATTTTATCTTCCTATCATTAATGGCACCTATCCAAATCAAGAAATCGCAATTCGGATCAAAATTTGAAATTCTAGGGTTTTACTATTCAAAATCACTATTCATTATTCTTCCCCAATTTCAAATTTGCGTTTCTAGCCATAAAAATTGCTAAATAACTAACAAGCAATGCTCTATGAACCCTAAAGAGGCAATTCCAAGCAATTTTAAGCATTATAACGCATTAAATATCAAATCTAAGAAATTGAACCAAAAATCGAATTCGAATATAAATGCACAAAAACGTGAAAACCATCACAGAGATTGAAGACCAAGACCCGCAAGGACCCGAGCCACAATCCTCGCCCGATTTCACGCATGATTGCATAAGAAAAATGAAATCAAAATCTCTCTTTTGGCTCCTTAAACTTTCGGCCAAGGGGGGGGGCTAAATGGGAATTTGAGCATTTGTTTTGATGAGAATTTTGCCTTGTTTTATTATTTAAAAGGTGATAAATCAACTAAAGGGCAAAATGGTCTTTTAGCAAAGTCAAAATTAAGTTAAAAATGGTCAAATAAGCTTATTTAATTAGCATTTAGTCTAATTCAAGTTAAAACAATGAAATTCAATAAAAATCAACTAAGACTAGCTAAATTAAACTAAAAACATTATTCACGAAATTCGAAAAATATTTCTCTAACTCTCATTTTCGAAATGCTACGATCGAACGGTCAATAAACAATCACTAATCAAAGGATGAGCAATCATATAAAACTATAATTTTTAAAAAGTAGAATAGTTTAAAATTCACTCCGACTCGGAGTTACTTTTCTCATTTAATTGAAAACGGAGTAATTTTAATGCAAGAAAATAAAACCGATTATTAAAATAATCAAAACAATCAAAATAATCAATATTCATTTAAAAATAATTAATTTAACTATTTCTATAATATTTTAAAGAATTATGAAATTAATGCTAAGATACGAATGAACAAGTTAATATAAACACGTAATCAAATGTAATTAAATATTAACATTTAAGATGTCACTTAATTAAATACAAGAAAATAAATCCAATTACTAGAAATAATAGAAATAGGTAATAATCTTTTAAATTAATCAATATAAAAATTATTTGAATGCTATTAAAAGAAATATCAAAATAGTGCAAAATGGATGATTTAACTAATTAAACATTTAATTAAATGCAGTTAAATGCCATTAAATGCATGCCAGGTTCGGGTTATCACAATAAAGCCTGGCTTGATGCAAAAGGCTACACCCAACAACCTAGATACGATTATGGAGACACTTTCAGTCTTGTTGTTTGGCCAGGCTACAACTCGTTCTTTCTTTGGCTATTTCTCAGCATTGGCCTATCCGTCAACTCGATGTCAAAAATACATTTCTACATGGTGAATTGAATGAAACTGTCTATATGACTCAGCCATAGGGCTTTGTTGATGCTTCCCACCTAGATTATGTTTGCAAATTCCACAAATCGCTTTATGGCTTGAAACAGGCTCCTCGAGCCTGGTATCAAAAGTTCATCTTATTTCTTTTATCTTGTGAATTTCAGCACTTACAACATGATGTTTTACTCTTTGTGAACCATTCTTTGGATCATACACTCATATTGTTGATTTATGTCGATGACATTATTATTACTGGAAGCAACATTAACCATGTTCAATCTCAATGAAAGATCTTGGCCAATTACATTTTTGTCTTGGAGATAAAGGTCGTTTATCATGTAGGTGGAATGCATCTAACTCAAACAAAATACTTCATTCAATTATTGCACCAGTTTGGTATGAACGGTGCCAAGCCAGTTACAACACCTATGGCCACTGCCCGTTTAACTCTCGATGAAGGCAACTTGTTATCTGATCTAATGGAGTATCGTCAACTTGTGGGTGTTTTACAGTATCTCACAATGACTAGGCCTGATTTCTCTTATGCAGTCACCAATGTTTGTCAATTTATGCATGCTCCTCGTGTTCCCTATCTCGGGTGTCATGCCCCAACCCAACCTATGAAGGCTAGACTAGGGTATGACCTAAATCATTATCTTTATTTTACGACTATAACCGATTGACGAAGATTAATGCTTATTCGTTAGCCTAGAACTCCAAAAGTTTTTCAGAAAACTGGCAGCATAACGACTGTATTTAAGACCTTTGGTTTGAACTAATTTCTAGAACACCTAAAAAATTCGAATCATTAATTTACTAACAATTAAAACTTTCGTTCTACCATCGATTGATATGCCTACTACTTTAACTCGAAGGTTCCATTTGAATTAACAAACCTATCATGACAACTACATCCCATTTATTTGTCAAATTCCTATTTAGGCAAGTACCTATTGTCATTTAGCTTACAAATGAGTACCTTGACTGAGTATAAGTAGGACTAACTTAGTTGATTCTTCACCTATTGGTTTAAACACCTAATGATAGCTACTAACCATAACGATAGAAAAACAAACGATTGAAATAAAAGAGTCATCCGGTTTATAATTAGTACAAGCCAAAATTAGACCCCAAATTACAACGGAGGTCTTTTACAACAACAAAATAAATAGTCTTCAATTAAACGCAACACCCCTAACAACATCCATGTTCACGAAAAGCAAGCAATGCACATAGTCATTCCAAAGGTTCATCAACTAGCACATTTTCTTCAAGCACCTGTTCCAAATCTGTTTCACCTATAATGACAAAAGAGAGTGAGTCCTTATAAACTTAGCGATGAGAGAAACAAATGACACGATTTTTGAAATTCTTTTCCGGTTAACTTGTGAAAACTCCTTTGGAAACATGTCATGTAATACAAATAAAAATGTAAGCATAGTATAAGAATCAAATTGAACAATAGATACATTTACCAATCATTTCAAGGAAACGGTGAGCTTTCGCTCTCAAGATCAATTGGTGAACATTTGCTCTCAAGATCATTTCCAATAACCATTGTTGTAACCGGCATCAATCATCCACTTATCACTCCCCAAATGGGTATACTCTGGATTGTACACCAAGCCTACGACCCAACTCTCCGAGAAAGTCTAGCCCCTAAGTGAGAGAGTGAATTGGACCGTGGTAGTCACGGGAGCACTGGCAAGCCCGATGCTGCCCGGCGTTCGTGAAACACTACCATGCCACAATGAAAGGTTGCAACCTTGTATGCAATGCACATTTATGCCATTTAACATTTCACATTAGGAGGTTAACAAAGTAGGTTGCCTCCGAGCAAGTATATGATCACATTTTGACATATTGGCACATAAGACATTGTAAGAACATATAATCATTTCATATATCAATTTGAAAGCAATTAAACTTTCATGGGCAGCCAAGTAATCATATTCAAAATAAGCCATAGGATATCTTTTAACAATTCAATAAACGCATAAAAAGTATACAAAAGTGTGATAATATCATATGCAAGATCGGGTGCACGAATAGTTAACGTATGACCTCATAATCAATATAATTCATGCATGAGGCTATAATAACTTTTTTGAGTAGTCCACAACTTCAATTAAAACCTCTAATATAAGTCATGTAAAGCGTGATTTAACACTTAGAAGACCTAGTTACAATTAGGGTTTTAGGTTCATGCTCGGGTGCAAGATTCATCAACTATTAACCATGAGAAACACCTAAACCACCTTCATGCACACTTAACAACTAATGGGCAGCCTTGAACATATCATAGATATCCAATTAAATCACATACAATCAATCAAAATCATGCATTTTCATAATAGTAACCTCATTCGAGCGTTTTGGCCAACCAAGACTTCCAATACTTAATCATATGCATTAATAACCACAAGACTTCCATAAAATCATCAAGATTTAAACATTAACATTCTAATCAAGATATGGTCAGCCTACTACACATCTTAAATCCAACATAAATCCACCAATCAAGCCATGTAAATTCATCAATCAACAACACTTAAGTGAATAATCAACAAGGGCTTTATATACTTCTCCAACTACAAGATTAATCAACATGCAACCTCAATATCATCTCAAATCATACATATCTATATCATAACAAATCTGGACAGCCTGCTATATCCTTAGAAATCATCAAACAAACCAATCTAAAACATGAAATAGGCAATTACAAGGCATACAAGTTGTATAGGGCTTCATAATCAAGTTCCTATGCAAGATCTATTAACATTTATTCATAAAATCTACTTAAAACATACAAAACAAACCACTTAAATCTTTGACCAGTTCTTATTTCAATCAAATAGTCCCGATCTACGTAATATAAACACATAATATGCTTCAAAACAAAGTTACTAATAATCACCAACATAGTTCTTCATAAAATGACCTGAATTTCTTCATTCAGTTGCCCTAACAAATGATCTTGGAATTTAGTGAATCATATATCGAATCGAATATCTATGAATTATTTAACTCTGGCCACAAACCACGTTAGATTTCAATTTAAGATCTAAAAGTTATGACTATTTCCGTAAGATTGCCCAAAATTGTCCAGATTTAGACACATTACGATTTTTTCTATTTTTGTGTGTCTTAAACTCAAAATTAGCCTTATCCTATTTCTACAAGATTTGTTCAAAACTGAAAAATATAGTGACTCACCAAGTTTCATACATTTTTGACATCCTTTTCTAGGTCAAAAGTATTTTGTTCTAACGGACAGAAAGGCTGCCAGAAACTTAACTTCATATTTCAAGATTTCTATCAAGTTTCAAGGCATGCAAGGGTAGATATGCTCATATAAACACATGAACATGGACTTCAAGAGTAAATACAGTCATATAAGTGCATGCATGTGAGTTTTTGAAGTATTTGAAAAGATTTAAACCCTCACCTTGGCAAGTCTAGGCTAGAGAATGCAAGAAACACTTATGTTGAGCTTTGAAGGTGCCAAATCCTCTCTTTTCCTAGCTTGGCCGAGTGGTATCTTGATTTTTCCTTAAATCCTAGTTTAGTTAGTAGGTGTAGGAGGTGTGCATGTGCTCAAGACCAAAAGAAGAAGAAGATGAAGCATAAAACCTACCTTGGCTGAAAATGAAGAGCTTGTTGAGTGATTTGAGTGTCCTTGGCAATTTTCCTTAGCTTAGGTAGGATGTTGAGAGTCTTTGAGAGCTTGCATGAGTCTTGGAAGCAAATGGTTGATGGTGGTTTAGCTTGGGCCGAGAGAGGGAGAGAGTAGAGAGGAAATGAAAATTTTAATGTGTGTGTGTGTGTGTGTGTTTGTGTGTGTGCTTGGCCTAGGGAGCTTAGGAGGCTAGGCTTTGTTATTTGTTTGAGTATAATCTGAATTTTAATTGTATGTGGGGTGTGTTTGCCGAGAATGAGAGCTAGGGTAGTGTGTGGGTGTGTATTTTTTTATGTTTCTAGTATTTTTTTAGGAATATTTGAGTGGTCAGTTTATTATTTGTTGTTAGAGCTTGTTTGGGAATGTCAAAAGCATGTCTTGTGTTTAGTGTTTGGGTAAGAAAATGTTGACTATTTAGGGATTCTAGATAGAATAGAATATAAGAATGTTTTAAGGATTAATTTGAATTATGAATAAAATAATAGATAGTGGAAAATGTAGGAATAATTTAGTGTTATTTTATTGTTAATGGAGTTTGTAGGATTTGAATTAGGAATATAATAATGGTTAGTGGATTGTGTAGGATTATTCTATTGTCTAGTGCTTTGTGCAGGAATCTTTCTAGATTAGTGTGTAGGTGCGCATTCTAAGGTTTAGGGCACGCACTATGAGATAAGGCACGTACTTCTAGGTGAATGCACAAATTTCAATGCAAATGCACACAACCCTAGGTAATACACGTAAATCAATGTAAGACGCATATTTCAATGCAATGCATGTAAATCAAGGTATGGCACTTAAATCTAAGTTAAGACATGCGGTTCAAGGTAAGTGCACACGAATCGAGGTATCACACGTAAGTCGAGGATTAGGGCACACAATTCTAGGTCAAGGCACATATGACGAGCCATGCACGAAAACCAAGGAACGTATCTAAGGTATTACACGTAACCCAATACTAGCGTACTTAATCCTAGGTTGAGACTCGTGCTTCGAGACGAAAGCATACTCTCTAATATAGGTGCACGTAAACCAAGACAGGGCTCATAATTCAAGGTCGGTCATATAATTCTAGGTCTAAGACACATAAATCAAGGTAAGACATGTTATTCGGGGTCGGGCCTCACATCGTGGCTGCCAAACGCATGTTGCACTATGTTAAGCATACTTTGAATCATGGTCTTCTCTAAACTTCAGGTGTCGTGTGCAGTCTTAATGCTTATAGTAACGCAAACTAGGCAGGGTGTCTGGATATCTGTCGCTCTACCTCAGGTTTTGCTATCTACCAGGGTTCAAATCTAATAACTTGAGGTTCTAAAAAGCAAAAGACAGTGTCAAAATCAAGCACATAATCAGAATATCATGCCTTGGCCAGCCTTGATTCGGAGCTTCTTTGGGTTCTTCAAATTCTGAAATTTCTTCGAGTGATCATACCTTCACCTCGCACGATTCATTGTGATAATATTGGCTGTACAATTCATAGTAAACACATCGAAATCGACATACACTTCATTCATGAACGGGTTACAAATGGGACTTTTCAACTCAAATTTATTGCTAGTGATGACCAACTAGTTGATATTTTCACCAAGCCACACTTCAAGTCGTGGTCATCTTCTTAAGAGACAAGCTGCTAGTGCTTGCACCACTATCAGCTTGAGGGGAGGTGTTGACGATATCTAACCAATGTTTATCTACACAACTGTTAGTTTCCTCACAATAGTCTTCATCTATCTCTAATGTACTTTATCTTGTATTCAAATATTTCAAATCCTGTGTACCGATAACTTATGTAACAATTATATATGGTTAATGAATACATCACAAACGGTGAGAACAATTACTCATTTACACCAACAACTCCCTCACGTGTGAGGTGGCAAGAACTGAGAATCGAGAGCTGACATAGGAGAGCACGAGTCAACAAGACTAAAACCCTCATGTGTGAGGTGGCGAGAACTAAGAACCGAGAACTGATATGGGGTTGCACGAGCCAACAAGACTGAAACCCTCACATGTGAGGTGGCAAGAATTGAGAACTGAAAGCTGACATGGGGGTGCACGAGTCAGCAGCAAGAATGAAACAGACAAATAGACAAATAGGTCACACGTGGTGGTTGGATATGACTGGATCAAAGGTTTAGTTCTAATATCATGTTAAGAATCATGGGGTTGTGTGGTCTTGATATTTAATTTTTCTATATAATAGGAATGTATATTCCAACACAAAACATGATTCATGTTTTTTTATAAAGATAATAGTAATACGTATTATTTTTAGTCAGACTTACATATTTTTTGTGGTCCTACCTGTTTCTTGTTTATAAGCATGACCAATTAGATGTGTAACGCGGTATGAACATATGATTGCCCATTTCGTGGGATTAGACTTGTTCAAAGACAAATGATATAAAGAGGAATATAAGCTTTAGAATTTTCAAACAAAATGATTGACTATTCCAATGCATAACAAGAAAATTATATTCAAACTCTAACGTTTAAATTTCTTTTCGAGATTATAAGTTAGAATTCAAACCACGCAATGTCATTTTGCTGATCTTGAGGTCATGGACTATGCAAGGCGACTAGGGATCAATAATAGTAGCAAGAAATTAAGTGTGATAACTCAAGCCCCTACGATTTTGGTCTAATGATATATAACTTGTTCTGTATGTAAGAGATTACGAGCTCAAGTCTTGATAGCTACACTATATATCCTTAGGCCTCTCTTAACTTAAAAACAACGGAAAAAAGAAAAAAAAGTGCGATAACTCGTATATAGGGTTTGACAAGTTTGATCCTGGTGGAAGGTTGATCCTAGTGGAAAGGTTTCAAGCCCTTACATCTACCAAATTAAAGCGAGAATTTAAAAATTAGAATGTAACTATCGCACACCTAAAAGATCATATTTATGGCACCTAAATATTGACTTTTATTTAGCACTACAATAACATAGTCTTTGATTTTCATAAAAAAAAACTACTTTAAAAAAAATGATTTTTGTATAGAAAATATTAATCTCATTTATGAAATGATTTAGAAAATCTTATTTAAGATTTGGCATGAACGTTTTAGAAACTGTTAAGAATCATTGGATTTCATCCTACGTGTGACCTGATTTGAGAAGGCTCATATATGGACATGAATGGAGGATAATACATGCAGAAGATTATTGAACACACGTGTGATCTAATTTGAGAAGGTCACATGTGGATGAATACAAGTAAAAGATGACACACGCGAACGACGAACAAGAATAGACCATAAGCCTAACTCATATATCATGTTGAGAATTATGGGGTTCCATAATTCTCTGCTTATAGGCACCCCTGATCTTTGTTACCATAATGTTGTGCATTCATTAGCAGGTAGCAGATGGATTAAAAGTATCATGAGCGGCAGATATAGGATTGTAGTTCAGTGGAGATTAAAAAACGAAATTTAACGAGAAATGCTGAATGCCACCCTATTTTTATCACATTTAAGTTATCGTACAGTATAAACTAACGTATTCAGCAAACTATAAGCAGGTCTATTGCATTTCACCCTATTGTAAATAACATCAACAAAGTACAAAAGATTTTGATAATTGGTGACAAAGAGCACCTTCGAGGGACAACAAAATTACCCTTATCTCGCCTCAACTTCAGTGATGGAGAAATCTTGTACTAAATTTCCCTTTGTTTTATCTTTAGACGAGGTTGATTCATGTATGTTTCGTCTAGTGAAATATGTTGGCTGCTTTAAAGAAGGCAAAGCCATTGTTTCACTACTAAGCATCGAAAGAACATATTCCATCTTTGGCCTATCCATCGCATTTTCTTGGATGCACAGAAGACCAACATGAATAGTGCGTAACATCTGGTTCGTGTCACATGAATCACCAAGTAATGGATCCTTCATTTCTAACGCATTTCCTTGTTTCCATAACTCCCATGCCTGTATCAGTAATGTTATCACTTTCAGTTAGCAATTTGTGTATGAAACATGTTCAAGTTATTGATAAGACAAACTCACATATCCTATAAGGTTCAGGGGACGGTCAATGTTGTAGAAGCTATTGTTCCTTCTACCGCTCACAATTTCAAGTACTAAGACACCAAAGTTAAAAACATCAGACTTAATCGAGAAAGTTCCTTCCATGGCATACTTGGGAGACATGTAACCACTGTTGGAAATCATCAGACAAAAATTCATCAAGTTGAACATCTCTAAAAGTTGAATCAAAATGAGTAAATGAAAATAAACTTATTAAGTTCCCACAACTCTGTTAGTAATTGCCTCTGTTTCGTTCTGTTTAAAGATTCGTGTCATTCCAAAGTCTGCAATCTTAAGATGCATATTTTCATCCAATAATACGTTACTGGCTTTTAAGTCTCTGTGTATAACTCTCATTCTAGAATATTTGTGAAGATATAACAATCGCTTGAGCAATACCTTCTATGATATTAAACCTTGTCTACGAATCGAGTCACTCCTTTCTATCTGGAACTGTCAAAAATAGGTAACAGATTACACAAACCATCTTCATCTGAGTATATAAATTACTGTTTACGGCTAACAAGAAAGGACCATAGTGTTACTAACCGAAGAGGAAAAAATCCAAGCTCTTGTTGGACATAAACTCATAGATTAACATTTTCTCTTCTTGATGAATACAGCATCCCACAACACGAACAAGATTGGTATGCTGGAGTTTGGAGAGAAGAATAAGTTCATTTTTGAACTCTACAACGCCTTGTCCTGATGTCCTCGAGAGTTTCTTGACTGCTATTTCTCGCCCATCAAGGAATCTACCCTGTTTCCATAATATCGGATCTTTGCATATAAATACACAATTAAATTATTTTGTAGCTGACAATGTGTACCTTGTATACTGGTCCAAATCATCCCTCTTCAAGCTTGTTTTTGCTTGAGAAGTTATTTGTGGCTACCATAATAGAATCAAAACTGAATATCTTCAAATCATGAGGTTCTTGTCTATTCTTTCCAATCTTATTCGCATCATTAAAGCTATCTATAATAGTCAACTGTTTTAAAAATTCTTCTCTTCTTCTCCTCTCCTCGCTTATATACAAAGAGTATAGTTATGGCTTCAGAGAGGCAATGCGCCATATATGCAGGATATGTAATATCTTAGTTTTGAGGATCTACCTTCGAGGATGCGCCTTCTTCTCACTAGATAGCCTAATAAGCCTGATAGTAGCAAGACTACACCAATCACAAAAGCAATGAGTATCTATATCCACAATTTTCCTGCAACGTAATGGAAGATAGAGTTAAAAATATTGCAGATGCATCTTCAAAACATAATTAGTCTGCAAAACTGGTATTATTAGATGCTCTCTACGAAAATGGTGCAAATTGACTATTTATGTTGTCAATTGGACCTTAAAGCTACTGGAAATGGGATTATGTTATATTACACATATACATAAACTCACCTTTTGATTCTGTTTTCACAATAAGTAAAAATATAAAGTAATATTGCGTAGGATAATCCCAAAGCTTGAAAAAGCAATCAATCACATAAACTCACCAGAACCACCAGTATCTTGAGGTGGATCATCTTGAGGTGGTGGATCATTGTAGAACTTTTCATTTGAATACCTCAAATAACAACCAGCATTGAATCCCCTCACTTCCCTCCTTGGCAAACACCTTTTCACCTCTTTACTTGTTTTTCTCAAACACTCTTCACACCCTGATATGTTTAAACTCTTCCAACACTGAGCCAAGCCATAGACACGACTCGATCCATCAATTGCATACCTTCCACTCGACACTGCTTTTCTTGTCATGTTATCGATTAACCCTTCAGCATCATTCCTGAAATTCGTAACGCCACCACTACAAGCAGCTTTATCCTTTGACTAATCAACGCTTTCTTTGGAAAAGTCATAGGTGTCATAATGCAAGAAACATCCATCAAGATGAAAGCGAAATGGGTCTACAGGTAGGCAACTTGGGATGCGACTACGAGCCGCGGCATAACAGATGAGACAATCAGCCTGTGAGAGGTCTCCATAACATTGAACCAGGACGTATACTGATATGGAAGTCATATGCGCTGAAGAAAAGCCCCATTTGTTACTGTGAAACACCTTCTATTACTTGAACAAACACTGGGTAGTAACTGTTGTTTACTAGTGAAGTGTTTTGGCCACAGGTGAATTCAACTTCTGATATCCGAGGATTGTGATAATGTGACAGGTAAAAGCCTGATCATCAAGAAGATCGGCCATGGGAGGTACCAAAGCTTTGTAATATGCGTGAAATTCATGAAACCTTTTTGCTTTCGATTCCTTTCTTTTCTTTTCTTCTCTGAGAAAACTACTCTCTATCGCAGAGGAGAAGCGAAAGGCCAAGAGAGATTGTGTGAATGAATGGAGAGGCTCTTCAGCAGTTTTAGCAGTTTGGTCAGACAAGAAATTATTTGTTTATAGTAAAATATTTCAAACTGTTAGAGTTTTTGCAGCGTGATTATGAATAATTTGATTAATCGATGAAGTTTTGTGGTGTGAATAAAAATTGTTACAGATGATGTTGTAACATTAACTGAAACATTGAATCTAATAATATGTTTCACTTAAGAAATATCAAGTTACAATATCAATTGACTTATACAAGTAAAGACTCTTTCTTGACCTTTGACGCCTCGATGAAGAACACTTTAATGAACTTTGATTTGGCGAGCTCCCCTCGATTTAACAGTGTTCTCTTCCGAGAACCTCAACTTTTTCTCCCGAAGAATGATGGACAGTTATGGTACTCTAATCATTCAAGGCTTACATAAGTTGCTCATAACGAAACTTACCCAGAAGCGCAATATTATTAGATCAGAAACTTAAACACAGGTCGTGTTGCAACATGTCATGGAACAACGGACATAAACCTCTTATATCTGCTTGTTGCACTCTTTTCTGCCTACTTTTCCCATGACCTGCTTTTCATATATATACATAATTTGTGTTGTAGGTCATCTTGGGCTACAAAAAAAGCCTTGACTCATAAAACCCTAATCTTCCTTTTATTCTTCCTTTCCTTATGAATAGGCAATTAATGCAATCCCTTAATCATCACAAAGCTCATTCTTTTATGGTAAATTACCGTAATATTTTTCCTGCAAAATACAAATGGTAATAACAATAGTTTTGCTAAAATATAGCCAATCAGAATCCAATTAATTTATTGCCTAAACATAGTCAATCAGAATCCAATTAACTTTATTGTCTTAACAATCTCCCCCTTTGGCTTTGTTTTGGCAAAACCCTGGTATTGCAACATAATAACCTTATACTGCACACGTGCATAAAGCAAGAGCCAAGATAATGATCATGTTGCAACAACCAGTGAACCATCACAGAAACACAGATAGTATAAGGAGCAGCAAGCCTAACAGTAAAGGTAATAGCAGCAACAACAATAGCAATAACAGCAATTAGCAACAAATTATCCCTTTTTTTGTCAAACAGAGTCAAAGGGGTAAAGCATAAACATCAAACCATTTGTCCATCTCTGCCAAAAGACACCAAAGTAGAAAAATAAAGCACCAGAGCAAAGCTCAGAGCATAAAACATCAAACAAAAACATAGACCCAGAGTAAAGTAGCAGAATTTAAACATAGTAAAGGATCATAGCAAAACGAAAAACAGTAAAGTATCAGAGCGATAATCATCAAGCAAATCAACATTCAAGCAGTGTATTTGGAGATGAAATCGAGTAGGGTCTATTGTCCTTGTATCAACTTCCCAAGGTCAACCATTATCTTTGATCGTTGAGCAACTCATAGACTTCATCCTGAAGTTTCTGCACCTGTTGCAACAGTCAGCATAACACCATAGTAACACAGATAAAAAAGTATCAGAGCAGCAAGTATCAGTATATGTTGCAGAAACTGGTCCAACATTGCCTTCAGCTCGAGGCTCCCCTTAAATATCAACTTTATGTTGACCCTGCAAAGACTTGTGAGAAAAATGTAATGGAGGGGACAACTTTATAAGGGGCTCAAACTGGTCATGGACAGCCTTTTGAGCAGTTAAAACACCAAAGATCAAAGTTGGATAAGGCAAATATTTGTTCTTCGCTTCCTTGGCTGCCTCTTCAACAACTCTAGCAAAGACAATCTCACCAATATCTAGGTTAATCCCAAGATTCTCGCCATCTCTGCATTTATGCTTGCTTTCAAGAAACCTGTAAAACAATGCCCTATCAATTTCTCAAAAAGAAAAAGTGGTGAGTAGAAAATAGATGCAAGAGAAATCCGTGTGAGATAATGAGAAGCCTTGGATTACCAAACTGTATGGAAGAGATTGATTTTTTCAATGATTAGAGTCCTAGATTTAATAGAAAACAATGAGCCACAAGTTTAGTGAACTGGGTTGTTTTAGTACATGTTGTAACATAACTTCACCAATCAGTTACTTAAGCACTTATATTTATGATTGATTCCTTACAAATAAAAAATGAATGTCACACGAACTCTATATTGATTGTGATTTCATCAACAAGAAATTAGATTTATTCAATACTTAAATCACACAAGAATTTATAACTTGAACCATGTGTGTGTGTGAAAGCTATATAAAGATCTTTCTTGAAATTCCTCAGCATCAGGTTTTGCATGATTTAGAATTTAAAACAACATGTTCAAACAACATGATCATCTATTCACATTGCAAACAATATTTTGTTTTTCAAATGAATATTGAACTTGGTAGCTTTTACTCTAGAACCTTCAATTTGGTCTAGGTAGCTTTTTTCCAGTTTTCACTTTCTTTTTATTTTTTATTTTTTATTTTTTTCTTATATCTTTTTCCATTTCATGAGTGAATAGAGTACAGGAATGTATAAAGAGAATTCTCTTTATATCCAGAGTCACTAGGAAGTTCAAACTCTTATACTTACAAACCATTAAAATTAATTTCTCAATCAGATCAAAATATAGTGTGCACAAGAAGTATGGTTCAAATAATAAGTCACAAATTGATTTAATTATTAAACTTTCTCATCTCTTGAGACTTATCACTTTCATGATTCAATGCATGTGCCAACATTCATTGGTACAAATACCAATTGTTTTTCTCAAAGCTTCAAATCTCACAGAGTCAAATGTCTTAGTGAAAATGTATGCTAGCTGATGTTCTGTTGCAACATATTCTAGAACAACTTTTTTTTGTTTCTATCACATTTATGTCTTTCGGCCTTGGCACTAATGTCCATACATCATTTCTAACAAACTGATTCAATTCTTCCTGCATGGCATTAACCAAACATTCATCTTCTAAGGCCTCTTTGATATTTTTTGGTTCAAACTGTGAGGTAAAGCATACATACCTGACCATTTCCCTATAGTTCATTTTAGGTTTAGCTCAAGTTTTGACCTCTTCATGAATGGAGCCAGTAACATCTTCTGCTGAGTGACTTTTGTGAACATGAGCAAATGGAACCTGAGCTTTTGACTGCAAATTACTGCTTCCAAAAGTTTCTGATTTTTCCAGATTTGTTGCACCGCCTGTTGCACTATCATTTGAAGCATCATCGCTGGTTGCTTCACCTGTTGTTACAACACCTTCTACAACATGATTGGTTTCTATACCATTAACATCATCTTCTAGAGCATCTGTTACAACCTGTTTAAAATCATCAATCACAACATTAGCAGATTCCATAATAGTTCTAGTGGCCAAGTTAAACACTCTAAAGGCTCGACTATTTTTGGCATATCCAAGAAAAATACATTTCTCACTTTTTGCATCAAACTTACCTCTTTGCTCTCTATCATTCAGAATATAGCACACACTTCCAAAAATATGAAAATAACTGAGTGAGGGTTTCCTACCTTTCCAGATTTCATATGGGGTTTTGCACGTACCTGATCTAAGATAAACTCAATTTATTGTATGACATGTTGAATTAATTGATTCAGCCCAAAACCTACTCGGGACGGTCTTTTCATTTAGCATGACTCAAGTCATCTCCTGAAGAACTCTATTCTTTCTTTCAACTACACCATTTTGTTGTGGTGTTTTTGGTGCTGAAAATTCATGTGCTATACCTTATTCAGTGCAAAATTGAGAAGATGCAAAGTTCTCAAATTCCCTACCATTATCACTTTTTATTTTAACAATTTTTCCTATGTTGCAACTTTTCTCTGTTTTTAACCTTAAGCACAATTTTTTGAATGCATCAAATGTGTCAGATTTTCTCTAATAAAATCTACCCAAGTGTATCTAGAAAAATCATCAACACATACAAAAACATACCTTTTTTCACCAATACTTTCTCTTTACATTGGACCCATAAGATCCATATGTAATAGTTCCAATGTTCTTTTGGTTGAGATATGTTGCAACATCTTATGTGTTGCCCTTACCTGCTTGCCGATCTGACATGGTCCGCACACCTTGAATTTTTTATAATTTGTCTTTGGAATACCTCGCACTACTCATGTGTTTACAATCTAGTTTAACATTTTATAATTTAAATGACCTAACTTTTGGTGCCAAATTTCAGCATTATCAAGTGAATTATTTTGACACAACAAAGTTTGTGCACATGGTGAGGCCAACATATAACAATTGTCTGTCGATCTAGTTCCTACAAGAACACAATTGTTAGATTTATCAAACACTTGACACTCATCCTTGTTAAACTTAACAAACAACTCTTGATTGCACAACTGACTAATGTTTATGAGATTTGCCTTCAACCCTTCAACATGAAGAACCTTCTTTAATCTTGGAAAACCTTCAATAGTAAGAGTTCATTTCCCAAGAACTCGACCTTTCTCACCATCACCAAAAGTTATTTGACCTTTGGAGCAACTTCGATAATTTGTCAACATATCACGATCTCCTGTCATATCTCTAGAACACCCACTATCAAAATACCATGAGTTAGTTGTACAAGCTTGTAATAAGGTGTAAGCAATTAGACAAGTGTGTATAGATTTTCTTACCCAGATTTGTTTCAAGTTCTGTTGCGACAAATCAACCCTTACTTTTGATGATTTCCTAGGCTTACCATAAATGAAGGGATTGACAAATATACCTCTTTTTCAGATCATCAATATACCTATAACAGCGTGGTCTGATGTGTCCAGGAACGCCGCAGTAATGACAGATTAGAACAAATCTTATTCGCTTTCCTTCTGAAAGTTTTGCCTTTGTCGCAGGAGATGTTACAACATGCAGTTCCAGCTTCAGTTCCTCAGTTTCTTTGACAAAGATAGTTTTACCAATTGAAGTACCTTCTTGGAACCCAAGTCCGGTATGATCTCCATTTGGATTTTGAATTGACAACATATGATCAAGCTTTAAAGTACCTGAATTCAACATCTTCATATTTCGCTGAGTCTGTTTCAGCTCCAGTTGTAACTCTTCAATCTTCAGTTGACTCTTGGCTGCTTGGATCTTATGGTTTCTCACAAATTTTGTTAAGTCAGTTTTTTGTTCCTCCAATTCATTGATCTTTTCTTCTAGCTCTTGATTCTTCTGGCATACAATCAGCCATTTTTCATACATCTCCTTGTATGCTTTCATGATTCCATCCAGATTATCATCATTATCTATTTCTGAATTCGTGCTGCTATCATTTGATAGCACATGTTCTGTTGTGGACAGTGTTGCAACAGATGGTACGACATCAGCTGAACCAGTCTTTCTGCCATTATGTCATGTTGCAACAGTGAATGCAACATAGTTGCTGGTATGTCCCTCGTCACTTTCAGAAGAATCATCTGAATCTTCATCACTCGAAGTGGTATTCATGGCTCTGTTCTTTTTCTTCAAGGCATTTGCACATTCAGCCTGTATATGACCAAATTCTTCGCACTCCCTGCACTGAATACCTTTATTTCTCTTTTTCTCCTCGAACGTCTTTCCATTTTGCCTTCTGAATGTCTTAGGATTTGTTGTAACAATATAATTCCTTTCAAAAATCGCTGGCCTTGATCCACTTCTCTGCTTCTTCCATTTTTTCAGCACTTTGTTAAAATTCTTAGTGAGCAATGCTAAAGATTCAGTGATCTCTGCATCTTCATCATAGTAAGAGCTTTGATCATCTTGCTTTTGGACTTCTGCTTGGAATGCAATGTTTTTGTCTTTTCTCTTTTGTTTAAATTTCGTGTCAAATGTCTGAAGCAAACCTATCAGTTCATCAATCTTGATTTCATCAACATTTTTGGATTCTTCTATGGTAGCAACTTTGATTCCAAATCTATCTGGGAGAGAGCGCAAAGTTTTCCTAACCAACTTAGAGTCTGAATACTTTTCTCCCAAAGCAAAAGCTTCATTAGCAATGTCACACAACTTGGCATTAAAGTCAACAATCATTTCATCCTCATGCATCCTCAGCTCTTCAAACCTAGTGGCAAGCATCTGCAATTTAGACCTTCTAACTGACGATGTACCTTCATATGCTGTTTGCAATATCTCTCAAGCTTCCTTAGCAAATTCACATGTTGAGATAAGCTTGAATTGATTTAAATCAACAGCATTGAAGATTGCATTCAGTGCCTTCGAGTTCCAGTTCGCCAACTGATCTTCCTCCTTGGTCCATTCTGTTTCAGGTTTTGTTACAACATGATAAGAATGCAAGTTGTCATATTTTTCTCCTTTAATGTTTAATCTTTTACATTTATTTGGTTCCTAAAAGCACTCATTATTCTTATATTATGATTTAGGATGCAAATGAAGGCGTTAAGTGCAAAACAAAACTAAATCGCACAATTCTGGACAGCTTCGACACTACTTCATTTTTTAGGCATAACTCTCTCATCCGAACTCCGATTGAAGCGAATCAAGTGGCTGTGGAAAGCTAATAAGAAGATCTACAACTTTCATGTTTTGGGTTTTGAGAGATACTGGACGCATCAAGGTCAAAATTAGACGTGAAGTTGCTGCACCTGTGTTGTTTAACGCTTTTGAATGTTCCTTATCTAGAAGTTTCTACTTGATGGTGGAAGAGGTGGTGCACGAAAATTTCAGCTATTTTAGCTATCCTAATTATATTAGGACTTTTCTATTTGTTTTAAGATTTCCTAGTTATATTAGGACTTTACTTTATCTTTAGTATTTCCCTTATTCTGTTTAGATTAGGATTTCATTATTCTGTAGGCATCACAAACTATAAATAAGATGAGAAATCATAAGATTTGGAGATTCTCTCTCTCTTCTCTTCTCCTTCGAAATTTATTTATAGCTCTGCGTGGCTAAACTTTTATTATTGGTCGAAGGAAATTGAAGCCTCGGAATCAAGAAAACTGTGAAATCTAACTAGTTTTTATTGTTCAATTTATGTTTTAAGTCTTGAATGTTCTTCGGTGTTAATTTCATGATTTTTCCATTTAATTGCTAGGGAGGCCTACTAGTTTATTATTTGTTATAATCTATTGCTAAGTTAGATATCAAATCTGTAATTCTTTGATCCCTCTAATTTGCGAAGCGACTAGGATTTCATGATTTGTTGCGTCAGAGATTATTAAATCTTAAGAAGAACGTTCAACTAAATTAAATGCAACCGCTTGTGCTTGTGTTGTTTAGCTTTATCGATCTCTCTAATTCTTAAGGCTGCTACTAGATTAAACCTTTAGCACATGTCTGAGGTTGTTTGTTGGTTAGGGTTAATTAGGTCACGTGTATTCTAATTAACTATGATTAAGGAGAGATAGGAAAATAATTCCAACGGTGAATATTTAAAGTTTGAATTGATATATATTTGCATCAATGATCAGTTACAAGATTCCGATGGTAGATGTTGACTTAGACCAAGGTTCATCTTCTTGATTAAATTTGATATTTTTAATTTAAGTAATTTTTCTTAAGTTTTCGTTATACTCAACCCCCCTCCCCCCCCCCCCCCCCTCCCCCTCCAACCCTGTTTACATAGCATAAAATTAGACTAGATACTCTATGTGGGAACGATCCTTACTTGCACTACTACATTTGTCTTTAGGAATATAGGTTTTATTTTTGGTTGTTTGCGACAGCACACCAAATTTTGGCACCATTGTTGGGGAGTTTTCTTAGTTTATTTTTTGTGCTTCTTGTGATTTTTATTTCGTTCTTGAAATTTGAAAAAAAAAACGTATTTTTTTATCATTATAGTTTCAGAAGTTTTCAAAATTTTGATAGAATTAGGCCTTAAAATTTTACTTTTCCGAAGGGAAACGACGTTCTGAGAAAGACTCATTAGTCTATAAGACTTATGAGCCCCACCCTCTTGAGGCCAAATTCCATCATTTACTAGGGTTTTTAGGTATTTTTGTATTTTCGCATAGATTTTTTATTTTTTTTATTACTCTAGATTTCTTTTTTCTACTTTGTTTTTCGTGGTTTATAAGTGTTTCCTTGATTGTATGATTATCACTAGATCTACTAATCAAGGTGATTTACAATACGATCCAAAAATAGAAAAAACTGCGCACAAGTTAAAAAAAGAAGCTCTGAGAAATTCTGAAGAGAACGAACTAGTTATTGATTCCCTATTTGCTAGTGACTCTGATTCAGAAGAGAATGAAGTCATGACTGAAAATCAAACTTTGAAGGAGCTTGCCGCCCCTAATTTGGATCAACAACCCTTATGCATAACGTTCCCTACTTTGGATACTAATGTTACTTTTGAATTAAAATCTGGCCTAATTCATCTATTGCCCATTTTTTATGGCCTTGCAGGTGAAGATCCTCACAAGCACCTAATGGAGCTTCATGTGGTATGCACGAGTATGAAACCCATAGGGGTGACTGACGAGTAAATTAAGTTAAGGGCCTTTCTAGTAAATCCAAGAGAAAATATAAGTGCAATCATTTTGAGAAGTGGTAAAGAGCTTGAGATTCCAGTAAAGGCAGCCCCTGCATCGTCGAAGCAAGAAAAAGAAAAAAATTTCGTTAATGATGATATGCCTAAGCGTAAGTTTCCACCTCTTTCTGATTATAAACCAGTACCCCCTTTTCTTCAGGCTTTAACAAAATCTAGAAAAGATTAGCAAAATATAGATTTATATAAGACTTTTCGTAGATGCGAGGTAAATATTTTGCTTTTAGATACTATTAAACAAGTACCTCGTTATGCTAAATTCCTGAAAGAACTGTGCACAATTAAGAGGAAACAAAAACTTAAAGGATATGAGAAGGTAAGAGTAGGGGAAAATGTTTCCACAGTTATTCAAAGAAAAGTCCCTGCAAAGTGCAAAGATCCAGGTATGCTTATTATCCCTTGTATGATAGGTAATACTAGATTTGAGAATGACATGTTAGGATTAGGAGCTTCTATTAATGTCATGCCATATTCTATATATGCTTCTTCAAAACTTGGACCTTTGAATAAAACTGGTGTTGTGATTCAATTAGCTGATACTTCTAATGCCTATCATAAGGGTGTAGTTGAGGATGTTCTTGTGCAAGTTAATAATTTGATTTTTCCTGTTGATTTCTATGTGCTTGATATAGAGAACGGTGATCAAACTACGCTTATTTTGTTAAGAAGACCATTCTTAAAAACATCCAAGACTAAGATAGATGTTCATAGTGGCACACTTACCATAGAATTTGATGGTAAAATTGTTCAATTTAATATTTGTTATGCTATGAAATATCCTGGTAATGATAATCCTGGTGATGATAACCATGTTTATTCTATTGATGTGGTTGATTCTTTAGCATAGGAAGTAAAAGAACTTGATAACAAAGGTGGATTGGAAGTTGCCATCAGTAAGCATCTGGAGAAAGGGAATAAGGAGTTAGCCTTCAGTACTGATTTGCAGAACACTGCTGTAGCATTGAATGTTTTTCTGCAGGAACCTATTCCAAATTTGAAGCCTTTCCAAGAGGAGAATGTGGAAGAATTGGACATTGATAATCCTAATTGAAGAATGAAGCATTGAGTCGAGCCAACGACAAATAAACAAAGGCGCTGCTTGGGAGGCAACCCAAAGAGAGTTCTTCTTTTTCTTTTTCTTTTTTTTTTTTGCATTTATAGTTTAGTTATTTGTGCCATTCCTTTGCATTTAACCTTACATTAGGGACAATGTAAGTTTTAAGTGTGGGGAAGGGGATTTAGGTTGTGTTTTCAATTTTCATCTTTCTCTAATTAAAACAAAAAAAAACAAAAAATGAAGATAAAACAATTGTGTGATTTTCAACGATTTTAGGTTGTGTATGTCATTAGCAAGGTTCAATTAAGCTTGATAGATTCAGAACATGATTGAATAAGTAATTGATGTGTTTGTGATTTTGGACTCAATTGAATGAATTTTTAGGGTGCTTTGCTCTTAATCGATTGCATTTAATATTCATTCTTAGTGTTTGTAGTTAAATTGACTTTATCATTTTTAAATACTAAATTGATCTATTAATGTAAATTTTATATGATTTAGGGCTTGTTCGTAGAGAAAAGTGGTGTACGTGATGAAGAGTGAGATCCAAAATGAAGAAAAGATGAAGAAGGTTGAAAGAAAAAAAAAAGAGAAAATTGCATTATGGTCTAATCATTGGCCCATCATTGAGTCATGACCAATCATTAGACCATAATGCCCAATGATAGGCCACCTTCACTTTGATTCAATTTTAAGCCTTGTATCATATTTTTGTACACACGACATTTGGACAGTGCATTTGCAAGCCAAAATTTTAAACGAAACACAACGCCATTCAACCAAGCCCAATTCACGAGCTCACTAGAGACTCAAATCACACGGCAGTTAACTTCACACCATTAGCTCAGTACCAACGAACCAACCTAACACCACCTTCCAATTTCTTTTGACACACACAGGGCACACAGAATTTTGACACAAATATTCACCTTCTATTTATCTACACTTATCCACTTCACATTTACATCCACTACTACACACACTAACACATACTTTTTACACACACTTTTCTCTACACTTTTCACACATCCACTACCACACACACTAACACATACTTTTTACACACACTTTTCTCTACAACTTTCACACATCCACTATCACATACACTAACAGATACTTTTTATACACATTTTTCTCTACACTTCCACACACATACTCACACTCTATCACATACACTTACCCACTTCAACCAAGTCCCAAATCCACCAAACCCATCTACCTCTACCGTCAAATCCAAGGTTGGTGAGCAAATCGGAGCAAGGAGACAAGGACCTTGCAAGCAATTGAAGAAGCTAGATACATGGGGGAGCTTATCTTTACTTTTTTTATGTTTTTAGCTTTCTTTTGATATGACCTAGATTATTTAAGGGTTAGGGAAAGCTTGATGGTGTGTTTGTTTATGGATTATTTTTTATATTTAGATTTGAGTATTTTGATGAGATTTTTATATGAATGTTTTATATCCAATTAGAATTGCTTTATTGTTGTTTATGATTCTCAAATTGTGGCTTTAAATATGCTTGTAGCTACTCTCAATTTGTGATATCTACTCGATTTGGTCATTAATTTTAATTGGGCCCAAGCTTATTGTTAACATGCTTCAATATTAGATCTTAAAAATTGCTTGTAGCAAGTTTATTAATGATGCATGTCTAAAACTTCATATGAATGAACTAGAATGTTGATAATGAATCGTAAGTTGTACCATGATTCACACACTAGTTCGATTAGTTGACCCTAGGATCGTTTGGACAAATTCACACCTGGCTTTGAGAGTGTCTAGAGGACGGAGTTGCACATAGGTCTAGGCGAGATTAATTGAGCTAATTAGGTGGCCTCATCAAATCGGACTTGTAGTTTGGTCAACTCTAGTTGACTACCCAAATCTAGACTTCAAAATAACCCATAGGCGTTGCATAAGCTAGCTAGACCTAACCCATATCCAATTTGACCCAGTCTTAGGATTTGACACCTCCCATTTAGATTAGATTAGCTAATTAGTTTTTCTATTTTTACGTATTCTGATTTTTAATTTAAATCAGAACCCCTTTCAATCCAAAAATTAAATCATTTTATTTTGTTTTCTTTTTCACAATTTTAGACCACTTTACACATGAGCACACATTAGATAGCACTTAGGAGCCTCCTTGAGGATACGATTCCCCGCATTTGCCCACTTTCTATCACGACCCGTGCACTTGCGAGGTAAAACTTGGTCCCATTTGCAATTAATTTATATCTGACCAAGAAACCGATCAGTAATCTTTCCACTTAGAATTAATTAGTCTAGTTATTTTCCTTTAGCATGGTAGTGACTAAATTTCGTAAACAAAAGCTGGTGAGATTTTGAGTTTTTAGACTGACACATCCATTATCAGTCTCACTATTTTCTTTCATGAGAGATATTCTTTCATGGATTTATTTCTCTAGAACTTGCCTTGACTCTCTTCTAGGTCACATTGACACATGCATGCATGAACATGATTAAGGCCTTCTTTGATTTACCTACATAAGCCAAATAGTCTACCTTGTAATTAATTTTTTCCTTTGTTAAACCCATTTGAGCTTTATTGACCGTGTTTATTGTGAACCCACGTTACAAGCCTTAAACCCGAAAAACCATGTCTTCACCCAAGCCGTAGGACTAGTGGAGCATTGTTCATCATTATGATATGTATAGATATACAAGAAATAAGTGTGGGGGTGTCTGGATTTGTGGTATGACTATGACTGGTGAAATGGAACATGTTTTCATTCTCAATTGGTGAGTTCCATTGTTGGTGTAATTTTGGTAAGAAAAAAATGATGAGTTAAGAAAAAGAAAAAGGTTTTGTTTATACATGATGTATACAAAGGTCGAAGTTGTTGAATGGAATGATTGGTTTTTACACATCTTATATCTTCGAGCGTGAGTTGATTCATTTTTGTTCTACTAGTTTTGATGGTTTTTGAGCTACATTCCTAAATATTTCCCACCTTGGTCCTAAACCCCGTTACAACCCTTGAAAAGTCCTTATGATTTGTGTTATGCGTGTGATCTGAGTGGTGGAGAATGAGAAAATATGCAAGCATATGGTAGATCATTTCCATTGGAATGAATTTGAGCAAAACACATACCATTCAAACACATGAGAGTCGAGCGTTTATTTCCGTGAGAGTCTACGTAATTAGTTTGTTCCGTATTCGAGTGAAAATGCTTACTAAGTAATTATAAGTTGGTTAAAAATATTTTTCATGATATGTTATGAGTTTTGAAGAGCTTGGTTGTTCTTTGTTGATGGTCATATTACAACTTTGGTATTTTTGGTAATTTGAGTTTTGCCCGAGGACGAGCAAATGTTAAGTGTGGGGGAATTTGATAAGAATGCAAGATGTCATATTTTTCTCCCTTAATGTTTGATCTTTTACATTTATTTGGTTCCTAAAAGCACTCATTATTCTTATATTTTGATTTAGGATGCAAATGAAGGTGTTAAATGCAAAACAAAGCTAAATCACGCAATTCTGGACAGCTCCGACACTACTTCATTTTTTGGGCATAACTTTCTCATCTGAACTCCGATTGAAGCGAATCAAGTGGCTGTGGAAATCTAAGAAGAATATCTACAACTTTTATGTTTTAAGTTTTGAGAGATACTAGTTGCATCAAGGTCGAAATTGGACATGAAGTTGCTGCACCTGTGCTGTTTAACATTTTAGAATGTTCCTTATCTAGAAACTTCTAGTTGATGGAAGAGGTGGTGCATGAAAATTCCAGCTATTTTAGCTATCCTAATTATATTATGACTTTTCTAGTTGTTTTAAGATTTCCTAGTTATATTATGACTTTACTTTATCTTTCGTATTTCTCTTATTCTGTTTAGATTAGGATTTCATTATTCTGTAGGCTTCACAAACTATAAATAAGGGGAGAAATCATAAGATTTGGAGAATCTATCTCTCTCTCCTTTTCTCCTTTGAAATTTCTTTATGACTCTGCGTGGCTAAACTTTTATTCTTGGTCGAAGGAAACTGAAGCCTCGAAATCAAGAAAACTGTGAGATCTAACTAGTTTTTATTGTTCAATTTATGCTTTAAGTATTGAATGTCCTTTTGTGTTAATTTCATGATTCTTTCGTTTAATTGCTAGGGAGGCCTACTAGTTTATTATTCGTTATAATCTATTACTAAGTTAAATATCAAATCTGTAATTGTTTGATCCTCTAATTTGCGAAGCGACTAGGATTTAATGATTTGTTACGTCACAGATTATTAGATCTTAGGAAGAACATTCAACTAAATTAAATGCAACCACTTGTGCTTGTGTTGTTTAGCTTCATCGATCTCTCTAATTCTTAAGGTTGCTACTAGATTAAACCTTTAGTGTGTGTCTGAGGTTGTTTAGTGGTTAGGGTTAATTAGGTCGCGTGTATTCTAATTAACTATGACTAAGGAGAGATAGGAAAATAATTCCAATGGTGAATATTTAAAGTTTAAATTGATATATATTTGCATCGATGATCAATTGCAAGATTCCGATGGTGGATGTTGACTTAGACCAAGGTTCATCTTCCTGATTAAATTCGATATTTTTAATTTCAGTAATTTTTCTTAAACTTTCGTTATACTCAAACCCCTCCTCCTCCCCCCCACCCCCCCTCCCCCCCCTCCCCCTTCCCCTTCCCATTCCCAACCTTGTTTACATAGCATAAAATTAGACTAGATACTCTATGTGGGAACGATCATTGCTCGCACTACTACATTTATCTTTAGGAGTATAGGTTTTATTTTTGGTTGCTTGTGACAGCACACCATAACATTGCCCTGAGTATCCGTAGTGGTGGGAGTTGTCCAACCTGTCAACACCACTCTCCAAGCCTTCTCATCAATCGACTTGATGAATGCCCTCATTCGAGCCTTCCAATATGAATAATTTGCACCATCCAGCAGCGGTGGCCTAGTGATTGAGCCTCCATCACGCAAAGTATCCATACCTATTTCTGCAAAATAACTACTCAAAACTCCCAAGAATCTAACCGAATTAGTTCGTAACCTGCTCTTAATGCCACTTATTAGAGTTATTGCAACGTGAATATGAATAATTTGATTAATCAATGGAGTTTTGTGGTGTGAACAAAAACTGTTACAGATGATGTTGAAACATTAACTGAAACACTGGATATGTCTCAGTAACTTACTAAAAGGTTTCACTTAATGTTGTAACATAAACAGAAAACATACACAATAGCGGAATAACATAAAGCTGTAACAGGAATAAAAAATACCAAGATTTAACATGGTTCAACCGTGTAGTCTACGTCCACGGGACCAACCCTTGGTCCAACAAATCAATTCTTTAAGAAATATCAACTTACAACATCAATGGATTTACACAAATAAAGACTATCTCTTGACCTTTGACGCCTTGATGAAGAACGCCTTGATGAAGAACACCTTAATGAACTTTGATTTGGCGAGCTCCCCTCAACTTAACAGTGTTCTTTCCCGAGAACCTCAACTTCTTCTCCCGAAGAATGATGGACAATTACGGTACTCTGATCATTCAAGGCTTACACAAGTTGCTCATAACGAAACTTAAACAAAAGCGCAACACCAGTAGATCAGAAACTTAAACACAGGTCGTGTTGCAACATGTCATGGAACGACGGACATAAACCTCTTATATCTGCTTGTTGCACTCTTTTCTGCCTAGTCTTCTCGTGACCTGTTCTTCATATATATACATAATTTGTGTTGTAGGTCATCTTGGGCTGCAAAAAAAGCATTGACTCATAAAACCCTAATCTTCCTTTTATTCTTCCTTTCCTTATGAATAGGCAATATATGCAATCCCTTAATCATCACAAAACTCCTTCTTTTATGGTAAGTTACCATAATATTTTTCCTGCAAAATACAAATGGTAATAAAAATAGATTTGCTAAAACATAGCCAAACAGAATCCAATTAATTTATTGCCTAAACATAGTCAATCAGAATCCAATTAACTTTATTGCCTAAACATAGTCAGTCAGAATCCAATTAACTTTATTGCCTAAACATAGTCAGTCAGAATCCAATTAACTTTATTGCCTTAACACAAACGTTCTCATGTCTACTTTGCAGCTAATCGAAGTGCAGACTGGTAGCAAACTTAGCCTATGTCAACAACTTGGGCCCTTTATTTTGGAACAACTTCCGGTTGCACTCCAACTTTTAATTGAGAAGGATAAGGGGAGCGATACATCTCCTAAGATAATTTAGTTGTGATTGACTTAACCTTCCTTTTGATAAAAAATATATATATATATTGCAGACTTTTTACAGTACAGTAAAATCTTGTAGTTAAATGAAAATATTTTCCAAAACGTTACGGTCCTACTATCTGATTGAATAAAAGAATGAACTTCACGCTATATAAGATTTACATTTAGGGTCAGTCGGACCATGATCCGAGTATAATGTATAGAAGTTTCCTATAGTAATGATTACTATCAAAAATCTTCCACTGTGTATAATTTTCCATGGATTTGGTTATACTAATGATGGCATAGTAATCCATGAGGATTGAAGGATTTGTCACGAGTTTAGGATTTCATACAGAATTTGTTTATTATGTTAAGTTCAGTTGATTGAGCATCATTTACTAATTTGAATTGAATTGATTGAAACTTAATAAATTTCAATATTGCTGGCTATTGCCTTGCCTTTTTTTCCTTTTTGTAAATATTTGCACAAACAACGATAAATGTCAAAGTGAATTTAATCTTTTTTTAAAAAAAAAATTTGACACGTAATGTAAACTTCTTACTCCAAATTATCTTCTATACCGTAAGATTTTTTATTTTTATCTTTATGTTGATTTCCAAAAAAACGAAGGAAACATTATTGCACGCGTAGGAACAGGAAAAGTTGATAAGCGGAAATCAGATTTTTTATTGCAGCTTTCGCGACTTAGAAACGATGATTTGTTGAGTCGTCCATTAAATTAAAGGTAAATGAACCACCTCCGTGGTCAATATTTAGCTTTAATGGTGTCTTGTCGTCCGCTAGCATCAAAACGAAAGGGGCTAATAAATAAGGGTAAATAGCATATTACCTCTCTGTGTTTTGTTAAAAATGCACAATACCCCCTTGTGTTTTAAAAATTAGCTGATTACCTCCCTGTGTTTTAAAAATTAGCTGATTGCCCCTCTGT
Source organism: Ehretia macrophylla (assembly GCA_037974665.1). Lineage (NCBI taxonomy): Eukaryota > Viridiplantae > Streptophyta > Magnoliopsida > Boraginales > Ehretiaceae > Ehretia > Ehretia macrophylla. The sequence continues at coordinate 52,776,636 of CM075773.1, forward strand.
GTTTTATAAAAGCAGCTAATTACCCCCCTGTGCTTTTTAAAAATTAGCGCTTTTATTAAAAAAATATAAGGTGGTAATCAGCTACTTTTAGCAAAACACAGGGGAGTAATCAGCTAATTTTTAAAACACAGGGAGTATTATACATTTTTAGCAAAATACAGGGAGGTAATCAACTAATTTTTAAAACACAGAGGGATATTGTGCATTTTTAACAAAACACAGGGAGGTAATATGCTATTTACCCAATAAATAATCAGTCTTAGAGACATTGAAAGTTCTTATCAGCTTTTTACCTCCAATCACTTTTAATTTTTATCACTTATTTCTCCTATTCAGTGAACACCTTGAGTTAAAGCTCATTTCATCACTAAGTAGGGTTATATAAAATTCACTCCAATATTATAAATCCCGTTCCTCCATTAAAAAAGTTAAGAATCTGACCTCTTTCTTGGCATGAAATTATTTGTTCTTCTAGGGACAGTGAAACGCGTTCATGAAAAATTGCTATGACGATGAAACCGCAAGAATTTGTGCCATAATTAATTTGTTATTAATTACATCTGCATTTTCTTCGTGGAAATATTTTTAAAATATATGAGCTTCTTCTTGGTTTGTAATTATTTGTTCTTCTTGGTCTAGTACTAAGTCAAACACGTGTATGGAAAATTGCAGCAACGAAGAAATGACAATTATTTGTCCAGAATTTACATGTAATATTCTTCACTGAAAAAATATAGAATCTTCTTCCGCTTTTGGAAATTCCACTAATAGAACAAAACTCGAGTTAGCTCTCAGAGTCCAATTACACAAATCCACGGAAATTTTCAGTAAAGGTAAAAATGGCATCTTTTGCACCAAGTGGAAATTTTTTTAGTCTGATTAATTCAATAATCTTTCACATAATTAGTAAGACTTGCACGTATAAATTTCATTAATTTTGTAAGAGATTCATGATATCAGTTCCAACTTAATGATTATAAAAAACCAGAACTGAAGTATGACGATGACAAGATGTTAGTGGATCAATATTTTAACTTTTAACAGATTTGTCTTGATCAGCCCAATTCCATAAGGCGTTTGGAAGACGTCAAGCAATTATTTACGTCTTAGTCCAAGTAGTCTTGGCATTGAGATTGACGCAGCTGCGAAGCAAATGCTTTTCGTTTCTATAAAGCTATCTCTAATGGAGTCTCTAAATTAGAATCTCTAAAATGCAATGATTACAGCAATTTAAAGACTTTGAAAAAAAAAAAAAAAAACAACAACACCAATGGGGGTCTCTAACTCCAAAAATAGAGCCCGAACTCTATATTGGCTTGAGTCTCTATTTTCATCAACAAATTTGTTCAACACAGTGTTTCCTCCATTAATGATCTTCAATGTTCCAGAGCTATCTATGGTGAGCACTCCTGAATTGTTAATCAAAGGTGTGTTTGGATTGCCAACGCATACTCTTCTCTCTGAATCAATATCATCTGTATACCATGTTCCTAGGAAAGTATAATTTGTGAATGGTATAGTGAAAAATCCTAAGGTGAAATTCCCACCATCAGAAACAAGATTCCATGTGGAATTCAGCTCATCACCAGGCCTGAACACAAGAAATTGAGCTTTTGGCTGCATAATGATGCTAATAAGAGTAAGAAAATTGTATCAACAAAACTTTCATGCTGGCAGCGTTAAAGATCTGTAGCACAAAACTAGAATAGATCTTTCAAATATGTGATTATTCTCTATTTGATTGGACTTTTTTTTTTTGGTCTGAAATTATACATGTTCAAGCAGGCCACGGCCTTGACTGGTGATTAAACTACAAAGTGATGTAAAAGGATGGTCGCCTTGTGATTAAAATACTCAGATGCCGCAATCAGATGTGGATGCTGGAGTGATGGGTACATGCTTCTCAATACTGATTGCTTCATTCAGTTTGAAGCATACTACATCTCATAATTAAATTACATTTTCTTAATGTTTCGTCCAAGAACCCGTTATAGAATTAGGAACGGATTTAGAAATTATTCTCATTGGAAGGTAAAACAGATAATTTTTAAATTATATGAATATATTTTTTTCAGTGGGGACCAATTAATTTTTTTTGCTAAAAGTACATAAATATTTAAAAAAAATTGTAAAAAATACATAAAAATTTTAATATCTTTTTGAGTCAGTGAAGGGTTGCAGGCCCTGCCGATAGTACATCCACCCCTGCATAGAATTGTAAAAGAATGAAAGAAAAGAAAAAATGTTGGAGAAAACAAACCATATTCCAATTTGAAGAATGACCACGAGAAAGAAACGGTATAGAATATGTTGACACACTCGCAAATCACTCGTTTAAAAAGATTTGGTCCTTTTAAATCCAGTAAAGTTATTCACAAACCAAAGAAAAAGGGTAGAGCACAGAGCAAATTATATCCTCTCACATTCCGATTCATTAATCTCTAATTGAAAGATAAAACAAATCTCGAATACAAAGATTACTCATTGGTATTTAGCAAAAAAAAGAATACTCATTGGCTATATAAAGTACATGTAAGAGTTTATAATGGTTTAAAATTCTCTACTAGTGTCAACAAAAGCTTAAGCATAGTGGGCCGATAAACAGGCTCGATATAGCGAATTAGTAATTAAATTTGGATTGTCACAACATTCCTTTTCAGCGGTACTCGCAAAGTATTATTTCCTCCTCCTCCATCTTAGAACAATTATATGGGGCTAGCTTTATGGCTAGGAGACCACCTCGCTTTGAAGTTTTGAAAGCTTAATATAGAATTATGAATATCCTTAATTAGTAGCGATTAGTATATCGGAAAGGGTTGGAAATAAAATAGTATTTTTGGCTTTATTCTGATTCTCATGTTTGATGGAGTAATTAACTTGTGAATCTCATTCCCCAAATAATCCGATTCCCCTCCAATTTGAAATTAGCTATTCTTGACAAAACACTAGATTAAATCGTTTCTATATTGTTGAGAATGAGCTCATTTGTCAAATAACTATTTAAGACATAATATTTTTACGTATGTGGGTTCGGTCCTCCAAGACCTGTTAGAGCTCTCTTCAACCTACTCATGGCTTAGATCAATCTTTTTAGGGAAAGTCTTTTTTTCCTAAGCCTTTACTTTCTTGTAGAATGCTTTTCCAATTCAGAACTTTCTGAATTGGCTGCTTTCTTCCTCGGACAGTAGGAATTGCCTTTGACTTGCTTGCCATAATCCGTCTCGGAGCACGGGTGGCTGTCAGGCTAGAAATGAGGAAACTCAGCCTTTTTGCAATTGGTAATAATAATAATAATAATAATAATAAATAATTTTAATAAATAAAAATAATAAACAATAATCTTATTAACTAATAAAGATAGTACATACATGTTACAATTCATTTGTCAAACTATCAAAATGCTCTTTCAAAAATAACATATTATAAAACTAGTCCCTTATATTCATGTTTTTATCTTAATAGTAATAATCATAATAATAATTTTAATAAGTAATAATAATTTTATTAATAAATAAAGATATTATATACATGTTAGAAAACTCATGTGTCAAATGACCAAAATATTTTTTGTCAAGTTCATTTCATTTCTTAACTCATCTCATGCATATCCAAGTTTATTTCCACATACGACCAATCGCGACCTAGTGTACATCTATCTAATAGAATAGCTTCTTTTGATTTTATCTTCTTTTTTTTTTGGTCCACAAAAGAGATTAAAAATATTAACTTATTATATGTATAGAAGTTAACCTTGGTAGTGGCACTCCCAATAAAAATGGTATCACTTTACTTTTATCACCTATTTATTAGTGTACATCTTTCTAATAGAATAGCTTCTTTTCAGTTTATCTTCTTTTTTTATTTTTTTGGTCCACAAAAGAGATTAAAATTCTTAACTTATTATATGTATAGAAGTTAACCTTGGTAGTGGCACTCCCAATGAAAATAGTACCACCTTACTTTTATTACTTATTTATCATATCCTACGTGAATGATTAGTTAGAATGCTAAAAGAAAATAGAGAAATAACCAAAAAAAAAATTGTTATCTTACCATGCCAACTAAGCATCCTACATAAAACCACTATGTATGAGAACTACATGGAAAAAAACATTATTTTGTGTTGTTGGATGTGCATATATCAATGATCGTAACACTATTCTTGAATATTTACATTTTTTGTTTGAAAAGTAAAAGTAGAGTTAATGGAAGAAACTCTTGAATATTGATATAATTTTTCTATTTTCTCACATAGTAAATTTGTAAGATGTCATCGTTATTTTTTTTTTTTTTTTGAAGCTATCTTAAAGCATGACTCAAATTACTAACAACTTTCCTAAATAGAAGGTGATTGACAACTATAGTATTCATGTAAAATGAATGACAAGGCTTAGTAAAGACCGTCTCTGATTATTAATTTTTAAGTCATCATTCTTTTCCTCTCTAATTTTAATTAAACATTGTCTTGAAAATTGTCATTTTTTAAGCTCTTATATATTATTTTAAGATTTTAATATATATATATATATATGAGAATAGTTCCTTTGGATCCTTCAGGTTATACATAACTCACCTTCTGGTCCTCCAACTAAAAAAAACTTCCCTTTAGGTTCATCTGTCACTTACTTTAGAGGAAAAAAATAAAAAATATATGTTTTGCCTATTTTGCCCTTAGACCATAATTATCTCTCTTACATGGCATTAATTTCAGCAACATCTTGAAAAATCAGCAAAAAAAGCAAAAAAATTACCAAAATATACCTGTCCAAACCTCAAACAAAATTTAACTCGGGAGCTAAATTAACTAATTATTTAGCTCCCAATTATAATTTTCTTATTTTTAATTTTATTTGTTGATTGCGGAAAAATTATTTGTTGATTACGAAAAAATGCTAATTTTAGTTAATTTAGCTCCCGAGTATAATTTTTATTTTTTGGATTTTACATGTTTTTTAATAAAAAAATATGGGGTTTGCTTTCGAATCTGGATGTTAGAGCCCTAAAGAATCTTTGAGTGAGCTAAAGAATTAGAATTTTAGAAAATTATTAAGCAATAGTTGAACTTCAATTTTTTGTTTGTAGAAATTGTATATTTTGTTAGGGGTTTGGACAGGTATATTTTGGTGATTTTTTTGTGATTTTTTTGCTCGTTGTTGCTGCCAAAATGGTGTTTAACGTTACATGCAAGCTTTCATCATTGCCATCAATGGTCAAAATAGGAGAGAAGTCAGCTGAAATTAATGACATGTAGGAGAAAGAATTATGGTCTAAAGACAAAATAGGCAAAACATTTTTTTTTTTTTCCTTCAAAAGTAAGTGACAAATGGACCTAAAGGAAAGTTTTTTTTAGTTATAGGATCAAAATGTGATTTATGCATAACCTAAAGGACTCAAATGAATTATTCTCTCTCTCTCTATATATATGTATAAGAGCTTAACAAATAAAACTAACTTCATTTGTATGAGGCGGATTATGCAGAATGAGAAATGCTTATTCCCACACCTATTCCACCTCGCCCACATACAAATTGAAAATTAATTTCCACCCTCCATCTCATTCTCTATTTGTCCCCTCGAAACCCCCACCATTTAGAGTGGAGGCAGGATGAGTACCCACAAACCCATCTCCGTTGTCATCTCTAGTGGTGTTGTAATTATTTCATAAATCAAACTAAAAGCCAACCCTCAATCTGGGCAGTAAAAATATGAAAACCACCGCATCTTTAAAAATTATTTGCATAAACAACACTAACTTGATCACAAAATGAAAGAACATGATCCGAGCCTTTCTGAATTTATGGTTTTAACATTAATTTACAACTGGGTTATGAACAAAGATTTAAATACACATTTGGTTATTAATAATGATGGCCGCAATATGTTTGATGAAATTACTCAGAGGCTTTGGCACTAAGATTCTACCCCAAAAAAAGAATCTTGAAGGGCATTTCCGTTACAGAACTATAAGGGAAACACGGGTCTGGGGCAAGTGTACCGCCTTTTAAAAAGTACAAATAATTTTTGAGGTAATATCAGATAATAGTAACTAACATATTCAGCAAACTACAAGCGGGTATATTACATTTCACCTTTTCACAAATAACATTAACAAAGTACAAAAGCATTTGATAATGGTGACAAAGAGCACCTTCGGAGGAAAACTAAATTAACCTTATCTTGCCTCAACTTCAGTGATGGAGAAATCTTGTACTAAATTTCCCTTTGCTTTGTCTTCAAATGAGGTTGATTCATGTATATTTCGTCCAGTGAAATATGCTGGCTGCTTTGGAGAAGGCAAAGCCATTGTTTCACTACTAAGCATTGAAATAACATCTTCCATCTTTGGCCTATCCATCGCATTTTCTTGGACGCACAGAAAGACCAACATGAATGGCGCGTAACATCTGGTTCATGTCACACGAATCACCAAGTAATGGATCCTTCAATTCTAACGCACTTCCTTGTTTCCATAGCTCCCATGCGTGTATTAGTAACATTTTCACTTTCAGTTATCTATTTGTGTATGAAACATCTTCAAGTCATTTGCATCGAAAGTTAAACTAGTAGAAGGAAATATAGTGTTGCAAATTGATCAGACAAACTCACATATCCTATGTGTTGGGTATCGTCGCAGCGGAATGGTCGGGGATAAGCAGTATCACGCAGCTAAAATATGAATGAGAACATAGAAAGTAGAGACACAAGATTTACGTGGAAAACCCTCAAATAAATCGAGGGAAAAACCACGGGCAAGTAATGGAGGATTTCACTATGATGTGGAGTATTTTACAATAACCTTCTCTCTAATATAAGGAGAGAACAATATCACTCTCTCAAATAATAGGAGAAACTAACTCTCACTCATAAATATAGAACAACAAAAGAGGAAGAAAACTACTCAAGAGAAAGCTTATGTTTTCTCTCTAATTTGCTATGCTTGGATGATGCTAAATGGTAAGGAATGAGCTTCTATTTATAGGCTCATTCCATACCCAAAATCAAAGCAAAATAGTAGTGTGAAAAAGATTTTTATGTGCCTAATTTTGCACCAAACTTTGATGCATAAATCTTCCTTTCCCATTGCCTTTTGTTTTCTTTTGACTCATCAAAAATGTAAAGCTACCAAATGTGACTTTATCTCATTAAAAGTCTTTGATGGCTCACATTCTCCCACTTAAAGTCATATTGGATGATCTTCAAATCTCTCCATACTTGCCAATTCCATGTTGCTTACGTCTTTGCTAGGCCAAATGAGGATCTACTCCAAACAAACTTGTCAACGTTGATTGGCTTTGTCATGACATCTGCTAGGTTCTCGTTAGTGTGAATCTTCTGCATATCCACACTCCCTTCCTCCACTACTTCTCGAACAAAGTGATATTGAACACCTATGTGTTTCGTCCTGGAATGAAATGCTGGATTCCTTGCAATGTGCAAGGCACTCTGACTGTCACAAAACAAGGGAATTTTCTCTTGTTTGTGCCCGAGCTCCTCCATTAACCGTTTAATCCAGATTGCTTCTTTACAAGCTTGTGTAGCTGCCATATATTCAGCCTCTGTTGTAGATAGGGCCACAACAGTCTGTAATTTAGATATCCAGCTTACCACGCCGCCTGCAACTGTAAACACATAGCCTGTAGTAGACTTCCGTTTATCGGTATCACCTGCAAAATCAGAATCAACAAAACCCTTGACAGTAAATTCTGATCCTTCAAAACATAATGCAACATCCGAGGTCCCTTTGATGTATCTTAGGATCCTCTTAACAACATTCCAATGCTCTCTACCAGGATTCGCCATGAACCGATTGACCGCACCAACTGCTTGAGCAATATCTGGTCTCGTACATATCATAGCGAACATGAGACTTCCCACTGCTGATGCATACGGTACTCGAGACATTTCTATCCTCTCCGCTTCAGTACTAGGGCACATACTTGAGGATAATTTGTAATTGACAGGAAGCGGGGTCGAGATTTCCTTGCAATCTTGCATATTGAAGCGCCGCAAGATTTTCTTCAAGTAATTCTTCTGGGAAATCCATACCTTCCTGCCTTCTCTATCTCGGTGAATTTGCATCCCTAAAATCTTGTTTGCTGGTCCCAAATCCTTCATATCAAACTCCCCAGCCAACTGTGCCTTCAGTTCTTGGACCCGATCTTTACTGGGACCTGCTACCAGCATGTCGTCCACGTACAACAACAGAATGATAAAATCATTATCGCCAAACCTCTTGTAGTACGTACAATGGTCTGAATTGAGTCTGTTGTACCCAAGGCTAATCACGAAGGAATCAAATCTCTTGTACCAACACCTTGGCGCCTGCTTTAAACCGTACAGAGATTTGGTCAACCTGCAAACCAAGTTTTCTTTTTCTTTCTCAACAAAACCTTCTGGTTGAAGCATGTAAATCTCTTCTTCAAGCTCACCATGAAGAAAAGCCGTCTTTACATCTAACTGTTCTAGATGTAAGTCTAACACAGCACACATGGCCAAGACTACTCTGATAGTTGTAAGTCTTACCACAGGAGAAAATATCTCGTTGAAGTCAATTCCTTCTTTCTGAGCATATCCTTTCACCACCAGTCTTGCACGATATCGCTCCACTTGGTCATTACCATCTCGCTTGATCTTGTAGACCCATTTGTTACCAATGGCTTTCCGTCCAGGTGGTAGTGGAACAAGCTCCCACGTCTTGTTTTTATGTAGAGCTTCAATTTCTTCTTGCATTGCTGTCATCCACAGGGCAATATCGGGGCTTTTTATAGCCTCGTGAAAGGTAGATGGCTCTCCATCCTCCGTTAGAAGACAGTATGCAGCATTGCTCGCCATGACAAAATCTGAATGCCAAGTTGGTCTTGTTGTCTGACGCAATGAACGTCGGACTTCTATAACCTCAGCATCATCTGGTTCTTGTTCCTCGTGCTCCGGTGCAGCTTCAGAAGAAGCATCTCCTTGTTCTGACTTATCTTCAATTTGTATTGTAGTAGTCTCCTTTGAAGTGTTGCTGTCGTCTTCACTTTGCAGTTTATCTTCTGCAAATATGACATCTCTGCTGATGACAACCTTGTGGGCAGTGGAATCCCACAGGCGATACCCCTTAACACCATCAGCATTTCCCAAGAATACACATTTCCTGGATTTTGGATCCAGCTTTGTTCTTTCTTGGGAACCATACATCACATATGCCGGACACCCAAATATGTGCAAGGTAGAATAATCTGCGGGTTTTCCGGTCCACATTTCCATTGGTGTCTTCAACCCAATTGCAGTTGACGGTGACCGGTTTATCACGTAACAGGCAGTTCTAGCTGCTTCTGCCCAAAATGATTTGGCAAGACCTGCAGTTTCCAACATAGCTCTCATTCTTTCAAGAAGAGTTCTGTTCATCCGCTCTGCTACACCATTTTGCTGAGGTGTATGTGCAACAGTAAATTGCCTCTGAATACCCTCTTGCTTGCAAAATGCCAAGAAGCTCCCGTCAGTGTATTCTCCTCCGTTGTCCGTCCTTAAACACTTGATCCTTTTCCCGGATTCAAGTTCCACCAGCGCTTTGAATGTTTTAAATATTGGAAACACATCTGACTTGTTCTTGATTGGATACACCCACAGTCTCCTGGAGTAATCATCAATAAATGATACAAAGTATTTGGCTCCTCCTAGGGACAAAACCGGTGATTCCCAAACGTCTGAATGGATCAAGTCTAGAATGTGTTTGCTTCTAGCAGTAGATCTCCCAAATTTCAATCTATGCTGCTTACTGGTAACACAGTGCTCACAAAAAGGTAAGTTTACCGTCTTGAGCCCGGGTAGGAGATTACGTTCAGCAAGAATCTTCAAGCCTCGTTCTGTCATGTGGCCCAATCTGCGATGCCACATTATAGTTGATTCTTCTTGATCAGCTGATGCAACTGATACATCTGCCTCCTGTAACGTATCTCCCAAAAGCATGTATAGATTTACCCCGATCTTTTCTGCCTTGATCACCACAAGCGCTCCTTTGACAACCTTCATGATCCCATCCTCGATATGGGTCTTGCAGCCAAGGTCATCCAATTGTCCAATGGACAATAGGTTCTTCTTCAAGCCCTTCACGTGTCGTACCCCTTGAATGGTGCGAATGGTACCATCATACATTTTAATTTTGACGGTACCGATACCAGCAATCTCCAAGGCATGATCATTACCCATGTACACAGATCCTCCAGAGACAGGTTCATAGTTGTGGAACCATTCTCTACGAGAGGTCATATGCCATGTTGCTCCCGAATCCATTATCCAAGCATCAGTGAGCTCCTTTCTGCCTTTTGATACAGTTGCTGCTTCGCTGTATAAAATATCTCCATCATCTGGTGCAGTCGCCACACATCCCTGAGAATTTGTCACCTCGGGATTCTTTTTGTTGCTCCAACAATCCTTCTTGAAGTGCCCTTTCTTGCCACAGTTGTAGCATTTGATATTCTTTCTACTCCTTGATTTTGATCTACCTTGGTTGTTGCTCCCACTAGAGCCACGTTCCGTTGATCTACCTCTCACCATTGATAATGCCTCTGCTTGTTGTGAACTTTCGATTCTGTCTTCCTTACTTTTGCGCCTAGATTCCTCTTCCAGAACAGCGGCTGCAACATCATCAAAAATAACAAAATCTGAAAGAACATTGTTAGTGTAACTAATGATGAGTTGATCATACGAATCAGGTATACTTTGAAGTAGAATTTCTGCACGTTCAAGCTCCGCTATTTTATGCCCAATTGCAGTCAATTGAGAGAATAACGTATTTAAGGTATTGATGTGATCTGTCACCGATGTGGACTCACTCATCCGAAGGGTGTAAAGTCTCCTCTTCAAGAAAATCTTGTTGTGAAGTGACTTAACCTCATACAGTTTGGTCAGCGCATCCCAAATTTCTTTTGCTGACTTCTTTTCCTCAACGCTTGACAATACCGAATCTGCCAATGCCAGGTGCAGATTAGCCATAGCGTTGTCATCCATCTCTTTCCACTTGTCGTCCGTCACCTCCGCTGGTCTGTCTCCAATTGCTGCCAAGCAATTCTCCTTTCTCAAGATTGCCTTCATCTTCAATTTCCATAGGGAAAAATTTCTCCCGTTGAACTTCTCGATTTCAAATTTTGCCGCCATAGTATTAACGACGATCTGCTTTGTAACTTGAACCGGCTCCCACTATTTCACTGTGAATAGTACTATTTATATGAATAGTACCGTATACGTGAATAGTACTAAAACCGTATACGAAAATAATATTGATACCGTATAGGTGAATAGTACTATACCGTATGCATGAATAGTAACCGTGAACAGTAACCCCGTATGTATACCAGTGACCCGTAACCAATGGCTCTGATACCACTGTTGGGTATCGTCGCAGCGGAATGGTCGGGGATAAGCAGTATCACGCAGCTAAAATATGAATGAGAACATAGAAAGTAGAGACACAAGATTTACGTGGAAAACCCTCAAATAAATCGAGGGAAAAACCACGGGCAAGTAATGGAGGATTTCACTATGATGTGGAGTATTTTACAATAACCTTCTCTCTAATATAAGGAGAGAACAATATCACTCTCTCAAATAATAGGAGAAACTAACTCTCACTCATAAATATAGAACAACAAAAGAGGAAGAAAACTACTCAAGAGAAAGCTTATGTTTTCTCTCTAATTTGCTATGCTTGGATGATGCTAAATGGTAAGGAATGAGCTTCTATTTATAGGCTCATTCCATACCCAAAATCAAAGCAAAATAGTAGTGTGAAAAAGATTTTTATGTGCCTAATTTTGCACCAAACTTTGATGCATAAATCTTCCTTTCCCATTGCCTTTTGTTTTCTTTTGACTCATCAAAAATGTAAAGCTACCAAATGTGACTTTATCTCATTAAAAGTCTTTGATGGCTCACACTATGAGGTTCAAGGGACGGTCAAGGTTGTAGAAGTTAGTGTTCCTTCTACCGCTCACAATTTCAAGCACTAAGACACCGAAGCTGAAAACATTAGACTTAATCGAGAAAGTTCCTTCCATGGCATACTCGGGAGACATGTAACCGCTGTTGGACATCATCAGATAGAAATTCATCAATTTGAACATCTCTAAAAGTTGAATCAAAACAAGTAAATGAAAATAAACTTACTAAGTTCCCACAACTCTGTTGGTAATTGGCTCTGTTTCGCTCTGTTTGAAGATTCGCGCCATTCCAAAGTTTGTAATCTTAGGATGCATATTTTCATCCAATAATACGTTACTGGCTTTTAAGTCTCTGTGTATAACTCTCATTCTTGAATATTTGTGAAGATATAGCAATCCTTGAGCAACACCTTCCATGATATTAAACCTTGACTGCCAATTGAGTCGCTCCTTTCTATCTGGAGCTGTCAAAAGTAGGTAACAGATTACACAATGGTCTTCATTTTAAAACGAACAGATAACAAGATAACGCTATAATGTTACTAACCGAAGAGGAAAAAATCCAAGCTCTTGTTGGGCATAAACTCACAGATTAACATTTTCTCTTCTTGATGAATGCAGCATCCCAAAACACGAACAAGATTGGTATGCTGGAGTTTGGAGATAAGAATAAGTTCATTGTTGAACTCTACAGCGCCTTGGCCTGATGTCCTCGAGAGCCTTTTAACTGCTATTTCTCGCCCATCAAGTAATCTACCATGTTGTCATAATAATGGATCATTGCATATGTACAGAAAGAAATTAATTTGTAGCTGACAATGTGTACCTTGTAAACCGGTCCAAATCCTCCCTCTCCAAGCTTATTTTCGCTTGAGAAGCTATTTGTGGCTACCATAATAGAGCCAAAACTGAATATCTTCAAATCATGAGGTTCTCGTCCATTCTTTTCAATCTCATTCGCGTCATTAAAGCTATCCATAGTAGTCAATTGATGTAAAAATTCTTCTCTTCTCCTCCTCTCCTCGCCTGTATACAAGTGTTATTATGTCTTTTAGAGAGGCAGTGCGCGATATAAGATATGCAGGATATCTTATAAATTGGTTTTGAACAATCTACCTCCAAGTCTACGTCGCCTTCTCATCAGATAGCCCAATATGCTTGACTCTAGCAAGAGTACAACAATCGCTAAAGCAATGATGATCCATATCCATGACTTTCCTGCAAATGTTTTGGAAGAATATTGATTTAAAAAGTTGCAGATGCATATTCAAAACATACTCCATCTGCAGAACTTCTAATATTAGATGCTCTCTCTGAAAATGGTGCAGATAGCAAATAATTCTTACAGCCTAATAGCATTCTTCGACTATTCTTTGATGGATTATTGAGCTGCTATAACGTGTTAACTAGTATAATTAACGTGTAGTATAAATCATTGAGTTTCTATAGCCATAATGAGGTACACTCTAAGATCAATCTAATTTCGGTCAAAAATGACCTCTTTCTAGTCTCTGGCACATTTCTGACATCCAGTATCTATTTTAGTACTCAACTAAGCTTCTGTAATCCTATTCTTGATCTTCCTAAGCTAACAAATTGGACATATACAAATTTCCTTAGCCTAACTACCCCCTGCAGAAGCATATACGACGCTATAAAGCAGGGCATTACAGTGAGATGAGATCAACATTGCAGGACAAATATTAGTCTGATGACATGTTCATCAAGAGTAAAATTTGCAAGTCAAACATACATTATGTCATAATTAAACCCCTATCTTTCCTTTCGGATTGAACTAATGTTCGTTCTCTTACCCTGACGCGAAAACAAGCAGGAAGATGCTCAACTAGCCGATCAAGTTAATCTTTCAATTTTGTGATGTATTACATATATACATAAACTCACCTTTTGATGATTTTTCTGATACCTAGACATAGATTTCTTTTCTGTTGATGCAACAAGCATACTCAGGCGTGGTGATGAGCTGAATTCCACCTGGAATCTTGTTTCTGAAAATGGGAATTTCACCTTAGGATTTTTCACCATAGCAGTCACAAATTATACTTACATAGGAATATGGTATACAGTTGATATTGATTCAGAGAGAAGAGTATGGATTGGCAATCCAAACACACCTTTGATTAACAATATTTCACATATACTCTCTCTCTCTCTCTCACACACACACACTCACATACACATACACACATACTCATACACATACACATACACATACTCTTTCCTTCCTCCATTGATGATTTTCAATGCTCCTGAGCTGTCTATGGTGAGCACTACTGAAATATTGTTAATCAAAGGTGTCTTTGGATTGCCAGCCCATACTCTTCTCTCTGAATCAATATCACCTGTATACCATATTCCTATGTAAGTATAATTTGTGACTGCTATGGTGAAAATTCCTAAGGTGAAATTCCCATTTTCAGAAACAAGATTCCAGGTGGAATTCAGCTCATCACCACGCCTGAGTATGCTTGTTGCATCAACAGAAAAGAAATCTAGTTTTTGGCTGCATAATGATGCTAACAAGAGTAAGAAAATTGTATCAACAAAAGTTTTCATGTTGGCAGCATTAAAGATCTGTAGCACAAAACTAGAATAGATCTTTCAAATATGTGATTATTGTCTATTTGATTGGACTTTTTCTTCTTTGTTTTTTGTGGGATGGGGTGGGTGGGTTCTGAAATTATACATGTTCAAGCAGGCCACGGCTTTGACTGGTGATTAAACTACACAGTGATGTAAAAGGATGGCCGCCTTGTGATTAAAATACTCAGATGCCTCAATAAGATGTGGATGCTGGAGTGATGGCACATGCTTCTCAATACTGCTTGCTTCATTCAGTTTGAAGCATACTACATCTCATAATTAAATTCCATTTTCTTAATGTTTCGTCCAAGAACCCATCATAGAATTAGAGAAGGATCCAGAAATTTTTTTCATTGGAGGGTAAAACACATAATTTTTAAATTATTTGAATACATTTTTTTTTTCAATAGAGACTAATTATTTTTTTTAACTAAAAATACATATAATTTTTAATATTTTTCTAGCCAGTGAGGAGTTGCAGTCCCGCTGTCCTGATAGTACATCCAGCCTTGCATAGAATTGTAAAAGAATGAAAGAAACAGAAAAAATGTTGGAGAAAACAAACCATGTTACAATTTGAAGAATGACCACGAGAAAGAAAAAGGTATAGAATATGTTGACACGCTCACAAATCTCTCAAGGGCAATTCCAGAATTTTAATTTGCACTCGCTTAAAAAGATTTGGTCCTTTTAAATTCGTAAGGTTCTTCACAATCTAAAGAAATAAAGGGGTAGAGCACATAGCAAATTAAATCCTCTCACATCCTGATTCATTAATCTCTAATTGAAGGATAAAACAAATCTCCAATACAAAGAATACTCATTGGCTATATAAAGTAAATGATGAGTTTATAATGGTTTGAGTTCTCTCCTATTGTCAACAAAAACTTTAGCATGTTGGGCCATTAAGTAGGCTCAATATAGCCAATTAGTGATTGAATTTAGATCATCACACCATTCCTTTCCGGCGTTATTCGCAAAGTATTATTTCCTCTTTCTCCATCATCGTAGAACAATTCTATGGGGCTAGCTTTATGGCTAGGAGACCACCTCGCTATGAAGATTTGAAAGCTTAATATAGAATTATAAATATCCTTAATTAGTAACGATTGGTATGTTAGAATGGATTGAGAATAAAATAGTATTCATGACTTTATTTTGATTCTCATGTTAGATGGAGAGTTATGAACCTGTGACTTTCATTCCCTAAATAATCCGATTCCCCTCCAATTTGAAATTGGTTATTCTTGACAAAACACAGGGATTAACCTGTTTCTATATTGTTGAGAATGAGGTCATTTGTCAAATAACCAAATAACTATTTAAAACATAATATTTTTACGAAGCTAGCCATTTATATACTTATTATTATCTTAATAGTAATAATAAATATTTCTAATAATAAACAATAATCTTATTAATTAATAAAAATATTACATGCATGTTACAAATTCATTTGTCAAATGATCATAATATTCTTTCAAAAATAACATATTGTAAAACTAGTCCCTTATATACATATTTTTATCTTAATAATAAAAAATAACAATTTTAATAAGTAATAATAATTTTATTAATCAATAAATATTTTATATACATGTTAGTAAACTCATGTGTCAAATGACCAAAATATTTTTCATAATAACATACAACAAAATTAATCCTTTATATATACGTAATTCTTTAAAATAAAAATAAACATAATAATAATAATATCAATCATCATAAATTATATTAATTATAACATTTATAAATATATTAATAAATAATAACATTTTAAATATATTAATAAACAATAACATTTATAAATAGTAATAATAATAAATAATAATCTTCATAAATGATAAACATATTATATATATAATAACAAAAGGGCAATCATGTCATTTTATACAAATCATTCTCAATACTACTATGGTATACTAACTCTTAAATATGATTTTGGAATCAAATATCCATTACTATCTTCATTCCTAGAACCCAAGCTAGCATACTCTTCGCCAAGTTCATTTCATTTCTTAACTCGTTTCATGCCTTTCCAAATTTATTTCCAGATACGACCAATCGCGACCTAGTGTACATCTATCTAATAGAATAGCTTCTTTTGAGTTTCTCTTCTTTTTTTTTTTTGGTCCACAAAAGAGATTAAAATTCTCTAACTTATTATATGTATAGAAATTAACATTGGTAGTGGCACTCCCAATGAAAATAATACCACCTTAGTTTTATCACCTATTTATCATGCTAATGTGAATGATTAGTTATCATGCTAAAAGAAGATAGAGAAATAACAACAACAAAAATTGTTATATTAGACCATCCTCAATGAAGACTCTAAATTGAGGGACTCTAAAAATAAATTTAGAGCCCCTTTGCTTTTTAGAGCCCCATTTAGAGCCCTATATATTTTTTAGGGGATCTAAAAAAAATTATTCACCAGTGGGGGCTCTAAATTTAAAGATTTATGGTGGAACCCGCAGTCCCTTCCATTTTTTTTAGCCTAAGTTGCCAATTTTTTTTTTTTTTTGGTTAAAGTTGTCAGTTAGATGTCAAATATGATTTGTTGAAGAAACCCATATGATCAAATCTGATTTGGAAGTGATCCATGTGGGCTCTAAATTTTTTTATCTTTTTCTTGGGGCTCCATTTTGTTCAACAAATTTGTTAAATAAAATGGAGTCCGGGCTCTAAATTTATTGAAACATGACAACTTTGCATCAAAAATCTAGATTTGGGGCTCTATATGTACCATTGGTATTGCTTTTTTTCTTCTAAAGTCTCTATATTTGCTAAAAAGTTATAATTATTGTGTTTTGAAGCCTCTATTGAGGATGTTCTTAGTATGCCAACTAAGCATCCTATGTAAATCCACTACGTGTGAGACCTATATGGAAAAAAAAACATTAACCACTAGGTATAGAAAAAAATAGTCTTTTGTGTTATTGGTTGCGCACTAATTACCATAAAAAAATATTATTTTTTGTATTGGATGTCCATATATCAGTGATTGAACTCTACTCTTGAATATTGATATATTTTTTTTTAAGTAAAAAGAGTAGACTTAATGGAAATGCTCTTGATTATTGATATATTTTTATATTTTACACATAGAAAATTTTTAAGATATCATTGTTAATTAAATTTTTTTTTTTGAAGCTATCTTAAAGCATGACTCAAATTTCTAACAACTTTCCTAATTAGAATGTGATTGACAATGATAGATTGTATTCATGCAAAATGATTGACAAGGCTTAGTAAAGATAGTTAGTTACTTGATAAAAAATAATGATTATTAATTTTTAGTCATCATTCTCTATTTGTCACCTCAAAACCCCCCACCATTTAGAGTGAGGGTAGGATGAGTACCCGTAAACGCATCTCTAATGGTACTGTAATTATTTGGCGATGGTAAAAACTACATTGAGACTAAGATACGACCCAGACTCCTACGAGGGGTACCAGTGGAGAATTTTCCTCAATGGGCGAAAGCCTGACGGAGCAATGTTGCGTGGAGGCCTACGAATTCGCCAATTATGAGTTGAGCGCTTTAACCATTCAATCATAAATACTTTGCAGGGAACCTCATACACGGTGAATAACTAAATGCCAATTAAAATGAAATTTTTAGTGTAAATCAATGCAATTTAGAAAGAATCGATAAAAGGACATCAATTCAAATCCTGAATTTTTGAATTGAGAGAGATCAAGAATTCTCACTTTTCTTAGATTCATGCACCCAATTCAATTCAATAGGATCTAAACTAAAAGCCAACCCTCAATCTGGGCAGTAAAAATATGAAAACCACAACATCTTTAAATATTATTTGCATAAACAACGCTAACTTGATCACGAAATGAAAGAACATGATCCGAGCCTCTCTGAATTTATGGTTTAACATTTATTTATAAATGGGTTATGAACAATGATTTAAATACACATTTGGTTATTAATAATGTTGCCCGCTATATGTTTGATGAAATTACTCAGAGGCTTTGGCGCTAAGATTCTACTCCAAAAAAAGAATCTTGAAGGGCATTTCCGTTAACAGAACTAAAGGGAAACACGGGTCCGGCGCAAGTGTACCGCCTTTTAAAAAGCAAAAATAATTTATGAGGTAATTGCGATATCATATAATAGTAACTAACATATTCAGCAATCTAAGGAGGTATATTACATTTCACCTTTTTACAAATAACATTCACAAAGTACAAAAGAATTTGATAATGGTGACAAAGAGCACCTTCGCAGGAAAACTAAATTAACCTTATCTTGCCTCAACTTCAGTGATGGAGAAATCTTGTACTGAATTAACCTTTGCTTTGTCTTCAAACGAGGTTGATTCATGTATGTTTCGTCCAGTGAAATATGCTGTCTGCTTTGGAGAAGGCAAAGCCATTGTTTCACTACTAAGCATTGAAATAACATCTTCCATCTTTGGCCTATCCATCGCATTTTCTTGGACGCACAGAAGACCAACATGAATGGTGCGCAACATCTGGTTCGTGTCACACGAATCACCAAGTAATGGATCCTTCAATTCTAACGCATTCCCTTGTTTCCATAGCACCCATGCCTATATTAGTAAAATGATCACTTTCAGTTATCAATTTGTGTATGAAACATGTTCAAGTTATTTGAATCGAAAGATAAACCAAGTATAGTGTTGCAAATTGATCGGACAAACTCACATATCCTACGAGGTTCAGGGGACGGTCAAGGTTGTAGAAGCTAGTATTCCTTCTACCTCTCACAATTTCAAGCACTACGACACCGAAACTGAAAACATCAGACTTAATCGAGAAAGTTCTTACCATGGCATACTCTGGAGACATGTAACCGCTGTTGGATATTGTCAGATGGAAATTCATCAGGTTGAACAGCTCTAAAAGTTGAATCAAAATCAGGACGTGAAAATAAACTTACTAAGTTCCCACAACACTATTAGTAATTGCCTTTGTTTCGTTCTGTTTGAAGATTCGCGCCATTCCAAAGTCTGCAATCTTGGGATGCAAATTTTCATCCAATAATACGTTACTGGCTTTTAAGTCTCGGTGTATAACTCTCATTCTTGAATATTTGTGAAGATATAGCAATCCTTGAGCAACACCTTCCATGATATTAAACCTTGTCTGCCAATCGAGTCGCTCCTTTCTATCTGGAGCTGTCAAAAGTAGGTAACAGATTACACGAAAGGTCTTCATTTTAATACGAACAACTAACAAGATAACGCTATAATGCTACTAACCAAAGAGGAAAAAATCCAGGCTCTTGTTCGGAATAAACTCATAGATTAACATTTTCTCTTCTTGGTGAATGCAGCATCCCAAAGCACGAACAAGATTGGTATGCTGGAGTTTGGAGATAAGAATAAGTTCATTTTTGAACTCTACAACGCCTTGTCCTGATGTCCTTGAGAGTCTCTTGACTGCTATTTCTAGCCTATCAAGTAATCTACCCTGTTTCCATAATATCGGATCATTGCATATAAATACAGAACAAAATTATTTTGTAGCTGATAATGTGTACCTTGTATACTGGTCCAAATCCTCCCTCTCCAAGCTTGTTTTCGCTTGAGAAGTTATTTGTGGCTACCATAATAAAGCTGAAACTGAATATCTTCAAATCATGAGGTTCTCGTCCATTCTTTTCAATCTCATTCACATAATTAAAGTTATCTGTAGCAGTCAATTGAAGTAAAAATTATTTTCTTATTCTCCTCTCGCCTGTATACAAAGAGTTGTTATGGCTTCAGAGAGGCAATGTGTGATATAAGATATGCAGGATATCTAATGAATTGGTTTTGAACAATCTACCTCCTAGTATACGCCGCCTTCTCACTAGATAGCTCAATAAGCTTGATTGTAGCAAGACTACAACAATCACTAAAGCAATGACTATCCATATCCAGGCTTTTCCTTTTCCTACAATGTAATGGAAGAAAAGAGTTGCATAACTGGTATTATTAGATGTTCTCTACGAAAATAGTGCAGATTGACTATTCACTAAATCATCAGTTAGTCATAGCTCAGTATCTTCCATCATGAGAAATATATACTTCGTGTTGCTAAATTCTTTATTGGTGAATAACCCCAGACCCCCCTTGTGGTCAAGCGAAACTAGCTACGACCCCCTGTGCTCCAAAAACTATAGTCGAACCCCCTGTGGTCCACCTGTTGATGCACACCGCCCCTCCGTCACTTTTTATGGAAAGTGTACCACACGCGAATAAAATGCGATTGTTATTGGTTTTTAACATATTTGACAATAAATAATAGTAATAATTGAAAAAAAATTATAAAAAAAAAATAGAAACAGCTTTCATCGTTGAATTTGAAACAATAATGAAAGTTGTTTGTATTTTATTATTAAATACCTTAAAAATCATTAAAAAATGCACTTTACGCGCGTTTGTCACACTTTCCGTCAAAAATAACGGAAAATTTGACAAAGGGGGCGGTGTGCATTAACGGATGGACCACAGGGGGGTCCGGCTATAATTTTTAAAGCACATGAGAGTCGTAGCTAGTTTCGCTTAACCACAGAGGGGTTCAGGGCTATTCACCCATTCTTTATTTATGTTGTCAGAAGCATATACTATGATATGAAGCAGGGCATTACAGTGAGATGATCATTGCAGGATACATATTAGTCTGTTGACAGACCTATTAAGAGTAAAATTTGAAAGTCAAACATATATTATATCACAATTAAACCCCTTTCGAATTGAACTAATGTTCATTCTGTTTTCTTAAACTCACCTTTTGATGATTTTTCTGATACCAAGACATACTTGTTCGCCGTATTTCCTATTTCATCTACTTGAAATTCCCATTCCCCATTTCCAGACCAAATTATACAAACTGTTCCATTGCTATTAACAGCAAAAGCCGATACAAGTGCAATCATTGGATATGTGATTATTGTCTACATGATTGGATATTTTTCTACTTTTTCTCTTTTTTTTTTTGTTCTGTTCTGAAATTAGACATGTCCAAAGACAAAAGGAAAAGTCGAACTAAAACAGGCCAACGCGTTGACGGGTGATGTAGAGATTGAAAACGCCCAGTCGGCTTGTGATTAAAAAAGATCCAGGGTCCGTGTTGGCTACTCTAAAATTTTAGCTCATAAGTTATAGAAGTTTAAGTATTAGAACTTTGTTTACAAGTACTGCTGAATAGAAGTCGTTACCTATTTGATATTGTCATGTTAGAATATAGAATGATACTTTTGAGAGATTTTGATAACAATATTGAGTTTCCAGAAATATAAAGGGATTTTTTGAATTTAAAAAAGAAAAAGAAAAACAGCTTTTTGCATGATGGAAAAACAATTTCGTGAAAGTCTTTTTCAAAAAACTCTAATTTTGGAGCTTCTTATAATTTTTTATTTTTATTTTATAGTTTTTGGCTTATACCGAAATTCTTTAAAAAAATGTGCCAAATAGGTTAGTTTCAACTTAACACGGTGCTCTTGTACCACGTCATTAATTAATTGTGCCTTCAGTCATTGACTTGTACCACGCCATTCATTAATTACGCCTTCAGCCATTGACTTTGTGCAGGCAAGGTGTTGGAAAATACATTCCTACCACGACGAAAAATTAAAAATTCTAAAATCACCTTATAAGATCGTGGGCTGCTCCAATTGGCACAAATTGGTTTTAATTAGAGTTTTCCAAGATCTTATAAGGTGGTCTTAGAATATCTGATTTTTCAATATGGGAAGAATGTATATTCTAACAGATGATGATGAATAAGCATTTTTATGATGCAAGATGAATATCACAACACAAGCCAAGAGATGAAGTGCTATGAATCTACTCGTGTTCATAATTAAAGAAATAT
Organism: Ehretia macrophylla; assembly: GCA_037974665.1. Classification (NCBI taxonomy): domain Eukaryota; kingdom Viridiplantae; phylum Streptophyta; class Magnoliopsida; order Boraginales; family Ehretiaceae; genus Ehretia; species Ehretia macrophylla. Next base: position 52,799,006 of record CM075773.1, read on the forward strand.
AGTTGGATACTAGCAGATTTTTGAGAGCACAACAGAAGGGATCGATACTAGCAGATTTTTGAGAGCACAACAGAAGGGATCAATGGACATTTAGATGCTGCTGGCCTTCAAGGAGTAAATGGAAATCGAAGACTTCTTTGTTTTTGGTACGATAAAGGTCAAAACTGTGATTCGAATTTAAAATTTCCAATTACAATAAGTCATTACCTAACTAGTCCACCAACTCTTGGTTGTCAAATCAAAGACTTTTGAGAAGTTTGATCAGAAGTGTGTATGCGACCGATTACTTTTGAGCCGCCTTACTTTCAAACTGGTAGATGATCATGACTATTCCAGGATAATCATCTTTTGAAAATGAAAAATTATCGAGTTTGAATTATTTCTCTAAAGAGGGATTCATACGAGAGAAATAGTTCAAATTCTTAAATTTTATGGAGTAATTGCACCCCAATAAATCCAGATTTTTTATGGGCAATGGCACCCTAGTGGATTGATAAATCTTGGCTCGAAAGATATCATTTCGTCTTCACCGCAATTTTTCATGTACGTGTTTGACTGGGTTCTGAAAGCACGATCCTAATCAAAATGTGGGCCAATCAATACCTAAAATCCACGTACTAGAAATTAAACGTTAAACCGATATATGTTTTTGAAACATTTTCCTTAATTTTCTTTTCCATGAAGAATATTACATAAATTAAGGACAAGTGAAGAATATTTCATTGCTACCACAATTTTCTATGCGCGTGTTTGATTAGGTACTAGACCTAGGAGAGCAAATAATTGCAGGTGAAACACAGGATACTTAATAATATTTATATGCTGCTCAAAAATTCAAAAACTAGATTGAAGACTTTTGACATGCTTTGTAAAAACGAAAAGCATTTGCTTCGCAGCTGCGTCAATGTCAATGCCAAGACTACTTGGACTAAGACATAAATAATTGTTTGACGTCTTCCAAACGCCTTATGGAATTGGTACTGATCAAGACAAATCAGTTAAAGTTAAATATGAGTAAAATTCCTTTGAGTCCCTCAACTTATACGTAAATTACCTTATGCTTCCTTAACTAAAAAAACTTCTCTTTAGGTTCATTTTTACCGTTAACATGACGGAAAATGTTGAGCTGAGGGGTAAAATAGAGATTTTGCATCATAATATATATAAAACAAAGAGTAAATTTCCTTTGGCTCCCTCAAATTTTGCTTAAATTCCCTTCTAGTCCACTAACTAAAAAAAAGTGTCCCTTTTTGGTCCATTTTTGCAAGACATCACATATATATACATTCACCAAAACACACATACACCCCCACGTAAAGAATGCAAAAGTTAGTTAATTTATCTCCAGATTATAGATTTTTTATTTTACTTTTTGTTTATTTTGGGTTAAAAATGCAAATTTTAGTAAATTTAGCTTCAATTATAACTTCAGTTTTATTTTTGTGTTCTTCGATTTTGGGTTAAAGTGCAAATATTAGTTAATTTAGCTCCCAATTATATATATTTTTTATTTTACTTTTGGTTTTTGGTTATGGAAAAATGGAAGTCTTGGTTATTTAGCTCCCAATTATAATTTTCTTATTTTTAATTTTATTTATTGATTACGAAAAAATGCTAATTTTAGTTAATTTAGCTCCCGAGTATAATTTTAATTTTTTTGATTTTACATCTTGGATTAAAAATGAAAATAATAGTTAATTTAGCTCCCATTTATGAATTGAATTTTAATTTTTGTTTTGTTTTTTAATAAAAAATTTGGGTTTTGGTTGAATCTGGATGTCAGAGCCCTAAAGAAATCTTTGAGTGAGCTAAAGAATTAGAATTTTGGAAAATTATTAAGCAAAAGGCGAACTTCAATTTTTTGTTTGTAGAAATTGTATATTTTGTTTAGGGTTTGAACAAGTATATTTTGGTGATATTTGCTTCTTTTTTGCTGATGTTTCAAGATGTTGGTATTTTTTTTGCTCATTGTTGTTGCCAAAATGGTGTTTAACGTTGCATGCAAGCTTTTATCATTGCTATCAATGGTCAAAATAGGAGAGAAGTCATCTAAAATTAATGCTATGTAGGAGAGAGAACTATGGTCCAAGGGCAAAATAGGCAAATCATATTTTTTTCACTTTTTCGGTCAAAAGTAACTGACTGATAAACTTAAAGGAAAGTTTTTTTTTAATTGAGTGACCAGAAGGTGATTTACGCTTAAGTTGAGGGACCCAAAAGAATTTTACTTGTTAAAATATTGATCCACTAACATCTTGTCATCGTCATACTTCAGTTATGGTTTTTTGTAATCAATAAGTTGGAAGTGATATCATGAGTCTCTTATAAAATTAATGGATTTATACGTGTAAGTCTTATTAATTATGTGAAAGACTGTTGAATTAATCAAACCAAAAAAATTTCCACTTGGTGCAAAGATGCCATTTTGCCTTTACTGGAATTTTCCATGGATTTGTGTAATTGGGAACTGAGAGCTACCTCGAGTTTTGTTCTATTAGTAGAATTTCTAAAAACGGAAGAAGATTCTATATTTTTTCCATGAAGAATATTACATGTAAATTAAGGACAAATAGTTGTCATTTCTTCGTTGCTGCAATTTTCCATGCACGTGTTTGACTTAGTACTAGAAAGAGAACAAATAATTACACGCCAAGAAGAAGCTCATATATTTTTAAAATATTTCCAAGAAGAAAATGCAGATGTAATTAATAACAAATTAATTATGGCACAAATTCTTGCGCTTTTATCGTCATATCAATTTTCCATGAACGCGTTTCACTGTCCCTAGAAGAACAAATAATTGCATGCCAAGAAAGAGGTCAGATTCTTAAATTTTTTCATGGAGTAACGGAATTTATAATATTGGAGTGAATTTATATAAACCTACCTAGTGGTGAAATGAGCTTTAGCTCAAGGTGCTCACTGAATAGGAGAAATAAGCGATAAAAATTAAAAGCGATTGGAGGTGAAAAAGTGATGGGCGACTCAACAAATCGATAAGAACTTTCAATGTCTCTAAAACTACCAAGACACCATTAAAGCTAAATATTGACCACGGAGGTGGTTCATTTACTTTTAATAGACGATTCAACAAACTATCGTTTATGTTGAAAATAATAAATAATATAATAAATATATCTTTAACAATTTTAACTTTTAAATAAAGTGGTAACTTAACATGATATCAGAACCTTAGGTGCCAAAAAGTTTTGAGTTCAAAACTCACCGTCACCTATTTAAAAATATTAAAATTTTCTTAAAAATATTAAAATTGTCTAAATATAAGACTCAAAAATTAACTCCGTCTACACTTACAGAGGCATGTTAAAGATAATAAATAATATAATAAACACTTTCTAAGTCGCAAAAGCTGCAATGAAAAATTTGATTTTGGCTTATCAACTTTTCCTGTTACTACGCGTGCAGCAATGTTTTCTTCGTTTTTTTTTTGGAAATCAACATAAAGAAGCTACTCAAATCGCTAATTAGAGAACAATCTTTTTGCCGGAAAAGCAAAAAAACTAAATGCAAATCTTTCTATCACCAACTAAAGTTGGCACATAATTACACAGGTTCAAAAGATTTGAGCTGTTCCTTTTTTGGGGAGTAAAATGCATCATATCTCCCTTGTGTTTTATCAAAATTGTATACAAAATCCTGTATTTTTAAAACTGACGTGAAATTCCGTGTGTTATTTATAATGTTGTACCATAATCCTTTCATCCAATTTTATGTCCAATTTACTGATGAGTGATTTACACTCGCTTACAATGCAAGTTAGAGTAACACAAAGTCTCAAAACACATTTGAATTGACCAAAATACCCTTACATTGTTTCTCAATTTTCTTTCTTTTATTTATCTTTTTTTTTTTGGGGACTTTTTCATCCTTCTTCTTCCTCACCGTTAACACATCCTACCATCACTATATTCTTCCACCATAAATTATTTTATAAGCTCACCATTAATAATCTTTTGAGAATCCTTATAACCTATAGATCATTTTGATATAAAAATTTAACCTTGGGATTAGTTTTGAATTAAAATCCAATTTTGCAAAATTTCATGATGCTAAAACATTAATTGTTGTGTTTTAGTTAGATAAATCTTCTAATTGTTGTGTGTATTAGTTAGATAAATCTTCGTGTTAATGGATTCCTCAAGATTGGTGGCTGGTGGAAGTGGCAGAAATGGTTGGAGGAAGTGGCGGAGCTGGTTGGTTGGCTGTTGTCAAACGCAAAAATGTATTAAATGTTCCATGCCCCATTAAGAACTGAAGGTATCATCTAGCATGGTGGATAAGTGGTTTGTTTGTATGCAAGACATGAGTTTGAGCCATAAGGGCAACTCCAGTATGTCTTAAAATTCCAAAATTTTTAAATATAGGAAAACTGTTGTAGTAAAATTGAAATAGAAATTCTCTGAAATAAGATATTAATTAAATGTAAAAAGGCTGTTGGAATTAAACTGAAATAATCATAAAACTTAAACTATTCGATTGGTAAGGTTTAAACTCTGAACCATGTAATCAAAACGACATCGTTTTGAGTCGTCTTCAACCGTTTAAATCTATAGAGTTTTGTCCATGAAAACAAATTTGAAAATTCATAACTTTTTTCATTTCTTGTTCAAATCGCATAAAACTTAAACTATTGGATTCGTAATTTCAAATAGAATGAGATGAAATAAAAATTATATGGAGTTTAATAAATCAAAATTTCTTTAATGTTATTAATTATAATAAATGGAATTCAAAAAGCTAAATAACCTCTGAACCCTGTAATCAAAACACATTGTTTTGAGTCGTCTTCAACCTTTTATATTTTTTTTTTGGTCAAAGTCTTCAACCTTTTAAATTTGCATATTTTTGTCCATTAAATAAAAATATATATCTTTTTCATTTCTTGTTCAAATCGAATAAAACTTGAACCATTGGATTTATAATTTCCAGTAGAAGGAGAAGACATAAAAATTATATAGAGTTTTGTTTATCAAAATTTCGTTAATGTGATTAATAATAATTAAAAAAATTCAAAAAGTTAGATAAAAATACAAATTTTTTAAATGGGGGTAATTTTGTCTTTTAAAAACTTTTACCCTCAAAGTTAACAGAAGTTCAATTTGAGATGAGTGTGCGACTTTATAGATAACACAGAGAGTTTCACGCTATTTTGGAAAACACAAGGTTCTATATGCAACTTTGATAAAACAAGGGGGTTTGGTGCATTTTACTCTTTTTTTGGGTAAAAAAAGGTTTTAAGCATGAAATTTCCGAACAGAAGAGAAGCACAAATGAGAACATCTATGCTATTCAATTACACTGATTAGCTAATAACGGGAAATGTTTTGCTATTGTACAAGCAAGATATCAATTTCTATGATACTTGATTTCTTTCATTTTGACTAGCATTCTATCACGCCCCAAACCCGGTTGCAAGGCAAGACCAAATGTAACTGTATCCACCGGATGGTTGCCAGGCAGTTTTTGGGCATTAAGGCCCCATTATGTTATTTTTAATCTTTGAAAACTGCCTTGGCAATTATATATTGCAGTAGTTATATATGTCATTTTGTGCAGAAGAGAAGAACCAAAAACATAATTTTGCTCCAGAAATTTTTGTCACCCGAAAACCAACACTCCGCAATTTTGTTGCTTTTGACTTTAATTGAAAGATCGAGTGATACCACTTTTGATAGGTTTGAAATTTCTTTAGTTTATGAAGAACCTTACGGATTTAAAAAGATCAAATCTTTTTAAGCGAGTCCAGATCCGCAGACAGATTTGTGAGCGTTTCAACATATTCTATACCTTTTCTTTGTCGTGGTCATTCTTCAAATTGGAATATGGTTTCTTTTCTCCTACATCTTTTCTGTTTCCTTCATTCTTTTACAATTCCATTAGGTGTTCTTGCACAAAAGATTATAAGAAACTGTAATTTAATTATGAGATGTAGTATGCTTCAAACTGAATGAAGCAATCAACCTCCAATTTCCTAGATAATTTCAAAGTGTTCAAAACCATTATATAAGTGTGACAAATTCTTAAATTCATCAAAGTACGCTTGACATGTCTTCTTCATTGCATTCCAAAGGTTGACATTCCATGCTTTGAACTCTGACTTGTACAAGTTCTAGAATTTAGAATTTGGAAATGATATTGCCCACTAATTCTATAAAATGGTCAATTATTATGTGTGAAAGTTATCCAAATATTATTTTTCTTTATATTTCATTGTCTTTGAACAAGTCTAATCCATTGACTAATTATATACATCCACATCTTATTGCGGCATCTGAGTATTTTAATCACAAGGCGACCACCAATCAACGCCGTGGCCTGTTTGAACATGTATAATTTCAGACCAAAAGAAAAAAAAAAATTTAAAAGATGTATTCTAGTTTCATGCTGCTCTTTAACGCTGCCAACATGAAAGCTTTTGTTGATACAATTTTCTTACACTTGTTAGCATATCATTGTGCAGCCAAAAACTAATTCCCGTTTCATCTTGCCTCAACTTCAGTGATGGAGAGATCTTGGGCTGAATTTCCCTTTGCTTTGTCTTCAGATGAGGTTGACTCAAGTATGTTTCGTCCAGTGAAATATGCTGGCTGCTTTGGAGAAGGCAAAGCCATTGTTTCACTACTAAGCATTGAAATAACATCTTCCATCTTTGGCCTATCCATTGCATTTTCTTGGACGCACAGAAGACCAACATGAATGGCGCGTAATATCTGATTCGTGTCACACGAATCACCAAGTAATGGATCCTTCAATTCTGACGCATTCCCTTGTTTCCATAGCTCCCATGCCTGTATTAGTAACATTATCACTTTCAGTTTATCAATTTATGTATGAAACATCTTCAAGTCATTTGCATCGAAAGTTAAACTAGCAGAAGGAAATATGGTGTTGCAAATTGATCAAACAAACTCACATATCCTATAAGGTTCAGGGGACGGTCAAGGTTGTAGTAGCTAGTGTTCCTTCTACCGTTCACAATTTCAAGCACTAAGACACCAAAACTGAAAACATCAGACTTAATCGAGAAAGTTCCTTCCATGGCATACTCAGGAGACATGTAACCGCTGTTGGATATCATCAGCTAGAAATTCATCAAGTTGAACATCTCTAAAAGTTGAATCAAAATGAGTAAATGAAAATAAACTTACTAAGTTCCCACAACTCTGTTAGTAATTGCCTCTGTTTCATTCTGTTTGAAGATCCGCGCCATTCCAAAGTCTGCAATCTTAGGATGCATATTTTCATCCAATAATACGTTACTGGCTTTTAAGTCTCTATGTATAACTCTCATTCTTGAATATTTGTGAAGATATAGCAATCCTTGAGCAACACCTTCCACGATATTAAACCTTGTCTGCCAATCTAGTCGCTCCTTTCTATTTGGAACTGTCAAAAGTAGGTAACAGATTGCACAAAACGTCTTCATCTGAGTAAGTAAATGAATGTTTTCGGCCAACAAGAAAGGATTATACCATTACTAACCGAAGAGGAAAAAATCCAAGCTCTTGTTTGGCATAAACTCATAGATTAACATTTTCTCTTGTTGATGAATGCAGCATCCCAGAACACGAACAAGATTGGTATGCTGGAGTTTGGAGATAAGAATAAGTTCATTTTTGAACTCTACAACGCCTTGTCCTGATGTCCTCGAGAGTCTCTTGATTGCTATTTCTCGCCCATCAAGGAAGCTACCCTGTTTTCATAGTATTGGATCATTGCATATAAATACAGAATGAAATTATTTTGTAGCTGACAATGTGTACCTTGTATACTGGTCCAAATCCTCCCTCTCCAAGCTTGTTTTCGGTTGAGAAGTTATTTGTGGCTACCATAATAGAATCAAAACTGAATATCTTCAAATCATGAGGTTCTCGTCTATTCTTTCCAATCTTATTCGCATCATTAAAGCTATCTGTAGTAGTCAACTGTTTTAAAAATTCTTCTCTTCTTCTCCTCTCCTCGCCTGTATACAAAGAGTAGTTAAGGCTTCAGAGAGGCAATGCGTCATATAAGATATGCAGGATATGTAATATCTTGGTTTTGAAGGATCTACCTTCTAGTATGCGCCTTCTTCTCACTAGATAGCCCAATAAGCCTGATAGTAGCAAGACTACACCAATCACTAAACCAATGACTATCCATCTCCATGATTTTCCTGCAACGTAATGGAAGATAGAGTTAAAAGCGTCTGCAGAACTGGTATTATTAGATGCTCTCTACGAAAATGGTGCAAATTGACTATTTATGTTGTCAATTGGACTTTAAAGTTGCTGACATCTTTTGCATAATTCCTAGGTTGTAGTAGCATATCTCTACCTTTATTTTTGCGGACCTAATGAGCTGCTATGTTGTCAAACAATGTGTTAGTATAACGCGATGCAGTATAAGTTGTCGCTTTTCTACAGCCGTAATGGGGTAGACTCAACTTAGCAAAAAAAAGACGTAGACTCTAAAAGTTACTAGAATCTAGCAAAATGCACATATATAAATTTCCAAGCATGTACGACGATATGAAGCAGGGCATTACAGTGAGATGATCATTACAGGATACATATTAGTCTGTTGACATATCTATTAAGAGTAGAATTTGCAGGTCAAACATATATTATAGCACAATTAAACCCCTTTCTTTTCTTTCAAATTGAACTAATGTTCCTTCTCTTACCTTGATGGGAAAACAAGCACGAAGATGCTCAACCAGCCGATCAAGTTAATCTTTCAATTTTTATGCCTTTTGATTCTGTTTTCACGATAAGTAAAAATGCAAAGTAATATTGCGTACGATAATCCCAAAGCTTGAAAAAGCAATCAAACACATAAACTCACCAGGACCACCAGTATCTTGAGGTGGATCATCTTGAGGTGTATCATCTTGAGGTGGATCATCTCGAGGTGGATCATTGTAGAACTTCTTATTTGAATACCTCAAATAACAACCAGTGTTCAATCCCCTCCCTTCCTTCATTGGTAAACATCCTTTCACCTCTTTACTTGCTTTTGTCAAACATTCTTCACACCCTGATCTGTCTAAAGTCTTCCAACACTGAGCCAAGCCATACACACCCCTCGATTCTTCAACTGCATACCCTCCACTCGACAGTGCTTTTCTTGTCAAGTTATCTATCAACCCTTTAGCATCATTCTTGAAACTTGCACCTCCATCAGCAATCGACCCACCAGTAGAGTTACTACAAACAGATGTATCCTTCAACTGATCAACGCTTTCAATGGAAAAGTCATAGGTGTCATAACGCAAGAAACAACCATCAAGATACAAACGAGCTGCGTCTGAAAGCAGGCAATTAGGGACTATAAAACGAGCAGTGGCGTAACAGACGAGACAATCAGTCTGCGAGAGGTGTTGATAACATTGAGCCAGGGCGTATAATAATGTATTATTTGTATTCGCTGAAAAGAAGCCCCATGTGTTGTTAGTAACAAGCTTTGAAACACCTTCCATTGTAACAAACACTGGGTAGTAACTGAATTTTGATGGTGAAGCGTTCTGACTACAGAAAAGTGCAGCTTCAGTCGTTCGAGGATCGAATAATGAGACTGGTAAAAGCATGATAAACAAGATCAAGATCAGCCATGGGATGTACGAAAGCTGTGATACGTATGAAATTAATCAAACCTTTTGCTTTCGATTCCTTTCTTTTCTTTTCTCTGAGGAAACTAACTGTGTATCGCAGAGGAGAAGCGATAAGGCCAAGAGAGATTGTGTGAATGGAGAGGCCCTTCAGCGGTTTTAGCAGTTTGGTCAGACAATAAATTATTTGTTTGTAGTCAAATAATTCAGACGTTCTCATGTTTACTGTGCAACTAATCGAAGTCCGGACTGATTAGCACACTTATCCTACGTCAACAACTTGGATCCTTTACCGTGAGACAACTTCCGGTTGCACTTTAACTTTTAATCAAGAAAGATAAGAGGGGCGATACATTTTCAAAGAGAATTTAGTTGTGATTGACTTATCCTTTCTTTTGATAAAAAAAAATATATATATATATATTAAACATTTTCACAGTACAGTAAAATCTTGTAATTAAATGAAAAAATTCTCCAAAACATTACAGTTCTACTACCTGATTGAATAAAGAGTGAATTTCACGACAGGTAAAATTTACATTTACGCTCAATTGGACCATGATCCGATTATAATGTATAAAAGTTTCCTATAGTAATGATTACTATCAAAAATCTTCCACTGTGTATACTAATGATGGCATAGTAATCCATGAGGATTGAAGGATTTGTCATGAGTTTAGGATTTCAAACAGAATTTTTTTAGGCTTATTAACACAAATGATTCTTTATTTTTGTTTTATGTGCTAATTAACTTCTTTATTTTTTAAGTGTGACATTTTAATCCCTGATGTATTGTCATAGTGACGCCATTAGTCCTATTAATTAAAATCCGTCAAAATTTTAATGGAAAGCACATGCATTGGTCACGTGCTCTTCCAAGTAAGGGTGAAATCGTCCATTACAAGTCAAATATCATTTTATCTTTGCTCTGTGTGCCAAATAACTCCCTTATATTTCAAGTGTGACATTTTGGTCCTTGATGTATTGCTATAATGACATCGTTAGTCATATCAATTAAAATTCATCAAAAGTTTAACGAAAAGCACATGCATTGATTACGTGTTCTTTTAAGCAAAGATAAAATCGTCTGTCACAAGTTATGCCTATGCTTTTTATAGAGATTGAGTATCTTACTTTGCATTTCTTCGTCATTTTACATCTGATTATCTCCATTTCTCCAACAACACACATTTAACCACATTATTTCTCCAACATATCATGAAGGATAGAAGCAAAGTGCTATTGTTGTGTTGCGAGCAATCTGAGCACGTCTTGGATTGATACTAATCCAGGTAGGAGGTTTCTTGGTTGTCAGAAATTTGACATTGGAGAATCATGTGGGTTTTTTGAATGGATTGATCTACCAAACTATAAATAATCCCCAAATTGAAGAGAATGAATGAAGTGAAAAGGAAAAAGTAAATATTTGACTCATAATGGACAATTTTACATTTACTTAAAAGAGCACGTGACCAATGCATGTGCCTTTCATTAAATTTTTGATAAATTTTAATTGATAGGACTAACGGCGCCACTATAGCAATACATTAAGGGCCAAAATGTCACACTTGAAAGATAAGGGAGTTATTTAGCACACGGGACAAAGATAAAATGATATTTGACTTGTAATGGATGATTTCACCCATACTTGGAAGAGCACGTGACCAATGCATGTGCTTTTCGTTAAAATTTTGACGAATTGTAACCAATAGGACTAACGGCGTCACTATAATAATACATCATGGACTAAAATGTCACACTTAAAAGATAAGAGAGTTAGTTGACACATGAGGTAAAGATAAATGATCATTTGTGTTAATAACCCATTTGTTTATTATGTTAAGTTCAGTTGATTGAGCATCATTTACTAATTCGAACTGAATTGATTGAAACTTAATAAATTTCAATATTGCTGGCTATTGCCTTGCCTTTTCTACAGCCGTAATTAGGTAGACTCTAAAAGTTACTAGAATCTAGCAAAATGCACATATATAAATTTCCAAGCATGTACGACGATATGAAGCAGGGCATTACAGCGAGATGATCATTGCAGGATACATATTAGTCTGTTGACATATCTATTAAGGGTAGAATTTGCAAGTCAAACATATATTATAGCACAATTAAACCCCTTTCTTTTCTTTCAAATTGAACTAATGTTCCTTCTCTTACCTTGATGGGAAAACAAGCACGAAGATGCTCAACCAGCCGATCAAGTTAATCTTTCAATTTTTATGCCTTTTGATTCTGTTTTCACGATAAGTAAAAATGCAAAGTAATATTGCGCACAATAATCCAAAGCTTGAAAAAGCAATCAAACACATAAACTCACCAGAACCACCAGTATCTTGAGGTGGATCATCTTGAGGTGTATCATTGTAGAACTTCTTATTTGAATACCTCAAATAACAACCAGCGTTCAATCCCCTCCCTTCATTCATTGGTAAACATCCTTTCACCTCTTTACTTGCTTTTGTCAAACATTCTTCACACCCTGATGTGTTTAAAGTCTTCCAACACTGAGCCAAGCCATACACACCCCTCGATCCTTCAACTGCATACCCTCCACTCGACAGTGCTTTTCTTGTCAAGTTATCTATCAACCCTTCAGCATCATTCTTGAAACTTGCACCTCCATCAGCAATCGACCCACCTGTAGAGTTACTACAAACAGCTTTATCCTTCGACTGATCAACGCTTTCAGTGGCAAAGTCATATGTGTCATAACGCAAGAAACAACCATCAAGATGCAAACGAGCTGCGTCTGCAGGTAGGCAACTAGGGACTCTAGTACGAGCCGCGGCGTAACAGAGGAGACAATCAGTCTCCGAGAGGTCTTGATAACATTGAACCAGGGCGTATACTGATGTATTAGTTGTATTCGCTGAAGAGAAGCCCCATGTGTTGTTAGTAACAAGCTGTGAAACACCTTCCATTGCTTGAACAAACACTGGGTAGTAACTGTTGTTTGATGGTGAAGCGTTCTGACCACAGGTAAGTTCAGCTAGTGTTGTTCGAGGATCGGATAATGAGACTGGTAAAAGCATGATCAACAAGATCAAGATCAGCCATGGGAGGTACGAAAGCTTTGTGATATGCATGAAATTCATCAAACCTTTTGCTTTCGATTCCTTTCTTTTCTTTTCTCTGAGGAAACTAACTGTGTACCGCAGAGGAGGAGCGAAAAGGCCAAGACAGATTGTGTGAATGGAGAGGCCCTTCAGCGGTTTTAGCTGTTTGGTCGGACAATAAATTATATGTTTGTAGTCAAATAATTCAGACATTCTCGTGTGTACTGCAACTAATCGAAGTATGGACTGGTTAGCATACTTAGCTACTACTAGGGGCGAAGGTACGTATCGGAGGTCAATGTAGGCATCTGATGTCTGATCAGTGATTAATTTGATTTGTTCTCACATTTTTTGTTTATTTTTTCTTTATTTTAGTCACAAAAAAAAAATCATGAGGAAAAAACTTAAAAGTAGAATTTTTTTATGTACATTTAAAAAATATCTTTTATAACATAAGAAAAAAAAAACTATCACAAACTCACCTACTAGGACTCAAACCCATGTTGCCAACATTTTTAAATAATGCCTTAACCAATTAAGCTAAACTTGCTCCTAGTGCAAGAGTCAACTATAAATTAAAATAATTATTTCAGTGTAGACCTATGCCTACAATCAACACCATGTGACTCCGCCCTTGGCTAGCACACTTAGCCTATGTCAACAACTTGGGTCCTTTACTCTGGGACAACTTCCGGTTGCACTTTAGCTTTTAATCGAGAAGTATAAGAAGGGTGATACGTCCCCTAAGATAATTTGGTTGTGATTGACTTAGCCTCTCTTTTGATAATATATATATATATATATATATATATATATATATATATATATACATATATATTTATATATTAAACATTTTTATAGTATAATAAAATCTTGTAATTAAATGAAAAAATTCTCTAAAACATTACAGTTCTACTATCTAATTGAATAAAGAGTGAATTTCACAACAGGTAAAATTTACATTTAGGCTCAGTCGGACCATGATCCGATTATAATGTATAGAAGTTTCCTATAGTAATGATTACTATCAAAAATCTTCCACTGTGTATACTAATGATGGCATAGTAATCCATGAGGATTGAAGGATTTGTCATGAGTTTAGGATTTCATACAGAATTTTTTTATTATGTTAAGTTCAGTTGATTGAGCATCATTTACTAATTTGAACTGAATTGATTGAAACTTAATAAATTTCAATATTGCTGGCTATTGCCTTGCCTTTTTTTCCTTTTTGTAAATATTTGCATGGACAACGATAAATTTCAAAGTAAATTTAATCTTTTTTTAAAAAAAAATTTGACACGTAACGTAAACTTCTTACTCCAAATTATCTTTTATACTGTAAAATTTTTTATTTTTGTTACAGAAACTTGTCTAATTCATTAGGAAAATTATGTCCAAGCGACTCGTTAGTCGTTACAGGGTAAACATTGACGAAGTCTCCCCCACGTGCTAGAGTCGTTGAAATGCGTCATGTGGCATTGGGTTCATACTAGGATCTTCTTTTTATTTATTTATTTATTTTAATTAAATGATTTCCTTCCCAAAGATGACTAGGTGAACGCTCTCACCTAATAATTGTTTCTCAATATATGTACAAAATGGCTTTTGTTAAATGGTACAAAATGACTTTTCTTAAATAATTATATGTTATCCTATACGGATGGAAGACATGTCAATGAGTAATTTATAAGTAAATATTATGACCTTAAGTATACTTTGAATTAATAACTTTAGACCAATAAATTTGATACCCAAATAGTTATTCGAATATTTTTTATACCAGGACACTAACCTTGCTTGTGGCCTAAGATTTGGGCTAATGCATAACGGAATGGTATCTGAGCTCATCATCAATCAAATGTGGGAGTTAAGTATTTTGCGAGAGGAAGTACTATATCGTGGTGAGAGTTATATCGTGAACCCATACTAGCCACCTCGAGAATCCTGTATTGTCTGACAGATTGTATGTGCCCCTAATGAGTCCTTAAGGTGAGATAATTGTGATGTTGCACATTAGTAGGATACATGCTAAATGAAATCCTACTTCTTGTCATTTTTTTTCCTTCTTTTTATGAGCCTAACGAAAGCCTATGCTATAGTAAGAAAGAAAATACTGGTTTATAATTAGGTGATGTAAATTGAAATATATCTTAAGTTAATTATTTTAAACAAATGAAATTTAAGGTCAAGTAACACGTCTATAATACTAAACTTATGATATGACAGATTATGATTGCGACCTCCACAATAACTATTTTGGATTCCCTTGCATAAGTAATTTCTAACTATACCAGTCACAATAACTATAATTCGACTGGTATAGTGAAAAATCCTAAGGTGAAATTTCCCACCATCAGAAATAAGATTCCAGGTGGAATTCAGCTCATCACCAGGCCTGAGTATGCTTCTTGCATCAACAGACAGCTTCTGGATGCATAATGATGCTAAGAAGAGTAAGAGAATTGCATCAACAAAAGCTTTCATGTTAGCGTTAAAGAGTGTAGCATGAAACTAGAATAGATCTTCTTAATATGTATATTATTGTCTACTTGATTGGATTTTTCCTTTTTCAGTGGTCAGCAATTAGAGATGTTCAAAGTAAAGGAATAGTAGAAGTTAAAATAGGCCACAGCGTTGACGGGTGATGTAAAGACTGAAAACGGCCCGTCGGCTTGTGAGTAAATACACATAAAATCATATAATTTTATTCTAAAATCAATTTGTAGTAATAAATGAAGTTATTCAATATCTTGTGAAACGAATGTATGTTCCAACAACTCTCTCACGTGTGAGGTGACGAGAACTGAGAATCGATAGCTGACATAAAGGAGCACGAGTCAACAAGACTAAAACCCTCATGTGTGAGGTGGCGAAAACTAAGAACTAAGAACTAAGAACTAAGAACTGATGTGGGGTTGCACGAGTCAACAAGACTGAAACCCTCACATGTGAGGTAGCGAGAACTGAGAATCGAGAACTGACATAAGGATGCATGAGTCAGCAATAAGAGTGAATCAAACAGATAGACAAATAGGTCGCACGTGGTGGTTGGATATGATTGGATCAAGAGTTTAGCTCTGATATCATGTTAAGAATCATGGAGTTGTGTGGTCTTGTTGTTTAATTTTTCTATATAATATGAATGTATATTTCAACACAAAGCATGATTCATATTTTTTTTATAAACATAATAGTAATACGTATTATTTTTAGTCAGACTTACATATTTTTTGTGGTTCTACCTGTTTATTGTTTATAAGCATGGTCAATTAGATGTGTCATAACGCGGTATGAACATATGATTGCCCATTTCATGGGATTAGACTTGTTCAAAGACAAATGATATAAAGAGAGAATTTTCAAACAAAATGATTGACTATTCCAATGCATAATAAGAAAATTATATTCAAACTCTAGGGTAAATGACCGATATGATCCCTTATTTTTGGGCTCTGTAATATTTTTGTCTCTTATTTATGAAATGTGACAAATTAGTCCTTTATATTGAAATCTGTGATATTGTTATCTTTTTAACAAATTTCGTCAATTTTTTTAATGCGAATTGCATGCGCCCTACATGTGACTAACTTAAGTAAGATTTCGTAAATAAAGGACGAAAATGTCACAGATTCCAAAGATAAAGGACCATTTCAATTATTTATTCTTAAAATTATAATCATTGCACTTCTGAAAAAAAAAAAAAAAGATTTGAATCGTCTCTAATTATTTTCTAATTGGAGTATCCTCTAATTACTTTGACAGAGTGACGTAGCACTTCTAAGTGAATATATGGTCAGCCTCACTACTCACTTATACTAAAACAATGCAACTTTGTATACCTACAAAAAAAAAATTATTTAAGAAAAAACAATATATATCACACCCATCTAAAATAATAAAAAAAACATATTTATGACACCTAAATACTGACTTTTATTTAGCTCTAGAATAACATATATAGTTTTATTTCCATAAAAAACTAGTTTAAGAAAAATGATTTTATATAAGAAAATACTTTCATTTACGATTTGTATATAGGAAATATTGTCATTTATGAAAATGATTAACAAATTTTTAACCTTTGGCGTGAACTTTTTAGAAATAAAATATGGCTACGAGATTTATATTTTTATGCATATACATAAATATACATTTGAAATTAATTTCTTACAAAGCTGAACAAAACTATGTTAATATTGTTTAGAGCATTACATATAAGTGATCAATAATGAGGTGGTGTAAATTCTTACCATCTATTCTTAGTGAAGAGAATGTGTCACTCTCTAAAAAGGCAATTGAAAGATCCTTCAATAATTCTTAAATTCAAAAGGATCCAAATTCCAAAAAAAAAAAAAAAGGGTCCCTCTAAGTTTTTCTCTTTTTTTTTTTTTCTTTTTCTTTTTGCTCAGTCAACAAGACAATCAAAAAACATGGCAAAGCCATTTAAAAAGTGTTATATACAGACAGGAACCAAAAGAGAAACACAACAAACAAAGAATCTCACAAAGGTTCAAAAGGCTACAGATTTCTCTATTAATACTATTGTTTCTATATCGTTTTCCAGAGATCATTTTACCCGCACACCATCTTCAATTCTTTTAACAACCTGTTTCACATTGCCAAACTCATTCTTGAAGATGCGACAGTTTCATTCTTTTCAAAAAGGGTACCCCTTATACTTTAGTGAAAGTGCACAACACCCACCTATAATTCAAAAACTCCCTAAACTAGTCCATATATTTTTTTAAAATGCATAACACCCCCCTACAATTATAAAATCCGTCATATTTAACGGATTTTGTAAAAAAGACGTAAATACCCTTATTTTTTTTTTCATTTATCCCTTTTGCCTTTTCTTCTTTTGTTAAGACCAAAAAAAAAAGAAAAAGAAAGATGACTTTTTATTATTATTATTATTTTTTTTTAAAATGGTAATTTGGTCAATTCATATAATTTTTTAATGAATAAATTCGTTAAAAATCAAAAAAAATATCACTTAACGCGTGTGAAGTACACTCTCCGTTAAATTTAACGAATTTTTTAACGATAGGGGGGTGTTGTGCACTTTTGAAAAACTACAAGGACTAACTCAGGGAGTTTTTAAACTATAGGGGGGTGTTATGCACTTTCGTTAAAGTACAAGGGGGTCTGATGCACTTCACCCTTCCAAAAATGCTAGACACTTGCATTGAAAAGAAGCTTGAAAACATTTGCTTGAAGAGTATCCCTTTCTACCAGTTGACTACAGCTTCGAAGAACCTGGTGCCATTGAACTCCCATCAATCTAGCCTTGGCCAATCTAATGCAGTATCTCCAAACTCGTTGACTGAATGAACGCTCAAAAAAGATGTGTTCCTTTTTCTCCAAGACCATATGGCAAAGATGATGAACACTCAGAGCAACTAAAGACACTACAGCAAAAAACGGTTTCGGCGAGGGACGAATCTCCTCACCGGACCGTCACCGTAAGGGTCTCGGTGAGGGCCCAGCGAGGGGAATCGTCCCTCGCCGAAACCTTCGTCTGTGATTTGGGGTCCCTCAGTTACCCCACGCCATTCAGCGACGGCTCGACGAGGGACAAATTTGGCGATTACTATGCGAGGGCAAGAAGCCCTCGCATTTTTCGTCCCTCATCGTGCCCTCACATTTTTATTCCCTCTCCGTGCCCTCGCATTTTTGGGCCCTCGCTGTGCCCTCACATTTTTCATCCCTTACCGTGCCCTCGCATTTTTCGTCCTCGCTGTGCCCTCGCATTTTTCGTCTCTCGCCATGCCCTTGCATTTTTGCTCCCTCGCCGTGCCCTCGCATTTTTCGTCCCTAGCCGTGCCCTCGCCGACCCTTCGCACAAATGTAAATTTATATTTGTAGAAATTTCCATTATAATACTAAGTTGTTTGACATGTCAATTAATTATTTAATACTGTAAAATAATTTTTAAACCACCTATTTGTAAAATTATCTAATAAATATCTAAAAATATTGTTCAAAGTAAACCTAAAAGTTACTACAGTCTGATTGTAATGGAGTTTTATAATGTCATAACATTAAAAAAGCTAAAATTTCTATTCCCTTTCACCATCATTCGAAGATGAAGATGAAGACGAAGACAACAAACACTATTGATGTGTAGGAACAGGTAACCTTGAAGCAAGTAGTGCTAGCTGTGCTTGGAAATCACGTAACTGCGATGAATTTTCTTGTTGGAGTTTGTAGTACGTCTCGTTGTGCTTATCCAGCTTGTCAGTGGTAAGATATCGCAAGTTTTCGCATTTCACGCATGGACATCTTATTTTTACACCGTCCATGTAATATTGTTAACTACTTGCGAATGTTATAAATTCATGAACACCTTGAACAAAGCCCTCATTGATGTATCCAGCACTCCATCGATTATACATCCATTCACGTGATGATGACATTATGACTGACATATTGCAACAGAAATAGGAATTTAAAATTAACAATTCCTGAAGCTAACAAGATGGAAACAATAAATAATATATTAATGCATGGTAGAGCAAACATTCAGCTGAGTTATTAACTTAAACTAGAATCATGTGTGATTTTAGATTATGATAATGCTATTCTTTAACAATTTTATAAAGCTGATAGTTTAGGAAATATATATAACACCTAGTGAATCCTATTCAAGAACTTGATACTACATTTTATTTTACCAACTATATTTAAATTGCTACCAGTAAACGTTTAACCATTATGTTAAAATATTTTTCTATCTTCACGCTAAATACCATTATATTAAATTTTACAATTAGTTTCACACTCCAATACCTGACCCTATTCAGATTACACCATGTATTTTCTTTTTGTCAACTCCACGCTTCAAAACTCACATTTATTAATTTTAATATTTCCAATCAATTTTATTAGTAAGCATTACGTAACTAACCTAAGTATTTTCAAATCTTTTAAGGTGCCAACTAGTTCAAGCTATTTAATCAATAAACTAATTTTCTTCTTTAGCAACCAAAAATAAACAATAGTGAAACTAACTAATGGATCTTAACGAACCATAAGAATGAATCATGTCTAATTTATTCTAATGAATTAACATCCCTAATTTTATTAATAACTAATGTATCAGATGACTTAGTTAACCTACTCATCTATTCGAGTTGTTTGTTAGTTAGAATTGCTTTAGTCAACCTTTTAGAGAAAACATGCACACTACTAAATAACGTAGTATTCCTATAACAAGTTAACACTTGGTTACAACAAATGAATGATCAAAGTTTTAGGGAACAAGAACAACTAATAGATTACTATTAAGCAAAAAATAAAGTAATATTTAAGAAAAGAGAAAAATAACAAATAATATTATATAAATACACGTTTTTTTCAAGAATAATGTAAAGCAATGAAATAAAATAAATATAAATAAATATTGTAAATGCATGGTCGGGCTTGAGTATTACAAGTATACTCATGAAAGAAACTTAACTAATCAACATTACAATAAAATAGTAATATCCATTTCATCTTCATAGCAACTCGACTAAAGACAACCTTTAACAAACGTTATTTAACTTCTTCTTTTTCTTTTTTTTTATATAAGCTAACACCTGACCATGTATACAGTTCATTCTTTTATTTTCAAAACTAACATCTTTTACAATAAATAGCACAATTCAATTTCAATATTTGTTTACATCAACTTACATGTTAGAAATACCACAGTAAGAGAATTCAAGCAACTCAACTAACTCAAAGTAAAACGTTTCATCTAAGGAGCTAGAATCAATGAAAGCTAAGGAAAAGTATAATAATTCACTATAGTAAATCAACAAATAACTAAGATAGCATTTTCTACAGTTTAGTTTATAATGAAATAGCAGCCATGTTAACTTCAACAAAGTGAGCATTGGAAAAAGCATTATCTTCTTAATGTCTGACTCAAGACACAAACTACATAAATAAAAAACTCAAGCATAAAATGTTTCAATTGGAAATGGACTTCATATTATAGAAACATTGTGTGCCTAAAACATTTATGTACTTGAAACTAGGTAGCAAAGATTATGCCAGGTTGCAAAATATAAAAAGATCAAATTAAGGTCAAATGGCAGAATGGACACTATCATATATCCATCCGAAAGGACATCTCCAGTTTCGCACAAAGAATAAATTGTTCAGCAGTCCCATTTAACATAAATCTTTTAAAACTAGACCCAATTTCTCTTTTCTTTTTCCCTTTTGGTCCCAAAAGTCTGGAAGGCCGAAAAATAAACCATTTATCTTATAGGAATTTAGAAGATATTATCAATTGGTAGAACCAATGGGAAGAAAATGAAGTTGTACAGAAGTCCAGGCAGCTACAAAGCTGGACAAAGAAAATTGAAGTTCATGCACTCTCAGCTTTTAAATACATAAAATAGATATGTATGACATCTATATCTAATCTTATAAACACAGATAACTGCACATTAAATATTATCTTGATTATATTTGATACACGACTTTCATCAACCACAGAGATCGTAGTCCACATAATGCTTGATTCAAATACCATGGGTTTTTGTGTTTCCTCCCCTCACCAGTGAAAAAAAAAACAATAAAAAGCTCAAATTTCTGGTTTAATAGGGGAGAGCAGGAAAGTCAAATGGCACTTATAACATTTTTGTTTAGCAAGTTGGCTCATGTCATGTATAGTAGCATGACTAAAAGGTCAAAGGCACGGACAACACCGGCAGTCCACTGCCGGCAGTGGGCTACCGAAACTGATCAGTGCCGACGCCACTGCCGGCGCTGAACCAGTTTGGCAGAAGGCCACCAATATACAGACACACACATTTGCACAAATGTTTAACCAGTTTGGTTGAGTGTAGTCTAGTAATTGAGCACTTTAGGTTAGCTTTCAAAACATATGACATCTCTTTGAGCTCTAATATCAAGCACTTAACATACAACTCCACAATTTAGTCAATCAACACTTGCAATCGTCCGATGGGCTTTGTTATGTAGTTGAACATTTGACTAGTGAATCTAAAAAATAAACAATAAAAAAATAGAAAAGAAAAACGTAGGCTTACCATCTGAATAAACAACAACAACAACCACCACCCCCACCAACCTTAAAGGCCGAAGAAGGTATATAGGCTTTCCTTTGTTTACTTTCCAATCAATCAATTATTTAATTTAGGGTGGATCACGCTAGGAAAAAAAATACTTTATATGTTTGTGAAGCTTGTGAATTGTGACAGGAGACAAGAGCCAACAAAACCATAAAGTATATATTATATGTTCAAAATAAATTCAGCCATAACAATTTTTAAACATTTACGGCAACGAAATGGAAGCAAACGTAACGAAACATTTAGGTCCGCTCAACTTTTTCTTTTAACAAAAGGACAAATCTCACAAGCATTTGTTGAGGTTTAACAGTTATAGATCTATTGTTATTCATATTGCTGTAAATTGACCCACGACAAAAAAAAAAAAAAAAAATATATATATATATATATATATCTTTTGAAATCATTTGCTAAACACTCCAACATTTACTCCCGTAGCACAAATTAAGTTAAAGATACTACATTATTGCAATATTGAGTTCATGAAACTCCTATTTACTTTACATTTATCAAAATAAAAAAACATATATACACAGACTATATGCAAGAAATGAATGAATCCCTCACCAATACAGTTGGATTAGGCTAGGAATTGCTTAGTTCTTCACTCAAGTTCTCTGATCTTGCACAAAATCGCACACCACTTGGAGCCCTAGAAGCTTCGACTATTTCCTTTCTTTAAGCTTGCCAACAGTAGAAGGCCTTGAGCCCACTTATATTTATTATATATTTTTTTTTCCTTCTCTCTCGCCGAGGCTGCTTCAAACCTATCTTTTATCTTCTTTTTTTTTTTTTTCCCTTGTTTCTTCTCTGCCTGACGGTGGAGAGTGAGGTGAGATGAGTGGTGATGTTTTCTTCTAAGTGTGTGTGTATATGGAGTAGGGTCGTGTGTGGTGTGTGATAAATTAGGTGAGATATATATTTTTTTTTGTGTAGGAAAAGGAAAATTAAAGGGATTAATGATTAATATCACTTGGAACTATTTTCTTCTAAAAGAAAAATACACTTATAATAGACCCGACAGAATCAGACTCTAAAAATCATATTTCAAGAAAACATTAACATTATTGACCATATTTCATGTGGGAGTTGTGCTGTCCAATCTTTTTCACATGGTAATGCTTATTAATTAACTATTAGTCTTTATACTCTAGCGTACCAACCAACCAAATTTTTTTTAGCCTTTTGGCCTTTTTCAATAATAGATGTAAATGTTCTTGTAAATTGAGTATTGAACAACCCATGAGAACATACGAGAAAATAGAAATTTGTGTTTTAATTAAACTAATGACATCTCTTTGACTGTTTATTTCGCTAATTAGATAGTTTTAGTTATTGTGTGGTTGTGAGCAATTTTTTTATTTTATTTCCTAAATCAAAATGAACACATGAGTTAATTCTGTGTGTTAATTCACTAAGTCGCTAGATGGTCCGTTTCATTATTATTAACTTTTTTGAATGTTTTTTATTATTATATTTACCTAATAATTTTGATAGTTAATTGGTTTTACATTTTTTTATAATGAATGTAATATTAATTAAATATTGTTTTTTTTTCCACTATATTTTTTTATTTATTTTCTTCACTTTTTTTTTACATATTAATTTATTTTAACTAATTAATAACATACATAGTATATTAATTAGCTATTATTTTGTGTTATTAATTTTGTTTTGTTTATTAACTTTAAACTTTTTTACTTGTTTAATTAATTTTTTTTCATATTTGCATCAAAATAATTATATTAATTAGCTAGTAGTTTTTTTTTCCCACTTCTTCTTTTTGTTTAGATAATATTTTTTTTTGGCATTTTTTTTCCATACTAATTTTTTTTTTGAGCGAAGGTTAACTTCACTTTCATTTTTTAGATGATCAATTCCGTCTCCAAAAACCTGAGACACCATAGGCCGTCTACAAAATTAGTTTTTTTATTACTTCTTAAATTATTAAATATTAATAACTCGATTATATTTATGAATTAGTTCTAAAGTAGGATGAGATATATATATAATGTGAAAGTTATACAAGTTAGGATAATTTTAATAATCCATAAATATTATGTAATTAATTATATAAACACAATCATTTAAATAGTTTTTAAAGTAGTAAAAGTATTCAATTAAACAATTAATTAAATAATGTAATTGTAAATAAATATAATATGTTGAAATTGTAAATATCAATGCCGCCAAGTCCCATCACCATGACTTTTTTGTTCACGAGAAATGAAACGTACCATGAGAATATGTTATACACGACAAAAATTACATAAAAGATTCCAAACTTGTAGGGACACGTCTTCCAAGGGAGCTGGCTTGAGGAACTTCACCAACTATCTCCAAAATACCAAGCACGCCATGTCACAAATTATTTCACCGATGGAAGACCAATGGGTCGTGTCCACGTGCCCACGAACCACGAGGCATAATATAATGAAATGCCAGGGGCCTCTTTTGGAATAGACATGGCGAAACACCTGTTTTGCATGCATTGTGTTAGCGTGCACAATGCATGTGGACAATGATTTCACATATTGACATATGTACATTTACGTCTCTAAGGAAAATAATTTTTTATTCTTCTTTCTAATAATTAACGTGTTTGTCATCACAATTTTTAAAACTTTCATAAATGTCGTGAAGTCCCGTCAATAATATTATTCATCACGGGCTATCATACGGACCATTGATCAATCTTGTCATGAGTACTATGAGAAAATCTTATAGGCTACCATAGGGCAGAATGTCGTATGAACTGATAGGGCCCCGTTGTGCAAAGGATATGGGCACAGAAACTTTTAAATATCCAAACAACAAAAAACTCTATGTCCCCAATTATTTTACCCATCAAAGGCCAATGGTACACAAACACGTGTCCGCGAACCATTCGTTGATATATTGACCCTTGTAAAAAATGAAGAGTTGTCTCCATACGCTCACCAAGCTATCAATCTTCTCATCCAATGACCTAGTTTCTATAAATAGCACTTGGCATTGCATTTTCTCATAGTATCTCAAAGTAGTAATTGTAGATTTCATCTAAATTGTTTGAAGGATGAGTAAGAATCAACAACACCACTCAGCTAATCGTCCAATGACTAAAGATGAAGAGATGGATACAATGCAAAAATATCCAATTTACAACGAATACGTTAAACCCCAACTTGATCTAAATGCTCCGCCAAAATACGACGGATACATTTCTAATGCCCAAGTAGGCCAAAAAGTTCAAGCCGACATGCTGCGGATCTATTTACCAAACTTTTTTCCCTACTATCTATATCTTTTTATCATCTTAGAAGTATCGGCAATACTAGAAATTGTTACTAAACGTAACAATGTTACTACGTTCTTCTGCCTGATGTGTAGTGTGCGCTTGTTATGTATTAGTGATATTGCAGTACTATGCTAGGTATTAAGTAGGTGTGTTTATGTAAGCCCTCGAAAATAATTTGTAATCTTTATAGGGGGTTAGGTATTAAGTAGGTGTGTTTATGTAAGCCCTCGAAAATAATGTGTAATCTTTATGGGGGGTTAGGTATTAAGTCGTTGTGTTACATTATAAAAAATGCACGCCATGTAATCCTTTAGTAATTCCCAAAAATGTAAAATTAAGTTTATGTTTGTAATGCATTAACTCTTATAAGAAAATGCTTTAATTATAATTTCGTGATGTCAATTTCAAAGAAATAATTGTTTCTATTTTGCATGACGTTAAATATAAATTTTGTATATAGTTATGTATACGCCAATCTAGGACATTTTAAAAAGGAAAAAAATTACTCACTAGTTGCATGAATAATTATTTAAAATAAATTTACTACATATTATTAAATTTAAATTTAAATTCAATGCTTTTAAAACACTTATAAATTATTATATGAAATAATCATAATTGTTAAACGTAAACTTAGAACTAATTGTTTGTAGTAATTATAAATTACGACTATTTTCATGTACCGTCAAGAATGTTGGGGCTGAATAGGCGAGGGGACTGATTGTCAGTCGCCTAATCGCTCATAAATTTTCTAATTTTATTTGTTCAATCTAAACATAAAAGTGAATCGGCAAGGGACGTCTGATTCCCTCGCCAAGTCAGCGAGGGACAGCGCGTTCCCTTGTCAAATCGGTGAGGGACAAGGCCTTCCCTCACCGATTCGACGAGGGCCGACACTGTCCCTCGCCAATTCAGCGAGGGACATGGCGTTCTCTTGCCGATTCGGCGAAGGACAGCGAGTTCCCTCGCTGATTCGGTGAGGGACATGGCCTTCCCTCACCGATTCGGTGAGGGAACGATCTCCCTCGCCCAGCCCTCGCTGAAAAGCGACGGCATGGCGACGCTCCGTCGCCGAAACCGTTTTTTCTTATAGTGAGATGATGAACGGTTCCTCTAAGTTTGTAGTGCTTTAAACTTCAATAACACAATATCACAAGAACCCTACACCAAAAGATGATCAACTAAATCCTTAAACATGAGAAACTAGTGATTCCATCATATTTAATTTATCTTATATTAATATATTTAAAGTTATAATTAATAAATACATGTTTGTGTTATGGATAATAATCATTATGTAAAAAGTTGCCAATGAAATTATTTAACACGAGATTCGGGAGTAGGATAATGGTGAGTTAATGTCACGCCCCGAAATTTAACGCTGTAAATTCGGGACGAGACCGCCGTATGCCTATAAAGACAAGTCCTCCTAAGCCCGTAAGGTTCAAATCTCTCGATAAAACAAGCTATAATCCGTTAATAAATAAATACTACAAAGCTTCTACAGCCCTAAAAATAAACATTTAAGCTTTAGTTACAATAGAATTCTCCAAAAATAATCATAATTCTCAACAAATTCACTCAAATCTTTAGTTCTGGTCACATGATTTCTA
This sequence comes from Ehretia macrophylla, assembly GCA_037974665.1. Taxonomy (NCBI): domain Eukaryota; kingdom Viridiplantae; phylum Streptophyta; class Magnoliopsida; order Boraginales; family Ehretiaceae; genus Ehretia; species Ehretia macrophylla. The sequence continues at coordinate 52,825,672 of CM075773.1, forward strand.
GCCCGATAAACCCCGATCTAACTTTGTTGTCTGCAAAGAGAAAATGAAACGAGTGAGCGGAACAATGCTCAGTAAGTAGATTTACCCCAAAAATAGCGATAGTTCAAAGATCAATAAAATAGCCAAATAATCACGAAATAATATCAGGCATTACGGGACACTATAACAAGCCGTGGCTACTTAATAGCAGCACGATCACAAGTTCAGATTCACAATTCATGATAGTCGATAACAGTAGTCGATAACAAGAGACGATTAATTAACTCACAACTGCATATGATTCGATACACACCTTGTATAGTTTGTAGGACCTGAATCAAACACTCAGATTTGACTTATCAGAATGAACGATACAGATAACTGAACAAGAATCGCGAACGAATAACGAACTAAACGTTATTTACAAAATAACAAATAGGGTAAATCAAAAGGAAAGGTAAACTACTTACATTAAATGCAATGACAATTAATCATAAGCCTTATATGCAAAAGTTGCTAAGCTCAAAATACTCGGGTCGCCATACCCAAATTGGCCAAGTTTTCATATCATTCTCATATTTGATCTTTGCATAACTAAGTCCTCCATATATAGTAGTAGAGTTTTAATATAATAATAGTAGATAAATATAATGATAGAACTTTTATAATAAAAAGTTTGTGTAATGAGTAATTGAAGTGGAGAAAATTGTGTAATAGCCAAAAGCAAATAAATTTTGGACCATTATTTGTTATTTAAATAGACTTTGTTGGCTTCTTTAATCATAACACATGCTCAACTTGATACAAAAAGTTAGTAAATAATTATTTAATATAAGAAAAGCATTTGTAATATAATATACTATTAAAAGACAATCAATATTAAAATCTTATTTTTGTACAATAGCCTTATTCCATTTTTTTTTTTTTTGCTTTGGATCATGGTCACGGTACTGTTTGCGTGAATAGTATCTGAGGTTATTGTTTTCGTGAATAGTAACTTTTTTTTTTGCCACTAAAACATTGGGGTATTACAGTTAATCTCTCTGATAATTCAGAGATAAGGGTTCGAATCTCATAGGTATGGGACTATAAAAAGATAAATAAAATAAAATGATTTAACACGAGAGAATTTGAGTAATCTTAAAAATTGATGAGGTCATTGGGGATTTACTAATAAATTTATGGAGCAGTTTGGCTTTAACGCATTTCTACTTGTGTGTTGGGAGGTGTTGGTAGTGGCGGAGCTAAGTGGAAAAGGGGATGTGCACTCAACTTGAAAAAAAGAATATATATATATATATTTTTTTTTTACTTTTTAAAAAATTATTATATTGAACATTTTCGTTGTATGAGTGCACACCCTAACATCTCTCACTACACGAGTGTATACCTTGAATTTGGGTGTTTCGCTCCACCACTGGATGTTGGGCCCTTCTTGAATACGAAAGGTCTTGGGAATTGTTTTAGGGCAAATTGAACAAATAGTCCCCATTGTTTACAAATTTTGGACAAATAGTTCCTATTATTTTAAAAGTCACGCGGTTAGTCTCCATTGTTTGTAAAAGTCCCACTAATAGTTTTCATTATTTCAAAAGTAATTCAATTAGTCCTTATTGTAGTCCCCAATGTTTGCAAATGCATTTACAAACATTAGGGACTAATGAAGACTTTTGCAAATAATGAGGACTAATTGAGTGACTTTTGCAAACAATAGAGACTAACTGAATGACTTGTGAAACAATGGGTACTATTAATGAAATTTTTACAAATAATGGAGACTAATTATGTAACTTTTAAAATAATGAGAATTATTTATAAAAAATTTATAAATAATAAGGACTATTTGTGAGATTTGCACATTGTTTTACGATCATGACCAACAAGGATATGCTATAATGTCGTTTTCTTTATGCCACTTCTCATACAAATCATCGATAAATTCCATGCAAGAATTGGAATAAAAGATAACAATACAAAGACTATAATAAGAGAATGATGCTAATATACTCCATATTTAACCCTAAAGTGAACACGTCGAGGTCTAATGAACTCTTGGAAGCTTCACACAACCAGCTGTGCATGCACTCAACAAATGACATTTCTATATATACCTTCTCTTCGTCGCCTATGTTTGCACTTCATTCTCCACAACCACAGCCACTTTTTGCTATTGTCTTTGAAATCATCAGTAAATTAGGCAAAAAAAATGTCTCCTCAGGTTCCAGATGGCACTCCATCAAAGAAGGAGACATCAGAAGATGAGGAAATATTTGAAGCTATGCAAGATGTTAACAATGTGGTAGTGAAGGTTGACGAGAGGGTCAGGGAGGTTTACAAAGCATATGTTAATGGGGGTGAAGAGAAGCCAACCAAGAAAGAAATATGGGGTTGGTGTTTCTATGGGTTGTGCTCGTACTTTATTCACACTGTCTTGATTCCTATCATTTTTCCTCTCATTGTTAGCCAAACTGTGGATACTCCACCTGCACCTAAGCAAGGTTGGTTGAAGAGCTTCAAGAATTTGGAGTGCACAGAGAAGGAAATGAAATTGTAAGTTCTTGCATCAATTAGTGCTTTGAAAATTGATTTGGATCCCCAAATAACGTAATGACATTATTAGGAAAATAATAACGGTAAAATAATGACATAATTTTTTAATCTTTGAATTTAGTGGTTTAGATTATTTCATCATAATGTACCATTATAATATCTCTAATAACATAATAACGTTATTAGGAGCCGGGATCCACCCCTTGAAAATTGTCTTTAGGCCCTGAATATTTATCATTTAGCTAGTATTATGGAAAAGAGCTCAATTGGCATCCTTGCACACTGTTGGGACGAGGACTAATTAACTAGCAAAAATAAAAGCAGCCAGAATACATAATATTTTTAATGCGGTCTATCCCTCTTACATACGTCCACAATCTCACTTTTGGAATAATTCACTATTATAAAAGAATAATTGTCACAATTTATACGTAAACGAGTCTAAACCTTACCACATATTTACAACCTTTTGAACGAGCAAAAAAATTGTAAAAAACCCTCTTAGGCTCACACGCAACCCTTTGGTTGTGACAACTTGCCACAAGCTAAAAAATACTATAATAAGAAACATGCTAAGGATTAGTATTCATATCTCCATTGTACCTCTTTTTTTTTCCCTTTTATATAAATTTTTGGTTTGAATTAATTAGATAATTGGAAGATTTAATTTACTTGTTAATTACTTTAATATTTATACTTCCTAACTATGGTAACAAGGCTAGTGTAGAAGATTAATTTAGTTTGTAAATTATATTTAGCGACACATAGTATCAATCGAGATGTGTATTGCGTGAAATTATAGAAAGATAATATTCTAGAAGAGTCAAATATAAAAATAGATCTAGTGGTATATATAACAACGCTCTCCGTTTGTTTGCTGTAAAATAACTTGCTTGTGGAAATTATTTTTAGTGGAAAAAGTTTTCTTGAAAAATAAAATATTTTCCTCCATTTGTTTGCTGTAAAATAATTTGCTTGTGAAAAATATTTTCAGATGAAAATATTTTCTTGGAAAATGTTTTTAGAGGAAAATATTTTCCTAAGTTCCGTTTGTTTGCTATAAAATAACTTGTTATGGAAAAATATTTTTTTGACAAATAGAATACTAGAAAATATTTTATGGTGTTTGGATATACAATGAAAAATATTTTTCGACATGAGATTTATCAAAAAAAAAAATATACACATAAATATATATCTATCGTGGGGGTGGAGGAGGTGAGTGGGTAGGGGCGGGAGGTGGGTGGGGGTAGGGTACGAGGTAGGGGTAGGGGTAGGGGTACGGGTGGTTAAGTTTCAAAAAATGTTTTCCTCTCCCAAAGAATATAAAAATATTTTTTCAAACTTTGTACTAACTGTAATATGTGACGGGAAAATATTTTCCAGATGACCAATTTTTCGGTATTACCAAACACCGCAAAATCTCCAAAAAGTAGTCCACCATTTTTTACTGTAAAATGTTTTTCAGTTGACCAATTTTCTGGTATTACCAAACATCGGAAAATTTCCAAAAAGTAGCTCACCATTTTTTACTGAAAAATGTTTTCCAATTGACCAATTTTCCGATGTTACCAAACACCGTAAAATTGAGAAAATATTTTCCGGAAGAATATTTTATGGCAAACAAACGGAGCATAATAGCTACTTTTTTTCCAGCATCATTTGATTCTACAATGCTTTATTTTTCTAATCAATTTTAACAAATATTATGAACTTGCTGCTGATCATCATAGAGTTCAAGGGAGCTTATTTCAGTTATTCTATTTCTGATAGAATTTTTCAATTGGCAATCTCTTGACTTGGAATGCAATTTCTCTTTGTTACAAGTGTAGAATCAAAAAAGGAAACAAAATCAAAGGCAGAAACTTAGCCAATATTGCATGATTAATTTCAGGTACCAAAGCCTTATATATCAATCAATAGAAAGCGCCAATTTCTCACCATTGGAGTGGACATCAATCTCTTGGGCAATAGGGCTAATTCTTGTGGCACCAATACTAGGTTTCATTTCAATCCACCTAGACTATGGCCAGAGCCAACAAGTCATCGCCGGGGTAGCAACAGCAGTTGGAGCTCTCTTCTGTCTTCCTGCAGGATTTTTCAACACCAGTCGGATCTTTCCTCCATATATTGCTGCAATAGTCGCAGCCAACACGATTAGCACCGCGTTCCACACACGCCACCTTGGCCTTATGGTCCGTGGATTTACGGGTTCCACCATCAAGAAAAGCCAATTCCCCAATAGAAGATCTGTGGCTGGTTGGCTTTCACTCTATAGCACAGCTGCAGGCTGTTTAGGCTCTGCTCTGATCTCTGCTTTTACATATCACATGCTCAGAAAATCTGACAATTTCACTAGCTTATGGATTGTCTCAATCTTTAGTGGCCTTCTATGGTTTGCTGGTATGGTACATGTTTTCACTACAAACAGGCCTGGAACAGATGCAGCTTCATCATCAGATTCCATTGCGAAAACTCATGTCGTGTCCATTTTCAAGTACCCTCACGCAGCTGGAAGCCTTGCAGGGGTTTTCCTTTCATCATTCACAACAATGTGCATATTTACAGGAGGGGTGCTTTATGCAATTGGAGACCTTTGCCTCAAACCAGTCAATATACTATATCTTTGGCTAACATAGTTCATCTTCCCTCTACTATCTCTTCCATTGGCACATCCATTAGAGCAATTGATTAAGGCAGATGCAGTGAAAATGCAGCTTATGGGATTTCTCTTGACAACACTTACTTCAGGATTCGGCTTCTATTATCGTAATGCGAATTGGAACAAACACCACCTGCTGGTTTTTGCAGCAATCCAGAGCACTGGAGCCGGTCTCTTGCACGCATTTTCCAGGGTTCTGCTCCTGGATTGCTCACCAGCCGGTAAAGAAGGCGCCTTTTCGGTTTGGTTCTCCTGGATTAGAGCTTTTGGCACCTGGGCTGGTTTTGCAATTGCATCATCTTTCCCTGGAAACACCACAAAGGCTTTTGGTGTTGCATTTTGTGCTGCAATAGCTGGTATAGTTGTACTGATCTTTGGAAATATTAGTAACCTTAAAGGAGCCAAGGCTGCTGGGAATGTGAGAGAGCATAGTGAGAACTGCTCACCTGTTCATGGCTTGGACAGCAATGGTGATGAAAATGAGAAGGGAACAGTGATTGTAAAAGAACTATCTGAAACAAAGATTGAAGTGTAGAGTTTGAATTCTTTTCTTGATGATGCAACAATTTGTTAATTTAAATGGGATTCTTTTGTACTACAATAATCAAGTAAAATACCACATTTAGTTTCTATTGTTTCAAAAAAATTTCAATTTCGTTCTTATTTTTTAATTTTTTTTAATTTCGTCCCAATTATTTCATAAAAGAAGGTATGGGAGGTTGACAAGATAGGGTAGGGCGGGGGCAAGAGAGGTAACTGGAGGGGGTGTGAGGTCTTTTTTCTTTTTTTCCTCTTTTTTGGGCAATGGAGGGTTGGGGTCGGGGAAGGCACAGGGGGTTGGGGATTTGGGTTTTTTTTTTTTTTTTTTCTTCCCATTTTCCTTTTATAGGCAAGGGGTTGGGAGGGCTGAGGTAGGGGTGGGGTGGGTTAGTTTGGAGGGACAAAATGATAATTTGGATAGATTTTATGAGTATAATCAAGTAATTTAAGGGATTTTTTGTGAAAAAATTTAATAGAAAGGACTAATTTGGCTATTTACTCTTGGCTAACTCTTAAATCAAGACAAAAAGTAAGTATATGCTTAACACATCTCATTGGAGGTAAGAGAACATTGTGAACTAATTTGAATGATTTTAAATAATAAGGACCAAATTAAAAAAATGTGTCAATGGCGCGAAACAATTAACGCAATTTATTCTACTTATTAAGCAATTGAACACTTAGTAGTGTTTTGATAATTGGTGACAAAGAGCACCTTCGGGGGAAAAACCCTCATCTTGCCTCAACTTCAGTGATGGAGAAATCTTGTACTGAATTTCCCTTTGCTTTATCTTCATACGAGGTTGATTCATGTATGTTTCGTCCAGTGAAATATGCTGGCTGCTTTGGAGAAGGCAAAGCCATTGTTTCACTACTAAGCGTTGAAATAACATCCTCCATCTTTGGCCGATCCATCGCATTTTCTTGGACGCACAAAAGACCAACATGAATGGCGCGAAACATCTGGTTCGTGTCACACGAATCACCAAGTAATGGATCCTTCAATTCTAACGCATTCCCTTGTTTCCACAACTCCCATGCCTGTATCTGTAATGTTATCACTTTCAGTTATCAATTTGTGTATGAAACATGTTCAAGTTATTGATAAGACAAACTCACATATCCTATAAGGTTGAGGGCACGACCAAGGTTGTAGAAGCTATTGTTTTTTTTACCGCTCACAATTTCAAGCACTAAGACACCGAAACTGAAAACATCGGACTTAATTGAGAAATTTCCTTCCATGGCATACTCTGGAGACATGTAACCACTGTTGGAGATCGTCAGATAGAAATTCATCAAGTTAAACAGCTCTAAAAGTTGAATCAAATTTGGAAAGTGAAAATAGACTTACTAAGTTCCCACTACTTTGTTAGTAATTGCCTCTGTTTCGTTCTGTTTGAAGATCCGCGCCATTCCAAAGTCTGCAATCTTAGGGTGCATATTTTCATCCAATAATATGTTACTGGCTTTTAAGTCTCTGTGTATAACTCTCATTCTTGAATATTTGTGAAGATATAGCAATCCTTGAGCAATACCTTCCATGATATTAAACCTTGTCTGCCAATTGAGTCGCTCCTTTCTATCTGGAGCTGTCAAAAGTGGGTAACAGATTACATAAGAGGTCTTCATTTCAATACAAATAGCTAACAAGATAACGCTATAATGTTACTAACTGAAGAGGAAAAAATCCAAGCTCTTGTTGGGCATAAACTCATAGATTAACATTTTCTCTTCTTGGTGAATGCAGCATCCCAAAACACGAACAAGATTAGTATGCTGGAGTTTGGAGATGAGGATAAGTTCATTTTTTAACTCTACGACGCCTTGTCCTGATGTCCTCGAAAGCCTCTTGACTGCTATTTCTCGCCCATCAAGTAATCTACCCTGTTTCTACAATATCGGGTCATTGCATATAATTACAGAACGCAATCAATTTGTAGCTGACAATGTGTACCTTGTATACTGGTCCAAATCCTCCCTCACCAAGCTTGTTTTCGGTTGAGAAGTTATTTGTGGCTACCATAATAGAGCCAAAACTGAATATCTTCAAATCATGAGGTTCTCGTCCATTCATTTCGATCTCATTCGCATCATTAAAGCTATCCGTAGTAGTTAACAGAGTTAAAAATTCTTCTCTTCTTCTCCTCTCCTCGCCTGTATACAAGCGTTATTATGGCTTCAGAGAGGCAATGCGTGATATAAGATATGCAGGAGATTTAAAAAATTGGTTTTGAAGGATCAACCTTCTAGTATACGCCTTTTTCGCACTTGATAGCCCAATAAGCTTCCTAGTAGCAAGACTACAACGATCACCGAAGCAATGACTATCCATATCCACGATTTTCCTGCAATGTAACGGAAAAAAGAACTAAAAAACGTTGCAGATGCATCTTCAAAACGTATTTAGTCATAGCTGAGTATCTTCCATCATAAGACGTATGCTTCTTTGTGTTGCTAAATTCTCTATTTATGTTGTCAATTGGACCTTAAAGTTACTGGAAATGGGATCATGAGATAAACAGGGAGAGTAGTGTTCCGGAAGCCACATCTTTTTTATAATTTCTGGGTTCTACTAGCATATCTGTACTTTTCTTGATCACCTAATGAGCTGCTATGTTGTCAAACAACGTGTTAATTAGTATAACGCGATTCAGTATAAATTGTCGCTTTTCTTCAGCTGTAATGCGGTAGAATCTAAAACTACTAGAATCTGGCACTCAGTTAAGCTTCTCTGATACTAGTCTTGATCGTCCTAAGGTAGCACAATGCATATATATAAATTTCCTTAACTGACTAGCTCCTGCAGAAGCATATACGACGCTATGAAGCAGGGCATTACAGAGAGAGATGATCATTTAAGGATACATATTAGCCTGTTGACATATCTACTAAGGTAAGAGTGAAATTTGCAAGTCAAATATATATTATATCACAATTAAACCCCTATCTTTTCTTTCGAATTGGACTATAATGTTGGTTCTCTTACCTTGTCGCGAAAACAAGCAGGAAGATGCTCAACTTGCCGATCAAGTTAATCTTTCAATTTTTGCGATGTATTACATATAAACTTAAACTCACCTTTTGATGATTTTTCTGATACCAAGACATACTTTTGCACCGTATTTCCTGTTTCATCTACTTGAAATCCCCCATTTCCATACACAATTTCACAACCTGTTCCATAGTTACCAAAGCCGATACAACTGCAATCATTCCAGCATCTTTCCATACAATCAGCAAGACTTAGGCTTGAATTGTCATCATAGGTACCCGAACTGTATGGAAAATATCCACTTTTGATTTTGAATGCGTCATTATTACTCCGGCAAGTAGGCAAGGGTGAAGCAACGCAACCATTATCACTCTCATAACCGTAACAGAAGTCGTTCCCATAAGGGTTGACTATTAAACTGCTTGCACCTTCAACAATGTACCCGACCGTAGACAATTCCAACAATGGTGTAGTAGTTTCTCCAAAGCTATCAAAAGTGAAGTACATTGCATCATTATCAGATATGAAACTGAGGTTGAACTTGTAGGCAATGAAAGGCTGTGTCAATATAGATGTAAATTGAAAATTTTGATTATTCCAAGGTCCACTAGTCCAGTAAAGCTCTCCTCGTAGACGAATAATCAGTTGACCTAATCCCTGGATAGATTCCAAGCCCAAGGTAAAAGCCCCTGAGGCCGGAATATTGTAGCTTAACCAAGAGACCAGTGTCCTATTTTCCCCGGTTGTTCGGTTAAAACCGAGTCTCATTCCAGGCAAAAGGGTGTTGGTAGGATGATCAAAGCTTTGCCATAGAGTCCTGTTGTCAACTGCATCCACCAAGACAAAGTTGCCTGAATCTTCTAGTATAGCAGATGTGTTACTTGTCCCAGGATGATTTGAAATGTTGAAGACAGTGTTTCCTCCATTGATGATCTTCAATGTTCCAGAGCTATCTATGGTGAGCACTTCTGAAATATTGTTAATCAAAGGTGTGTTTGGATTGCCAACCCATACTCTTCTCTCTAAATCAATATCACCTGTATACCATATTCCCTATGTAAGTATAATTTACTGCTATGGTGAAAAATCCTAAGGTGAAATTTCCCACCATGAGAAACAAGATTCCAGGTCGAATTCAGCTCATCACCAGGCCTGAGTATGCTTGTTGCATCTACAGAAAGAAAATATAATCTCTGGCTGCACAATATTGCTAAGAAGAGTGAGAAGATTGTACCACCAAGAGCTTTCATGTTGGCAGCGTTAAGGAGTAGCAAGAAACTTAGAACAAGATCTTTTTAATATGTGATTATTGTCTAATTGATTGGATATTTTTATTCTTCCTTTTTTTTTTGTGGTCTGAAATTAGGCATGTTCAAAGACAAAGGAATAGTAGGAATTAAAACACGCCACGGCGTTGACTGGTGATGTACAGATTGACAACGGCCGGTCGGCTTGTTATTGAAAAAATTCAGGGTCCGTGTTGGCTATTGTAAAACTTTTGCTCCGAACTTTCAAATTTTAGTTAGAATTATTGTTGGATAGAAATAGTTGATTGTTTAGGCTTACAGAACTTTCAGCATTAGAATTACTATTTAAAAATATGGAATGATATTTTTGGGAACAATTTTAGGATTTTCGAAATATAAAAAGGTTTTTTGAATAAAAAAGAAATAAGAAAAACAGTTTCCTGTATGATGTACAAACAACATTCCGAAACCCTTTTTCAAAAACCACTGATTTATAACTTTTTATTTTTTATTATATTATATTATATTTTTTTATTTGACTTATACCTAAAAGCTCTTAAAAAAATGAGACAAATAAGTTAGTTTCAATTTTTAAACTCAAAATAAGCATTTTTAAATATTTAAAAGTTAAGCCAAACAAACACTAAAAATGACTAGTCATTAAATTTTGATAAATGTAATAATGAAAGATATTACACATATTTTTTGTGAACTCTATATGTTATTTTTAATTGTTTATAAGCATGACCACTCAGATGTTGTAACGAGGTATGGACATATGATTTCCCATTTCATTGGAATAGACTTGTTCAAAGACAAATGATATAAAGAGGAATATAAGGTTTAGAATTTTCAAACAAAATGATTGACCATTCCAATGCATAATAAAAACTCTATAAGTCTAAATTTCATTTAGATTGTATAAGTCAGAGTTTAAACCATGCAATGTATATAGTCCTTGACTAGTTTGATCCTGGTGGAATGCATGTTTTTATGCCCCTAGATCGACTATCAAAGCGAATTTAAAATTGACCAGCGTCCTACTGGAGCCTTAGCTCTACCCGCCGCCCACTGCACCCCACACACCACCCTCCTCCCCTCCCCTCCCCTCCCCTCCATCCTCCATCTTATCTGCAGGTTAGCAACCATGTGAAGCAAAGCTCTCTTTCTTCGTGACCCCCACCAACATCAACAGACGAAAAAGAACTTCATTTCCATGGTTAGCTTTCCACCACCATTTTCAGCAAACTTCTTGCTGAACATCTGAGAAAAACTTCATTCCCTACCAATGAGTCCTCACCTTTCGGGCTCAACCACTGTGATGGCTTTTTGGGCCAAACCTCTGACGTTGGTTATATTTATTTTCATTCCTGAAAATGATAGTGAAAATGATGATTGGCTCTTGATGTTTATAGATATGGGGAAGGTACCCTTAGATCTAACTATCCTTGATAAATCTCACCTTTTTTGGTTTTGGATTCAGCAAGAAATTAAAAAAAAATTCAGATCCGTTGCCGGTATGTGCCACTCATACTATCTTATTCTCTGTGATCGCGGTCCGTTTACTACACACTTGGCTTCTGCACCTACTTTCCTTTCTACCGTGTCTGGTGGTTTATCTGGTAGTGATAGGGTGGCCTTTGTCGCCACTCGTATTGGGTTTAGACCATTGGCTGTTTGAAACATCCAGGCCCAGCTTCCAGTCGGTTTAGTATGCCCCGTTAAGTATACTTTGTTATCGTTGTCCTTTTTCACTGCTCCAGCAGTCGCTGTCAATGCAGCAACTTATGCAGGATTTTTCGGAACTTTGGTGTGTGGGTTCGATCTGGCGTTACAAGGAGTGATGGAACGGGTTCTAGCACTACTGTGCTTAAGGATTTTTTCAGTGTTCTGACTGGATTTCACTTTCGGCATTCGTCCTTTGTCGGCATTAGGCTCACTGTTTTCTGTATGCTAGGGTTTTGCCCCAATATTCTCATTTGGGCCTTAACCTATTCTGTTAATTTTCTGTTATCTGTCTGTTGGGCCTTAGGCCATTCTGTTAATTTTTTGATTTCTATCTGTAGGGTTTTAGCCCATTATGTTTATTTCACTGTTTTTCCTTCCCGATCACTTTTGGATCTGGATATATCTGTAACCTTATTTTTCTAATGAATATTTTCTCTTTTTGACCAAAAAAAAAAAGCGAATTTAAAATTATAATCATTGCACTTCTGAAAAAAAAAATTGAATCCTCTCTAATTATTTTCTAATTGGAAGATCCTTTAATTACTTTGTCGGAGTGACGTATCACTTCTAAGTGAATATATGGTCAGATTTGTGCAACCTCACCACTCACATATACTAAAACAATGCAACTTTGTACATCTTTACAAAAAAAAAAAAATGATTTAAGAAAAACAATATATATCACACCCATCTGAAATAAAAAAATCATATTTATGACACCTAACTAATGACTTTTATTTAGCTCTAGAATAACAAATGTAGTTTTTATTTTCATTAAAAGCTAATTTAAGAAAAATGATTTTTATATAAGAAAATATTTTCATTTATGATTTGCATATAGAAAATATTGTCATTTATGAAAATGATTTACAAAATTTTAACCTTTGGCGTGAACTTTCTAGAAATAATAATATGGTTACGTAATTTATATTTTTATGCATATACATAAATATATAAATATATATGTATGTAATTTCTTTTGAAATTAACTTCTTAAAAAGCTGGACAAAACTATGTTAATTGTTTAGAGCATAATTACACAAGTGAATTCTAAATTCTGACCATCTATTCTTAGTGAAGAGAATGTGTCACTCTTGTTGACGCCAAATTTGGGCTTGGACCCAACCACAACGGGTCACTTGACCCTGATCGACACATAATTTGGGTCAAGGCCTACCTACTGCACCGCGGATCGCTGCCTACCCTTGTAGTAGGTAGTTAAAGGCCTAAGGCCCTTGGTCTAGCCCGAATGGCTACACCGTCTTACGTGGACTACTAGAGACGAACTCAAGTATAACTTGGACTCTACTGGACATTTTCGGATAAACGATCAAGGAGTCATTCCAATTAACTAGACAACTAGGAGCGAATGACGATCGACAAACTCAGGATAAGATCACCCTATCCTATGGATAAGCGATTACTTGCCCGAGGTAGTCCAGGAGTCTGTGACTCTTGGCTTATCCATGCCTATAAGTAGGTCGTGCCTACACTAAGAAAGGCGATCAAGTATTCGCCGCACCTAGCAATACTCTCCTTCTCCCCTCTACATATTCACAGCCTACATTCCTTATATCAACACCGATACCACAGTAGTCTCCTCTTTCCCTCTATATTTTTCTAATATTCTTACCTCTTTCGATAAACTATTGACTTGAGTGTCAAAGTGTCTTCAGCAGGCACCATACCGATGTCTTGAGACTCATGTCGTTCTATCGCCTTCTGTCCTTGTAGGTTACTGGTAGCCTGAAATTCGTGATTGTGGATTTTGACATCTACAATTTGGCTACCACCGTGGGGCCCTAACAACTAACTAATCTGATCAGAAGGCTTGAAACCCTCGATTACTCCCGCTTACAACAACAACCATGGCCAGAACAAGTGCCGAGAATGATCTCCAACAAGTACAAGCGAAGGCCTTGACGATCAAGATAGTCGCATTCAAAGACAATGAGGGTCCTACGTGACCGCATGAAGTTCTACGAGGACGAGTCTATCGTTACGGTCTACACAACCACATGAAGTCCTACGTGGACGAATGTACTGTATGGTCTACGCGACCGCATGAAGTCCTACGAGGACGAATCTACCATTATGGTTCTATGCGACCACTTGAAGTCCTATGAGGACGAGTTTACCATTATAATCTACGTGGCCACATGAAGTCCTATGTGGATGAATCTACCATATGGTCTACGCGACCGCATGAAGTCCTACGCGGACAAGTCTACCGCTATGGTCTATGCGACCACATGAAGTCCTATGTGGACGAATCTACCATATGGTCTACACGATAGCATGAAGTCTCACGAGGACGAATCTACCATTATGGTTCTATACGACCACATGAAGTCCTACGAGGACGAGTTTACCATTATGATCTACGCGACCACATGAAGTCCTACGAGAATGAGTCTACTACTAAGATCTATGCGACCACATGAAGTCCTATGAAGACGAAACTCACAAGTACGGTCCGACACGACCACATGAAGTCCTACGAGGACGAATCTACCATTGTGGTTCTACGCAACCACATGAAGTCCTATGAGGACGAATCTTCAATTAAGGTCCCACGCGACCACGTGAAGTTCTAGGAGGATGAACTTATGATCACGGTCCTATGCGACCACATAAAATCCTACGAGGATGAATCTTCAATTACAGTCTCACCTGACCACGTAAAGTCCCATGAGGACGAACCTACGATAATGGTCCTACGCGGACCAAACTATTATGGTAAAAGTCCCAGCAGCCGAACTACCAACTCAGTCCCAAGCATACCAAACTATTATGGTAGAAGCCCCAGCGGCCGAACTACTAATTCAAAGTCCCAAGTGGACCAAACTACTTTGGTAGAAGCCACAGCTGCCGAACTACCAACTCAAAGTCCCAAGTATACCAAACTATTATGGTATAAGCCCTAGCGGCCGAACTACCAATTCAAAGTCCCAAATGGACCAAACTACTTTGGTAGAAGCCCCAGCGGCCAAACTACCAATTCAAAGTCTCAAGCAGAACAAATTACTTTGGTAGAAACCACAGCAGCCGAACTGCCAATTCAAAGTCCTGCAGACCAACCTATGGTTCCACACGACCACTCGAAGTCGCATGTGGACCAACCTACAATTACGATCCCATGTGACCATTTAAAGTTCTAAGAGGACCAAGTAGTAGTCCTTTGCGATTTTATAAGAGTCCTAAGTAGACCAACCTATGTACCCGACTTCTATGGTAGGAGTCCGTGGTGACCAAACTACCTACCAAATTAGACTCCTAAAAGGAGCAACCTACCATGGTAGAGTTCGAAGTGACTAATCTACCAACTTAGACTCCTAAAAGGAGCAACCTACTATGATAGGGTCCGAAATGACCCATCTATCAACTAAGATGCCTAAAGGGCGCAACTAAAATTTCGGTATGTTTGTGTTAATTGTAAAATTTTAGGTGATGAGTTGTAGAACTTTAAATATTAGAAGTGTTGTTGAATACAAGTGTTGTTAAACAGAAGTGTTGATTGTTTGGCTTTATCATGTTAGAATTACTATTTAAAAATATGGAATGATATTTTTGAGAGATTTTTTAGAGCAATGTTGGACTTCCAAAAATATAATGGAGTATTTTTGAGTAAAGAAACAAGAAGAAAAATGGCTTTACGCATGATGTAAAAACAGTTTCATGAAAATATTTTTCGAAAACCTCTAATTAAGAGTTTCTTATTTTATTTTATTTATTTAGTTTTGGTTTATACCTAAAAGTTCTTTAAAAAATGCACCAAATAGGTTAGTAAGTGTTTAGAAGTTAGGCTAAACAGACCCTAAAAACGACTAGTTGTTCAATTTTTTATAAACATAATATTGACACATATTTCGCATACTTTTTGTGTACTCTACATGTTTTTTCTTTTTAATTGTTTATAATTCCCAATTCATTGGATTAGACTTGTTCAAAGACAAAGGATATAGAGGAACATGAGGTTTATAATTTTCAAACAAAATGATTGACCATTCCATTGCATAGTAAGAGGATTATATTCAAAGTCTAGAAAGTCTAAATTTCTTTTAGATTGTATAAGTCAAAGTTCAAACCATACAATTGTATATATTCCCTGACTAGTTTGATCTTGGTGGAATGTTTCTATTCCCCAAGATTTATCGAAGCGAATTTAATATTATAACCATCGCACTTCTATAAAAAATAAATAAATAAAACTAAATCCTATCTAATTATGAAATAATTGGAGGATCCTCTAATTACATTAACAAAGTGAGGTATCACTTCTAAGTGAATATATGGGCATATTTGTACAACCTCACTACTCACTCAATTATAGTAAAACAATACAACTTTCTACATTTTACGAAATAATGATTTAAGAAAAAATAATATATATCACATCCATCTAAAATAAAAAATCGTATTTATGGCACCTAAATATTGTTTTATTTAGCTCTAGAATAACATCTTTTTCATATAAAACTAATTTAAGAAAAATGATTTATATATAGAAAATATTATCATTTATGCTTTGTATATAGAAAACATTGTCTTTTATAAAAAAACACTACAAAAAAAATTGAATTTTGCGATGGGCCGTCGTCATCCCATCACCAACACGGCGACGGCTTGGTGAATGGAAAGATTGATACCAATTTTGTGACAGCATAGTGTGAGACTGAAAAAAACCGTCACCAAGCCGTCACTGTTAGTGACGGCATACTTTGCCGTCTCCAAAATTGGAGACGGGAACACCTCCTGTCTCCAAAATTGGAAATGGAAAAGTCTTCCGTCTCCAAAATTGACAACGGGAAAGCCTTCCGTCTCCAAAATTAGCGACGGGAGCTCCTCCCGTCTCCAAAATTGGAGACGACAAACGTGTCGTCTCCAAATTGGTTATTTTTTTATTTATTTTATGATTTATTTTTTGAATTTTTTTTATAATTTTTGAAAATAATATTTTTTATTTAATAATTAATTTATTTTAATCTAAAGTTTAAGTGATTTACAAAATTTTAACCTTTGGCGTGAATTTTTTGGAAACAAATAATATGGCTACTAAATTTATATTTATATTCATAAATATATAAATATAAATGTATACAATTTTATTTGAAATCAACTTTTTATAAAGCTGGACAAAACTTGGTTTATTGTTTTTAGTGTTACATATAAGTTAATAATGAGGTAAACTTTGACCATCTATTCTTAGTAGAAAGAATGTGTCATAATATAATTGAAAAATCCTCCAATAATTCCTAAAAATATCCTTTAAACATCCTATGCCATAAGATGATGACGGTTCACTCAGACCAACTAAATCTTTAAACATGACATAATAGTCATTTACAAATCTCTAAAACAATGATAAGCAAACACCATTGCAAAGGTTTTATAATTCAACCAAGAGTTGGTGGAATGATCAAATGGTGACTTATTATAATTAAATATTTTAAATTCAAACTACAATTTCGACTTCCATTATTAAAAAAAAAATTATATAATTCATATATATAATCCATAAAATAAAGTTTACCTGAATGTCAAATAACCCACAAACCATTCTCCAGCGCAAAGCTACGTACTGAACAGATATCGTCATGACTTACTTTCAAGAGATTCTTTATGCATGTTAAAGAATATTCAGAGCTTCAATATAATTTCTTATGTCATGGCACTAATTGAGACAATATTTAAGTTAGTTTTCTTATTGGATTAGGTTTCAGATTTCATTATTATGTTATTTTTCTGATTAGTCTAGTTCTTTATTCTTGTTCTCCAAGCTATGAGACCTATAAATAAACAATCTCTTATTATATTTAGGGTTAATTCCACTTATTAACTCTCTCCTTTCTCATATGTGACACTTATTAACTCTCTCATTTCTCATATGTGACATTTATTAACCCTCTTCTTTCATGTTAACCACTTACTACCCTTTGACTTGAGTTAATATTAATAGAGTTAAGAATTTATTAACGGTAACAGTGCAATTACTATATTGCCCTTCTAATTTATGATTAAGACAAATTTACCCTTAAAAAGAAAGTCCTCCAGACACCCAACTTTTTTTTTTAATCAGAAACACCCAACCTTAACCCTCTCCTTTCATGTTAACCACTTACTACCCTTTGACTTGAGTCAATATTAATAGAGTTAAGAATTTATTAACGGTAATAGTGCAATTACTATATTGCCCTTCCAATTTATGATTAAGACAAATTTACCCTTAAAAAGAAAGTCGTCCACACACCCAACTTTTTTTTTTTATCAAAAACACCCAACCTTACCCAACCCAAGTCCTAACCCAAGTCCCAACCCCCACTCCCGTTGACCCCTTCTTCCGCCATCCCACCACCCTTATTGACCCCGCCACCACCTCAAACCGCAGATCCTTTGATGTGCATGATGGTATATGTAAAGAGTTTTATGTATGTGTGTGTGTATATATATATATGTTTCTGTGGGATTTGTGTAGATCTAAGTGTATATATCTATATAAATATACATATATGGACGTGATTGTATTTATTGTGATTCATATATATGTGTGAGAATTTGTAGGTGTGGGTTTGTGTGTGATTAATTTTATACATACATATATATACACACACTTTAAGCTCTGACAGTGAAGGCTGTTAAGGGTTTTTTTTTGGGTAAATCTCACTAGTAGTCCCCATTGTTTTCTTTTGTCCCAAACTAGTCCCCATTATTTCAACTGTCCCAAACTAGTCCTCAATATTTCAAAAAAAGTCTCAAGTTAGTCCATTCAGTCAAAGTAGGTGTTAAACTTAGCATAAATGAATAGTAATAAAGGGGTAAAATGGTAAAAGCATTCATCTTCATCTTAATTCTACCACCACCACCATGCACGGCCACTGCCACCACCATGTACCGCCGCTGCCACCACCATCACATAAAACACACACACATAAATCATATACATAATACACATATACACACAAATCACATACACAAATCAAATACACAATACACATATACACAGAAACCACCATGCACCGCCACTGCCGCCACTGCTACCACCAAGCACCGCCGCCCACCAAACCGCCACCAACCACTATAGTCCACCAACAACACACATATATACATATAAATCATACATATATACACACATATAAAACACACACATGAATCATACCACACACAATCACGCCACCAACCACCACAGCCCACCAACAACATACATATATACACACAAATCGTAGGGGGGTCGCAGGGTGGTATGGGGCGCAATGGTGTGGGGGCAGCAGCGTGAGGTGGGGTGGGGGTAGAGGTGAGGGCAGCGACATGGGGTGGGGTGGGCGGCGACAGCGTGGAGGTGGGGTGGCAACAGCATGGAAAGGGTGGGGTGGGGCGACAACAGCGTAAGGAGGGAGGAGGGTGGGGTGTTTGTTTTGACTTTGGGAATAGAGTTAAGGTGATGGGTAGGGAAATAGGATTTTAGTAATTTTAATTAGGTTTTAAGGGTATTTTAGTTATTTAATATGTTATCAGTTATATTTTTAACAGAAGGGACTAACTTGAGACTTTTTTTGAAACATTGGGGACTAGTTTGGGACAGTTGAAATAATGGGGACTAGTTTGTGACAAAATCAAACAATGGGGACTAGTAGTGAGATTTTTCCTTTTTTTGTTTTATTTCTCAAAGTGAGCCCTTAAGTTATCCACTAAGCATAAACTTTGTATATATATATATATATACACATATAATCCGTGTATGTGTATGTGAATTTTGTGTGTGTGGTTTGTACGAAGAAGGAGATGGCGAGATGAAGATGGAGATAGAGATGGAGATAGTGTATTAATGGAGATGGTATTTGGTATATGCATATGTGGTGGACAGAATGGGAGTGTGGGTATGCAGGGATAATTTAGTCAAAAAATGTGCAACAGTAACTTACTTTGATAAATTTTTAACGGTAGTTTAAGATAGGGATAATATATGGTTAAAATGAAAGAAGAAGGATAATAAATGTCACTTAGGGAAAAGGAGGGGGTTAATAAGTGGAATTAACCCTTATATTTATGAAATTTCATGATATAGTTATTAACTTATTACTCTCTCTTCTATATCCACCATTGGTGGTAGCTCCTATCATCTTCAATATATGGTTGTTTCTCTTTCAACAATGTAACTAGCCAAGGCCACTCAAAATCTTCAATATCTGCAAATCATTAAGTTAAAGAGTGCAGTGGATGAAATTAGTCAGTGAATAACTTTTTTGAAAAGTAGTATGGGACCTTAAAATGTTCAAAGTAATGTAATAGTATGTAAATGCTTGTCATGAGCAAAGATAAAAGAATTCAAGTTTTTTTTTTTTTGGTCAAAAAAAAATGCTACTTGAAACAATGTTTACTGCAATATATAATGCTTGTTTATTTTCTTTAATAAATGGAATAATACAAATAAAGGATAGTCTTATTTGGATATTTGCAAGAGATTTTCTTCACCATTCATTCTGTGACCTCTACTCCATACGTGTAGTTGGTATATTCCTTTCTATGTGGGTACAATCTAAAATTTATATTGATTAACTTTATTATCTTTATTTATATTGACCACTATGTTGATGCCCCAAACTCCTGTATTTTCAAGAATAAGTTTTAGTATAAAAGCATTTGTCCCACAAGATTTTAAAACTAATCCATAATATTTTATATACAATTTGTGCAAACTAGATTGTAACACCCCCAAAATTTTAGGCTTTGACTTTCTCTATTTTATAATAATACCTCTTTGATTGATATTATTATGGGATGATAATAAAATATTAATGGATGATTTATGGGAATGAATTATTTTATGACCAATTTTGATATATATTAGGTAATATCAATTAATGGGAATAATTTATAAGAATCAGTTATTGGAGTGGATTAATATGAGTTATGAGATAATAAAATTTAGTTGCTGAAAATCAATGGAGATGGTCGTGGGATTTGGATTTTATTGAAGAACTCAATCCAGCCTTGCCTATTCAAAATCGGAGTGACTTGATTGTGTGGAATAACAATCCTCCAGGTAGTTTTTCCAACCGTAAAACTTGGAATGCCATTAGAGGTGCGGGAGTAAAGATGAAATGGGTTGATCTTGTTTGGAGCAAAGTTGCTATTCCCCGCCATAGCTTCTGCGTGTGGCTTAATTGCCTTAATAGGCTCCCGACCTTGTATAGATTGTTGGAGTGGGGAGTTGTTAACTAGGCTAGATGTGTGTTTTGCTTACTGAATCAGAAATACAGGGAACATCTTTTCTTTCCGTGTTCGTTTACAAGGAGAGTTTGGGAGCATTGTGTTAGGAAGATGAGATACGACGATATCTCCTTTAATTAGGAGTCAATTATTGACAAGTTGACGAGAATGAGCAGAAGGAAAAGCTTGAAATTGGACCTCATTAAAGTCACTTTTTGTGCTTGTGTCTACAATGTATGGGCCGAACGTAACAATAGGATCTACAATTCGAATGCGAATTCAGATGATCAAATTATTGAGAAAACTCTTTTGGATGTTAGGAGGAAAATTTGTACTCAATGTAATTATAGTAATAGCCTTGAAAATAACATACTTTGTACTGAATGGTGTATCAGGTTGACTTGATGTCACCCTCGTTGTATTTGGTTTTTTGATGTGAAATGAAATGGATAACTTGCCTAGCAAAAAAAAAAAAAAAAAATTTAGTTGCTGATTTTGTGTGATTTGAAGCCTAAAAACTTGGTCAAAATAATTAGTGGCTAAGTTATCTACTTATATGGAAAAGATGGCAAACGTGGTTTGTGTTACTACTGCTTACTTATTTATAAAACCCGTAGGCGGGGTCTGTTAGTAGCAAAAAATAAAAATAAATTATACAGGAGATAGAGAAAAGTAACGAAGGAGGAAAAAGAAGAAAAGTTCATCTACTAGTTACTATGCGGCTTGGCAAACTATGGCAGTATTCTTTAGGTTTTGGTATCAGGTATTGTTTGGTCAATCCGCAAAGCCCATTGGAAGTTCTGGCATGGTTAAAAGTTTTCGTTTGGTGATTGAGATAAATTTTGTGAGAGTTAAGATTTTTTTTTTTTTTTGGAGTTGACTTTATACTAGAATTATTATATTACATAGGCTATATGATTAGAGTTCAAATCTGAGGTGTTAGCACATGTGGTATAAGGTTGAGAATTAATTATTTGATTTGTGCATTCTGATTTTAGGGATTGAGATTTGAAGAACCTATTTTTAATTTTTAGAATTATGGCTTTATAATTTCGAAATCGAGGTAAGTAGAATTTACAATTTCTTTGTCTACCCCATTTGTTAATCTGTAATATTTACTCAATTTATTGTTACTCAACTCTTTGTTCACTATTCATTCCAAGTAATGGTATCGATTCTTTTGATAAACAAAATACGAGTCATTAATTCAAATTTTACGAACCATACAACCTGTGTCTGAATCATAGACGGTTGTGAGTTAATGAGTCATTATCTGTTTTGATTATGAATTGTGTATTGTGCGCGCTGCTAATCAGCCACAACTTGCTATACTGTTCTGCTAGTACTTGATTTAATCGATCAATTTGTCCTACTGTTTATTGTTCTTTGAGCCTTAGCTTTTCTTGGGATAGATTATACTTACTGAGCATTGTTTCGCTCAGCCCTTTTCCCTTTTCTTATTTTGCATATGACAAGTTCAGTTCGGGGTTTAGTGGACTAGAAATTTGTAAAAACATAAAAGAAATTTGATTTTTAATTATTTTTTGGTTCTTTATTTTTTTTTTTTGAGATATTTGTCATATAATTAAAGTTTATAGTATTTCTATATTTTCTATTGGGATTATAGATGCTATTGATTTATTATTGATATTTAATTTATTGATTTATAGTCAGATTTTATTAAAGATTAGAGCCTTACAGTCTTAGAAAATTAATCTTCTTAGGTTTGAGGCGAGCATGTCTTTGAAATTTCTCTTTTAAATTTAGGGAAGTGACATAGATATTTCTTATTATTTCTTTCCAAATTTATTCTTCAGTTCTCATATATTGCAATTCATTGTGATTTTTTGTATAGACAAAATTGAGTCTAATTAATTAGTTTTATTAACAAATATTACACTAATTTAAAGATGCTTAATGATCGGTGTGGAGCATATAAAATGAGAATGGTTGTAGCTAAAGAAATTGAAATGAAGTTATTTCTCGAACTATGTAAATAGCTATAATAATTGATTTGACATCTCTTACGTTATGTACACTACAAGAATCTAGTGTACAAGAATCTGGATGCTAGGCTAGCTGTCGCCCTTTTGAAATGGCGGCCGTCGCCAAGAAAACCGTAGTAAAAATCGCGATTCGTGGCCGAATCATCGTTAATGGAGACAGTTCTGTAACCGTCGCAAAATCCTTGCAAAATTACCACTAAACTGTCGCTAATTTTTTGCATTTAAGTCGTCGCTAAATCATTTTTAAAAAATTCGTCTCTAAAATGTCGCTAAATAATTTTGTCTCTAAATCATCACTAAATGTATTGATCTTCGAATCGTCACTAAAAACTTTCGTCACCAAATCATCATTAAAAAGTTTCGTCTCCAAATTGTCATTAAAAGTTTCGTTTTCAAATCGTCGCTAAAAATTTTCGTCTCTAAAATGTTGCTAAAATATTTCGTCTCCAAATGGTCGTTTAATGATTGCGTCACTAAACCATCACTATTTTTCTTTTCTTTTTTCCAATTTTAAAAACAATTAAATAATTTAAAAAATATTTATAATTTTTTTAAAAATATCAAAATTGTTATATGATTCAAAAATTAATGAATTAAAAACACGGTTAAGGCGCAAGTGTATCGCCTTTTTGAAAAGCACAAATAATTTATGAGATAATTACGATATTATATAGTAGTAACTAATATATTTGACAAACTATAACCGAATATATTAGATTTCACCGTTTTACAAAGAACATTAACAAAGTCTCTGTGTATAACTCTCATTCTAGAATATTTGTGAAGATATAGCAATCCTTGAGCAACTACTTCCATGATATTAAACCATGTTTGCCAATCGAGTTGCTCATTTCTATCTGGAACTGTCAAAAGTAGGCAACAGATTACACAAAACGTCTTCATCTGAGTATGTAAACTACTGTTTACGACTAACAAGAAAGGACCATAGTGTTACTTGTGAGCAATAAAATTTTGGTGCAAGTCAAAAGAAGACAAAAAGCAATGGGAAATGAAGAAAAATCTTTTGTTGCAAAGTTAGGCACACACAATTTTGGATTGATTTCACACTACATGTGGGAAGACTTTTGGTGCAAGATGAGCCTATAAATAGAGGTTCATTCTTCACCATTTGAGCATCACCAAAGCATTCCAAGTTAGAGAGAAAACATAAGCTTTCTCTTGAGTATTTTTCTTCCTCTTTTGTTGTTCTATATTTGTGAGTGATAGTTAGTTTCTCCTATTATTTGAGAGAGTAATATTGTTCTCTCCTTATATTAGAGAGAATGTTATTGTAAAATACTCCACATCATAGTGAAATCCTCCATTACTTGCCCGTGGTTTTTTCCTCGATTTGTTTGAGGGTTTTCCACGTAAATCTTGTGTCTCTACTTTCTCTATTCTCATTCATATTTTAGCTGCGTGATACTACTTGTCCTCGACCATTCCGCTGCGCCAATATCCAACAGTGGTATCAGAGCCACTAGTTACGGGACACTGGTATTCATACGGTGTTACTGTTCACGATTACTATTCATGTATACGTAAAATACTGGGAGCCGGTTCAAGTTACGAAGCAGATCGTCGTTAATACTATGGCGGCAAAATTTGAAATCGAGAAGTTCAACGGGAGAAATTTTTCCCTATAAAAATTAAAGATGAAGGCAATCTTGAGAAAGGAAAATTGCTTGGCAGCAATTGGAGACAGACCAGCGGAGGTGACGGACGACAAGTGGAAAGAGATGGATGACAATGCTATGGCTAATCTGCACCTGGCATTGGCAGATTCGGTATTGTCAAGCGTTGAGGAAAAGAGGTCAGCGAAGGAAATTTGGGATGCTCTAACCAAACAGTACGAGGTCAAGTCACTTCACAACAAGATTTTCTTGAAGAGAAAATTGTATACTCTTCGAATGAGTGAATCCATATCGGTAACTGATCACATCAATACCTTAAATACATTATTTTCTCAACTAACTGCGTTGGGACAGATAATAAAGGAGCTTGAACGTGCGGAGATTCTACTTCAAAGTCTACCTGATTCGTATGATCAACTCATCATTAGTTACACTAACAATGTTCTTTCAGATTCTGTTATTTTTGATGATGTTGCAGCCGCTGTTCTGGAAGAGGAATCTAGGCGCAAAAGTAAGGAAGACCGAATCGAAAGTTCACAACAAGCAGAGGCATTATCAATGGTGAGAGCTAGATCAACGGAACGTGGCTCTAGTGGGATCAACAACCAAGGTAGATCAAATAGAAAGAATATCAAATGCTACAACTGTGGCAAGAAAGGGCACTTCAAGAAGGATTGTTGGAGCAACAAAAAGAATCCCGAGGTGACAAATTCTCAGGGATGTGTGGCGAATACACCAGATGATGGAGATATTTTATACAGCGAAACAGCAACTATATCAAAAGGCAGAAATGAGCTCACTGATGCTTGGATAATGGATTCGGGAGCAACATGGCATATGACCCCTCGTAGAGAATGGTTCCACACCTATGAACCTGTCTCTGGAGGATCTATGTACATGGGTAATGATCATGCCTTGGAAATTGCTGGCATCGGTACCGTCAAAATTAAAATGTATAATGGTACCATTCGCACCGGCATCGGTACCGTCAAAATTAAAATGTATAATGGTACCATTCGCACCATTCAAGGGGTACGACACGTGAAGGGCTTGAAGAAGAACCTATTGCCCATTGGACAATTGGATGACCTTGGCTGCAAGACCCATATCGAGGATGGGATCATGAAGGTCGTCAAAGGAGCGCTTGTGGTGATCAAGGCAGAAAAGATTGGGGTACAACAGACTCAATTCAGACCATTGTACGTATTACAAGAGGTTTAACGATGATGATTTTATCATTCTGCTGTTGTACGTGGACGATATGCTGGTAGCAGGTCCCAGTAAAAATCGGGTCCAAGAACTAAAGGCACAGTTGGATGGGGAGTTTGATATGAAGGATTTGGGACCAGCAAACAAGATTTTAGGGATGCAAATTCACCGAGATAGAGAAGGCAGGAAGGTATGGATTTCCCAGAAGAATTACTCGAAGAAAATCTTGCGGCGCTTCAATATGCAAGATTGTAAGGAAATCTCGACCCCGCTTCCTGTCAATTACAAATTATCCTCAAGTATGTGCCCTAGCACTGAAGCGGAGAGGATAGAAATGTCTCGAGTACCGTATGCATCAGCAGTGGGAAGTCTCATGTTCACTATGATATGTACGAGACCAGATATTGCTCAAGCAGTTGGTGCGGTCAGTCGGTTCATGGAGAATCCTGGTAGAGAGCATTGGAATGTTGTTAAGAGGATCCTAAGATACATCAAAGGGACCTCGGATGTTGCATTATGTTTTGAAGGATCAGAATTTACTGTCAAGGGTTTTGTTGATTCTGATTTTGCAGGTGATACTGATAAATGGAAGTCCACTACAGGCTATGTGTTTACAGTTGCAGGGGGTGTGGTAAGCTGGATATCTAAATTACAGACTGTTGTGGCCCTATCTACAACAGAGACTGAATACATGGCAGCTACACAAGCTTGTAAAGAAGCAATCTGGATTAAACGGTTAATGGAGGAGCTCGGGCACAAACAAGATAAAATTCCCTTATTTTGTGACAGTCAGAGTGCCTTGCACATTGCAAGGAATCCAGCATTTCATTCCAGGACGAAACACATAGGTGTTCAATATCACTTTGTTCGAGAAGTAGTGGAGGAAGGGAGTATGGATATGCAGAAGATTCACACCAACGAGAACCTAGCAGATGTCATGACAAAGCCAATCAACGTTGACAAGTTTGTTTGGAGTAGATCCTCCTTTGGCCTAGCAAAGACGTAAGCAACATGGAATTGGCAAGTATGGAGAGATTTGAAGTGTCATCAAAATTTTATTGCTCACATTTGTGAGTGAGAGTTAGTTTCTCCTATTATTTGAGAGAGTGATATTGTTCTCTCCTTATATTAGAGAGAAGGTTATTGTAAAATACTCCACATCATAGTGAAATCCTCTATTACTTGTCCGTGATTTTTTCCTCGATTTGTTTGAGGGTTTTCCACGTAAATCTTGTGTCTCTACTTTCTCTGTTCTCATTCATATTTTAGCTGCGTGATACTACTTGTCTCCGACCATTCCACTGGGCCGATATCCAACATTATTAACCGAAGAGGAAAAAATCCAAGCTCGTGTTCAGCATAAACTCATAGATTAACATTTTCTCTTCTTGATGAATGCTGCACCCCAAAACACGAACAAGATTGTTATGCTGGAGTTTGGAGATAAGAATAAGTTCATTTTTGAACTCTACAACGCCTTGTCTTGATGTCCTCGAGAGCCTTTTAACTGCTATTTCTCGCCCATCAAATAATCTACCATGTTGTCATAATAATGGATCATTGCATATGTACAGAAAGAAATTAATTTGTAGCTGACAATGTGTACTTGTAAACTGGTCCAAATCCTCCCTCTCCAAAGCTTGTTTTCGCTTGAGAAGCTATTTGTGGCTACCATAATAGAGCCAAAAGTGAATATCTTCAAATCATGAGGTTCTCGTCCATTCTTTTCAATATCATTCGCGTCATTAAAGCTATCCATAGTAGTCAATTGATGTAAAAATTCTTCTCATTCTTTTCGATATCATTCTTCGACCATTCTTTGATGGATTATTGAGCTGCTATAACGTGTTAACTAGTATAAATCGTTGAGTTTCTATAGCCATAATGAGGTACAGTCTAACATCAACTAATTTAGTACTCAACTAAGCTTCTGTAATCCTCATTCTTGATCTTCCTAAGCTAACAAATTGGACATATACAAATTTCCTTAGCCTAACTACCTCCTGCAGAAGCATATATGACGCTATAAAGCAGGGCATTACAGTGAGATCAACGTTGCAGGACACATATTAGTCTGATGACATGTTCATTAAGAGTAAAATTTGGCAAGTCAAACACACATTATGTCATAATTAAACCCCTATCTTTCCTTTCGGATTGAACTAATGTTCGTTCTCTTACCCTGATGCGAAAACAAGCAGGAAGATGCTCAACTAGCCGATCAAGTTAATCTTTCAATTTTGTGATGTAATACATATATACATAAACTCACCTTTTGATGATTTTTCTGATACCAAGACATAGATTTCTTGTCTGTTGATGCAACAAGCATACTCAGGCGTGGTGATGCAACAAGCATAAATTAATATTGTTAATCAAAGGTGTGTTTGGATTGCCAACCCATACTCTTCTCTCTGAATCAATATCACCTGTATACCATATTCCAATGTAAGTATAATTTGTGACTGCTATGGTGAAAATTCCTAAGGTGAAATTCCCATTTTCAGAAACAAGACTCTAGGTGGAATTCAGCTCATCACCACGCCTGAGTATCCTTGTTGCATCAACAGGAAAGAAATCTAGTTTTTGGCTGCATAATGATGCTAACAAGAGTAAGAAAATTGTATCAACAAAAGTTTTCATGTTGGCAGCATTAAAGATCTGTAGCACAAAACTAGAATAGATCTTTCAAATATGTGATTATTATCTATTTGATTGGACTTTTTCTTCTTTGTTTTTTGTGGGGTGGGGGGGGGGGGGGGGGCTGGGGGGACATGGTCCAGCAGGCCACCGCCTTAACCGGTGGTTAAACTACACAGTGATGTAAAAGGATGGCCGCCTTGTGATTAAAATACTCAGATGCCGCAATAAGATGTGGATGCTGGAGTGATGGCATATGCTTCTCAATACTGCTTGCTTCATTCAGTTTGAAGCATACTACATCTCATAATTAAATTCCATTTTCTTAATGTTTCGTCCAAGGAACCCATCATAGAATTAGAGAAGGATCCAGAAATTTTTCACATTGGAGGGTAAAATACATAATTTTTAAATTATTTGAATTTTTTTTTTTTTCAATAGAGACTAATTATTATTTTTAATTAAAAATACATAGAATTTTTAGTATTTTTCTAGCCAGTGAGGAGTTGCAGTCCCCGCTGTCCTGATAGTACATCCAGCCTTGCATAGAATTGTAAAAGAATGAAAGAAACAGAAAAAAAATGTTCGAGAAAACAAACCATGTTACAATTTGAAGAATGACCACGAGAAAGAAAAAGGTATAGAATATGTTGACACGCTCACAAATCTCTCAAGGGCAATTCCAGAATTTTAATTTGCACTCGCTTAAAAAGATTTGATCCTTTTAAATTCGTAAGGTTCTTCACAATCTAAAGAAATAAAGGGGTAGAGCAAATAGCAAATTAAATCCTCTCACATCCTGATTCATTAATCTCTAATTGAAAGATAAAACAAATCTCCAATACAAAGAATACTCATTGGCTATATAAAGTAAATGATGAGTTTATAATGGTTTGAGTTCTCTCCTATTGTCAACAAAAACTTTAGCATATTGGGCCATTAAGTAGGCTCAATATAGCGAACTAGTGATTGAATTTAGATCATCACACCATTCCTTTCCGGCGTTATTCGCAAAGTGTTATTTCCTCTTTCTCCATCATCGTAGAACAATTCTATGGGGCTAGCTTTATGGCTAGGAGACCACCTCGCTATGAAGATTTGAAAGCTTAATATAGAATTATAAATATCCTTAATTAGTAACGATTGGTATGTTAGAATGGATTGAGAATAGAATAGTATTTATAGCTTTATTTTGATTCTCATGTTTGATGGAGAGTAATGAACCTGTGACTTTCATTCCCTAAATAATCCGATTCCCCTCCAATTTGAAATTAGTTATTCTTGACAAAACACAGGAATTAACCTGTTTCTATATTGTTGAAAATGAGCTCATTTGTCAAATAACCAAATAACTATTTAAAACATAATATTTTTACGAAGCTAGCCATTTATATACTTATTATTATCTTAATAGTAATATTAAATATTTCTAATAATAAACAATAATCTTATTCATTAATAAAAATATTACATGCATGTTACAAATTCATTTGTCAAATGATCATAATATTCTTTCAAAAATAACATATTGTAAAACTAGTCCCTTATATACATATTTTTATCTTAATAATAAAAAATAACAATTTTAATAAGTAATAATAATTTTATTAATCAATAAATATTTTATATACATGTTAGTAAACTCATGTGTCAAATGACCAAAATATTTTTCATAACAACATACAACAAAATTAATCCTTTATATATACGTAATTCTTCAAAATAAAAATAAACATAATAATAATAATATCAATCATCATAAATTATATTAATTATAACATTTATAAATATATTAATAAATAATAACATTTATAAATAGTAATAATAATAAATAATAATCTTCATAAATGATAAACATATTATATATAAAATAACAAAAGGGGAATCATGTCATTTTAGACAAATCATTCTCTATACTACTATGGTATACTAACTCTCAAATATGAGTTTGGAATCAAATATCCATTAATATCTTCATTCCTAGAGCCCAAGCTAGTATACTCTTTGCCAAGTTCATTTCATGCCTTTCCAAATTTATTTCCAGATACGACCAATCGCGACCTAGTGTACATTTATCTAATAGAATAGCTTTTTTTGAGTTTTCTCTTCTTTCTTTTTTTTTGGTCCACAAAAGAGATTAAAATTCTATAACTTATTATATGTATAGAAGTTAACCATGGTAGTGGTACTCCCAATGAAAATAGTACCACTTTAGTTTTATCACCTATTTAACATGCTAATGTAAATGATTAGTTATCATGCTAAAAGCAGATAGAGAAATAACAGCAACAAAAATTGTTATATTAACCACTAGGTATGAAAGCTATATGGAAAAAACATTATTTTGTGGGGTAAATACCTAATTTAGTCCACTATTTTTAATATTTGTCCCGATTTAGTCTATATTTTTTAAAATGTACCATTTTAGTCCACTATTTTTATTATTTATCCTGATTTAGTCCATATCTTTTAAAATGTACATTTTTAATCCATTATCTTTATCATTATGGTCCACGTTAGTCTTCTACTATTTTTTCATCCAAAAATTTGACGGAATAAGTAAATGAGTCGTATTTGTAGGGGCAAAATTGTCTACACACTAAATTTTTTTATTTTTTTATTTCATAATAAACGCATTGATCAAATGCTCTCAAAACTTATACAAAAAAAAATGCTCTCAAAACAACAGAGTGCCTAATCCTTTTTAGCATTATATTCGTGATTATGTCTAAAAGAATCTAGTTTTCCCACTCTTCAATCGTACAGTTAGTCTACAGGGCTGTAATTTTTTGTGATTCTGTTTGAAAAAGTCTAGTTTGTTGAATATTGCATTGTGTCATTGTAAATTTTTTGAAGAATTTGCTGTTGACACTGATTATTTTGGTTCAAGTTGTGGCACTGTGTTAGTTTGAGAGTTTTTTTTTTTTTGTAAAAGTTTTGAAAGCATTTGATCGATGGGTTTATTATGAAATTAAAAAAAAAATTAGTGTGCGGATAATTTTGCCCCTACAAATACGACTCACGTGCTTATTCTGTCAGATTTTTGGATGGAAAAATGGTGGAGGACTAACGTAGATCACAATAACAAAGATAGTTGATTAAAATGGTACATTTTGAAAGATATGGATTAAATCAGGACAAATGATAAAGATAGTGGACTAAAAGGGTACATTTTGAAAGATATTGACTAAATTAAAATAAATATTAAAGATAGTGGACTAAATTGAGTATTTACCCTTCTTTTGTGTTATTGGCTACACACTAATTACCAAAAAAAAAAAATTATTTTTTGTACTGGATGTCCATATATCAGTGATCGAACTCTACTCTTGAATATTTATATATTTTTTTTTGAAAAGTAAAAAAAGGTAGACTTAATGGAAATGCTCTTGAATATTGATATATTTTTCTATTTTACACATAGTAAATTTTTAAGATATTATCGTTAATTAAATTTTTTTTAAAGCTATCTTAAAGCATGACTCAAATTTCTGACAACTTTCATAAATAGAATGTGATTGACAATGATTGATTGTATTCATGTAAAATGATTGACAAGGCTTAGTAAAGATAGTTAGTTACTTGATAAAAAATAATGATTATTAAATTTTAGTCATCATTCACTATTTGTCACCTCAAAACCCCCCACCAGTTAGAGTGATGGTAGGATGAATACCCGTAAACCCATCTCTAATGGTACTGTAATTATTTAGCGATGGTAAGAATTACACTGAGATTAAGATACGACTCAGACTCCTATGAGAGGTAACAGTAGAGAATTTTTCATTATGGGCAAAAGTTTGACGGAGCAATGTCGCGTGGAGACCGACAAATTCGCCAATTATAAATTGGGCGCTTTAACCATTCAACCATGAATACTTAGCAGGGATCCTCATACACGGTAAATAACTAAATTCCAAGTGAAATGAAATCCTTAATATAAATCAATGCAATTTAGGAAGAATCAATAAAAATACATCAATTCAAATCCTGAATTTTTGAATTGAGAGAGATCGAGAATTTTCACTTTTCTTAGATTCATGCACCCAATTCAATTCAATAGGATCTAAACTAAAAGCCAACCCTCAATCTGGGCTGTAAAAATATGAAAACCATAACATCTTTAAATATTATTTGCATAAACAACACTAACTTGATCACGAAATGAAAGATCATGATCCGAGCCTCTCTGAATTTATGGTTTAACATTTATTTATAACTGGGTGATGAACAATGATTTAAAAACACATTTGGTTATTAATAATGTTGCCCGTAATATGTTTGATGAAATTACTCAGAGGCTTTGGCGCTAAGATTCTACTCCAAAAAAAGAATCTTTGAAGGGCATTTCCGTTAACAGAACTAAAAGGAAACACGGGTCTGGCGCAAGTGTACCGCCATTTAAAAAGCAAAAATAATTTATGAGGTAATTGCGATATCATAGGCAAAAATAATTTATGAGGTAATTGCGATATCATAGGCAAAAATAATTTATGAGGTAATTGCGATATCATATAATAGTAACTAATATATTCAGCAAACTATAACCGGGTATATTACATTTCATCTTTTTACAAATAACATTCACAAAGTACAAAAGAATTTGATAATGGTGACAAAGAGCACCTTCGCAGGAAAACTAAATTAGCCTTATCTTGCCTCAACTTCAGTGATGGAGAAATCTTGTACTGAATTAACCATTGCTTTGTCTTCAAACGAGGTTGATTCATGTATGTTTCTTCCAGTGAAATATGCTGGCTGCTTTGGAGAAGGCAAAGCCATTGTTTCACTACTAAGCATTGAAATAACATCTTCCATCTTTGGCCTATCCATCGCATTTTCTTGGACGCACAGAAGACCAACATGAATGGCGCGTAACATCTGGTTCTTGTCACACGAATCACCAAGTAATGGATCCTTCAATTCTAACGCATTCCCTTGTTTCCATAGCTCCCATGCCTATATTAGTACCACGATCACTTTCAGTTATCAATTTGTGTACGAAACATGTTCAAGTTATTTGTATCAAAAGATAAACTAAGTATAGTGTTGCAAATTGATCAGACAAACTCACATATCCTACGAGGTTCAGGGAACGGTCAAGGTTGTAGAAACTAGTATTCCTTCTACCTCTCACAATTTCAAGCACTAAGACACCGAAACTGAAAACATCAGACTTAATCGAGAAAGTTCCTTTCATGGCATACTCTGGAGACATGTAACCGCTGTAGGATATCATCAGCTAGAAATTCATCAAGTTGAACATCTCTAAAAGTTGAATCAAAATGAGTAAATGAAAATAAACTTACTAAGTTCCAACAACTCTGTTAGTAATTGCCTCTGTTTCATTCTGTTTAAAGATTCGTGCCAGTCCAAAGTCTGCAATCTTAGGATGCATATTTTCATCCAATAATATGTTACTGGCTTTTAAGTCTCTGTGTATAACTTTCATTCTTGAATATTTGTGAAGATATAGCAATCCTTGAGCAACACCTTCCACGATATTAAACCTTGTTTGCCAATCTAGTTGCTCCTTTCTATCTGGAACTGTCAAAAGTAGGTAACAGATTGCACAAAACGTCTTCATCTGAGTAAGTAAATGAAAGTTTTCGGCTAACAAGATAACTATAATGTTACTAACCGAAGAGGAAAAAATCCAAGCTCTTGTTCGGCATAAACTCATAGATTAACATTTTCTCTTCTTGATGAATGCAACATCCCAAAACACGAACAAGATTGGTATGCTGGAGTTTGGAGATGAGAATAAGTTCATTTTTGAACTCTACAGCGCCTTGTCCTGATGTCCTTGAGAGCCTTTTCACTGCTATTTCTCGCCCATCAAGTAATCTACCCTGTTTCCATAATGTCGGATTATTGCATATAATTACAGAACACAATTAATTGTAGCTGACAATGTGTACCTTGTATACTGGTCCAAATCCTCCCTCTCCAAGCTTATTTTCACTTGAGAAGTTATTTGTGGCTACCATAATAGAGCCAAAAGCGAATATCTTCAAATCATGATGTTCTCGTCCATTCTTTTCAATCTCATTCGCGTCATTAAAGCTATCTGTAGTAGTCAACTGATTTAAAAATTCTTCTCTTCTCCTCCTCTCCTCGCCTGTATACAAGCGTTATTATGGTTTCCGAGAGGCAATGAATGATATAAGATATGCAGGGGATTTAATAAATTAGTTTTCAAGGATCTACCTTCTAGTATACGCCTTCTTCTCACTAGATTGCCTAATAAGCCTGATAGTAGCAAGACTACAACGATCACTAAAGAAATGACTATCCATATCCATGATTTTCCTGCAATATTGTAATGGAAGAAAGAGTTAAAAACGTTGCAGATGCATCTACAAAACGTATTTAGTCTGCAGAATTGGTACCATTAGATGCTCTCTACGAAAATGATGCAGATTGACTATTCACTAAATCATTAGTTAGTCATAGCTCAGTATCTTCCTTCATGGGAAATATACTTCTTCGTGTTGCTAAATTCTCTATTTATGTTGTCAATTGGACCTTAAAGTTACTGGAAATGGGATCATGAGATAGACAGTACAGAGAAAGTAGTTTTGTGGAAGCCACATCTTTTGCATAATTCCTAGGTTGTAGTAGCATATCTCTACCGTTTTTGATGGCCTAATGAGCTGCTATGTTGTCAAACAATGTGTGAATTAGTATAACGCGATGCAGTATAAGTTGTCGCTTTTCTACAGCCGTAATGAAGTAGACTCTAAAAACTACTAGAATCTGGCATATCGCTGACATCCAGTATCTGATTTAGTACTCAACTAAGCTTCTGTAATCCTAGTCTTGATCTTCCTAAGCTATCAAAATGGATATATAAATTTCCTTAGCCTAACTAGCTCCTCCAGAAGCAGATACGACGATATGAAGGAATGCATTACAGTGAGATGATCATTGCAGGATACATATTAGTCTGTTCACATATCTATTAAGAGTAAAATTTGCAAGTCAAACATATATTATATCACGATTACACCCCTATCTGTTCTTTCAAATTGAACTAATGTCCGTTCTCTTACCTTGGCACGAGAACAATCACGAAGATGCTCAACCAGCCGATCAAGCTAATCTTTCAATTTTTGTGATGTATTACATATATATACACTTAAACTCACCTTTTGATGATTTTTCTGAGACCAAGACATACTTTTGCACCTCACTCCCTGTTTCATCTAAACGAAATTCCCCATTTCCAGACCAAATTCTACAACCTGTTGCATTTCGATTAACATCAAAGCCGATACAACTGCAATCATTCCAGCATCTTTCCATACAATCAGCAACACTTAGGCTTGAATTGTAGGTACTCGAAGCGCCTGGAAAATCTCCACTTTTGATTTTGAATGCGTCACTACTACTCCGGCAAGTAGGCAAGGTGGGTGAAGCAACGCAACCATTATCACTCTCATAACCATAACAGAAGTTCTCATAAGGGGTGACTATTAAACTGTTTGCACCATCATTAATGCGCCCGTCCGAATACAAGTCCAACAATGGTGTAGTAGTTTCTCCAAAGCTATCAAAAGTGAAGTACATTGCATCATTATCAGATATGAAACTGAGGTTGTACTTGTAGTGATTGTCAGGCTTTGTCAATGCAGAAGTAAATTGAAAATTTTGATTATTCCAAGGTCCACTAGTCCAGTAAAGCTCCCCTCGTCGAAGAATAACCAGTTGACCTGATCCCTGGATAGATTCCAAGCCCAAGGTAAAAGCCCCTGAGGCCGGAATTTCGTAGCTTAACCAAGAGACCAGTGTCCAATTTTTCCCGGTCGTGCGGTTAAAACCGAGTCTCATTCCAGGCAAAAGAATGCTGGTAGGATGATCAAAGCTTTGCCATAGAGTCCTGTTGTCAACTGCATCCACCAAGACAAAGTTGCCTGAATCTTCTAGTATAGCAGTTGTGTTGCTTGTCCCAACATGATCAGAAATGTTCAACACAGTGTTTCCTCCATTGATGATCTTCAATGTTCCAGATCTATCTATGGTGAGCACTCCTGAATTGTTAATCAAAGTTGTGTTTGGATTGGCAACCCATACTCTTCTCGGCGGATCATCATTTGTATACCATATTCCTATGTAACTATAACTTGTGGCTTCACTTGTGGGTTTTATGGTGAAAAATCCTAAGGTGAAATTCCCACCATCAGAAACAAGTTTCGAGGTCGAATTAAGCTCATCACCAGGCCTGAGTATGCTTCTTGCATCAACAGAAAATAAGAAATCTAGTTTTTGGCTGAATAATGATGCTAACAAGAGTATGAAAATTGTATCAACAAAAGTCTTCATGTTGGCAGCGTTAGAATGTAGGCATGAAACTAGAATAAGATCTCTTTAATATGTGATTATTGTCTACTTGAATGGATTTTTTTATTTTTTTTGGTAATCTGAAATTAGACATGTTCAAAGACAAAGCATAGTAGCAATCAGAACAGGTCCTGGCGTTAGACTGGTGATGTACATACAGATTGAAAACGCCGGTCGGCTTGTGATATACTCGGGGAAAAAGATTTGGGTCTGTTTGTGTTAATTGTAAAATTTTAGCTCACTTGTAGAACTTTCAACACTAAAATTTTGTTAGAAGTGTTAATTAGTTGACTTTGTCATGTTAGAATTACTATTTAAAAATATGAAATGATATTTTTGAGAGATTTTTTAAAGCAATGTAGGACTTCCAAAAATATAATGAAGTATTTTTGAGTAAAGAGAAGAAGAAAAAATGGCTTCCCGGTCAAAACAGTTTTGTGGTAATATTTTTCAAAAAGCTCTAATTAAGAGTTTTTTATGGACACGTATTACACTTACTTTTTGTGTACTCTACTCTATTTTTTTAATTGTTTATAAGCATGACCACTCATATGTTGTAACGTATAAACATATGAATTCTTACAGCCTAATGGCGTTCTTCGACCGTTCTTTGATGGACTAATGAGCTGCTATAACGTGTTAATTAGTATAACGTGTAGTATCAATCGTTGAGTTTCAATTGCCTTAATGAGATACAGTCTAAAATCAATCTAATGTCGGTTAACCAAAAAAATGACCTCTTTCTAGTCTGAAAAATCTGAAAAAATAGGAACTCTTAACGAAAGTTAGAGAGAGAAAGAACATGAAGAAGAAAGCTAAACTATATTTGAGAAAATGATCTTAGTTACATATGAGATTACATCATCACCCTTTTATACTCGAGTTATCATACACATCTCTCAGCTGAGATAATTTTCTGCTTGTAACTATTCTTTTGACTAACCATACAGTTAGATACAGCTAATCCCTAACTAATCTGCTGAGCTGGCTTTCTCTTGTAGCTATGCTACTATGCGTTCATTTGTATTTTGAGGTGGTGTGAGTGTCTCCTTGTCAGCCCCCCTCAAACTGACCATGTAGGGAAATATGGGAAGTCTGCTGCATAATAGTCGAAACTGAGCCAACTGATCTTTAGAGGCCACATGTTGAATGCAAAGTTGCTTAGGCTCCGTTTGTTTGCCATAAAATAATTTATTTGTATAAAATGTTTTTCGTAAAAAATATTTTTCTGAAAAATAAAAGATTTTACAGGACTCCGTTTGTTTGCCGTAAAATAACTTGTTGGGGAAAAATATTTTTTTAGAAAATGGATTACTGAAAAATATTTTCTGGTGTTTGGATGTATCGTGAATTCCGTAAAATATTTTTTTCTCCCAAAGTTCCGTAAAACATTTTACAAAATTTTGTACTAGCCGCAATTGTTGACCGAAAAATATTTTACGGTTGACTAATTTTACGGTGTTACCAAATACCGTAAAATTAAGAAAAATATTTTACGGTTGACCAATTTTTCAGTGTTACTAAACACCGTAAAATCCGATACAAAATTTTGTAAAATGTTTTACGAGCCTTTAGGAGAAGAAAACATTTTACGAAATTCACGATACATCCAAACACCAAAAAATATTTTCCAGTAATCTATTTTCTAGAAAAATATTTTTCCCCAACAAGTTATTTTACGGCAAACAAGCGGAGCGCTGTAAAATATTTTATTTTTCAAGAAAATATTTTCTACGAAAAATATTTTACACAAACAAATTATTTTACGGCAAACAAACGGAGCCTTAGAAACAACAAGTTCTCGCACATAATGATAATCCAATTTGATGTGCTTTGTTCGAGCATGGAACATAGGATTAGAAACAAGAGCAAGTGCAGAAAGATTGTCACATCTGAGTATAGGTATGGGTAGAGAAATGTGCAAATATTGCAGAATATAGGTGAACTATTTGACTTCAGCTGCGGTTGAGGCCATGGCTCGATATTTAGCCTTAGTGGAGGACCGAGCCATAGTAGGTTGTCGTTCTGAGCACCAAGATATGAGGTTTGCACCTAAGAATACACAAAACCCTGTGGTGGACCTCCTATCTTGAGGATTAGAGGCCCAATCAGAGTCTGAATAAGCTATAAGCTGCAATGGACTAGCTTTAAAAACCAAACCTTGGGAAGATGTGCCTTTAATGTATCTGAGCAACCTTTTTAATGCAGAAAAATCTACCAGAGTAGGACTATGCATTTTTTGGCATAGAGAATTGATAGCATATTGGATGTTGGGGCCTTGTGACTGTTAAATATTGTAGTGCCCCTAATAGACTACAGAAGTGAGTGGCATTAGAATATGGTTGTTGACTTGTAGGTGTTGAATGAGAAGAGATAAAAGTTGGAGTTGGGCTAGGTTTGCAGTCAGACATACCAGCCCTATGCAAGAGATCCATAGCATATTTAGACTGAGATATTTTGAGGGTATGAGTGTCTTGTTGAACTTCAATGCCTAAAAAATATGAAAGCGTTCCTAGATCTTTCATGGCAAACTTAGTGTTCATGGCAGTGACAAGAGATTGTATAGCAGTTGCACTACTGCCAGTAATGACGAGATCATCTACAAAGATGATAACAAGTAAGACATGTTTTGGAGAATGTAATATGAACAAGGAGTTGTCTGCTTGACTGCAATGAAAATTTTGACTGTAGAAGAATGTGGACAACATCTGGTACCAAGCCCTAGGTTCCTGTTTAAGGCCATAGAGTGATTTTGCAGTTTGCAAACAAAGTCTGGGTGATTAGGATCTTCAAAACCCTAAGGTTGCACCATATACACTTCCTCAGTTAATGTACCATGTAAGAAAGCATTGGAGACATCCAATTGCTTGATTGACCAATTGTAGTAGAGAGTTAAGGATAAGACTATTCTTATGGTTTGAGATTTCACCACTTGACTAAAAGTATCATTGTAATCAAGACCATACTCTTGATGGTAGCCCTTTGCCACAAGCCTAGCCTTGTACCTAGCAACGGTGCCATCGGCATTTTGCTTGATTTTATACACCCATCGGCAGCCTATAAGAGACCTAGAGGATGGTAGGGGTACTAAGGACCAGGTTTTCTGCTTAATAAGAGCTTCATATTCTTCTACCATAGCTTTTTGCCAGCAAGCATACTTAGCTGCTTCCTTATAGGTCACAGGCTCAGTAGTTGAAGGTGTTTGTATGAGTGTATAAGTTGAATGTTGTTTGGGCTTTAGAGAACCTGTTTTGGACCGAGTAACCATAGGATGACCATGTGTAATAGGTGGAGGAATAGGTTCAGTAAAGTTAGAGTTAGGAAAAGTAGCAGAGGAATGTGATGTAGGTTATGTGTTTGTAGATGTTTGAGTTAAGTGAGGAGAAGAGTTGGAAGTATCAGATGAAGTAAAAAATGGAGACATGTGAGTAAGAAGATCATTGGGCACATGAAAGGATTCTTGAACAACAGGAGAAGGTAAATTATTATCAGCAGGATTAGACTGAGGAACAGGGAAGATAGGAAGTAGAGAATTTAGAGATAGAGACAATGAAGATTCGGGAGTTGAAGTATGGACAAAAGAAGGATAATTAGTCGAAAAGGGAAAGATAGACTCTATAAACTGAACATGCCTAGAGGTGTATACTCTATGAGTTTTAAGATCCAAACATCTATAACCTTTGGACTGAGTGGAATATCCTAGGAAGAGGCAAGGAGTGGACCGATACTGCAGCTTGTGTTTGACGTTGGGTCGAAGCCAAGGGAAACACAAACAACCAAACACTTTTAGATTAGAGTAGTCTGGTTTAATGGAATATAAGCACTCAAAAGGTGATTTATGTTCAAGAATTGGCTTAGGCAATCGATTGTGAAGGTAATTAGCAGTAGACAAGGACTCTAACCAGTACTTAGAGGGAAGATTGGCATGATGCAGAAGTGCTAAGACGGTTTCTATCAAATGCATATGCCTCCTTTCAGCCTTGTCATTCTGCTCAGGTGTGTGTGGACAAGAGTTGTGATGAAGAATACCTAATGTTTGAAGATAGTTGGCAAAATGATGATTCAAGTATTCAGTGCCATTATCGGTCCTGAATATTTGAATTTTAGTTTAGAATTGAGTGAACACCATAGTGCTGAAATTAACAAAAGCATTAAACGCATTTGACTTAGCTTTAAGAAGATAAATCCATGTAAACCTAATACAATCATCCACAAAAATAATGTAGTACTTGAATTTCATACAAAATGGTACAGGGAAAGGCCCCCAAACATCAGAGTGCACTAGTTGAAATGGTTTTAGAGAAATAGAAGTGGAATTAGGGAAGGGGAGTTTATGTGCTTTAGCAGTCAAACAAGATTCACATACTACATTCTTTCAGTCGATTTAACATTCAGTAAAGTAGAAAGAGGTTGAATTGACTGCTTTGCTGGATGACCTAGTCGACAATGCCAGAGGACATCATTATTCATAGTGGACGAGGGAGTGAAGCAAGAGTAGGCAGCAGGAGATGGTGATTGAAGTAGCTTGGTTGGGAGAGAATATAGACCATTCTTACAAGGGGCCTGGGACTTGACCTACTTGGTATTGTTGTCAAGTATAACCACCTTATGAGAATCAAACAAGAGTGTGACATCATTGTCTTTAGCAAGATGAAAAACTGAAAATAAATTAGATGAAATTCTAGGTACATACAAGAGGGTAGAGAGTTTAAAGGAAGTAGAGGGAATATGGATCATACCAAGCCCGGTGTGAGCAATAGAGAGATGATTGCCATTACCTACAGAAACAGAGTCATAACCAGTGTATGGTTGAGGATGGGTGAGATTACTGAGATCATTGGTGATGTGAGTGTTGGCTCCAGAGTCTAAAAGCCAAGCCTGTTCAGCTGATAAGGAGGTGGATGGACCAAACTGAGCATTCATGGCCTGCTTATTTGAGCTCTTAGCACTAGCATAGTTAACTCCATCACAGCGATACCAGCAGTCAATAGCATAGTGATTAAGTTTTCCACAAATTTGACACTGCACAACACCTTCAGATGAATTAGCAGGTTTGGATGAGACATTCTGCTAAGGGTTAGCACTACCTTTAGGAGAGTAGCCTCCCCTGAAGCCACCTCGTTGGTTTCTACCACCTCTATTGTTGTAGGATCTACCTCTGCCTCTTGCACTATTGGTTTGAGTATTGAGAGCTATAGGTAGGTAGGTGTTAGTAGAGTCAGACACAGTCAACTTGGATGCCATTTGCAAATGAAGTTCCTCAGAAAGCAACAAACTTGAGAGCTCAGTGATGCTCATAGGTCCAGTACGCACACGTATGGAAGATTTGAAAGAATCAAATTCAGCAGGTAAGCCCTTAAGAATGTACATGATCAAGTCTTCATTAGGAAAGACTTCATTGATGGAAGCAAGACTGTCAGCAATTGCTTTGATTTCATCAAGATATGCCTGAATAGACTGATTTGTTTTGGTAATTGTGCAGAGTTTCTGTTACGCCCCCAAATTTAAAAGAGAATATTCAGGGATGAGACTACCGCGAACCCAATAAGATAAATCTTTCTAAGTCCGCAAGGCTCCAATCTCAATAAAAACTGACTATCAGACTAAGATCATAAGTCGGACAATAACCTGCAGAGCATCTAAACCAATATAATACCTATATAATATGTACGAATCTCCAACATAAAACTTTGAACAAACTCCCAAATTATAATGAGATCATAAAGAAGACTATAGTAATGGCAATACAAAAACATCTAAACACAAGAAAATATCCTAATACTCTTGCTAAAAAAAATATCCAACCACAAAGAAATATCCAAGAGGCAAACAACCCTCTTTATTAACCAATAATCTAAGAACTTGAAATGAAAATCACTATCCCACGTCAAGATAGTCTCTTACTCATAACCTTGCAAAAAGACCTATTATTCACTTGTTCAAAATAAGGTTTAGCAAAAGAATGAGATAATAATCTCACTAAGTATGAAGAACTCCCAAAAATAACATGGGACCTTTACGATAGTATATATATATGGATAATAATATAGTAATATAATGAGACGAAAACAAATCCAATAATCATGCAATATAACTAAAACTGAACTAACAAAATGTACAGTCATGCCAAAAATCTAGAATTCAATTTTTGTCGTAGTACAAAGATGTTGTGCTAAAATCCAGAACTCGAAAACTCATCAAACCACTATACCAAAACTCAAATACGGTTGTGACTACAACTGGTAGCACAGTCTAAAGATGGTTAGATGCGCTCAACCATCACAAGCGAAAAGGGATCTCAACGAAAAGATTGTGCACAATCCCAAAACTCAGTGTATGTCAAGCCCTACTGAGAGAGGATTCAAATCTCGCTATATCTACCAGGTAGGTCACAACCCCAAAATATGGCACAGATGGTTCAAAGTAGTTCTTATCCAGTCTCAATAAAAAAATGCTGAAACCTTCATAAATGTACATACAAATATACATTAATTGGTCCCAAGTTTTCTTTTCTTTCGTTTTAAAAGCAGAATAACACTTTAGTTTTGAAAGAAAAATTTTTTTATTTGAAAATAAATAGTTTGTCAAGCTTTGAAGAAAGTAGAATAATTTTTTTTTTTTTTTAACGTTGAACAATGTATCCAACAGGTCACTAATCAGTGACCTGCTTAGCCTATTCGTGACCTACTGGTCACTAGAATGGATTTCTAGTGACCTGTTGGTCACCAAAAGGTGAATAGTGACCTAGTCACTATTCACGTAAATAGTGACTAGGTCTAGTCATTATTTATGTGAATAGTATAGGTACTATTCATTGCAGAATTTTTTTTTTATAATCTGTTTTAAGAATCATATTATGCAGACAGATGGTATAAATAAAATATTTTAATGAAATATAACCAGAATAATACTGTAAATAAAAGGGACATAACTCTCATGCATTCAATCTAAACTTCTCAAAAACCATAACAAATTACTGTTAACCAAAAATTCGATATATTAAGAAAACAATAATTTAGTAACTTCATAATCAAGATTATTTCCAACTCACAAATCATAACTCTAAAAATTAAAGGGAATTGTGTAATGAAAAAGAGGTCTTCCTACTTACCTCTTGTCCAGTAGTTAAAACTAACAAATCCTAACTTTGAAGAACCCGACCTTTCACAAGATTCCTCACCTTCAAAAACACATGAACATATTCTATTATAATCCTTCATCAACATAGGTCACTCACTCTAATGCATATTTTATCGTGAAAAACCCACAACAAACTATTAACAAATATGTGACTTAGGTTCTTATCAACTAAACCTCAGGGTTTCTCTTGAAGTTGTTCATCTGTATAGTATTCTGAACCCAAGTTTTCTTCTTTTTAAGCGTCTGATATGAGGTTTAGAGATAGAGTGTTAGGATTCTGCTAATACGTTAAACGTATATTTTTTTTTCAAAGTATGTCTTATTTTGTAACTGATAACCCCCACTAACGGGATAAGCCCACTATTTTAGTCTGAGTGGGAAACATATCCCACCAAAATAGTACTGAACCAACTTATTTTAGTTATTTATATATTTTTTTTTCTGGTCGTTATAGTTTCATCTTCAGCTGATGAATGTAAGATCGCGATAGAGAAGTGTATCGCGACTCTTGAGTAGACCAGATCTCCAGTAGCTGTCGGTAGATGAAGCATCTATGGAAGAACATGAGGAGTTATGGCAGCAAAAAGACAGGTCTTAAGTTGTTCATGGACTATTGTCCATTGCAGAAACTTAGGGTTTGGTGAAGTTGTGCCATCAGATTCAGTGTCGTAGCGGCTGGACATGGAGTTTCACCAGTGATGTGCGACAGAAGCTTGTTGGCCTTAAGAACAGTCGTGAGCTGAGCCTTCCATATGATATAATTCGAATTGTCCAATTTGATTTGAAGTAATGAGGAGTTTGAGTCCAGGAGGTAGCTCGAGCTGTTGATCGGCCTCCATTATTGAAGAGAATTGCAAAAAAAAGAAAGAACTAATTTGAGCTGATTTGGATCGCGGCAGCCATTAATGGCTTCTCAAGCTCTTGATACCATAACGAAAGTAAGAGAGAGAGAGAACAT
This sequence comes from Ehretia macrophylla, assembly GCA_037974665.1. Lineage (NCBI taxonomy): Eukaryota > Viridiplantae > Streptophyta > Magnoliopsida > Boraginales > Ehretiaceae > Ehretia > Ehretia macrophylla. Next base: position 52,870,510 of record CM075773.1, read on the forward strand.
AAAGAAGAAAGCTAAACTAGATTACATCATCACCCTTTTATACTCAAGCTATCATACACATCTCTCAGTTGAGATAATTTTCACCTTGTAACTATTCTTTTGACTAACCATACAGTTGGATACAGCTAATCCCTAACTAATCTGCTGAGCTGGCTTTCTCTTGTAGTTGTGCTACTATGCGTTCATTTGTATTTTGAGCTAGTGTGAGTGTCTCCTTGTCAAACTCTTTTGTCTTTGACAGGGTCAGACCTTGCCCATTCAGAACCTCAACAATGCAATTAAACTTGCAATTTCATATGGTTTTCAGAATACCATCATCGAAACCAACTGTGAAGAAGTTTACAAAGCAATTCATCCTTCAAATCCCACTCCCTCATGGAGAATAGAGTCTATTGTCTCAGTCATCAAACTTGAGCTGAATTCAAGCAATAGCGTAATTGTCAAACTCATTAGGAGAACAACAAATTCCGCTTCTGATTGAATTGCTAACTAGACTCGATCACTTTCCTTTCTTGTAGACTGGTTATCAAATGTTCTCCCAACCTTTCTCAGTTTTTGTTGGTTGACTTGCCAATTAATGGCAATGATTGATGTAATCGTTTAAGCTTGAATGAATTTTCCTTTGACGAAAAAAAATAAAATAAAAATTGTCTCTGTCACATTGTTGACATCCAGTATCTAATTTAGTACTCAACTAAGCTTATGTAATCCTTGTTAGCTGTAAAACTCATTTGGTCAACAATAGACAACAAAAGAATGGAAAAGAGAAGGAAAATGATGGTGATATTGATGGGTGGCAGGGAAAGTCACCAAGCAAATCTCTGCAAATGAAAAATTGTCAAAGAATGATGCAGACATTTGAAGAAATAAAATGAAGGCACACGGTGCGAAAAAGAAAAATGAATGCTGCGCATGGAAAATTGACGATCCAGCCTTGCACCATTAAATGCATTGTCTCCCAATTCCTACAATAAAAGGAGGAGCTCATATGAAGAAAATGCATCAGCAAGCATCCAGAAAAAATCAGAGAGAAAATATAAAGTCTAACATCAAAACTAATATTGCAAAAAATCATTTCTTCCGTCAATGCTTCGTTAGTGAGTGTGTCCTGCAAATAATGAAATATTGATGCAAGTAAGTGTGTATCCTATGCATTAGTACTCTATGTACTGTACATTTATATGTGTGCATGCTAAGCATGTCTTTATAGTAATAAAATCCTCACTTTAGTTGGGTGATGCAAACTTTTGACATGTGAATGCTTGCATTATAAAGTATGTTATAAATGCATAATGAGTCCATTGATATTATTGAATTGTTATATGTTTTACGAAGTTGTGGTTAAGAAACTCTTAAGTAAACCCTAGTTAAATTGTGTTTAAGTAATGTTAATATAAGTAATGGAATATTCCCTATTAGTAAATTACCTGCAATGCTTAAATGATTGAGCTGAGATAATTGACAAATGAGGATGGAAAGCCACCAGTGAACCAATTTGAATCTAGTCGAAGAACTTTCAATTTCTTGAGGTTGGAAAAAGAGTTAAGAATTTGGCCTTTAAACTTATTTATCTGATAAATCAAAATCAAGTTGCTAGAGATTCGAGAAAATTCACGATTAAACCTGATCTTTACTTAAACTGTTAGATGAAAGATCGAGTGATACCACTTTTGACAGGTTTGAAATTTATTTGGTTTGTGAAGAACCTTACGGATTTAAAAGGATCAAATCTTTTTAAGCGAGTGCAGATTAAGGTTTCGGAATCACCCCAAACAGATTTGTAAGCGTGTCAACACATTCTATACCTTTTCTTTGTCGTGGTCATTCTTCAAATTGGAATATGGTTTCTTTTCTCCTACATTTTTTTTCTGTTTCCTTCATTCTTTTACAATTCTATTAGGTGTTCTTGCACGAAAGATTATAAGAAACTGTAATTTAATTATGAGATATAATATGCTTCAAACTGAATGAAGCAATCAACCTCCAATTTCCTAGATAATTTCAAAGTGTTTAAAACCATTATATAAGTGTGACATATTCTTAAATTCATCAAAGTACTCATGACACGTCTTCTTCATTGCATGAAAACTGAAAGATGTATTCTAGTTTCATGTTGTTCTTTAACGCTGCCAACATGAAAACTTTTGTTGATACAACTTTCTTACACTTGTTAGCATATCATTATGCAGCCAAAAACTAATTCCTATTTCATCTTGCCTCAACTTCAATGATGGAGAAATCTTAGGCTGAATTTCCCTTTGCTTTGTCTTCAGATGAGGTTGACTCAAGTATGTTTTGTCCAGTGAAATATGCTGGCTGCTTTGAAGAAGACAAAGCCATTGTTTCACTACTAAGCATTGAAATAACATCTTCCATCTTTGGTCTATCCATTGTATTTTCTTGGACGCACAGAAGACCAATATGAATGGCACGTAATATCTAATTCGTGTCACACGAATCACTAAGTAATGGATCCTTCAATTCTAACACACTCCCTTGTTTTCATAGCTCCCATGCCTGTATCAGTAATGTTATCACTTTCAGTTATCAATTTGTGTATGAAACATGTTCAAGTCATTGATAAGACAAACTCACATATCCTATAAGGTTCAGGGGATGGTCAGGGTTGTAGAAGCTATTGTTCATTCTACCGCTTACAATTTCAAGCACTAAGACACCGAAACTGAAAATATTGGACTTAATTGAGAAAGTTCTTTCCATGGCGTACTCTGGAGACATGTAACCGCTGTTGGACATCATCAGATAGAAATTCATCAAGCTGAACAGCTCTAAAAGTTTGAATCAAAGTCAGGAAGTGAAAATAGACTTACTAAGTTCCCACAACTCTATTAGTAATTGCCTCTGTTTCGTTCTGCTTGAAGATCCGCGCCAATCCAAAGTCTGCAATCTTGGGATGCAAATTTTCATCCAATAATACGTTACTGGCTTTTAAGTCTCTGTGTATAACTCTCATTCTTCAATATTTGTGAAGATATAGCAATCTTTGAGCAACACCTTCCACGATATTAAACCTTGTCTGCCAATCTAATCGCTCCTTTCTATCTGGAACTGTCAAAAGTAGGTAACAAATTGCACAAAACGTCTTCATCTGACTATGTAAACTACTGTACACGGCTAACAAGAAAGAAAAATAGTATTGCTAACCGAAGAGGAAAAAATCCAAGCTCTTGTTGGGCATAAACTCATAGACTAACATTTTCTCTTCTTGATGAATGCAGCATCCCAAAACACGAACAAGATTGGTATGCTAGAGTTTGGAGATAAGAATAAGTTCATTTTTAAACTTTACAACGCCTTGTCTTGATGTCCTCGAGAGGCTCTTGACTGCTATTTCTCGCCCATCAAGGAATTTACCCTGTTTCCATAATATCGGATCATTGCATATAAATACATAATGAAATTATTTTGTAGCTGACAATGTGTACCTTGTATACTGGTCCAAATCCTCCCTCTCCAAGCTTGTTTTCGCTTGAGAAGTTATTTGTTGCTACCATAATAGAATCAAAACTGAATATCTTCAAATCATGAGGTTCTCGTCTATTCTTTCCTGAAACACTAGTTTCCAGCTTTGTGTTGAACTGTGCGTTGAAACAGTTAAATACGTTTGCAGATTAACAACAGTGATAAGTGAATCAATCACAGTGATACGCCAAATTCAGACAGTGAAACAAATGGAAAGACAGTAAGTAAAGTGCACAAAATATTTTAACGTGGAACACCCAACTAGGAAAAAACCACATGACCAATCCCTGGCCAAAATAGGCAATCCACTGGATGTTTTCACGGTTACAACAGTCAATTGACTTATGTGATTGACAACTCCCTTGTAAGCCTCACCGCCTAGACCATCTAACCCATCTAAGGATTTACAACCTAGCGAGATCCCCTCGACTTAGCGTATTCTCCCGAATACTCACCTCCTTCTCCCGAAGGATGTTTAATGAGACAAATGACTAGAGTGTTTATACATAAAAAACCTACTCAGTGCAAATACAGTTCCTGAAAAAACTAAACACTTACCACAGTGTTTCCCCAGACAGACTCAATAAACACATTACAACCCTTATAATATCTAGACTCTGTTCTCCATCGTCTATCACTCTTGATTTTTGTGCGTTGCTCAGTATATATAGGTGAAAGTGCTGCAATTCTTAGGCACCAAGCAATCGTGAACATTAATGACCTTTGTAGGAGTCTTTATCCAAGTCAATCTTCAAAGATTTGCTCAATCAAAGATTTGCTTAATCAAGATCTTCCTTGCCTTATCAAGATCCTCATCAGAATTGCCTCATAATTATCTTTGCAATAAATTGATAGCTTTCCATATAAGTGAAATCCTGCACAAACTTTTGCCAAAAATAAAGACAATTAAGATAATGAAAATTGCCCCTAATTTCGGGCTAAATTGAAGGCGGCTAACATTTCCAATCTTATTTGCATCATTAAAGCTATCTGTAGTAGTCAACTGTTTTAAAAATTCTTCTCTTCTTCTCCTCTCCTTGCCTGCATACAAAGAGTTGTTATGGATGCAGAGAGGCAATGCGTCATATAAGATATGCAGGATACGTAATATGTTGGTTTTGAGGATCTACCTTTTAGTATGCGCCTTCTTCTCACTAGATAGCCCAATAAGCCTGATAGTAGCAAGACTAAACCAATCACTAAAGCTATGAGTATCCATATCCATAATTTTCCTGCAATATTGTAATGGAAGAAAGAGTTAAAAACGTTGCAGATGCATCTTCAAAACGTATTTAGTCTGCAGAACTAGTATACTAGATACTCTCTACGAAAATGGTGCAGATTGACTATTCACTAAATCATTAGTAACTCGTAGCTCAGTATCTTCCATCATGAAAAATATACTACTTCATGTTGCTAAATTATGTATATACGTTGTCAATTGGACTTAAAAGTTACTAGAAATGGGATTATAAGATTGACAGACATAGTAGTTTTCCAGAAGCCACATCTTTTGCATAATTCCTAGGTTCTACTATCATATCTCTACCCTTTTTTTAATGGCCTAATGAGCTGCCATGTTGTCAAACAACGTCTTAAGTAGTATAATGCAATGCAGTATAAGTTTATCGCTTTTCTACAGCTGTAATGAGGTAAAGTCTAAAAGTTACTAGAATCTGGCATATTGCTGACATCCAGTATCTGATTTAGCACTTAACTAATCTTCTTTAATACTAGTCTTGATCGTCCTATCCGCGAAATCCGGGAAGGTTTGGGTTTTATGCTGTCATTTTTACAAGATTCTGTTTTCACGATAAGTAAAAATGCAAAGTAATATTGCGTAGGATAATCCCAAAGCTTGAAAAAGCAATCACACACATAAACTCACTAGAACCACCAGTATCTTGAGGTGGATCATCTTGAGGTAGTGGATCATTGTAGAACTTTTCATTTGAATACCTCAAATAATAACCAGCATTGAATCCCCTCCCTTCCCTCATTGGCAAACACCCTTTCACCTTTTTACTTGTTTTTCTCAAACATTCTTTACACCCTGATCTGTTTAAACTCTTCCAACACTGAGCCAAGCCATACATAAGACTCGATCCTTCAACTACAAACCCTCCACTCGACACTGCTTTTCTTGTCACGTTATCGATTAATCCTTCAGCATCATTCCCGAAATTAGTAACGCCACCACTATAAACACCTTTATCCTTTGACTGATCAACGTTTTCTATGGAAAAGTCATAGGTGTCATAACGCAATAAACATCCATCAAGATGAAAGCGAGCTGCGTCTGCAGGTAGACAACGAGGGATACTACTACGAGCCGCGGCGTAACAGATGAGACATTCAGTTTGCGAGAGGTCTCTATAACATTGAGTCAGGACATATACTGATATGGAAGTCGTATACGCTGAAAAAAAGCCCCATTTGTTATCAGTAACACGCTGTGAAATACCTTCCATTGATTGAACAAACACTGGGTAGTAACTGTTTTTACTGGTGAAGTGTTTTGGCCACAGGTGAATTCAACTTCTGATATCCGAGGATTGGATAATGAGACAGGTAAAAGCCTGTTCATCAAGAAGATCAGCCATGAGAGGTACCAAAGCTTTGTAATATGCGTGAAATTCACGAAACCTTTTTGCTTTTGATTCCTTTCTTTTCTTTTCTTCTCTGAGGAAACTACTCTCTATCGTAGAGGAGAAGCGAAAGGCCAAGAGAGATTGTGTGAATGAATGGAGAGGCTCTTCAGCAGTTTTAGCAGTTTGGTCAGACAAGAAATTATTTGTTTATAGTCAAATATTTCAGACGTTCTCATGTCTACTTTCCAGCTGGTAGCAAACTTAGCCTACGTAAACAACTTGGGTTCTTAATTTTGGGACAACTTCCGATTGTACTTCAGTTTTTAATTGAGAAGGATAAGGGGAGCGATATGTTTCTTAAGATAATTTGGTTATGATTGACTTAACCTTCATTTTGAGATAATATATAAACATTATGGTCCTACTATTTGATTGAATAGAGAATGAATTTCACGGCACGTAAGATTTACATTTACGCTCAGTCAGACCATGATCCGATTATAATGTATAGAAGTTTCCTATAGTAATGATTACTATAAAAAATCATCCACTGTGTATAATTTTCCATGGATTTGGTTATATTAGCTTTTGTTGATGCAATTTTCTAACTGATCTTCTTAGCATCATTATGCATCCAGAAGCTGTCTGTTGATGCAAGAAGCATATTCAGGCCTGGTGATGAGCTGAATTCTACCTGGAATCTTATTTCTGATGGTGGAAAATTTTACCTTAGGATTTTTTACTATACTAGTCATAAATTATAGTTATTGTGACTAGTATAGTTACAAATTACTTATGCAAAGAATCCAAAATAGTTACTGCGGAGGTCGTAATCTTAGTATGTGATGCGATCAGGTTGTGCGTTAAAATATGCACAAAATAAACCAAGTTAAAATACCCGCAAGTGCACGGATCTTCGTAGTGCAGTGTGCTTAGAGTGCGGAATCGTACCACAGGAAAGCTCGTTAGTTAAGTTAGTGAAGTAGTGTGCGAAAGTGTTTAAAGTGGAAGCGTAACAGTTTGCAGAAGGCGTTTGATTAAACTATATTACAACTAAATGATATAAGTTAAACTAACTATTAGTGGGATACGAGAAGTGGTGATCTAGGGGTTGAATATGTAAATGAGGCATCTAATATAGGCTCGGTATTCAGGATTATCTGATTTAATGCAAGGGTTAAGCTACAAGCATTAACTTAGTCAATTAACTTAGCTTATTAAAATCCCGATTACTAACTCTGATGTAGGTGTTATGCCATCTACGAGCATTGGAGCCATAGTATAGAACTCTCCTTGCAACCTGGTATAAAAGGTCTGTTTCGACTAAGCAATCAACTTCTCCTTACTGGTCTAGAAACTATGGTCTACATGAAAACATTACCTATAATTCATGGAATCTAAAGTTGTCAGGCTTATTTGATTCATTATTAAAGTATGGATACATGACACGAAAGTAAAGCAATCATAACATCTACTTAAAGCATTACGTTATGAAAGACAATGCTGAATAGTAAAGCAATCATACATCTATTGAAAAACATTACGTATGAAAGACATTACTGAATTAAAATAAGTCATATATTACATTTAAAGCGTATAATCCAAATTTGAGACCATATATTTAAAAGACTAACATTTACAATATTCACCCCTAAATATCAATCTACTCAGACATAAATAAATACGAATTCTATAAATAAAAGAGAGTCAAGAAATGCTCTCCCTTATCAACAAACGCGTATTTCTGATTTCTGAAATTTGAGCAGAGGTTCGACGCAAAATAGCTATTCAGGCGGAATTAATTTCCCCCGAATAAGAGCTACTAGGAATGAATTTCCTTTGAATAAGAGCTTTCCTATTGAAAGCTATTCGGGCATAACTTCCCCCGACTAATAACTACTTGGGTCAGATTTTCCCCTAAAAGTAGCTATTCTGACAAAATTTTTCCGAATAAGAGCTACCTAGGCGGGACTTCCCCCGTATCCTACTAACTAATTAACTACAACTAAATTAAAACTAACTATGAAGAATTTGGTCCGAAAAATCAATTTCGGTCCAAAATTACTTAACATTTTTAGTGGGGGAGGGGGCTATTTATAGGCAAACAAATTACTTTTCACGCGTTACTATTCACGTGTTACTGTTCACGTATATTACTATTAACGTGTTGACCATCACTATTCACCCATTGACTGAAAAGTTGACCAATGCTATTCCAAGGTTATCCGACGTCCTAAGTCCGTTTTCGCACTCTGTTTGGCCAAATTCATCCTCTACGGGTTTTAATTCTTGGTTAACGCTTGAGTTTGTCTCTTTTGCGTTCTTTTTAACTTGCAAATCGGATCGTTTCGGTTCGAGTTTGTTCACTTTTCGGGTTCCTCCTGCATTGCATCAAAAGTATAAAAGTATTACATTCATTCCAGAGTTAAGATGCAAATGCAGTACAAATACCATGATTTGAGTATGCAAATACAGTCACATTAGTGTGTCATATCATAAGTTTAGTATTATAGACGCATTACTTGCCCTCAAATTTCATTTGTTTAAAATAATTAACTTAAGATATATTTCAATTTACATCACCTAATTATAAACCAGTATTTTTTTTTTCTTATTACAACATAGGCTTTCGTTAGGCTCGTAAAAAGAAGGAAAAAAAAATGACAAGAAGTAGGACTTCATTTAGCATGTATCCTACCAATGTGCAACGTCACAATTATCTCACCTTAAAGACTCATTAGGGGCACATACAATCTGTCAGACAATACTAGATTCTTGAGGTGATTGGTACGGGTTCGCGATATAACTCTCACCACGATATAGTTCTTTCTCTCGCAAAATACTTAACTCCTACATTTGACTAATGAGTCGCTTGGAAATAATTTTCCTAATGAATTAGACAAGTTTTTGTAATAAAAATAAAAAATCTTACGGTATAATAGATAATTTGGAGTAAGAAGTTACGTTACGTGTCAATTTTTTTTTTTTTAAAATTAAATTTACTTTGAAATTTATCGTTGTTAGTGCAAATATTTACAAAAAGGGGGAAAAAAAAAGGCAAGGCAATAGCCAGCAATATTGAAATTTATTAAGTTTCAATCAATTCAATTCAAATTAGTAAATGATGCTCAATCAACTGAACTTAACATAATAAAAAAATTCTGTATGAAATCCTAAACTCATGACAAATCCTTCAATCCTCATGGATTACTATGCCATCATTAGTAATAACGCGGTATGAACATATGATTGCCCATTTCATGGGATTAGACTTGTTCAAAGACAAATGATATAAAGAGGATTATAAGGTTTAGAATTTTCAAACAAAATGATTGACTATTCCAATGCATAATAAGAAAATGATATTCAAACTCTAAGGTATTGTTTGGATTTGGGTTGTGGGGGGGGGAAAAAAATAATAAAGGAAATGAGAGGATTTAATAATAAAGGAAAGGAAATGGGAGGATTAACTCTTGTTTGGATTGAGTAAAATTATAAAAGAAAGTTTCATAAATGATTATGTGTATTCTTTGTTTGGATTGGAGAGAAAAAAAGGGAAGGGATAAATTTTATAATCATATTGACAAATTTACCCTCTATATCAGTCCATGCAGCTGGAAATGTTTTTTAATTTTTTATTTTTTATTTTTATTTTTTATTTTTTATTAAAATCTGTTCACATAATAAGAGGAAGAGAAATGACACCAAAAAAAAAAAAGTGAGAGGAAGAGAGTAGTTGCAGGAGTGGCAATGCTTTAATTTTTTATGTTTGCCAAGGGTAACAACGTCATTTGACTGCATTAAGTTTTCCATTCCCCTCATTTGACCCCGATTTGGGGTGATTTCAAATTCAACAACATGAATGATTTTGCTTTTCTTTCCAAATCATTTCCCTCCTTAACCTCTCCAATCCAAACAAGGGTTTTGATTTAAAAATCACCCCAAAACCAATTACTTCCCCCCAAATCCTTCAATCCAAACAGACCCTAAAGTTTAAATTTTGTTTAGATTGTATGAGTCAGAGTTCAAACCCCGCAATGTCATTTTGCTGCTCTCGAGGTCATGGACCATGCAAGGCGACTAGGGATCAATAATAGTACCAAGAAATTAAGTGCGATAACTCAAGCCACTAGGATTTTAGTCTAGTGGATATATCACTCGTTTTGAATGTGAAACATTATAAGTTCGAGTTTTGATAGCTACAGTATATAGTATTAGGCCTCTCTTAACTTAAAAACAAAGGAAAAACAAAAAGAAAAGAAAAAAAAAGTGCAATAACTGTATATAGTGTTTGACAAAGTATGATCCTGGTGGAAGGTTGATCCTGGAAAGGTTTCACGCCCTTACATCTACCTAAGTAAAGCAAGAATTTAAAAAAAGAATGTAACTATCGCACACCTAAAAGATCATATTTATGGCACCCAAATATTGACTTTTATTTAGCACTACAATAACATAGTCTTTGATTTTCATAAAAAACTAATTTAAGAAAAATGATTTTTGTGTAGAAAATATTAATGTCATTTATGAAATGATTTACAAAATCTTATTTAAGATTTGGCATGAACGTTTTAGAAATTGTTAAAAATTATTGGATTTCATCCTACGTGTGACATGATTTCAGAAGAATCATATATGGACACGAGTAAAGGATGATACACGCAGAAGATTATTGAACACACAAGTGATCTGATTTGAGAAGATCACGTGGATAAATACATGTGAAAGATGACACATGTAAAAGACGAATAAAAATAGACCATGGGCCTAACTCATATATCATGTTAAGAATTATGGAGTTCCATAATTCTTTGCTTACATGCACCCTTGATCTTTGTTACCATAATGTTGTGCATTCATTAGCAGGTAGCAAATGGATTAAAAATATCACGAGTGGCGGATATAGGATTGTAGTTCAGTGGAGATTAAAACACATAAATTAACGAGAAATACTAGATGTCATCCCATTTTTATCACATTTTATATAGATGTTTAGTTATCACGGTTGACATAGGAAGTAATAAATAAGTGATCATACAGTAGTAACTAACGTATTCGGCAAACTATAAGCGGGTCTATTGCATTTCACCATTTTGTAAATAAAATCAACAAATAACAAAAGAATTTGATAATTGGTGACAAAGCACCTTCGGGGAAAACTAAATTACCCTCATCTTGCATCAACTTCAGTGATGGAGAAATCTTGTACTGAATTTCCCTTTGCTTTATCTTCATACGAGGTTGATTCATGTATGTTTCGTCCAGTGAAATATGCTGGCTGCTTTGGAGAAGGCAAAGCCATTGTTTCACTACTAAGCATTGAAATAACATCTTCCATCTTTGGCCTATCCATCGCGTTTTCTTGGACGCACAGAAGACCAACATGAATGGCGCGGAACATCTGGTTCGTGTCACATGAATCACCAAGTAATGGATCCTTCAATTCTAACGCATTTCCTTGTTTCCATAACTCCCATGCCTGTATCAGTAATGTTATCACTTTCAGTTATCAATTTGTGTATGAAACATGTTCAAGTCATTGATAAGACAAACTCACATATCCTATAAGGTTCAGGGGATGGTCAGGGTTGTAGAAGCTATTGTTCCTTCTACCGCTTACAATTTCAAGCACCAAGACACCGAAACTGAAAACATCGGACTTAATCGAGAAAGTTCCTTCCATGGCATACTCTGGAGACATATAACCGCTGTTGGACATCATCACATAGAAATTCATAAAGTTGAACAGCTCTACAAGTTGAATCAAAGTCAGGAAGTGAAAATAGACTTACTAAGTTCCCACAACTCTGTTAGTAATTGCCTCTGTTTCGTTCTCTTTAAAGATTCGTGCCATTCCAAAGTCTGCAATCTTGGGATGCAAATTTTCATCCAATAATACGTTACTGGCTTTTAAATCTCTGTGTATAACTCTCATTCTTGAATATTTGTGAAGATATAGCAATCCCTGACCAACACCTTCCACGATATTAAACCTTGTTTGCCAATCTAGTCGCTCATTTCTATCTGGAACTGTCAAAAATAGGGAACATATGTAAACGAAAGGTCTTCATCTGAATATGTAAACTACTCTGAAAAGCTAGCAAGATATGAATATAATATTACGAACCAAAGAGGAAGAAATCTAAACTCTTGTTGGGCATAAACTCATAGATTAACATTTTCTCTTCTTGATGAATGCAGCATCCCAAAACACGAACAAGATTGTTATGCTGGAGTTTGGAGATAAGAATAAGTTCATTTTTGAACTCTACAACGCCTTGTCCTGATGTCCTTGAGAGTCTCTTGACTGCTATTTCTCGCCCATCAAGTAATCTACCCTGTTTCCATAATGTCGGATCATTGCATATAAATACAGAACAAAATTATTTTGTAGCTGATAATGTATACCTTGTATACTGGTCCAAATCCTCCCTCTCCAAGCTTGTTTTCGGTTGAGAAGTTATTTGTGGCTACCATAATAGAGCCAAAACTGAATATCTTCAAATCATGAGGTTCTCGTCCATTCTTTTCAATCTCATTCGCATAATTAAAGCTATCTGTAGCAGTCAATTGAAGTAAAAATTCGTTTCTTCTTCTCGTCTCGCCTGTATACAAAGAGTTGTTATGGCTTCAGAGAGGCAATGTGTGATATAAGATATGCAGGATATCTAATAAATTGGTTTTGAACAATCTACCTTCTAGTATACGCCGCCTTCTTACTAGATAGCTCAATAAGCTTGATAGTAGCAAGACTACAACAATCACTAAAGCAATGACTATCCATATCCAGGCTTTTCCTTTTCCTGCAATGTAATGGAAGAAAAGAGTTGCATAACTGGTATTATTAGATGTTCTCTACGAAAATAGTACAGATTGACTATTCACTAAATCATCAGTTAGTCATAGCTCAGTATCTTCCATCATGAGAAATATATACTTGGTGTTGCTAAATTCTCTATCTATGTTGTCAAACAACGTGTTAATTAGTATAACTCGATGCAGTATAAGTTTATCGCTTTTCTACAGCCGTAATGAGGTAGAGTCTAAAAGTTACTAGAATCTGGCATATTGCTGACATCCAGTATCTAATTTAGAACTCAACTAAGCTTCTCTAATACTAGTCTTGATCGTCCTAGGGTAACACAATGCACATTTATAAATTTCTACTACCTACCTCCTGCAGAAGCATATACTATGAGTATGATATGAAGCAGGGCATTACAGTGAGATGATCATTGCAGGATACATATTAGTCTGTTGACAGTAGAATTTGCAAGTCAAACATATATTATATCACAATTAAACCCCTTTCGAATTGAACTAATGTTCATTCTGTTTTCTTAAACTCACCTTTTGATGATTTTTCTGATACCAAGACATACTTGTTCACCGTATTTCCTGTTTCATCTACTTGAAATTCCCATTCCCCATTTCCAGACCAAATTATACAACCTGTTCCGTTGCTATTAACAGCAAAGCCGATACAAGTGCAATCATTCCAGCATCTTTCCATACAATCAGCAAGACTTAGGCTTGAATTGCCATCATCGGTACTTGAAATGCCTGGAAAATCTCCACTCTTGTCTTCAAATGTGTCAGTCCTACTCCGGCAAGTAGGCGGGGCTGGGGCTGAAGCAACGCAACCATTATCACTCTCATAACCATAACAGAAGTTTTTCTCATAAGGGTTGACTACACGACGATTTGCACCATCAAGAATTAGCCCCGCTGGAGACAACACCAACATTGATATAGGTGCTCCAATGGTATCAAAAGTGAGGAACATTCCATCATTATCAGATATAAAACTGAGGTTGTTCTGGTTTATGTTGAAAGTCTCTGTCAGCGCAGATGCATATTGGAAACTTTGATTATTCCAAGGTCCACTAGTCCAGTAAGGCTCTCCACGTCGATGAATAACCAGTTGACCTGATCCCGGGATAGCTTCCAAGCTCATGGTGAAAGCCCCTGAGGCCGGAATATAGTCGCTTAACCAAGAGATCAGTGTCCAATTTTCCCCGGTCGTCAGGTTATAACCGAGTCTCATTCCAGGCAAAAGGGTGTTGGTAGGATGATCAAAGCTTTGCCATAGAGTCCTGTTGTCAACTGCATCCACCAAGACAAAGTTGCCCGAATCTTCTAGTATAGCAGAGGTGTTGCTTGTCCCGACATGATCAGAAATGTTCACGACAATCCTTCCTCCATTGATGATCTTCAATGCTCCTGAGCTGTCTATGGTGAGCACTCCTGGATTGTTAATCAAAGGTGTGTTTGGATTGCCAACCCATACTCTTCTCGGCGGATCATCACTTGTATACCATATTCCTAGGTAAGTATAATTTGTGACTGGTATAGTGAAAAATTCTAAGGTGAAATTCCCACCATCAGAAACAAGATTCCCGGTGGAATTAAGCTCATCACCAGGCCTGAGTATGCTTGTTGCATCAACAGAAAATAAGAAATTTAGTTTTTGGCTGCATAATGATGCTAACAAGAGTATGAAAATCGTATCAACAAAAGTTTTCATGTTGGCAGCTAAAGAGTAGGCATGAAACTAGAATAAGATCTCTTTAATATGTGATTATTGTCTACTATTGGATTTTTTTATTTTTGTTTTTGGTGGTCTGAAATTAGACAAGTTCAAAGACAAAGAATAGTAGCGATTAACACGGTTTTGACTGGTGATGCAGAGATTGAAAACGTCGGTCGGCTTGTGATTAAATACTCGGGGAAAAAGATTCCAGTCTGTTTGTGTTAATTATAAAATTTTAGCTGACGACTTGTAGAACTTTCAACAGTAAAAGTGTTGTTGAATATAAGTGTTGTTAAATAGAAGTGTTGATTGTTTGGCTTTATCATGTTAGAATTACTATTTAAAAATATGGAATGATATTTTTGAGGGATTTTTTAGAGTAATGTTGAGCTTTCAAAAATATAATTGAGTATTTTTTTAGTAAAAAAACAAGAAGAAAAATGGCTTTACGCATGATGTAAAAACAGTTTCACGAAAATATTTTTCAAAAAGCTCTAATTAAGAGTTTCTTAGTTTTATATTATTTATTTAGTTTTGGTTTATACCTAAAAGTTCTTTAAAAATGCACCAAATAAGTTAGCAAGTGTTTAGAAGTTATGATAAACAGAGCCTAAAAACGACTAATTGTTCAATTTTTTATAATAATAATATTGACACAAATTACGCATACTTTTTGTGTACTCTACATGTTTTTTCTTTTTAATTGTTTATATGAATTCCCATTTCATTGGATTAGACTTGTTCAAAGACAAATGATATAGAGGAACATGAAGTTTAGAATTTTCAAACAAAATGATTGGCCATTCCATTGCATAGTAAGAGAATTATATTCAAAGTCTAGAAAGTCTAAATTTCTTTTAGATTGTATAAGTCAGAGTTCAAACCATGCAATTGTATATTGTCCTTGACTAGTTTGATCCTGGTGGAATGTTTCTATTCCCCTAGATTTATCGAAGCGAATTTAAAATTATAACCATCGCACTTTTATAAAAACAAAATTAAAAAAAAAACTAAATCCTATCTAATTATGAAATAATTGGAGGATCCTCTAATTACTTTAACAAGGTGAGATATCACTTCTAAGTGAATATATATGGTCATATTTGTGCAACCTCACTACTCACTCAATTATACTAAAACAATGCAACTTTCTACATCTTTACGAAATAATGATTTATGAAAAAACAATATATATCACATCCATCTAAAATAAAAAAAATCATATTTATGACACCTAAATATTGTTTTATTTAGCTCTAGAATAACATCTTTTTTCATATAAAAATAATTTAAGAAAAATGATTTATATATATAAAATATTATCATTTATGCTTAATTTGTATATAGAAGATATTGTCTTTTATAAAAAATGATTTACAAAATTTTAACCTTTGGCGTGAATTTTTTGGAAACAAATAATATGGCTACTAAATTTATATTTATATTCATAAATATATAAACATAAATGTATACAATTTTATTTGAAATCAACTTTTTATAAAGCTGGACAGAACTTGGTTTATTGTTTTTAGTGTTACATATAAGGCTTCGTTTGTTTGCCGTAAAATAACTTACTTGTGGAAAATGTTTTCAGTAGAAAATATTTTCTTGGAAAATAAAATATTTTCTTTCGTTTGTTTACCGTAAAATAATTTGCTTGTGAAAAATGTTTTCAGTGGAAAATATTTTCTTGGAAAATGTTTTCAGAGGAAAATATTTTCCTGAGCTCCGTTTGTTTGTCGTAAAATAACTTGTTAGAGGAAAATATTTTCCTAAAAAATAGAATACTGGAAAATATTTTCTGGTGTTTGGATGTATAATAAAAAATATTTTTCGACATGAGATTTATATAAAAAAAAAAAATACACATAAAATAGGGGTAGTTAAGTTCCGAAAAATGTTTTCATCTCCCAAAGAAATGAAAATATTTTCCCAAATTTTGAACTAGCAGTCATTTTTGACAGAAAAATATTTTTCAGTTGACCAATTTTCCGGTGTTACCAAACAACGGAAAATCTCTAAAAAGTAGTCTACCATTTTTGACCGAAAAATGTTTTCCAATTGACCAATTTTCAGGTATTACCAAATACTGGAAAATCTTCAAAAAGTAGTCCACCATTTTTGACTGGAAAATATTTTCCGGTTGACCAATTTTCTGATGTTACCAAATACCGTAAAAGTAAAAAAATATTTTTCGGAAGAATATTTTACGGCAAACAAACGGAGCCTAAGTGAATAATGAGGTAACATAAACTTTGACCGTCTATTCTTAGTAGAAAGGATGTATCATTCTCTAAAAATATAATTGAAAAATCCTCCAATAATTCCTAAAAATGACCTTTAAACATCCTATACCATCAGATGATGACGGTTCACTCAGACCAACTAAATCTTTAAACATGATATAATAGTTGTCATTTACAAATCGATCTCTAAAACAATGATAAGCAAACACCATTGCAAAGGTTTCATAATTCAACCAGGTGGAATGATTAAGTAACGACTTATTATAATTAAAGGTTTTAAATTCAAACTACAATTTTGACTTTCATTATTAAGAAAAAAATTCTAAAATTCATATATATAATCCATAAAATAAAGTTTACCTGAATGTCAAGTAACCCACAAACCATTCTCCAGCACAAAGCTGCGTACTGAAGAGATATCGTTACTTTCAAGAGTTTCTTTATGTATGTTAAAGTATATTCAGAGTTTCAATATAATTTCTTACATCATGGCACTAGTTGAAGCAATATTCAAGTTAGTTTTCTTATTGGATTAGATTTCAGATTTCATTATTATGTTATTTTTCTGATTAGTCTAGTTCTTCATTCCTGTTCTCCAAATTATGAGACCTATAAATAGACACTTTCTTATTATATTTATGAACACCAAGATTTCATGATATAGTCATTAACTTATTACTCTCTTTTCTAAATCCACCATTGGTGGTAGCTCCTATTATCTTCAATATACAGTTGTTTTTCTTTCAACAATGTAACTATGCAAGGCCACTCAAAATCTTCAATATCTGCAAATCATTAAGTTAAAAGAGTGCAGTGGATGAAATTAGTCAGTGAATAACTTTTTTGGCAAGTAGTATGGGACCTTACAATATTCAAAGTAATGTAATAGTATGTAAATGCTTGTCATGAGCAAAGATAAAAGAATTCAAGTTTTTTTTTTGGTCAAAAAAAGAAAATGCTACTTGAAACAATGTTTACTGCAATATATAAAGCTTGTTTATTTTCTTTAATAAATGGAATAATACAAATAAAGGATAGTCTTATTTGGATATTTGCAAGAGATTTTCTTCACCATTCACTCTGTGACCTCTACTCCATACGTGTAGTTGGTATATTCCTTTCTATGTGGGTACAATCTAATTTTTTTTTTTTAGCTAGGCAAGCAAGGTACAATCTAAAATTTATATTGATTAACTTTATTATCTTTATTTATATTGACCACTATGTTGATGCCCCCCCAAACTCCTGTATTTTCAAGAATAACTTTTAGTATAAAAGCATTTGTCCCACAAGATTTTAAAACTAATCCATAATATTTTATATACAATTTGTGCAAACTAGATGTTTCGTATTAGTTCTTTCCAAATTTATTATTCAGTTCTCATATATTGCAATTCATTGTGATTTTTTGTATAGATAAAATTGAGTCTAATTATTAATTAGTTTTATTAACAAATATTACACTAATTTAAAGATGCTTAATGATCGGTGTGGGGCATATAAATGAGAATGGTTGTAGCTACTCTTAGTTTTGTACTTTTTTGTAAATAAAGAAATTTAAATTAAATGTAGTTATTTCTCGAACTATGTAAATAGTTATAATTGATTTAACATCTCTTACTTTATGTACACTACAAGAATCTGGACTGTCTGTCGCCCTTTTGAAACGGTAACGGCCCAGAGTCGAATTTTGGCCGTTGCCAAGAAAATTGCCGTCAAAATGGGATTTTGTTGTTGAATCATCGCTAATGGCGTTGCAAAATTATCACTAAGTTGTCACTAAATTTTTTCCTTTAAGTAATTGCTAAATCATCCCTAGAAAATCCGCCTCTAAACGTCACTAAATAGTCTCGTCTCTAAATCATCACCAAATATATTGATCTCTGAATCGTCGCTAAAAACTTTCGTCACCAAATCATTGCTAAAAAGTTTCGTCTCCAAATCGTTGCTAAAAATTTTCGTCTCTAAAATGTTGCTAAAACATTTCGTCTTCAATTCGTCGCTTAATGATTGCGTCACTAAACCATTGCTATTTTTCTCTTTTTTTTTTTTGCAATTTTAAAAACATTTAAATAATTTAAAAAATATTTATAAATTTTTTAAAAGTATCAAAATTGCTATATGATTCAAAAATTAATGAATTAAAAACACGGGTCTGGTGCAAGTGTACCGCCTTTTTGAAAAGCACAAATAATTTATGACTTAATTATGATATCATACAATAGTAACTAACATATTCGATAAACTATAAGCGGGTCTATCGCATTTCACCCTTTTATAAATAACATCAACAAAGTACAAAAGAATTTGATAATTGGTGACAAAGAGCACCTTCGAGGAAAACTAATTACCCTCATCTTGCCTCAACTTCAGTGATGGAGAAATCTTGTACTGAATTTCCCTCTGCTTTATCTTCAGATGAGGTTGATTCATGTATGTTTCGTCTAGTGAAATATGCTGGCTGCTTTGGAGAATGCAAAGCCATTGTTTCGCTACTAAGCATTGAAATAACATCTTCCATCTTTGGCATATCCAACACATTTTCTTGGACACACAGAAGACCAACATGAATGGTACGTAACATCTGGTTCGTGTCACATGAATCCCCAAGTAATAAATCCTTCATTTCTAACGCATTTCCTTGTTTCCATAACTCCCATGCCTGTATCAGTAATGTTATCACTTTCAGTTATCAATAAATAAATTAATAAACTAAATAATACATTATCCATAATTTCAAAATTACAATTTATTTATTTTTGGGCATTATTCCTAACAATCCCCCACTTGCACTAAAACTAATCAGAATGGTATCTCATACCCATTCCCTCTAAGTGCCGATCCAAAGACTGCTTAGTCAGAGCCTTGGTCAACAGATCAGCAGTGTTATCTGCTGAAGCTACTTTTTGCATCACTATCTCACCCCTTCCCACAATTTCTCAAATAATGTGGTAACACTTCTCTACATGTTTGGATTTCTAGTGAGACCTTGGTTCCTTAGCTTATGTTATTGCTCCATTATTATCACAGTGCGAAGGCATTGCGACCTCAATGGAAAGAACCACTCCAAGTTTCGAGATGAACTTCTTGATCCAAACTGTCTCTTTTGTTGCATATGATGCTGCGATGTATTCGACTTCTGTAGTGGAATCTGCAGTCGTACTCTGTTTGGAACTCTTCCAACTGACCGTTTCTCCATTACAAACGAAAATGAATCCAGATGTGGATTTACGATCATCCACATCAGACTGAAAATCTGAGTTAGTGAAACCCTCGATTTTCAATTCCCCTCCTCCATATACCAAGACCATATCCTTAGTCCTATTCAAGTACTTCAGGATATTCTTGATAGCTATCCAGTGTTCTTCACCCGGATCTAACTAATATATGCTAGTAACACTTACAGCATGAGCGATATCAGGCCTAGTACATAGCATAGTGTTGTGTGAATTCTAACGCAAGTGCACGTGTTGTAACAAGTAATAAAATGATGAATAAAGATCGTTCCCACGAGGACTAAGATTATTAACTACTGAAATTGGTTTAGCTTTAATTTTATTCAGATGACCAAAATTTGATAATTTGTAATTAAAAACTAAAGAGATAATAAAACTAATGAAAATAACAATTAAACAATTGCGAATTTGATGAAAAATTTGATTCAATAATTGTAGAGTTATAAGGATTACGATTTCACCAAGATTTATCCTACTTGAATCTGCTGATTAATGCCAATTGAATACTATTCCTTATACTGCCAGCAATCACGCTAAGGTAAATATTAATATTTCTCAAGCATTAATACCCTATCCCACTAAGCAAGCTACCTACATCTCTGTGATAACTGTGAACTTATGGAATGCATTAAATACTAGAAATTTAAATGCTGCATTAGATCTTATAACTATCTATAGCTTATGACAATTTAATGATACTCCACACATGGTCTAGTTTAGTTATCACTTCTCAGTCTCAAAATAAACTACAAAACAAGCAATTAGTGGCCAGATAATCACAAGCATTACGTATAATGTGAAATATTTAGCATAAAGATAGAATAATCAATCAACCAATCAATTCAACATCATTCGAGTAATCAAAATCTGGCTACATAGTAGCCCTAAAAAGTAATTTAGCAACTCATAATCAACGCAAATGAAATCCAAAGTCTATTAAAATTCATGATGAGAGAGAAAGAAAACTCTGAAAATCTCAAGAAAGTCGTGGCTAATCTCGTCTCTGATCCGTCCTTCCTCGTCAATCTTGTAGTTTCCTCGCATTTTCTCAATTCCAAACTTTGGTTTTTCTCTCTAGAACTAGCTGCCTCCCAAGAACTCCCTTTTTCAACGTCTGATACTCTTTTTATCGTAGGGATTTCTTATTTTCGTGCCTTTTACCAAATTGCCCTTAAAAATCCTGTGACACTGCGCAGCTGCGCTATGACTACACTACTTCTATTTTCTCTTTAATTTCTTCACAAACTGCATAGAAGATTGCCCCAGTCATTTTCCTTCAATCTTGGCCTCAAAAATCCATGTCTCATCATATAATTCACCTACATCATAAAACAAACATGGAACCAATTAAATTGCTCAAAAATTACTCGAGAACTAACAAAATTTAAATGAAAATATGCTGAAATCATATATCAATATTACACCCAACAAACACCCCCAAACTTAAACTTTGCTTGTTCTCAAGCAAAAGACACACTAAAGGAATAAACAAATTAAAAACTAAAGACTCCACACAAAATAACTCATGAAAGCAATGCTGTAGGACAGTAAATTCTCACAGCCTCAGTAGCTTTTTCCCAACTCAATAGGTGACTTTCAATCATAAGCATGAAAAATAACAACTTCACATAAGTCTCATTTCACTTCAAATCCCCCAAGTGAGTGTGTGAATAGCCTCTATCCTAATCAATTGTACCCGGATGAGTTTATGCAAGTTAAGTGAATCATCAATATGGATCTTTTATTTTCAATCACTTAGGACTTCATAAGCTCACTTTTCATGCCACTCTCCACTAATGTAGGTTAATCATAGCATTAAAGATCAGTAGGACTTTACATTTGGTTGTAACGTGTGGCTAGGGTCAAGGTAGGATAATGGATACAATATAAGGCTAAACTACCTGTAAGCACACAACTATTCGAGGATGTTCAATGAAGCACATGCCAACTCATCTTCGTACCACCAAAACTATTCAACATATCTTTTTTTCTTTCATCTTTCATTTCACTTCTTCAACAATCATTCACAACATTTAAAAACGCATAAAGAGTCCACATTCCCCCAAACTTGCATTTTTAATTTTAACTACAAGGAGTGTGGTTACTCTATTTTCTTTTTATTCTTGTCCTCTTTTTTTCTGATGATTTTCCTTTCTTTTTCAAAACAAAACAAAATATCACCCAATCATCATACCTCCCATCATCCAATACAAAACATAGCTCCATATAATCATCCTAGAACAATCATATGTTACAAGTAGGAAGGTCATTAATTAGGGTAATCAACTTGACAAGTTAAGGAAAAATTTGTAGGTTGCACATGAAAGAAAAGGCTAATTAGGCTCAAATTGGTGGACTAGGGATATTCAATTACTACAAGGGTTGGCTTGAAAGGCTCAAACGATCCAAAGATGACCTAAATGATTTCTCTAATGCTATGCAACCTAGGATTTCGCCTCGAGTGACAATCAAGCAAGTTCTAAAGTCCTATACTCATTCATTTTCATTCATTTTTTTTTTCACTTAAACTCACATAAACCTTCTCTAAGCAACAACATATTAGGCGAGGCTAAGTGCGCAAAATGTGGGGATTTTCCGTAAAACAAAACTATGCTTCAGTCAATTATCCTCATTACTATCTTGTAATTCATATGCTACTCATCATCGGCCTATTTCTTATCTTTTCAGCATCACTTTCAAATTTTTCTGATTTGTTTCATTTTTTTTGTTTTCAACTTTTCATTTTTTTTCTAGTTTTTGTTTTGTTTTGTTTTTTTTCCTGAATTTAAAAAAAAACGAAAAAACGAAATGAAAATAACTAAAACTTGTAACCCTGACACACATAATGCAGAACAAGTTTAGAGACGTCACCCCCAAACTTTAAAGGAAAACATTGTCCTCAATGTGAAAACATTAAAAAGAAAAGGAGTAGCAATTTCCCTGAATATCTGGTGGAGTCATTCATCATCTGGAGGGAAGTAGTGACTAGCCGGCAGAAAGAGGCGCAAAGCATGTGAAGCCCCACTTTTCTGCTTTAACTCGATTTACGTGTTTTATCTCGTTTTGCATGAATTGGCCTGTTTATGTGCTATATGACTTAGAATGTGATAATTTTGATATTAATACTCCTAGAACACGCTAAATGTGCATTCATGAAATTTTCATCAAAAACGGAGTCAGAAATTTTATCGTCGATTTTTAGTGAATAATATTTTCGAAACACGTCCACTAAAATTTTGAAACTGGTCTTTTTAACCCTTCTAGACCTAGACCACGGACTTTAATAGACCTGTGTTTGATTAAAACGGTTTTAAAATCGGCTTAAGAATTTATTAGGGTTTTTACACCGACTTTTGCGAAAATCGAGTTTTAAACTAACTCGGGTAGAATTGTTTGATTGTAAAACTTCTTGTCACCTAAAAATAATCTACTTGAACTATCTTGAGTGTTGAATAATTGTTTTGAACTTTGGTGATCAATAAAATACATTTAAAGTCAAGAAAACACTAAAAATAATTAGTTTCCACTTTGACTTTTATTTATTTATTTGACCTTTGCTTAATATATGATCAACACACATTGAAAACAAAGCAAAACACCACCAAAAACACACACAAAACCGTGGCTCCTTGGAGGAGAAAGATGAAGGCATTTTCAAAGCATTTTTCTCATAGATTTTGCATTTCAAAGCCGAATTGAGTGATTCAAAGCTTGATTTCACTTGTTTGGCATCCATTCTACACATTTCTTGCATCAAAACACATCAAAGGTGAGAGAAAAATTCTAGATCTCAAAACTCATATTTTGTGTTTATGCGTATAAATGATTATTGAACCGTTAGAATGTTAATCTGATGTTAGATTATTGCTCCTTGCATGCTAGGGATCATTTAGTTGTAATACTACGAGTTTTTATCGGTTGTAGCATAATTTTTATTTTTCGGGTATTTAAATTTGATTAATTTGTTCAAATTGATTAAATTGAGTGGTGTTGATCGGAATCGATTGCTGTCAATTTCTAAAAGTTTTTTAATTACGTGGTAGCGCCGTTGTAATGCCGAATTTTCGATTGTGATATCCGTGCCAAAATTCAGAAATTTCAGTCATGATACACTAGGGTTTTAGGATTATTGGGCATGATTTGGATGTGTCTTGGTTGGTTTCTGAGGGGGCTAATGTAGATGATTGAATGGGTGAGTGATAGAAACTGATTTGGAGTTGTTTGGATTAGTAGAATGTAAGATATGATTATTTGAAGTTTAGGTTGCCTTTCTTTAAATTATTGAATTGAGCCTTAGTTGATTGGGTGTAGTTTGAATGATTGAATTGTGAGTTGTTGATGGGTAAACTAGGGTTTGATTGTGTGTTTAATGCATGTTCGGTTGGATGGCCTACTTTGTCATCTAACTTAGTTATTTGTTGTTAAATTGTTTATTGATGTTATTATGATGATAATATGATTATTGATGATGATAATATGTTTATTGATGATGATTGATGATTATTGATTGATGATTGATGCCGGGAGATAAACAGTTCTGCTAGACTGTCCTCCTGTGAATGATTGATGTTTTTTATTATCGCTGGGTCTCTGGTATGTGTGTGCCACCTCTCGGGCAGCATCGGGCTGTCGGGTTGATAACGGCATGACTATCAGAGATTGCCTCCAACTCGCATGACGGAGGTGTCATGGAGGGCGAGGTTATTGGGGGTACCCCGGGTGTATGAGTAATGGGGAGTTACAAGAAGAATGGTTGAGATCGTGATGGCGTTTGGAGCTACACCAACTAGAGAGAGTATCCTTTATTGAATGGTCATATAGTTATGTGATGATAGTATTATTGATGTTATTGTGTGTTTACTGACTCAAAGGATTATTTCAATGAGTTTAGTAGACCTTGCTCGAGATCTATCGGATCCTCACTGGGCTTATTTTATATAAGCTCACTCTCTATTATTGCATGCATACAAGTGTACTATCGCAGGATTACGGGTACGTGCCTCCTGAAGAGGAAAATGTGCCTTACGTGGATGAGTCCTATGTTCCAGAGTCTTATCGTTGATGTTGTATTGTTTTACTATCTTGTATATTAACTTAGTAGACTTTTATATGCTTTGTAGTTCATTATGTAAAAGATGTTGAAAAGATAATGAATTAGTTGATGCAATCTTAGTAGTCTTTATTTTGTCTATGTTTAGGTTGCTGGATTGGCTCATTATGTTTTGTAATGTATATTAAGGGTTCACGTATTATGTTGGAACGGAGGCATATAACGAGGACTGTTTATTGTATAATATGGTTATGATGTATGTTGTTATTTTATTGAGGAGTTGTTTGTTGTATGGTTTGTGAAGTTGATGTATGATGTTCTATTGAGGTTGGTTTAGAGTCTCGGTGTCCTATTTACTGTCGTTATACTGCCGAAATTCCGTTGCGTCCTGACTGATTATAGGAGGGGTCGAGTTGGGGCGTGACATTTAAGTGGTATCAGAGCTTGATTAGCTGTCAGCCGGGGTATCCTCGAAATGTGGGTAGTGGCCTAAGCATGCAAGTATGTATTAAGTGAAAGAAAAGTGAAACATATGTTAATATGTTTATGTGATTAATTTACTTATGTGTCTAACTTTCTATGTGACCAGTATGCCTTGTGTGTTAAGTGAACTAATGTGGTCAATATGTTTTATGTGATAACGTGCTATACGTACTCAATGTGTTGTAATTAATGTGCATTATGTGATTAATGTGTATTATATGACAATTGTGTTTTATGTGATTTTGTGCCTTGTGTGAAGTTAGTTGTTTATGTGCTTTTAATTGTTTATAACTAGCTTATGTGAAACAACGTGCTTTAGGTGCTCTATGTACTTTAAGTGACCAATGTGAGTTACGTGATCAACTTGTCTTATGTGAAGTTTGTTGCTTATGTGACTTTAATTGTTTATACTTACTTCTGTGATATAACCTGTTTATGTGATGTTGGCTTCTCATATGTTGAATTGTGTGTTATGTGATAATGTTGCATTGTATGATAATTGCGCATTACGTTATACTTGTCTTTCATATGATATAGTTGCATACATGTTTTAACTCGTGAGTGACCTTTTAATGTCTAGGGTGGTTGTAAGAGCTTTCGGAAATAGAGATAGGCCATGATTTTGAATTATTATTATTCTAGAAGTTTATCAGTTAGATTTTAATTGTTATGTTTATGGATTTTAGTTTCGGCTTAGTGGATTGATCTTGATGTTCCTTTAGCAAGAATGAAGTTGTTCGAGGAAATAGCAATGTATCTTGATGATTATAATTACTTTTGTTGCCATGTTTAACTTGTTATTACTTGGAGATGAATCATAAGTTGAGGTTTCCGTGAGGTTGTGATTAGACACTTTTAGAGTCTCAACTCAGACTATACTTTCTTGAGTTATTTTAGAATGAATTTATTTGAGGAATTAGTGATGTATATTTGTGAATGGAATGAACTGTGGTATCACATGTGAATATGTCTACTATTTGGGATTGCTATATTATTAATGGGTATTTTGGAGTTTTGATCTTTAAACCTTGGAGACAATTAGAGTGATTCCTGACTAAAGTTACTTTATTCGAGGATGTAATTGTTGGGAGATAGAATTATTTGAGGAAATAAGAATGCATTTCGATGGCTGAACATTTACCTGCCTACGTCAAGCTTTTGAGTTCTAGGTGGTATGACTTTCTAAATTGTTGATTGAGGATTCTCTTGTGTTATAATGGGTTAATATGAATCTATATTGTGTTATCAGATTTTGGAGTCTTCATTAGTGAATCTTGTTGGGTAATCGGTAATTTATCTTGTTTAGTGATTATTCTGGTACGGAATGTAAAATTTTGGAGTGATTTATCTTGTTTGGTGATTGTTATGACTCCTTAAGATTCTCTAGATCTCCTTAGTGTCTTGTTTTGGAGGAAGATAGATTGTAGGATTTGACTTGTTGGTGTTTAAGTGTGTAGGTGGGACACCCTTCTTGTGCTTCATAATTCTATCGGTCTTATTATTCTTTTCTACTCTATTCTCACTTATTTGAGAGAGGGTTACACTTTTCTAGCATATCAATTGTTTCTTGAATGTTTTGCTTATTGAATTAATGGATCCTATACTCATTTGACATTGCTTCTATTCTTAACATTCATATTTGCTTCTTATAGCAATGTCACTTATTGGAGTTAAAGTTTGAGACTTCTATATTTCATTCTATATCTCCAGCCATTGGTTTCAACATTTCATTTCATCCTATTACTATTCATTTGGAAGTAATTTCACCTTTGGTATACCATTTTACTTATTCGATTTCACTTGTTTCATGTACTCTTTACCTAAGTACATCATTGTCACTCTTGTTGATCCTTGTTAATCCTATTGTTTCATTATTAAATCCTGAGCCATTACTTTGCTAGTAATTGCTCATTTAATATACTCAGCATTGTCATTTTTTATTTATATTTCTTTGGTTATTGCATGCTGAGATATTCATTATCTTGACACTCATGTTTTCTATTGAATTAATCATCTCTTATTTCTTAATTTCATTTCGCCTCAGGTACAACCTACTTATTGGTTCCTTGAACAATCATCGATAATTGAAATGTCTACTTGTTCAAGAATTTTGTTCAACATACTCAGCACTGTTTTGACTCGTCATCATCATTTGTTCGTGCTTATTTAGCTGATAGGTGCTGAGACATTCCATATCTTAGTTATTATGCTTCCTTATTAAACTATTAGCCCCTTGACTCTCTAACCTGTTTGACATCTTGTTCACTTGATTATTGGCTCGAATATGACTTTCCATATTCTTATTTCCTTGTAAATTTCATAAGAGCCATATTCTGACCAATGTCACTTTTGAGATATTTCCTTGATCCATAATCATTTATGTTATCGTGAATGAGTTTTTAAACCCTCGGGGTGTTCATAGAGCTCTTTTGTGTAGTATAAGATGATTGATAATTAGTGGTGTCATGCTAAGACTTTGGAGTTGCGATTTCTTTTACGATATGAGGTAAGAGAGAATTATGAATTGAAGATTGTCTTGGAATTATGATAATCATTTTGCAGTCAACAGAGTTTGATCTTTTGAGGTCTTTGGTTAGGTGTCATCCTAAGAGATAAATGAGAACTAAGAGAAGTATTATTAAGTGTAATGATTGAGGATTTAATTGTCTGTCAGTTCGAGAATTGCGCGGACACAATTGTTTTAAGGAGGGGAGAATGTGACACCTCACTTTTCTGCTTTAACTCGATTTACGTGTTTTATCTCGTTTTGCGTGAATTGGCCTGTTTATGTGCTATATGACTTAGAATGTGATAATTTTGATATTAATACTCCTAGAACATGCTAAATGTGCATTCATGAAATTTTCATAAAAAACGGAGTCAGAAATTTTATCGTCGATTTTTAGTGAATAGTATTTTCGAAACACGTCTGCTAAAATTTTGAAACTGGTCTTTTTAACCCTTCTAGACCTAGACCACAGACTTTAATAGACCTTTGTTTGATTAAAACGGTTTTAAAATCGGTTTAAGAATTTATTAGGGTTTTTACACCGACTTTTGCGAAAATCGAGTTTTAAGCCGACTCGGGTAGAATTGTTTGATTGTAAAACTTCTTGTCACCTAAAAATAATCTACTTGAACTATCTTGAGTGTTGAATAATTGTTTTGAACTTTGGTGATCAATAAAATGCATTTAAAGTCAAGAAAACACTAAAAATAATTAGTTTCCACTTTGACTTTCTTTTATTTATTTGACCTTTGCTTAATAGATGATCAATACACATTGAAAACGAAGCAAAACACCACCAAAAAGACACACAAAACCGTGGCTCCTTGGAGGAGAAAGATGAAGACATTTTCAAAGTATTTTTCTCATAGATTTTGCATTTCAAAGCCGAATTGAGTGATTCAAAGCTTGATTTCACTTGTTTGGCATCCATTCTACACATTTCTTGCATCAAAACACATCAAAGGTGAGAGAAAAATTCTAGATCTCAAAACTCATATTTTGTGTTTATGCGTATAAATGATTATTGAACCATTAGAATGTTAATCTGATGTTAGATTATTGCTCCTTGCATGCTAGGGATCATTTAGCTGTAATACTACGAGTTTTTATCGGTTGTAGCATAATTTTTATTTTTCGGGTATTTAAATTTGATTAATTTGTTCAAAGTTGATTAAATTGAGTGGTGTTGATCGGAATCGATTGCTGTCGATTTTTAAAAGTTTGTTAATTACGTGGTAGCACCGTTGTAATGCCGAATTTTCGTTTGTGATATTCGTGCCAAAATTCAAAAATTTCAGCCATGATACACTAGGGTTTTAGGATTATTGGGCATGATTTGGATGTGTCTTGGTTGGTTTCCAAGGGGGCTAATGTAGATGATTGAATGGGTGAGTGATAGAAACTGATTTGGAGTTGTTTGGATTAGTAGAATGTAAGATATGATTATTTGAAGTTGAGGTTGCCTTTCTTTAAATTATTGAATTGAGCCTTAGTTGATTGGGTGTGGTTTGAATGATTGAATCGTGAGTTGTTGATGGGTAAACTAGGGTTTGATTGTGTGTTTAATGCATGTTCGGTTGGATGGCCTACTTTGTCATCTAACTTAGTTATTTGTTGTTAAATTGTTTATTGATGTTATTATGATAATAATATGATTATTGATGATGATAATATGTTTATTGATAATGATTGATGATTATTGATTGATGATTGATGCCGGGAGATAAACAGTTCTGCTAGACTGTCCTCCTGTGAATGATTGATGTTTATTATTATTGCTGGGTCTCTAGTATGTGTGTGCCACCTCTCGGGCAGCATCGGGCTGTCGGGTTGATAATGGCATGACTATCAGAGATTGCCTCCAGCTCGCATGACGGAGGTGTCATGGAGGGCGAGGTTATTGGGGGTACCCCGGGTGCGTGAGTAATGGGGAGTTACAAGAAGAATGGTTGAGATCGTGATGGCGTTTGGAGCTACACCAACTAGAGAGAGTATCCTTTATTGAATGGTCATATAGTTATGTGATGATAGTATTATTGATGTTATTGTGTGTTTACTGACTCAAAGGATTATTCCAATGAGTTTAGTAGACCTTGCTCGAGATCTATCGGATCCTCACTGGGCTTATTTTATATAAGCTTACTCTCTATTATTGCATGCATACAGGTGTACTATCGCAGGATTACGGGTACGTGCCTCCTGAAGAGGAAAATGTGCCTTACGTGGATGAGTCCTATGTTCCAGAGTCTTATCCTTGATGTTGTATTGTTTTACTATCTTGTATATTAACTTAGTAGACTTTTATATGCTTTGTAGTTCATTATGTAAAAGATGTTGAAAAGATAACGAATTAGTTGATGCAATCTTAGTAGTCTTTATTTTGTCTATTTTTAGGTTGCTGGATTGGCTCATTATGTTTTGTAATGTATATTAAGGGTTCACGTATTATGTTGGAACGGAGGCATATAACGAGGACTGTTTATTGTATAATATGGTTATGATGTATGTTGTTATTTTATTAAGGAGTTGTTTGTTGTATGGTTTGTGAAGTTGATGTATGATGTTCTATTGAAGTTGGTTTAGAGCCTCGGTGTCCTATTTACTGTCATTATACTGCCGAAATTCTGTTGCGTCCTGACTGATTATAGGAGGGGTCGAGTTGGGGCGTGACAAAGCAGGTGCTGGCGGAACACCTAATTTCTTGCCTATCTTTGCCATGTATTTGAAACTCTGCTCCTGCCTAGCAGCTAACTCATCTTGCCGCTAGATAATCAGGAGCAATCTTTCCCCAAGGCGGTCTTCCTGCTCTAACCTCTCTTGTTGCCCCTTATCCATGTCCTGGCGCAACTGTGCTATGTCCTGGCGCAAGGCCTGAATGTCTAGGATAGGGGCCTCTCCCTGATCTATATGTTCAGTTTCTTGTTGCGCCGTGCGAGCCCCCAAAGTTTCGATGGTAGTCTGCGTCAATGGGGCTTGAGGCTGCAACACCTCCTCAGTGGCTGAGGCTGGCACACCAACTGTAAGACATAAACCTGTAATCAATGCTGGGTGAGGCAATCCCCCAGTAGTACGTATTTCCCGTCGGTAAGATGGTGGCACAGATGAATAGGTGCCATGCTTTAATTTCCTTATGCATTCCAGAAGACATGAAACTCACAAACTTATCACCCCTCTTTTTCCATGTGACCCGATCAACTGTTAAATACCTGATAATACTATTTGGGTGAATGTCCTCTCCATGGGCACTAAAGAAATCATCATCAAGGGCTGGGACCTGTCAGAACCGATTGATAGCGCCCTGGTCAAAAGCAACAGGCTTCCCACAAACCATAACCCTCTTATCTTGGTGCTCTGGTGCATTAGCATAAAATTCTCAAACCAACAACACATAACACGACCTAGGAGATTTGATAAAATGAGTTCATTGCCGCGATTCAGCCTGTTGTGCAATTATAGGTCCAGGTTCCTCGGAACCACACTCGACAACCAAAGATTTTTTTATGATACTCTCAGTATAGCGAGCTTTAGCCTCCTCACTAACAAATATATGTGTATTCAAAATAGGCCTAGATGTGGATGTAGATGCACCAGATGTGGACACTCCTTTCCTTTTAGGAGCCATGGCTATCTAGAATAATCAATCAAAGTCAACTGTGCACTTACACCCAACTGTTCAATCACAACTTTCAACACAATAGTCCCATGCACCACTGCACCACTACGTAACTAAGAATCACCCAACAAACGTACCAAAAGAGAGAGATTCCCAACCAACCCACAACCACTGTACTTCAACCAAGTATTCCCAGTGCAACACAAATCAGCAAAACTCAACGGCAGTTCACAAAAATAACGGGTCACAAAGATAATAGTGCAGAAAGTACCAAAAGTTCAACTTTTCGAGCACCTTTGGTGAGAGCATTTGGTCCAATTATTAGATAATCCAAAGTTACAACAAACAATAAAAATCAACCAAGATTTACAAGAGACTTCTTCCACACACGAGAATTGAAGCTCAGCCACTACTTGGTGCGTTTCGTAGTTGAGTCTCTCCTATGATTTTGTCTTGTTATTCTTTTTTCTTGTTTTTTTTTCTTCTTCGTTACACATCAATGCTCAACACCAACCAGCAAAAACTACCAACTCAAAGTATTCAATTAACAACAAAAAGGAATCACAACGCCCCAACAAGCAAAAATGACCAACTCAATGTCAAAGGTGCCTAACCACCTTTTGTCGTGTGCAAGCCCAAAATGGTGCTTTCTGCTTTTTTTTTTAGAAGAATATTGACGACCAGCGAACAAAGAAAATCGAGAACAGCCAAAACAAGACACTTACCACAGCGTGATAATCCCCTATCGTCGCCGCTGAAACGCTGTCGGTACTGGTTGAAACGTCGTCGTCGGTGCTCGTGAGTAGCAATGGAGTAGATGGTTGTGGTAGTAGATGGAGGGCAGTTGTGCATGAGGTGTTGGTGATAGAGCAGAAGGCACGGGCACGAGGTAGAAACGGCATCACGGACGGAGTGATACCGCCGGATCTGTCATCGGCGTGAAAGCCGATGGGTGCTGTTCGTTTTCTGTTTTTTTTTTCTTTAAGTTATGGCGATTGAGATGGAGCTTACATGGAGGAGGGTAATAGAGGGAAGCTATGAGAGACGCTGCTTGTACCAGCGTCGTGAAGGGTCTCTGAACGCATCGTTCAGAAGGTGGCTTGGCGTGGAGATCGGAGTTGGTGATGGGGGTGATTTTTCAGCGACGTGAGAGAGCTGCTTAGAAGGTAGAGAGTTTGCAGAGAGTTGGGATTGTTTTTAAGTTGGGTATTAATGTGGGTGGTGCACAAGTAGGTGATCTGGGTCGGTTCTAGGGTTTGCTAGTTGGGTGGGTCGGATTGAATTAGGTGAGTGTATGAGTTGGTCTTGATAGGATGTGGGTTGGGTCGGATTGAATAAAGTTTGGATACATGACATGGGTTGGTGGGCTTGGTAAAGTGCTGAGTTGTGTTGTTTTTTTTTTTTTTTTCGAACATCAATGCAAAGGACGCCACGCAGTAGCGCCATTTTGTAGTGCAGCAGCGCTACTGTTTCTTTTGAACAGCTCCAAAACAAACGTAAATTCTGATAACGCTAGCGCAGCTACGCTAGAATTTAGTGCAACAGCGCTACTACACAACTTTATTTCTTCTAGTTTTTCTCTTCCATACACGCAACCTCTTCACTCTACACATGAATTTCTCCATATTTTCTCTTCTAAATGACTTGGTAAAACCTCTCCTTGCCTCAACTTCCCCCAAACTTATTCTTGAACCTAGCATGACAAAAACAAATCAACAATTAATTCCAACAACTATAACTCAAAAATCAACTAAAAACAACTAAAATTATTAAATCAAGAAAAAGTAAGAAACTTCGGGTTGCCTCCCGAAAAGCACTTGTTTTAACGTTGACAGCCCAACGGAGCAATTTCTCAAGCCGAGTTGAGGTGGAAGACAGACTTGTGCTTATCAAACTCATCATCCCAATAAGTCTTCAACCGTTGTCCATTAACCTTGAACGTCCCCTTATCTGGATGATTTACTTCAACAACTCCATAGGGAAACACCTTTGTCACAACAAAAGAGCCAGACCATCTTGATTTAAGCTTTCCAGGAAACAAGTGAAGCCTTGAGTTGTATAAAAGAACTTTCTGACCAGGCAAGAACTCTTTTCGTGAGATATGCTTATCATGCCACGCTTTTGTCCTCTCTTTATAGATCTTCGCATTTTCATAGGCTTCATTTCGGAACTCTTCTAACTCATCCAATTGCAAAAGTCTCTTTTCTCCTGTAGCTTGCATATCCAGATTCAACTGCTTCATTGCCCAATATGCCTTGTGCTCGAGCTCCACTAGTAAATGGCAAGCTTTTCCATAGACCAATCTGTAAAGAGACATCCCAATTGGTATTTTAAATGCTGTATGATATGCCCACAGTGCATCATCAATCTTCTTGGCCCAATCTTTGCGCGAATTGCCCACTGTTTTCTCAAGAATCTTATTTATTTCTCGATTTGAAACTTCTGCTTGCCCATTGGTTTAAGGATGGTAGGCAAGGGCTTTCCGATGCTTGACACCATATTTGAGTAAAAGAGCTTCAAATTGCTTGTTACAAAAGTGGGTACCTTCATCACTAATTATTGCTCAAGGTGTGCCAAACCTTGTAAAAATGTTCATCTTTAGAAAATTCAGCACTACCGCACCATCATTTGTTGGAGTCGCCACCGCTTCCACCAATTTAGATATGTAATCAACTCCCAACAAAATGTATTTATTATTGTAGGAGGAAGGGAAAGGCCCCATGAAATCGATCCCCCAAACATCAAAAAGTTCAACTTCAAGAATGTTTTGCAATAGCATTTCATTCCTTCTTGAGATATTCCCCAATCTCTGGCATCTGTCACATGTAACAACAAAAGTGTGAGCATCTTTAAACAAGCTAGGCCAATAGAAACCTGATTGGAGCACTTTTGCCGCTGTTTTATTGCCTCCAAAGTGACCTCCACACTCAAGTGTATGGCAATGCCGTAAAATATCTTTCAACTCCTCTTCTGGAATACACCTTCTGATAACTTGATCTGCGCAATGCTTGTAGAGTATAGGATCTTCCCAATAATAGTGTTTTACATCAGATAAAAATTTCTTCCTTTGTTGATAATTAAGATCTGCTGGGATTATCTTCGCTGCAAGAAAATTCACAAAGTCAGCATACCAGGGAAAAGTTTGTGCAGATTGTATCGCAATGATCTTTTCATTTGGAAAGTCATCTTCAATAGGCGGCTTCACCATCTCAATCTCTACTGGTAACTCAAGTCTAGAATGGTGATCTGCTACCAAATTTTTTGTGCCTTTCTTATCTCTGATCTCCAAGTCGAACTCTTGCAACAACAACACCCAACGAATGAGCGTTGGCTTAGCATCCTTCTTGGTTATAAGGTACTTAATAGCAGAATGTTCTGTGTAGACGATTACCTTATTTCCAATCAAATAAGGATGAAACTTGTCAAAGGCGAATACTATTGTGAGTACTATTTCTCTGTTGTGGCGTAATTAAGTTGTGCATCATTAAGAGTGTGACTTGCATAGTACATAGTATGGAAAACTTTGTTCTTTCGCTGTCCCAAAACTGCTTCTATTGCGTAGTCGCTTGCATCACACATCAACTCAAAGGGTAATTCCCAATCAGGTGCTACAACAATAGGTGCTGACACAAGTTTCTCCTTGATTGTTACAAATGCACGTTCACATTCTTCATCCCACACAAATGGAACATTCTGCACCAAAAGATTTGAAAGCGCCTTAGCAATCTTTGAAAAATCCTTGATGAATCTTCTATAGAACCCTGCATGTCTCAAAAAACTTCTAACCCCTTTCACAGTTGTTGGCGCAGGTAACTTCTCTATGGTCTCAATCTTCGCACGATCAACTTCAATGCCCTTAGCTGAGATACGATGCCCCAAGACAATACCTTCATGCACCATGAAGTGACACTTCTCCCAATTTAGCACCAAATTTGTCTCCTCATATCTTTTCAACATTAACTCCAAATTGTAAAGACAATTATCAAACGACATACCCACCACAGAAAAGTCATCCATAAATACCTCAATTCTACGCTCTACCAAATCTGAGAAGATAGCCATCATGCATCTCTGAAAAGTACCTGGTGCGTTACATAATCCAAATGGCATTCTCCGAAAGGCGAATGTACCATAAGGACATGTAA
This sequence comes from Ehretia macrophylla, assembly GCA_037974665.1. NCBI lineage: Eukaryota > Viridiplantae > Streptophyta > Magnoliopsida > Boraginales > Ehretiaceae > Ehretia > Ehretia macrophylla. The sequence goes on from CM075773.1 coordinate 52,906,399, forward strand.
ACGTGGCTTTCTCCCAATCTTTAGGTGTAATAGCTATTTGATTGTAGCCAGAGTAACCATCCAAAAAACAGTAATACTCATGTCCTGCCAATCTATCAAGCATCTGATCCACAAAGGGCAAGGGAAAGTGGTCCTTTCTTGTAGCCTTGTTCAACTTCCTATAGTTGATACACACTCTCCATCCAGTCACAATCCTGGTAGGAATCAGTTCATTGGTTTCATTCTTTACAACTGTCATGCCTCCCTTCTTGGGTACAACTTGTACTGGACTTACCCAAGAACTATCTGAGATTGGGTAAATTACTCATGCATCTAACCATTTCAGAACTTCCTTTCTCACCACTTCTTTCATTGTAGGATTGAGTCGCCTTTGTGCGTCAATGGATGGTTTGCTATCATCCTCCATAAGAATACGATGCATGCACATGGAGGGACGAATTCCCTTAATATCTGCCAAAGACCAACCAATCGTTGATTTGTGAGTTCTAAGCACTCTCAGTAATTTATCTTCTTCTTTGTTAAAGAGCGACGAAAAGATAATTACTGGAAGTGTGTTTGACTCACTCAAATATATATAGCGCAAGTGTGCTGGTAGAGGCTTCAACTCCAACACAGGTGGTTGCTCAATTGATGGTTTAGAACGTGCAAAACCTTCTCCTAATTCTTCAAAATACTTTCGCCTATTTGGTTCAAAAGAATCCATCCAATTCAAATATGCTTGCACCTCTTCATCTTCCAAATCAACAAGATCATCTTGTATTAAGCTAGCCTCCAAAGGATCCAGTCGACCTACATGGCTAGGCACTATAGCTTGTACATCATCAATGCGGAAACAACTGTCGCTAGCTTCAGGGTACTTGATAGCTTTGAACACATTAAATATCACTTCTTCTTCTTGCACCCTTAGTCGCAACTCTCCCTTTTGAACATCAATGAGTGCTCTTCCAGTTGCAAGGAATGGTCTTCCAAGAATAATAGGAATCTTTTTGTCTTCTTCCATGTCCAGTACTATGAAATCCGCAGGGAATATGAACTTATCAACTTTGACTAGCACATCTTCAATAACTCCTTTGGGATGCTTTAGCGAGCGATCAGCTAACTGCAATGTAATAGTTGTAGGTCTCGTTTTACTCAACCCAAGCTTCCTGAAAATAGATAAAGGCATTAAATTAATGCTAGCTCCCAAATCACACAAAGCTTGCTCAAAAACAACATTGCAAATTTCACAAGGAATAGTAAAACTCCCTAGATCCTTAAGCTTTTGTGGTAGCTTCTTTTGGAGAATAGCGCTGCACTCCTCAGTAAGTACGACTGTCTCATAATCTTCAAGTTTTCTCTTATTCGAAAGGATGTCCTTCATAAACTTCACGTAACTCGGCATCTGTTCAAGTGCATCTGCAAATGGAATATTAATGTGAAGCTTCTTAAAAACTTCAAGAAATTTAGCAAACTGTTTGTCAAGTTTGTTTTTCTGCAATCGTTGAGGAAATGGCACCACCACAGGTGATTCTTGTGTGGGCTGCTGCTGAGCTTCTACTTTCTCTTGCTCTTTCGCCTCATCTTTTACTCCACCTTTCTCAACCTTCTTGGTTCTCACTGGCTCCTCTAGCTATTTGCCACTTCTCAAGGTGACAACTTTACAATGCTCTTTACCCTCTCTTCTAGGATTTACCTCTGAAGTACTAGGTAAATTTCTTTGTTGTCTTTTTGAAAACATCGTAGCCATCTGGCTAAACTAAGCCTCCAAATTTCTGATTTGTGTAGATTGGTTCTAGAGATTTGTCCTAGTTTCGTTCATAAATTGAGTCTGGGAATTAGCCAATTGTGTCTGCGAATTCGCCAATTGAGCAATTACCTCCTCCAAGTTCACCTTATTCTCTAGTGGTGGGTTATTCTGCTCAGGCTGCAACACATTCTGAGTATTTCTCCAGGAAAAATTTGGATGATTACATCATGCTGGATTATATCTGTTAGAGTATTGATTGTGCTGCTGCCCATTAAAATTCCCCACATATTGTGCTTGTTCTGTTGTGCCTTGCGCAAATGGATTTCCAACCTAACATTCTGCACTATGATGTGGACCACAACAAAACTCACACACCACTGCCGCTTGGACAACATTAGCAGTTGCCTGATTATTCTGCATCTGCTTAGCCAAGTTGTCAATTTTTGCCACCAAAGCAGTTATGGCGTCAATTTCATGGACCCCAGCTGTCTTCTTTGTTATGACTCTCTCGCTCGACCACTGCTGGTGGTTCAAAACAATATCCTCCAGTAATGCATAAGCTTCATCTGCTGTCTTGTTCATTAAAGCTCCTCCTGCTGATGCATCAATCAAAGTTCTTGTGGAGCTAATTAACCCATTGTAAAAATTATGAACTTGCATCCATCTAGGTATTCCATGATTAGGACACTTCCTCAGCAATGTCTTATACCTCTCCCACGTTTCACATAGAGTTTTTCCTTCATGTTGCGCAAAATTATTAATTTCTATGCGCAGCTTCGCTGTCTTTCCAAGTGGGAAAAATCTTGACAAAAACTTGTACACCAAATCCTCCCAAGTAGTGATTGAATCTAAAGGCAGCGAGTTCAACCATTCCTTAGCTTGATCCCTTGAAGAGAAAGGAAGCAAGCGAAGGCGCAGAGCTTCACCAGTGACTCCATTGTACTTAACAGTTCCGCAGACTTCTAGAAAATTCACAATGTGCTGATTAGGATCTTCAAAAGGCAGTCCATGGAACTGAATATTTTGAATCAATTGTAGTGTCACTGTCTTCAAATCAAAATCATGCACCTAAATCGCTGGCCTTCTAATCACAGGTTGAATTCCAGTGGGTGGTAATGCATACTCTCGCAGTGTTCTAGGCGGATTTTCCTGATTATTTCCTTCTTGTACTACCACTATGTCAGCCATATTCCTTTGCAAATGATGGGTAGTTATAGCAGCTCTTTTCTCCTTTCTGTTCTTCCGGCAGGTTCATTCTATCTCTGGATCGAAAGGCAACAAATTACTACCTCCTGACTTTCGCATGCACTTAAAGGAATATGTTCCTGAAACACATGTAACGAAAACAAGAGACAAAAACAAACTAAAATAAAATCCAAAGTAAAATTAAAGCTATTTGGTATCGATATTAATAATTGACACAGTCCCCGGCAACGGCGCAAAAAATTGTTGTGTGAATTCTAACGCAAGTGCACATGTAGCAACAAGTAATAAAATGATGAATAAAGATCGTTCCCACGAGGACTGAGATTATTAACTATCGAAATTGGTTTAGCTTTAATTTTATTCAGATGACCAAAATTTGAGAATTTGTAATTAAAAACTAAAGAGATAATAAAACTAATGAAAATAACAATTAAACAATTACGAATTTGATGGAAAATTTGATTCAATAATTGGAGAGTTCCAGGGATTACGATTTCACCAAGATATATCCTACTCGAATCTGCTGATTAATTCTAATTGACGACTATTCCTTATGCTGCCAGCAATCTCGCTAAGGTAAATATTAATATTTCTCAAGCATTAATACCATATTCCACTAAGCAAGCTACCTACATCTCTGTGATAATTGTGAACTTATGGAATGCATTAAATCCTAGAAATTTAAATGTTGCATTAGATCTCATAACTATCTCTAGCTTATGACAATTTAATGATACTCCACGCATGGTCTAGTTTAGTTATCACTTCTCAGTCTCAAACTAAACCACAAAACAAACAATTATTGGCCAGATAATCACAAGCATTACGTATAGTGTGAAATATTCAGCATAAAAATAGAATAATCAATCAACCAATCAATTCAACATCATTCGAGTAATCAAAATCTGGCTACATCGTAGCCCTAGAAAAGTAATCTAGCAACTCGTAATCAACTTAAATGAAATTCAAAGTCTATTAAAATTCATGATGAGAGAGAAAGAAAACTCTAAAAATCTCAAGAAAGTCGTGGCTAATCTCGTCTCTTATCCGTCCTTCCTCGTCAATCTTGTAGTTTCCTCACGTTTTCTCCTCTCCAAACTTTGGTTTTTCTCTCTAGAACTAGCTTTCTCCCAAGAACTCTCTTTTTCAATGTCTGATACTCTTTTTATCGTAGGGTTTTCTTGTTTTCGTGCCTTTTACCAAATTGCCCTTAAAAATCCTGCGACACTGCGCTATGACTGCGCTACTTCTATTTTCTCTTTAATTTCTTCACAAACTGCATAAAAGATTGCCTCAGTTATCTTCCTTCAATCTTGGCCTCAAAAATCCATGTCTCCTCATATAATTCACCTACATCACAAAATAAACATGGAACCAATTAAATTGCTCAAAAATTACACGAGAACTAACAAAATTGAAATGAAAAGATGCTGAAATCATATATCAATATTACACCCAACACATAGCATACATAAGGCTTCCAATTGTCGAAGCGTATGGAATCCTATTCATCCTCTCTCTTTCTTCAGTTGTCTTAGGACTCATAGCTCTATAGAGATGTATGCCATGTCTAAAAGGATGTATGCCATGTCTAAAAGGTAATAACCCCCTTTTAGAATACTGCATGTTAAACCTCTTTAACACCTTATCTATGTACGTACTTTGGGAGAGACCTATCAATCCTTTCGATCTATCTCTATAGATTCGGATTCCTAGGATATAGGTTGCTTCTCCCAAGTCTTTCATGGAGAATGTTCCTTGTAACCAGACCTTGATAGATGACATCATACCAATGTCATTCCTAATCAATAGTATGTCATCTACATACAAGATGAGGAATATAACTGCTTTATTGCTGACGTTTTTGTAAACACAAAGTTCGTCTTCATTCTTAATGAAGCCAAATGTTCTGGCGACCTCGTCAAAATGTTTGTTCCAACTCCTTGAGGCTTGTTTGAGTCCATAGATGGGCCTCTTTAGCTTGCACACTTTATGACTTTCACCCATGGATTCAAAACCCATTGGTTGTTCCATATAAATGTTTTCTTCAATGAAGCCATTAAGAAAAGTCATTTTGACATCCATCTGCCATATCTCATAATCGTAGTGTGTAGCTATCGCCAATAAAATCTTAATGGATTTAAGCATTGCTACTGGCGAGAAGGTTTCCTCATAGTCAACTCCTTGTCTTTGACGGTAACCTTTTGCCACTAACCTTGCTTTGAAGGTCTCTACCTTCCCATCTGCACCTCTCTTTCTCTTATATACCCATTTGCATCCTATATGTACAATACCTTCAGGTGGCTCTATAAGATTCCAGACTTATTGGTGTGCATTGAATCCATTTCAAATTTCATGGCTTCAAGCCATTTTCCTCAGTCCCTATTAGAAATAGCTTCTTCATAGGTAGGGGATTATCAATATGATCGCCATCATCCAATGTGAACAACTCTTGTCCTTGGCTATGTAAGTAGCTATTTCTAGTGGGGGGACGGGGTGTCCTTAAAGACTTGCGTATCTGTGTTGAAGCAATCGGTTCTTCTTGAATAGTTTCATCCTGGATCAAATCCTGGGTTTCATTCTGGTCAATTGGTTGCTCAATGTTTCCCTCCCTGAGCTCCACTTTTCTTCCCAAGCCACTTTCTTGGATGAACTCTTTTTCCAAGAATATGGCGTGTTTACTAACAAAGACTTTATGGTCAGTAGGGGAATAAAAGCTATATCTCAACGAATCCTTGAGATAACCAATGAATCTGACCTTGTCAGAGCCTTTTAATGTAAGCATGAAAACCTCATACTCTAATGTGATTAAAGTTGGGTTTCTTGTTCCTCTAGATCTCACAATGAGTGCTTACAATTGATTTGGAAATGACCCTATTCAAGATGTATGCCGTAGTGAGAAGAGCATGGCCCCAAAGGCCAATAGGTAAATCAGTATAACTCATCATTGATCTGACCATGTCCAACAAAGTCCTATTTCTCCTTTCTGATACACCATTAAGCTCTGGTGTTCCAGGTGGAGTCAATCATACGATTATACCATTTTCTTTGAGATACTCTTGGAATTCAATGCTAAGGTTTTCCCCTCCTCGATCAGACTGAAGAGCCTTAATCCTTTTTCTAGTTTGGTTTTCCACTTCTACTCTGTATTCTTTAAACCTTTCAAAGGATTCAGATTTGTGTTTCATAAGATACACATACCCATACCGAGACACATCATCAGTAAAGGAAATGAAGTAGGCAAACCCACATCGGGCCAATTCACCAAAAGGCCCACACACATCAGTGTATATCAACTCTAAAATGTTTGTAGCTCTTTGCCTTTGTCCCACAAAAGGTGATTTGGTCATTTTACTAAGGATGCAAGATTCACATGCTAAGAATGGACTCGGCCTACATGGGCTTCATTATTTCTCCAACTTCGTGATTCTAGCTTCCCCTATATGACCTAATCTTAAGTGCCACAAATATTTAGAGTTTGGAGTTTTTCTAGACCTTTTAAAGGTCTGTACATTCATGCATTGCTTATTTTTGTTGTCGTCTTTTTTATATCAAGTATATAAAGCTCATTTACTAATTTGCCAGTGCCAACACATTTATTTCATAAATAAATAAAACATCCATTATCCATAAACTTAAATTCAAAACCATTTTGAACCAAAACCGAAATGGAAATGATGTTTCTCCAAGCATTAGGCAAAAATAAACAATTATCCAAAACTAAAGTAAATGAGGATGACAAAGCAAGACAACATGTCCCAATAGCTAACGCAGCAACCATTGCTCAATTTCCCACCTTCAGGACCACGTCGCCTTCTCCCAAAGCTCTACTTCTCCTCAACTCCTGTATAGAAGTACATATATGAGAAGTGGCACCAGAGTCTAGCACCCATGAAGTAGATGCAGGAAATCCGTGAGACTATCTCTTGGAATTCCACCAGGATCAACTCGTTATACATAATAATTGGCAATTTTAAATCAGAGAATTATGATTACCTCTTCGAACGATTCGTGGTAGTGTTATAGAATTGCCCAACGGAAGCGTCTAGCTCCTCCTACTTTGCATGCGAACAAGGATGAAAGAGGAAGAGGCTATAATTTTCAAAGAGAGAGTTTTTTTTCTTGTTCCTACGTTTTCAGAAAAACGATATATGTCAATATCTCTATTTTCTTTGAAAACCCTACATGGCCCTTCTTATAAAGACCATGTGGGCTAGGCTATTCAAAAGGTCAACTCCCAAAATAGTTAAAAAAAAACTCAATCTTTTAATGTGGGTTTCTATAAAGCCCACAACGATTCAAATTAAATCACTATTTAATTTAAATCAATCAGCCTAGGATTTAATTGATGAATCATAAATCTAGTGCTAGCTAGAAATTGTCAAATAATTAAATCCACAACCTAATAATAATAATTAAATAATATTTAATTCTTAATTAAATATTAATCACAATTAATATTTAATTCTCAATTAAATATTGATTATAATTAGGTTGTCTCTCCAATTAAATCACTTATTCTTTTGCGTGACTCCATAGGTTCAAACTTAAGCCGGTAGTATAAAGACTATCCTTACACTAATCGAAGATACCATCTAGCAATGGTTCCCGACGACCGAATAAGCTGAATAGGTGCAAGGCAACATTCAACGAACCTTGGTACAATGGTGAATTCCCTATGACCCTTGGTGTTCTGAAATAACCCTAGGGACATGGTTAATTGTCAAATCCCTAATTAGTTACTTCATGTCAAATTTCAATCCTGTCATGACACATCATGATTTACCCTCGTGGCTCATCACGAGATGTGCTTTGACCAAAGAATTTCTGAATTGAAATTAAGCGAAACACCATTCTTCAAATACCCGGAGCGGTCAATCCCATCTTGACTCACACATTGACTTCTCCAACACTTGCCCATACCCAGTAACCTTTTGTTACCAGATTAGAAATCTGGATAGTCCGACACCTAAGCATGAAGAGTAATCTGTAAGTCTCCATGACAGTCTCAGGTCAGAGGGAACATGTCTACCACATGTACCACGAGTTGTCCTTAGACAGTAGGGTACATACCATAGGACGCTCGTAAAGAGAGTCATGTTCAGTGAACATGTCTCCACATGTCACCTGTTTATCGCACCGGTGTCCCAACACCCATTGGTCATGAGGATAACCAACCAATGCAACAAACAATAACCTATACTCAATGAAATTGACGTCCTAATACCAATTTCATCATTTGGTTACGAACAAAGTTTAAGAATGACCAAAATCAAATCTCATTCATATGATTCCATAAAGTCATTCTAAGGACTACATCATGATTAATCAAAGGTAAAAAAAGATGGACGATATGATGTAATGACCAAATATTATTAATAGAACAATAATCCACATACAAATTAATTTGTCAGCTACACTCGATGACTGACTTTAGGACACAATTCCTAATAATAGAGTCATGATTAATCGAAAGACTAATCTCAAACATGAGCAATCGAGACATACCTGCAGAGGCCTTGCCATTTCCCTTCAAACTTTTGAGGTACTCTGGACAATTCCTCTTACAATGTCCTTCCTTCTCACAGTGAAAACAAGTTCCTGATTTTGCTACCTTCCCCTTCTTCTTGGACATGCCTCCAATAGGCTTGCCCTGAGGGGGCCTTTTTGCTTTCATTTTCCACAAGTTGCCCTTGAAATATTTCAAGCATATTCAAGAGCTGAGGCATGGAATATTTGATGTTTTTCTCATAAACATCCATGACAAATGGCTTAAATGATTATGGCAATGAGTGAAGGATCAAATCCACCCAAAAGCTTGAACTTCTTTCGAAGCCTAGGATTTCAATAAGTTTGATCATGCCAAACATTTTGATAACATGTGATCTAACGTCTGACCCTTCTACCATTCTAACACTGAAAAGTTCCTTCGAAACCAAAACATAGTCTATAATGTTTAGTGCTAAATCACGCCATTTCTGAACTGTTACCCTTTATTCTAATGTTGCCTTTTCAGGTACTTCCAAAGAAAGTAGTTCTTCCAAGCTACAATCTTTATTAGGACATAAAACCTTTTTTCACGTTGTGGGACCAGTCAGCAAAGTGGATACCAGTTAAACAATTCTTTTCTAAGATAGTTGCAAGGGGATTCATTTTTGTCATGTAACTGCAGAAAATAATTAATTAAAATTAGATAATGTATTACTAACTATTCGACTTGGGTCTTTAAACCAAATAGTACCCCCCACTAAATTTTTTTGAATTCCATACTTCCCTAGTAGAAAACGAAAAATCAAACGAATGAGTTTCTTAGTGGATCAGGGGGCCCATTAATCTTTGTTTCACCTCACATTATAGAGTTTTGGTGAATCAAAGACTAATAGGTGAATAACACTTTAATCAATGTATCTCATACAAATTCTAATTTACTTGCCTACAATTCCCTTGACTTCACATTATAGATTTTTGGTCTCTAAGAATTGTTTAAGTCAAACCCATTATTCTAGAAAATTTAGATCCATACAATACCGACACCTCACATTATAGATTTTTGGTAACCAGTAAGAATCCAAATTCTTCTACATCTAATGTTTTATAGACTTAGTTTGCATATTAATACAAATAAATAGCCCCTATGTGTCCATAGCCAACTACTCACTTGTCTAACATATAAACTAATCAACGATAATGGAAGGCAATGATATAATCTACTCTTAGACTACATCATTATTAACTTAATATTTGGAGTGGGAAGATTTGCCGGTCTTTAATTAAGGTTTCACTTTTCACATGCTTCTGGTTTCAATTTATCACATAAACTAAACTAGAAACATTCACGCATTTAATATATATATATATCGCATAATAAATAAATACATGTAAATAACTAGGATGATCATAGACTAGGAGCACTATCAACCCGGGCCACTGGGTTGAATTCCTAAAATAAAATTAGGGCCCAATAGTTAGGCTACTCCTCGTTGGGCTTCACAAACCTCATTTTGTGAATCAGGTCCACAACTCCTTGATGCATCCTGCTTGATCTTCTTGTTACATTTATGTACATTGATTCCTAATCTAATGGGATACATAAATGGGAATAGGGGTTTTACATTATCAAAATGGGTAAGAGACATGCAAGCCCCATTTAAATAATTATATAAAACTCAAATGAATAAATAAATAAATCAACATACATCAATTCATTCATTCATTCATTCTAGTTCATGATCATTCAAACACATAATTATAAAATAATAGGTAATCCACGAATATGGCACAATTAATTTCCTTGATATAATCTCATTATATCTAGTTCCTAAATTTAATAAACCATTTATTAATAATAAAAAATATCCCATATTTCTAAAATAAATAAAATACCTTTTATTTATTTAATATAATTAGTAACAATTTATTAATTAAAAACTCTTAATATCCCTTTTGTGCTTTAAATAAAATTGAATTTTATTTAAAATAAAGCTTTGGCCCAAATTATTAAAACAACCCTTTTATTAAAATAGATTCAGCCCAACCATTTAAAACAACTCAACAAAGTCCAATTACTAAATAGCCCAATCAGAAAGAAATAAAACAAAAACAAGCCCCCAACCCTTGGGTCATAGGTTTGGACCTGGATCCAAATCCCCACTTGGATTCAGATCTGGGTCAAAACCCTAGATCCAAAAAACTTTTTTTTTCTTTCCTTCTTCCCCAGCGCCCCCCATCTTCCTTGGCAGCGCCGCTGCCTAGCAGCAGCATGTGCCGCAGCGGTGCTGTACCCAGCAGTGCCATACGCCGTTGCTGGCAGTGGCTTAGCCACTGTTGGCAACGGCAGCGCCACTACCTAGGGAGGGGGTTTTGCAATTTTTTTTTAATTTCAAAACTGTTTTTATTTATTTCAAAATATTCTGAAAAATATATACATATAATATATAAAAACATAATATCAAAAGTTTTTGGAAAACACATTTTCATAAACTTTTGATTATAAAAAATACATTTTTCATATAAATTGGGGAGAACAATATGGGCTACATCAAATTATAAAATTAAACAACTTTAATTTCAGATTTAAGAGTTATGAAATATTGTGCCATAAACGTTAAATCAAGTAATAAGCATGAATTGTGGTTCTGATACCACTATTGGGAATATATATGATAATTAAAATAATTACATAGCGAAAAAATTAATCACGTATCCATTCATGTTTAATTATGTAAATTTAAATCAAATAATAATTTAATCTAATTAAATTAAATCTGCTAACAGTTTGGGATTACTTCTTGAAGCGTAGATTGGTGTAGAATCTGAATTAGTTCCCTACATGTGAAGCCTTCAAGATTGATCCACACATAATCCGCACTTGTTAGCTGGAATTCACCCCCACTAGGTTTCTAGAGAAATCCTATATATTTTTCTAACTATGAAAAGTATGCTAGCTTTTTTTTTTTCTATCAGAATAGTTCTATATATAGGAAACACATATGACCTAGCCGGTCTTAAACTTACCAGTCTTGAGCTTCATAATAATCAAATCACCATCTAATTACTACGAGCCCAATTAAATTAATATTTAGGACGATCCTAAATTTAATTTAATCTTTTCTCTAATCTAATTAATCTGCAAATTCTATTTGTTTGTGACCTCTCAGGTTCAAAATTAATCGGTAGCGAATAATTAATTCCACTAATTAATTAAATTCGAACTATTTCTAATTAATTCGCAAATAGCGAGTGACACCTAACAGTATATCGCGATTATCCAATTAAAGATAAAGTGCAAGTAAACGAACCCATTTAGTAATTTCTATGCAATCAAATCCTACTGTCTCAATTATCCCGATCGAGCCAGAGCCATGCATTGGGTCGTCAAACTCTCTTACTCGACCATATGCCAAAACCCAATTACTTAGTGACTAATGAATAATTCGTAGAACGACTTTCACTATTCCAGCTTGGCCAAGAATTTCAAGTCACTTAATTAATCAGATCGCATAGGACTCCCAAATGACAGTTTCCGTATCTACTCACAGATTTCTCCATGAAGGAATAAATCACAATCACTAAATACATTCTCTAATCCATGATTAGGACTAGCTTATTTACACCAACAAATCATAATATTCCTAATAATGAGATAACCGTGGTGTCTTAAGTCTGAGGATTAATCGCACAATTACATAATATAATGAATTATTGACCAATCCATGTAATTCATTATATTGGCGGTCAAGTCCAGTTACTTGTTCGCAACAAGTATTTATATATCTACTATAACGATATAAGACTAATCGTCCAAATTAATATCTCATATTATTTGGTTAGTAGACTATAATCTGATCTATCCGGATAAACTAACGCCCAATTAATTTATCCTATGATCAGGGACAACGTTTAGAATATATTAGTAATATAGATTCTATTACTCATATCCTTACTCTTAAGGATGAAATCTACAAATAATATTCTAAGGACTTTATTTATTCAATTGAGACATTTATAATAAATAAATAAACTGCACATATTAAATGAATTAATAAATTAAATAATATATTATCCATAATTCTAAATATACAATTTATTGGCTTTTGGACATTATTCCTAACATGGAGATTGTCAGATAGACATTTATCAAGTTGAACAGTTCTAAAAGTTGAATCAAATTTGGGAAGTGAAAATAGACTTATTAAGTTCCCACTACTCTGTTAGTAATTACCTATGTTTTGTTCTGTTTGAAAATTCGCGCGATTCCAAAGTCTGCAATCTTAGGGTGTATATTTTCATCCAATTATACGTTACTGGCTTTTAAGTCTCTGTGTATAACTCTCATTCTTGAATATTTGTGAAGATATAGCAATCCTTGAGCAACACATTCCATGATATTAAACCTTGTTTGTCAATTGAGTCGCTCATTTCTATCTGGAGCTGTCAAAAGTGGGTAACAGATTACACAAGAGGTCTTCATTTCAATACAAACAGCTAACAAGATAACTCTATAATGTTACTAACCGAAGAGGAAAAAATCCAAGCTCTTGTTGGGCATAAACTCATAGATTAACATTTTCTCTTCTTGGTGCATACAGCATCCCAAAAGTCGAACAAGATTAGTATGCTGGAGTTTGGAGATGAGGATAAGTTCATTTTTTAACTCTATGACATCTTGTCCTGATATCTTCGAAAGCCTCTTGACTGCTATTTCTCGCCCATCAAGTAATCTACCTTGTTTCCACAATATCGGGTCATTGCATATAATTATAGAACACAATTAATTTGTTGCTGACAATGTGTACCTCGTTTACTGGTCTAAATCTTCCCTCTCCAAGTTTGTTTTCGCCTGAGAATTTATTTGTGGCTATCGTAATAAAGCCAAAACTGAAAATCTTCAAATCATGAGGTTCTCGTCCATTCTTTTCAATCTCATTCTCATCATTAAAGCTATCCGTAGTAGTTACTGAGTTATTATGGCTTCAGAGAGGCAACGCATGATATAAGATATGCAAGAGATCTGATATAAGATATGTAAGAGATCTAATAAATTGGTTTTGAATGATCTATTTGTGAGGTATTAAAGTTGCTTTTGGAATATGCACATGGAGAGAGAAGAAAGCTTGCATGTTTTTCTTGGGTAAAGAAATGAAGCATGTTGGTCTTCATGGAATTGGTAGAATAAAAAAAAATGGAAGCATCACATGGATGCTTAGGCAGGTCCGACAATAACATTTGGAAATGAAGAAAAATATTATAAAGAAATGAAAAGATAGGAGACATGAATGTTGGTGGCTAATGATGATAGTTTCATCATCATTATAGAACATGGAATAGCTTAGTTGGAGCATGAGTGTTTGCTGATAATGTGAATTACAACTCTGATTTGCGTGCAAGACAGATCGACAACATGCAAGAAAAACGTTAAACTTTTCCTATAAATTGTAGGCTCAATTTATCAGTTCAATTTATCCTTAGGGATTAGTATTTTTCGGGATCATATTGGTCCCCGGACTCAAAGAGAATAATATAGGTTTTTTCTGAGTGTTTCTCATCTATATTAGTTGTCTTTATTTTGTAAGTAAGAATTAGTTTCTTCTATTATTTGAGAGAGTGAAATTGTTCTCTTCTTATATTAGAGAGAAGATCATTGTAAATTATTCTTACATCATAGTGAATCCTCCTATATTTGCCCGTAGTTTTTCCCTTAATTTGTTTGAGGGTTTTTCATGTAAAATGTTATGTCTCAATTATCTTATTTTTCTCATTCTTATTTTAGCTGCGTGATACTGCTTTGCCCCGACCATTCCGTTGCGTTGAATCCTAACAGTGGTATCAGAGCCAAGTTGCGAACCACTAGTTGTGGGGGTACTGTTCATAGTTACTATTCACACGTGTTGCTATATACGTATATAGTACTGTTTTGGTATTGTCTACGTGTATAATGCAGTTCCTAGTAAAATAGTGGGAGCTGGTTCGAGTTGAGAAGCAGATCATTGTTAATACCATGGCGGCAAAAATTTGAAATCGAGAGGTTCAACAAGAAATTGAGGATGAAGGCAATTAGAGAAAACGACAATTGTTTGGCGGTAATTGGAGACAAATAAAGATGATGGTCAATGATAAAAGGAGAGAGATGGATCACAATGCTATTGTCAATTTCTGATTGGCAAAATAAGTATTGTCAGGGCGTGATAAATCCATAGTTTTACTAATTTTAACCCATCAAATCATGTATATTGCATTATTATTTCAAGGTTAATTGAATATTTTATACCATTTTAGTGCAATATAAGGTTTGAAGAAGAAATAGCAAAAACGGCCACAAAAATCAATATTTGAACAAAAAATTCAGCGCAGCACTAGTGAGAAATGGTAGAACGGCTTTAAAACGAGCAATTTGAGATTGAATTTGGCCAAACCGAGTAGGGAAACGGATTTAGGACGCTGAAAAATCTTGGAATAGACCTGGTCAACTTTTTGGTCAACGATCAATGGTCAAATTCAACCGAGCCGGTCAAAGTTCACCTACTACAGCCAGATATGCGCTCGAGCGCCCCTTTTTCATGGTCAAACGCCTCTCTTTAAAATTGGCGGACAAATGGACGACAAAGTATGGAACAAAAAAACAGAAAAAAATATAAAAAATTCTTTAGTGCAAAAGGGCGCTCGAGCGCGCCTAACTGGCACTCGAGCGCCCTCCTGAAATTCTGTCTATAAATAATGCGATTTTCAATGCTGAAAACATACCATTTTCTCTTTTTGGCTTAGTTTCTGCTACTCTAGTATATGTGAAGTGAGTTTTGAGTGTTTTAGTTATTATTCTTAGTTGTGTGCAAAGTTCTAATCTAGAAAGGAGGGTCTAGTAAGCCATCAATATACCGAAATCATACCGGTTTACCGAAATCCGTTCAACACGATAAGTATTCTTTTATCTTGGTTTTCGTTATAATTTCTTATACTTTAAAGTTTACCATGACACACTAGACCAGAGATTCGAGGTGGTACGTGTGAGATTACTCTTGTACATATATTTTGATTTAGATTTATTAAAGTCTCATATTTTTATTTCTAAGTATTCTTTGATTAATTATACGTATACTTGTAATTATGATATAATTAATTGAAAATACATAAACGCCCAGTTTTGTAAACTTGTAGCAATAGGAGACTACCTCGGATGGACTCTAGTCTGGTTGTACCGACACCCCCAGGTTACATGAATGAAAGATTAATTGAGAGATTGGATATCATTAGGTTGTACCAACACATCCAATCTTGTTAATCAATTAATTTTATCACTTACGTAACTAAAGGCTCATCTCAGTAGTAGGAGCTTGTAGCCCTATTTTTGAAGGACTTATCTTTTAATCTGAATCAATAACTTTGTACTTTCGTATACCAAGCTATAACCACCCTGAATCATTAACCCTTTGGATTTTCATTTTATTGTTGAGTATTATAATTCTTCAATTTTGTACCTTTGTCCAATTTACTTTTGGATCTCGTTACCATAATATCTTTGGACATTTCTTGAATTTTTGGACTTAATTTACCGTACTTTTGGACTTTTGGACTTAATCAAATTTATCCGTGACGGGAAATAGTCAAACAATTCTAAATTAAAGATTGAACTAAATTTGATAACCTCAATCTATGTGGATCGACCCTTTACTCGCCACAGCTTGAGGTAATTCAACGTAAGTAATATTTCCAATCATTTAACCATCTTACTATTTTTTATCGTAAAACGACGCGATCAAAATTTGGCGTCGTTGCAGGAGATCGGTGTTCATCAAATAAAGTTAGTCTTTGATTTATGTATATGAGTGTTAATATGTATATATTTTATATTTTAGTTCTTATTTTATATCTTTTATTTTTAAGTCAATTTTGTTATTTTGTATAGATTTTATTTCATTTTTGTTTCTTTTTCATGTTTTAATTTTGTATGCATGGTCGGAGATCTCTAAAGCTACCAATCTTTGTTTTTGATTCAAAAATTGAGAAAACTCTTAAATCCATAAATAAAGCACGAACATTTCTAATCATGGCTGATCAGAATCCGAACCCAAATCAAAACCAAAACCAAAATCAGATCAAGATGTAGGTAGAGAAGTAAGAAATGTGCAAAGGAGCATAAAAGATTTTTACACCTCAAGATTATGTACTGATGGGTGCTTAGCTTAGGGTATAAAAAGTAAGATCAATTATAAGCCAAGTTTTAACTCGTAAGTACACGAGTGATTGCAGTGTAGTGTGTTAGTGCAAGGTTGAATCCACAGGGAGGCAATTTGAAAGCTTTATGGAAAAGTGTATGTAAAGTGCCTAAGTAATTGCAGTAAATTAAATAATGAATTGAAGTTTCAACTAAAGCTAATGAAAATAAAATAAAACTAAAACTAAATAAAAAAGCTGAAATTGAGATTTAATGACAATTGGGAAGGTTTAGGGATCAGATTCCTATGAAAAGCTTGAATTCTAGGCTCAAACTTAGGATTTTTCTATTCTAATGCGTAATAAGACTGCAAGCCTAATTAATTAATTTATCACCTATGTCTAATTAATTAACGAGTCAAACCTAGTTTAAAAGTGCAACGCTATATCCAAGTCTTTTATCTAGTTGGAGTGTAGATTTGTCCTAAAATCCTAGGACAACGCGTTAAAAAATTAAGTGCAGAAAAACTTTGGTACAACCTATAGTTTTTGTAAAAAAACTCAAATATATATTTTATATTAGTTAGCATAAGAATATCTATCATGCACTAGCTACAAGCATAACAGAATAATAGACAATAAATATTGAAGAACATAAATCATAAGAATATATAAAGCATCAAAATAGTAAATCCAAGTCAAGACCCTAGAATCAAGACTATTACATAGAAATCCTATCCTAAATAATAAATTACTCAGTCATGTTCAAATGAATTAAATTAGAATCACTAAAGAAAATTAAAAGAAACTTCCCCATAAAGCGAGTTTAATTCATTGTTCATACTGGTTACAACTCGATTCCAATCCCAATCGTATGTTGACTCTTCAACTTAAAACCTAAAGTAACTAAGAAAAGAAGAATAGAAAAAAACTAATCATACAATATTTTTCCGGCACTGTATAATAGTTGTACAATGCCTTTTTCCTTCTTTTTTTTCTGCCGTTTAGCTCTCCCTCTTCACTGCTGCGTTGCTGCTCCTTATATAGGAGTAGACCACTGCCCTAATCATGTGGGCTTTTGTCTACATGGCCAACTTTGGCCATTCTTTTTTTATTTATTTTATTTTTAACCAAGTCCAACGTGGACTTGATGTTGTCCACTTCTTTCTTTTATGACAAGTCCACATTGTGGACATTTTTAACATACCTATGGCCAAGGCTTATTAAAAGCCTTGGTTAACTTTTTTTTTTTATATTATTCTTTCCTCTTTTCCTTCTTTTTTTCTTCACTTTATTTTTCTAGCACATCTTCAATCGATAATTTCTCCCTTTGTTCCTTCACTGTATTTTCTTCCAGATTCGACTCTAATTGCTCTTTCGCGAGTAAATCCCTACATGCACAATAACACAATTAAAGTGATCAAACATTATAATAAATGTGCATAACTAATTCTAAAAAGCAAAGAAATAGGCCTAAAAATATAAATATATCAATACCCCCAAACCTACCTCTTGCTTGTCCCCAAACAAGACTAGGATCTAAGCAAATCTTCAAGTTCTCAAAAGGTTACTCTAACGAATCAATCAACTCTAATAAAAGGACACGGGTTCGGGGAACAATTGATCTTCTGGGGTAGTAATGAAGCGAACACATTCGGATCTCTTTCTTTAAAGGCAAAACATGTTTACTATAAGATTACACCATACATTATTAAGTCTCCACATAACTAAGTAGCAAGACAACTCAATACAACTAGATCATAATACTCGCGCCCCCATTGCCCTTATAATCCTTCAAACATGCCTTTCACCCTTTTTATTCAATCCTAAAACATAAAAGTAAACACACTTCATCTCTTTTTATTAGGTGCTTGGTTCTCGACGATAACACCCAACACCCCATGTAACGAGCTTTCGAGGTCATCAATCCCAACCACTTAAGACTTAGGTTGATAGGCTTTGAAAGGCCCCATGCGTACCCTACTTGCTCAAAGTGTTGAATACCGAAATGCCACACACCTTAAGCACATATCCCTAGAGATACAAAGTGAATACAAGGATAGTGGTACTAAGAGATAGAAGTAAATAATTTTTTCTTCTTTTTTCCTCTTTTGTTTTTCTTCCTTTTTTCTTTTGATTTTTTTGTTTCTTTTTCATCATTTTTTTGCTTTTTTCTTCTATTTTTTACTATAAGGGCTCAGGCACGTAAACAAGACTACTCAAGCGAGATCACTTATATCACAACTACATCATATTTCATTAACTCACAACCAAGTGATGGGACCACAATAGCCTAGGCATAATCTCACAGTCCCTACGCCTCGACTTCATCAAAATCAATCATGAAAGTTCAACTCAAAACTACCTCATAAAATCAAGAACCACCTACTCTCCTCAATCACTTCATAAGAATTAAGCAATAAGTCATCACAACTCCTCAATTACCAGAAAATCCACCACAAATTCACAAAAAAGCATAAAGATCAAAAAAATTTTCAAAACAAAAACAATTCACATTTTATTCAGATTTTCCCCAAAACAACAATCGACACAATTAAACACCCGCACCCCCAAACCTAAAGTTTGATTGTCCTCAAGCAAATAAAATTAAAATATGCTAAGGGTATGCGAAGGGGAAAATAACATATAATGAGAACCCAATAGTGAAAGTGCATGAATAAAAATCAATTAAGAGAAATAAAGGGAGAAGAGGGACATACCTGAATAGAGCAATAGTGAGAAGAAATGTAATACTTCAAAAATCTACGACTTTGAATCAAGCTTAAGAGGGAATAAAAAACACCAAAAGGAAATGAAATAGAGAAATGATAAAAAACAATAAAAGAATAAAAATACATTTTTTTTTACTTTTTTTATTTTTTGATTTTTTTGTTAGCCGACCCTATTTATATCCCCATACAAAGGCTCTAAACTCTGGGAGACACTACAACCGACTCACTACAATCATAAAGACAAGAAAACAATTTAAATAAGGAAAAATAGAATGCAAATACCTGGATCCATTTAATGTCAGCCAATAAGACAAATCTTGTGAAACTTCAAAAATAGAGTTAACTAAGTACATTAAAAATGCGGAGGAGAGGCCATTAATTTCAAACCATCAACGTACTCAAACCCTAGACATTTTCCCTTACTTATGAGGAAAAGCCAAGCATTACGCTTTCGGCCAATGGTTTTACTTTCATAGTATCCATCCTAGTTAACCCTAAGACTTCCATTACACAAGATAATGCATTTTCGAGAAAATGGTAAATCCCACTCTAACCCAGTGGAGGTTCAACCTAAAAGTTAGGAAAAAGAGCATAGAGAGAAACCACCTGCTATATAGCAACCCTTCCGATAGAGATGTATTTGAAGGCATCTTCAACCTCTCTTGTCTCATACTGCATGTTATATAACCAAAACTCACGGGAAGTCGTTAGATGCAGTAGTAGTAGCTTTCATAAACTCTAAAGAAATATGCACAAGCAGCTAGAATGGAACAAAATGTTGGATTGGAACGCAAGCTATAACATCTAGAAACTATTAACTAAACTAAAAACAAAGTATAATACTAGAGCAGACATGAAATAAATTGACATAAAAAAAAGTAAATCCTAACAGCTACGTCTAGGGTGCCTCCTAGCAACGCTGAGTTTAACGCCCTCAGCCTGGTGCCAATGTTAGAGAAAAATGCTCTTAAATCCTTTTGGCACAAATAACCGAATGATGATTTCATAACAAAATATGATAGGACCCTTCCACAAATATTGCTTCATAAGAGGCATGAAGCAATCCTTTTCAAGCTCACCTTGATGAGGTGATAACTCCCATCTCAAGATTATATGTGTGTGCTTATGCTCTAATTTGCTAGTGACCACATGAAATCCACTAAAATCGAACTCTACTTGCAAAGGGTCAACCCAAAAGCTATGAAGAAGGGGGTCTCTGCTACTAGGGTCAAACAATCTAGTCACATCCCTATACACCATTGCATTCAAATTTGGGTCGAGCCCTAAATCTTCCTCTTTGGAGGAAAGATTTTCTTCTTCCTTAATTAACCACCCAATGGCCCTCTTTTGATAATCAAGGACTATCAACACACGCTCCTCATTTACGGGTGAAATATTATATGCTATAATGACAGGAGAAGTACGATACGGTCCTAAATGTGAATGCTTGGGTATGAGCTCTAAAATAAGGGGAGCATCATCCATAGGTGGTTCCGGACAAGGAATACAAGGGGAAAAAGAAGTTGGCTCAAAAGACTCATCTAAATAACAAGCAGGATCTAAAAAGTTGTGTGCACCCAACTTTCTTAAAAAGGTAGAAGAGTCAAATTGAGCCATTATGACATCAAGCTCATCCTTCAAACATGATTAGGGCTTAGGGATTGAAGGAGAAAGTACATCAAACTCAGAAGGCTTAGCAAAGTCAGAACTAGGCATGAGAGAATTGGAGACAACCAATTTCTCTAGTATAGGAGTTAAGTCAAATTGAGTCGTAGAATCATGAAACTCGTCCTCTTCCTCGAAACAACAAATGACCTTTTCTACCTTATTCTCTCTCTCATTTTTCCTATCATTCCCTCGCATTTTTCACTCTCTTTATGTCCCCTAGTTTCTACCAAACCTATGTCATGGTCACACAAAGTTTCACCACTAACAAAACTATCTTGATCAAATTGGTTTGTCACAGGTTGAATAGAGTGCTCATCATCATTCTAATTATTTATGCTCTCAACTAGTTGACCAATTTGGTCTTGCAGCCTATCTAAGGATTGGTGGTTGGATTCAACGAGCTGGACAAGTTGACTGATCTTGTTATCTAAATCTGATTTAGGAGAAGTATGTTCAGTCGAGTTAGGATGATAAATATTTTGATTGAAAGAATTGCATTCAAAGTCTTGACAAAACCCAGAAGGATCGAGGTTGGGGAATCGAGATACATTATTCTGATTTTGAAAACTATGAGGAAGAAAATATGAATTGCTTTGATCCCAAAATGAATTTTGATGATTTTGCCACTCAGGGTTATATGCATTAGAGTACAAACCATTTTTTTGAAAAATAACCTTGAGTGATAGTTATATTACTATGAAAGAACTCAGAATATTGAGGACAATTAATAATGGCATGCCCAAATTGAGAACATAAAACACAAATTTCACATGTATTTGGGATAAGGGATGAGGTTATATCCTTAAAAGGCCAATGATTGGGTGACTCGCTAGATAGATTAAGAAAAGTATTCACATCAACATGAGTCATATTCCAATCAACAAAATTTCCCTTATATTTTTTTTGAAGTTTTTTTTTCAAAATAAAATAAGATAAAGAATAGATAAAACAAACACTTAAACAAATTACTACACTAATCCAAAAACAATACCGTGCCTCCCCGGCAACGGCGCCAAAAACTTGATGGGTGCTTAGCTTAGGGTATAAAAAGTAATATCAATTCTAAGCCAAGTTTTAGCTCGCAAGTACACGAGTGATTGCAGTGTAGTGTGCTAGTGCGAGATTGAATCCACAGGGAGGCAATTTGAAAGTTTTATGGAAAAGTGTATGTAAAGTGCCTAAGTAATTGCAGTAAATTAAATAATGAATTGAAGTTTCAACTAAAGCTAATGAAAATAAAATAAAACTAAAATTAAATAAAAAAGCTGAAATTGAGATTTAATGACAATTGGGAAGGTTTAGGGATCAGATTCCTATGAAAAGCTTAAATTCTAGGCTCGAACTTAGGATTTTCCTATTCTAATGCGTTATTAGAGTACAAGCCTAATTAATTAATTAATCACCTATGTCTAATTAATTAATGAATCAAGCCTAGTTTAAAGGTGCAACGCTAACTCCAAGTCCTTTATCTAGCCGGAGTGTAGATTTGTCCTAAAATGCTAGGTTAACGCGTTAAAAAATTAAGTGCAGAAAAACTATGGTACAACTTATAGTTTTTGTAATAAAACTCAAATATATATTTTATATGATTTAGCATAAGAATATATATCACGCATTAGCTACAAGCGTAATGGAGCACGCGACGCGCATAGTCTTAAGTCCAAGAGCGGGTTGTATCTTATTCAAGATTTAATAATAGACAATAAATATTGAAGAACATAAATCATAAAAGTATATAAAGCATCAAAATAGTAAATCCAAGTCAAGACCATAGAATCAAGACTATTACATAGAAATCCTACCCTAAATAATAAATTACTCAATCATGTTCAAAGGAATTAAACTAGAATCACGAAAGAAAATTAAAAGAAACTTCCCCATAAAGAGAGTTTAATTCATTGTTCACACTGGTTACAACTCGATTCCAATCCCAATCGTATGTTGAATCTTCAACTTAAAACCTAAAGTAAGTAAGAAAAGAAGAACATAAAAAAAAAACTAATCCTACAATATTTTCCTTTTTTTATCTGCCGTTCAGCTCTCCCCCTTCACTGCTGCGTTGCTGCTCCTTATATAGGCCAAAGTAGACCACTGCCCTAATCATGTGGGCTTTTGTCTACATGGCCATCTTTGGCCTTTCTTTTTTATTTTATTTTATTTTTAACCAAGTCCAACGTGGACTTGGTGTTGTCCAATTCTTTCTTTTATGACAAGTCCACATTGTGGACATTTTTAACATACCTACGGCCAAGGCTTATTAAAAGCCTTGGTTAACTTTTTATTTATTTATTATTCTTTCCTCTTTTCCTTCTTTTTTTCTTCACTTTATTTTTCCAGCACATCTTCAATCGATAATTTCTCCCTTTGTTCCTTCATTGCATTTTCTTCTAGATTCGGCTTTAATTGCTCTTTCACAAGTAAATCCCTACATGCACAATAACACAATTAAAGTGATCAAACATTATAATAGATGTGCATAACTAATTCTAAAAAGCAAAGAAATAGGCCTAAAAATATAAATACATCATGTACCTCCTTGACCTATCGCCTTACCTGAAATTGATGAAGGTTTTAAGATAAAGTTACACATGATCTCAATGATTCCCATGTTCAATGGTATTTCTAATGAGAACCCGTATGATCACATTAATAATTTTGTCCATGCATGCAGATCGATCAATACTAGAACTGGCTCGGAAGAGGTTATTAAATTGAAAATGTTTCTTTATTCTTTAAAGGGTCAGACACAAATTTCGCTTTACAGATTACATTCTGGTTCCATTACTTCTTGGGATCAGTTGCAAAGAGAATTTCTTGAAAGATTTTTCTCTTCTTCAAAAACCAATGAATACAGGAATCAACTTAGTAATTTTTCTCAGTTACCAGGAGAGACACTTCAAGAGAGTTGGGACATATTTGAAAGCTTAATTCATGAATGTCCACACCATAGTATTCTAGACTGACAATTAGCCTAGAGTTTCTATCAAGTGTTAAATGAGCAAAATCAAAGTTTGTCACGCCCCAAATCGACCCCACCTACAATCAGTCAGGACGCAACGGAATTTCGGCAGTATAACGACAGTAATTAAGACACCGAGGCTCTAAACCAACCTCTAAGAATATCATACAATCAAACTCCTCAACCAAACGACAATCAATTCCTCAATACCATTAACAACATACAACATAACCATATTTTACAATAATCATTCTTAGACAATCCATTCATAGTTATACGCCTCCGTTCCAACATAATACCTTAACTTTAACATACATATCAAAATATATTATAAACCAATTTAGTAATCTAAACAAGGTCAAAAGAAGACTACTAAACCATTATACATCAGTCTTTATACTAAGGTAGGTTTTACAATACATCATATTACAATAATTATAAACAATCTCATGGCAAAGACTCTTGCACATAAGACTTATCCACGTAAGGCACATTTTCCCCTTCTGGAGGCATGTACCCGAAATCTTGCGAAAGGACACCTGTATGCATGCAATAATAGAGAGTGAGCTTATATAAAACAAGCTCAGCGAGGATCCGATATATCTCTAACAATATTCACTATACTCCTTGGAAATGATCATTTGAGCAAGTAAACACACAAATAAACATCAATACAATATAAACACATAACTATAATGACCAATTAATAAAGGATACTCAATTTGGTATAGCTCCAAACTCCATCATGATCTCAACCATTCTTCTTGTAACTCCCCATTACTCACGCACCCGAGGTACCTCACTAGCCTCTCCCTCCATGACACCTCCGTCATGCGAGCTGGGGGTAGTCTTTGGTAGTCATGCCGTAATCAACCTGACAGCCCGATGCTTCTCGAGAGGTGGCACATACATACCAAGACTTAACAATAATAATAAACATCATTCACAGGAGGACAATCTAGCTGAATTGCCTATCTCCCGGTTCATCAATCATCAATCAATAATCATCAATAATCATTCATTTCCATCAACGTAACATCAATATAATCATCAATATAACATCAATATTTAATTAAACAACAAACAACTAAGTTAGATGACAAAGTAGGCCATCCAACTTAATATGCATGAAACACGTAAACTAACCCTAGTCTAACCATTAACAACTCACAATTCAATCACTCAAATACCACCCAATCAACTAAAGGCTCAAATCAACAATTTAAAGAAAGACAACCTAAACTTCAAATAATCATATCTTACATTCTACTAATCCAAACAACTCCAAATCAGTTTCAAACACTCACCCATTCAATCAACTACATTAGCCCTCTCGGAAACCAACCAAGACACATCAAAATCAAGCCCAACAACCCTAAAACCTCAATGCACCAAAGCTGAAATTTCTGAATTTTCACCCAAACATCGCAATCGAAAATTCGGCATTATAACGGCGTTACCACGTAATTAACAAACTTTTAGAAATTGACGGCAATCGATTCCAACCTCAACAACTCAAGATAATCATCAAAAGGCCAATCTATCAAAATTAAATACCCGAAAATAAATAATTTCGCTACAATGGTTCAAATCTCTTAGTAATACACATAAACGATCCCTAGCATGCGCTGATCAATAATATAACTTCAAATTAACATTCTAACAGTTCAAAATGTAGTTATGAGCAAAAACATAAAATATCACTTTTGAGATCTAGAATTTTTCTCTCACCTTTGATGCAATATAAGCCTAGATATGCGTGCAATGCGTGCCCAACAAGCGGAATTCAACTCAGCACGAAATTCTACGGACAAAAACTAGGTTTTTCTATGAAAAATTGCTTTGAAAAATGTTGAAGAAAACTTCTCTTTTGCTCATGGAAGCTCACGGCAATGTGAGTGAGAAATGAAGGGGTTTTGAGCTATTTTTGATGTATTAAGCTTGTTTATTAAATATATAATGCAAAGTCACCAATTTTAACTAAGTCAAAGTTGTCATCTTTTAGTCTTTTAATTGTTTTAGACTATTTCTTGCTCAAAACTAGTATGCAATACTTAGACTATTTTAAGTGACTTATTTTTAGGTGACAAGAAGTTCTACATTAAAATAGTTTCACCCGAATCGGCTTAAAACTCGTTTTCTTGTAAAAGAAAGTGTAAAAATCTTTAAATTCCAAAACCTATTCCAAATCCGTTTTAATCAAACACGGCTCTATTAATACTCGAGGACTAGGTTTTAAGATGTTTAAAACACCCCTGTAAAAATTTTAGCGGACAGGTGTTCAAATATAATATTCACCAAAATTGACGATAAAATTTCTGATTCTGTTTTTGATAAAAATTTCATGAATGCACACTTAGCATGTATTAGGAGTATTAATCACAGAATTATCACATTCTAAGTCATATAGCACATAAACATGTCAATTCACGCAAAATGAGGTAAAGCACGCAGAACGAGATAAAGCAAAATATGGGGTCTTACATTATCCCTCCCTTAAAGAAATTTCATCCCCGAAATTCTTACTTGCTGATCGGAAAAGATCTGGGTACTGTTGCTGCATCTGATCTCGCCTCTCCCAAGTAGCTTCCTCGATACAGTGATATTTCCACAACACCTTGACCATTAGAATCTTCTTCGACTTCAACTCTCGTTCTATCTGATCAAGAATACGAATCGGCTGCTCGTCATAAGTCAGATTCTCACGAAGCTGTAACGGCTCTGGCTCAAGAATATGAGAAGGATACGAATTATATTTTTGCAAATTAGATACGTGAAATACATCGTGGACATTAGAGAAATTCTCCGATAAAGCCAATCGATATGCCAACTTACCTACTCTGCTAGTAATCTCAAATGGCCCCATAAACCTCGGACTTAGCTTACCACCTTTACCATAACGAGCAAACCCCTTACAAGGAGACAATCTCAAGAAAACCCGATCTCCAACTGCAAACTCCAAGTCTCGACGACGCTTATCAACATAACTCTTGAATCTACTCTGTGCCATAAGCATTCTCTGCCTGATCAACTGAACATTCTCGATCTTCTCTAGAAGCTCTGGCTTAATAGTCGGATCAATAGTCTTCATCTCCCCTACCTCGTCCCAATACAAAGGTGAACGGCACTTACGACTGTAAAGAGCTGCAAAAGGTGTCATCCCAATAGTAGCTTGATAACTATTGTTATAGGTAAACTCGGCAAGTGGTAGATATTTCTCCCAGTTCTTCCCAAAGTCCAGAACACAAGCCCTGAGCATATCTTCCAGAATCTGAATAGTCCTCTCAGATTGACCTTCGGTTTGTGGATGATATGCTGTACTGAAGTTAAGCTGAGTACCCAAAGTCTCCTGAAGTTTCTCCCATAAGCGAGAAGTAAATCGAGGATCTCGATCTGAGACAATACTAGATGGAATCCCGTGAAGTCTAACAATCTGATCCAAATAAAGACCCGTCAACTTTGTAACTTCATCTCCCATCCGCATTGAAATATAGTGAGCTATCTTCGTCAAACGATCCACGACAACCCAAACCGTATCATTACCTCTCGGTGTTCTAGGCAAACCAGTGACGAAGTCCATCGTAATATGCTCCCATTTCCACTGTGGTATAGCCAACGACTGAAGCAAACCTGCAGGTCATTGATGTTCGGCTTTCACTCGCTGACAAGTCAAACATCTAGACACGAACTGAGCAACTTCTCTCTTCATATTATTCCACCAGTAATGTTGCTTCAAATCCTGATATATTTTGGTTCCACCAGGATGAATAGTATACTTAGAATTATGAGCCTCTTCCAGAATACCTCACCTCAAGCCCGGTTCATCGGGAACACAAACCCTGTTCCGAAACCGAAGAATACCATCCTCATGCACTTTGAAGTCAGACTGATCATCCGTAATCTGGTCCTTGATCTTCTGAAGTTTAACGTCAAGTTGCTGAGCTTCTCTGATTTAAGACAGCAATAAAGGCAGAATATGGAGATGTGAACACATCACCCCAACCTGAGTCAACTCCGGTCTCCAATAAGTGAATTCCTCAAAAGCCTCCCACTTCTTGATAGCCAAACAAGAAACACTCACCTTACAGCTAAGAGCATCTACTACAACATTTGCCTTCCCAGGCAGATAGCTGATAGAACAATTATAATCTCCAAGAAGTTCTATCCATCTCCGCTGACGCATATTCAACTCCTTCTGTGAGAATAAATACTTAAGACTCTTATGATCAGTGAAAATCTCGAACTTACTGCCCCACAGATAATGACGCCACTTTTTCAGTGAGAAAACAACAGCTGCCAACTCAAGATCAGAAGTCGGATAATTCACCTCATAAGGTTTCAACTTTCTAGAAGCATAGGCAATAACCCGACCATTCTGCATAAGAACACATCCCAAGCCCTTCTTGGATGCATCGTTGTAAATGACCATATTGTCGGTCCCCTCTGGTAGAGCAAGTACTGGAGTAGTAGTCAATCTCTTTTTCAATTCCTGAAACCCACTCTCACATTTTTCATCCCAAAGAAAGCTAGTCTGTTTTTGAGTTAACTTAGAAAGTGGCCCGGCAATCTTCGAAAAGTCCTTGACAAACCTACGGTAATAACCCGCCAAGCCAAGAAAGCTACGAACTTCCGAAACATTCTCAGGACGTTTCCAAGACATCACCGATTCAATCTTAGTGGGATCTACAGAAATACCGCTTTGTGTGATAACATGACCAAGAAAAGATATACGTTGTAGCCAAAATTCACATTTGCTGAACTTGGCAAACAACTGATGTTACTGCAGCTTCTGTGAAACAAGCCATAGATGTTGCTCGTGCTCCGATTCAGACTTAAAATAAACCAAGATATCATCAATAAAGATCACCACGAACTGGTCTAAGTACGGCTAAAAAACCCGATGCATAAGATCCATAAATACTACTGGTGCATTAGTTAACCCAAAGGGCATAACTACAAACTCATAATACCCGTACCGAGTCTTGAAGGTAGACTTCGGAACATCCTCCGTGCGAATCCGAAGCTGATAATACCCCTGCCTCAAGTCAAACTTAGAGTAGACTTTGGCTCCCTGAAGTTGATCAAACAACTCGTCAATCAGTGGCAAAGGATACTTGTTCTTGATGGTCACCTGATTCAAACCACGATAATCAATACACAATCTCAAGGTACCATCATTCTTCTTCACAAATAAAACAAGAGCTCCCCAAGGTGAAGAACTCTGCTGAATGAAACCCTTCTCTATTAGCTCCTGTAACTGAGTTTTCAGCTCCTTCAACTCAGCTGGTGCTATCCGGTACGTTGATTTAGAAATAGGTTGAGTACCGGGAACAAGATTAATCACAAACTCCACATCTCTCTCTAGCGGTAATCCTGGCAACTCCTCGGAAAATACATTAGGATATTACCGAATAATATGAACTTCCTCCAGTTGTAGCTTATCTGATGGCTTGTTGATCAAATAAGCTAGATGACCCGAACACCCCTTACTCACCAACTTAACGACTTTAGTTGCTAAGATAACAAAACTCGTCTTAGCACCCCGATTCCCTACTACCTCAACTACTGGCTGATCTGGCAAACAAAACTGTACTACCTTTGTTCTACAGTTCAACTGGGCATTATACTTAGATAGCCAATCAATACCCAAGATAACATCATACCCCCGGATAGGAAATAAGATAAGGTCCGAAGGAAATTATACCCCTTAATATGTATTATACAATCCTTACAAACTAGGCCAGTCACATACTTATCAGTCAAAGAGGTACTAATCTCAACCACATAAGGCAGTCTTTCAGGTTGCACATTAACACGTTGCACATAAGCAGGAATAATGAAAGAATGCGTAGCACCAGAATCAATCAACATTTTAACAAGTTGATCAAGTATAAGGAAGTCACCTTCCACAACTGCAGTCTCCTCAGGCATCTCCTCCAAGTCAACTGCGTAGGCCCGAGCCTGAACCCGTTGCTGCTGAGGTGCACTGCCAGCAAGTCTATCCTGATAACCCTGATCGCTGCCTGACCCTTAGTCCTCTGATATCTAGGGCAATCCCTCGCCCTATGCTAATTGCTACAGCAACCCAAACAAGCCCCTGACTTCACCCTGCAGTCGGCCTCCACATGGCCCTGGCGCTTGCAGTAAGTACACTGCGGTGATGATGCACTGACACTGCCCCTAGAAGAACCAGATGCTGAAAAAGCAGTTGTACTAGCCTACTGCTGAGGTCTAACAAAACTAGGCCTATATTGACCCTTAGATTGGGCCGGCCTAAACTGAGACTGAGCCTGATAAGACCCCTGTTGAAATGGTGGCCGATAATAACTCTGCTGACCTTGCGTTCTGTTCTTACCCTGCTAAGATGGCGGCTTGTACAGACCCTGCTGTACGGGAGGCCTATACACTCCCTATTGACCCTGAGGCTGAAATGGCCTCTTGCTAGGCTGGCTAGATACAATCTGTTCCCCCTTTCTCTTCTCCAATCTAGAAGCTGCATCAAAGGCCTCCGTAAGTATATCATACCGATTCAGGGCCATCGCATCCTGAATCTCGGGCCTCAACCCCAACATGAATCTACGAGTCTTACGTTCCTCGTCAGCCACATACTCTGGTGCATACCGGGACAACCTAGTGAAAGTGGCCTCATATTGTGCCACTGAAGTATCTCCCTGTACTAAGGCTAGAAACTCTGCCTCTCTCTGCTCCCTCGCGATCCTCGGGACATACTTTGCCTGGAAAGCTAACAGAAAGGTACCCCAAACATACGGAATACCCTGAGTCGCCCAGCTAGTTCTCACCGTGCGCCACCATTCTTCTGCCTCATCATCTAGCAAGTACACGACAAAGGTGACCTTCTGCTCATCGGTATAATCCATAGGGTCAAAGATTTTCTCCACCTTACTAATCCACGCCTCAGCCTTCTGATCATCTGGCTCCCCCTGAAACCGCGGTGGATAGTACCCTAAAAACTCTTTCAGTGTACCACGCCCGTGGTACCCACCTTGTACGTTCAGTAACTGATTCTGCAATGCCTGAGTTTGGGCAGCCTGCCTTGCCAGTAACTGTGCCTGCCCAGCCATGATCTCGGTTAACCTATCAAAAGCTGCTCCAAAGCGGTCATCATCCCTAACTTGGCCTGGTGCCACATTTCTTGGAACCTCATCAGTCACCTCAGGCCTACCTCTGGTCCTCGGTTTACCCGTCATTCTACTAATCAAATAGTTAGCACAGGTTATAGCACATTAACAAACTATGAACAACTATTAACACATAAACAACAAACCCATATAAAGCACATAAATCACTTAAGTATCAATCACATAAACAAATTAGTCACATAATCACATAAGTACTAAATCACATAATCACTTAATCACTTAACCATATTAACACATAGTTCACTTTTCATTCACTTCATACATACTTTCATGCTAAGACCATTACCCACAATTCGAGAATACCCCGGCAGACAGCTAACATGCGCTCTGATACCACTTAAATGTCACGCCCCAACTCGACCCTACCTTCAATCAGTCAGGATGCAACAGAATTTCGGCAGTATAACGATAGTAATTGTGATAACCCGAACCCAGCATGCATTTAATGGCATTTAATTGCATTTAACTAGTGACATCTTAAATGTTAGCATTGGATTATGTGTTTACTTTTAGTTGAACATTTATTTGTTGCTCTATTTTCATATTTCTTTTAGAAGTAACTAGAATAATACTTGAGCTAATTATTCTAACGGAATATCAATAATTTTTCATATTGATGTCAATCGGTTTTATTTTTCTTGCACTTAAAGGCTCGGTTTTGAATTAAATGAAAAGTAGCTCCGAGCTGGAGTAAATTTTAAACTATAATGCTTTTCAGAATGATATATTTCTTAGATTCTTCGAGATTTAATTGTTATTCTTTTATTGTCGCAACGTGCATTGCATATCGAGAGCGTTAGCTAGGAAACGGTTTCCAGTCCTCAGCAAATAGTGAAATTAGTATTTAGATGACTAAAATTTTATAATTTAATTGTTGCTAGCTAGAATTAATTTTGGTGTTAGTTATTTAGCTTAAAAATGCACAAAAATAAGCCATTTTGACTAGTTTTTAAGTTGTTTGACCAACCTTGACCAACTTTGACCAAATTGTCACCATTTTAAGCTAAAACAAAGCAAAAAAAAAAAGCTGAAATCAGAACAGCTAGGGCCGAAAAAAATAAGGAGAGAAAAAAAGAAAATTCAACATCAAATCTTCGATTCTTCGCGAGGGCTTCCACGGGGTGGTTTTCGAGGCACTCTATGAGGTTTTCCTAGCGTCTAGGAGCGTCTAAGGTGAGGGTTTCATGTTTATTTGTGCATTTGAAATATTTGTATTTAAACTTTGATTTTTAGAAATTATCCGTAGATTGCTGTTTAAGTCATTTTGATGCTTCTAGGATGTTCCTTGGCAATTGTAGAACATGTATTTATAGCTTTTTAACATTTTCTGTGGTTAAATGTTGAGATTGAAATTTAAAGTTGTTAGTTGAATAGTATTTTATGAATAGTAAATCCTTGGAACGATGAACTTGCCCCGTTATGATGTCCGTTGATGTGAAAATGGGCTAGGTGTGCTAGAATGCCTAAATGTGTGGTTTAATTGGAATGTGTAATGAAAAAATGGAGAAAAACAGCTTAGTGAAAGTCGGGGTCGTTTAGGTCGACTTTAGCGTTTTCTCGTTTTGCATGATGGCATTGTTTCAGGAGCCCATGGAAGCACTTTTGGTGCGGTCGTGGTGTTGGTTGGGTGTTTGGTTGGTATAGTTGTAGTTCAAACGAGCAAAGGGGGAAAACCGGGCTTTGCGTGAATTCTAGGGTTAAGTAGGGTTTCGGAGTCTCTAGACGTGCTTTATAGTGACCTAGGAAGATTGGCGAAGTCGGTTTCCGGAACTCGTGGCTCGTTTGGAAATGGTAGTGTTTTGATAGTTGGGGCCGATTTGTGACTTTGTGTGTTTTCTTGATATTATGCCTATAGAATGCTTGTTAATGCTTATTATTGTTTGTTATGCTTGCTAATGCTTATTCCGCTTGTTAGAGTTGGTTGTTGATTGAAATGTTTATCCATTGTTGAGAATGCTTGATATCTTGTTTATCGCTCGTTTATCGCCTTGTATCGAGTCTTGCATTGCATAGTGTCTCGCGCGTGAGTGATGAGCCTCTCTGGGTAGCCTCGGGTTGCCAGTGTTGGTTGCTCTAGCTCCGCTGCTATTCCCATTCTTGCTTGGGTTGCCTCCCAGGGAGATTTGGGTCGTAGTATTGATGGATACTTCCGGGGTATTCCAAACTGGTGTTATAAGGTGGTTGCGCGCTTATTGTCATCGTTGTCAACATCAAGCTCGAGATTGATGTATCGCTCGTGAAATGGTACATTGCTCGTATGAGTGAACCATAGCCTTCAGAGTGTGGTATAGCTTTGAATGGTTATGTTATTGCTTTCTTTGATTGTTTATTATGTTGCCAATTATATTGAATGTCTTTTATTGATTATATTGCTTAACTGTACCTATTTGCATTGCACGATCTTCTTTCTCTCCACCTTGATAACTGTCTCGCCCTCACTGAGTATACGTGTTGTGTATACTCACTCCTCACCACCACATTTCAGGAAATGCCTTGTTAGCTGAAAAGTTCGTGGATATGTGATAGTTCGTGCCTGAAGAGTTGTCTTGCGTGCTTTGTGGCTTGAGCTGTCAAAGATGTAAAGTTATATGCTTTCATATGTTGTATGTATTTATTGTTAAAAGAAATGTAAATTTAAATCTAGCTTAGTGGTTAAGGTGGTTTGAAAAGTTAGATTATGTACTTAGTTAATGTAGCTTATCTTCAATGTATGTTTGTAATGACAAAGGAAAAAGATAGAAAAATTTGATAGTCTAGCATATACAATAGGATGGCGAAGTTTAATTGCTAAGCATGAATGTATATTTACTTGTGATTTGCATGTTGTGAACCAAGGCTCGGATGGCCTTGAGGTGGTTGAATGTTTGGACATGGTATTGGTCCACTTATATGCTGTCGCTGGTTTGTTGCTTTTGCCTAGAAACAGGGGAAATTCCGTCCGTTTTCCCGGAAAATTTATGCCCGGGTTTGGCTTGGGTTGTGATTAGATCGATTGATAGAACTCCCGGTCTCGAGAGGGATCGGGGTGTTACAGTAATTAAGACACCGAGACTCTAAACCAACCTCTAAGAACATCATACAATCAAACTCCTCAACCAAACGACAATCAATTCATCAATACCATTAACAACATACAACATAACCATATTTTACAATAATCATTCTTAGATAATCCATTCATAGTTATACGCCTTCGTTCCAACATAATACCTTAACTTTAACATACATATCAAAATAGGTTATAAACCAATTTAATAATCTAAACAAGGTCAAAAGAAGACTACTAAACCATTATACATCAGTCTTCATACTAAGGTAGGTTTTACAATACATCATATTACAATAATTATAAACAATCTCATGGCAAAGACTCTTGCACATAAGACTCATTCACGTAAGACACATTTTCCCCTTATGGAGGCACGTACCCGAAATCTTGCGGAAGGACACCTGTATGCATGCAATAATAGAGAGTGAACTTATATAAAACAAGTTCAGCGAGGATCCGATAAATCTCTAACAGTATTCACTATACTCCTTGGAAATGATCCTTTGAGCAAGTAAACACACAAATAAACATCAATACAATATAAACACATAACTATAATGACCAATCAATAAAATATACTCAATTTGGTATAGCTCCAAACTCCATCACGATCTCAACCACTCTTCTTGTAACTACCCATTACTCATGCACCCGAGGTACCTCACTAGCCCCTCCCTCCATGACACCTCCGTCATGCGAGCTGGGGGTAGTCTTTGGTAATCATACCGTTATCAACCCGACATCCCGATACTGCTCGAGAGGTGGCACACACATACCAAGACTCAACAAATAATAATAAACATCATTCACAGGAGGACAATCTAGCTGAATTGCCTATCTCCCGATTCATCAATCATCAATCAATAATCATCAATAATATTCCATTTCCATCAATGTAACATCAATATAATCATCAATATAACATCAATATTTAATTAAACAACAAACAACTAAGTTAGATGACAAAGTAGGCCATCCAACTTAATATGCATGAAACACGTAAACTAACCCTAGTCTAACCATTAACAACTCACAATTCAATCACTCAAATACCACCCAATCAACTAAAGGCTCAAATCAACAATTTAAAGAAAGACAACCTAAATTTCAAATAATCATATCTTATATTCTACTAATCCAAACAACTCCAAATCAGTTTCAAACACTCACCCATTCAATCAACTACATTAGCCATCTCGGAAACCAACCAAGACACATAAAAATCAAGCCCAACAACCCTAAAACCTCAATGCACCTAGGCTGAAATTTCTGGATTTTCACCCAAACATCACAATCGAAAATTCGCCATTATAACGGCGTTACCACGAAATTAACAAACTTTTAGAAATCGACGACAATCGATTCCAACCTCAACAACTCAAGATAATCATCAAAAGGCCAATCTATCAACTTTAAATACCCGAAAATAAATAATTTCACTACAATGGTTCAAATCTCGTAGTAATACACATAAACGATCCCTAGCATCCGTTGATCAATAATATAACTTCAAATTAACATTCTAACGGTTCAAAATGCAGTTATGAGCAAAAACATAAAATATCACTACTGAGATCTAGAATTTTTCTCTCACTTTTGATGCGATATAAGCCTAGATATACGTGCAATACGTGCCCAACAAGCGGAATCCAACTCGGCACAAAATTCTACAGACAGAAACTAGGTTTTTCTATAAAAAATTGCTTTGAAAAATGTTGAAGAAAACTTCTCTTTTCCTCATGGAAGCTCACGGCAATGTGAGTGAGAAATGAAGGGGTTTTGAGCTATTTTTGATGTATTAAGCTTGTATATTAAATATATAATGCAAAGTCAATAATTTTAACTAAGTCAAAGTTGTCATCTTTTAGTCTTTTAATTATTTTAGACTATTTCTTGCTCAAAACTAGTATGCAATACTTAGACTATTTTAAGTGACTTATTTTTAGGTGACAAGAAGTTCTACATTAAAATAGTTTTACCCGAATCGGCTTAAAACTCGTCTTCTTGCAAAAGAAAGTGTAAAAATATTTAAAATTCCAAATCCGTTTTAATCAAACACAGGTCTATTAATACTCGAGGACTAGGTTTTAAGACGTTTAAAATACCCCTGTAAAAATTTTAGTTGACAGATGTTCAAAAATACTATTCACCAAAACTGACGATAAAATTTCTGATTTCGTTTTTGATGAAAATTTCATGAATGCACATTTAGCATGTATTAGTAGTATTAATCACAGAATTATCACATTCTAAGTCATATAGCACATAAACAGGTCAATTCACGTAAAACGAGATAAAGGATGCAAAACGAGATAAAGCAAAATATGGGGTCTCACAAAGTTTGTTAGATTCAGCTAGTAATGGTGCACTTCTTGAAAAATCTCCAGAAGAACCACAAAATTGTTTATAAAACTGAGCAACAATTCACGAATGTGTGCATCTTCATCTACGGAACGGAATAAAAGTTGATTACAATTCTTTGACATCAAAGATTGAAAATCTAACTCTTGCATTAGAAAAGATGGTTAAAAGAGAAGAATCATTGCATGTAGTTGATTCAGCTGAAGGCATTCTTGCATCAAATCCAAATTCAATTTCAATGGAAGCTTATGCTGCTTATAGATATCCCCATAATTATGATCCATTCTCTAACACTTATAATCCAGGTACACAAAATCATCCCATTTTACAGTGGGATCAGAATCGGGAGGATGTTCAACAACAAAGACCAAGAGGTTATCCACCAGGATTTCATTCAGCATCACAGGGACAGGTACCGTCAAGCTCTAATTCAGGTTCCCATTCTTATGGAACTACTTTTGAAGAACATGTTTTGAAAAAGCTTCATAGCTTGGAATTAACTTTGCAACTGGTAAGTACACATGCAAAGGCAATTGCCAACTTGGAAAGACAAATTGGGCAATTGGCTAACACAATTTAGAAAAAGGAAGAGGGAACACTCCCTGCCCAACTAGATGGAAACCCAAAAGGTAAGGCCCATGTAGCATCTACAAGTCAAACAGTGGAGGATCTTCAAGCTGTCACTACATTGCGAAGTGGTAAGAAAATTGATAACAAGGTAAGCATTGAAGCTTATGAAAATGCAAGGCAAGCAAAACAAAAAGCTAAGTCCCAAGTTAATGTTGATTCATCAAAAGAAATTGAAAATGATCCTGAAACTGTGATTTCACATGCAAAAATTCCATTGATACTGAGTCCCAAGGCACCCTTTCCACAGGCATTAGGGAATCCACCTAATAAAGAATCAAAAAGGGAAAAAATGCTGGAAACTTTTAAGTAAGTGAAAATCAATTTACTTTTATTAGAAATCATCAGGCAAATTCCTTCTTATGCAAAATTTCTTAAGGATTTGTGCACTCAGAAAAAGGAGGAATTCAACTTTGATATCAAACAAAGTAAGGTTGACTGAAAAGGTAAGCTGCATTCTTACTTCTCATGTTCCACCGAAATTGAAGGATCCAGGTGCATTTACTATTCCTTGTTATATTGATAATCACTACGTAGATCATGCCCTTCTTGATTTAGGAGCTAGTGTGAACATTCTCCCCTTTAATCTTTTTGAATAGTTAGATATAGGAGAATTGAAACCTACTCATGGCACCCTTCAATTGGCTGATAGATCACTTAGAATTCCTAGGGGCATGATTGAATATGTTTTGATAAAGGTTGATGAATTTTATTTTCCTATGGATTTTGTTATGCTAGATATGGAACCAGGAGAAACTCAAAAGTTTCAAACTCCTGTCATATTAGGAAAACCTTTCTTAGCAACAGCTAATGCAAAAATTCACTGTGCAACTGGAGAATTGGAGTTTACATTTAGAGATATTAAGGTAAAGCTAAATGTTGCTAATGCGGCTAGGTTTGCAGATCGAGATAATGGACTTGAATGTTTTATTCTTGATAAGATTGATCCATTAATTGAAGAGTCTTTTCCTAGTCTTATGCAAAAAGATTTTTAAGAGAATACTTTGAATGATGGTGAAGTAGTATTGAGTAGGTTTGAGGAAGAATCCGATGAATCTTTAGAAAACAATTTAAGATTTGATGAAAAACTTCAAGTTTGTGCAATAGAACTATCCTTGAATCTTTCTAAAGAACCCATGCTTCCTTCTATACAATCTCCTCTTGAGTTGGAACTTAAGCAACTTCCTAGTCACCTTAAGTATGTTTTTCTAGGGTCAGATCAAACACTTCCAACTATTATTGCTTCTAACCTTTCTTTGGAACAGGAAGCTAAACTTGTAGATGTTTTGTGTCAGAATAAAGAAGCATTAGGCTGGACTATTGCATACCTTAAAGGAATAGATCCCTCATTTTGCATGTATAAGATTAATTTAGAAGATGGAGCCAAGACATCCAGATAGATACAACGTAAGCTGAACCCGAACATGAGGGAAGTTGTAAAGAAGGAAATAGTGAAGTTGTTAGATGCATGTATCATTTATCCTATTTCCGATAGTAAATGGGTTAGTCCTATACAGGTTATGCCTAAGAAATCAGGAATCACTATTGTGACAAATGATAAAGGAGAACTGGTACCTACCCGCACCACAACTGGATGGCGCGTGTGTATTGATTATAGAAAACTCAATGCTGCGACAAGAAATGATTACTTTCCTTTACCATTCATTGATCAAATTTTGGACAGGTTGGTAGGGCAAGGTTATTATTGTTTCCTTGACAGGTACTCGGGATACAACCAGATCCCAGTGGATCCCGAAAATCAGGAAAATACGACATTCACAAGCCTTTTTGGCACGTTTGCTTACAGAAGAATGCCTTTTGGCCTTTGTAATGCACCAGCCACTTTTTAACGCTGCATGATATCTATTTTCACTGATATGATGGATGAATTTGTTGAGATCTTTATGGATGATTTTTCTATCTTTGGTTATTCATTTGACACTTGTTTGAATAATCTTTCTTTGGTGTTGAAAAGATGTCAGGGATCTAATCTCATACTTAGCTGGGAGAAAAGTCATTTCATGGTTCAAGAATGAATTGTTCTCAAACACATTATATCTAAGGAAGGAGTTCGGGTTGATAAAACTAAGGTTGATATTATTTTTAATCTGCCCCCTCCAACAACTGTTAAACAGGTGAGATCGTTCCTTGGACATGCTGGTTTCGACCGACGATTTATAAAGGATTTTAGTAAGATTTCTAGACCTTTATCAAATTTGTTGGCACAGGATACTCCTTTTCAGTGTGATGAAAAATTTGTAACTAGTTTTGAAACACTGAAAAATGCACTTTCCACTCCGGTGATTCAACCACCGGACTACTATCTTCCTTTTGAAATTATGTGTGATGCTTCAGATTATGCCATAAGAGCTGTATTAGGTCAACGCAAGGATCGCGTTCCTTGTGTGATCTATTATGCCAGCCGAACTTTGGATAATGCCTAGAAAAACTATACCACCATAGAGAAACAATTGCTTGCTATAGATTTTACATTAGAAAAGTTTCGGTCTTATGTGTTAGGGTAAAAAATCATCAATTATTCTGACTATTCGGCATTAAGATACCTGTTGGAAAAGAAAGACCCTAAACCCAGACTTATTCGATGATTGTTATTAATTCAAGAATTTGATTTAACAATCAAAGATAAGAAAGGTCGGGAAAATGTAGTTGCTTATCATTTGTCACGAATTATATCTAAGGAAATTGAAAATGAATTACCCTTGAGTGATACGTTTCCTAACGAACAATTATTGCTAATTTATGCTCCTAAACTTCCTTGGTATGCTCATATTGTGAATTATCTTACAGTAGGTAAAATACCTAAGGAGTGGAACAAGGCTGAGAGAGATCGATTTTTCTCAAAACCAAAGCATTATTTCTGGGAGGATCCTCATTTGTTTCGTATTTGTTCTGATCAAATTATTTGCAGATGTGTCCCAGCGGCTAAACAGCTAAGCATCATGTCATTTTGTCATTCGCAGAAATGTGGAGGACACTTTGGAGGACAACAGACAACTATTAAAATTCTGCAAAGTGGATTTTATTTGCCAACATTATTCAAAGATGCTCATGAGTTCTGCAAGACATGTGAAAGATGCCAAAAGACAGGTAACATGGGAAAGAGGGATATGGTGCCCTTAAATCCCATTTTGGTTTGCGAACTTTTTGATGTCTGGGGTATTGATTTCATGGGTCCTTTCTCCATCTCTTTTGGTTTTCAATACATTTTGGTTGGTGTTGATTATGTGTCTAAATGGATTGAAGCAATTGCAACAAGGACTAATGATCACACTGTTGTGATGAAATTCATAAAAGAAAGCATTTTCTATCAGTTTGGAATTCCAAGAGCCATCATTAGTGACGGTGGAAGTCATTTCATTCACTGAACTTTTGAAAAATTGTTGAAAAAATACTCAGTCATTCATAAGGTTGCAACTTTATATCATCCATAAACTAGTGGACATGTTGAGGTTTTTAATAGGGAAATTAAATCAATCATTGAAAAGACAGTTAGACCTTATAAGAAGGATTGGTCCACTCGATTGAATGATGCACTTTGGACATATAAAACTCCCATAGGAATGTCACCTTTTCATTTAGTTTTTGGAAAAACATGTCATTTATCTGTTGAGTTACAACATAAGGCTTATTGGGCAATTAGGACTATGAATTTTGACTTGCAGAAAGCTGGTAAAAACATGTTATTCCATCATTACGAGAATGCCAAGATTTACAGTGAAAGAATGAAGAGAACGCATGATAAAATGATTATTCGAAAGTTATTTATTCCTGGAGAAGATGTGTGGTTATTTAATTCTAAGTTATGATTGTTTGTAGGAAAATTGAGGTCTAGATGGGATGGACTATTTAAGGTTAAACAAGTTTTTTCATCTGGGTTGTCAAGATAAAAGATAAAACAAATGGGAAAACTATGTTTGTAAATGGACAAAGGCTAAAACTAGCAATTAGGTTACAGAATTGGGGTAAAGAGTCGATTGAACTTAAAAACCCAATCCCTGCAGAGAAACAATTTCAATGTGACTCTGTCTGGCTGAAGACGTTAAACTTAGCGCTCCTAGAAGGCAACCTAGGGATTCTTGTGGTGTTAGGGTTCAATTTTTATTTTCTATCATTTATTTTTTGTACCAAATGAGTCATTCTCCAACTTAATGTAGTTTGGGTCTTAACCCTGAGAAGCACTTATAAAGGTATAATTGTCATAATACTAGTGGTCAATGTATGTTTTTGTGTGCGGTTGACTGACCAGTGCAACTCTGTCTAATAGTACTTGCACTCCACCAGCTTAATGTAGTTTGGGTCTGTTGAGCCTTACTTGATAAGGTAGTTAGGAGTGAAAGCATTCACCAAATGGTATTATCTGTAACGTAAAATCCCACTGTATTGCTCTTGACCCTGTGGAACTGGCTATGGCCCCATGTGAGTGGCGAAAGAAAGTACTGGATAACGTGAACACAGAAACCTCTGGAAGAACTCGTCTTTCAATTTTAAATTCAAAAAAAAAAACAATCTTTCCCGGGGTGAAATTTTTTTTACTCTAACCCTATCACCGCCGCACTATATTCTTGTGGAATTTTTTTTTAGGAAGAATATTTATACTCTCTTCTCTTCTTCTTTTCTCACCGCCGCACCATATTCTTCCTAAAAAAAAATTCTCTCAATCTCAAAACATTTTCATTTCAAAAAAAAAAAAGGAGCCGCTCGACAAATGGAAGCCGATCTTGCTCATGCTGTAACAATCGTCGAGTGTACATGCATCATCCTACTCTTTCTTGCTTATATCCTAATCAAGATTGGAAATTCACTCGATTGAGTTAGAAGATTGCAGAATGTTTAATTTTTGTTTTGTCATGTAATTTTTGGAGTGTTTTGTAAAACATGTTGCAAGTGTGTGTATTTAAATTTTCAATTTTTATTATGCATTAGTATTTCCGTGTGTTTATTTTTCTCTTGTACCGATTTTATTTTATGTAAATAAAAAGTGTGATCTTATAGAAAATAGGTTTAAGGAAGATTATATCTTCCTATTTTGTGATTTTGCAAAAATTTTATTTAAAACCCTACCTTTTTCTTTTTTCCCTCATTTTTCTTCATCGCCTCATTCTCCACTCTCTCTAAAAAAAAATTCATCTATCTTTTCTACTGCACAATGATGTTTGGAACTCTCATGAACAATTAGTTTGCCATGGTTGTATTCACATTTAGAAGTGCACTTATCATTTATCTTTTTCTTTTATATCTCTTTATCAAATGGGATCATAGGCATATTAAGTAGAAAGAAAATGTTCTTGCATTCCCGAGATTATGAGATACTTTTATGTTATTGTAATTTTTATTTTTGTAATGTTTTAATATTTAATAAAATGTTGTGTGGTTTGTTTCATTATTTATAGTATTTATCTATATATCTATATACCTATATTTATAATTATGAATATGGTAGGATTGTAGCTTATTATATTTTTGTTAAATTATATATATATATATATATATATATATATATTATATTATATTATAAAAAATAAAAAAAACCTCAACAGGGCGCTCAAATGCACCTTGCAGGCGCTCGAACGCCCAAGTGCAGTCAGGGCAACAAAACAAACCACCCCAACCCCATAGAAATCACCAAAACCCTTCCCCACCCTAAATCAACTACAGATCTGCAATCCAAGATGAGTTTTCATGCTTTTCATCTTATTTTCGCATTTTTTTTAGCTTTATTTCGAGTTTTAGATATGTATGTATATGTTTATATATGTATGTATTTATGCATTTTTGAAGGTTTTAGGATGATTTTTATTGCTTGTTTACGGATTATTATTGTTCTATAGCTTTTAATCTTCATTTTGGTATGATTTTTTTTCTTGTTTATGTATGTATATGTGTATGTATATGTGTGTATATATCAATTTATAAAATCTAAGTTCGATTATGATTATCAATCTATTTTGCATACTGTTTAGATTGAGAATTTAAAAAAAATCCAAAAATTAAAAAAAAATATATAATTAAATTTCAGATTAATGTGCATATATTTATGTCTATTTATATATATTATTTCTTGTTGCCTTAATTATAGGATTTATATATTGTGTAATTGTTAGAGTTTTTTAGCAGATGGCTAGTCTATATTGTGTGTTATCGAGGGTGATTTTGTGGATATTAATGGGTGTTGTTTGTATAAAAAATAAAAAAATTTGAAAAATAGAAAAATGTTGTGTGTTTTTCTTGATTTTTCTAATATAGTTTTTATTTTATTTAGACTATGGCTCCAAAAAGACAGAAGTTGTCATTGACTGCACTACTTGAAAATGCTCAAATTGAGGCTGAAACTGACTTTTCGGATGTGTTGAGGGCTTCCGAAGGTAGGCCACGTGCTTTTGATTATTTTGAGAGATATTTTCTTGACTGCATTTTGCACCCACCTTTTGATGATTTTGTTGTTTTTTCTCGTCTCATTCGACGGTTTTATGAGCATCTTTCTTATGATGATGGTA
The DNA here is from genome assembly GCA_037974665.1 of Ehretia macrophylla. NCBI lineage: Eukaryota > Viridiplantae > Streptophyta > Magnoliopsida > Boraginales > Ehretiaceae > Ehretia > Ehretia macrophylla. The sequence continues at coordinate 52,950,049 of CM075773.1, forward strand.
CATTTCGTGCGTCAGTTGATGGTTTTGAATTTACATTTACTACTGCTGATATTATATCCATCATGTGTGGGCATGATATGTTTTATGTGGCAAATGAGGACTTTCCTGCTAGAACTACAGATTTAGAAATTGCTACTCAGTTGTGTGGGGGTCCGGTTCTTAAACATGGTATAGGTATAAGAAGATCTTCTCTTCCGAGGTATATGTGGTTAACTGATATCATTGTTAAAAAAAATCATTGCATAGTTTTCTTTCATTGAGGGAAATGTAAGACTCGGGTTTGAGGAAGAGAAAAAGTTGATACCAACTTGCTACAAAAATTCCATAAATTTCAAAACTTTTACTTCACTTATTCATAATAATTAAATTTGAGTGGTCGATTGTTGAAATATTGTTAGATTTTGATAAAATAATTGAATTAACTGTGAATTTGGAATGAAAAAATGATTAGCCACTAGAGTTGAATTTGTATCTAGAGTTTTTGAATCCTTGTTAAATATTATTACATCCCAACAGCGTCATATGATTCAATTAGAGGTTTTTGATTAATTAACAAAAAAATGAGTAGATTGAGGTGTTTCCAATGTGAGATGTTTTGCTTTATTAAAATTTAATTTATTTTTCTAGATCGGTATACTCCTTTGAAAAAAATGTATATATTCAAAAAAAAAAAGTATAGATGACTCGCTTAACGTCATATCAAAAGTGTTGATTCAGCAAACAGATGCATAAAATAAATTCATAACAAATGCTTTCTTCTAACCATTTTGAGCATTTTTGTTATGAAAAAACTATCAATACAAGTCCTTCCAGACAAGCCTTCTTTCCCGATATACAATTCAACCAAAGAAAGGCAATACTTAAATGAAGTCATTGAATCAACCAACATCTTTCATTTGAGTCATCTATTCTATAAAATAAATAAATATATATATATATATATTATATATATATATATATATATATATATATATATATATATATATATATATATATATATATAATGGAGTATTACATGATTTGGAAAGTAGTTGAGTTTTAACATTTCATGACTATCTATAGAAATATTTTCGATTTTACAAATTTTGCGTGATTAATTTTCTTACCTCTTAATTAAGTTACAAGCGCTTAAACAGGCTTAAAGGATTTTTTGTAATTAAGTTGGTTTCTATTCTTCTAGATACAAAAAGATTTCTTGGGGTGGAATTATTTGGAAGACAAACTCACTGTTAATCTTGTATTTTATAAAGTTTAACTGTATGAATACATTGACTGCTTAGATTCAATATTATTGAATCTATGAAGTAATTGATGTATTTACTTGAGGACAAGTAAAGAATAGGTTTGAGGAGGTTGATAAATCTATATTTTTACTAATTTTAACCCATCAAATCATGTATATTGCATTATTATTTCAAGCTTAATTGAATATTTTATACAATTTTAGTGCAATATAGGTTTTGAAGAAGAAATAGCAAAAACGGCCACAAAAACCAACATTTGAACAAGAAATTCAGCGCAGCATTGGTGAAGAATGGTAGAACGGCTTTAAAATGAGCAATTCGATATTGAATTTGACCAAACCGAGTGCTTAAACGGATTCAGGACGCTGAAAAACTTTGAAATAGACCTGGTCAACTTTTTGTCAATGATCAATGATCAAAGTCAACCGAGCCAGTCAAAGTCAAGGTTCACCTACTACAACTAGATATGCGCTCGAACGACCCTTTTTCGCGCTCGAGCGCCTCTTTCTGAAAATGACGGACAAATGGATGACAAAGTATGGAAGGAAAAAGACAGAAAAAAATATAAAAAGTTCTTAGTGTAGAAAGGGCGCTCGAGCGCGCCTGATTGGCGCTTGAGCGCCCTAATAAAATTATGTCTATAAATACCGCGGTTTTCATTGCTAAAAACCGTACTATTTTCTCTTCTTAGCTTAGATTATGCTACTCTAGCATATGTGTAAGTGAGTTTTGAGTGTTTTAGTTATTATTCTTAGTTATATGCAAAGTTCTAATCCCGATGGGAGGGTCTAGTTAGCCATCAACATACCGAAATCATACCGGTCTACCGAAATCCATTCAACACGATAAGTATTCTTTTATTTCGGTTTTCTTTATGATTTCTTGTACTTTAAAGTTTACCATGGCACACTAGACCCGAGATTCGAGGTGGTACGTATGAGGTTACTCTTGTACATATGTTTTGATTCATATTTATTAAAGTCGCGTATTTTTATTTCTAAGTATTCTTTGATTAATTATACGTATACTTGTAGTTATGATATAATTAATTGAAAATACATAAACGCCCATTTTTGTAAACTTGTGGCAATACGAGACTACCTCGGATGGACTTTTGTCTGGTTGTACCGACACCTCCAAATTACATAAGTGGAAGATTAATTGAGAGATTGGATATCGTTAGGTTGTACCAACACATCCAGTCTTGTTAATCAATTAATCTTATCACTTACGTAACTAAAGGCTCATCTCAGTGGTAGAAGCTTGTAGCCCTATTTTTGAAGGACTTATATTTTAATCTGAATCAATAACTTTGTATTTGCGTATACCGAGCTATAACCACCCTGAATCATTAACCCTTTGGATTTTCATTTTATTGTTGAGTGTTGTAATTCTTCAATTTTGTACATTTGTTCAATTCACTTTTGGATCTCGTTATTACCGTATTTTTGGACATTTCTTAGATTTTTTGACTTAATTTTCCGTACCTTTGGACTTTTGGACTTAATCAAACTTATCCGTGACGAGAGATAGTCAAACAATTCTAAATTAAAGATTAAACTTAATTTGATAACCCCAATCTCCGTGGATCAACCCTCTACTCGCCACAACTAGAGGTAATTTAAGGTAAGCAATATTTTTAGTCATTTAACCTTCTTACTATTTTTTATCGTAAAACGATGTGATCAGGGCGGAGTTGCAGGAGATAGAAAAAAAATAATATATATATATATGTATATATGCTGACAAAATTATACAAGGCCATTGTCGTACTTGTAGTGATAAAGGCAGAAAAGATCACGATAAATCTGTACATACTTTGGAGATATATGTTGCAGAAGCAGATGCATCAGCCATTTAAGAAGAATCGTGACAATGTGGCATATGGGTTACATGTTGGAACAAGATTAAGAGATTCTCTTAGAACATAATCTCTTACTCGGGCTTAAATCGGTAAACGTACATTTTGTAAGCATTGTGGTATTGGTAAGTAGTATAGATTGAAATTTGGTAGATTTATTGCCTGAAGAAATCTGGACTTGATGTATCAAATAGCCGGTTTTATCCCTAGGAGTGAAGAAAAAAAATATTATGCATCATTTGTTGATGGTTATTTCAAGAGATTGTGGGTGTACAAAATCGAGACAAATATGTATAAAAGACTACAAAGTGCAGGTGAAACATGAATAAAAGAAATGTAGATTCTTGGGTATACTGATGATGTTTGGGGGTACTACTTGTGGATTCCCACTGTCCACAAGGTTATCGTCAGTTGGGATATGATATTTGCAAAAGATACTCTACAAAATGAATATGACAGCACTTCAAATGAGACTACTGCAAGATAAGTTGAAATAAGGAGGTGTTTCTTCTGAAGCAGCACCGGAGCACGAGGAACAAGATCCAGATGAGGCCGATGTCCTAGAAGTTTGATATTTATCACGTCAGACAGCAAGACCGATATGACACTCAAATATTATTATAGAAGAAATTGAAGTTTTCCATAGAAGCACGACGTGGAGATTGTTCACCCGGAAAGAAAGTCATTGGTAACAAATCGGTCTACAAGATCAGATGGCAATGGCTAGGTGGAGTGATATTGTGCAAGACTGGTGGTCAAAGAACATGCTCAGAAAGAAGGTATTGACTTCAACGAGTCATTTTCTCTGTTGAGTAGTCATGGCTATGTGTGCTGGGTTTGGTTTACATCTAGAACAATTAGATGTAAAGACGGCTTTTTTTTTCATTGTGAACTTGAAGAAAAAGATGTGTATGCTCCAACCAGAAGGATTTAAACTTGGTTTATAAGGTTAACCAAATCTCTGTACGGTCAAAGAAGGCACCAAGATGCTGGTACAAGAGATTTTATTCCTCATTAGCCTCGGGTACAACAAACATAGTGCAGACTATTATATGTGTTACAAAAGGTTTGGAGATATTTATTTTATTGTTGTACAGGGACGACATGCTGATTGCAGGCCCAGCGAAGATCGAGTCCAAGAATCGAAGACACAGTTGGCTAGAAGTTCGATATGAAAGATGGGGGACCAACAAACAAGATTTTCAGGGATGCAAATTAACGAGAGAGAAAAGTCAGGAATGTATGGATTTCCAAAAGAGCTACTTCCACAGAATCTTGCAGCGCTTCAACATGCAAAGATTGTAAGGAAATCTTGACCCCACATTCTAACAATTATTCTTAAGTATGTGTTCTAGCATTGAAGCAGAGAGGATGGAAATGTCTCGAGTACAGTATACATCAGCAGTGGGAAGTCCTATGTTCGCTATGATATATACGAGACCAGATGTTGCAGTCGGTACGGTCTGTAGGTTCATGGTGAGTCATGGTAGAGAGAATGGAGATGTGGTTCCTAAGATATAGGAACTCCTGATGTTGCATTGCGTGATAGAGTATGTTCTTTTATAGCCTAGCAATGACGTAAGCAACATGAAACAGATAAGAATGGAGAGATTCGGAAGAATACCAAAAGCAAACTTTAAGTGGGAGATTGTGAGGTATTAAAGTTGTTTTTGGAATATGCACATGGAGAGAGAAGAAAGCTTGCATGCTTTCCGTGGGTAAAGTAATGAAGCATGTTGGTCTTCATAGAATTAGTAGAATAAAACAATGGAAGCATCACATGGATGCTTATGCAGGTCTGATAACATATGGAAATGAAGAAAAATATTATAAAGAAATGAAAAGACAGGAGACATGAATGTTGGTGGCTAATGATGATGGTTTCATTATAGAACATGGAATAGCTTAGTTGGAGCATGAGTGTTTTGCCGATAACATGAATTACAACTCACATTTGCATGCAAGACAGATCGACAACATGCAAGAAAAACATTAAGCTTCTCCTATAAATTGCAGGCTCATTTCATCAGTTCAATTTATCCTTAGGGATCAGTATCCTTTCTGGATCATATTGGTTCCCAGACTCAGAGAGAATAATGTAGGTTTTTCCTGAGTGTTTGTCCTCCATATTAGTTGTCTTATTTTGTGAGTAAGAATTAGTTTATCCTATTATTTGAGAGAGTGAAATTGTTCTCTCCTTGTATTAGAGAGAAGTTCATTGCAAAATATTCTTACATCATAGTGAATCTTCCTATACTTGCCCGTGATTTTTTCCTTAATTTGTTTGAGGGTTTTCCACGTAAAATGTTGTGTCTCGGTTATCTTATTTTTCTCATTCTTATTTTAGTTGCGTGATACTGCTTCGTCCCGTCCATTCCGCTACGCCGAATCCTAACACTACCTTCTAGTCTACGCATTCTTCTCACTTGATAGCCTAATAAGCTTCCTAGTAGCAAGACTACAACAATCACCAAAGCAATGACTATCCATATCCACGATTTTCCTGCAATGTAACGGAAAAAAAGAACTAAAAACCGTTGCAGATGCATCTTCAAAACGTATTTAGTCATAGCTCAGTATCTTCCATCATAGGAAATATACTTCTTCGTGTTGCTAAATTCTCTATTTATGTTGTTAATTGGACCTTAAAGTTACTGGAAATGGGATCTTGAGATAAACAAAAATAGTAGTGTTCCGGAAGCTACATCTTTTGTATAATTTGTAATATTCCACATCAGTAAAATATAGTATGATTGTGTGGTTTATAAGTAGTGAGTGTTGTGTGTATAAAGAACATATTGAGTTAACCATTTTGGATCAGAAGAAAAGAGGGTCCAATCTCGCCTGCAAGCTTAAGGGTTTGGGCTCGGGGTGTGACATAATTCCTAGGTTCTACTAGCATATCTCTACCGTTTTCTTGATGACTTAATGAGCTGCTATGTTGTCAGACAACGTGTTAATTAGTAAAACGCTATTCAGTATAAATTGTCGCTTTTCTACAGCTGTATTGCGGTAGAGTCTAAAATTACTAGAATCTGGAATATTGCAAACATCCAGTATCTGATTTAGCACTCAGTTAAGCTTCTCTAATACTCAGTGGCGGACTCAGCCACCCGGGGTTAGGGTGTGCACTATAGGTATTCTGGGTCAGAGTTAATAACTGAGGTCGAAAAATTCATTTATGGATAAACTATTTAAGCATATTATAGCAATTATGAAGAAATAAACGCACTAAAGCATAAAACAATTATAACAATTACAAAAATATAAGCACTAAAATATTTATGGAGTCTTTGTAACTAGAAAAAGTACATTTTACAACTGCCCTTAATATGTTGTCATATCTTGAAATCGTTGAATAATTAACTCATTGTCAATGCTATTAAATACATCTCTCTCTATAAAATTACCTCAGTCTGCGTTATTGATATGCAAGTTAAAGGAAAAAGAAGAGAGCCAACTTTGCTGGAAAAAAAAAGGTGCAAATTTTTGATGAAAAACACTTTTTGATGAAAAAGTTGCTTTTTTATCAAAAGCAACCTTTTATTATTTACCAAACAGCAAAAAAGTCGTGGCTTGTGCGGTGTAACACTGTACATTTTTTTAAATATGTAATTACTAATTTACCCCTCACTTTTTGAGGCAAAACCCAGCATGTGCACAAACAGCAAAAAAGTCGTGGCTTGTGCGATGTAGCATTGTACATTTTTTTTAATATGTAATTACTAATTTACCCCTCACTTTTTGAGACAAAACCCAACATGTGCACGTACACATGCTGGTATTAACGTAAATCCGCCACTGCTAATACTAGTCTTGATCGTCCTAAGGTAGCACGATGCACATATATAAATTTCCTTAGGCTAACTAGCTCCTGCCGAAGCATATACTATGATATGAAGCAGGGCATTACAGTGAGATGATCATTGCAGGATACACATGACATATCTATTACGAGTAAAATTTGCAAGTCAAACAAATATTATTAAACCACTATCTTTTCTTTCGAATTGAACTAATTTTCATTCTCTTTCCTTGACGCGAATACAAGCAGGAAGATGCTCAACTAGCCGATCAAGTTACTCTTTCAAATTTTGTGATGTATTACGTATAAACTTAAACTCACCTTTTGATGATTTTTCTGATACCAAGAAGTACTTTTCCACCACATTTCCCGCTTCATCTTGAAAAAATTCCCCATTTCCAGACCAAATTATACAACCTGTTCCATTGCTATTAACACGAAAGCTGATACAAGTGCAATCATTCCAGCATCTTTCAATGCAATCAGCAAGACTTAGGCTTGATTTGTCATCGAAATTATCCACTTTTGATTTTGAATGCGTCACTACTACTCCGGCAAGTAGGCAAGGGTGAAGCAACGCAACCATTATCACTCTCATAACCGTAACATAAGTCACTCTCATCCGGGTTGACTATTCTAGTACTGATCGCACCTTGAACGATGTACCCGACCAAAGACAATTCCAACAAGGATAAATAGCACCACAACTCCTTATGGTTTAGCAAAAGTGCACATAACCCCCTATGGTTTCAAAAGTGCACCAGAACTCTCTGTGGTTTTAAAACCGTGCACACGCACCCCCTCCCTAACTTTCCGTCAACAAATTTAACTGAATTGTGTAAAAAAACTTAAATGCCTTTCAATTCTTTTTTTCTCTTTCTCTTTTTTTGTTTATACATATTTAATCACACACACACACACGCATATATATATATATAAAATATACACACACGTGTGTACATATATATATATATATAAAAGGATTTGCAGGTTTTTGGGAAGAGGGGCTGCTGACAGGGTAGGGGTAGGGAGGTGCTTACGGGGGTAGGGGTGGAGGAAGGAGGGGGGTTACGTGGTGGAGTGACAGGGATAGAGGGGTTGACGGGGGGTGGGAGTGACAGTAGGGGTGGGGGGTGGGGGGTGGGGAATGGGTGTGAAGGTGGCGTGGGGGTGTGGGGTAACGGTGGGGGTGGGGGTGGGGATGGTGAGGGTGGGGGGGTGACATGGGGGGGCGGTGGTTTAAGGAAGAAGATGGGTTTTAATTTTTTTTTTTTGTGAAAATTGCATTGGGAGAAAAAGAAAAGAAAAGAAAAAAATCATATATAAATGCATTTTTGTGTCTAATTAAGTAATATTTCAAGTCTAAAAATATAAAAAATTGAACCAAATGCACGTGTAACGCACTCTCTGTTAAAAGTAACGATTTTTTTAATGGAGAGAGCTGTGGTACATGGTTTTAAAATCACAGGGAGTTCCGGTGCACTTTTGAAATCACAGGGGGGTCTTGTGAGCTTTTACTAAACCATAGGGGATTGTATTGCTATTTACCCTTCCAACAATGGTGTAGTAGTTTCTCCAAAGATATGAAAAGTGAAGTACGAAGCATCATTATCAGATATGAACTGAGGTTGTACTGGTAGAGATTGTAAGGCTGTGTCAATTCAGATGTAAATTGAAAATTTTGATTATTCCAAGGTCCACTAGTCCAGTAAGGCTCTCCTCGTCGACGTATAACCAACTGACCTGATTCCTAGAAAGCTTCCCAGCCCAAGGTAAAAGTTCCCGAGGCTAGAATATAGTCGATTAACCAAGAGACCAGTGTCCTAATATTTTCCCCGGTCGTGCGGTTAAAACTGAGTCTCATTCCAGGCAAAACGATGCTAGTAGGATGATCAAAGCTTTGCCATAGAGTCCTGTTGTCAACTGCATCCACCAAGACAAAGTTGCCTGAATCTTCTAGTATCGCAGAGGTGTTTCTTGTCCCGACATGATAAGAAATGTTCACGACAATCCTTCCTTCATTGATGATCTTCAATGCTCCTGAGCTGTCTATGGTGAGCACTTCTGAAATATTGTTAATCAAAGGTGTGTTTGGATTGCCAACCCATACTCTTTTCTCTAAATCAATATCACCTGTATACCATATTCCTATGTAAGTATAATTTGTGACTGCTATGGTGAAAATTCCTGAGGTGAAATTCCCATTTTCAGAAACAAGATTCTAGGTGGAATTCAGCTCATCACCACGCCTGAGTATGCTTGTTGCATCAACAGAAAAGAAATCTAGTTTTTGGCTGCTAACCATTTTAGCACAAGAATGAAAACCTTTTACTGAACACTGAGGTTCCTGTTGTTTATGTTGCAACAGTAGGAGTAACACAAGTACAGTAGTACCAGAGCAATAGGTAAAGAACAAGGTAGCAAAATAACAACACAACATAAGTTATCTCCCCCTTTTGGCCAAAATAAACCAAAGTACGAATCTGAAGTTCCGGCATTTGTTCCAACAATGCAGCCCCTAGATCTGTTCCAATATTTATTAGAAATAGCGGAAGCAACATCAATAACAATAATCACTAGTTCATAGTGAAAAAAATTCATCTCTTTTTCTTCCCTCTGAATTGTTGCACATCATTGGAACTAATGAGAATGTTCTCCCCCTGAATATCTACTTTGTACTCTTCCTGCAAGAACTTTAGTCAGTCATTTGAAAAATTATCACAACAATTCAGATTAACTTTTGTATCATAAAGTGTCAACACAATGTTATGAGATAAAATTATGATAAACAGAATTGTTTCAGATGACTGTTGCAACACAATTCAACTAAACATAGTATTTTTAACTTTAGCACCTATTCTATCATAAATTTGTGACTCAAAAAAAATAAAAACTTTTTTTTCGTAAGTAGAAAAGGAAAAAATGCATGATATGAACATGATTCATGAAGTCAACATCAAGAAAAATTACTCATTCAATAGTTAAACTAAACAAGGATTTATAACTTGAACCATGTGTATGTGTGAAAAATTATATAAAGATCTTTCTTGAAATTCCTCAGAATCAGGATTTGCAAGATTTAGAATTCAAAGCAACCTGATCAAACAAACTGATCATCTAATAACATTGCAAAATTTTTATTTTCAAAAGAATATTAGACTTGATAGCTTTCACTCTAGAACTTTCAATTTGGTTTAAGTAGCTTTTTCTAGTCTTCATTTTCCTTTTTTTGTGCTTTTGTTTTTTTTCCTTTTTTTTCTTTTTTTCTCATTTTTTTTTCTTTTTTTCATGAGTGAATAAGTACAGGAATGGATAAAGAGACTTCTATTTATATCCAAAGTCACTAGGAAGTTCAAATTCCTGCACTTGCAAACCATTAAAATTAGTTTCTCAATCAGATCAAAAATATAGTGTGCTCAGCTAATATGGTTTAAGAAATAAATCACAAGCTGATTTTAATATTAAACTTTCACATCTCTTGAGTCTCTTCGCAATCATGTTTCAGTTTATGATACAATATTAAAAAACTATAAATTCCTAAAAAATTTCTCAAAGTTTCATATCTCATAGAATTTGGTGCCTTAGTAACAATATCTGTTAGTTGATTTTTTGTTGCAACATAGTTTGAAACAACCTTTTTATGCTCTGCTGGACAAGGTAAAATTGATTTTCTTACCCAAATTTGTTTCACTTTTTGTTGCGACAAATTCGCTTTCATTTGAGGTGGCCTCCTAAACTTATCACGAACAAAGGGTTTAACAAACTTACCTCTTTTTAGCATGTCAATGTACCTGTAGCATCGTGATCTAATGTGCCCAGGAGTGTGGCAAAAATGACAAACTGGCACAAACTTCTTTTTCTTAAATTCTGGAATTTTACTCTCTGTTGTAGCTTTTGTTGTAACATCAGTTGCGATATCAGTAGTCATGTCATTTTGTTTTGTTGCAACATTTGATTTCAGCTTTGGCCCTCCATTTTCTCTGACAAAGGTTGTTTTTCCAGATGGTTCACCTCCATAAAATCCAAGTCCCGTGTGATCACCGCTTGATTTTTGGATTGATAGCACGTAATCAAGCTTCTTAGTCCCACAATTTAGCATTTTTACATTTCGCTGAATTTGTTTCAGCTCTTGTTGCAACATTTGAGTTTCCTATAGTCTTTTAGCAGCTAGATCTTGATGAATTTTTGCTGTTTTTTCCAGATCAGATTTTTGCATCGACAGTTCTGTGATCCTTACCTCCATGTCACGATTTTCTTGCACACGATCAACCAATTTTTGTACATCTCTTTGTAGGCTTTCAAGGCGTCTTCTACATCCAAATCATCATCACTTTCTGACTCTAAGCTGCACATTTCTTCATCTGTTGCAACACTGTTTACACCATATTCTATGCTTACATTATCATCACGTTGGACTGTTATGACATTTAATGCAACAATGTTGTTAGTTTACTCTTCATCACTCTCTGTATACTCCTCCAAGTCTTCATCAGTCGATGTGATGTTCATGACCTTTTTCTTATTCTTTATAATGTTTCCACATTCAGATTGCATATGTCCAAATCATTCACATTCATGACAATGTATTCTTTTTTTCTTCTTCAATATTTCAGAATTTGACGAGACATTCTGTTTCTCCAATATTTTCAGCACTTTGTTGACATTTTTCGTGAGTGAGGCTAAAGATTCATTGACACCATCAGAAGAGTATTGATCATATTGATTTTCGAAACCTGTTTTTAAGGCAATGCTCTTTTCTTTCTTCTTTTGTTTGAACTTCATTTCAAATGTCTGAAGAGAGCCTATTAACTCATCAATCTTGATTTCATCAACACTTTTGGACTCTTCTATTGCTGTAACTTTGATGGCAAACCTGTCTGGAAGTGATCTTAGTACTTTTCTCACCAACTTCAAATCTGAATATTTCTCCCCCAAGGCAAAGGCCTCATTGGCAATATCACACAGCCTGGCATTGAACTCCATGATAGTTTTATCTTCCTTCATCTTTAATTCTTCAAATATTGTCTCAAGAATTTGAAGTTTTGATACCTTTACAGCTGCAGTGCCTTCATATGTTGTCTCCAATATCACCCATGCATCTTTGGCTGATTCACACGTTGAAATCAATTTGAATTGGTTTATGTCAATGACATTGAAGATGGCATTCAATGCTTCAGAATTGTAATTTGCCAATAGATCTTGTGCTTTGGTCTATTGTGTTTTAGGTTTTGGTGCAACATTGCCTTGTGCATCAGTAATTGTAGGATGCACCCAACCGGTTAGAACTGTTTTCCAAGCTTTCTCATCAATGGACTTGATAAACGCTCTCATGCATGCCTTCCAGTATGAGTAGTTTGAGACATTCAATAGTGGTGGTTTGGTAATTGAACCTCCATCCCGCAAAGTGTCCATACCTATTCCTGTAAAAACAACTTAAACCTCCCAAAGATCTCACCGAGTAATTTTCAGTGACTGGCTCTGATGCCACTTGTTAGAAGTTGTGCCTCTTAAGCATGAATTAATTTCTCAGCAAGATGGCTAACTTGCTTAATTGATGAAGCTCTGCTATGAAAACTAAAAACGGATGCAATAACTTAGTATAAACTGATTTTGTTACAATTATGTTACAGGTGATATTGTAACATTAACTGGAATATCAGTTCTATCACAGACCATTAACAATCTGTTTCTTTAATTGCTTAGTTAGTTTATTCCACTTAATGTTCCAACATAAGTAGCAACAGTAAACATCAGCAGAAAGATAAAGCTTGTAAAAGAAACAAAGACACCAAGATTTAACATTGTTCAACTGTGCGGTCTACGTCCACGGGACCTCCTTTGGTCCAACAAACCTATTTATTAAGCAATATAATAAGTTACAACATCAACGGACTTACACAAGTAAAAACTCCCTCTTGACCTTTGACGCCTTGATAGTGAATTCTTTAATGAACTTCGGTTTGGCGAGCTCCCCTCGACTTCCGACGTTCTCTCTCGAGAACAACACCTTCTTCTCCCGAAGAATGAATAAATAAGACAATAATCTAATCACTCAAAGACTCATATAATTCGCTCATGACTCATTGTTAAAATAAACAAAGTTACAACACTTAATATAATCAAAGACTGAGACACAGATCGTGTTGCAACATCACTTGGAACACTGGACAGAAAATTCTCTTGTATTTTTTCTCTCGTTGCACTCTGTCTGCCTCCTCTTTTTGCTACAACATCTGCTTTATATTTATCCCCAACTTCCTTCATATCAATACGTCTTGGGCTGCAAGAAAAATCTCCTCTCACAAACCCTATTCTTCATTTCATTGTGAATATGCAATAAATGTTATTCCTTAATCAACACAAATCTTCTTCTCATATGGTAAGTTACCATAAAATTTTTTCTTGCACAATATAAAAGGTAAAAACACAAGAATGGAAATAACAAAAGTTTTGCTAAAACATAACCAATTAAATCTCAAATAATTTAATTGCCTAACAATCAAATCCCAATCAATTTAATTGTCTAATAATTGGTAAATACGGGAATTCCTTCACCCGTATTACTCGTGAGTGATGTCCATAATTTTTTCGCTGCCTTATTTCTTTTCCAAATAACTTAGTCGTTATTCTTTTCCTTTGTTAACATCTTATCTCGTGTTTACTGTTCAATCTTGACTTGATTTCGCATGTTCCTATTCTTGTTTAGTACAGTGATCCATGTCCTTATTTTCCTTAAATCCATCTTGAATGACTACTATACTTTTATTATAAAATGTGACATATATATATTACTCAAGCTGTGAACTTTACATGATGTGATTGCTATTTACTCGCTTGTCATGATAGGATCCCTTAAACGTGTATGCCTATTGAGTCTTATACTCATAACTTGTCGTGGTCGTGATTATATTGCTACTATGTAACCCCAGCTTATCATGTGTGATATTTCCCTTATAAATATTATTGTTATTATTACTTTGCTCTTGTTTCGTACTTTTATTTTACATGAGTGTTGTGTTGTTCTTGGGGAAACCCCTATTTACTGAGCATTTGATTCGCTCACCCCTTGTTCTTCGCACTATTTTCTTTACAGATAACGAAGAGTAAGTACGGAAAGTACAAAAGTTGGGTAGTTCATCCTCTACGAGAACTCGTGAGAATAAGATTGAATTTTTAGACTTTATGATTTGAGGCTTGTGATTGTATCCAATATTTCTATCTTGATATTAATCATTGTATTATTTTGTTTAAGAGTGGTTTTCGTATGATTGAAGACTTCATAAGTTCGGTTTGTAATAAAAGTTTTAGTGCTCTGATTTATCTAGAATCCATTATGCCTAGCTTACTAAAGAGGTCTTGCCTCTCGAGCAAGCGGCGTGTCATGTTTCGAAATCATTTAAAAGATAAGATTTCAGAGCGTGACATATAATCTATGACATCTTCTGTGACAAATCCTAAGGTAAAATTCCTACCATTAGAATCTTCTGTGACAAATCCTAAGGTAAAATTCCTACCATTAGAATCTTCTGTGACAAATCCTAAGGTGAAATTCCCACCATTAGAAACAAGATTCGAGGTCGAATTGAGCTCATCACCAGGCCTGAGTATGCTTGTTGCATCTATCAGAATGAAATTTTAATCTTTGGCTGCGCAATATTGCTAACAAGAGTGAGAAGATTGTACCACCAAGAGCTTTCATGTTGACAGCGTTAAGGAACTTTATTTTTTGTTTGATTTTTGTTCTGTTCTGAAATTAGACATGCCCAAAGACAAAAGGAAAAGTAGAACTAAAACAGGCCAACGCGTTGACTGGTGACATAGGGATTGAAAACGCCCAGTCAGCTTGTGATTGAGTAAGATCCAAGGTGCGTGTTGGCTCTTCTAAACGTTTAGCTGATGAGTTATAGAACTTTAAGTATTAGAATTTTGCTTAAAAGTATTGTCGAATAGATGCCGTTATCTATTTGACATTGTCATGTTAGAATATAGAATGATATTTTTGAGAGATTTTAATAGAAATGTTAGGTTTCCAAAAATATAAAGGGATTTTTTGAATTTAAAATTTTTTTAAAAATAGCTTTTCGCATGATGTAAAAATAATTTCGTGAAAGTCTTTTTCAAAAATTTCTAATTTGAAGCTTCTTATAATTTAATTTTGTTATTTTGTTATTTTATTATTTTTGGCTTATACCTAAATTCTTTAAAAAATGTGTCAAATATGTTAGTTTCAACTTAACATAGTATCAGAGTTGGGTCTTGGTCCTATGTTATCCATCCACGTGCGACCCATTCGTGTTTCAGGCTTTGCGCGTCAATTTTAGTACGCAGTTTTCAAATTCACTACACTTGTATCACATCATTTATTAATTGCGCCTTCAGCCATTGACTGTGTGCAGCTCTTCCAAATTCGCTGTTTTTTTTATCACGTTAATTAGTTAATCGTGGGTTACACGTGAGGCAAGATGTTGGAATATACATTTAACCACATCGAAAAATATGAAAATTTAAGACCACCTTATAAGATTTTGAGTTACTCCACTTAGCACCAATTTGTTTTAAGTAGAGTAGCTCAAGATTTTATAAGGTGGTATTAGAGTATCTGATTTTTTAATGTGAGAAGAATGCATATTCTAATAGTGATATGAATCTACCCGTGTTCATAATTAAAGAAATATAGTTGGATACTAGCAAATTTTTGAGAGCACAATAGAAGGGATCAATGGTCATTTATATGCTGCTGGCCCTCATGGCGTAAATGGAAATCGAAGACTTCTTTGTTTTTGGTACGATAAAGATTAAAATCGTGATTCAGATTTAAAATATCGGATTATAATAAATCACTACTTGACCAGTCTACTAACTCATGGTTGTCAAATCAAAGACTTTTGACTGAGTAGTTTGATTAGAAGTGTGTATGGGACTGATTAATTTTGAACCGCTTTGCTTTCAAACTAGTAGATGATCATGATGTGTTCCAGGATAATCATCTTTTGAAAATGAAAAATTCTCGAGTTCGAATTATTTCTCTAAAGAGGGAGTCATAGGAGAGTAATAGTTCAAATTCCTAAATCTTATGGAGTAATTGTACCCCAATAAATCCAGATTTTTTTTTATGGGTAATGACACCCTACTGGATTGATAAACCTTGGCTCGAAAGATGTCATTTCATCTTCACCGCAATTTTTTATATACGTGTTTGACTGAATTCTGAAAGCACGTATTCTAATCATGATGTGGGCTTACTAATACCTGAAATCCATGTACTAGAAATAAAAGTTAAACCGATATATGTTTTTGAAACATTTTCCTTAATTTTCTTTTCCATGAAGAATATTACATAAATTAAGGACAAGTGAAGAATACTTCATTGCTACCACAATTTTCCATGCGTGTGTTTGATTAGGTACTAGACCTAGGAGAACAAATAATTATAGGTGAAACACAGGACACTTAATAATATTTATATGCTGCTCAAAAATTCAAAAACTAGATTAAAGACTTTTGACATGCCTTGTAGAAACGAAAAGCATTTGCTTCACAGCTACGTCAATGTCAATGCCAAGACTACTTGGACTAAGACGTAAATAATTGCTTGACGTCTTCCAAACGCCTTATGGAATTGGGCTGATTAAGATAAATCTGTTAAAAGTTAAAATATTGATCCACTAACATCTTGTCATCGTCATACTTCAGTTCTGGTTTTTTATAATCGGTAAGTTCGAATTGATATCATGAATCTCTTACAAAATTAACAGAATTTATACATGTAAATCTTATTAACTATGTAAAAGACTGTTGAATTAATCAGACCAAAATTTTTTCCACTGGGTGCAAAAGATGCCATTTTACCTTTACTGAAAATTTCCATGATTTTGTGTAATTGGGTTCTGAGAACTACCTTGAGTTTTGTTCTATTAGTGGAACTTCTAAAAGCGGAAGAAGATTCTATATTTTTTCCATGAAGAATATTACATGTAAATTAAGGACAAATAATTGTCATTTCTTTGTTGCTGTAATTTTCCATGCACGTGTTTGACTTAGTACTGGAAAGAAGAACAAATAATTACACGCCAAGAAGAAGCTCATATATTTTTAAAATATTTCCAAGAAAATACTGATGTAATTAATAACAAATTAATTATGGCACAAATTCTTGCGGTTTCATCGTCACACCAATTTTCCATGAATGCGTTTCACTGTCCCTATAAGAACAAATAATTGCATGCCAAGAAAGAGGACAGATTCTTAACTTTTTTCATGGAGGAACGGGATTTATAGTATTGAAGTAAATTTATATAAGGGTAAATTTGCACCAGACCCCCCTGTGGTGCGACTTAAGTGCACGCTATCCCTCTGTGGTCCAAAAACCCCCTGTGGTCATATAAAAGTGCATATGACCCCCTACCATCAAATAATCCGTTAAATTTAACAGAAGTAAGTTTTTTACAATAAAATAATTATAATATTTGACCAAATTACCCTTTATTGAATAAATAAATAAAATCAAAAAAATAAAAATAAAGTAAAAAAACCCATCTTCTCTCCCCCCTCCCCAAACAACACAAAAATCGTCATCCTACCCCCTAACCCCAACCTCCACCCAGGACCCCTACCTCGCAAACCTTCAAGGGTATAAAAGTCTTTTCGCATTTTCTGTTACTTACATAGACGAAATTTTGACGGCAGGGGGGTCATATGCACTTTTATATGACCACAGGGGGGTCTAGAGGGGATTTTTGGACCACAGGAAGATAGCGTGCACTTAAGCCTCACCACAAAGGGGTCTAGTACAATTTACCCATTATATAATCCTACCTAGTGGTGAAATAAGCTTTAACTCAAGGTGTTCACTGAATAGGAGAAACAAGCGATAAAAATTAAAGAGTGAAATATAGTTTAGCCCCTTGTGTTTTACAAAAATTGCACCATAGCCCCTGTGTTATGGAAAGTAGCATATAACGCCCTGTGTTAATACCAAATGTTGCATACTCGCCCAAAGTTTATTTCCGTCAACTTTGATTAACAGATTTTATCGAAAGACTATTTTGCCCTTATATAGTTTATAACCCCCTGGGCGAGTATGCAACATTTTGTCATAACACAGGGGGATATATGCTACTTTTTTCATAGCACATGGTCTATTGTGCACATTTCGCAAAACACAAGGGGGTAAACTATATTTCACTCAAGGGTATTTTTGTCCATCAAATATATGATAGACGAGAGTCACGCGCGTGTATTACATTTTTGTTAACTATAACAAATTTTTAAACGGCGGGGTGTAATATGCAACATTCGGGTAAAACACAGGGGGGGGTAATTGCTACTTTTCATAACACAAGGTTTTATGTACACTTTCGATCTAACACAGGGGGCTGTATGCAATTTACCCAAAATTAAAAACGATTGGAGGGGAAAAAGTGATGACTCAACAAACTGATATGAACTTTCAATGTCTCTAAGACTGATTATTTGTTAGCCCCTTTCGTTGTCATGCTAGCGGACGACCAAGACACCATTAAAGCTAAATATTGACCACGGAGGTGGTTCATTTACCTTTAATGGACGACTCAACAACCCATCGTTTCTAAGTCGCAAAAGCTACAATAAAAAATCTGATTTCCGCTTATCAACTTTTCCTGTTACTATGCGTGCAACAATGTTTTCTTCATTTTTTTGGAAATCAACATAAAGAAGCTACTCAAATCGCTAATTTGAGGACAATCTTTTTGCCGGAAAAGCAAAAAACTAATTGCAAATCTTTCTATCACCAACTAAAGTTGGCATGTGTTAGTTTCTGGCTCTTTAATCAATTTGATAATTAAACAAATCAACTAAGTAAATTTGCAGGAAAGTAAATTTGTTGCAACAAAAGTAAGGACACATTAAATTTTAACGTGGTTCAACCAACTAGGTCTATGTCCATGCGGCCACTCCCTAGCCAACAAACCAATCCACTAAGTTTCAAGAGATTACAGACACCAATGGAAACTTACGCAATTGAAGACTCTCTTTTAACCCTTGCCGCCTAGGTGTAAGACTCCCTTAGTAGATTATCTAGTTTGGCGAGCTCCCCTCGACAAAATTTCTCTCTAGAGAACACACCTTCTTCTCTCGAATGATGAATACCAAATACATAAAAAGAGTCTTGAAACTCTAGATGGATTGATCAATATATTTGACTTAAAACGGACTGTATTGCAACACTAATTAGAACATTCAGTACACTCTGTTACACAGCATGCAACACGACCAGACACAGACAACCTACAGCTAACTCACATTCAGCTCATTATTTTCTGTTCACCGCTGGCTGTATTTTCAATTGAGAATTGACACGCCTATTTATGAAGCTTTGGTGCAAATGTCGAGTATAAGTAGGAGTGTCTTCAAGGATATCTCTTCAGCAAAAGAGTTCTTGATAGCTTGAACCTTTATCACTTTGTCACCTTATCCCCAAAGATGTAGAACTCTGCAATACATAAACTCTATTTGAACTTGGACTCTTCTTGGCTTGAATACTTCTTGTACTAGAACTCCTCTTAACTCGAATTACACTTGCACTAGAATACTTCAATCATCTTACCTGCAATATCAAAACTCTATACGCAATATCCACAAAATAATATCCATAATTTTTGCTAAAAACATAGCTAATAAAAACATTAGTTAAAATTAGATCCTAAGAATCTCCCCCTTTGGCTTTGTTTTGGCAAAAATTCACAAGCAATGGTTATCATAACAGTCAGCCAAGTCAATCATCAAAATAGACAGTGTAACACAAACTTTAGCAAAGCATAAACCAAAACCATAGTCAAATCATGAATAAAGTAAACCATGCATGTAAACCATTGTTTTGTGTTCTCCCCCTTTGACAAAAAAACCAAATGCAGTAGAATAGAGTATCAGAGCAATAGAAACATATCATAAAACATAAAACATAAAACATAAATATTAACCCAGAGCAAAGTAGTAGAATTTAAACATAGCAAAGTATCAGAGCAAAACCAAAACCAGTAAAATATTAGAGCAATAATTATCAATCAAATGAACATTCAAACAACAGATTTGGAGACAAAATCAAGTAAGGTCTGTTGTCCTTCCATCAACTTCTCAAGGTTAGCCATGATCTTCTGATGATTGGCCTCAACGGAGGCTTGATTTTTGCGTAACTCATGGACTTCATCCTGAAGTTTCTGCACCTGTTGCAACAGCGCATCAGTAGCTATTGCAGAGGTTGGTCCAACATTGCCTTCAGCTCAAGGCTCTCCCTGAATATCAACTTTATGTTGACCCTATAAAAACTTGTGAGAAAGCTCCTGAACGAGTGAATATCATGCTTGCTTTCAAGAAACCTGTAAATCTATGCCCTAGCAATTTCTCAAGAAGATGAAGTGGTGAGTAGAGAAAAGATGAGAGAGAAATCTGTGTGAGATAATGAGAAGCCTTAGATTAGCAAACTTTATAGAAGAAAGACTTTTTCAATGACTAGAGTCCTAGATTAACATGCAACAATGCCACAAGTTTTGTGGAACTCAAACTCTCTTGAAGAGTCACCACTTTTCAACTCACCAATGTCAATATATATCTGCCATGTCATCAAACAGATTTGGTGGCAAAAAAAACTTATCTTCCCTTTTTTTCTTTTGTGTTACAACACAAGTCTAGTGAGAGAAATTGTTTCTGTATATGTTGCAACATCACTTCACCTATCAGCTACTTAAGCACTTAAACTTATGAATTATTTCTCAAACAAAAAACAATGAATGTCACACAAAATCCACATTGATTGTGATGTCATCAACAAGAAATCAGATTTATTCAATACTTAAATCACATAAGAATTTATAACTTGAACCATGTATATATGTGAAAGCTATATAAAGATCTTTCTTGAAATTCCTTAGAATCAGGATTTACAAGATTTAGAATTTAAAACAACATGTTCAAACAACCTGATCGTCTAATCACATTGCAAAAAAAAAAAAAATTGTTTTTTTTCCCAAAATAAATATTCGACTTGGTAGCTTTCACTCTAGAACCTTCAATCTGGTCTAGATAACTTTTTCTAGTCTCCACTTTCTTTCCTCTTTTTTTTTTGCTTTTATTTTATTTTTTTATATATATATTTTCACTTTCATGAGTGAATAAAGTACAAGAATGGATAAAGAGACTTCTCTTTATATCCAGAGAAACTAGGAAGTTCAAATTCCTGCACAAGAAGTATGGTTCAAATAATAAATTTCAAGTTGATTTAATTATTAAACTTTAACGTCTCTTGAGACTGATCACTTTCATGTTTCAATGCATGTGGCAACATTAGTTGGTACAAATACCAATAGCTTTTCTCAAAATTTCAAATCTCACAGAGTCAAGTGCCTTAGTGAAAATGTATGCTAGCTGATGTTCTATTGCAACATATTCTAGAACAATATTTTTGTTTCAACTACACCATTTTGTTGTGATGTTTTTTGGTGCTAAAAACTCATGTGTTATTCCTTGTTCAGTGCAAAATTCAAAAAATACAAAGTTCTCAAATTCCTTACCATGATCATTTTTTATTCTAACAACCTTTCCTATGTTGCAACTTTTCTATGTTTTTAACCTTAAGCATAGATTTTTGAATGCATCAAATGTGTCAGATTTTCTTACCCAGATATGTTTCAAGTTCTTTTGTGATAAATCAACCCTTACTTTTGATGATTTCATAAGCTTATCATAAAAGAAGGGATTGACAAACATACCTCTTTTTAGATCGTCAATATACCTATAGTATCATGGTCTGATGTGTCCAAGAACACTACAGTAATGACATATTGGAACAAATCTTCTTTGCTTTCCTTCTGAAATTTTTGCCTTTGTCGCAGGGGATGTTGCAACATACAGTTCCAGTTTCTACTCGTTAGATTCTTTGACAAATATAGTTTTTCCAATTGAAATACCTTCTTGGAACCCAAGTCCAGTGTGATCTCCATTTTTCTTTTGAATTGACAACATATGATTAAGCTTCAAAGTACCTGAATTCAACATCTTCACATTTCCCTGAGTCTGTTTCAGCTCCAGTTGCAACTCTTCAATCTTCAGTTGACTTTTGGCTGCTTAGATCTGATGATTTCTCACAATTTTTGAAAATTCAATTTTTTGTTCCTCCAACTTATTGATCTTTTCTTCTAACTCTTGATTCTTCTTGCATACAATCAGCCATTTTTCATACATCTCCTTGTATGCTTTCATGATTCCTTCTTCATCCAAATCATCATCACTCTTTGTTTCTGAATTCATGCTGCTATCATCTGATAGCACATGTTCTGTTATGAACGTTGTTGCAACAGATGGTGCGACATCAATTGACATAGTCTTTCCGCCATTCTACCATGTTGCAACAGTGAATGCAACGTAGTTGCTGGTGTGTCCCGTGTCACTTTCAAAAAAGTCTTCTGAATCTTCATCATTCCAAGTGGTATTTATGGCTCTATTCTTTTTCTTCAAGGTATTTGCACATTCAGCCTGTATATGACCAAATCCTTCGTACTCCCTGCACTGAGTACCTTTATTTTTCTTCTTCTCCTAGAACGTTCTTCCATTTTGCTTTCTGAAAGTCTCTGGATTTGTTGCAATAGACTGCTTCCTAAACGTGACTGGTCTTGATCCACTTCTCTGCTTCTTCCACTTTATCAGCACTTTGTTAAAATTCTTCATGAGCAATGCTAAAGATTCAATGATTTCTGCATCTTCATCATGGTAAGAGCTTTGATCATCTTTACTTTGAACTTCAACTTGGAATGCAATGTTTTTCTCTTTTCTCTTTTGTTTGAACTTCATCTCAAATGTTTGGAGTGAACCCATTAGTTCATCTAACTTCATGTCATCAACAACTTTTGATTCTTCAATGGCAGCAACTTTGATAGCAAATCTATCAGGAAGTGACCGCAAGACTTTTCTTACAAGCTTTGAATTTGAGTATTTTTCTCCTAATGCAAACGCCTCATTTGCAATGTCATACAACTTGCCATTGAAATCAGCAATAGTCTCATCCTTTTGTATCTTCAATTCCTCAAATCTTGTTGCAAGAATTTGAAGATCGGACATTTTGATAGTTGTTGTTCCTTCATATGCAGTCTGTAAAATAGTCCAAGCATCTTTAGCAGTTTCGCAAGTTAAAATCAGGTTAAATTGATTTAGATCTACAACATTGAAAATCGCATTTAAAGCCTTAGAATTATTGTTAGCCAAACAATCTTCATTTGTGGTCCACTGATCCTCAGATTTCGGCACATCAATTCCTTCATTATTCTTCATTGTAGGATACACCCATCCTACGACAACTGTCCCCAAGCTTTTTCATTAATGGATTTGATAAATGTTCTCATCCGAGCCTTCCAATATGAGTAGTTTGATCTATCCAGTAGTGGTGGTTTGGTAATTGAACTTCTATCACAAAATGTGTCCATATCTGTAAAACAGCCAGAAAAACTTTCCCAAAGATCTAACCGAATTAGTTCAGTAACCTGCTCTTGTTGCCAATTGTTAGTTTCTAGCTCTTTAATCAATTTGATAATTAAACAAATCAACTAACTAAATTTGCAGGAAGGTAAATTTGTTGCAACAAAAGTAAGGACACATCAAATTTTAACGTGGTTCAACCAACTAGGTCTACGTCCACACGGCCACTCCCTGGCCAACAAATCAATCCACTAAGTTTCAAGAGATTACAAACACCAATGAAAACTTATGCAATTGAAGACTCCCGCTTAACCCTTGCCGCCTAGGTGTAAGACTCCCTTAGTAGATTCTCTAGTTTGGCGAACTCCCCTCGACTTACAAAGTTCTCTCCTGAGAACACACCTTCTTCTCCCGAAGAATGAATACAAAATACATAAAAAGAGTCTTAAAACTCTAGATGGATTGGTCAATACATTTGACTTAAAACAGACTGTGTTGCAACACTAATTAGAACATTCAGTACACTCTGTTACACAGCATGTTGCAACACGACCAAACATAGACAGCCTACAGCTAACTCACGTTTAGCTTCTTATCTTCTGCTCACTACTGGCTGTATGTTCAACTGAGAATTGACACGCCTATTTATGAAACATTGGTGCAGATGTCGAGTATAAGTAGGAGTGTCTTCAAGGATATCTCTTCAAAACAAGAGTTCTTGCTAGCATGAATCTTTATCACTTTGTCATGTTATCCCCAAAGTTTTAGAATTCTATTTGAACTTGGACTCTTCTTGGCTTGAATACTTCTTGCACTAGAACTCATCTTAACTCGAATTACACTTGTACTAGAATACTTCAATCATCTTACCTGCAATATCAAAACTCTATACGCAATATCCATAAAATAATATCCATATTTTTTGCTAAAAACATAGCTAATAAAAACATTAGCTAAAATCAGATCAAACAACACGTAATTACACAGGTTTCAAAAGATTTGAACTGTTCCTTTTTTTAAAAGTAAAATACACCATATCTCCCCTGTGTTTTACCAAAATTGTATACAAAATCCTGTAATTTTAAAAGTGGCGTGAAATCCCGTGTGTTGTTTATAATGTTGAACCATAACCCTTCCGTCTAATTTTTTGTCAAATTTACCGATGAATGACTTACATTCGTTTACCATGCAACTTAGAGTAGCACAAAGTCTCAAAACAGATTTGAATTAACCAAAATACCCTTACATTATTTCTCATTTTTTTTTTTTTTTTTGCTTTTTCACCCTTCTTTTTCCTCACCATTAATAACATATCCTACCACTATTACATTCTTCTACCATAAATTATTTTAGAAGCTCACCATCAATAATCTTTTGAGAATCTTTATAACCTATAGATCATTTTGATATAAAAATTTAACCTAGGGATCGGGTTTTAAATTAAAATCCAATTTTGCAAAATTTCAAGATGTTAAAATATTAATTGTTGTGTATTAGTTAGATGAATCTTCGTGTTGATGGATTCCTCAAGGTTGATGGCTGGTGGAGGTGGTAGGGGTAGTTGGAGGAAGTGTCAGAGCTGGTTGGTTGGTTGTTGTCAAACGCAAAAAAGTATTAAATGTTTCGTACCCCATTAAGAACTGAAGGTATCATCTAGCATGATGGATAAGTGGTTTGTTTGTATGCAAGACATGTTCGAGCCATAAGGGCAACTCCAATAGATGCCCTAAAATCCTAAAATTTCTACATGTAGGGAAGTTTTTGAAGATATTGATTTCCACGTCTAGAGGTGCTGAAATAATTCTCTACCCATTTTTTAAAGTCATGTGACACAAAAAAGAGATTGATTAAATGTAGGAAAACTGTTGGAGTGAAACTGAAATAGAGATTCTTTGAAATAAGAAATTGATTAAATGTAAAGAAACTATTTGAGTTAAATTGAAATAAGGAATCTCTAGATGTAGAGAAATGTATTAGCGTGCACGTGTCTCTCGTGATCACATCAACATATCATTCGCACATATCTCGTACATAGAGTTACACCTCTATAAGAATCCTTTGTAGTTTAGATATGCATTAGCTACTCATATGTACATATGTTGTAATCAACTTAGAATTAGGCGTTATCATATTGTACATGTACAATTATATATTGAGCATTCTAAGTGAATATAATTGTACCTTTGTGCAAAACACATTTTTTATATGATATAAGAGCATGTTATCATCTGATAATCTATTCGAGGCATTCGACTGCAAAAAAAAAAAAAAATTGCAAAGATTAGCTATGGCGAGTGAAAAAAATCAAAGTGAAGGTATTTCCACTTCGAGGCCTGTTGATGCAGGGGACGTTAATTCCCCTTACTATCTACAACCATCAGATCACTCCGGACGTGCATATACCATTGCGTCACAGGAAGAAAAATAACAGTTTGGTAATTCATGAAACATTACAACAGCTAATGTGGTACATACACTTCTACATACGCAACTTACTGATTCCGCCGACATCAAGCAGGAACAAAAAACTTACTATGGAGCAATACCAACGTTGCTTAGCCTCTTAAGCAACAATACTTTGACAGGTCCTTCAATTCATTGTGCAAGCTTTTCGGGTATGACAAAAGTTTCTATGCCATGGATTATCGACTCAGGAGCAACGATCACTTCACATGTGCTCTGAAATTGCTCACAAACAGACTAGATAAATCAAATATTGCGCTAGTTCGTATTCCGAATGGACGTATGATACCCATTTGTGTCGGTGGTAGTATGCGACCAGGGACTGATATAGTTCTTGATAATGTGATGGGTGTAACCAATTTTAATTGCAATCTTCTCTCTGTACAAAAATTGACAAAAGAGTTGAACCGCACTCTAACATTTTATTCAAATATGTGTGTTATACAAGACCTACCAATGAAGAGGCTAATTAGAATGGGTAAAACGAGGGAAGGTCTTTATTTCTTGGAGAAAATAAATAGAGCGACAATGCATATGGCCAGCAAGAAGGACGATGTTTCGCTTTGGCATCAATGTTTAGGACATTTGCCGATTAACCACTTGTGTTTTGTATCTAGTTCTTTGTTATTTAAATTGCCAAATAGCTTCATTTGTGATGCTTGTGAAAGGGAAAAACATGTTAGACTTCCATTTCTGAATAGAAGTAATAGAACTTTACACCTTTTTGATTTGCTACATTGCAATGTTTGGGGACCCTATAATACACCTTCTCTATCAGGTGCGCATTATTTTTTTAGCATAGTTGATGATCACAGTCGTGCAACATGGGCATATCTTATACAATCCAAATCAGAGACGGTGCAACATTTGATGCATTTTTGTACTTGGGTTCAAACTCAGTTTATTGCTCGTGTCAAAGCAATAAGATCAGACAATGGTACAGAACTCACAAATGGTAATTTTATGTGCTATTGTCTTGATCATAGGATAGAACGACAGACCTCTTGTGTCTACACTGCTCAACAGAATGGGGTGGTCGAAAGAAAACTTCAGCACATTCTAGAAGTGGCTTGAGCACTCAGGTTTCATGGTTCCTTGCCGATAATGTTTTGGGGAGAATGTATATTTATTGCTGTGTTCTTGATCAACAAGATGTCGTCACAATTGTTGGGTAACAAAACACCCTATGAATTTCTATATGGTTCGCAACCATCTTATGAGAATCTTAGGACTTTTGGGTATTTGTGTTATGCTCAAGTCCTTGAAAAATCACACGACAAGTTTGTTTCACGGGCTCGACGATGGGTTTTCGTAGGCTATCCTATTGGATAGAAGGGGTAAAAAGTATTTGATTTGGCAACTAAAAGAGTCTTTGTTTCTCGGGATATCACCTTTCATGAGATGGTTTTTCCATTTGCAGAGGACACAAGCTCCCAAACTCAAATGACACATTTGTAAGCCGTCATGCAACATCAACTTAGTCATGATCCACTCACTTATCATGACAATGAACACTCTTTTCTAATCAATGAAAACTCTCTGCTAAATAAGGAAATTACACCATCATCCATATATGTGGTTGACTCAACTCCAACACTATCCACACCGAGCAGTAGCAATGACCCCATAGCAAGTGAACATGTTTTGTCACCTTCAACACAACACAAATAGTTTACAATCGAGCCACCCAGTTCAGAACTGAATCAGTCACAATATGAGCTTCCTAACATAGTGCCTACTACTTCTGCAACTCAAGATGTCCTAACAAAATGTCAACAACAATTGTCTCATAAACTTACAGGTTATCAATATGCACTGCCTCTATCTCTCCAACACTTTCCCTTGCTTGACCCTTCAGTTAATTCCACGATACATCCTTTAACACATTATGTTTCTTATGATAAATTTTCAACTGCTCATAAAATATTTTTAGCTGCCATCTCTGCAATCGATGAGCCGACCTCATTTTCTCAGGCAACTAAGCATGAGGCATGGCATATCGCAATGACAAAAAAGATCGCTGCTCTTGAAGCTAATAATACATGGATACTAGAGGATCTACCCCCAGAAAAACAGGCGATCGGATCCAAATGGGTATACAAAGTGAAGTATAAACCTGATGGAAGTGTGGAACGTTACAAAGAACGACTCGTGGCCAAAGGTTTCACACAAATCGAAGGGGTAGACTTCTATGAGACATTTTCCCCAGTTGCTAAATTGGTCACTGTTCATTCCTTTCTAGTTATAGCGGCTATCCGAAATTGGGAACTTTATCAACTTGACGTCCACAATGCATTCTTGCATGGCGAACTTCAGGAGGAGGTCTACATGAAAATACCTCAGGGATTTTCCAAATAAGGGGAGAAGGAAGTCTGCAGACTTCGAAAATCGTTATACAGGCTTCGATAGGCTTCCCGGAATTGGTACCATAAACTTGCAGCATGTTTAATTGAAGCTAGGTTTGGTTCTTCACATGTTGATCACTCGTTATTCACTTATAAGCATGAGATGACTTTTATTGCTATTGTCGTCTATGTTGATGACATTATTGTTGCAAGCAATGACTCAACTAAAATAACTTGGCTTAAAGACTATCTCAACACCAAGTTTTGTATCAAAGATCTTGGGAAACTGAAATACTTTCTTGGTATAGAGGTAGCTCGATCTTCAGCTGGAATTGCTCTTAATCAAAGGAAATATACATTAGATTTGGCCGAGAGTGGCTTACTTGGATCTCGCCCAAGTACCACCCATATGGAACAACAATACCAGTTATCAACAGAGTTTGGGGAGTTGTTAGATGATGCTGGTCATTATCGTTGCCTAGTAGGTCGGCTACTTTACCTTACCATTACAAGGCCAGACATTTGATATGCAGTCTATGTTCTCAGTCAATTTATGCAATGCCTAAGGCAACCTCATATGGATGCTGCCATTTTTCTTCTTCGTTATCTCAAGAATAACCCAGGACAAGGCATTCTTTTACCTGCAAATAATACACTGACCTTACAAGCATTTTGTGATGCCGACTAGGCAGGATGCCCCACGACACGACGATCCACTACGAGGTACATTGTGTTTCTTGGTGCTTAACAAATTTCTTGGAAGTCAAAGAAACAGTCGGTTGTCTCCCGCTCTTCCGCTGAGGCTAAATATCGTAGCATGGCCTCTACCACCAATGAATTGATATGGCTTCGACTTTTTCATGACTCGATGTCCCTTGATGCGACTGTATTTGCAGTACTCAAACCCTGGTATTTGTACTACATTTGCATCTTAACTTAAAGATAAATTCAAAATTTTGATACTTTAGATACAATGTAGGAGAATACTAGAAAGTGAATGTTTAGGACCAAAACGATCTAAAATGCAAGTCAAAAAATGGACAATGGAGAAAACACGTGGAATGGTGGAAGAATGGAGTCCTTAGAGTCAGAATTTAGCCGAAACTAGAGCGTAATTAGACTCGAAATGCTGAAAATAGCCAAGAAATACCTCGATCAATGCTTGGTCAAAGCCCGGTAAAAAGTCAAAATTTTAGCCAAAAAGTCAACAAAAGAGCCCTCGAGTACGCCATCCTGGCGCTTGAGTACGCCCTCCTGGCGCTCGAGCGCCCTATGCAGAAAATCCCACAACATTCTAGAAGAAAAGACGTGTCATGAATTCAGCCATTGGAGCAGACGCGCGCTTGAGCGCGCCAAACTGGCGCTCGAGCGCGCCCTCAGGACATTCCAGAATTGCCATGTGGCAACGTATCCACCGTTGAAGACCAGGCACGCTCGAGTGCGCCTCTGAATTTTTGTCTATAAATAGCCCCACCTCCCTCCGAAAATAGTAATTAATTTGGAATAGTGCCAAGCTTTTTGGTATAATTTCGAGTTAATTCTAGTTAGTTTTAGTTGTAGTTATAATTAATTAATTAGTAGGATACGGGGGAAGTCCCACCTAAGTGGTTCTTATTCGGGAAATTTTGCCCGAATAGCCACTTTTAGGAAAAAATCTGACCCAAGTAGTTATCATCCGAGGGAGGTTCTGCCCGAATAGCTTTTAATATGAAAGCTCTTATTTGGGGGAAATTCATCCCTAATAGCTCTTATTCGGGGGAAATTAGCTCCGTCCGAATAGCTATTTGGTGTTGGACCTCGGCTCAAATTTCAAAAGGTAGAAATACAAAGTCGTCATATCGGGGGAGCCTTTCTTGACTCTCTTATTTGTACTACTTGTATTTATTATTATGTTTGAGTAGAGTTATTTATCTAGGGAATGATATTGTAAATGACGGTCTTTTAATATATGATCTCGGATTCAGTTTATTTAATTCAATTGCAATATATGACCTACTTTAAATTCAGTACTGTCTTTCATACATAATGTTATGATTGCTCTACTTATTATCATTCATACGTAATGCTTTTCAGTAGATATTATGATTGCTCTACTTATTATCTTTCATACGTAATGCTTTTCAGTAGATGTTATGATAGCTTTACTTTCGTGTCATATAACCATGCGTTAATAGTGAATCAAATAAGCTTGACAACCTTAGATTCCATGAACTATAGGTTGTACCGTAGTCCTAGTCCAAGTAAGGAGAAGTTAATGACTTAGTTGAAACAGACCTTTTACACCAAGTTACAAGGACAGTTCCATACTATGGCTCCAATGCTTGTAGATGGCACAACACCTACATCAGAGTTAGTAATCAGGATTTTAATAGGCTAAGTCATTAACTAGGTTAATGCTTGTAGCTTAACCTTTTGCATAGGATTAGAGAACTTGAATGCCGAGCCTATATTGACTGCCTCTTTGCATATCCATCCCCTAGATTTCTTACCCTCGTATTCCACTAATACTTAGTTAGTTTAACTTATAGGTTAAAACCAAACACCCTGTACAAACTGTCACTTACCACTTTAACACTTTCACACTTTACTTTACCAACTTACTTACGCGCTTCCCTATTGTACGATTTTGTACTCATAGTACACTACACTACAAAGATTCGTGCACTTGCGGGTATTTAAACTTGGTCTATTTTGTACACTTTTTATGACCACCTCGTAAGACATCAAGTTTTTGGCGCCGTTGTCGGGGAGGCATGGTCTAGTTTAGTTTTTGAATTAAACTGTGAACTTGTTTTAAGTATTGTAATTATTGTCTATATTTGTTAAATTGTATAAATTCTACTTGTAAAGTATTTTGCATATAATTTATAAATTTGTATATTGTCTGTATAATACTTGCACATAAACTGTTTATATTATGCTTAGTTAAAATAGATTGCACATATACTTAGCTTATTTCTATCTTTAATTTAAGTACTTAGTTTAAATTCCGTATTTAATTAAGTACTTAGTTTACTTTCTGGCTTTATTTAAAGTATGTAGTTTACTTTCTATATTTAAGTTAATATACTTAGTTTATTCTATGTTTTTACTTATTGTACTTAGCTATAGTTTATTTTGCATGCACGGGCGTCGTTCCTTAAATCCGGAACTCGCCCAGTTTGATACAGAGCCCCAGAAAACTCAATGGCAGAACAAGAAGGAAATATGCAAAACATACCGCCTCTTCCTATAGCTCAACCTATTAACTGACCCATTAATCGACCCGTTGACCCACATATGACTCTTCGTCAATGTTTCTCTCTGGGTGATTACAACCCTGAATTTGCCATAGCCCCACCGGTTCTTGGCAATGTTAACTTTGAGCTTAAGACATGGACCATTTCAAATCTGCCTTCCTTTTATGGGAAGAGCAATGAAAGCCCTCACGCTCATATCATACAATTCTTGGAAGCATGTTCTATGCTTCACATTCCTAATATGAGTCGTAAGTTTATTCAACTACGTCTATTTCCATTTTCCTTGAAAGACAAAGCCAAACAATGGCTGAATCATTTAGACACAGGAGTTATTACATCTTGGGAAGAACTTATTCGAAAATTCTTACATAGGTTTTTCCCATTGGCCAGAACCACTACTCTGCGAACAGACATCATGTCATTCATTCAGTCAAACTTAGAGCTTTTTCATGAAGCTTGGGAGAGATTTATTGATCTTAGGAATTAGTGTCCCAACCATGGGTTTGTCTATCACGAACTCTTGCATTATTTCTTTAAAGGTCTTACACCTCAGCAGAAAATGATGGTAAATGCAATGAGTAAATCTGATAACAAGTTTGATAAACTCTTACAATTGGTCCAAGTTCAGCAACAGTCTATTGCTAATCTTGAGGGACAAATTGGGCAGATGGCCCAAACTTTAAGCATGAGAGATGAGGGTAAGCTTCCATCTCAGACCGTGGAAAATCCACGAGGACAATGTAGTAATGTCCAAACTGAGACCGCCCACGAATAGGCTAAGGTCGTGACCACCCTTAAGAGTGGGAAAGTGATAAACAAGGAGGATAGAAAGAAGAATAAGGATGTTCCTGAGGAGATAGAGGAACCTGAGATCGAGATTTTAAGCAACAATGTCAATGACTCCCGTATGAATGAAAACCCAATGATAGAGCCTTTAGTTGAACCTTCATCCAAAGCACATTTCCCAACAGCTCTGTCCCGTCCGAAGCCGAGTATTAATCCTAACCAGCTCAAGGGCTTAGAAAATCTGAAAGATATTAAGATCAATCTGCCTTTAGTAGAGGTAACCCAACAAATCCCTGCCTATGCCAAATTTCTGAAGGATTTATGTGTGAAAAAGAGACGGACCAACTCCATTCTTAAGACAGTCCGTGTAATATCCCACATCGACTGCGAAGGGTTATGAGCTACTGGATATAAGTGGAAGTGTCCCTTTATCCGTGCAGGTGCCTTTTCTAGTCCTAGTGGGCAGGAAGGGACAAAATCGTTAGGGGCCAATGTGGTAACCCAAAGCGGACAATACTTGCATATGTGGCGTCATTGATGGGCCTCTACCCTTTGGGGTATTCGTTTAGCCGAGGCATTACAGTCTGTCTTACTGAAAAGGTTAGTAGCATCTACACTAGAGGGTTGCCTCAGAAGTGTAGTGACCCAGGAGCTTTCACCATTCCATGTTTAATCAATGACCAACTGGTAGAAAGCGCTTTGCTAGACTTAGGATCTAGTGTTAACCTAATCCCTCACATAGTTTACTAAAGGCTAGGTCTTGAAGAGTTGATACCAATAAATGTGACCTTTCAACTGGCAGATAGATCCGAGTGAAGACCTCGAGGTATTGTAGAGAATGTCATAATCAGAGTAGGAGAATTTCTGTTCCCAGTGGATTTCATTGTGTTAGATATGGACTGAAGCCTTGATAACAAAAATACCACTCCCGTTTTACTAGGCAAACCTTTTTTAGCAACAGCTGATGATGTTATTTACTGTAGGACGGGGATGATAGAACTAACATTTGAGAACATGAGAACGAAGTTATTGGTTGCTGATGCAGCCAACAAGTTGGACCAAGATAAGGAAGAAGAATGCTTCCATGTTGATACCATTGACTCATGCATAGTTGAGTTTGCCCAATCACTCTTGTCTCCTAATGAGGAGATAGCCGAACTTGAACGGCTATTGTTTGAATGCGACATTTCTCCTTAAATGGTCACCTCTACTTCCGTTGTTGTTAATCCAGATAAGGACGATCAAGTAATAAATCATTTCCCTGAAGTCCCTGATTGTCCCACAATTGAGTCTTCACCAGCTTTGGAACTTAAAACCTTGCCTGAACATCTTAAGTATGCCTACTTAGGACTTGAAGAGACCTTACCAGTTATCATTGCCTCAGATTTGATTACCGAGAATGAAGCCAAACTCTTGAAAGTCCTGAGTTCTCATAAAAAGGAGATAGGTTGGACAATTTCAGACTTGAAAAGAATTGATCCCTCTGTGTGTATGCACAAAATTCATCTCGAGGAAGGAGTTACTCATTCTCGAGAATTTCAGAGAAGTCTAAATCCAAAGATTGGTGATGTCATCCACAAAGAGATCATCAAGTTGCTTGATACGGGTATTATATACCCAATTTCTGACAGTCCATGGGTAAGTCCGGTACAAGTGGTACCGAAGAAATTTGGGATTACAGTGGTCTCGAACGACAAAGGTGAGCTCATTGATTACAGAAAGCTCAACTCCAAGATAAGGAAATACCACTTCCTTTTACCATTCCTTGACTAAGTCCTTGATAGAGTAGTCGGACAAGGCTACTACTGCTTTTTGGACGGGTATTCGGGATACAATCAAATCCCAGTCTTTCTTGAGGATCAAGAAAAGACTACATTCACTTGTCCCTATGGGACCTTTGCATTCAGGCGTATGTCTTTCGGTCTTTGCAACGCACTTGCGACATTTCAAAGGTGTGTAATGGCCCGGATATGATCGAAAAGTTCCTAGAAGTCTTCATGGATGACTTCTCAGTGTTTGGAGCTACCTTTGATAAGTGCCTTACACATCTTTCACAAGTGCTTGACCAATGTGTTGAAATGAACCTGGTTCTAAGTTAGGAAAAGAGCCACTTTATGGTTAGACAAGGTATAGTTCTGGGTCATGTTGTTACACGGGATGGAATCCATGTGGACCCAACCAAAGTCGAGCTAATAGAAAAGCTGCCCGTACCCAAGACGGTGCTTGACATCCAAGCATTCCTTGGTTACGCTGGTTTCTATCGGCGTTTCATCAAGGACTTCAGCCATATAGCTCGACCTCTCTCTAGTCTTCTAGCACACGATACCAAATTCAATTTTGATGACAAGTGCTCAGAAGCTTTTGAGAAGCTTAAATCCTTGCTATCCTCTACTCCTATCATCTAACCTCCTGGTTACAGTATCCCCTTTGAAATAATATGTGATGCATCAGACTATGCAGTGGGAGCTGTATTAGGCCAGCATAAGGACAAGTTGTGTACTGTGATATATTATGCTAGCAAAACCTTGGATGATGCTTAAAAGAACTATACAACCACCGAAAAGGAATTGCTAGCTATAGTCTTCTCCTTAGATAAGTTCAGATCTTACATCCTAGGATCCAAAGTAATAGTCTACACGGACCATGCGGCTTTGCGGTATTTACTAACCAAAAAGGATACAAAGACTCGTTTAATCCATTGGCTATTACTCCTACAAGAGTTCGACCTTGAGATCAAAGAAAAGAAAGGAAGCGAGAACTCTATTGCCGATCATCTATCACATTTGGTACGTGATTCTCCTATTGATACTTTGCCCTTCAAAGATACGTTCCCTGACGAACAACTTTTTGTTGTCTCACATAAGACCCCATGGTATGCCCACTATGTCAACTATCTGGCTACCCAAGAGCTTCTAACTCACTCAGGAAAACTAGAAAGGGAACGATTTTTGGCACAAGTCAATCACTTTATCTGGGAAGATCCCTATCTTTCCAAGATGTTTGCTGATCAAGTCATTAGGAGATATATTCCTGAGGACGAAACTGATAGCATTCTGAAGCATTTGGTGGACATTTTGGAGGAAAAATGACAGCTGCCAAAGTCATTCAATGTGGGTTCTTCTGGCCCACTCTTTTCAATGATGTCCAGCGAGTGTGTAAATTATCCATTGTCAACAAACTGGCTCCATTTCAAGAAGGGACATGATGCCCCTCACACCCATTCTTATAAGTGAAATATTCGATGTGTGGGGTATAGACTTCATGGGTCCCTTTCCTCCGCTCTCAGGTTATACTTATATTCTTGTCAGTATGGACTATATGTCCAAGTGGGTAGAAGCAGTGGCAACCCGAACCAATGACCACAAAGTCGTGGTCAAGTTCATTAAAAAAAACATCTTTTCTTGATTCAGGATACCACGTGTACTTATCAGTGACGGTGGACAGCACTTATGTCACAGGACACTCAAAGCCGTATTAAGAAAATACTCAATCCACCACAAAAAAACAACGCCCTACCACCCACAAACAAATGGAAGTGTCAAATAGGGAAGTCAAGTCAATTCTTCAGAAAACGGTTACGCCCGATCGCAAATGTGACGCCCGAGAACTTCACCGTACATTTATTTACTATTGCATCTACTATTTGCGCATTTTTACTATGCATTGCTTGTTGCGTATGTGGTTACTATTTATCACGCTTTTCAACCACTTAATTACTTCGAATTAGCATTTTTCTTAAATCATATTAATTGTTTAGGAATGATAAAAATGTGCATTTGAGCTAAAAGCGATAGGAGCATCCGTTTATAAAATGATTTGGTGAAACTAGTATTACGTAACTAAATTAGGTATTTTAATTAGCTAACATTAATTGCACAATTAGGACTTGTTTCTAGCTAGCTAAACTCCTTTTTAATAGTCAATAGGTACACTCAAACATAACCCCAACTTAATATATACTCACATATCACTTTATAACTCATAAAAACACAAAAAAAAGTGCAAAAGCTGGAATCACTGTAGCAAATCCGAACAGCTTTGTGCAGCCAAGGAGGAGAGTTTTAACTCATCAAACCTCCATTACAAGCCAAGCCAAGCTTGGTTCAAGTAGTTTAGGGTGTCTACTAACCTTTGTCGAGCTCCTATGCGCTTTAGGTGGGGGATTTCATGCTTGTTTGTGCATTTTAAAAATGTTGTTCATTTCTTGAATTCTTAGATTTGTTATCAAATGCCTATGCAATGCTCAAATATGCTTATGTATGTTGTATATACGTAGTAGAGACCTAATTTATGCTATTGTTTCATAGTTTAAATGGTTGAAATCGCTTGTTGATCGTAGGACATGAATAGTCATGGGAAAACTAGGATTTTCTGAAATCGGACCTTATAGCTTGAATTAATGGTTCTAATAGATGCTTTAGGTACTAATGAGAGTATTGTAAAGGCCCCATAGGGTTTAATTTCTCATAACCTAGCAAAAGAATAAAATAGCCGACTTTTAAAAAGGGGTTTTGGGGTTATCGTAAATCCAAGTTAAAATGGCCTTCACTTTTGGTATTCCTAGGCTAAGTAGGCTCTAAATATGCTTTGTTCACTTCCGTTTGAGTCTCGGTTGAGGTACGTGTAGTACAAAGTCAAAAGAGAAAAAAATTGGGGCTTTTGTGTTAAACTTGGGTATTTGGGTAACTTCGAGGGTCCTAAGGGTGCCGCCTTATGGGATTAATTAGAAGTATGGAATAGCCCGCTCGCTTAACTAGAACACTAACTTGTGTTTGGAAGAAAGATGGCTTACGTTACAAAGGGAAAAAAGTAGGAAATCGGTTGTTTTGCACTTCTATGACCTTGTAAATGTTTCTTAGGTGTTTAAATGCACTTTTAAGTTAATTGCGAGCTTTTGGTAATGTTTTGTGAAAAATATGTAATTTACCCCTTGTGTTCATTTGGTTAATTTTGTGATATATTTGGATATTGCTTATATTGTTTATGTATTACTTATTAAGGATTGAGTAAATATGCTTATATCTTATATAATGTTTACATTACTTGTATATTGTGTTGTATGGGTGAAGATATACTTAAGACTTGTAACTGGGCTGCTAGAATGATTGCTTGGATGGTATGTTTAGCCAGAGTATATAAAGGTGGCTGTTGTTAAAGATAGAATTCTAATGGATATTGTATGCCAAATAAGTGAAGTTATAAGTTAGCTAACCTAACTGAATAATTAATGAATGTTGTAGTTAAAGAGTAATTGAAGTAATGTTTGCTCATAGGATCAAGGTGACTGGAAATTATGTGATTCAAACTTACATCTTGGAGCTCGATCGAGGTGAGGGAGACTTCATCCTTATATGCATAATAGTTTATTTACTTGTACTTAGATTATGTGCACTTATTGTCTATATATTGTGTGTGAGGAAAACCTACTTTATTGTCCCTCAATCATGTGTTTATTGATTTATTCTATTGTTATCATTTTGAGTGCATTGCATCGTGGTTGCGCAACTATTTGGGCATGGTAGTGTTGTGGAAACCGGGTGGCATCGGGCTTGCCGGTCTACCTCGGCTACCATGGTTGCCCAGTCCCTCTCTCGCTTGGGATGCCGCCCAAGGAGAGTTGGGTCGTAGGATTTCGGGGTACATCCGGAGTACACCCATTTTGGAGTTATAAGGGATGTTGGTTTATCGATAACAGTGTCATTATTACATCGGGATTTCAGTTCGTGGCTCGTGGTTCGTGATTGAAGAATAAGTGAATCGTATTCTTTTTAATGTGTGGTAACTTATTATTTGATTGCTCCTTAGTTGTTTTAAATGCCTATTAAGTTATCTGCTGTATTGCACATCCCCGGTAGACCTTATCCCTCACTGAGCAATTGTGATTGCTCATACCTCACTAAACATGTTTCAGGTGGCACAGTTGGAGGAGTTGTCTTGGTTGCTGTGTGCTATTGCTTGAAATTGGAGTGTTTGTCTGCTAAATTGTGGAAGATTTTATTTGTATTATGTCTTGTTCTATTTTGTGCCTATAGGTTTGTATATATTTGGAGTTGTTGAAGAACTGTAATAGCTAGGTTAATGTATGGCTTGAATGGTAGTAGATTGTAATAGTTTATCCTTACTTTCCGTTATACTGCTTGCTTGGGTGTTACTAAAAGTTAATAGTCGTTTGCTTTAGTTTATAAGAAGGTTTAATGATTAAAATAGAATGGTATGATAAGCGGATTAAAAAGATAAGGTTTCGATGATTGTTAAATGCATGCTTGTGTGTGTTTTCTGTCTTACTCAAGGCTCGGTCGGCCTTGAAGCTGGGAATGTTGGGGAGATAAAGTTAGTGAATGTTGTGGATGTTGGATTTTGTGTAGTTTGTGGCTTTGTTGTCTATTAACAGGTTTTGATTTGTCCTATAAACAAGGGAGACTCTGTCCATTTTTCCTAAGATTTTATGACTGGGTTGTAATTGGGTTGATAATAGCATGGTTAGTAGAGCCTCCAGTCTCGTGAGGGATTGGGGTGCTACAGGTGGTATCAGAGTTTAGTTAGCTCTCAACCGGGACAAGGTCCTCGGTCTATTGGGTAGCAAATTTTGAATGTGTACTTGTTAAATGTGTCTTGAAAGTGTGTGCTTGTATGTGAGATTATGTGTCTTGATTTGAATGTGTGCACCTATGTGATATAGTTGCGCGTTATGTGTTAAATGCATGTTAATTGAAGTGAAATGAGTAAATGTGAATCAAATTGACCTCGTGACTTATTATTTGTTTGAATTATTGCTTGTAATGTGTGTATTTGAATCGGTTATGTTGTGATTTGCACTTGAATGACCTGTTGATTAAACTGTTTTTATAAACTCTTTTATAATCATGCTTGCATAATAGCTTAAAGAATGTTTATACATATGTAATATCTTGGCATTCATACATAACCCGTCA
This sequence comes from Ehretia macrophylla, assembly GCA_037974665.1. NCBI lineage: Eukaryota > Viridiplantae > Streptophyta > Magnoliopsida > Boraginales > Ehretiaceae > Ehretia > Ehretia macrophylla. The sequence continues at coordinate 52,989,167 of CM075773.1, forward strand.
AAATGGTAAGAAAGACTTTTTCCTCCCTTGAAGAGAGGTGATTAGTGGCAGGCCTTCCAAATTATGTTGATTCACGGAAATGAGAGGCATTTGATCAATCTTTATTTAGGAGTTGGTGTTTATAGTTGGAGCTCGGTTATTAGCATTCTATTAAGGTGTTCTTTTATGCTCAGCAGTCTTAAATAAGTGGCTTTCTTCGGGTTCTGTTCTTCTATGGTATTCATGGCCAACGGGATTCTTATTCGGATTCCGAGATAGTATCTTCATTTGAGCCTTTACTTGGCCTTATTACTTGGGATTCGCTGGCAGTACTACTGGGATTTCTTAATGGATTCTTATGAGCATTCGTATACTGTATTCTTGCTCAACAATTGATGAAGAGTCATTGAAGTTAGTTTTCAGTTGATGCGGAGTTCTCTTGGAAGAAGAATTGCGTGGACGCAATTTGTTTAAGGGGGAGAGGATGTGACGCCCAAGATTTTGTCGTACATTTATTCACTGTTGCATCCATTAATTGCGCATTTCTTCAGTGCTTTTCTTGTTGTCTTCTTTAATTACTATTCATCACGCTTTTCAACCACTTAATTACTTCGAATTAGCATTTTTCTTAAATCATATTAATTGTTTTAGGAATGAGAAAAATATGCTTTTGAGCTAAGAGCGACAAGAGCACTCGTTTAGAAAATGTTTTGTCAATCTAATGAATAGTGTTACGTGACTTAACTAAGTGTTTTAGTTAGTTAACTTAGTTTATGCGCATTTGACTCGTTTTTAAATTAACTAGGCTAATTTTAATAGACCATACACTCACCCAAATAGGCCCACCCTAATATTTATACAAACCAAACACAAACAAATCAAAAAAAAAAAAAGGGAAGATGCAAGAATTATTGGAGCAAATCCGAGAATCAACATAGGAGGAGAATGAGAGGATTTTGCTCATCAAATCTTCACGCCAAGCCAAGCCAAGCAAGGAGCAAGTAGTTTAGGGTGTTTGCTAGCCTCCCGAGAGTTCCTACGCGCATTAGTGAGGGATTTCATGACTTTTTACGCATTTTAAAATTGTTGCTATTTTCTTGAATTGTTATAAATGCTATCAAATGATACTCTAATGCTTATTTATGCTATTATACCTTGTATATAAGTGCTAGAGAACGTATTTAAGCCATTGGTTCGCGTTTTAAACAGTTGGAATCGCTATTTTAATTTATGAGGTGAATAGTGATGGGATTTCTAGGGTTTTGTGTAATCGCGCGTATTAGCTTGATTCAATGCTTCTAGTAGATGCCTTAGGTGCTAATGAAGGTAGTCTAATAGCCCCGTATACTCGATTTGCTCTAAACTTGCATAAAACGTGAATTAGCTGACTTTATAGAAGGGGTTTCGGGGTTAATGCTAATCCGGGTAGATTCGGGTTTCATTTTTAGTGTTCTTAGGCTACCTAGGTACTATAGAACCTTTGCCAACTCTTGTTTGAAGCCCTGTTAAGATAGGTGTAATTCAAAGCTATAAGAGAAAAATTGGGGCTTTCGAGGTAATTGCGGGTAATTGAACGTAATCGTGGGTTGTAAGGGTACCTTAAGGGTTAATTAGAAGATTGATATAGCTTCCCCTTGAATTTGAAACATTAACTTTGATTTGGAAGAAAAATAGCTTGCATAACAAAGGGGTTTAAGTGCAATATCGATTATCTCATGCTTCTAAGACCTTGCATGACTTCTTGTGTGTTTAAATGTAGTTTCAAGTTGTTTTGGAGCTTTCGGTATAATTCTATGGATATCTTGAATATGCTTTTTTGTAAAATTGCTTAATTGCTTGTATAAACTGCTTCTATTCTAACTGTTCCGAGGTCAACCTACTTTGTTGATCCTCCTACATGTTATTGCTTATATTGTTGATATTGACTTGCCATTGTTAAGTACATTGCATAGTGGTTGCGCAACCATAGTGTCATGAGCGGATGTGTTGAATATCGGCTGGGCGGTAGAGGGCTTGCCGGTGGATATTCAAACTCCGTGCCCTAGTCCCTCATTCGTCTGGTCCGGAGATTGCCAGGGGATGTTGGGTCGTAGGATTATCAGGGTACATCTGGAGTACACCCACTGGAGTGATTGGGATTATGCCGGCACAGTGATCGTGGTTCGTGGATCGTGAATGAAGATCAAGTGAAGATTAGAGTGTTGGGGTTAAGTGTAATGTATCTTTTTTAATGTGTGGTTACTTAATCTGTTGTCATTCTTGAATGGTTTTAATTGCTATTAATGTTTAATTGTATTACTTGTTGCATTGCATGCCCCGGGAGACTTTATCCCTCATTGGGCAACAGTGGTTGATCATACCTCGCTAACATGTTTCAGGATGTGCATTTGGAGGAGGAGTTGCCTTAGTTGTAGTGTCTAATTGCGTGAGGTGGATTTATGGCTCTTGCTATTATGTGGAGATCTTGTTTGCTCTACCTTATTTTCTATTTTGTAGCCTAAGTGCTTATATATATGTTTGAGTGATTGTAAGCTGAATGCTAGTTGATTGTAGTAGGAGATATGAACTATGGCATGTAATAACTTATATTTCTGCTCTTAGTTTCTCTGCATGCTTAGGAGTGAATGACTGGTTGTTTTCAATCTCTAAGAATGCATACAAGCTATCATGGAGTGGCATGATAAGCGGTTTGGTAAAGAAGTGAAGTTGGATGCATGCTTGCATGATTCTAAATGTTTGAATGTTTTAAGGCTCGGATAGCCTTAAAGTTTGAGTCTTTAATTAGAATTGGAGTTCTTGTTTTGTGGCTTTATTGGTTACTTACAGGTTTTCAGAATGTCCACGGTACAGGAGAGACTCTGTCCGTTTTTCCTGAAATTATAAGACCTGCTTTGGGATTGGGTTGAAAATAGCATGGTTAGTAGAGCCTCCGGTCTCGTGAGGGATCGGGGCGTTACACTTTGTCTACTAATCTTTAGTTGCAGAATTATACATGTTTTGGCAAAAGTTAGTAAAAAAGCTTTGACATCAACATAGAGACACTGCACATCAGGTGATATCTTTCCTTACTACATTTCCCTTTATACCTGATCAACCTGCACTGAAAAGTAAGCAAACCATAGGTTTGGGGATGTAGTATTTGTCATTATGTTATTACTTGCATATTACACTCTCATTGTCTTACATTGCTATTGTTTGAGGGCAAGCAAAGTTTCGGTGTGGGGGTGCGTACATTTCATAGAAAACTTTTTCAAAATATGCAATAAATATACCATTTTTGTTCATGAGAAGAGTAGTTTGCTACCTTACCTATTTAAAGGAAATGATTTGAGAACCTTTGTTGTTAGCTTTGTATTATGGAAAACTCTGAGGAAACTCTGTAAGAAAAACTTTGGAGTACTGTATTCATGAGTAAACCTAGCTATTCTTCTTTTCTTCAATTAATAGCTATGTGATTATGAAAGGACTGAGATAGGATTACCGTTTGTTATGAGAACTCCTTGTGATTGAAACCTGAACCCTAATGCCATGTTTGTACAATATGTTATGTTACTCTGTCTGTATGTACTCTCTAAAAAAGAAAAAAAGAGAAAAACAAAGAAAACAATACAAAAAAATAGAAAAAGGAAAAAGAGTGTACATACTTGTACTATTGAAATAAAATTTTTGGTGTAAATATGTTGTAAATCTCTAAGCACTACTATCCTAGACATTGTAATTTGGGATATGTGCTATAGTGTAAGGTTTCGAGCTGGATATCTTGAGTGATTAACGCACGTAGGGGCCCCTTTGAAACCTGGCAACCTCAGTTATAATGGCAGGGGATTGTTGGCCTTAAAACCCGCTACATGCGATATCTAGAAAGCAAATGAAACTAAATACTATATAGAGATATTGTAGTTGTACTTTTATATTTCTGGCAAATGTTAAAGGGTTAAGGCATGATCAAGAGTTTGATTCTAAATGTAGGTGAGAATATCAAAATCCAATCTATTTGCATAAACTTGAAAGTTGAGTATTGAATGAACTTAATCTGCTTAGTTTACTTCTAAATGTGTACTCCGGAGTAATCAATAGTCGATTTCCAATAAGAGTACCTTTTTGTGAAAACTATGTACAAGGTTCTCATATCATGTTTGTCATTAACTGCTAAATAGGTTTAAGATAGTAGATTTCATTTATCATGTTTCATATTTGGAAAATATTTTGACAAAAAGATAGGTTAGATTATTTCATCTGTTTTTGACTTGTAAAATTTTTTGCAAATTTCACTTTCACATATGTTTTAAAGACATTCTTGCTTGAGGGCAAACAAGGTTTAGGTTTGGGGATGTTGATGTGACTGTATTTGTAGCACTCAAACCTTAGTATTTGTACTACATTTGCATCTTAACTTAAGGATAAAATCAACACTTTGATACTTTTGATGCAATGTAGGAGAATACCAAAAAGTGAATGTTCAGGACCAAAACGATCTAAAATGGAAGTCAAAAAGTGGACAATGGAGAAAACACGTAGAACGGTGGAAGAATAGAGTCCTTAGAGTCGAAATTTGGCCGAAACTAGTATGTAATCAGACTCAGAACGTTGAAAATAGCCCGAAAATACCTCGATCAACGCTCGATCAAAGCCCGATCAAAAGTCAAAATTTCAGCCCATAAGTCAACAAAAGGGCACGCTTGAGCGTCCTATGCAGAAAATTCTACAATATTCCAGAAGAAAACACGTGTTGCAAATTCAGCCATTAGAGTAAACGCGCGCTTGAGCGCGCCAAACTGGAGCTCGAGCCTGCCCTCAAAACATTCCAGAATCGCCACGTGGCAGCATGTCCACCGTTGAAGACCAGTGCGTGCCTCTGAATTTTTGTCTATAAATAGCCCCCTCTCCCTCCAAAAATAGTAATTAATTTGGAATAATGCCAAGCTTTTTGGTATAATTTTGAGTTAATTCTAGTTAGTTTTAGTCGTAGTTGTAATTAATTAATTAGTAGGATACGGGGGAAGTCCCACCTAAGTGGTTCTTATTTGGGAAATTTTGCCCAAATAGCCACTTTTAGGGAGAAATCCGACCCAAGTAGTTATCATCCAAGGGAGGTTCTGCCCGAATAGCTTTTAATAGGAAAACTCTTATTTGGGGGAAATTCATCCCTAATAGCTCTTATTTAGGGGAAATTAGTTACGCCCAAATAGTTATTTGACGTCGGACCTCTACTCAAATTTCAGAAGGCAGAAATACAAAGTCGTTATATCGGGAGAGCCTTTCTTGACTCTCTTATTTGTACTACTTGTATTTATTATTATGTTTGAGTATAGTTATTTATCTAGGGGAGGATATTGTAAATGACGGTCTTTTAATATATGGTCTCAGATTCAGTTTATTTAATTCGACTGCAATATATGACCTGCTTTAAATTCAGTACTGTCTTTCATACATAATGTTTTTCAGTAGATGTTATGATTGATTTACTTATTGTCTTTTATACGTAATGTTTTTCAATAGACGTTATGATAGCTTTACTTTCATGTCATATATCCATGCGTTAATAGTGAATCAAATAAGCTTGACAACCTTAGATTCTATGAACTATAGGTTGTATTGTAGTCCTAGTCCAAGTAAGGAGAAGTTAATGACTTAGTTGAAACAGACTTTTTACACCAGGTTGCAAGGACAATTCCATACTATGGCTCCAATGCTCGTAGATGGCACAACACCTACATCAGAGTTAGTAATCGGGATTTTAATAGGCTAAGTAATTAATTAGGTTAATGCATGTAGCTTAACCTCTTGCATAGGATTAGAGAACTTGAATGCCGAGCCTATATTGACTGCCTCTTTGCATATCCATTCCCATAGATTCCTTACCCTCGTATTCCACTAATACTTAGTTAGTTTAACTTATAGGTTAAAACCAAACACCCTGTACAAACTGTCACTTACCACTTTAACACTTTCGCACTTTACTTCACCAACTTGCTAACGCGCTTCCCTGTGGTACAATTCCGCACTCATAGCACACTACACTACAAAGATCCATACACTTGCGGGTATTTAAACTTGGTCTATTTTGTACACTTGTCACGACCACCTCGTTAGATATCATCCCTCATCTGGATCTTGTCCCATTGTTCTGTCACAACCAAACGACCATACACATCTCCAATAATCCTATATTCCATTAACGTACCAAGCATATAGAGATAGATTGTCATTTTGTGTGTGCCCACATCCAAGCCAAGGACATTATCCCATGGCATTTTTCTACGAATAATCAACTAGCGAACTTATTCACTAAGGCTCTTGGTCGTGACCAATTTTGTCGATTGATGGGCAAGTTGGGCATTTCGAACCTCTATGCGCCAACTTGAGGGGGAGTATTGGCATGCACGTGTCTCTCATGATCACATTAACATATCATTTGCACATATCTTGTAAATAGAGTCACACCTCTATGAGAATCCTTTGTAGTTTAGATATGCATTAGCTACTCATATGTACATCTGTTGTAATCAACTTAGGATTAGGCGTTATCATATTGTTCATGTACGATTATATATTGAGCATTCTAAATGAATATAATTGTGCCTTTGTGCAAAAAATATTTTTTACAAAATAGTTCAAATTATTTATATGTGGGGAAAAAATAGAGAAGCTGATGGAGGCCTAATTAGGCGTGCAAGCTTAAAAGTTTTATATCATTAACATGTGTCACGTGTCGTTATTCGATTAGTGAGGTTTAAACTCTGAACCATGTAATCAAAACGACATCGTTTTGAGTCATCTTCAACCTTTTAAATCTGCAGAATTTTTTCCATGAAAACAATTTTAAAAATTCATAACTTTTTCATTACTTGTTCAAATTGCATAAAACTTAAAATATTAGATTCATAATTTCAAGTAGAATGAGAAGAAATAAAAATTATATGGAGTTTTATTTATCAAAATTCTTTAATGTTATTAATTACAATAAAGAGAATTCAAAAAGTTAAATAAACTCTGAACCATGTAATCAAAACGACGTCGTTTTGAATCGTCTTCAACATTTTAAATTTGCATATTTTTGTCCATTAAAAAAAATTCATATCTTTTTCATTTCTTGTTCAAATCGAATAAAACTTGAAGCATTGGATTTATAATTTCAAGTAGAAAGAGAAGAAATAAAAATTATATAGAGTTTTTTTATCAAAATTTTGTCAATGTGATTAATAATAATTCAAAAAATTCAAAAAGTTAGATAAAAATACAATTTTTTTAAATGGGGGTAATTTCATCTTTTAAAATTTTTGACCCTCAAAGTTAATAGAAGTTCAAATTGAGATGAGTGCGCAACATTATAGATAACACAGGGGGTTTCACGCTATTTTTAAAAATACAAGGTTTTATATGCAACTTTGGTAAAACAAGAGGGTTTGGTATATTTTACTCATTTTTTTGGGTCAAAAAAAGTTTAAGCATGAAATTTCCGAACAGAAGAGAAGCACAAATGAGAACATCTATGCTATTCAATTACACTGATTAGCTAATGACGAGAAATATTATGCTATTGTACAAGCAAGATATCAATTCTATGATACTTGCTTTGTTTCATTTTGACTAGCATTCTGTCACGCCTCAAACCCGGTTGCAAGGCAAGTCCAAAATGTAATTGTATCTACCGGATAACTGTCAGGCAATAACACAACCCGAGTTGAGGAGCATGGACTACCCCATCGTGTCAATAATCCATCAGATCGGGTAGACCTGACCTGGAGGGCACCAGGGAGGTCGGGGACCGAAGTCTGACCATTTCCCGATCTGATGACTAAGCGACAGAATCCCGCAAAATTCAAAAAAGTGTCAAAGGGAAATGTATAAATAATATAACAACATCCTCCAAAAAAGGTAACTGATATTTCACACATTATTCACTATATTTTCCAAATTCTTATCATTCCCAAAGAAGGAAACTAACTTAAGTATCAGAGTGCTTACGTTGACAATTTCCACACCCGTTCTTTTTACAGATTACCCCGACAAAGCACTCGGCCAGATTTGATCATTAACAATTTAACACCGTCTATGGGAAACGAGGTGTAATCTCACTGAGTTTTCATATTATGGTTAACACTTGCAACAACAGCCAAATTAGCAAATGCATGCCACCACCGCCGCAAGAAGACCCAGCTCAATCTGAGCTACCTCCGCCAGTGAGAATACATCTTCCCACTATAAATACTCAACCTGCCATATATGAACCCCAAACCAACAACTCACCAGTCCTAACCGTGATTCCAGGACCAATTCCACCAGCACAAGCCCCTACACCATAAATCCCAAGCACAGACTTTCTCTTATAGCTCTGTGACACATTAAACTTCCTCCTGCAACCATATATAGCTCAGCCAACCCAAAACCTACCTATCCAAATTAGCCAAACAACTCATCCACCCACAAACCAAATCCCCGCTCAGGTGCATGAGTCAATCCACCCACCAGCAGCAATAGATGATGAAACAGATTCCTCTGGGCAAGCTCGCCGACCTGATACAGCCAGGCCTAGACTGTAGGTGATGGTGCACAATGAGTCAAGGACCATAAGTGGAAGGGCCCAAACTGGACAAGGCCTCAATCCCTTTGTTCTCTAGATCATAGTAGTTCCTAGACCCCTGGGATACAAAATATTGTCTTTACTAGACTATGACAGAATGGGTGACCCCTTGGATCATGTGGCAGTATTCCGTCATAAGATGGATTTCTATGATGTGTCAAACGCATTGATGTGTCGGGCTTTCCCGACTACTCTAACAGAGGCAGCTAGACAATGGTACATTGGATTGGAGCCTAATTCCATTAAGGATTTTGACCAATTGTCCGAGGCCTTCATCGGTTGATTTTCTAGCAGCAAGAAACTTATTAACCACACAGTAACCCTATTGAGCATTAAGCAGGGCCATGAGGAGTTACTTCGGTCTTATTGTAACAGGTTCAATTAGGCAACTTTGAAGGTGACAAACCTGGATGATAAGTATGTGGTGACAGCCTTCATGAAGGGCCTACAGAACAGGACTTTCTTGTCGTCTCTAGCGAGGAAGACCCGAGGACGTAAACAGACGTCATGGCAAAGACGGAGGGGTATATGCATTTTGGAGAGTTGATAAATGCTTAGATAGAGGAGGATAAGCTTGTAAAGAGGTTAGGCAATAGTGTAGGAAATGATAAGGGTAAGACCGATTCCCGACCTTAGACTAATCCCCGAGCCCAACAGGGGAACAAACAGAGGGAAGAAGACCGACCTAGATTTCACAATTTTCCACAGTTTAACACCTCAAGGGGAAAAATTTATGCAACAATCAAGAATAGGTTAACAATCAAGCCGCCATTACCGATGAGAGCGGGGCTTGACAAAAGACCTCGGGTTAAATTTTGTCGTTACCACAATGATCATAGACATATGATGATGACTGTCGGGAACTCAAAAATGAGATCGAAGCCCTGATCTGGCAAGGCCACCTAGGTAAGTACATCAAGAGGGAACACACTCTTAAGGACAGAAAAGAAATAGATAGGAGTCCGAGGAGGGAGAGAGAACGGAGCCCTCAACAGGAGCAAGGAGGACCCGTCAGGGAGGTGGACATGATCACTGGAGGTATAGCCTCTGGAGGTGAGAGTAAAACAATAAGAACAACATACTGCAAGTTGGGTAGGCACGACTAACCCTTGAAGAAGCCACGGTTGAACGAGCAGATCACGTTCACAGATGCCAATCTGGAAGGATTGATCCTCCCTTATGATGATCCACTGATTATTGCAACACATATAGGGGATGTTCTGGTCAGACAAATCATGATTGACACCGACAGTTCAGCCGAGGTATTTTTTTACCAAGAATTTCAGAGGATTGGTTTGAGTAGGGGTAACTTGAGACCCATGAGAAGAATTCTGACCTAAGGGGATCATCACTCTCACCCTGACGTTAGGTCGATGAGATTAGGCTCGGATGGAGCCATTGGAGTTTGTGGTTATCGATTGTTCATCTGCATACAATGCGATCTTGGGCAGGGTGGCACTGGTAAAATTCTGAGCTGTAGCATCAACCTACCACTTGACTTTGAAGTACCCAACCCCAATTGGTATAACTGCAGTCCGAGATAATCAAAGGAAGACACATGAATATTATGCAGCCGATTTGAGCATGCAAAAAGTGAAACCCTGGCAGGTCAAGGTTCCAGAGAAGAAGGCCAAGAAAGGCAAGGAGGTCAAGAAAGCCACCCCGACTGAGCAGTTGGTAGAGGTCGAGGTAGGACAGAATAAGCAAGTCAAGTTGGGAAGCGAGCTTAGTCCCAACCTGAAAGAAGGTATAACAAATTTTCTTACATTAAATGTCGATAAATTTGTTTGGTCTGCCACTGACATGACAAGGATAGACCCAAAAGTCGCGATGCACCGATTGAATATAGATCCATCTTTTCGACCCATCAGATAGAAACGTCAGCATTTTCATACCAACAAAAACCAGATAATTCAGGAGGACGTAATGAAGTTATGGAAAGCTAACCATATAAGGGAAGTAGATTATCCGACTTTCTTGGCTAATGTAGTACTAGTATCGAAATGATGAGGCAAATAGAGGCTATGTATTAATTTCACCAACCTCAACAAGGCTTGTTTAAAGGATTGTTATCCTTTACCAAGGATAGATCAAATGGTGGATGTCACTTCGGGGTGTGAGATATTGAGTTTCATGGTATAACCTGATCCAGATGGCCTTGAAGATGAGGAGAAGATGACATTCGTCACAGATCGGGGAGTCTATTATTATAGGGTGATGCCATTCGGATTAAAGAATGCAGAAGCAACCTATCAGAGGATGGTAAATAAGATCTTCTCATAGCAGATCGGTCGCAGCATGGACGCTCGAACACATGTGGATGACTTGGCAGAGGCATTTTCAATTATGTGTAAGGTCAGCATCAAGCTAAACCCAGAAAAATGTGCCTTCGGGGTCAAGGCGAGAAAGTTCCTGGATTTCATAGTTACTAGTAAGGGGATTGAAGCAAACCCGGAAAAGGTTCGAGCCATTTTAGACCTCGAGCCACCAAAGAATACCAAGGAAGTTCAAGTGTTGGCAGGAAAAGTGGCTGCTTCAAGTCATTTCATGTCAAGGTCGGCAAACAAATGTACACCTTTCTTTAAGATACTTAGAAGTTCGAAGAATTTCCAGTGGACTGAAGAATGTCAAGAAGCATTTGAAGGGTTAAAAAATTATCCCCTATTGTCCCTACCTAAGAAGGGGAGAACCTATATTTGTATCTAACCAGCTAGGTGACAGCAGTTATAGCAACACTAGTTAGAGAAGAAGGAAAAATGCAGAAGCTGGTATACTATGTCAGAAAGATACTTCGGGGTACAGAGCTTAGATACCTAGCCATAGAAAGGATAGCTCTGGCGCTAATTATAGCCTCAAGGAAGTTAAGACACTACTTTGATGCCCATTCGGTCTGGGTAATGACTGATATGCCACTGAGGCAAGTGCTCAGCCGACCTGAGGTTTTAGGTCGGTTGTTAAAATGGTCGATAGAGCTTAGCCAATTCGACATCAGTTATCAGCCCAGGATAACAGTCAAGGGATATATCGTGGCAGATTTTATAGTAGAGTGCTCAGGGGACACGGAGCAAGATGCATTGCCCAGTCCGTGGACTGTTTAGGTCAATGAAACGTCCGACAAGCAAGGTAGTGGGACAGGAGTAGTCATCACCGACCCTGAAAGAACTGAAATGCAATACTAACTAAACTTTGAATTCCTAGCCTCCAATAATGAGGCCGAGTATGAGGTATTAATTACAGGTCTGAAGACCGCTTAGTCACTCAGAGCTCGAGTTGTGGATGCCACCACTGATTCGCAGCTGGTGGCCAATCAGGTTCCTTGGGAGTTCGAAGCCAGAGATTCAGCTATGGCAGCATATCTTGCTAAAGTTAAAGAATTAACTTCTGATTTTGGCAGGTTCAGTATTTGACAGATTCCAAGAGAGGAAAACGAGAAGGTTGATGCCTTATCTAGATTAGCGTTGGGAACTGACACCCCGATCTCGGTTGAGGTAAGCATGGTGTAGCAGCCTAGTATTAATCTTAGAAGCAAGGGTGTGGCTGTGATCGAGGAAGGAGGCAGTTGGATGAAGCCGATTCGGGATTTCTTGGAGAAAGGCCTGACCCCACCAGGACAAAGGATCCAGATAGGGCTCGAGTAAGATGTTTCAAATCCTTCTTACTGGCCAGGGTCTCAGGGATTCAACAAAAAAGAATTTATTATGCCATCCTTTATTTCAAGAAGGCCAGGATCCAGAATGAAATATGTTGGAGTATGTAAAGGGAGTAAAATAATACCAACCCCGACCTTTGGCTTTGATTGTGTAGAAATTAGCAAAGAGGTTGGACGTGGGTTGCTGACCTAGGTTCTTAACATATATATAGAATGCTATGACCATACGCCAACTATTTGGGAGTAACTGACTTGGGCTTAAGTTAAAAAAATTGAGAATGTCAACCATGTACTTAGGGAAATGAAGGTACATAAACTGAAGGGTATCATAATAGAAACCCATCTCCCTATCCCTCGAGCAGCAAGCCTTGTCCTCAGGCTCAGGAACCAAATAACAAAGTCATTGGGGAAGATGCTTTTCCTCCTAAGTTTTAGGATCCAGGAGTACACGTCAGGAAGAAGAGGTCGGTCCATGGCATCTAAGGGTTCATCATCTTCGGAGTCTGAGCCGACGGTCCGAGGTAGGTCGGCGGCAATGTCCTCTAAAGAGGGGGGTTTGACCTACATGTATGGCAGAAGGAGTAAGATCGGACCTAACCATCGAGCTCTCCTTGGCGTTGGTACAGGGTCTCGAGCGAGAAGGAGAAGAATCAGAGAAGGGACCCGATGCCCGAACTTACCTAATGCGGACAGCTGGAACTGGAATTCTCCCAAAATATTGGGGATAGAAGGGCTGGGTCTGACCTCTAAGTTTTCTAAACCCTTAAATACCCGAGAGGGGGTCATAGGGTTGGGATCTCCTAAAGTCGCCTCTATCTTAGGCATGGCATCACTACCGTCATCACTCTCCTCACCGCCTCTGTGGTCATAAGAATAAATGGACTCATTTTAAGAGTCACTCTCTGAGTTTGACCGAGCCATAAAAAGAAAAAGAAGAAATAAGGGAGAAGCATACCTAAGAGTGTGAGTTCGGAGAGCTCAGATAAAGGGAGAAGTACTACGAAGACAAAGAAGAATTTGAGAAATCAGAGGGAATGAAAAGTGAAAAATGTTTGGAAAAAGCCTTATTTATAGAAGTAAAAGTGGTAGGAAAATGAGTGGTCCAGATTTCATGGGATAAGATTTCCATATGTCACGCCCCGACCTCGACCTATCGTTAGGCTAAGGCCGAAACATGACGTTCGTAATACTTATTCCTGAAATTAATAACTTAATAGTCTTAAAACCTGTGAGTATTAATTTAATAACCTGTGCATCCATTAAAATGCCACAAGAAGTTTCGAAAGACTTCCAACATTCTCCAAAGTTATCGGCCTTAAAGGTTTACTTTACCCTGTTACATAACTATAAGACTTGAATTCATACATTCTATCATCCCAACTTAGGTCTCATAAGATTAACAACCTAACATAACTAGGTGTCTAATACACCAAAAGAATATTACAGCATAATCAGTTGAACAATTTACAAAATCATCTCTTTTCAACAAGAAGTTCATCTTCATAAGCAATCACGTAGATCAACTAGGGTAGAAATCCATCACAACACATCAATATAGCGTGCAACCACATGGGAGCTTGCTCGGGCTAATGTTCACTTGTAATTGATCAAAAGAGGGGTGAGCTAGATCCTCGCATATAGCTCAGTGAAGATTGAATAGGAAGGGTTTTCGTAAAGGTTTTTATCTTTTCGTAATCAATTTGATAAAACGTGTCATGTACACAAGAATTTACAAACGAGAATACAACATATACAATCAAGGTTCAATAACAATTAAATAACCAACCTCTTTCAAGATATCATTGGATCTTTGTCTCGTAGAAGGATTGGTCCCTATCCCGTAGGAGGATCAATCCCAATCCCGTAGGAGAATCAATAGGTCCTAGCAAGAGAAAGAATCAATAGTTTTGAGGGTCGAAATATACCGAAAAGTTGGAGGTCCCATCACTTCGTCGTTTAATATTAACTTTGAGGGTTGAGATATACCGGTATGCCTGGAGGTCCCGTCACTTCCTCATTAAATAATGATCTTACCACCATGCAATCACAACTCAAACACATTCACAATTGTTAACGACACAATGCACAATCATAGGAACATCTTGTATATATATACAACATTGACAATGCCATAGTGAATAACAAGTCACAATTAAATATAAGTATTGTACTTAGATGTAGCAAGTCTAGAAGTTATATTCGTGCACAAGCTAATAGCATAGGTTAAAGTAACACATAGTCATCATGCATTTGCCACATTGGTGATGCCACAATCAACGCCATTAAATGTTTATTGATCATGCTCGAGACATGACATAAAAACAATGCCACAAAACTACAACTAAATTCCTCTATGATAAACTAGGGTTCGATATGGTTCTAACGCATCCAACCGTACCTCAATCCGACATCTATAGCTCCCGAAATCACTAAGTTTATCGCATTTTGACCAAACCCAAAGCTTCATCAGCAGACAAAGGGTCCTCCACTAGTCGACCAGTAGAAGGGGGTCGTCCGGTCGTGCTGGTTACGGGACAAAACAACCTACCATCAACAATCATCCATACAACAACCCAACCTCCTACCAACAATCAAGTAAGTTCAAGGTGGCTATTAGGCATCATACAAGAGTTCAAACTTCACCCAAAACACATCCCATATCAACAATCAACACCCAACATGAATTTACAAATCCTAGATCTACAACACACCAAATACTCAATCTTCACACTTAAGCTCTTGTATGCAACTATAACAAGTCTAGCAACACATAATCATTAAATAACTTGAATGAACTCTTTAAAAATTGGTTTTGAAAAATCTTTCACCTCATCCAAGTGGTCAAATGCAAGAAGAAGGCTAGAAAAGCTTGAAGATGACTTGAAATGTCTTCCCTCTTCCTTCTCCTTCTCTTTTCTTTCTTCTTTTTCTCCTTTCTATGATTGAAAATCTGAGTGTATGTAGAGTGTGTGTCGTGTGGGTATGTGTGTTTTCTAATGTGTGTAGTGTTTTTGTGTGTGTATATAGTATAATTTGGTATATAGATAGGATATTTTAGTTTAATTGCCAAAAGACCACCTTGCCCCCAACTAAATGCACTACTACTAGTTTGCCATTTTAGTTGATTCCCAACTATTTGGTTAGCTATTATAGTGTAGTAAATTCTAATTATCACCTACGATAGTGAAGACACGTAAATGCACGTAATAAATATAATGCACGTAAAATGAGACGAACGCACGTTAAATGATGTAAACACACATTAACTGATATAAATGCATATTAAATGATGCAAAAATATATGAATGCTATAAAATGTACATAGGCTCGGTACGGGGTCTCACATCCTCCCCTCCTTAACAAAATTGCTCCCTCGCAATTCCCTCTTTATTCTAAGACTATTAGAACTCATTCATCAAAGAAAATCATCAACACATGGTACCTGATTTCACTCACTAGAGGAGTCATTTCTTCTTATTAGTAAGGGTTAGCTAAATACTGGAAAGACATTCTCCGATCATTATAATAGTAGCTCCATCATCATCTTACAAGAATATTTCTAATACCATAAAGCGGAAGTAGTTTCCACACTTATCAAATAGATTCAAAATAGATATCCAAGCTCTCAAAACCTATTACCTTCAAATGTTAATCAAGTGTAGCTTAACATTTCTAGCATATACATATATCTACTTTAATCAATCATTTAAGCCAAGAATCCATTCACCATCTCCTAGTTAATCACCACCTAGTTATCATCTTACTAAGTTTCATTTCTTAAACATGTTCCCTTACTTCTATTCTTATAAAGTCAAGCCATCAATTATAACACTGACACCAAGCAGAGAGTCTCCTGAACCATCAATTAACACACAAATTTCATCAAGATATCCTTTAACTCCAAATGGCTTTGAACCTTTATCCTTATCTTATTACGCATCCCAATTTACATCTAAAATCAGTAAGATACCTCATCTAACTAGGATTCTCAACTTTTAACACATTATAACACTACAGCTCACCAAGTAGCATCTTCAATAACACATATATCATAGTCAATAAGCCATTATAGCACAATTATAGGTTACAATACCCAAGGCCAGCACTTAATGTTTGGGGTTTCATTTAAGTCCAAATTCACATATATTACTTCATGTCTATTATCCATCAAGATGTCTTAGCACTGGTAACACCTTAGTAACCGTATATGAGAATCCTGGCCAAGAATATATGTAGACCTCATATCCACTTATCACCCCATTGTAATTAACTTGTACTCCTAGGTACACCTACAACACCAAATATGCTAATGGTTCAAGACTTAATCATTTTATAACTAGCACAACCCATTTCATGTATAATACATATTTTAGCCTAAACACACTATATAACATCTTCCTTCACCAATATTCCAACTCTTTAGACACATACGTTCTTACTTAGTATCCTATAAACTAATGCCTCAAGTAGGTTGGCAGTCATCAAGATTTATAACTCACCCTTAAGCATGATCATCCTTAAAATTACACATATACATTAACCACATAATAATAATTCAACTTTTATATATTGGGTAACATTGGACTACCGTTTTGAATTTCAATGCCAAGATGCAAGGTCGAAATCTTAATATTAACTTAACAAAGTTATACCCTAATATCATGCACAATATCAGTGTAGTCAAAACCTAGCTTCAACAACTAGGTGACAAGTCATACTATTCAGAAAATCAACCCGACAACTACCATGACATGCCGAAGAAGCAATTAACACAACAAAAGAAATAAGAAGCAAGAATTACATGATAAATACATAGCAAGAGGGAAATTCATCATTTACCTCATCAAAACTCCAACTCTCCATCAACTTAAATCCACAAGGTTTAAAATAACTTAATCCAATCTAAACCTTATAATCCATAGATAAATCCATAAGTGGCCTTTAAAGATGGAATAACTCCAAATGTGTATCAACCATTATTAGTTATTATAAATACTCCAAGATCGGGACTTACGATCTACACAATATCAAGGTCATTTTCGTAATCTTTTCCATTAACCAAAATAAGTAACTCGGCATATCAAATTATCTACTTCCTATGTCATATGAGAATGCCACTTTATTTGTTCCTTTAGGTGGCCCCAATATTACCATCTACTTCTAACAAGTCGAACTACTTAAATGCATCTATGTACATGTATAATACATCTCCAATATTGCTCAAGCCATTACAGCAACTTAGTCTGAAAGAAATCAACTTACATGGTCTACCAAATATCCAACATTAAGCTCAAACTCAAACTCTATGAAAAGCTTAGTCTTTCACAAAACTAAGTATTCATTTTAAGCATCACATTTATCTAGTCCTATAGATCATTGCCTATTGTTCTAGCCATTTAGGACCTTAAAAGATTAGTATCGGTCAACTCACACATGCAAATATTATAATCATACCCAACATATAGATTTCATATAAGCAAGAAGTAGTTATGTCATAGAAGTCACATAAGATTCACACAAGCACGTATAGCACGTAAGTTTATGTAAGCATATCAAACACATAAGTCCACATAAGCATACATAGACTCCCAAGCATGTTCCTCTCCTAGGTCTTCTACCTGCAAGCCAGGGGTTCTACACCCAACTTGCGCCTAGCTAACTAGCTAAGCTCTGATACCACTTAAAGGTGTCACGCCCTGACCCCGACCTATCGCTAAGCTAAGGCCGAAACATGACGTTCGTAACACTTATTCCTGAAATTAATAACTCAATAGTCTTAAAACCTGTGAGTATTAATTTAATAACATGTGCATCCATTAAAATGGCACAAGAAGTTTTGAAAGACTTCTAATATTTCCCAAAGTTATCGGCCTTAAAGGTTTACTTCACCCTGTTACATAACTCCAAGACTTGAATTCATACATTCCATCATCCCAACTTAGGTCCCATAAGATTAACAACCTAACTTAACTAGGTGTCTAATACACCAAAAAAATATTACAACATAATCAGTTGAACAATTTACAAAATCATCTCTTTTCAACAAGAAGTTCATCTTCATAGGCAATCACGTAGATCAACTAGGGTAGAAATCCATCACAACACATCAATATAGCTTACAACTATATGGCAGCTTGATCGGGCTAATCTTCACCTATAATTGATCAAAAGATAAGTGAGCTAGATCCTCGCATATAGCTTAGTGAGGATTGAATATGAAGGGTTTTTGCAAAGGTTTTATCTTTTCGTAATCAATTTGATAAAACGTGTCATGCACACAAGAATTTACAAACGAGAATACAAGATATACAATCAAGGTTCAATAACAATTAAATAACCAACCTCTTCCAAGATATCATTGGATCCCTGTCCCGTAGGAAGATTGGTCCCTATCCCGTAGGAGGATCAATGGGTCCTAGCAAGAGAAAGAATCAATAGTTTTGAGGGTCGAGATATATCAGAAAGTCAGTGGTCCCGTCACTTCCTCATTTAATATTAACTTTGAGGGTCGAGATATACCGGTATGCCCGGAGGTCCCGTCACTTCCTCATTAAATAATGGTCTTACCATCATGCAATCACAACTCAAACGCATTCACAATTGTTAACGACACAATGTACAATTATAGGAGCATCTTGTATATATATACAACATTGGCAATGCCATAATGAATAATAAGTCACAATTAAATATAAGTATTGTACTTAGATGTAGGAAGTCTAGAAGTTATATTCATGCACAAGCTAATAGCATAGGTTAAAGTAACACATAGTCATCATGCATTTGCCACATTGGTGATGCCACAATCAACGCCATTAAATGTTTATTGATCATGATCGAGACATGACATAAAAACAATGTCACAAAACCACAATTAAATTCCTCTATGATAAACTAGGGTTCAATACGGTTCCAACGCATCCGACCGTACCTCAATCCGACATCTATAGCTCCCGAAATCACTAAGTTTATCGCATTTTGACCAAACCCAAAGCTTCATCAGTGGATGAGGGGTCCTCCACCGGTCGACCGGTAGAGGGGGGGTCGTCCGGTCGTGCTGGTTACGGGACAAAACAACCTACCATCAACAATCATCCATACAACAATCCAACCTCCTACCAACAATCAAGCAAGTTCAAGGTGGCTATTAGGCATCATACAAGAGTTCAAACTTTACCCAAAACACATCCTATATCAACAATCAACACCCAACATGAATTTACAAATCCTAGATCTACAACACACTAAATACTCAATCTTCACACTTAAGCTCTTGTATGCAACTATAACAAGTCTAGCAACACATAATCATTAAATAACTTGAATGAACTCTTTAAAAACTGGTTTTGAAAAATCTCTCACCTTATCCAAGTGGTCAAATGCAAGAACAAGGCTAGAAAAGCTTGAAGATGACTTGAAATGCCTTCCCTCTTCCTTCTCTTTCTCTTTTCTTTCTTCTTTTTCTCATTTCTATGGTCGAAAATCTGGGTGTATGTAGTGTGTGTGTCGTGTGGGTGTGTGCGTTTTCTGATTTCTATTTTAGTTTGGTTGCCAAAAGACCACCTTGCCCCCAACTAAATGCACTACTACTAGTTTGCCATTTTGGTTGATTCCCAACTATTTGGTTAGCTATTATAGTGTAGTAAATTCTAATTATCACCTACGACAGTGAAGACACGTAATAAATATAATGCATGTAAAATGAGATGAACGCACGTTAAATGATGTAAACACACATTAATTGATATAAATGCATATTAAATGATGCAAAAATATATGAAATGTATCAAATGCACATGGGCTCGGTACGGGGTCTCACACCATAGCACCCTATGAACGGAAGCCACGTGGCACGTCTCAACAGAATAGTAGAGCGGTGATTAAATGCTCTGAAGATTAAGGAGATCGTGCAGATAAACTTGCTCAGTACCAAAAAGATTCCCCGACCTCCTAACGGAGCCTAAGGAATCGGGGGGCAAGTGATGAGGGTAAAATTTACCGACCCGATCTCTAATAACACAACCCGAGTTGAAGAGCATGGACTACCCCATCGTGCCAATGATCTATCAGATCGGGTAGACCCGACCTGAGGGGCACCAGGGAGGTCGGGGCCCAAAGTCCGACCATTTCCCTATTTGATGACTAAGCGACAAAATCCCACAAAATCCAAAAATGTGTTAGAGGGAAAGGTATAAATACGGGAACTACACCTTCCAAAAGAGGTAACTGATATTTCACACATTATTTACTATACTTTCCAAATTCTTATTATTCCCAAAGAAGGATACTAACTTAAGTATCGGAGTACTTACATGGGAAATCGCCACATCCGTTCTTTGTGTAGATTACCCCGGGAAAGCACTCGACCAGATTTGATCATTAACAGGCACTAAGGCCCCATTATGTGATTTTTAATCTTTGGAAACTGCCTTGGCATTATATATTGCAGTAGTTATATATGTCATTTTGTGCAAAAGAGAATAACCAAAAACATAAAATGGTTTTTTTCTATTTAGGTTACAACTTAGAATAATAATTTGTCATATTAATGCATATTAGTAGACGTTGATATTAAGCTATATACTTGAATTTATAATGTTGGTTATAGTGTTTGGAAATTTAGGAATCTTCTTGGGTATTCTAAATTCAACTCAAGTAAGTGAGGCATATCTTAATGCTGCAAATTCGTTCAAATGCCTACTGATCATGACAATTGCAGCATTTATAATTTGAAGTTACCATTTATTAATTACTTGTTTTCTTGATGATTTTTCCCTGATAAACCAAGCCTATGTGTTGCTATAGTCATTATTGAGGCTAACTAAGGTGTAAATTGCCATCCATTGCGAAATTATTTTACCTTTTGAAGAATTTTCGGATCTCATTTTGCTGCAAAAAATTTTGTCACCCGAAAACCAACACTCCGCAATTTTGTTGCTTTTGACTTTAATTGAAAGATTGAGTGATGCCACTTTTGACAAGTTTTGCCACGCCCCGACCCCGACCCATTGCTAAGGCAAGGCCGGAACGTGACGCGAACCGAATAGATAAACCTATATAATCATCAAATCATAACCTAGACATTTACAAATTCCATAAGCAACTTCAAAAGGTGTGCCCAAACTATCGGAACTTCACTTTCATTAACCTGTTCATATATATATATATATATATATATATACAAGGTCTAGTTTCGACCATCACAGCATGCCCCAAGTCATCTATGCCTTCTAGACCTCAAAAGAATAAAACAATAGTATGATTACAGTCCAACGTTCAAAGAAAATATACAACTGTACCCACAATAGTATTACAGTGTCCGAACTGCACAACTAAAACATAGTTCAAAACATCAACTTAACCATCTACAATAGGAAACAGGATCACAACAAGCAGAAGTCCGAATCATCACACAAGTAGGTCTCGCATTCAACTTGAGTCCCTAGCTCAGGCTCTGCCTCACCTGAAAGATTGTCATGAAATGGATGAGCTACACTTAGCTCAGCGAGGGTTAATGGTCTCGAGTGGTTTTCGCAAACATTTCAACATTTAGAAAGCCTTTCTTGAAAACATGATATGCATGAGTGCAATTAAGTACAAGAGATAATAAACAAGTAATAACACATCACTCTACCCTCCAAGGTCCTCAAGGGTCCAAGCGAATATAGGTTTATCATATATCAAAGAATACAGTTTTCTTTGCAGTTGCTGTAGACGATCGGCCTTGAATCAATCCGTATCTATTTTCCCCAATTCCTAACATTAGGTGATATCCGGATAATCACCAGGGACCATGGTAGTCAAGACCGACTGGTAGCCCAATACTACCCAGAGGAAACGAACGCCACCATGCCCATAATTGTGGTTGCAACCGTCGCGTCCGTAGTGGTTAACATTGTAAACTTGACATAAATAATAACATAGAAGGGAGGGCAAAAAAGTAAGTTGTCTCCCATAATCAAGTGTAACCAAGTGCAATTAACATATAACCCGTGAATGTACCATACTCAATAATTAAATAACATATCTCGCTTAACTCTCATGTCATGCAAGCAATTATCATATATATATACCATGGTTATGCCTAAATTAATACCAAGAACACTCATGAGACAAGTTAGCAACTACATAGCACCCAAACTATTGTACAAATCCACAATTAAATTCTACCATGGTAAACTAGGGTTTGATACGGTTCTAACTCTTCTGACCGTGCCCCATTCCAACATCTATAGCTCCCAGAATCGCTAAAACAAGTTCGTTGCGCAAAGTTGTCAAATCGATAGACCCTCAAGCCACCGGTCAACCGGTGCTCAAAAGGTTTTCTGCCCGAGGCCCCTCTACCGGACAAGGGTCCTCCATAGGCCGACCGGTGGAACAGGGGTCCATCGGTCGTGCCAGTTCAAAGAAAAAGGGGAATTTTTCCCTATGTTTCCTATCTTGCTACACTTTTTCCCACCTTTTACCAACCATCAAGTAAGCTCAAGATGACCTATTAGAGACCATACAAGGGTTCAAAACTCCACCAAAATACCTCACATCAACAATCAATCCCTAACTAACCAAGGACCCAACATAGCTCAAATACATGACATAACCTCACATTCTTGCTAGAACAAATTCAATATACTTATATACACACAAATCAAGTTCAATATACAAGTATATCCACAAACCATGCTCAATGTATCTTTTCAAAGCATTTGAGAAAACAATCCTCACCTTGAATGAGTGCTAGGATGCAAGAGCTAAGTTGAAGATGTAAAAAAATACTCAAGGATGTTTAGCAAGGGCTTGACAAAGCTTTCCTTCTTCTTCATTCTCCTTTTTTCTTCCTCTTTTTTTTTTCTCTCCCTCTCTTCTCCCTCTTTGATCATGTATGAGTTTGTGAGTGAGTGTACGTGTGTGC
The DNA here is from genome assembly GCA_037974665.1 of Ehretia macrophylla. Classification (NCBI taxonomy): domain Eukaryota; kingdom Viridiplantae; phylum Streptophyta; class Magnoliopsida; order Boraginales; family Ehretiaceae; genus Ehretia; species Ehretia macrophylla. Next base: position 53,012,288 of record CM075773.1, read on the forward strand.
AGGGATTTTGTGTGTGTATAGAGTGTATTGTGTGTATTTGTTAGGTGATATATTATCTTGACATGCCAAAAGACCACCTTGCCCTCCAACTAATACATGTATTGCTAATCTGCCATTCTTAGTTGAATTGAAACTAATTAATTACTACTTTTGACTTATTGGAATACAATTAATGCCCACGACACGTAAAACTTCCTAACGCACGTAATTGATGCTAATGCATATGAAATGATATAAATGCATTATTAATAGTGTAATTACGCATAGGTTCTCATGCCGAGTTTTACAGGTTTGAAATTTCTTTGGTTTGTGAAAAACCTTACGAATTTAAAAGGATCAAATCTTTTTAAGCGAGTGCAGATTAAGGTTCCGAAATCGGCCCAGACAGATTTGTGAGCGTGTCCACACATTCTATACCTTTTCTTTGCCGTGGTCATTCTTCAATTTGGAATATGGTTTCTTTTTTCCTACATTTTTTTCTGTTTCCTTCCTTCTTTTACAATTCTATTAGGTGTTCTTCCACGAAAGATTATAACAAACTGTAATTTAATTATGAGATGTAGTATGCTTCAAACTGAATGAAGCAATCAACCTCCAATTTCCTAGATAATTTCAAAGTGTTTAAAACCATTATATAAGTGTGTCAAATTCTTAAATTCATCAAAGTACTCTTGACACGTTTTCTTCATTGCATTCCAAAGGTTGACATTCCATGCTTTCAACTCTGACTTCTACAATTTCAGAAGAAATTTAGAATTTAGAATTTGGAAATGATATTGCCACTAATTCTATAAAATGGTCAATTATTGTGTGTGAAAGTTATCCAACTATTATTTTTCTTTATATTTCATTGTCTTTGAACAAGTCTAATCCATTGGCTAATTATATACATCCACATCTTATTGCGGCATCTGAGTATTTTAATCCCAAGGCCACCACCCTTTTACAACACTGAGTAGTTTAATCACCAGTCAACGCCGTGGCCTGTTTGAACATGTATAATTTCAGACCAAAAGAAAAAAAAGAAAAAAGAAAAGGGAAAAATCCAATCAAATAAACAATAATCACACATTTGAAAGATGTATTCTAGTTTCATGCTGCTCTTTAACGCTGCCAACATGAAAACTTTTGTTGATACAATTTTCTTACACTTGTTAGCATATCATTATGCAGCCAAAAACTAATTCTTATTTCATCTTGCCTCAACTTCAGTGATGGAGAAATCTTGGGCTGAATTTCCCTTTGCTTCGTCTTCAGACAAGGTTGACTGATCATGTATGTTTCGTCCAGTGAAATATGCTGGCTGCTTTGGAGAAGGCAAAGCCATTGTTTCACTACTAAGCATTGAAATAACATCTTCCATCTTTGGCCTATCCATTGCATTTTCTTGGATGCTCAGAAGACCAACATGAATGGCTCGTAATATCTGATTCGTGTCACACGAATCACCAAGTAATGGATCCTTCAATTCTAACGCATTCCCTTGTTTCCATAGCTCCCATGCCTGTATTAGTAACATTTTCACTTTCAGTTTATCAATTTGTGTATGAAACATCTTCAAGTCATTTGCATCCAAAGTTAAACTAGTAGAAGGAAATATGGTGTTGCAAATTGATCAAACAAACTCACATATCCTATAAGGTTCAGGGGACGGTCAAGGTTGTCGAAGCTAGTGTTCCTTCTACCATTCACAATTTCAAGCACTAAGACACCGAAACTGAAAACATCAGACTTAATCGAGAAAGTTCCTTCCATGGCATACTCGGGAGACATGTAACCGCTGTTGGATGTCATCAGCTAGAAATTCATCAAGTTGAACATCTATAAAAGTTGAATCAAAATGAGTAAATGAAAATAAACTTACTAAGTTCCCACAACTCTGTTAGTAATTGCCTCTGTTTCGTTCTGTTTAAAGATTCGTGCCATTCCAAAGTCTGCAATCTTAGGATGCATATTTTTATCCAATAATACGTTACTGGCTTTTAAGTCTCTGTGTATAACTCTCATTCTTGAATATTTGTGAAGATATAGCAATCCTTGAGCAACACCTTCCATGATATTAAACCTTGTCTGCCAATCTAGTCGCTCCCTTCTATCTGGAACTGTCAAAACTAGGTAACTGATTGCACAAAACGTCTTCATCTGACTATGTAAACTACTGTACACGACAAGAAAGGAATATAGTGTTACTAACCGAAAAGGAAAAAATCCAAGCTCTTGTTGGGCATAAACTCATAGATTAACATTTTCTCTTCTTGATGAATGCAGCATCCCAAAACACGAACAAGATTGGTATGCTGGAGTTTGGAGATAAGAATAAGTTCATTTTTGAACTCTACAACGCCTTGTCCTGATGTCCTCGAGAGTCTCTTGACTGCTATTTCTCGCCCATCAAGGAATCTACCCTGTTTCCATTATATCGGATCATTGCATATAAATACAGAATGAAATTAATTTGTAGCCGAGAATGTGTACCTTGTATACTGGTCCAAAACCTCCCTCTCCAAGCTTGTTTTCGCTTGAGAAGTTATTTGTGGCTACCGTAATAGAGCCAAAACTGAAAATCTTCAAATCATGAGGTTCAATCACATTCGCATCATTAAAGCTATCCGTAGTAGTTAACTGAGTTAAAAATTCTTCTCTTCTCCTCTCCTCGCCTGTATACAAAGAATTGTTATGGCTTCAGAGAGGCAATGCGTCATATAAGATAAGCAGGATACGTAATATCTTGGTTTTGAGGATCTACCTTCTAGTATGCGCCTTCTTCTCACTAGATAGCCCAATAAGACTGATAGTACCAAGACTACACCAATCACTAAAGCAATGAGTATCCATATCCACGATTTTCCTGCAACGTAATGGAAGATAGAGTTAAAAACGTTGCAGATGCATCTTCAAAACATATTTAGTCTGCAGAACTGGTATTATTAGATGCTCTCTACGAAAATGGTGCAAATTGATTATTTATGTTGTCAATTGGACCTTAAAGTTACTGGAAATGGGATTATGTTATATTACACATATACATAAACTCACCTTTTGATTCTGTTTTCACGATAAGTAAAAATGCAAAGTAATATTGCGTATGATAATCCCAAAGCTTGAAAAAGCAATCAAACACAAACTCACCAGAACCACCAGTTTCTTGAGGTGGATCATTGTAGAACTTCTTATTTGAATACCTCAAATAACAACCAGCGTGCACTCCCCTCCCTTCGCTCATTGGTAAACATCCTTTCACCTCTTTTCTTGCTTTTGTCAAACATTCTTCACACCCTGATCTGTTTAAAGTCTTCCAACACTGAGCCAAGCCATACACACCCCTCGATCCTTCAACTGCATACCCTCCACTCGACAATGCTTTTCTTGTCAAGTTATCTATCAACCGTTCAACATCATTCTTGAAACTTGCACCTCCATCAGCAATCGACCCACCAGTAGATAAACTACAAACAGATTTATCCTTCGACTGATCAACGCTTTCAATGGAAAAGTCATAGGTGTCATAACGCAAGAAACATCCACCAAGATGCAAGCGTGCTGCGTCTGCAGGTAGGCAACTAGGGACTCTAGTACGAGCCGCGGCGTAACACAGGAGACAATCAGTCAGCGAGAGGTCTCCATAACATTGAGCCAGGGCGTATACTGATGTATTAGTTGTAGTCGCTGAAGAGAAGCCCCATGTGTTGCTAGAAACAAGCTGTGAAACACCTTCAATTGCTTGAACAAACACTGGGTAGTAACTGTTGTTTGATGGTGGAGCGTTCTGACCACAGGTAAGTTCAGCTCGTGTTGTTCGAGGATTGGATAATGAGACTGGTAAAAGCCTGATCATCAACAAGATCATCCATGGGAGGTACCAAAGCTTTGTGATATGTGTGAAATTCATGAAACCTTTTTGCTTTCGATTTCTTTCCTTTCTTTTCTTCCCTGAGGAAACTACTCTCTATTACAGAGGAGACGCGAAAGGCCAAGAGAGATTGTGTGAATGAATGGAGAGGCTCTTCAGCAGTTTTACCGGTTAGGTCAGACAAGAAATTATTGTGCAGCTGATCGAATTGTAGACTGGTTAGCAAACTTTAGTCTACGTCAATAATTTGGGTCCTTTACTCTGAAATAACTTTTTGATACACTTCAACTTTTAATCGAGAAGAATAAGAGGGGGCGATACATTTTTTAAAATAATTTGGTTGTAATTTTACGCTCAGTCGGAACCATGATCCGACTATAATGTAAAGAAGTTTCCTATAATAATGATTACTATAAAAAATCTTCCACTGTGTATAATTTTCCATGGATTTGGTTATACAAATGATGGCATAGTAATCCATGAGGATTGAAGGATTTGTCATGAGTTTAGGATTTCATACAGAATTTTTTTATTATGTTAAGTTCAGTTGATTGATGACGTAGAATCTTGAATCTTATTTTGTACTTTTTTAATTTGGATCTTCATCCTACGTCTTTATTGTTTTTTCTTTAATATATTTTCAGTTTGCGAAACAAAAAAAAAAAAGAGCATAATTTACTAATTTGAATTGAATTGATTGAAACTTAATAAATTTCAATATTGCTGGCTATTGCCTTGCCTTTTTTTCATTTTTGTAACTATTCGTACAAACAGTGAATTTAATCTTTTTTTTTTAATTTGACACGTAACGTAACTACTTACTCCAGTTTTCTTTTATACCCTATGATTTTTTATTTTAATTACAGAAACTTGTCTAACTCATTAAGAAAATTATGTCCAAGCGACTCGTTAATCGTTACAGGGTAAACATTGACGACACCACGTGCTAGAGTCGTTGAAATTCGTCATGTGGCATTGGGTTCATACTAGGATCTTCTTTTTATTTATTTATTTTAATTAAATGATTTCCTTCGCAAAGATGACTAGGTGAACGCTCTCACCAAATAATTTTTTCTCAATATATGTACAAAATGACTTTTCTTAAATGGTACAAAATGAATTTTCTTAAATGATTATATGTTATCCTACATTGATAGAAGATATGTCAATGAGTAATTTATATGTAAATATTATGAACTTAAGTATACTTTGAATTAATACCTTTAGACCAATAGATTTGATACCTAAATAGTTATTCGAATATTCTTGATACCAGGACACTAACCTTGCTTGTGGCCTAGGATTTGGGCTAAAACATAACATAATGGTATCTAAGCCCGTCATCAGCCAAATGTGGGAGTTAAGTATTTTACGAGAAAAAGTACTATATCGTGGTAAGAGTTACATTGTGAACTTGTACCAGCCAGGGACGGAGCCAGGAAATTCGTATTGGGGGGGCCGAAATTTTTTTTTTGTACAATATTTTTTTACTACTAAAAAATAGACTCAAAAAATATCTTTTCATTTCCAATGAATACAATTCATTATAACAAACTTAAGTAACAAAAGCTAATTAAAAATTTAATTAAATATAAAATATAAATTATATATTTACATTTGACGTAACTAGTCTTTTATCATTATAAGTTGAGTTGCTTCATGAGAGAATACAAATCTGATATATTTTCAATTAAAATTTCAAATTACTATATTCATGTATTTAAATAAATTATTCTAATTGATATGATTTGTGAAAAAAAAATTCTTAATAGCTGCATATTTTCATATTCTAGAACTAAAAATTCCAAATAAAATAAAATAAAATATAGAATATTCATTATTCAGGACAATAATTAAAATATGTAGCTCTGGGCAACTTAATGTACTAAAAAATATGATTAACAAAATTATTGAACATTTTCATATTAGGACAATAATCGAAATATAAATGATTCAATTAATTTAACTAAAAAGATTACCACTAAAATATAATCAATAAAATTGTTACAAGAAAGTAATTCAAATTACTAACCTTACCTGGTGTCCTACCCTAGGATATTCATCTCCTGAAAAAAAATTAATAAAATAAATTATGCATAAAGACATAAAGTTATGTAAACAAAAAAATTAATAAGTAAATATAGCAAAGTTTTTATGATATATTACCTTAATTTGTGCATTTTAATGCGTTTGTGGGAATTAGAATTTCAAGAAAAAATGTTAGGAATAGAGGAAAAATATGTGAATGAAGAATGGAAGAGAACTAGAAAAATGAATCGGTGAAAGAGAATAGAGAATGAAGGCTTTTGGATTTTATTGGGAAGATGAGGTATTTTTTTTAATAGTAATGATTATATAACATGATTATGTTTTATATAATTATATTTTAAAGTTAAAAGATAGCCAAAAGTAGTCAAAAGTGGACGAAATAATGTTTTGCTTTTTTGGGGTTGGGAACAAAAAATTGTTAGGGGCCGGTTATGTTTTTTATTGTTAGTTGGACAATTGTTTCATTAAAAATATATATAAACAATTTTTTTTTTAAAAAAAATGGGGGGGCCCGGGCCCCCTTAGGCCACAACGTGGCTCCATCCTTGGTACCAGCCACCTCAAAAATCCTACATTGTCTGACATATTGTATGTGCCCCTAATGAGTCCTTAAGGTGAGATAATTATAATATTGTACATTAGTAGTATACATGCTAAATGAAGTCCTACTTCTTGTCATTTTTTTTCCTTCTTTTTATGAGCCTAACGAAAGCCTATGCTATAGTAAGAAAGAAAATACCGATTTATAATTAGGTGATGTAAATTGAAATATATCTTAAGTTAATTATTTTAAACAAATGAAATTTGAGGGCAAGTAACACGTCTATAATACTAAACTTATGATATGACAGATTAAGATTGCGACCTCCACAATAACTATTTTGGATTCCTTGCTTAAGTAATTTCTAACTATACCAGTTACAATAACTATAATTTGTGACTGGTATAGTGAAAAATCCTAAGGTGAAATTTCCCACCATCAGAAAAAAGATTCCAGGTGGAATTCAGCTCATCACCAGGCCTGAGTATGCTTCTTGCATCAACAGACAACTTCTGGATGCATAATGATGCTAAGAAGAATAAGAAAATTGCATCAACAAAAGCTTTCATGTTGGCAGCGTTAAAGAGTGTAGCATGAAACTAGAATAGATCTTCCTAATATGTGTATCAAAATACTTAAAACTGTACTCTAATGGATTCGTACATTATGTGATATCATATTTTCATAAAGGTGTATCAAGTACCTTATCATGTGTACCACATTCTTAATGATGTGAATAACGTGCCTTAAAATGTGCACGACTTTTATAAACATATAAATTCATATTTTCAATAATGAGCATCAAATAGTTAATCATGTGTATCATATCATATTTCCCTAAAGGTGTATCAAATACCTTATCATGTGTATCACATGTTTGACGATATATATGGTCTTTGTCCTCTATGTCATATGGTCTTGGAAAATGAAGACCAACTTTTTTTCGAATGTTCTTTTAGCAGGCAAGTTTGGAGAACTTGCTGTAAAATGGTTCGTGTTTCTGTGTTGGGTATGCGATGGGAAAGGGTTCTCAGTGGCTGCTGTGCAATGGCAAAAAGAAACAATCTACAAAGCTTGGCTCTTAAGTTGCTTCTATGTTCATGTGTGTACCACATTTGGCGTCAACGCACGTATCTTCAACAACGACTTTGCTAATGAGGAACAAGTTTCCAACAAGATCAAAGATGATGTCCGATGCAAGGTTCTTGGGGAAAGAAATTCAAAAGTAGCCTGATTAATATATAGGGAAATCTGTAAAAAAAAATTAATATTAGGGAGCTCCTTGAATAGTCTCTAGTTGTGTAGTTTGTTCTTGTTTATTGTTAATGGCTTGATCATTCATTTTTTGGAGTGGAATAAAAAAAACAGGCCACAGCGTTGACTGGTGATGCAAAGACTGAAAACAGCCGGTCAGCTTGTGTGTAAATACACGAAGAATCATAAAGTTTTATTTTAAAATTAATTTGTGGTAAATGAAATAATTCAAGATCTTGTGAAACGCATATATATTCTAACTGTTAACGATATCTAACCAATATTTATCTACACATCCGTTAGTTTCCTCACAATAGTCTTGGTCTATCTCTAATGTACTTTATCTTGTATTCAAATATTTCAAATCTTCTGTACAGATAACTTATGTAACACTTATATATGGTTAATAAATACATCACAAAGGGTGAGGACAATTGCTCACTTAGGGCATCTTCAATGGAGTCTTCAAATGCAAAACTTTTCTAATTTAAGTGTTTTTGTGGAGTCCATCACTTTTGGTTTAAAAAATGTCAAAATAGAAACCCAGTCTCTATTTTCTTCTACAAATTTGTTGAAAAAAATAGAGACTGAGTCTCTATATTGGCATCTTTTAAGCCAAAAGTGATGAACCTCACGTACTTTTGTCATGAATAGTATTACTTTTAGAGACTGGGGTCTCAAAAAATACCCAAATTAAAAAAAATTTGTATTTTAAAGACTTCATTGAGAATAGCCTTACATGGTATCACGAGCCTGGGTTATTAGCATCAAATTTTTTTCCCCATTTTTCTCATTCACAAAATGGCTTGTTCCTTACCTGCTCCCGTGGTTGATGTTATTACACCTTCTTCTACGACACCTTTAGATCAGACCTCAAATGTAGCGTCTCTGCCCAGTGTCAAGCATATTCCACAAGAACTTTCGCTCAAACTTGGTAGAGAAAATTATTTGCTTTGGAAGACACAAGTCTATCATGTTCTCTGTTGTCATGGTCTCTTGGGATTCATTGACGGTACCATTCCTCGACCTACCACTTCTGACGCCAACGTTACATAATGGCTTAAGCTCGATCAAATGGTTCTCGGATGGATCCTTGTTTCTCTTTTTAACACAGTTCTATCACAGGTTGTTGACAAACACACTGCCCGTGATGCTTGGCTTACGTTGGAGACTCTCTATGGCTCTCAATCTCGAGCTTGTATCCAACAACTCAAAGCAACGCTTCAATCACTCTCTAAAGGCACTCAATCGATGCATTCTTACATTCAGCAAGCAAAATCAATATCGCTTATGTTGTTTAGCAGGTAAACCAGTCGATGAGGATGATCTCGTCTTATGGACTTTGAAAGGTCTTGACTCTGCATATGATCCAATAATGGCAGCGATAAACTCGTCCAACTAGTCCTTCTTTTGCCGATGTTTGTGGTCTACTCTTTGATTTTGAGTTTCGGCTTTCTAGTTCATCTAATGTCGTCGAAAAGCAAATGGCATTCATCTCATTCAGTGGTCCGAAATCATCTTATTCTAATGCCCAGTATTCATCGTAACAAGCTAAGCATTCTCAATCACATTCAGCTAGCTATTCACGTGGAGGCATAGGATATCGAGGTCGCGGCAAGGACTGTGGCAGAAATTTTTCTTCTTCGTCTCAGCCTCAAAAATCATCAAATGGATCTCAGGTTATTTGTTATTGTTGTGGGCATCCATATCACAAAGCGAATAATTGTTGGGCCCTAGACGACGTCATCAATTCTCAACTAAGGCCTTCACTGCTATGCAAATTAAGGAGCCCATAGACTCTGATTGGTTTGTTGATACTAGGGCAACCCACCACATGACTCCAGATGATACACAGGTTATTGGTAAACGCTCCTATTCTAGTTGTGATAGCGTTCTAGTGGGCAATGGTGATTGTGTTGGGATTAGTATGCCCAAAGGCTCACTGGTACATGACATTTCAATTACATTGGATACGTGTTTGTGATTGTTAGTATTAATGAAAGCATTCATTTCTATCATTTATCTCGTTTATGTGTAATTACTAGTATAGAGGTCATTGAACCATAAGTAAATGACTTAGGTACACGGTGTCCGAGCACAGAAGATTTAAGTCATAGACACTTGGGTTCTAGATTGTGTTCATAACCGAATGATGGAATTGGGTGTTTCATCATGGTCTAGGTTATAACGAGTTAGTCTCCTGTTAAGGGTGACCCGCCTTATTCATTAATAGGTTTCCGGACTAAGCCTCACTAGTATGTGTGTCACACATTGAATGGGCCATTGAGGTATGGTATCTCGAATAGGTACTATCAAAGATAGAGATCTAAATATACCTCATGCTACTAAGTAATCAGTACTCTTAATCTTGAACATATGTGGATGAACTGACAAAATCAGGTTCATGTGCTTTGATGCACCATGGGTGAGACCTCAGTTATGGGTCAACAGCTCTGTATGTTAGGCATATGGGTTTGACTAGTTGGGACGTGCATATGCAATAGAGAATTCATATTTTCGCGTGACAAAATAATCGCTCCCTTGTGATTATCCAGTAGATCATCCAAATTTAAGCTCAGTGGTATACTCTAAGAGTATATCGGATATCTGGCTTGAGAGTTGTTCCCTAGATCAAGTGTTCAATATCCAGTGGATGGTTACTTAAAGGATTTAGATATTTCAAGAAGAATATGCAATCAAGAAAGAGATAGTAAATGAAAAGTCTTTCTTGTTTGTGAGTGTTACATAGAGGGGTATTTTGATCATTTAACTTAGTAGGTTGAAGACAAAGGTCATACTTAGTGTGACAAGCTTCTGCATACAACAGTAAATATCTTAGAGTGCAACCATGACTTTTTAGTGGAATAAGTCAAGGTTGAAAAGCCTAAATGTATTATGGGGTTAGCAGGGGCATTTTGGTCTTTTCTGTTGCCAAGTTGTTTATGTCTTTTGGTCTCTCTTCTAGCCTATTTCCTTTTAGATGTATGTTATAGTTTTCTAGATGTTTATTATATTTAGAGTTGCTAAATTAAAGTATTTAATTATAACTTAGTGTCCTATTTAGGAGAATATCCTATTTGGATTAGTTGTGGATAATGTGAAAACTATCAATTAATTAATTTAGCAAAAATAATACATGGACTAAGCATAATGGGCCAAGCCACACGCCTAGCCCACTAGGCATGGTCCACACGTGAGATCCAAAGAAAGTTGGGAGAGTTAGTAATTTTATTAAATATGTTATTGGGCTAGTCAAGTCCAAAGGTGCATAGGATTGACTTATGGGTTAAGAACCCAAATCATAATTTAGCTTGGATTAACTACAAAGGCTATTCCATAACTATAAATAAAAGTTCATCTTCCACCTCCATAATTCACACCTCTCACTCGAGAAAAAGAAGAAGAAAAAGCGCTCTCTTTCTAGTTATTTCACACGAGTTAGGCTAGGAAAAATACAAGATGAAGAATCCCACAATTCTTCATCATGTAAGAGAAGGAAGAAGGTCATAGAGGAGAAGATTAAAAGCTTCAAAGAGCTCCTAGCACGTAGATCTTCAAGGAGCAAGAAAGTGATCAAGTTTTGTATTTTTCATTAAGATTTGTAAGCTAACAAGTCAAGGTAACAAAATTATCTCTTGCTGGAATTTATTTTTTATGAATTGTTCTTACACATGTTCTTAGCATAATCTTGAAATTATTCAACTTATAACTTGTGGTTTGATCCTAGATAAGCATGCTATCAAGTTTCCGCTATGTTTATATGCTTTAAAATTTGTAAACACCATAGTATATCTAAGTAGCATGCACCTTCAAATAGGTTATCCATAACTCACACAGGTCGTACCTTCATCCCTTTGTCTACTGGCTCGCATTTATCTTGTGAAGTTTTGCTTGTGCCAACATTGAAAAAACGCCTACTCTCTGTTCTCAGTTTACTAAACAACATAACTGCTACTTTGTATTTACTTCTTTTTGGGTATTCCATTAAGGACATGGAGACGGGGCGCTTACTCCATCAAGGGCCGATTAAAGGGTCTCTGTATTAGTTTTCTTCATCACCAAAGTCTTTTTTTTGCCAATAAGGTTCCTGTTGATGTTTGGCATGTCCGGCTTGGACACCCATCTACCAGGACACTTCATCAACTAAATAAAGCTTTCTCCATCCAATCTCCAAGATCTCTGAAATCTCTATGCTCGAGCTGTCAGCTAGGCAAAATGCATCGTTTGCCCTTTGATTCTCCTGTTCCTCAATCATCTTCTATACTTAATATCTTGCATTGTGATGTATAGGGACCTGTTCCCATAATTTCTGTAGATGGTTTTAATTATCTTGTTCTAGTTGATGATTTCACCCGTTTTGTTTGGTTCTATCCTCTAATTCGGAAGTGTGATGTTTCAGTTATTTTTCCATCTTTTATGTTCATGGTGGAGAATCGGTGTAATTCCAAAATTAAGTGCATTCAGAGTGATGGTGGTGGAGAATTTGTCAATTCCACGCTTCGACAACTTTTTAAAAATCATGGTATTCTTTATCGAATTTCATGTCATACTACCCCGGAACAAAACGGAGTGGCGGAGCGCAAACATCGTCACATAGTAGAGACAGGTCCCACTCTACAGGCACATTGTAATCTACCACGCAGTTTTTGGACTCATGCCTTTTCTACATCTATCTATCTTATCAACAGGTTGTCGACTTCGTTATTGAACAATAAGTCTCCTTATGAACTGTTTAATAGAGTGCCACCTTATTATTCATTGTTACATATTTTTGGCTCATTATTCTTTCCTTATCTTGGGCCATTCCGGAATGATAAAATTGATTACAAAAGTTGTGCTTGCATCTTCATTGGATACAGTCCTTTACATAAAGGATATAAATGTTTTAATCCTTCAAAAGGCAAAACTATTATCGCAAGACATGTCACTTTTGATGAGGCCAAGTCCCCACATCTATCTGTTGTAACTGTTCCTTGTCCAGAGCAAAATTTTCGTCTTCAACCATTCCCTACTACTTTATTGCCTACTGATGCTCCGTCCGTCGGTGTTTCTGGTCATGAGCTTTCTATCAGTGAGATGAATCAGTGTCCTCAACGTGGGTCTCATATCTCCTCATCAACATCACCAGATGCTCGATTAAATGCCAATATTAATTCTACTTTTCAATCACCATCAACTTCTGATACCAATTTTGAGTCCTTGGGCCACATAGATAAGATTCAACACACACAAAGTGAGTCTTGTGCAGGTGTTGAACCTATGACGCAAATCTCTACTTCTGACAATGGTTCGCCTCTTAACTCATTCTCTCAATCACAACAGCCTACACTTGAACATCAGACTCTTAATCAGGTTCATCACATGGTTACTCACTCAATGGATGGTATACGCAAGCCTCAGGTGTTATACTCCATGCGATATCCTATTCTGACTTGCTTACTGTCATATGTCCATTCTCTCCCTCAAGAGCCTACTTGTTTTAGTCAAGCTAATAAGCATGTTGAATGAAGGCTTGCCATGGCAGATGAATTTCAATCTCTTATTAAAAATCAAACGTGGACTCTTGTCCCACTTTCTCCCTACATGAATATTGTCGACTACAAATGGGTCTACCGTGTGAAACAAAATGCATATGGTTCTTTGGAACGCTATAAAGTCTGGCTTGACGCAAAAGGCTATACCCAATAACCTAGATACGATTATGGAGACACTTTCAGTCCTGTTGTTCGGCCAGGATACAACTCGTTCTTTCTTTGGCTATTTCTCATCATTGGCCTATCCGTCAACTCGATGTCAAAAATGCATTTCTACATGGTGAATTGAATGAGACTGTCTATATGACTCAGTCATAGGGCTTTGTTGATGCTTCCTACCTAGATTATGTTTGCAAATTCCACAAACCGCTTTATGGCTTGAAACAGGCTCCTCGATCCTGGTATCAAAAGTTCATCTTATTTCTTTTATCTTGTGAATTTCAGCACTTACAACATGATGTTTTATTCTTTGTGAACCATTCTTTGGATCATGCACTCATATTGTTGATTTATGTCGATGACATTATTATTACTGGAAGCAGCATTAACCATGTTCAATCTTTTATCTCCTCATTACCTCGCACTTTCTCAATGAAAGATCTTGGCCATTTACATTTTTTTCTTGGAGATAAAGGTCGTTCATCATGCTGGTGGAATGCATCTAACACAAACAAAATATCCATTCAATTATTGTACCAGTTTGGTATGAACGGTGCCAAGCCAGTTACAACACCTATAGCCACTGTCCGTTTAACTCTTGATGAAGGCGACTTGTTATCTGATCTAATGGAGTATCTTCAACTTGTGGGTGCTTTACAGTATCTCACGATGATTAGGCCTGATCTCTCTTATGCAGTCAATACTATTTGTCAATTTATGCATGCTCCTCGTGTTCCCCATCTCGGGTGTCACGCCCCAACCCAACCTATGGAGGCTAGACTAGGGTATGACCTAAATCATTATCGTTATTTTACGACTATAACTGATTGACGAAGATTAATGATTATTCGTTAGCCTAGAACTCCAAAAGTTTTTTAGAAAACCGGCAGCATAATAGATGTATTTAAGATCTTTGGTTTGACCTAATTTCTAGAACACCTCAAAAATTTGAATCATTAATTTACTTACGATTAAAACTTTCATTCTATCATCGATTGATATGCCTACTATTTTAACTCGAAGGTTCCATTTGAATGAACAAACCTATCATGACAACTACATCCCATTTATTTGTCAAATTCCTATTTAGGCAATACCTATTGTCATTTAGCTTACAAATGAGTACCTTGACTGAGTAAGTAGGACTAACTTAGTTGATTCTTCACCTATTGGTTTAAACACCTAATGATAGCTACTAACCATAACAATGGAAAAACAAACGACCGAAATAAAAGAGTCGTCCAGTTTATAGTTAGTACAAGCCAAAATTAGACCCCAAATTACAACAGGGGTCTTTTACAACAACAAAATAAACAGTCTTCAATTAAACGCAACACCCCTAACAACATCTATGTTCACGAAAAGCAAGCAATGCACATAGTCATTTCAAAGGTTCATCAACTAGCACATTTTCTTCAAGCACCTGTTCCAAATCTGTTTCACCTGTAATGATAAAAGAGAGTAAGGCTTTATGAACTCAGCGATGGGGGAAACAAGTGACACGGTTTTTCAAATTCTTTTCCGGTTAACTTGTAAAAACTCCTTTGGAAATATGTCATGTAATACAAATAAAAATATAAGCATAGTATAAGAATCAAATTGAACAATAGATACATTTACCAATCATTTCAAGGATACAGTGAGCTTTCGCTCTCAAGATCAATCGGTGAGCATTTGTTCTCAAGATCATTTCCAATAACCATTGTTGTAACCGGCATCAATCATCCACTTATCACTCTCCAAATGGGTGTACTCCGGATTGTACACCAAGCCTACGACCCAACTCTCCGATAAAGTCTAGCCCTCAGGCGAGAAAGGGAATTGGACCGTGGTAGTCACGGGAGCACCGGCAAGCCCGATGCTGCCCGGCGTTCGTGAAACGCTATCATGCCACAATGAAAGGTTGCAACCTTATATGCAATGCACATTTATGCCATTTAACATTTCACATTAGAAGGTTAACAAAGTAGGTTGCCTCCGAGCAAGTATATGATCACATTTTGACATATTAACACATAAGGCATTGTAAGAATATATAATCATTTCATATATCAATTTGAAAGAAATTAAACTTTCACGGGCAGCCAAGTAATCATGCTCAAAATAAGCCATAGGATATCTTTTAACAATTCAATAAATGCATAAAAAGTATACAAAAGTGTGATAATATCATATGTAAGATCGAGTGCATGAATAGTTAACGTATGACCTCGTAATCAATATAATTCATGCATGAGGCTATAATAACTTTTTTGGGCAGTCCACAACTTCAATTAAAACCTCAAATATAAGTTATGTAAAGCGTGATTTAACACTTAAAATACCTAGTTACAATTAGGGTTTTAGGTGCATGCTCGGGTGCAAGATTCATCAACTATTAACCATGAGAAACACCTAAACCACCTTCATGCACACTTAACAACTAATGGGCAGCCTTGAACATATCATAGATATCCAATTAAATCACATACAATCAATCAAAATCATGCATTTTCATAATAGTAACCTCATTCGAGCGTTTTGGCCAACCAAGACATCCAATACTTAATCATATGCATTAATAACCACAAGACTTCCATAAAATCATCAAGATTTAAACATTAACATTCTAATCAAGATATGGTCAGCCTACTACACATCTTAAATCCAACATAAATCCACCAATCAAGCCATGTAAATTCATCAATCAACACCACTTAAGTGAATAATCAACAAGAGCTTTATATACTTCTCCAACTACAAGATTAATCAACATGCAACCTCAATATCATCTCAAATCATACATATCTATATCATAACAAATCTGGACAGCCTGCTATATCCTTAGAAATCATCAAACAAACCAATCTAAAACATGAAATAGGCAATTACAAGGCATACAAGTTGTATAGGGCTTCATAATCAAGTTCCTATGCAAGATCAATTAACATTTATTCATAAAATCTACTTAAAACATACAAAACCAACCACTTAAATGTCTATCCAGTTCTTATTTGAATTAAATAGTCCCGATCTACGTAATATAAACACATAACATGCTTCAAAACAAAGTTACTAATAATCACCAACATAGTTCATCATAAAATAACCTAACTTTCTTCATTAAGTTACCTTAGCAAATGATCTTAGAATTTAGTGAATCATATATCAAATCAAAGATCTATGAATTATTTAACTCTGGTCTCAAACCTCGTTCGATTTCGATTTAAGATCTAAAAGTTATGACTATTTCCGTAAGATTGCCCAAAACTGTCCAGATTTAGACACATTACGATGTTTTTCCATTTTTGCGGGTCTTAAACTCAAAATTAGCCTTATCATATTTCTACAAGATTTGTTCAAAACTGAAAAATATAGTGACTCACCAAGTTTCATGCATTTTTAGCATCCTTTTCTAGGTCAAAAGTATTTTGTTCTAACAGACAGAAAGACTGTCAGAAACTTAACTTCATATTTCAAGATTTCTATCAAGTTTCAAGGCATGCAAGGGTAGATATGCTCATATAAACACATGAACATGGACTTCAAGAGTAAATACAGTCATATAAGTGCATGCATATGAGTTTTTGAAGCATTTGAAAAGATTTAAACCCTCACCTTGGCAAGTCTAGGCTAGAGAATGCAAGAAACACTTATGTTGAGCTTTGAAGGTGCCAAATCCCCTCTTTTCCTAGCTTGGCTGAGTGGTATCTTGATTTTTCCTTAAATCCTAGTTTAGTTAGTAGGAGGTGTGCATGTGCTCAAGACCAAAAGAATAAGAAGATGAAGCATAAAACCTACCTTGGCCAAAAATGGAGAGCTTGTTGAGTGATTTGAGTGTCCTTGGCAATTTTTCTTAGCTTAGGTAGGATGTTGAGAGTCTTTGAGAGCTTGCATGAGTCTTGGAAGTAAATGGTTGATGGTGGTTTAGCTTGGGCCGAGAGAGGGAAAGAGTAGAGAGGAAATGAAGGTTTTAGTATGTGTGTGTGTGTGTGTGTGTGCTCGGCCTAGGGAGCTTAGGAGGCTAGGCTTTGTTATTTTTTTAAGTATAATCTGAATTTTGATTGTATGTGGGGTGTGTTTGCCGAGAATGAAAGCTAGGGTAGTGTATGGGTGTGTATTTTTTTATGTTTCTAGTATTTTTTGAGGAATATTTGAGTGCTTAGTTTATTGTTTGTTGTTAGAGCATGTTTGGGAATATCAAAAGCATGTCTTGTGTGTAGTGTTATGTGTAAGAAAATGTTGACTATTTAGGGATTCTAGGTAGAATAGAATATAAGAATGTTTTGAGGATTAATTTGAATTATGAATAGAATAATAGATAGTGACAAATGTAAGAATAATTTAGTATTATTTTATTGTTAGTGGAGTTTGTAGGATTTGAATTAGGAATATAATAATAGTTAGTGGATTGTGTAGGATTATTCTATTGTCTAGTGCTTTGTGTAGGAATCTTTCTAGATTAGTGTGTAGGTGCGCATTCCTAGGTTTAGGGCACGTACTACGAGGTAAAGCACGTACTTCTAGGTGAATGCACGAATTTTAATGCAAATGCACGCAACCCTAAGTAATACACGTAAATCAATGTAAGACGCATATTTCAATGCAATGCACGTAAATCAAGGTATGGCACTTAAATCTAAGTTAAGACACGCAATTCAAGGTTAGTGCACATGAATCGAGGTATCGCACGTAAGTCGAGCATTAGGGCACACAATCTAGGTCAAGGCACGTATGATGAACCATGCACGAAAACCAAAGAACGTATCTAAGGTATTGCACGTAAACTAATACTAACGTACTTAATCCTAGGTTAAGGCTCGTGTTTCGAGACAAAAGCATACTCTCTAATATAGGTGCACGTAAAACAAGACAGGCTCATAATCCAAGGTCGATCATATAATTCTGGGTCTAAGGCACGCAAATTGAGATAAGACACGTTATTCGGGGTCGAGCCTCACATCATGGCTGCCAAACGCATATTGCGCTATGTTAAGCATATTTTGAATTATGGTCTTCTCTAAACTTCAGGTGTCGTGCGTAGTCTTAATGCTTATAGTGACGCGAACTGGGCAGGGTGTCTTGATATCTGCTGCTCTACCTCAGGTTTTGCTATCTACCTGGGTTCAAATCTAATAACTTGAGGTTCTAAAAAGCAAAAGACAATGTCAAAATCAAGCACATAATCAAAATATCGCGCCTTGGCCAGCCTTGATTCGGAGCTTCTTTTGGTTCTTCAAATTCTGAAATTTCTTCGAGTGAGCATACCTTCACCTCGCACGATTCATTGTGATAATATTGGCTGCACAATTCACAGTAAATACATCGAAATTGACATACACTTCATTCATGAACGGGTTACAAATGGGACTTTTCAACTCAAATTTATTGCTAGTGATGACCAACTAGTTGATATTTTCACCAAGCCACACTTCAAGTCGCAGTCATCTTCTTAAGAGACAAACTACTAGTGCTTGCACTACTATCAGCTTGCGGGGAGGTGTTGACGATATCTAACCAATGTTTATCTGCACAGCCGTTAGTTTCCTCACAATAGTCTTCGTCTATCTCTAATGTACTTTATCTTGTATTCAAATATTTCAAATCCTCTGTACCGATAACTTATGTAACACTTATATATGGTTAATGAATACATCACAAACGGTGAGAACAATTGCTCATTTACACCAACAACTCCTTCACATGTGAGGTGGCGAGACTGAGAATCGAGAGCTAACATAGAGGAGCACGAGTCAACAAGACTAAAACCCTCATGTGTGAGGTGGTGAGAACTAAGAACCGAGAACTGATATGGGGTTGCACGAGCCAACAAGACTGAAACCCTCACATGTGAGGTGGCAATAACTGAGAACTGAAAGCTGACATAAGGGTGCACGAGTCAGCAACAAGAATGAAACAGACAAATAGACAAATAGGTCGTACGTGGTGGTTGGATATGACTGGATCAAAGGTTTAGCTCTAATATCATGTTAAGAATCATGGAGTTATGTGATCTTGTTATTTAATTTTTCTATATAATAGGAATGTATATTCCAACACAAAATGTGATTTATGTTTTTTTATAAATATAATAGTAATACGTATTATTTTTAGTCAGACTTACATATTTTTTGTGGTCCTACCTGTTTCTTGTTTATAAGCATGACCAGTTAGATGTGTAACGCGGTATGAATATATGATTGCCCATTTCGTGGGATTAGACTTGTTCAAAGACAAATGATATAAAAAGGAATATAAGGTTTAAAATTTTCAAACAAAATGATTGACTATTCCAATGCATAATAAGAAAATTATATTCAAACTCTAACGTTTAAATTTCTTTTCGAGATTATAAGTCAGAGTTCAAACCATGCAATGTCATTTTGTTGATCTCGAGGTCATGGACTATGTAAGGCGACTAGGGATCAATAATAGTACCAAGAAATTAAGTGCGATAACTCAAGCCCCTACGATTTTGGTCTAATGATATAAAAATCGTTCTGTATGTAAGAGATTACGAGCTTAAGTCTCGATAGCTACACTATATATCCTTAGGCCTCTCTTAACTTAAAAACAACGGAAACAAAGAAAAAAAAGTGATATAACTCGTATATAGTGTTTGACAAGTTTGATCCTAGTGGAAGGTTGATCCTAGTGGAAAGGTTTCAAGCCCTTACATCTACCAAATTAAAGCGAGAATTTAAAAATTAGAATGTAACTATCGCACACCTAAAAGATCATATTTATGGCACCTAAATATTGACTTTTATTTAGCACTACAATAACATAGTCTTTGATTTTCATAAAAAAAACTAATTTAAGAAAAATGATTTTTGTATAGAAAATATTAATTTCATTTATGAAATGATTTAGAAAATCTTATTTAAGATTTGGCATAAACGTTTTAGAAACTGTTAAGAATCATTGGATTTCATCCTGCGTGTGACCTGATATGAGAATGGTTATATATGGACATGAATAGAGGATAATACACGCAGAAGATTATTGAACACACGTATGATCTGATTTGAGAAGGTCACATGTGGATGAATACAAGTAAAAGATGACACACGCGAACGACGAACAAGAATAGACCATAAGCCTAACTCATATATCATGTTGAGAATTATGGGGTTCCATAATTCTCTACTTACAGGCACCCCTGATCTTTGTTACCATAATGTTGTGCATTCATTAGCTGGTAGCAGATGGATTGAAGTATCATGAGTGGCAGATATACGATTGTAGTTCAGTGGAGATTAAAACACGAAATTTAAGGAGAAATGCTGAATGTCACCCTATTTTTATCACATTTAAGTTATCATACAGTATGAACTAACATATTCGGCAAACTATAAGCGGGTCTATTGCATTTCACCCTATTGTAAATAACATCAACAAAGTACAAAAGATTTTGATAATTGGTGACAAAGAGCACCTTCGGGGGAAAACAAAATTACCCTTATCTTGCCTCAACTTCAGTGATGGAGAAATCTTGTACTAAATTTCCCTATGTTTTATCTTCAGACGAGGTTGATTCATGTATGTTTCGTCTAGTGAAATATGTTGGCTGCTTTAGAGAAGGCAAAGCCATTGTTTCACTACTAAGCATCGAAAGAACATCTTCCATCTTTGGCCTATCCATCGCATTTTCTTGGATGCACAAAAGACCAACATGAATGGCGCGTAACAGCTGGTTCTTGTCACATGAATCACCTAGTAATGGATCCTTCATTTCTAACGCATTTCCTTGTTTCCATAACTCCCATGCTGTATCAGTAATGTTATCACTTTCAGTTAGCAATTTGTGTATGAAACATGTTCAAGTTATTGATAAGACAAACTCATATATCCTATAAGGTTCAGGGGACGGTCAACGTTGTAGAAGCTATTGTTCCTTCTACTGCTCACAATTTCACGTACTAAGACACCAAAGCTGAAAACATCATACTTAATCGAGAAAGTTCCTTCCATGGCATACTCAGGAGATATGTAACCACTGTTGGACATCATCAGACAGAAATTCATCAAGTTGAACATCTCTAAAAGTTGAATCAACATGAGTAAATGAAAATAAACTTATTAAGTTGCCACAACTCTGTTAGTAATTGCCTCTGTTTCGTTCTATTTAAAGATTCGTGCCATTCCAAAGTCTGCAATCTTAGGATGCATATTTTCATCCAATAATATGTTACTGGCTTTTAAGTCTCTGTGTATAACTCTCATTCTAGAATATTTGTGAAGATATAGCAATCGCTTGAGCAATACCTTCCATGACATTAAACCTTGTCTACCAATTGAGTCGCTCATTTCTATCTTGAATTGTCAAAAGTAGGTAACAGATTACACAAACCGTCTTCATCTGAGTATGTAAACTACTCTTTACAGCTAACAAGAAAGGACTATAGTGTTACTAACCAAAGAGGAAAAAATCCAAGCTCTTGTTGGGCATAAACTCATAGATTAACATTTTCTCTTCTTGATGAATGCAGCATCCCAAAACACGAACAAGATTGGTATGCTGGAGTTTGGAGATAAGAATAAGTTCATTTTTGAACTCTACAACGCCTTGTCCTGATGTCCTAGAGAGTTTCTTGACTGCTATTTCTCGCCCATCAAGGAATCTACCCTGTTTCCATAATATCGGATCATTGCATATAAATACACAATGAAATTATTTTGTAGCTGATAATGTGTACCTTGTATACTGGTCCAAATCCTCCCTCTTCAAGCTTGTTTTCACTTGAGAAGTTATTTGTGGCTACCATAATAGAATCAAAACTGAATATCTTCAAATCATGAGGTTCTTGTTTATTCTTTCCAATCTTATTCGCATCATTTATAATAGTCAACTGTTTTAAAAATTCTTCTCTTCTTCTCCTCTCCTCGCCTGTATACAAAGAGTATAGTTATGGCTTCAGAGAGGCAATGCGTCATATATGCAGGATATGTAATATCCGGGTTTTGAGGATCTACCTTCTAGGATGCGTCTTCTTCTCACTAGATAGCCCAATAAGCGTGATAGTAGCAAGACTACACCAATCACTAAAGCAATGAGTATCCATATCCACAATTTTCCTGCAACGTAATGGAAGATAGAGTTAAAAACGTTGCAGATGCATCTTCAAAACATATTTAGTCTGCAAAACTGGTATTATTAGATGCTCTCTACGAAAATGGTGCAAATTGACTATTTATGTTGTCAATTGGACCTTAAAGTTACTGGAAATAGGATTATGTTATATTACACATATACATAAACTCACCTTTTGATTCTGTTTTCACAATAAGTAAAAATATAAAGTAATATTGCGTAGGATAATCCCAAAGCTTGAAAAAGCAATCAATCACATAAACTCACCAGAACCACCAGTATCTTGAGGTGGATCATCTTGAGGTGGTGGATCATTGTAGAACTTTTCATTTGAATAGCTCAAATAACAACCATCATTGAATCCCCTCCTTTCCCTCCTTGGCAAACACATTTTCACCTCTTTACTTGTTTTTTCTCAAACACTCTTCACACCCTGATCTGTTTATACTCTTCCAACACCGAGCCAAGCCATAGACATGACTCAATCCATCAACTGCATACCCTCCGCTCAACACTGCTTTTCTTGTCATGTTATTGATTAACCCTTTAGTATCATTCCTGAAATTCGTAACGCCACCACTACAAACAGTTTTATCCTTTGACTGATGAACGCTTTCTTTGGAAAAGTCATAGGTGTCAAAACGCAAGAAACATCCATCAAGATAAAAGCGAAATGCGTCTACAGGTAGGCAACTTGGGATGCGACTACGAGCCGCGACATAACAGATGAGACAATCAGCCTGTGAGAGGTCTCCATAACATTGAGCCAAGATGTATACTGATATGGAAGTCATATGCGCTGAAGAAAAGCCCCATTTGTTGTTTACAAGTGAAATATTTTGGCCACAGGTGAATTCAACTTCTGATATCCAAGGATTGGATATGTGACAGGTAAAATCCTGATCATCAAGAAGATTAGCCATGGGAGGTACCAAAGCTTTGTAATATGCGTGAAATTCATGAAACCTTTTTGCTTTCGATTCCTTTCTTTTTTTTTTCTTCTCTGAGGAAACTACTCTCTATCGTAGAGGAGAAACGAAAGGCCAAGAGAGATTGTGTGAATGAATGGAGAGGCTCTTCAGCAGTTTTAGCAGTTTGGTCAGACAAGAAATTATTTGTTTATAGTAAAATATTTCAAACTGTTAGCGTTTTTGCAGCGTGATTATGAATAATTTGATTAATCGATGAAGTTTTGTGGTGTGAATAAAAATTGTTACAGATGATGTTGTAATATTAACTGAAACACTGGATCTAATAACAGGTTTCACTTAAGAAATATTAAGTTACAATATCAATGGACTTATACAAGTAAAGACTCTTTCTTGATCTTTGACGCCTCGATGAAAAACACATTAATGAACTTTGATTTGGCGAGCTTCCCTCGACTTAACAGTGTTCTCTCCCGAGAACCTCAACTTATTCTCCCGAAGAATGATGGACAGTTACGGTACTCTGATCATTCAAGGCTTACACAAGTTGCTCATAACGAAACATAAACAGAAGCGCAATATTAATAGATCAGAAACTTAAACACAGGTCATGTTGCAACATGTCATGGAACAACGGACATAAACCTCTTATATCTGCTTGTTGCACTCTTTTCTGCCTACTCTTCCCATGACATATTTTTCATATATATACATAATTTGTGTTGTAGGTCATCTTGGGCTGCAAAAAAAGCCTTGACTCATAAAACCCTAATCTTCATTTTATTCTTCATTTCCTTATGAATAGGCAATCAATGCAATCCCTTAATCATCACAAAGCTCATTCTTTTATGGTAAATTACCTTAGTATTTTTCCTGCAAAATACAAATGGTAATAACAATAGTTTTGCTAAAATATAGCCAATCAGAATCCAATTAATTTATTGCCTAAACATTGTCAATCAAAATCCAATTAACTTTATTTTCTTAACAATCTCCCCCTTTGGATTTGTTTTGCCAAAACCCTGGTATTGCAACATAATAACCTTATACTGCACACGTGCATAAAGCAAGAGCCAAGATAATGATTATGTTGCAACAACAAGTGAACCATCACAGAAACACAGATAGTATAAGGAGCAACAAGCCTAACAGTAAAGGTAATAGCAGCAACAGCAATTAGCAACAAATTATCCCATTTTTTGTCAAACAGAGTCAAAGGGGTAAATCATAAACATCAAACCATTTGTCCATCTCTGCCAAAAGACACCAAAGTAGAAAAACAAAGTACCAGAGCAAAGCTCAGATCATAAAACATCAAACAAAAACATAGACCCATAGCAAAGTAGTAGAATTTGAACATAGTAAAGGATCAAAGCAAAACTAAAAACATTAAAGTATTAGAGCGATAATCATCAAGCAAATCAACATTCAAGCAGTGTATTTGGAGATGAAATCGAGTAGGGTCTATTGTCCTTGTATCAACTTCTCAAGGTCAACCATTATCTTTGATCATTGAACAGCTCATGGACTTCATCCTGAAGTTTCTACACCTGTTGCAACAGTCAGCATAACACCATAGCAACACAGATAAAAAAGTATCAGAGCAGCAAGTATCAGTAGATGTTGCAGAAGCTGGTCCAACATTGCCTTCAACTCGAGGCTCCCCCTAAATATCAACTTTATGTTGACCCTGCAAAGACTTGTGAGAAAAATGTAATGGAGGGGACAACTTTACAAGGGGCTCAAACTGGTCATGGACAGCCTTTTGAGCAGTTAAAATACCAAAGATCAAAGTTGGATAAGGCAAATATTTGTTCTTCGCTTCCTTGGTTGCCTCTTCAACAACTCTAGCAAAGACAATCTCACCAATATCTAGGTTAATCCCAAGATTCTCGCCATCTCTACATTTATGCTTGCTTTCAAGAAACTTGTAAAACAATGCCCTATCAATTTCTCAAAAAGATGAAGTGGTGAGTAGAGAATAGATGCGAGAGAAATCCGTGTGAGATAATGAGAAGCCTTGGATTAGCAAACTTTATGGAAGAGAGTTTTTTTCAATGATTAGAGTCCTAGATTTAATAGAAAACAATGAGCCACAAGTTTAGTGAACTGGGTTGTTTTAGTACATGTTGTAACATAACTTCACCAATTAGTTACTTAAGCACTTATATTTATGATTGATTCCTTACAAATAAAAATTGAATGTCACACGAACTATATATTGATTGTGATTTCATCAACAAAAAAGTAGATTTATTCAATACTTAAATCACACAAGAATTTATAACTTGAACCATGTGTGTGTGTGTGAAAGCTATAAAAAGATCTTTCTTGAAATTCCTCAGCATTAGGTTTTGCAAGATTTAGAATTTAAAACAACATGTTCAAACAACCTGATCGTCTATTCACATTGCAAACAATTTTTTGTTTTTCAAATGAATATTGAACTTGGTAGCTTTCACTCTAGAACCTTCAATCTGGTCTAAGTAGCTTTTTTCCAGTTTCCACTTTCTTTTTATTTTTTATTTTTTTTTCTCATATCTTTTTCCATTTCATGAGTGAATAGAGTACAGGAATGTATAAAGAGACTTCTCTTTATATCCAGAGTCACTAGGAAGTTCAAACTCCTATACTTACAAATCATTAAAATCAGTTTCTCAATCAGATCAAAATATAGTGTGCATAAGAAGTATGGTTCAAATAATAAGTCACAAATTGATTTAATTATTAACCTTTCTCATCTCTTGAGACTTATCACTTTCATGATTCAATGCATGTGCCAACATTCATTGGTACAAATACCAATTGTTTTTCTCGAAGCTTCAAATCTCAAAGAGTCAAGTGTCTTAGTGAAAATGTCTGCTAGTTGATGTTCTGTTGCAACATATTCTAGAACAATCTTTTTTGTTTCTATCACATTTATGTCTTTCGGCCTTGGCACTTATGTCCATACATCATTTCTAACAAACTGATTCAATTCTTCCTGCATGGCATTAACCCAACATTCATCTTCTAAGGCCTCTTTGATATTTTTTGGTTCAAACTGTGAGGTAAAGCATACATACTTGACCATTTCCCTATAGTTCATTTTAGGTTTACCTCGAGTTTTGACCCCTTCATGAATGGAGCCAGTAACATCTTCTGCTGAGTGATTTTTGTGAACATGAGCAAGTGGTTCCTAAGCTTTTGACTGCAATTTACTGCTTCCAAAAGTTTTTTATTTTTCCAGATTTGTTGCACCACCTGTTGCATCATCATTTGAAACATCGTCGCTGGTTGCTTCACCTGTTGTTAAACACCTTCTACAACATGATTGGTTTACATACCATTAACATCCTCTTCTAGAGCATATGTTGCAACCTGTTTAAAATCATCAATCACAACATTAGCAGGTTCTATAATAGTTCTAGTGGCCAAGTTAAACACTCTAAAGGCTCGACTATTTTTGGCATATCCAAGAAAAATACATTTCTCACTTTTTACATCAAACTTACTTATTTGCTCTCTATCATTCAGAATATAGCACACACTTCCAAAAATATGAAAATAACTGAGTGAGGGTTTCCTACCTTTCCAGATTTCATATGGGATTTTGCATGTACCTGATCTAAGATAAACTTGATTTATTGTACAATATGTTGTATTAATTTTTTCAGGCCAAAACCTATGTGGGACGTTCTTTTCATTTAGCATGACTCAAGTATCTCTTGAAGAACCCTATTCTTTCTTTCAACTACACCATTTTGTTGTGGTGTTTTTGGTGCTGAAAATTCTTGTGCTATACTTTGTTCAATGCAAAATTCAGAAAATGCAAAGTTCTCAAATTCCCTACCATTATCATTTTTTATTTTAACAATCTTTCCTATGTTGTAACTTTTCTCTATTTTTAACCTTAAGCATAATTTTTTGAATGCATCAAATGTGTCAGATTTTCTCTAATAAAATCTACCCAAGTGTATCTAAAAAATCATCAACACATACAAAACATACATTTTTTCACCAATACTTTCTGTTTGCATTGGACCCATAAGATCCAAATGTAACAGTTCCAATGTTCTTTTGGTTGAGATATGTTGCAACATCTTATGTGTTGCCCTTACCTGTTTGCCGATCTGACATGGTCCGCACACCTTGAATTTTTTATAATTCATCTTTGGAATACCTCGCACTGCTTCTGTGTTTACAATATGGTTTAACATTTTATAATTTAAATGACCTAACTTTTGGTGCCAGATTTCAGCATTATCAAGTGAATTATTTTGACACAACAAAGTTTGTGCACATGGTGAGGCCAACATATAACAATTGTCTGTCGATCTAGTTCCTACAAGAATACAATTGTTAGACTTATCAAACATTTGACACTCATCCTTGGTAAACTTAACAAACAACTCTTGATCACACATTTGACTAATGCTTATGAGATTTGCCTTCAACCCTTCAACATGAAAAACCTTCTTTAATCTTGGAAAACCTTCAATAGTAAGAGTTCATTTCCCAAGAACTCGACCTTTCTCACTATCACCAAAAGTTACTTGACCTTCTGAGCAACTTTGATAATTTGTCAACATATCGCGATCTCATGTTATATGTCTAGAACACCCACTATCAAAATACCATGAGTTAGTGATACAAGCTGGTAATAAGGTGTAAGCAATTAGACATGTATGTACAGATTTTCTTACCCAGATTTGTTTCAAGTTCTGTTACCACAAATCAACCCTTACTTTTGATGATTTCCTAGGCTTACCAAAAATGAAGGGATTGACAAATATACCTCTTTTTCAGATCATCAATATACCTATAACATCGTGGTCTGATGTGTCCAGGAACACCGCAGTAATGATAGATTGGAACAAATCTCTTTCGTTTTCCTTCTGAAATTTTTGCATTTGTCGCAGGAGATGTTGCAACATGCGGTTCTAGCTTCGGTTCCTCAGTTTCTTTGATAAAGATAGTTTTACCAATTGAAGTACCTTCTTGGAACCCAAGTCCGATATGATCTCCATTTGGATTTTGAATTGACAACATATGATCAAGCTTCAAAGTAACTGAATTCAACATCTTCATATTTCATTGAGTCTGTTTCAGCTCCAGTTGCAACTCTTCAATTTTCAGTTGACTCTTGGCTGCTTGGATCTGATGGTTTCTCACAAATTTTATTAAGTCAATTTTTTGTTCCTCTAATTCATTGATCTTTTCTTCTAGCTCTTGATTCTTCTTGCATACAATCAGCCATTTTTCGTACATCTCCTTGTATGCTTTCATGATTCCATCCAGATTATCATCATTATCTGTTTCTGAATTCGTGCTGCTATCATTTGATAGCACATGTTCTGTTGTGGACAGTGTTGCAACAGATGGTGCGATATCAGCTGAACCAGTCTTTCTGCCATTTTGTCATGTTGCAACAGTGAATGCAACATAGTTGCTGGTGTGTCCCTCGTCACTTTCAGAAGAATCATCTGAATCTTCATCACTCGAAGTGGTATTCATGGCTATGTTCTTTTTCTTCAAGGCATTTGCACATTCAGCCTGTATATGACCAAATTCTTCGCACTTCATACACTGAATACCTTTATTTCTCTTTTTCTCCTCGAACGTCTTTCCATTTTGTCTTCTGAATGTCTTAGGATTTGTTGTAACAATATAATTCCTTTCAAAATTCGCTGGCCTTGATCCATTTCTCTGCTTCTTCCATTTTTTCAGCACTTTATTAAAATTCTTAGTGAGCAATGCTAAAGATTCAGTGATTTCTGCATCTTCATCATAGTAAGAGCTTTGATCATCTTGCTTTTGGACTTCTGCTTGGAATGCAATTTTTTATCTTTTCTTTTTTGTTTAAATTTCATCTCAAATGTCTAAAGTGAACCTATCAGTTCATCAATCTTGAATTTATCAACATTTTTGGATTCCACTCTGGCAGCAACTTTGATTCCAAATCTGTCTAGGAGAGAGCGCAAAGTTTTCCTAACCAACTTAGAGTCTGAATACTTTTCTCCCAAATCAAAAGCTTCATTAGCAATGTCACACAACTTGGCATTAAAATCAGCAATCGTTCCATCCTCATGCATCCTCAGCTCTTCAAACCTAGTGGCAAGCATCTGCAATTTAGACCTTCTAATTGACGATGTACCTTCATATGCCTTTTGCAATATCTCTCAGGATTCCTTAGCAAATTCACATGTTGAGATAAGCTTGAATTGATTTAAATCAACAGCATTGAAGATTGCATTCAGTGCCTTCGAGTTCCAATTCGCGAACTGATCTTCCTCCTTGGTCCATTCTGTTTTAGGTTTTGTTGCAACATGATAAGAATGCAAGATGTCATATTTTTCTCCCTTAATGTTTAATCTTTTACATTTATTTGGTTCCTAAAAGCACTCATTATTCTTATATTATGATTTAGGATGCAAATGAAGGCGTTAAGTGCAAAACAAAACTAAATCACACAATTCTGGACAGCTTTAACACTACTTCATTTTTTGGGCATAATTCTCACATCCGAACTCCAATTGAAATGAATCAAGGGCAATGGAAAGCTAAGAAGAAGATCTACAACTTTCATGTTTTGAGTTTTGAGAGAGACTGGCTATATCAAGGTCGAAATTAGACGTGAAGTTGCTACTCCTGTGTTGTTTAACGCTTTTGAATGTTCCTTATCTAGAAGTTTCTAGGTGATAGTGGAAGAGGTGGTGCACGAAAATTCCAACTATTTTAGCTATCCTAATTATATTAGGACTTTTCTAGTTGTTTTAAGATTTCCTAGTTATATTAGAACTTTACTTTATCTTTAGTATTTCCCTTATTCTGTTTAGATTAGGATTCCATTATTCTGTAGGCTTCACAAACTATAAATAAGGGGAGAAATCATAAGATTTGGAGAATCTCTCTCTCTCCTCTTCTCCTTCGAAATTTCTTTATGGCTCTGCGTGGCTAAACTTTTATTCTTGGTTGGAGAAAATTCAAGCCTTGGAATCAAGAAAACTGTGAGATCTAACTAGTTTTTATTGTTCAATTTATGTTTTAACATTGAATGTTCTTCTGTGTTAATTTCATAATTTTTCCGTTTAATTGATAGGGAGGTCTACTAGTTTATTATTTGTTATAATCTATTGCTAAGTTAGATATCAAATCTGTAATTTTTTGATCCCTCTAATTTGTGAAACGACTAGGATTTAATGATTTGTTGCGTATGAGATTATTAAATCTTAAGAAGAACGTTCAACTAAATTAAATGCAACTGCTTGTGCTTGTGTTGTTTAGCTTTATCGATCTCTCTAATTCTTAAGGCTGCTACTAGATTAAACCTTCAGCATGTGTCTGAGCTTGTTTAGTGGTTAGAGTTAATTAGGTCGCGTGTATTCTAATTAACTACGACTAAGGAGAGATAAGAAAATAATTCTAACGGTGAATATTTAAAGTTTGAATTGATATATATTTGCATCAATGATCAGTTACAAGATTCCGATGGTGCATGTTGACTTAGACCAAGGTTCGTCTTCCTGATTAAATTAGATATTTTTAATTTCAATAATTTTTTTTAAGTTTTTGTTATACTCAACCCCCCCCCCCCCCTCCAACCCTGTTTACATAGCATGAAGTTAGACTAGATACTCTCTGTGAGAACGATGCTTATTTCCTCTACTACATTTGTCTTTAGGAGTATAGGTTTTATTTTTGGTTGCTTATGATAGCACACCAAATTTTGACACCGTTGTTGGGGAGTTTTTCTTAGTTTATTTTTTGTGCTTCTTGTGATTTTTATTTCGTTCTTGAAATTTGAAAAAAAAAATATTTTTTTTATCATTATAGTTTCAGAAGTTTTCAAAATTTTGGTAGAATTAGGCCTTAAAATTTTACTTTTCTAAAGGGAAACGACGTTCTGAGCAAGACTCATTAGTCCATGAGACTTATGAGCCCCACCCTTGTGAGACCAAATTCTATCGTTTACTAGGGTTTTTAGGCATTTTTGTGTTTTCGCATAGATTTTTTATTTTTCTTATTATTCTAGATTTCTTTTTTCTACTTTGTTTTTCATGGTTTATAAGTGTTTTCTTGATTGTATGATTGTCACTAGATCTACTAATCAAGGCGATTTACAGTACGATCCAGAAATAGAAAAAACTGCGCGCAGGTTAAAAAATGAAGCTCTGAGAAATTCTAAAGAGAACGAACTAGTTATTGATTCCCTATTTGCTAGTGACTCTGATTCAGAAGAGAAGGAAGTCATGACTGAAAATCGAACTTTGAAGGAGTTTGCCGCCCCTAATTTGGATCAACAACCCTTATGCATAACGTTCCCTACTTTGGATACTAATGTTACTTTTGAATTAAAATCTGGCCTAATTCATCTATTGTCCACTTTTTATGGCCTTGTAGGTGAAGATCCTCACAAGCATCTAATGGAGCTTCATGTGGTATGCACGAGTATGAAACCCATGGGGGTGACTGACGAGCAAATTAAGTTAAGGGCCTTTCTGTTTTCTTCGAAGGATTCAGCTAAGGGTTGACTCTATTATCTACCCTCCAGAAGTATAACGACATGGAACAAGATGAAGAGGTTGTTTTTGGAGAAATACTTCCCAGCTTCAAGGGCAGCCGATATTCATAAAGAAATTTGTGGTGTGAGGTAGCACAACAGAGAGTCCTTATACAAATATTGGGAACGTTTTAAGAAACTATGTGCAAGCTGCCCCCATCATCAAATTAGTGAGCAGCTACTCATCTAGTATTTCTATGAGGGTCTTCTACCCACTGATAGAAGCATGATCGATACCGCAAGTAGATGAGCTTTGGTGGATAAAACTCCAGAGGCCGCGAA
The DNA here is from genome assembly GCA_037974665.1 of Ehretia macrophylla. Classification (NCBI taxonomy): domain Eukaryota; kingdom Viridiplantae; phylum Streptophyta; class Magnoliopsida; order Boraginales; family Ehretiaceae; genus Ehretia; species Ehretia macrophylla. Next base: position 53,044,501 of record CM075773.1, read on the forward strand.
GAACTTGATTGCAAATATGGAGACCAATTCTCAACAATTTGGCACTAGGCTGGACTCTCAATCCAAGCATGTTAATGAGGTAAATATTTTTTCCCTTGAAGAACAAATTGCGAGTCTAACTTCTCTTGTTCGTCAAATGGCTGTAGGAAATATGCAAACGGCGAAGGCTTGTGGGATTTGTTCGGTAGTAAGGCATCCAACTGATATGTGCCCAACTCTTCAAGAGGAGCCCGTAGAGCAAGTGAATGCGGCAGGTAGTTTTCCTAGACAACCACAAAGGAATTATGCTCCCTTTTTGAACACGTATAACCCAGCATGGAGGGATCATCCCAATCTTAGCTATAGAAATCCACAAGTAAATTAGCCCATGACTCAAAACCGCCCAAGTTATCAGCAATATAAGCAGCCATATCAACAATCGGGGCAAACTTCTAATTCAGGTATGTCTTTAGAAGATATTGTTAAGTCTCTTGCCACTAATACTTTGAAACTTCAATAGGAGACGAAACAATTTCAACAAGAGGCGAAACAATTTCAACAAGAGACGAGGGCCAGTATTCAAGATTTAGGCAATCGGGTGGGACAGATGGCGACTGCAATTAGTCGGCTAGAGGCACAGAGTTCGGGGAAATTACCCTATCAAAAAATAGTAAATCCAAGAGAAAATATAAGTGCAATCATTTTGAGAAATGGTAAGGAGCTTGAGATTCCAGTAAAGACAGCCCCTGCATCGTCGAAGCAAGATAAAGAGAAAAATATCGTTAATGATTATATGCCTAAGCGTAAGTTTCCACCTCTTTCTGATTATAAACCAGTACCCCCTTTTCCTCAGGCTTTAACAGAATCTAGAAAAGATTAGCAAAATATAGATTTATATGAGACTTTTCGTAGATGCGAGGTAAATATTCCGCTTTCAGATACTATTAAACAAGTACCTCGTTATGCTAAATTCTTGAAAGAACTGTGCACAATTAAGAGGAAACAAAAACTTAAATGATGTGATAAGGTAAGAGTAGGGGAGAATGTTTCCACAATTATTCAAAGAAAACTCCCTGCAAAGTGCAAAGATCCAGGTATGTTTACTATCCCTTGTAATATAGGTAACAGTAGATTTGAGAAGGCCATGTTAGATTTAGGAGCTTCTATTAATGTCATGCCATATTCTATATATGCTTCTTCAAAACTTGGACCTTTGAATAAAACTGGTGTTGTGATTCAATTAGCTAATACTTCTAATGCCTATCCTAAGGGTGTAGTTGAGGATGTTCTTGTGCAAGTTAATAATTTGGTTTTTCCAGTTGATTTCTATGTGCTTGATATAGAGAACGGTGATCAAACTACACTTATTTTGTTAAGAAGACCATTCTTAAAAACATCCAAGACTAAGATAGATGTTCATAGTGGCACACTTACCATAGAATTTGATGGTAAAATTGTTCAGTTTAATATTTATTGTGCCATGATATATCCTGGTGATGATAATCCTGTTTATTCTATTGATGTGGTTGATTCTTTAGCATAGGAAGTAAAAGAACTTGATAACAAAGGTGGATTGGAAGTTGCCATCAGTATGCATCTTGAGAAAAGGAATAAGGAGTTAGCCTTCAGTACTGATTTGCAGGACACTGCTGTAGCATTGAATGTTTTTCTGCAGGAACCTATTCCAGATTTAAAGCCTTTCCAAGAGGAGAATGTGGAAGAATTAGACATTGATAATCCTGATTGAAAAAGGAAGCATTGAGTCGAGCCAACAACAAATAAACAAAGGTGCTGCTTGGGAGGCAACCCAAAGAGAGTTCTTCTTTCTTTTTGCATTTATAGTTTAGTTATTTGTGCCATTCCTTTGTATTTCACCTTACATTGGGGACAATGTAAGTTTTAAGTGTGGGGGAGAGGATCTAGGTTATGTTTTCATTTTTCATCTTTATCTAATTAAAAAAATGAAAAATGAAAAAAAGGAAAAAATCGTGTGCTTTTCAACGATTTTAGGTTGTGTGTGTCTTTAGCAAGGTTCAATTAAACTTGATAGATTCAGAACATGATTGAATAAGTAATTGATGTGTTTGTGATTTTGGACTCAATTGAATGCATTTTTAGGGTGCTTTGCTCTTAATTGATTGCATTTAATAGTCATTCTTAGTGTTTGTTGTTAAATTAACTTTATCATTTTTAAATACTAAATTGATCTATTAATGTAAATTTTATATGATTTAGGGCTTGTTCGTAGAGAAAAGTGGTGTACGTGATGAAGAGTGAGATCCAAAATGAAGAAAAGATGAAGATGGTTGAAAGAAAAAAACAAAAGAGAAAATTGCATTATGGTCTAATCATTGGCCCATCATTGAGTCATGACCAATCATTAGACCATAATGCCCAATGATGGGCCACCTTCACTTTGATTCAATTTTAAGCCTTGTATCATATTTTTGTACACACGGCATTTGGACAGTGCATTTGTAAGCCAAAATTTTAAACGAAACACAATGCCATTCAGCCAAGCCCAATTCACGAGCTCACTAGAGACTCAAATCACACGGCAATTAACTTTACACCATTAGCTCGGTACCAGCGAACCAACCTAACACCACCTTCCAATTTCTTTCGACACACACAGGGCACATAGAATTTTGACACCAACATTCACCTTCTATTTATCTACACTTATCCACTTCACATTTACATCCACTACCACACACACTAACATATACTTTTTACACACACTTTTCTCTACATTTTTCATACATCCACTACCACACACACTAACACATACTTTTTACACACACTTTTCTCTACACTTTTCACACATCCACTATCACATACACTAATAGATACTTTTTACACATATTTTTCTCTACACTTCCACACACAAACTCACACTCTATCACATACACTTACCCACTTCAACCAAGCCCCAAATCCACCAAACCCATCTACCTCTAAATCCAAGGTTGGTGAGCAAATCAGAGCAAGGAGACAAGGAGCTTGCAAGCAATTGAAGAAGCTAGATACATGGGGGAGCTTATCTTTACTTTTTTCATGTTTTTAGCTTTATTTTGATATGACCTAGATTATTTAAGGGTTAAGGAAAGCTTGATGGTGTGTTTGTTTATGGATTATTTTTTATAATTAGATTTGAGTATTTTGATGAGATTTTTATATGAATGTTTTATATCCAATTAGAATTGCTTTATTGTTGTTTATGATTCTCAAATTATGGCTTTAAATATGCTTGTAGCTAGTCTCAATTTGTGATATCTACTCGATTTGGTCATTAATTTTAATTGGGTCCGAGCTTATTGTTAACATGCTTCAATATTAGATCTTAAAAATTGCTTGTAGCGGGTTTATTAGTAATGCATGTCTAAAACTTCATATGAATGAACTAGAATGTTGATAATGAATCGTAGGTTGTACCATGATTCACACACTAGTTCGATTAGTTGACCCTAGGATCGTTTGGATAAATTCGCACCCGGCTTTGAGAGTGTCTAGAGGACGGAGTTGCACATAGGTTTAGGCGAGATTAATTGAGCTAATTAGGTGGCCTCATCAAATCGGACTTGTAGTTTGGTCAACTATAGTTGACTACCCGAATCTAGACTTCAAAATAACCCATAGGTGTTGCATAAGCTAGCTAGACCTAACCCATCTCCAATTTGACCCAGTCTTAGGATTTGACACCTCCCATTTAAATTAGATTAGCTAATTAGTTTTTCTATTTTTACTTATTTTGATTTTTAATTTAAATCAGAACCCCTTTCAATCCAACAATTAAATCATTTTATTTTGTTTTCTTTTTCACGATTTTAGACCACTGTACACACGAGCACACATTAGATAGCACTTAGGAACCTCCTTGAGAATACAATTCCCGTACTTGCCCACTTTCTATCACGACCCATGTACTTGCGAGGTAAAACTTGGTCCCATTTGTACTTAATTTATATCTGACCAAGAAACCGATCAGTAATCTTTCCACTTATAATTAATTAGCCTAGTTATTTTCCTTGAGCATGGTAGTAACTAAATTTCGTAGACAAAAGCTGGTGAGATTTTTAGCCTTTAGACTGACACATCCATTATCAGTCTCACTATTTTCTTTCATGAGATATATTCTTTCATGGATTTGTTTCTCTAGAACTTGCCTTGACTCTCTTCGAGGTCACATTGACACATGCAAGCATGAACATGATTAAGGCCTTCTTTGATTTAGCTACATAAGCCAAATAGTCTACCTTGTAATTAATTTTTTCCTTTTGTTAACCCCTTTGAGCTTTATTGACCGTGTTTATTGTGAACCCACGTTATAAGCCTTAAACCCGAAAAACCATGTCTTCACCCAAGCCGTAGGACTAGTTGAGCATTGTTCATCATTATGATATGTATGGATATACAAGAAATAAGTGTGGGGGTGTCTGAATTTGTGGTATGACTATGAATGGTGAAATGGAATATGTTTTCATTCTTAATTGGTGAGTTCCATTGTTGGTGTAATTTTGGTAAGAAAAAAATGATGAGTTAAAAAAAAAAAAAAGGTTTTGTTTATACATGATGTATACAAAGGTGGAAGTTGTTGAATGGAATGATTGGTTTTTACACGTCTTATATATTCGAGCGTGAGTTGATTCATTTTTGTTCCACTAGTTTCGATGATTTTTGAGCTACATTCCCAAATATTTCCCACCTTGGTCCTAAAGCCCGTTACAATCCTTGAAAAGTCCTTATGATTTGTGTTATGCGTGTGATCTGAGTGGTGGAGAATGAGAAGATATGCAAGCATATGGTAGATCATTTCCATTGGAATGAATCTGAACGAAACACATATCATTCAAACACATGAGAGTCGAGAGTTTATTTCTGTGAGAGTCTACGTAACTAGTTTGTTCCGTATTCGAGTGAAAATGCTTACTAAGTAATTATAAGTTGGTTAAAAATATTTTTCATGATATGTTATGAGTTTTGAAAAGCTTGGTTGTTCTTTGTTGATGGTCATCTTACAACTTTGGTATTCTTGGTAATTTGAGTTTTGCCCGAGGACGAGCAAAGGTTAAGTGTGGGGAAATTTGATAAGAATGCAAGATGTCATATTTTTCTCCCTTAATGTTTGATCTTTTACATTTATTTGGTTCCTAAAAGCACTTATTATTCTTATATTTTGATTTAGGATGCAAATGAAGGTGTTAAGTGCAAAACAAAGCTAAATCGTGCAATTATGGACAGCTTCAACACTGCTTTATTTTTTGGGCATAATTCTTTCATCCGAACTCCGATTGAAGCGAATCAAGTGGTTGTGGAAATCTAAGAAGAATATCTACAACTTTCATGTTTTGAGTTTTAAGAGATACTAGTTGCATCAAGGTCAAAATTGGACATGAAGTTGGTGCACTTGTGCTGTTTAACGTTTTAGAATGTTCCTTATCTAGAAACTTCTAGTTGATGGAAGAGGTGGTGCACGAAAATTCCAGCTATTTTAGCTATCCTAATTATATTATGACTTTTCTAGTTATTTTAAGATTTCCTAGTTATATTATGACTTTACTTTATCTTTAGTATTTCTCTGATTCTGTTTAGATTAGGATTTCATTATTATGTAGGCTTCACAAACTATAAATAAGGGTAGAAATCATAAGATTTAGAGAATCTCTCTCTCTCTCATTTTCTCCTTCGAAATTTCTTTATGACTCTGCGTGGCTAAACTTTTATTCTTGGTCGAAGGAAACTGAAACCTCGGAATCAAGAAAACTGTGAGATCTAACTAGTTTTTATTGTTCAATTTATGCTTTAAGTATTGAATCTCCTTTTGTGTTAATTTAATGATTCTTTCGTTTAATTGCTAGGGAGGCCTACTAGTTTATTATTCGTTATAATCTATTGCTAAATTAGATATCAAATCCGTAATTGTTTGATCCCTCTAATTTGCGAAGCGACTAGGATTTAATGATTTGCTGCGTCAGAGATTATTAGATCTTAGGAAGAACGTTCAACTAAATTAAATGCAACCAGTTGTACTTGTGTTGTCTAGCTTCATCGATCTCTCTAATTCTTAAGGTTGCTACTAGATTAAACCTTTAGCGCGTGTCTGAGGTTGTTTAGAGGTTAGGGTTAATTAGGTCGCGTGTATTCTAATTAACTACAACTAAGGAGATATAGGAAAATAATTTCAATGGTGAATATTTAAAGTTTAAATTGATATATATTTGCATCAATGATCAGTTACAAGATTCCGATGGTGGATGTTGACTTAGACCAAGGTTCATCTTCCTGATTAAATTTGATATTTTTAATTTCAGTAATTTTTCTTAAGCTTTCGTTATACTCAAACCCCCTTCCCTCTCCCCTTCCCCCCCCCCCCCCCCCCCTTCCCCCAACCTTGTTTACATAGCATAAAATTAGACTAGATACTCTATGTGGGAACGATCATTGCTCACACTACTACATTTATCTAGGTTTTATTTTTGGTTGCCTGTGACAGCACACCACAACATTGCCCTGAGTATCCGTAGTGGTAGGAGTTGTCCAACCTGTCAACACCACTCTCCAAGCCTTCTCATCAATCGACTTGATGAATTGCCTCATTCAAGCCTTCCAATATGAATAATTTGCACCATCCAGCAGCGGTGGTTTAGTGATTGAGCCTCCGTCATACAAAGTGTCCATACCTACTTCTACAAAATAACTACTCAAAACTCCCAAGAATCTAACCGAATTAGTTCGTAACCTGCTCTTGATGCCACTTATTAGAGTTATTGCAACGTGAATATGAATAATTTGATTAATCGATGGAGTTTTGTGGTGTGAACAAAAACTGTTACAGATGATGTTGAAACATTAACTGAAACACTGGATATGTCTCAATAACTTAATAACAGGTTTCACTTAATGTTATAACATAAATATAAAACATACACAACATCGGAATAACATAAAGCTGTAACAGAAATAAAAAATACCAAGATTTAACGTGGTTCAACCGTGTGGTCTACGTCACGGGACCAACCCCTGGTCCAACAAATCAATTCATTAAGAAATGTCAACTTACAACATCAATGGATTTACACAAATAAAGACTCTCTCTTGACCTTTGATGCCTTGATGAAGAACACCTTAATGAACTTTGATTTGGCGAACTCCCCTCAACTTAACAGTGTTCTTTCCCAAGAACCTCAACTTCTTCTTCCGAAGAATGATGGACAATTACAGTACTCTGGTCATTCACGGCTTACACAAGTTGCTCATAACGAAACTTAAACAAAAGCGCAACACCAATAGATCAGAAACTTAAACACATGTCGTGTTGCAACATGTTATGGAACAACGAACAGAAACCTCTTATATCTGCTTGTTGCACTCTTTCCTGCCTAGTCTTCCCGTGACCTGTTCTTCATATATATACATAATTTGTGTTGTAGGTCATCTTGGGCTGCAAAAAAATCATTGACTCATAAAACCCTAATCTTTCTTTTATTCTTCCTTTACTTATGAATAGGCAATCAATGAAATCCCTTAATCATCACAAAACTTCTTCTTTTATGGTAAGTTACCATAATATTTTTCCTGCAAAATACAAATGGTAATAACAATAGATTTGCTAAAACATAGCCAAACAGAATCCAATTAATTTATTGCCTAAACATAGTCAATCAGAATCCAATTAACTTTATTGCCTAAACATAGTCAGTCAGAATCCAATTAATTTTATTGCCTTAACACAAACATTCTCATGTCTACTTTGCAGCTAATCGAAGTGCAGACTGGTAGCAAACTTAGCCTATGTCAACAACTTGGGTCCTTTATTTTGGAACAACTTCCGGTTGCACTTCAGCTTTTAATTGAAAAAGATAAGGGGAGCGATACATCTCCTAAGATAATTTAGTTGTGATTGACTTAACCTTCCTTTTGATAAAAAAAAAAAATATATATATATATATATATATATATATATATATATATATAAAAGACGTTTTTACAGTACAGTAAAATCTTGTAGTTAAATGAAAACATTCTCCAAAATGTTACGGTCCTACTATCTGATTGAATAAAAGAGTGAACTTCACGGTATATAAGATTTACATTTACGGTCAGTCGGACCATGATCCGAGTATAATGTATAGAAGTTTCCTATAGTAATGATTACTATCAAAAATCTTCCACTGTGTATAATTTTCCATGGATTTGGTTATACTAATGATGGCATAGTAATCCAAGAGGATTGAAGGATTTGTCACGAGTTTAGGATTTCATACAGAATTTTTTTATTATGTTAAGTTCAGTTAATTGAGCATCATTTACTAATTTGAATTGAATTGATTGAAACTTAATAAATTTCAATATTGCTGGCTATTGCCTTGCCTTTTTTTCCTTTTTTGTATATATTTGCACAAACAACGATAAATGTCAAAGTGAATTTAATCTTTTTTTTAAAAAAAAATTTGACACGTAATGTAAACTTCTTGTTCCAAATTATCTTCTATGCCGTAAGATTTTTTATTTTTATCTTTATGTTGATTTCCAAAAAAACGAAGGGAACATTATTGCACGCGTAGGAACAGGAAAAGTTGATAAGCGGAAATCAGATTTTTTATTGCAGCTTTCGCGACTTAGAAACGATGGTTTGTTGAGTCGTCCATTAAATTAAAGGTAAATGAACTACCTCCGTGGTCAATATTTAGCTTTAATGGTGTCTTGTCGTCTAGCATCAAAACGAAAGGGGCTAATAAATAATCAGTCTTAGAGACATTGAAAGTTCTTATCGGCTTTTTACCTCCAATCACTTTTAATATTTATCACTTATTTCTCCTATTCAGTGAACACCTTGAGTTTTAGCTCATTTCACCACTGGGTAGGATTATATAAAATTCACTCTAATATTATAAATTTCGTTCCTCCATGAAAAAAGTTAAGAATCTGACTTCTTTCTTGGCATGAAATTATTTGTTCTTCCAGGGACAGTGAAACGCGTTCATGAAAAATTGCTATGACGATGAAACCGCAAGAATTTGTGCCATAATTAATTTGTTATTAATTACATCTGCATTTTCTTCGTGGAAATATTTTTAAAATATATGAGCTTCTACTTGGTTTGTAATTATTTGTTCTTCTTGGTCTAGTACTAAGTCAAACACGTGCATGGAAAATTGCAGCAACGAAGAAATGACAATTATTTGTCCAGAATTTACATGTAATATTTTTCATGGAAAAAATATAGAATCTTCTTCCGCTTTTAGAAATTCCACTAATAGAGCAGAACTCGAGTTAGCTCTCAGAGCCCAATTACAGAAATCCACGGAAATTTTCAGTAAAGGTAAAAATGGCATCTTTTGCACCAAGTGGAAATTTTTTTGATCTGATTAATTCAATAATCTTTCACATAATTAATAAGACTTGCACGTATAAATTTCATTAATTTTGTAAGAGATTCATGATATCAGTTCCAACTTACTGATTATAAAAAACCAAAGTATGACGATCAGTGGCGAAGCCAGGCACTCGAGGTCAGGAGGTGCACTACAGCGACATAGTCAATAATAAAGATTTGGGGACACTCATCTATGCATAAACTAATACTTAATTTAAGCACATTATAGTATCAATGAAGTCTTCAAATAACTAGCCCTTATTTGTTGTTCAGAAGTTGACTTTCCTTTTAAAATTTATCCATCAATCCAAAAACTAATAACTTACGTATAAAAATAACAATTACATCAATTAACATAAAAGAGAAAGAGACTTAATTTCATGCAGTTGTATTTTTGTAAATAGTAATACATAGATTAAAACATTTATGAACCAAACCAGTTTTTAATTTTTACATCATTTAAATTACGGGCTGAAATTAAATAGAAATTTTATTGGTGATAAAGTAAAGTAAAACCAAAAAAAATTAATGATAACTAATTATCACAATAATTGATAAAAGATAAAACTTAACACAAATGCAAAATTGAATCTTACAATTCTACAATACTTTGAGCTTGTAGAAATTTCTAAATAGGCAAGTCATCAACAGCATAGGCAAAGATTTGAGGGATGAGACCATATACAATAATACAAATTACAAACACTAATACAACGTTGATTCACAAGATCATTAACAAATATTTATCTTTAATAAATAAATAAATAAACCCCTCACGAGTCTTAAGCAATGCGTGAGGTGAAGTGAAGGAGCTGGATAATTGGGGTTTGCTTAATTGCTGGTGTGCACTTTAGTGTTTGGAGAGAAGTGAAAAACAAGAAAGTAAACTAATATACCAATGAGGTGCACCCCCTGAGTTAAACGTGCCTACGCCCCTGAATTGACGATGACAAGATGTTAGTGGATCAATATTTTAACTTTTAACAGGTTTGTCTTGATCAGCCCAATTCCATAAGGCGTTTGGAAGACATCAAGCAATTATTTACGTCTTAGTCCAAGTAGTCTTGGCATTGAGATTGACGCAGCTGCGAAGCAAATGCTTTTCGTTTCTATAAAGCTATCTCTAATGGAGTTTTTAAATTAGAATCTCTAAAATGCAATGATTAAAGCAATTTAAAGACTTTGAAAAAAAAAAAAAAAAAACAACACCAGTGGGGGTTTCTAACTCCAAAAATAAAGCCCGGACTCTATATTGGCTTGAGTCTCTATTTTCATCAACAAATTTGTTCAATACAGTGTTTCCTCCATTGATGATCTTCAAAGTTCCAGAGCCATCTATGGTGAGCACTCCTGAATTGTTAATCCAAGGTGTGTTTGGATTGCCAACCCATACTCTTCTCTCTGAATCAATATCATCTGTTTACCATGTTCCTAGGAAAGTATAATTTGTGAATGGTATAGTGAAAAATCCTAAGGTGAAATTCCCACCATCAGAAACAAGATTCCATGTGGAATTCAGCTCATCACCAGGCCTGAACACAAGAAATTGAGCTTTTGGCTGCATAATGATGCTAATAAGAGTAAGAAAATTGTATCAACAAAACTTTCATGCTGGCAGCGTTAAAGATCTGTAGCACAAAACTAGAATAGATCTTTCAAATATGTGATTATTCTCTATTTGATTGAACATTTCTTTTTTGGTCTGAAATTATACATGTTCAAGCAGGCCACGGCCTTGACTGGTGATTAAACTACAAAGTGATGTAAAAGGATGGTCGCCTTGTGATTAAAATACTCAGATGCCGCAATAAGATGTGGATGCTGGAGTGATGGGTACATGCTTCTCAATACTGATTGCTTCATTCAGTTTGAAGCATACTACATCTCATAATTAAATTACATTTTCTTAATGTTTCGTCCAAGAACCCGTCATAGAATTAGGAGCGGATTTAGAAATTATTCTCATTGGAAGGTAAAACAGATAATTTTTAAATTATATGAATATATTTTTTTCAGTGGGGACCAATTAATTTTTTTTGCTAAAAGTACATAAATATTTAAAAAAATTTGTAAAAAATACATAAAAATTTTAATATCTTTTTGAGTCAGTGAAGGGTTACAGGCCCTGCCGATAGTACGTCCACCCCTGCATAGAATTGTAAAAGAATGAAAGAAAAGAAAAAATGTTGGAGAAAACAAACCATATTCCAATTTGAAGAATGACCACGAGAAAGAAACGGTATAGAATATGTTGACACACTTGCAAATCACTCGTTTAAAAAGATTTGGTCCTTTTAAATCCAGTAAGGTTATTCACAAACCAAAGAAAAGGGGTAGAGCACAGAGCAAATTATATCCTCTCACATTCCGATTCATTAATCTCTAATTGAAAGATAAAACAAATCTCGAATACAAAGAGTACTCATTGGTATTTAGCAAAAAAAAGAATACTCATTGGCTATATAAAGTACATGTAAGAGTTTATAATGGTTTAAAATTCTCTACTAGTGTCAACAAAAGCTTAAGCATAGTGGGCCGATAAACAGGCTCGATATAGCGAATTAGTAATTAAATTTGGATTGTCACAACATTCCTTTTCAGCGGTACTCGCAAAGTATTATTTCCTCCTCCTCCATCTTAGAACAATTATATGGGGCTAGCTTTATGGCTAGGAGACCACCTCGCTTTGAAGTTTTGAAAGCTTAATATAGAATTATGAATATCCTTAATTAGTAGCGATTAGTATATCGGAAAGGGTTGGAAATAAAATAGCCAAAAAAGCTTTATTCCGATTCTCATGTTTGATGGAGTAATTAACTTGTGAATCTCATTCCCTAAATAATCCGATTCCCCTCCAATTTGAAATTAGCTATTCTTGACAAAACACTAGATTAAATCGTTTCTATATTGTTGAGAATGAGCTCATTTGTCAAATAACTATTTAAGACATAATATTTTTACGTATGTGGGTTCGGTCCTCCAAGGCCTGTTAGAGCTCTCTTCAACCTACTCATGGCTTAGATCAATCTTTTTAGGGAAAGTCTTTTTTTCCTAAGCCTTTACTTTCTTGTAGAATGCTTTTCCAATTCAGAACTTTCTGAATTGGCTGCTTTCTTCCTCGGACAGTAGGAATTGCCTTTGACTTGCTTGCCATAATCCGTCTCGGAGCACGGGTGGCCGTCAGGCTAGAAATGAGGAAACTCAGCCTTTTTGCAATTGGTAATAATAATAATAATAATAATAATAATAATAATAATAATAATAATAATAAAAATAATAAATAATTTTAATAAATAAAAATAATAAACAATAATCTTATTAACTAATAAAGATAGTACATACATGTTACAATTCATTTGTCAAACTATCAAAATGCTCTTTCAAAAATAACATATTATAAACCTAGTCCCTTATATTCATGTTTTTATCTTAATAGTAATAATCATAATAATAATTTTCATAAGTAATAATAATTTTATTAATAAATAAAGATATTATATACATGTTAGAAAACTCATGTGTCAAATGACCAAAATATTTTTTGTCAAGTTCATTTCATTTCTTAACTCATCTCATGCATATCCAAGTTTATTTCCACATACGACCAATCGCGACCTAGTGTACATCTATCTAATAGAATAGCTTCTTTTGACTTTATCTTCTTTTTTTTTTTGGTCCACAAAAGAGATTAAAAATCTTAACTTATTATATGTATAGAAGTTAACCTTGGTAGTGGCACTCCCAATAAAAATGGTATCACTTTACTTTTATCACCTATTTATTAGTGTACATCTTTCTAATAGAATAGCTTCTTTTCAGTTTATCTTCTTTTTTTATTTTTTTGGTCCACAAAAGAGATTAAAATTCTTAACTTATTATATGTATAGAAGTTAACCTTGGTAGTGGCACTCCCAATGAAAATAGTACCACCTTACTTTTATTACTTATTTATCATATCCTACGTGAATGATTAGTTAGAATGTTAAAAGAAGATAGAGAAATAACGATAGAGAAATAACCAAAAAAAATTGTTATCTTACCATGCCAACTAAGCATCCAACATAAAACCACTACGTATGAGAACTACATGGAAAAAAACATTATTTTGTGTTATTGGATGTGCATATATCAATGATCGTAACACTATTCTTGAATATTTACATTTTTTGTTTGAAAAGTAAAAGTAGAGTTATTGGAAAAAACTCTTGAATATTGATATAATTTTTCTATTTTCTCACATAGTAAATTTGTAAGATATCATCGTTAATTTTTTTTTTTTTTTTTTTGAAGCTATCTTAAAGCATGACTCAAATTACTAACAACTTTCCTAAATAGAAGGTGATTGACAACGATAGTATTCATGTAAAATGAATGACAAGGCTTAGTAAAGACCGTCTCTGATTATTAATTTTTAAGTCATCATTCTTTTCCTCTCTAATTTTAATTAAACATTGTCTTGAAAATTGTCATTTTTAAGCTCTTATATATTATTTTAAGATTTTAATATATATATATATATATATATATATATGAGAATAATTCCTTTGGATCCTTCAGGTTATACATAACTCACCTTCTGGTCCTCCAACTAAAAAAAACTTCCCTTTAGGTTCATCTGTCACTTACTTTAGAGGGAAAAAATAAAAAATATATATTTTGCCTATTTTGCCCTTGGACCATAATTATCTCTCTTACATGGCATTAATTTCAGCAACATCTTGAAAAATCAGCAAAAAAAGCAAAAAAATTACCAAAATATACCTGTCCAAACCTCAAACAAAATTTAACTCGGGAGCTAAATTAACTAATTATTTAGCTCCCAATTATAATTTTCTTATTTTTAATTTTATTTGTTGATTGCGGAAAAATTATTTGTTGATTACGAAAAAATGCTAATTTTAGTTAATTTAGCTCCCGAGTATAATTTTTATTTTTTGAATTTTACATGTTTTTTAATAAAAAAATATGGGGTTTGCTTGAATCTGGATGTTAGAGCCCTAAAGAATCTTTGAGTGAGCTAAAGAATTAGAATTTTGGAAAATTATTAAGCAATAGTTGAACTTCAATTTTTTGTTTGTAGAAATTGTATATTTTGTTTGGGATTTGGACAGGTATATTTTGGTGATTTTTTTGTGATTTTTTTGCTTTTTTGTGATTTTTTTGCTCGTTGTTGTTGCCAAAATAGTGTTTAACGTTACATGCAAGCTTTCATCGTCGCCATCAATGGTCAAAATAGGAGAGAAGTCAGCTGAAATTAATGCCATGTAGGAGAAAGAATTATGGTCCAAAGACAAAATAGGCAAAACATATATATATATATTTTTTTTCCTTCAAAAGTAAGTGACAAATGGACCTAAAAGAAAGTTTTTTTTAGTTATAGGATCAAAAGGTGATTTATGCATAACCTAAAGGACTCAAATGAATTATTCTCTCTCTCTATATATATATATGTATAAGAGCTTAACAAATGAAACTAACTTCATTTGTATGAGGCGGATTATGCAGGATGAGAAATGCTTATTCTCACACCTATTCCACCTCGCCCACATACAAATTGAAAATTAATTTCCACCCTCTATCTCATTCTCTATTTGTCCCCTCGAAACCCCCACCATTTAGAGTGGAGGCAGGATGAGTACCCACAAACCCATCTCCGTTGTCATCTCTAGTGGTGTTGTAATTATTTCATAAATCAAACTAAAAGCCAACCCTCAATCTGGGCAGTAAAAATATGAAAACCACCGCATCTTTAAAAATTATTTGCATAAACAACACTAACTTGATCACAAAATGAAAGAACATGATCCGAGCCTTTCTGAATTTATGGTTTTAACATTAATTTACAACTGGGTTATGAACAAAGATTTAAATACACATTTGGTTATTAATAATGATGGCCGCAATATGTTTGATGAAATTACTCAGAGGCTTTGGCACTAAGATTCTACCCCAAAAAAAGAATCTTGAAGGGCATTTCCGTTACAGAACTATAAGGGAAACACGGGTCTGGGGCAAGTGTACCGCCTTTTAAAAAGTACAAATAATTTTTGAGGTAATATCAGATAATAGTAACTAACATATTCAGCAAACTACAAGCGGGTATATTACATTTCACCTTTTCACAAATAACATTAACAAAGTACAAAAGCATTTGATAATGGTGACAAAGAGCACCTTCGGAGGAAAACTAAATTAACCTTATCTTGCCTCAACTTCAGTGATGGAGAAATCTTGTACTGAATTTCCCTTTGCTTTGTCTTCAAATGAGGTTGATTCATGTATATTTCGTCCAGTGAAATATGCTGGCTGCTTTGGAGAAGGCAAAGCCATTGTTTCACTACTAAGCATTGAAATAACATCTTCCATCTTTGGCCTATCCATCGCATTTTCTTGGACGCACAGAAAGACCAACATGAATGGCGCGTAACATCTGGTTCGTGTCACACGAATCACCAAGTAATGGATCCTTCAATTCTAACGCATTTCCTTGTTTCCATAGCTCCCATGCGTGTATTAGTAACATTTTCACTTTCAGTTATCTATTTGTGTATGAAACATCTTCAAGTCATTTGCATCGAAAGTTAAACTAGTAGAAGGAAATATAGTGTTGCAAATTGATCAGACAAACTCACATATCCTATGAGGTTCAAGGGACGGTCAAGGTTGTAGAAGTTAGTGTTCCTTCTACCGCTCACAATTTCAAGCACTAAGACACCGAAGCTGAAAACATTAGACTTAATCGAGAAAGTTCCTTCCATGGCATACTCGGGAGACATGTAACCGCTGTTGGACATCATCAGATAGAAATTCATCAAGTTGAACATCTCTAAAAGTTGAATCAAAACAAGTAAATGAAAATAAACTTACTAAGTTCACACAACTCTGTTGGTAATTGGCTCTGTTTCGTTCTGTTTGAAGATTCGCGCCATTCCAAAGTTTGTAATCTTAGGATGCATATTTTCATCCAATAATACGTTACTGGCTTTTAAGTCTCTGTGTATAACTCTCATTCTTGAATATTTGTGAAGATATAGCAATCCTTGAGCAACACCTTCCATGATATTAAACCTTGACTGCCAATTGAGTCGCTCCTTTCTATCTGGAGCTGTCAAAAGTAGGTAACAGATTACACAATGGTCTTCATTTTAAAACAAACAGATAACAAGATAACGCTATAATGTTACTAACCGAAGAGGAAAAAATCCAAGCTCTTGTTGGGCATAAACTCACAGATTAACATTTTCTCTTCTTGATGAATGCAGCATCCCAAAACACGAACAAGATTGGTATGCTGGAGTTTGGAGATAAGAATAAGTTCATTGTTGAACTCTACAGCGCCTTGGCCTGATGTCCTCGAGAGCCTTTTAACTGCTATTTCTCGCCCATCAAGTAATCTACCATGTTGTCATAATAATGGATCATTGCATATGTACAGAAAGAAATTAATTTGTAGCTGACAATGTGTACCTTGTAAACCGGTCCAAATCCTCCCTCTCCAAGCTTATTTTCGCTTGAGAAGCTATTTGTGGCTACCATAATAGAGCCAAAACTGAATATCTTCAAATCATGAGGTTCTCGTCCATTCTTTTCAATCTCATTCGCGTCATTAAAGCTATCCATAGTTGTCAATTGATGTAAAAATTCTTCTCTTCTCCTCCTCTCCTCGCCTGTATACAAGTGTTATTATGTCTTTTAGAGAGGCAGTGCGCGATATAAGATATGCAGGATATCTTATAAATTGGTTTTGAACAATCTACCACCAAGTCTACATCGCCTTCTCATCAGATAGCCCAATATGCTTGACACTAGCAAGAGTACAACAATCGCTAAAGCAATGATGATCCATATCCATGACTTTCCTGCAAATGTTTTGGAAGAATATTGATTTAAAAAGTTGCAGATGCATATTCAAAACATACTCCATCTGCAGAACTTCTAATATTAGATGCTCTCTCTGAAAATGGTGCAGATAGCAAATAATTCTTACAGCCTAATAGCATTCTTTGACCATTCTTTGATGGATTATTGAGCTGCTATAACGTGTTAACTAGTATAATTAACGTGTAGTATAAATCATTGAGTTTCTATAGCCATAATGAGGTACACTCTAAGATCAATCTAATTTCGGTCAAAAATGACCTCTTTCTAGTCTCTGGCACATTTCTGACATCCAGTATCTATTTTAGTACTCAACTAAGCTTCTGTAATCCTATTCTTGATCTTCCTAAGCTAACAAATTGGACATATACAAATTTCCTTAGCCTAACTACCCCCTGCAGAAGCATATACGACGCTATAAAGCAGGGCATTACAGTGAGATGAGATCAACATTGCAGGACAAATATTAGTCTGATGACATGTTCATCAAGAGTAAAATTTGCAAGTCAAACATACATTATGTCATAATTAAACCCCTATCTTTCCTTTCGGATTGAACTAATGTTCGTTCTCTTACCCTGACGCAAAAACAAGCAGGAAGATGCTCAACTAGCCGATCAAGTTAATCTTTCAATTTTGTGATGTATTACATATATACATAAACTCACCTTTTGATGATTTTTCTGATACCTAGACATAGATTTCTTTTCTGTTGATGCAACAAGCATACTCAGGCGTGGTGATGAGCTGAATTCCACCTGGAATCTTGTTTCTGAAAATGGGAATTTCACCTTAGGATTTTTCACCATAGCAGTCACAAATTATACTTACATAGGAATATGGTATACAGTTGATATTGATTCAGAGAGAAGAGTATGGATTGGCAATCCAAACACACCTTTGATTAACAATATTTCACATATACTCTCTCTCTCTCTCTCACACACACACACTCACATACACATACACACATACTCATACACATACACATACACATACTCTTTCCTTCCTCCATTGATGATTTTCAATGCTCCTGAGCTGTCTATGGTGAGCACTACTGAAATATTGTTAATCAAAGGTGTCTTTGGATTGCCAACCCATACTCTTCTCTCTGAATCAATATCACCTGTATACCATATTCCTATGTAAGTATAATTTGTGACTGCTATGGTGAAAATTCCTAAGGTGAAATTCCCATTTTCAGAAACAAGATTCCAGGTGGAATTCAGCTCATCACCACGCCTGAGTATGCTTGTTGCATCAACAGAAAATAAATCTAGTTTTTGGCTGCATAATGATGCTAACAAGAGTAAGAAAATTGTATCAACAAAAGTTTTCATGTTGGCAGCATTAAAGATCTGTAGCACAAAACTAGAATAGATCTTTCAAATATGTGATTATTGTCTATTTGATTGGACTTTTTCTTCTTTGTTTTTTGTGGGGTGGGGTGGGTGGGTTCTGAAATTATACATGTTCAAGCAGGCCACGGCTTTGACTGGTGATTAAACTACACAGTGATGTAAAAGGATGGCCGCCTTGTGATTAAAATACTCAGATGCCTCAATAAGATGTGGATGCTGGAGTGATGGCACATGCTTCTCAATACTGCTTGCTTCATTCAGTTTGAAGCGTACTACATCTCATAATTAAATTCCATTTTCTTAATGTTTCGTCCAAGAACCCATCATAGAATTAGAGAAGGATCCAGAAATTTTTTTCATTGGAGGGTAAAACACATAATTTTTAAATTATTTGAATACATTTTTTTTTTAATAGAGACTAATTATTTTTTTTAACTAAAAATACATAGAATTTTTAATATTTTTCTAGCCAGTAAGGAATTGCAGTCCCGCTGTCCTGATAGTACATCCAGCCTTGCATAGAATTGTAAAAGAATGAAAGAAACAGAAAAAATGTTGGAGAAAACAAACCATGTTACAATTTGAAGAATGACCACGAGAAAGAAAAAGGTATAGAATATGTTGACACGCTCACAAATCTCTCAAGGGCAATTCCAGAATTTTAATTTGCACTCGCTTAAAAAGATTTGGTCCTTTTAAATTCGTAAGGTTCTTCACAATCTAAAGAAATAAAGGGGTAGAGCACATAGCAAATTAAATCCTCTCACATCCTGATTCATTAATCTCTAATTGAAGGATAAAACAAATCTCCAATACAAAGAATACTCATTGGCTATATAAAGTAAATGATGAGTTTATAATGGTTTGAGTTCTCTCCTATTGTCAACAAAAACTTTAGCATGTTGGGCCATTAAGTAGGCTCAATATAGCGAACTAGTGATTGAATTTAGATCATCATACCATTCCTTTCCGGCGTTATTCGCAAAGTATTATTTCCTCTTTCTCCATCATCGTAGAACAATTCTATGGGGCTAGCTTTATGGCTAGGAGACCACCTCGCTATGAAGATTTGAAAGCTTAATATAGAATTATAAATATCCTTAATTAGTAACGATTGGTATGTTAGAATGGATTGAGAATAAAATAGTATTCATGACTTTATTTTGATTCTCATGTTAGATGGAGAGTAATGAACCTGTGACTTTCATTCCCTAAATAATCCGATTCCCCTCCAATTTGAAATTAGTTATTCTTGACAAAACACAGGGATTAACCTGTTTCTATATTGTTGAGAATGAGGTCATTTGTCAAATAACCAAATAACTATTTAAAACGTAATATTTTTACGAAGCTAGCCATTTATATACTTATTATTATCTTAATAGTAATAATAAATATTTCTAATAATAAACAATAATCTTATTAATTAATAAAAATATTACATGCATGTTACAAATTCATTTGTCAAATGATCATAATATTCTTTCAAAAATAACATATTGTAAAACTAGTCCCTTATATACATATTTTTATCTTAATAATAAAAAATAACAATTTTAATAAGTAATAATAATTTTATTAATCAATAAATATTTTATATACATGTTAGTAAACTCATGTGTCAAATGACCAAAATATTTTTCATAATAACATACAACAAAATTAATCCTTTATATATACGTAATTCTTTAAAATAAAAATAAACATAATAATAATAATATCAATCATCATAAATTATATTAATTATAACATTTATAAATATATTAATAAATAATAACATTTTAAATATATTAATAAACAATAACATTTATAAATAGTAATAATAATAAATAATAATCTTCATAAATGATAAACATATTATATATATAATAACAAAATGGCAATCATGTCATTTTATACAAATCATTCTCAATACTACTATGGTATACTAACTCTTAAATATGATTTTGGAATCAAATATCCATTACTATCTTCATTCCTAGAACCCAAGCTAGCATACTCTTCGCCAAGTTCATTTCATTTCTTAACTCGTTTCATGCCTTTCCAAATTTATTTCCAGATACGACCAATCGCGACCTAGTGTACATCTATCTAATAGAATAGCTTCTTTTGAGTTTCTCTTCTTTTTTTTTTTTGGTCCACAAAAGAGATTAAAATTCTCTAACTTATTATATGTATAGAAATTAACATTGGTAGTGGCACTCCCAATGAAAATAATACCACCTTAGTTTTATCACCTATTTATCATACTAACATTGGTAGTGGCACTCCAAATGAAAAGAAGATAGAGAAATAACAACAACAAAAATTATTATATTAGACCATTCTCAATGAAGACTCTAAATTGGGGGACTCTAAAAATAAATTTAGAGACCCTTTGCTTTTTAGAGCCCCATTTAGAGCCCTATATGTTTTTTAGGGGATCTAAAAAAAATTATTCACCAGTGGGGGCTCTAAATTTAAAGATTTATGGTGGAACCCGCAGTCCCATCCATTTTGTTTAGCCTAAGTTGCCAAATTTTTTTTTTTTTTTGGTTAAAGTTGTCAGTTAGATGTCAAATATGATTTGTTGAAGAAACTCATATGATCAAATCTGATTTGGAAGTGATCCATGTGGGCTCTAAATTTTTTTATCTTTTTCTTGGGGCTCCATTTTGTTCAACAAATTTGTTAAACAAAATGGAGTCCGGGCTCTAAATTTATTGAAACATGACAACTTTGCATCAAAAATCTAGATTTGGGGCTCTATATGTACCATTGGTATTACTTTTTTTCTTCTAAAGTCTCTATATTTGCTAAAAAGTTATAATTATTGTGTTTTGAAGCCTCTATTGAGGATGTTCTTAGTATGCCAACTAAGCATCCTATGTAAATCCACTACGTGTGAGAACTATATGGAAAAAAAAACATTAACCACTAGGTATAGAAAAAAATAGTCTTTTGTGTTATTGGTTGCGCACTAATTACCATAAAAAAATATTATTTTTTGTATTGGATGTCCATATATCAGTGATTGAACTCTACTCTTGAATATTGATGTTTTTTTTTTTAAGTAAAAAGAGTAGACTTAATGGAAATGCTCTTGATTATTGATATATTTTTATATTTTACACATAGAAAATTTTTAAGATATCATTGTTAATTAATTTTTTTTTTTTGAAGCTATCTTAAAGCATGACTCAAATTTCTAACAACTTTTCTAATTAGAATGTGATTGACAATGATAGATTGTATTAATGTAAAATGATTGACAAGGCTTAGTAAAGATAGTTAGTTACTTGATAAAAAATAATGATTATTAATTTTTAGTCATCATTCTCTATTTGTCACCTCAAAACCCCCCACCATTTAGAGTGAGGGTAGGATGAGTACCCGTAAACGCATCTCTAATGGTACTGTAATTATTTGGCGATGGTAAAAACTACATTGAGACTAAGATACGACCCAGACTCCTACGAGGGGTACCAGTGGAGAATTTTCCTCAATGGGCGAAAGCCTGACGGAGCAATGTTGCGTGGAGGCCTACGAATTCGCCAATTATGAGTTGAGCGCTTTAACCATTCAATCATAAATACTTTGCAAGGATCCTCATACACGGTGAATAACTAAATGCCAATTAAAATGAAATTTTTAGTGTAAATCAATGCAATTTAGAAAGAATCGATAAAAGGACATCAATTCAAATCCTGAATTTTTGAATTGAGAGAGATCAAGAATTCTCACTTTTCTTAGATTCATGCACCCAATTCAATTCAATAGGATCTAAACTAAAAGCCAACCCTCAATCTGGGCAGTAAAAATATGAAAACCACAACATCTTTAAATATTATTTGCATAAACAACACTAACTTGATCACGAAATGAAAGAACATGATCCGAGCCTCTCTGAATTTATGGTTTAACATTTATTTATAAATGGGTTATGAACAATGATTTAAATACACATTTGGTTATTAATAATGTTGCCCGCTATATGTTTGATGAAATTACTCAGAGGCTTTGGCGCTAAGATTCTACTCCAAAAAAAGAATCTTGAAGGGCATTTCCGTTAACAGAACTAAAGGGAAACACGGGTCTGGCGCAAGTGTACCACCTTTTAAAAAGCAAAAATAATTTATGAGGTAATTGCGATATCATATAATAGTAACTAACATATTCAGCAATCTAAGGAGGTATATTACATTTCACCTTTTTACAAATAACATTCACAAAGTACAAAAGAATTTGATAATGGTGACAAAGAGCACCTTCGCAGGAAAACTAAATTAACCTTATCTTGCCTCAACTTCAGTGATGGAGAAATCTTGTACTGAATTAACCTTTGCTTTGTCTTCAAACGAGGTTGATTCATGTATGTTTCGTCCAGTGAAATATGCTGTCTGCTTTGGAGAAGGCAAAGCCATTGTTTCACTACTAAGCATTGAAATAACATCTTCCATCTTTGGCCTATCCATCGCATTTTCTTGGACGCACAGAAGACCAACATGAATGGCGCGCAACATCTGGTTCGTGTCACACGAATCACCAAGTAATGGATCCTTCAATTCTAACGCATTCCCTTGTTTCCATAGCTCCCATGCCTATATTAGTAACATGATCACTTTCAGTTATCAATTTGTGTATGAAACATGTTCAAGTTATTTGTATCGAAAGATAAACCAAGTATAGTGTTGCAAATTGATCGGACAAACTCACATATCCTACGAGGTTCAGGGGACGGTCAAGGTTGTAGAAGCTAGTATTCCTTCTACCTCTCACAATTTCAAGCACTACGACACCGAAACTGAAAACATCAGACTTAATCGAGAAAGTTCTTACCATGGCGTACTCTGGAGACATGTAACCGCTGTTGGATATTGTCAGATGGAAATTCATCAGGTTGAACAGCTCTAAAAGTTGAATCAAAATCAGGACGTGAAAATAAACTTACTAAGTTCCCACAACACTATTAGTAATTGCCTTTGTTTCGTTCTGTTTGAAGATTCGCGCCATTCCAAAGTCTGCAATCTTGGGATGCAAATTTTCATCCAATAATACGTTACTGGCTTTTAAGTCTCGGTGTATAACTCTCATTCTTGAATATTTGTGAAGATATAGCAATCCTTGAGCAACACCTTCCATGATATTAAACCTTGTCTGCCAATCGAGTCGCTCCTTTCTATCTGGAGCTGTCAAAAGTAGGTAACAGATTACACGAAAGGTCTTCATTTTAATACGAACAACTAACAAGATAACGCTATAATGCTACTAACCAAAGAGGAAAAAATCCAGGCTCTTGTTCGGAATAAACTCATAGATTAACATTTTCTCTTCTTGGTGAATGCAGCATCCCAAAGCACGAACAAGATTGGTATGCTGGAGTTTGGAGATAAGAATAAGTTCATTTTTGAACTCTACAACGCCTTGTCCTGATGTCCTCGAGAGTCTCTTGACTGCTATTTCTAGCCCATCAAGTAATCTACCCTGTTTCCATAATATCGGATCATTGCATATAAATACAGAACAAAATTATTTTGTAGCTGATAATGTGTACCTTGTATACTGGTCCAAATCCTCCCTCTCCAAGCTTGTTTTCGCTTGAGAAGTTATTTGTGGCTACCATAATACAGCTGAAACTGAATATCTTCAAATCATGAGGTTCTCGTCCATTCTTTTCAATCTCATTCACATAATTAAAGCTATCTGTAGCAGTCAATTGAAGTAAAAATTATTTTCTTATTCTCCTCTCGCCTGTATACAAAGAGTTGTTATGGCTTCAGAGAGGCAATGTGTGATATAAGATATGCAGGATATCTAATAAATTGGTTTTGAACAATATACCTCCTAGTATACGCCGCCTTCTCACTAGATAGCTCAATAAGCTTGATTGTAGCAAGACTACAACAATCACTAAAGCAATGACTATCCATATCCAGGCTTTTCCTTTTCCTGCAATGTAATGGAAGAAAAGAGTTGCATAACTGGTATTATTAGATGTTCTCTACGAAAATAGTGCAGATTGACTATTCACTAAATCATCAGTTAGTCATAGCTCAGTATCTTCCATCATGAGAAATATATACTTCGTGTTGCTAAATTCTTTATTGGTGAATAACCCCAGACCCCCCTTGTGATCAAGCGAAACTAGCTACGACCCCCTATGCTCCAAAAACTATAGTCAAACCCCCTGTGGTCCACCTGTTGATGCACACCGCCCCTCCGTCACTTTTTATGGAAAGTGTACCACACGCGAATAAAATGCGATTGTTATTGGTTTTTAACATATTTGACAATAAATAATAGTAATAATTGAAAAAAAATTATAAAAAAAAATAGAAACAGCTTTCATCGTTGAATTTGAAACAATGATGAAAGTTGTTTGTATTTTATTATTAAATACCTTAAAAATCATTAAAAAATGCACTTTACGCGCGTTTGTCACACTTTCCGTCAAAAATAACGGAAAATTTGACAAAGGGGCGGTGTGCATTAACGGATGGACCATAGGGGGGCTATAATTTTTAAAGCACATGAGGGTCGTAGCTAGTTTCGCTTAACCACAGAGGGGTTCAGGGCTATTCACCCATTCTTTATTTATGTTGTCAGAAGCATATACTATGATATGAAGCAGGGCATTACAGTGAGATGATCATTGCAGGATACATATTAGTCTGTTGACAGACCTATTAAGAGTAAAATTTGCAAGTCAAACATATATTATATCACAATTAAACCCCTTTCGAATTGAACTAATGTTCATTCTGTTTTCTTAAACTCACCTTTTGATGATTTTTCTGATACCAAGACATACTTGTTCGCCGTATTTCCTATTTCATCTACTTGAAATTCCCATTCCCCATTTCCAGACCAAATTATACAAACTGTTCCATTGCTATTAACAGCAAAAGCCGATACAAGTGCAATCATTGGATATGTGATTATTGTCTACATGATTGGATATTTTTCTACTTTTTCTCTTTTTTTTTTTGTTCTGTTCTGAAATTAGACATGTCCAAAGACAAAAGGAAAAGTCGAACTAAAACAGGCCAACGCGTTGACGGGTGATGTAGAGATTGAAAACGCCCAGTCGGCTTGTGATTAAAAAAGATCCAGGGTCCGTGTTGGCTACTCTAAAATTTTAGCTCATAAGTTATAGAAGTTTAAGTATTAGAACTTTGTTTACAAGTATTGTTGAATAGAAGTCGTTACCTATTTGATATTGTCACGTTAGAATATAGAATGAGACTTTTGAGAGATTTTGATAACAATATTGAGTTTCCAGAAATATAAAGGGATTTTTTGAATTTAAAAAGAAAAAGAAAAACAGCTTTTTGCATGATGGAAAAACAATTTCGTGAAAGTCTTTTTCAAAAAACTCTAATTTTGGAGCTTCTTATAATTTTTTTTTATTTATTTTATAGTTTTTGGCTTATACCGAAATTCTTTAAAAAAATGTGCCAAATAGGTTAGTTTCAACTTAACACGGTGCTCTTGTACCACGTCATTCATTAATTGTGCCTTCAGTCATTGACTTGTACCACGCCATTCATTAATTACGCCTTCAGCCATTGACTTTGTGCAGGCAAGGTGTTGGAATATACATTCCAACCATGTCGAAAAATCAGAAACTCTAAAATCACCTTATAAGATCGTGGGCTACTCCAATTGGCACAAATTGGTTTTAATTAGAGTTTTCCAAGATCTTATAAGGTGGTCTTAGAATATCTGATTTTTCAATGTGAGAGGAATGTATATTCTAACAGATGATGATGAATAAGCATTTTTATGATGCAAGATGAATATCACAACACAAGCCAAGAGATGAAGTGATATGAATCTACTCGTGTTCATAATTAAAGAAATATAGTTGGATACTAGCAGATTTTTGAGAGCACAACAGAAGGGATCAATGGACATTTATATGCTGCTGGCCTTTAAGGAGTAAATGGAAATCGAAGACTTCTTTGTTTTTGGTGCGATAAAGGTCAAAACTGTGATTCGAATTTAAAATTTTCAATTACAATAAATCATTACCTAACTAGTCCACCAACTCTTGGTTGTCAAATCAAAGACTTTTGACTGGCCAAGAGAAGTTTGATCAGAAGTGTATATGGGACCGATTAATTTTGAACCGCCTTACTTTCAAACTGGTTGATGATCATGACTATTTCAGGATAATCATCTTTTGAAAATGAAAAATTATCGAGTTCGAATTATTTCTCTAAAGAGGGATTCATACGAGAGTAATAGTTCCAATTCCTAAATTTTATGGAGTAATTGCACCCCAATAAATCCGGATTTTTTTATAGACAATGGCACCCTACTGGATTGATAAACCTTGGCTCGAAAGATGTCATTTCGTCTTCACCGTAATTTTTCATGTACTTGTTTGACTGGGTTCTGAAAGCACGATCCTAATCAAAATGTGGGCCAATCAATACCTGAAATCCACGTACTAGAAATTAAAAGTTAAACCGATATATGTTTTTGAAACATTTCCCTTAATTTTCTTTTCCATGAAGAATATTACATAAATTAAGGACAAGTGAAGAATATTTCATTGCTACCACAATTTTCCATGCGTGTGTTTGATTAGGTACCAGACCTAGGAGAGCAAATAATCGCAGGTGAAACACAGGATACTTAATAATATTTATATGCTGCTAAAAAATTCAAAAACTAGATTGAAGACTTTTGACATGCTTTGTAGAAACGAAAAGCATTTGCTTCGCAGCTGCGTCAATGTCAATGCCAAGACTACTTGGACTAAGACATAAATAATTGTTTGACGTCTTCCAAACGCCTTATGGAATTGGTACTGATCAAGACAAATCAGTTAAAGTTAAAATATGAGTAAAATTCATTTGAGTCCTTCAACTTATACGTAAATTACCTTCTAGTCCCTCAACTAAAAAAATTTATCTTTAGGTTCATTTTTACCGTTAACATGACTGAAAATGTTGAGCTAAGGGGTAAAATGGAGATTTTGCATCATAGTATATATAAAACAAAGAGTAAATTTCCTTTGGGTCCCTCAAATTTTGCTTAAATTCCCTTCTAGTCCACTAACTAAAAAAAAGTCCCTTTTTGGTCCATTTTTGCAAGACATCACATATATATACATACACCAAAACACACATACACCTCCACGTAAAGAATGCAAAAGTTAGTTAATTTATCTCCACATTATAGATTTTTTATTTTACTTTTTGTTTATTTTGGGTTAAAAATGCAAATTTTAGTTAATTTAGCTTCATTTATAACTTCAGTTTTATTTTTGTGTTCTTCGATTTTGGGTTAAAGTGCAAATATTAGTTAATTTAGCTCCCAATTATATTTTTTTTTATTTTACTTTTGGTTTTTGGTTATGGAAAAATGGGAGTCTTGGTTATTTAGCTCCCAATTATAATTTTCTTATTTTTAATTTTATTTATTGATTACGAAAAAATGCTAATTTTAGTTAATTTAGCTCCCGACTATAATTTTAATTTTTTTGATTTTACATCTTGGATTAAAAATGAAAATAATAGTTAATTTAGCTCCCATTTATAAATTGAATTTTTTTTCTTTTTTTTTTAATAAAAAATTTGGGTTTTGCTTGAATCTGGATGTCAGAGCCCTAAAGAAATCTTTGAGTGAGCTAAAGAATTAGAATTTTGGGAAATTATTAAGCAAAAGTCGAACTTCAATTTTTTGTTTGTAGAAATTGTATATTTTGTTTGGGGTTTGGACAAGTATATTTTGGTGATATTTGCTTCTTTTTTGCTAATTTTTCAAGATGTTGGTATTTTTTTGCTCATTGTTGCTGCCAAAATGGTGTTTAATGTTGCATGCAAGCTTTTATCATTGCTATCAATGGTCAAAATAGGAGAGAAGTCAGCTGAAATTAATGCTATGTAGGAGAGAGAATTATGGTCCAAGGGCAAAATAGGCAAAGCATATTTTTTTCACTTTTTCGGTCAAAAGTAACTGATTGATAAACCTAAAGGAAAGTTTTTTTTAGTTGAGGGATCAGAAGGTGATTTACGCTTAAGTTAAGGGACCCAAAAGAATTTTATTTGTTAAAATATAGATCCACTAACATCTTGTCATCGTCATACTTCAGTTATGGTTTTTTATAATCAGTAAGTTGGAAGTGATATCATGAGTCTCTTATAAAATTAATGGATTTATACGTGTAAGTGTTACTAATTATGTGAAAGACTGTTGAATTAATCAAACCAAAAAAATTTCCACTTGGTGTGAAAGATGCCATTTTGCCTTTGCTGGAATTTTCCATGGATTTGTGTAATTGGGATCTGAGAGCTACCTCGAATTTTGTTCTATTAGTAGAATTTCTAAAAACAGAAGAAGATTCTATATTTTTTCCATGAAGAATATTACATGTAAATTAAGGACAAATAGTTGTCATTTCTTCGTTGCTGCAATTTTTCATGCACGTGTTTGACTTAGTACTAGAAAGAAGAACAAATAATTACACGCCAAGAAGAAGCTCTTATATTTTTAAAATATTTCCAAGAAGAAAATGCATATGTAATTTGTCGAGGTCGGAATCTCGACGTTGAGGTTGGAAAGTTACTCCTGCCGAGCTGGATTTCTGGGTCGGCTCCTCGACCTAAAATTTTGGGTCGACTACCTGACCTGCACAAGGGAAAGGAAGGAAAAGGCGGGTGACGACCCGGATTTTCCCCTCGGGCGTGCAAATGATTAGTATATCTGAGCTGGCGAAGTAGCTGAGGGCATGTAATGAGCAGTTACCTTTGAAATGAAGGGGTGAATCTCTATTTATACTAAATTCGGACCTGACAACATTTAATGAGGTGCAACTTTATGTCCCATCAGGGCTTTATGTCCCATCAAAACAGCTGTTTGCCGAGGTCGGGGTTTTCCTGGGTCGGGGTGAGGTCGGATCAGCATCCAGGTTAGGCATTAGCTAAATGTGCTGGGCTCGGCTCGGATTAGCCCGCCTCAGCTCGGCGTGGGTATTTTACCTCAGCTCGGGACCCCCTCATCAATCCCCCCCCTCCAAGTCAAGATCGAGAATGTGAGATCTAGATTTGGGAGCTATTCGTGAGCTGGAGGTGCCCGACCTCGGCAGAGTAAGGAAGGCCACATCAGCGGTGGATACCCTTCAAATGGCTGACACATCACCTGGCAGTTATGACAAGACGCGACGTTTGGGATTCTCGAGGCGGTTACAAGAGTCGCCTATAAATAGGGCCTTGACATCCGAGATTCATTTCACACTTTGCTTACGAGATTTGGAGCTTCCAAGTCGGCAACCAGAGTGGTCGGACAAATTTAGCTGGGCAAATATCTTCTCGGGGTATTCAGCTCGGAATCCACTACCGCGGAGTCAGTTAGGTCGGAGGCAATTAGATCGGGTCATCTTCGACAACTAGAGCGGTAGGTACGTCCCGACTCCTTTTAGATATTCCTGTACATATATTTTCATTTGCAAACAGGATGGGGAGGTCGGAGTCGGAAGATTCCCAATTGATGGATGTGAGGTCCTATGGAGGGGATGAGAATCCGTCGAGCTTGGAGTCTACCTCAAATGGAGGTCACGGTGATGACAGTGCCGGCGCATCTCAAGGATCAGCTAGGCCATCTGGGCCCAGGGAGAGTGACGATGATTGCCAAGTGATCGGGGTCAGGTGGGTGCAAGATGAAGCCGAGGAAGATCCTTTGGCCGACCTGGGAGACTTGGGTGATAGGAAAAATGAGGAGCCATTGAACTAGCTGGAGGGAGTTGAGATACCTCAGGAGTATTTAGCTGGAGCCTTCACGTCAGAACCGATTGAAGTAGTCCCAGTTAAGGCGGTCCGACCCCAGAGCTCAGCTACAGCCAGTGGTTCGTCGTCTCGGAAGAAGAGGATAGAGCAGCTGTTTGCCTGTTGTAAACGCGAGTGTCATTCTACTATCGAGATGGCTAACGCCCGGCTAAGAGATTGGTCGGTAGACCAACATCACAAGCTAAAGGTTCTAAGTCAGAACGAGTCCGCTTGCTATCCTCCACCCGACCACTTCCCTATTACAACCTCGCCTTCGATGTCATCCGGCTTCCACTTCCCGACTTCATCACCAGCATTTTGAATTACTTTGAGCTTAGCCCGGGTCAGATGTCACCAAATGGTTGGGCCGTAATGGTGGTGTTTTATGTATTTTTCCTTGAGAGGAAGATAGAGCCGACCCTGCATCGGTTCAGGCAGTTTTTTGTGTGTAAGCCCAACCCGAAGCAGCCGGGGTGGTTTTATTTCACAGCTCGGGCTAGCAATGCCATATTCAGCAAGTGGCACTCTTCCAACAAGGGCTGGCACCACGACTACTATTAAGTCAAGCCGGCTGTGAACCCAGGGTGTAGAGTGGATTGGAACTCATCCTTGAAGAAGAATGTGAACGACGACCCCAAGCTTTCAAACGAGGAACTCGCCGAGGTCAGGGTGTTGAGACCCAAGTCGGGTATGCTGATTGATATTGACAGTATCCTCAGGTGGGACAGAATCTGGAAATCAAAGTTATCCGGTAAAGAACCTGACCCGAGGCAGGAGTACCCCCATCTATTTCCCGAACCCGAAGAGGACGCGGATTCTGGCTTAGCAGAGGGTCAGTTTGCAAGATCAGCGCCCGACCTCCCCGTTAACCTGACTGTAATTGATTTTTTTTTTAAGTCGGCTTTTTGCTGTCTCTCACTTCTTTCTTCTACTTTTTTGCAGATATGGCAGATACAAGAAACTCGCGTATGCTCAGATGAAGAGGAGGAACGAGGCCAGCGGCGAAGTCTCGGCTCAGTCCGGCTTGGGCTCCGTCCCTCAAGAGCAAAGGCAGCAGCCCGAGGTCTCTTCTAAGGGGACATCGACGTCTCCCTTGCCCAAAAGACCGAGCTCGGGTGTGGCGATCCCTGAGCACTCAGTATCCCGCCCTGACAATAGGAAACGGTCTCCGCCTGAGTACTCCGGGAAAGGCAAGGCCATGGAGGTGAGCCCTCCCAACAAGGATTTTGTGGAGGCAGCTAAGGTGGCTCGCTATCCCAAGCTAGTATCGGTCCCGGCAGAGCAACTTTCACTCGACCTGAGGACGGCCATAGTCACGGTAAGGCATATTTGACCGTGCTGACATGGTATCTTTTGCTGATTATTTTGCCAAGTTTTTTAGCTTGACTGATCACTTTGCTATCTTTTGCGCAGGCCGAGTCCCATATCGGTACCTGGCTTACTCACCTAGGCCCAAGCTCACTGAGTCGAGCTCGAGCAACGATACACCGACTCCTGAGCCGAGCTTGAGGCCCTGAAGGAGGATGCAGCCCAGAGGCAAAAAGCGGACGCGATGGAGATCGACCAGTTGAAGAAGGAGCTCGAGGCGGAGAAGTCTCGGTGCGAGGCCGCGGCCAAAGACGTCGAGCGCTTCAAGAAGGATAAACGCGATGCCGAGGTAAAGCTTAAAGATCTGATAGATCTGGTCGGCCCGCAAAGGGAGAAGGCGGTGGAAGCCTTTAAGTCCAGTCAAGAGGCTGTGGACTAGTTGGCCACGGAAGGTAGGGCGATGGCCAGGTATGTCGAGTTGGAGTACTACTTCCGGGGTCAAGTCGTAGCTCGGGAGAGAGCGAAGACCTTCCTCCCTGCCACAAAGAATGATTACATCGAAATCTTTGAGGATTTGCCGCAGGAGTTCTAGGAGATTCCGGAGCTTCCAGCTGACCTGATGTCCCAAGCTAAGGAGGTGATTGAATTTGTCCAGAAGGGCATAGATCAGGTCGGGGATGAAGTCGATGCTACCACCTCCACCGCCGCTCCTAAGTAAATTTTGTACTCGTCCGGGTCCGGCTTTAGTAGATTCGCCCTGGTCGGGCTCCTTGTAATTTGTATTTTTTCACTTTTAATAAAATGGATGTTTCTGTTTTATTTGTGTTTCATTCGAGTTCGTACATGTGTACCTTTCTCTTCGCAAATTTCTTAAGTAAGTGGGGTTGGACCAATATAGTAGGCCTTTCAAACTTAATTTAAATATAAAGAAATGAGATGGACATGATTAATAAATTATCATCCTAATCCGAGCTGGTTAATTGGACAACTATATAATTGTCGCCGACCTGGACTCGTCAGTCCGATTTAAAATTGGTCAAACTAACGTTGACAAATATTGAGCTCGAGTTTAGACCCAAACTAATATTCTGACTTGAAGCCGGATTACACTGAGTTGGACCTTGATCCGAACTGGCAAAGCTAATCAAATTATTATTGATTATACCCGAGCTGGAACCTTGTCCGAGCTGGTTTACTTGGATTATTAGCTCGTAATTAAGCGTGGCCACCGCGTTAATCCGAGTCGGGAGTAGCTCAGTAGCTGAGGCGCTTAGGCCCGGGTCGGGCATTGCGCTGGTTTATAAAATATGTTTGTATTAAACTTGTACATGAAGTACTTGGGCTCAGGAGCCGATTACAGACAATCTTTGGCTCGGGGCCTTAGCAAAGATTTCGGCTCGGGGCCTGTACAAAATATTCCGGCTCGGGAGCCGTTACACAAAATATATCTTCAGGTGCTCTGCGTGCCATGCATTTTTCAATTGCTTCCCATATTTGTCGCGGA
This sequence comes from Ehretia macrophylla, assembly GCA_037974665.1. Lineage (NCBI taxonomy): Eukaryota > Viridiplantae > Streptophyta > Magnoliopsida > Boraginales > Ehretiaceae > Ehretia > Ehretia macrophylla. The sequence goes on from CM075773.1 coordinate 53,077,660, forward strand.
GGTAGAAGGTCCCAGGTCGGACTTCTTTCACGACTTCGTATGGTCCCTCCCAAGTCGGGAATAGTTTGTTGCTCGAGCGCAGCAAAAAGATAGCCTTTCTGAGGACAAGGTCGCCATCCTTAATAGGCTTAGGCTTGACCTGTTTGGCGAAGGCTCTTTGCATAGCAGCTTTGCTGGCTAGCATCCTGATTTGAGCTTTAGCTCGGAGCTCTTCGGCTAGGTCAAGCTCTTCAAGGATCAGTGCTCCATTTATTTCTAGATTATGGTGGAGGGTTCTACTGGTCGGAGACCCGATCTCTATTGGCAACACCGCCTGAGTACCGAAGGTCAGCTCTAAGGGCGATTCTCCCATTATCGAGCTGGTGGTGGTCCGCTGAGCCCACAGCACCTCGGGAAGAATCGATGCCCACTGGCCCTTTACTTCCTCCAGCTTGATTTTCAGGCCCTGCAAAATGATTTGGTTAGTCCTTTCAACTTGGTCATTACTTTGAGGGTAAGCAATAGATGAGAATCTGAAGTCGATCCCAATCTCAGCACATTTGCCTCGAAAGTATGCACTGTCGAATTGTTTGCCGTGGTCAGTAACGATAACCTTTGGTACCCCAAATCGGCAAATGATGTTTTTCCATACAAAATTCCAAGCTGCCTTTTCTGTTATTCTAGCAACACCTTCAGCCTCAGGCCATTTGGTGAAGTAGTCTACTGCTACGAAGGCGTACTTCTTTTGGCCAACGCCGGTTGGCAATGGGCCAATGATATCTAGACCCCACTAATAGAATGGCCACGGGCTTATCATCACCGTGAGGTCTACCGCTGGCTTTCTCTGTATATTGGCGAACCTTTGGCAGGTGTAACACTTTTTTACATACTCTTTGGCATCTTGCTCTAAGGTTGGACAAAAATAGCCTCGTCTCAATGCCTTCCGAGCCAGAGCCTTGCCACCCAAGTGGTTTCCACATACTCCTTCATGGACCTTCCGGAGTACATAGTTTCCCTCCTCGAGCCCAACACACTTTAAGAGAGGCCAAGTGTAGGCTCTCTTATAGTGTTGCCCGGTAATTATGACAAACCTTGAGGCCTATTTCATGAGTTTCCGAGCTACTTTTTCATCCTCTGGGGTCATACCCCCCTCCAAGTAGTCCACGATTGTTTTGGTCCAATCTGGGCTTAAATTGAGCTCGGCTATGGCTTGCACCCCCGACTGGATACTTGGTTTAGATACTTCTTCCACATAGACCAGGGCAGGTCGGCTCTCGCCCAAGGCCAACCTGGACAGGGCGTCAGCCTTCATATTCTTATCCCTCGAAATTTGCTGTATCGTGAACCTTTTGAGCCCTGAGGTCAAATCCTTGACTCTGTTGAAGTAGGCCAGCATAGTATTGTCCTTGGCTTCGAACTCTCCCGATATCTGACTAGAAACCAATTGAGAGTTAGTGCTCAAGTTGACTGTCTGTGCCCCGAGCTGAGCTGCAATTTTCAGTCCTGCAATCACTGCTTCATATTCAGCTTCGTTATTAGACGCCGGAAAGATGAACTTGAGGGAGTATTGGTGCTCATGCCAGGTCGGGTCGAGGATGATCACCCTTGCTTCGCTTCCAGACTTCCCTGAGGCCCCATCCACATGGACCTTCTATACATCCTCCGCGTCATACTCGGCTTGGCCAGTGCATTCCACCATAAAGTCCGCGATGGCTTGGCCTTTGATGGCTGTTCTGGGCTGGTAGGTGATGTCAAATTGACTTAGCTCAACTGCCTATTTCAGCAGCCTACCTGACGCCTCCGGCTTGTGCATGATGGACTTGAGTGGGGCATCCCTCATGACCTTAATTGAATGAGCATCAAAGTATGGCTTCAGCTTTCTTGCCGCCGTGATGAGCGCGAGGGCGAGTTTTTCCAAGGAGGAGTACCTCACCTCGGCCCCTTGCAAGGTTTTGCTAACATAATAGACCGGCTTCTGCTCATTCCCTTCATCGCGGACCAGTGCCGCCACCACTGCTGTCCCTGAGCATGCTAAGTATAGTACCAGCTCTTCACCCACCTCAAGTCGGGATAGTAGGGGTGGCGAAGCTAGATACCTTTTCAGTTCTTGGAAGGCGTTCTGGCATTCCGTAACCCATTCGAAATTCTTAGGATTCTTCAATATTTTGAACAGAGGTGAGCACTTGTCGGCCGACCTGGACATGAATCTACTCAACGCCGTGACCTTGCCCGCGAGCACCTGGATGTCTTTCACGCAGGTCGGCGGTGCTAGGTCAAGTATCGCCTGAACCTTCTCCGGGTTGGCTTCTATTCCACGGGCTGTGACCATGACCACTTCAGTTTGATCCCAAAGTGCTCCATTACGGCGAAGGCTTCAGCCAGGTCGGCTACATGGTCTTCCGCCCTTCTGCTCTTGACCAACATATCATCCACATAGATCTCCATATTTTGGCCAATCTGATTTTTGAAAACCTTGTTCACCATCCGAGTGTAGGTATCTCCAGCATTCTTGAGGCCAAAATGCATGACATCATAATAGTAGAGACCTTTATCGGTGGTGAAGGCAGTCTTTTCTTTGTCTCCGGGAGCCATCTTGATTTGGTTATAACCTTTGAAGGCATCCATGAAAGAGAGTAGCTCGAACCCGGATGTGGCATCCACCATCTGATCAATCCGAGGTAGGGGAAAGCAGTCCTTAGGACAGGCTTTATTGAGGTCGGTAAAATCAATACACAATCTCCATCCACCTAAGGACTTGGTCACCAGCACCACATTGGATAACTAGGTTGGGTACTGAATTTCCTTTATGTCGCCGGTGTCTACCAATTTGTCCACCTCTTCTGCTATGATTTGTTGCTTATCATAACGGAAGTGTCTACGCTTCTGCTTTACCAGATAGTGATTTGGGTCGACATTCAGGTGATGCTCAATCACTCCCGGGTCAATACCTGTTATGTCAGAGGCAGACCACGCAAATATGTGTTCATTTTTCAGGAGAAATTGGCTTATACCTTTCTTGAGGTCGGCAGAGAGTTCACTCCTGATTTTTGCTCTCTTCGTCTTGTCGGAAAGCTCCACCTCTTGAAGGTCTTCATCTAGGCTTCCCCTCTTCTCATCGGGCAAGTCTGGCCCCCATCCAACCTGATATTTGGAGCGGAGGGAGTTTTCATAACATTCCCGAGCTGAGAACTGGGCTCCGCGGATGGTAGCCGTGCCGGCCGGGATCGGGAATTTCAGGGCCTGGTGATCAGTTGAAGGGACAGCCTTGAAATGGTTGAGTGCCACCCGACTTAAGATCCCATTGTAAGTGGAGTTGTAATCCATCACAATGAAGTTGGCTTGCATCGAAACCCGCTTGTCTCCATCTTCCAGCTTCAGCGGGAGGTTGATGACCCCCTCAGCTCGGTGGGCTTGTCCGGTGAAACCAGCTAAAGTACCCCTCAACGGCCTGAGTCGGCTCCTGTCCAATCCCATTTACTCAAATGCTTTCAAGAGTAGGACTTCTGCCGAGCTCCCAGTGTCCACCATCAGCCTCTTCACGGTAAAGCTGGCTATTTCAGCGCTGATTACCAGTGGGTCATCATGGGGCAATATTACCCCCTCCAAGTCTTCTGAGGAGAAGGTGAGCTCCTCCAACTCCGGGACCGGACCCCGCGCCAGTCCATATTCCCTCCCAGCAGGAACATAACCCTTCCTGCCAGCCGAGGTCTCCCCACCCGATGCCAATCCTCCTGCGATGGTCTCAATCATAGCCAAATGTCTGCCCCCAGCCTGGCGCCTAGGTGGACTTCTCTCCCTATCTCTCTGATAGTGGTTCCGGGTCGGCTGTTGATCTACATACCTCCGGAGGTGACCTCGGCTTATCAAGGCTTCGATCTCCTGTTTCAAGTCTTTGCACTCATCGGTGGTATGGCCGTAGTCCATATGGTAGCGGCAATACTTGGTTCTCTTGCGCTTCTCAGGTCAGTCTTTCATCCTTAAAGCTGGAGGCAGGTTATTTTGGTGCTAGATCTTCATCAGGATCTGCTCCCTTGTGGTGTTAAGGGGAGTGAACATTGTAAACTGGGGGTTCTGCTTCGGCTGATGAGGCTGCTTACCTCGGTCATTTTGGACTTTACCCCGAGGTTGAGCTCGGGAGGTCTCTCCCTTCTTGCCGGCTTCCTTCTCCTTGTCATCATCCCGCTTCGCCTGATGGATTTCTTTCGTGTGTATGTACCCTTCTGCTCGTACCATCAGCTCAGCTACGGCATCCATGGGGTCGATGGCCAAGGAGGATATAAGGGGGCCCGACCTGATCCTACTCTGGTAAGCTATCAATGTCATGGAGTCCTCCACGTTGGAGATTCTGAGGGACTTTTCGTTGAATCTAGCTGTGTAAGCCCTCAAACTTTCCCCTCTATGCTGCTTCACCAACAGCAATGTCGAAGTGTGGCGGGTTGCGCGTCGGCTTCCTGCGAAGCGGGACAGAAAAGCCTCAGCCAGCTGATAAAAACTTGCAATAGAGCCGGGATGAAATTTTTGGAACTAGTCCAAGGCATTGCCAACCAGGGTGGTCGGGAATGTCTTCGTCTTCATGAGGTTGGACATATCATACAGAGTCATGTGGTGATCAAAGTTGAGCAAGTAGCTGGCTGGGTCACCGTCCCCATTGTAGACTGCTAGGTTGGGCATCCGGTTGCCGGTGGGTAGTGGTGTGGCTAGTACTTCGGGTGAGAGTGGGCTTACGCCGAGCTGGTTAATAACCTTGGCTATGGCAGCCGCGGTCTTGGCTTGCTCGGGGTCGGCTTGAGCTGCCCTTTTAGCTCTCGCTTCCTCGGGTCTAGCCATCGGCTCTAGGAAGCCCTCTTCGTCTTGCGTCCGCTTTCGCCTTGGGTCTGGGATGAGGAATTGTGGACGCGAGGGCCGCGGCGTAGCTTCTTGCGGAGCCGGGGGATCCGCAGCTAACCGGGCTACCTGCTCCTTAAGTTCCTCAAACATCCTCAGCATCATTCTTATATCTGGTGATAGCCTAGAGTTGAGGTCTGCATCTGTCGTGGGGTTGGTTTGGGTGGCTAAGTGTATACGTTGACTCGTTCCAACATCGGCTTGGGTTGGGTTTAGGCTAGGTACCTGCGTGGTTTCGAGGTCCCCATCCGGGTTGGGCGAATTGATCAAACAAACTCACATATCCTATAAGGTTCAGGGGACGGTCAAGGTTGTAGAAGCTAGTGTTCCTTCTACCGTTCACAATTTCAAGCACTAAGACACCAAAACTGAAAACATCAGACTTAATCGAGAAAGTTCCTTCCATGGCATACTCAGGAGACATGTAACCGCTGTTGGATATCATCAGCTAGAAATTCATCAAGTTGAACATCTCTAAAAGTTGAATCAAAATGAGTAAATGAAAATAAACTTACTAAGTTCCCACAACTCTGTTAGTAATTGCCTCTGTTTCATTCTGTTTGAAGATCCGCGCCATTCCAAAGTCTGCAATCTTAGGATGCATATTTTCATCCAATAATACGTTACTGGCTTTTAAGTCTCTGTGTATAACTCTCATTCTTGAATATTTGTGAAGATATAGCAATCCTTGAGCAACACCTTCCACGATATTAAACCTTGTCTGCCAATCTAGTCGCTCCTTTCTATCTGGAACTGTCAAAAGTAGGTAACAGATTGCACAGAATGTCTTCATCTGAGTATGTAAACTACTGTACACGGCTAACAAGAAAGGAATATAGTGTTACTAACCGAAGAGGAAAAAATCCAAGCTCTTGTTGGGCATAAACTCATAGATTAACATTTTCTCTTCTTGATGAATGCTGCATCCCAAAACACGAACAAGATTGGTATGCTGGAGTTTGGAGATAAGAATAAGTTCATTTTTTAACTCTACAACGCCCTGTCCTGATGTCCTCGAGAGCCTTTTAACTGCTATTTCTCGCCCATCAAGTAATCTACCCTGTTTCCATAATGTCGGATCATTGCATATAAATACAGAATGAAATTATTTTGTAGCTGACGATGTGTACCTTGTATACTGGTCCAAATCCTCCCTCTCCAAGCTTGTTTTCGCTTGAGAAGTTATTTGTGGCTACCATAATAGAATCAAAACTGAATATCTTCAAATCATGAGGTTCTCGTCTATTCTTTCCAATCTTATTCGCATCATTAAAGCTATCAGTTGTAGTCAACTGTTTTAAAAATTCTTCTCTTCTCCTCCTCTCCTCGCCTGTATACAAAGAGTTGTTATGTCTTCAGAGAGGCAATGCGTCATATAAGATATGCAGGATATGTAATATCTTGGTTTTGAAGGATCTACCTTCTAGTATGCGCCTTCTTCTCACTAGATAGCCCAATAAGCCTGATAGTAGCAAGACTACACCAATCACTAAAGCTATGGGTATCCATATCCATGATTTGCCTGCAATATTGTAATGGAAGAAAGAGTTAAAAACGTTGCAGATGCATCTTCAAAACGTATTTAGTCTGCAGAACTGGTATTACTAGATGCTCTCTACGAAAATGGTGCAGATTGACTATTCACTAAATCATTAGTTGCTCATAGCTCAGTATCTTCCATCATGAAAAATATACTACTTCATGTTGCTAAATTCTGTATATACGTTGTCAATTGGACTTAAAAGTTACTGATTATGAGATTAACAGACATAGTAGTTTTCCAGAAGCCACATCTTTTGCATAATTCCTAGGTTCTACTAGCATATCTCTACCCTTTTTTTGATGGCCTAATGAGCTGCCATGTTGTCAAACAACGTCTTTAAGTAGTATAATGCGATGCAGTATAAGTTTATCGCTTTTCTACAGCCGTAATGAGGTAGAGTCTAAAAGTTACTAGAATCTGGCATATTGCTGACATCCAGTATCTGATTTAGCACTCAACTAATCTTCTCTAATACTAGTCTTGATCTTCCTATCCGCGAAATCAGGGAAGGTTTGGGTTTTATTACAAGATTCTGTTTTCACGATAAGTAAAAATGCGAAGTAATATTGCGTACGATAATCCCAAAGCTTGAAAAAGCAATCAAACACATAAACTCACCAGAACCACCTGTATCTTGAGGTGGATCATCTTGAGGTGGTGGATCATTGTGGTAGAACTTTTCATTTGAATACCTCAAATAACAACCAGCATTGGATCCCCTCCCTTCCCTCCTTGGCAAACACCCTTTCACCTCTTTACTTGCTTTTCTCAAACACTCTTCACACCCTGATCTGTTTAAACTCTTAAAGTATGTGCTGAACTACCTAAGGAGATCCTCCATCCAAAGCATTATGAATATCTCGATATGCACATGATATCTATTACGACTGCTCTTTTTGTGGCTTGCATATTCCGAATGGTTTCGTATACCATTGCTCCATCTGTGATTTTGGTATAGATATAGCATGTGCTCTCAAGGACTATGAATTATTATGTGCTTTCAAGGACCGCATCATTAAGCATGAGTGTCATGAACACTCACTCATATTCCAACCACGACCAGCGTTGTTGCGCTGCGATGCTTGTGGCGTGGAAGATAGGGATCTATTCTAGCTATGTCCTTCCTGCCCATTTTTGATTCACAAGAGTTGTGCTTCATTACCTAGCACAGCCAAACGCGAGGGCCACGATCATACTCTTTCTCTTACCTACGGCCTTCCATCTCATTGTACAAGTTTCAGTTTCAACAGTGATATATGCAGCGAGATGTTATTTCCAACATATTGGGTTTATTTTTGTGGCCCCTGTAGATATCATGTTCACCTCAAATGTATGACAAAAACTCAGCAAATTGAAGCTAACTTGCAAGAGAAGATATCCTTCTTCTACATATCTCTTTGACTTTCTTCCTTTTTTTCTTTTTTTCTAATTTTTCCTTTTTATTTGTGCTTAAAACGTTTTTGACAATGTTTCATAATTTTTCTTCTTCCAGAGACGATGATCTACTCGACGATGCCAAGTTTGAACAACAACTTCTGAAAGTTCTACTTGATGATGATCTGTTCCACTTCCCGGTGCCTGACACAGCGGGAATGATTAAACGTTTCCTACTTAGAAAGAATAGCTTCGCACATATTCAACCAGAGATCAACCACTGGAGCCATAAGCAACATCCATTGATACTCATCCATGAGCAGCCCAATGACGACGATGACGAAGAAGTAGATGAGGAAGAATTGACCTATTTTGTTTTTAATCGAGCTGAGGTCTTACACAAATAAAAGAAAGAGATGATTGGGGTTATTTCCCGTGTTTCTCCTCGAGTAAGAGAATTAGTGAGTTTACCTGGGTATGTCTTCAATAGATGATAGCAAATTTAGAAATAAGATGAACGAGTTACATTTTGTCATTTTCTTTGTACTATTTATAGTAAGGTTTAAAGATCTTTTTTGGTAGTCCCCACCTGTCTTTCTATCTTGGTAATAATGGCTCTCTTTTCTCTTTAGGGCATTTTAATAATTGTATAAGTCTATTATTTTATTGTCATATCAGAGGTGATTCTCTTATCATCTCGACTAAATATATGATCCATCTCTCATTTATCCTAATCTCTAAGACTACCTTGTTACAATTTTTTTTTGAAATTGTGTATCGTCTACCATTGTGGTTCCAAATAGTGAAACGAACTCATATTCTGATTGCGTGTCTGTTAAAGAATAAGGCTGAATGTAAATCTTACTAAAATTATAGTTATTGTCCGTACTTACCACGAATAAAAGATTTATTGCTGATTATTTATGGTAAAAATGTAAAGTAAGATCATGCACAATAATTAAGTGGGTCGAAACATTATTTTTAGAGTAAGAGTTTTGTATACCTTATTCGTCGTTATTTGCTGGTAGACATGTATATACATGGTTTATTTAAATACTAAAAACTAAGGACTTCTAATTATTTCATAGCAACATATCGTTACATTAAGATAGCAATTAGTACAGTGAAATTAATTTGGACAGGAATGAAATGAGTTAAGGAATATAATGGAATTGAGAATTGAATGAACTTAAGAATGGTAATGACATGCTTGGTATGCTCTAGAAATGAAGATAGGAATAAAGATATGTATGGTAGTCAATATATATACAAGAGTAGTAACAAGCTGCGAAATATGTTCCATTGCTTGAACAAACACTGGGATGTAATTGCTGTTTGATGGTGGAGTGTTTTGGCCACAGGTGAATTCAACTTCTGATGTTCGAGTATTGGATAATGAGACTGGTAAAAGCCTGATCATCAACAAGATCAGCCATGGGAGGTACCAAAGCTTTGTGATATGCGTGAAATTCATGAAACCTTTTTGCTTCCGATTCCTTTCTTTTCTTTTCTTCTCTGAGGAGACTACTCTCTGTCGCAGGGGAGAAGCCAAAGGCCAAGAGAGATTGTGTGAATGAATGGAGAGGCTCTTCAGCAGTTTTAGCAGTTTGGTCAGACAAGAAATTATTTGTTTATAGTCAAATATTTCAGACGTTCTCATGTCTACCGTGCGCAGCTAATCGAAGTAGTCAGCAAACTTTAGTCCACGTCAACAACTGCTTCACTTTTTAACCGAGAATGATGAAAGAGGCTATATGTTCTTTAAGATAATTTGATTGTGATTGACTTAGCCACCCTTTTAATATATATATATATATTTTTTAGACATTTTTACAGTACAATAAATGTGAGTTATAAAAATTTGGTGTAAGTCAAAAGAAGATAAAAAGTAATGAAAAATGAAGAAAAGTTTTTGGTTGCAAAGTTAGGCACACATAATTTTGGGTTGATTTCACATTATATGTGAGAAGACTTTTGGTGCAAGATGAGCCTATAAATAGAAGTTCATTCTTCATTATTTGAGCATCAACAAAACATTCTAAATCAGAGAGAAAAATAAGTTTTCCCCTGAGTATTTTTTCTTTCTCTTTTGTTGTTCTATATTTGTGAGTGAGAGTTAGTTTCTCTTATTATTTGAAAAAAGTGATATTGTTTTCTTCCTATATTAGAGAGAATGTTATTGTAAAATACTCCACATCATAGTGAAATCTTCCATTACTTGCCCGTGATTTTTTCTTCGATTTGTTTGAAAGTTTTCTACATATATTTTAACTGCGTGATATTATTTATCTCCGATCATTCCACTGCGCTAATACCCAACAATAAAATCTTATAATTGAATAAAATAATTCTCCACAACATTACGATTTTACTATTCAATTAAATAAAGAGTGAATTTCATGATATATAAAATTTACATTTATGTTCAGTCGGACCATGAACTGAGTCTAATGTATAGAAGTTTCCTTTAGTAATGATTACTATAAAAAATCTTCCACTGTGTATAATTTTCCATGGATTTGGTTATACTAATGATGGCATAGTAATCCATGAGGATTGAAGGATTTGTTATGAGTTTGGGATTTCATACAGAATTTTTTTTTTTTATTATGTAAACTTCAGTTGATTGAGCATCATTTATTAATAAATTTGAATTGAATTGCTTGAAACTTAATAAATTTCAATATTGTATTGCTGGCTATTGCCTTGCCTTTTTTTTTTTTCCTTTGATAAATCTCAAATTGAATTTAATTTAATTTTTTTAAAATTGACACGTAACATAAACTTCTTATTCCAAATAATCTTTTATACCCCAAAATTTTTTGTTTTTATTGCGTAAACTTATATAATTCATTAGGAAAATGGGTTAAAACTATTTTAGTCCCTGAGGTTTGCACTAAAGACCAAATTGGTCCTTGAGGTATGCAAAAAGCCCAATTCAGTCCCTGCTGTTAGTTTTTTATTAACGGTCAACCTATTGACCGTGTAAAATGACGCTCATGCCCTTGTCTTTTAAATTTTTGCTAATGTGTTAAACAAAAAAAAAATGATAGCCGTTGAAAATCCAACGACTATTTTACGTTGTTCTTCCTGCCATGCCTGTAATGTATGGCCAACCAAAAAAACAAAAAAAAAAAAATCTCATGGGCGCTATATTCCAACGGCTAAAACCCAACGATTATCATGCTTTTTTTTTTTTTTTGTTTAACACATTAGTAAAAATTTAAAAGATAAGGGCCTGTGCTTCTTTTTTCACGGTCAATAGGTTGACCGTTAATAGAAAACTAACAGCAGGGACTAAATTGAACTTTTTGCATATCTCAGAGACCAATTTAATCTTTAATACAAATCTCAAAGACTAAAATAGTTTTAACCTTAGGAAAATTATGTCCATGCGACTCGTTTGTCATTATAGGGTAAACATTGACGAAGTCTCCCATCACGTGCTAGAGTCGTTGAAATTCGTCATGTGGCATTGGGTTCATACTAGGATCTTCTTTTTATTTATTTATTTTAATTAAGTGATTTCCTTCGCAAAGATCACTAGGTGAACGCTCTCATCCAATAATTTTTTCTCAATATATGATCAAAATGCATGTATGAAAGTTATAGAGGAGATAATTCTCAACAGGAAGGAATGACATCACATGATTCATATAGTCGACTCCACCTAGTGAGACAAGACTTAATTTGGTTTGATTTGATTTGATTTATATGTACAAAATGACTTTTCTTAAATAATTATATGTTATCCTACACTGATGAAAGACATGTCAGTGAGTAATTTATAAATAAATATTATTGATTTAAGTATACTTTGGATTAATAACTTTAGACAAATTAATTTGATACCCAAATAGTTATTTGAATATTCTTGATGCCCAGCAACCTTGCTTGTGGCCTAGGATTTGGGCTAAAGCATAACGGAATGGTTTCTAAGCCCGTCATCAGCCAAATGTGGGAGTTAAGTATTTTGCGGGAAAAAATACTATATCGTGGTGAGAGTTACATCATGAACCCATATCAGCCACCTCGAGAATCCTGCATTGTATCCTTAAGGTAAGATAATTGTAATATTGCACATTGGTAGGATACATGCTAAATGAAGTCCTACTTCTTGTTATTTTTTTTTCCTTCTTTTTATGAGCCTAACAAAAGCCTATGCTATAGTAAAAAAGAACATACTAGTTTAACCATGCCGGCAGCGTTAAAGAGTGTAGCATGAAACTAGAATAGATCTTCTTAATATGTGTATCAACATACTTAAAACTGTGTAATGGATTCGTACATTATGTATCATATTTCCAAAAAGGTGTATCAAGTACCTTATCATGTGTATCACATTCTTAATGATGTAAATGACGTGCCTTAAAATGTGTACGACTTTTATAAGCATTTGTATTCATAATTTTAATAATGAGCACCAAATACTTTATCATGTGTATCATATCATATTTCCCTATACACTACAAGAAAAATCAGTTTCGGCGAGGGAAGATTCCCCTCGCCGGGCCCTCGCCGAGACCCTTTCGGTGAGGGCCCGGCGAGGGAAATCTTCCCTCGCCGAAACCTTCGTCGATGAATTGCAGTCCCTTGCCGAGCCCACGCTATTCGGCGACGACTTGGCGAGTGACCATTTTGGCGACGACTATGCAAGGACAATTAGCCCTCGCCTTTTTCGTCCCTCGCCGTGCCCTCGCCTTTTTTCGTCCCTCGCCGTGCCCTCGCCTTTTTCGTCCCTCGCCGTGCCCTCGCCGAACTCTCGATTCTCGCACAAATGTAAATTTATATTTGTAACAATATCCATTGTAATAATAAGTTGTTTGACCTGTCAATTAAATATTTAATACTAAAAAAATAATGTCTAATGCACAAATTTATCGAATTAGCTAATAAATATCTAATAATATTGTTCAAAGTATACTTAATAGTTATTACAGTCCGATTGTAATAGAGTTTTATAATGTCATAACAGTAAAAAAGTTATAAATTCAACTCATTTTGACCATCATTCGCAGATGAAGACGAAGACGAAGACGCAGACGACGAACGCTGTTGTTGTGCAGGGTCAGGTAACCGTGAAGCAAGTAGTGCTAGTTGTGCTTGGACAGCACGGAGCTGTGATGAATGTTCTTGTTGGAGTTTGTAGTATGCCTCGGTCTGCTTATCCAGCTTCTCTTCCAGATTGTGGTACGCCTCGTTATTCTTGTCCATCTTGTCTTGCAGCTTGCAGTACGCCTCGTTGCTTTGTTCCAGCTTGCTTTCCAAAGATGCTGTGGCTCGAGCAACTGCCTCCTGGAGATCTCTTTGCGTGATGTGGCTTCCGGTAGTAGGGTAACTATTTGATGTAGATGCCACAGAGACCTGTGATCCTACCCCGTATAAACGACCCTTGCGTGGTTTACCAACTACCTCCAAAAATAATGCATTACGATCAACAGGAGTTGGAGCTGAACCGGATTCAGATGCCTCGGTTTGTTGTGATGCTTGTTTAAGCAGTTCTGTGTATCGAGCCTGTAACGCACAAATATCAACACGTAGAGACATGAATAATATAATATTGAAATTTCGGATTCATACCAAAAATATAATGGCCAAACCATCAGAGAAACAAACAAAACAAGCAGTAGGGAAAACATACATTTAATTTCATAAAATGTCGCGGTCCGACAAGACCCCATGCTAAAAGGGTAAGTTTGGACCTGAATAACGGACATAATCTACTCTGTACCGTGGACTAACTAATTACCTGCACTCAGAAGAAATAGCCACAACGCAATATACATTGCATTCACACTCAAACACAATGAAATATTAAACAAAATTCATGTATGCATTTCCATTCTCTATTTCAATACTACCGCTATAATTCCGATTATCATATCAATCTAACATATCGGATTTAACTTTAACTTAGTAGCAAACAAGAATGTATGATTACTCAAGTTTTAACCATTCAACACTTGAACCTAAGTTCAATTGCCCCATTGCCATCATTACATTTCATATAATTAAGCTTGTAATCAACAATTAACAAATTTCCTTAAAATTTTCGGACCCCACAAACGGATAGAATCTCCTCTGTACTATGAAGTAACTAGTTACTTGTATTATCTGAAGATATAGCCACAACCTAAGATACAAGCATTGACAGTCAAATACAATGAATATTAAAGAAGTTTCTAAGGCAATCAAACTATTTCTACTAAACAAAATTGTATATTCATGCATGCCCTTTCATTTGCTATTGAAATGCTATGTCTATAATTCTGATTATCATACAATTCTAATATACTTTACTAAACTTTCTCAGATATTAAATCGTTCAACCAACTTTAACTTAGTTTCAAACAATCATGCCAGATTATAGAAGTGTTTTCCATTCAACACACTAACCTAAGTTCAATCATGTACTTGGCATCATCATATTTCACATAATTATGGGTGTAATCAACAATTTAACAAATTTGTGAGCGAATACGAGTTCTTCATAATTTGTGTGGATAAAACATTTGTATAAACTCTATGTATATCAATCATCAACGTTCTAAAGATTAAATAAACTAGCTTACCACTGTCTGTTCAGCCCGTGCGTCTGTGTATGGTCCATCACCACCATTCCGATGAGCTTTGTTGAAAACATCAACAAATGTCACTTCATCCCCGCGTTCTTCGGCCTACATAAAAAATTCACCAAAACAGATAGCTCGACATGTAATGAACAAGATAATATTGTTCATTATTCGTCACTTATAGCAATACAGTCAGCTTTATTCTTACCATCCTCCTTGCCCATTCGTGTCCGGGGATACATCCCAAATGATGCGTAGATGGATTTTTCTTTCTATTATCAGAGTTTCTTTTGGATTTGTTCTGCCATGCTTGGCTACTCCACACCACTTTCATTCTATCCCATACATCCTGCGAGAGCCAGGATGGCTTCTTATTTTGTCTACGCGCTTTGCTTAAGTTATCAGTTACGCGTGTTTGCCCGAAAAAGTTAAATCTCTCGGCAACGGTTGCTTCATCGCAGGGATACCACTTGTACATCCTCTGTGAATCATATAATAAAAATATTTGATGTACATATGATATATATCTCAAGTACATAATATGTTTATATAATATATAAATTGAATGCGGTTTTCAAACCTTAAAGTAATCAAAAAATTTATCCTTCACATCGGGTGGAATCTCTCCCCAAGTTGTCCAAGGCTCTAAATAGGCTGCATGTAGTGATTTCCTAATATCTCTGGTCACGTTATATGGATCCCATCTACAAATTATAAAAGAAACTGTTGTGTTATATGGTATGAAACTTAACTTTCACGATAAATGAAATATTGTTAATGAATAATTCTACTTACCCAGCACCTTTAACTTTAAGATGCTTGCGTGAATTAGTGGCCCATGTTGCAAATTCTTCCATAGATGAGAATCCATATGTTATCCAGTCTGGAATGCCATCAGCTCGATCTTTTGCAGCTCTCGATGACTCAGCCATCGGGTGACATTGTGTGTCACCATGTACAGGAGTACCATCCCTCTCAACATGTAGATCATCAAAACCTTGTCGCAATCCGGATGAGGTAGTGGTTTGGGTATCCGTTACGTGAGGGTGATGTGGAATGTTTGGACTAGTATGACCAGTTATATGGTCAACGGGAGCTCCGGATGAACGTGAACGTGAACGTTCACGAGGCATTACCTGCTGTGGAAGTAGAGTGTCTGCCACCCGCTGCTCCGTACCAATGGAGGTTGAACTGGAGTTATGCAATGTTACACCATGTTCACCTATGGAATGCCGAACACTCGGACTTTGACCATGTGTTTGTCGGCAACCATATAATGGCTGCCCTGTACCTGTAAATCATACAAAGTTGTCAACTATGATACAGAACATAGAAATCGGAAGTATTAATTTTAATTGAGTATAGGTGTATCAAATACCTTATCATGTGTACCACATGCTTGACGATATATATGGTCTTTGTCCTCTTTGTCATATGGTATTGGAAAATAGAGATCATATTTTCTTCGAATGTTCTTTTAGCTGGAGAGTTTGAAGAATTTGCTGTAAAATGGTGCGTCTTTCTGTGTTGGGTATGCCATAGGAAAATGTTCTCAATGGCTGCTGTGCAATGGCAAAAAGAAACAATTTACAAAGCTTGGCTCTTAAGTTGCTTCTCTGTTCATGTGTGTACCACATTTGGCGTGAACGAAATGCACGTATCTTCAACAACGACTTTGCTAATTAGGGAGCTACTTGAATAGTCTCCAGTTATGTAGTTTGTTCTTGTTTCTTTGTTAATGGCTTGACCATACGTTTTTTGAAGTGGAATAGAATCATTACTTGCTAACTGAGAAAGAAAGGAAAAAAAAAAAAAGGCCACGGTATTGACTGGTGATGTAAAGACTGAAAACTATCGATCGGCTTGTGAGTAAATATACGGAGAATTATAAAGTTTTATTTTAAAATTAATTTGTAGTAAATGAAGTAACTCAAGACCTTGTGAAACGAATGTAAGTTCCAACCACTCCCTCACGTATGAGGTGGCGAAAACTGAGAATCGAGAGTTGACATAGAGGAGCACGAGTCAACAAGACCAAAACCCTCATATGTGAGGTGGCGAGAACTGAAAATCAAGAACTAATATGGGGTTGCACGAGTCAACAAGACTGAAATCCTCACATGTAAGGTGGCGAGAACCGAGAACTGAGAACTGAGAACTGATAGTTGACTTGGGGGTGCACAAGTCAACAACAATTGGAGTGAAACAGGCAGATAGACAAATAGGTCGCGCGGAATGGTTGGATATGGCTGGATTAAGGGTTTAGCTCTGATAGCATGTTAAGAATTATAGAGTTGTGTGGTTTTGTTGTTTAATTTTTCTATATAATAAAAATGTGTATATTCAACACAAAGCATGATTCATATTTTTTATAAACATAATAGTAATACGTATTATTTTTAGTCAGACTTACATATTTTTTGTGGTCGTACCTGTTTGTTGTTTATAAATTATAAGCATGACCAGTTAGATGCGTAACACGGTATGAACATATGACTGCCCATCTCATGGGATTAGACTGTTCAAAGACAAATGATATAAAGAAGAATATAAGGTTTAGAATTTTCAAACAAAAAGATTGACTATTCCAATGCATAATAAGAAAATTATATTCAGACTCTAAAGTTCAAACCACGCAATGTCATTTTGCTGCTCTCGAGGTCATGGATTACGCAAGGCGACTAGGGATCAATAATAGTACCACGAAATTAAGTGTGATTACTCAAACCATAAGGATTTTGGTTTAATGGTATATAATTTATTTTATATGTGAGATATTATGAGATCGAATTTCGATAGGTATATTATATAGCCTTAGGCCTCTCTTAATTTAAAAACAAAGGAAAAAAAAAAGAAAAAAAATTTTGATAACTCGTATATATATAATGTTTGACAAGTTTGATCCTGGTGGAAGGTTTATCCTAGTTGACGAGGGGGACCCCGAGCTGAGTATGATGCCCACTCCGAGTTGAGGCGGGTTAATTCGAGCCAAGCCAAACACATTTTAGCTAATGCCCAACCTGGATGCTAATCCGACCTCACCCCGACCTTGGAAAACCCCGACCTTAGTGCCAGCTGCCCTGATGGGACATAAAGCTGCACCGCATTAAATGCTTTCAGGTCCGAATTTAGTATAAATAGAGATCTACCCCTTCATTTTTGGGCAACTTGTCATTATTGTACTCAGTTACCTTGTCATCTCGGACATACTAATCATTCGCACGTCCGAGGGAAAAATCCGGGTCATCACCCCGCCTTTTTCTTTCATTTCCTTGTGCAGGTTTAGCGGCCGACCAGAAAGTTCAACTCGGAGGCCGACCTGAAAGTTTAGCTCGGAGGCCAATCTAAAAGTTCAGCTAGGCAAGCGTAGCAGTTCATCCTCAACTGTGAGATTTCCAACCTCGACAGTTTGGCGCCGTCTGTAGGAACGAGTTCTTTCTATCACTCTTCTCACCACTCATTGAGAAACTATCATGGTACAAACGAGAAGCCACAGTGCAACTGTAGATGATTCGCCCAACCCGGATGGGGACCTCGAAACCACGCAGGTGCCTAGCCAAAACCCAACCCAAGCCGACATTGGAACAAGCCAACGTATACACTTAGCCACCCAAACCAACCCCACGACAGATGGAGACCTCAACTCCAGCCTGTCACCGGAGATGAGGATGATGCTCAGGATGTTCCAGGAACTAAAGGAGCAGGTAGCCTGGCTAGCAGCGGAACCCCCAGTTCCACAAGAAGCTACGCCGTTGCCCGCGCGTCCACAGTTCCACATTCCAGCCTCGGGAAGAACTCGAGCGCAAGACGAAGAGGGCTTCCTAGAGCCGGTGGCGGGACCCGAGGAGGCGAGAGGTAAAAAGGCGGCTCAAGCCGGCCCCAAGCAGGCCAAAACTGCGGCTGCCATAGCCAAGGTTAGTAACCAGCTCGGCATAAGCCCACTATCAACCGAGGTATTGGCCACACCACTACCCACCGGCAATCGGATGCCCAACTTGGCAGTCTACAATGGGGACGGCGACCCAGCCAGCCACTTGCTCAACTTTGACCACCACATAATCCTGCATGATATGTCCGACCTCATGAAGACGAAGACATTCCCAACCACCCTGGTTGATAATGCCTTGGACTGGTTCCAAAAACTTCATCTCGGATCTATTGCAAGTTTTAATCAGCTGGCTGAGGCTTTCCTGTCCCGCTTCGCGGGAAGCCGACGCGCCAGCCGCCACACTTCTATATTGCTGTTGGTGAAACAGCATAGGGGAAAAGTTTGAAGGCTTACACAGCCCGATTCAATGAAGAGTCACTCAGAATCGCCAACCTAGAGAACTCCATGGCGTTAATAGCTTACCAAAGTGGGCTCAGATCGGGACCCTTTACATCCTCCTTGGCCATCGACCCCGTGGATACTGTAGCCGAGCTGATGGTACGAGCAGAAGGATACATACACTCGGAGGAGATCCATCAGGCGAAGAGGGATGATGATAAGGAGAAGGAAGCCAATAAGAAGGGAGAGACTTCCCGAGCCTAACCTGGGGGTAAAGTCCAAAATGATCGAGGCAAGCAGCCTCATCAGCCGAAACAGAACCCCTGGTTCACTATGTTCACTCCCCTTAACACTACAAGGGAGCAGATCCTGATGGGGATCCAACACCAGAACCACCTGCCTCCAGCTCCAAGGATGAAAGGCCGACCTGATAAGCGCAATAGGACTAAGTATTGCCGCTATCATATGGACTACGGCCATACCACCGAGGAGTGTAAAGACTTGAAACAGGAGATCGAGGGACTAATAGCCCGAGGTCACCTCCGGAGGTACGTAGATCAGCAGCCGACCCGGAATCACGATCAGAGAGATAGGGAGAGAAGTCCACCCAGGCGCCAGGCTGGGGGCGGACGTTTGGCTGTGATCGAGACCATCGCAGGAGGATTGGCGTCGGGTGGGGAGACCTCGACTGGTAGGAAGGGTTATGTTCGCGCTGGGAGGGAGTATGGACCGGTGCGGGGTCCGGCCCCGGAGATGGAGGAGCTCACCTTCTCCTCAGAAGACTTAGAAGGTGTGATATTACCCCATGACGACCCACTGGTGATCAGCGCTGAAATAGCCAACTTCACCGTAAAGAGGCTGATGGTGGATACCGGGAGCTCGGCAGAAGTCCTATTCTTGAAGGCATTTGAGCAAATGGGGTTGGACAAGAGCCGACTCAGGCCATTGAGGGGCACTTTAGCTGGTTTTACCGGACAAGCCCACCGAGCCGAAGGGGTCATCAACCTCCCACTAAAGTTGGAAGATGGAGACAAACGGGTTTCGATGCAAGCCAACTTCATTGTGATGGATTGCAATTCCACTTACAATGGGATTTTAGGTCGGGTGGCACTCAACCATTTCAGGGATGTCCCTTCAACTTACCACCAGGCCCTGAAATTCCTGACCCCGGCCGGCACGGCCACCATTCGCAGAACCCAGCTCTCAGCTCGGGAATGTTATGAAAACTCCCTCCGACCCAAATATCAGGTTGACTGGGGACCAAATTTGCCCGAGAAGAAGAGGGATGCTAAGAGAGGAAGCCCAACTGAAAGCCTTTAAGAGGTGGAGCTCTCAGATGAAACAAAGAGAGCGAAGATTGGGAGTGAACTCCCTGACAACCTCAAGAAATGTATAAGCCAGTTTCTTCTGAAAAATGAACACATATTTGCATGGTCTGCCTCTGACATGATAGGTATTGACCCGGGAGTGGTTGAACATCACCTGAATGCCGACCCGAACCATTATCCGGTAAAGCAGAAGCGCAGGCACTTTCATTATGACAAGCAACAAATCATAGCAGAAAAGGTGGACAAGTTGGTAGACGCTTGCCACATAAAGGAAATCTAGTACCCAACCTGGTTATCCAACGTGGTGCTGGTGACCAAGTCCTCAGGTGGATGGAGACTGTGTATTGACTTCACTGACCTCAATAAAGCCTGCCCTAAGGACTGTTTTCCCCTACTTCAGATTGATCAGATGGTGGATGCCACATCCGGGTTTGAGCTATTCTCTTTTATGGACGCATTCAAAGGCTATAACCAGATCAAGATGGCTCTCGGAGACAAAGAGAATACTGCCTTCACCACCGATAAAGGTCTCTACTACTATGAGGTCATGCCTTTTGGTCTCAAGAATGCTGGAGCTACCTACACTTGGATGGTGAACAAGGCTTTCAAAAATCAGATTGGCCGAAATATGGAGATCTATGTAGACGACATGCTGGTCAAGAGCAGAAGGGCGGAAGACCATATAGCCGACCTGGCTGAAGCTTTTGCCGTAATGGAGCACTTTGGGATAAAGCTGAACCCGAAAAAGTGTGGATTCGGCGTCAAGGCAGGAAAGTTTCTGGGCTTCATGGTCACAGCCCGTGGAATAGAAGCCAACCCAGAGAAGGTTTAGGCGATACTCAACCTGGCAACGCCGACCTGCGTGAAAGACATCCAAGTGTTGGCAGGCAAGGTCGCGATACTAAGTAGATTCATGTCCAGGTCAGCTGATACGTGTGCTCCCCTGTTCAAAATATTGAGGAATCCTAAGAACTTCGAATGGACTACAGAATGCCAGAATGTCTTCCAAGAGCTGAAAAGGTATCTAGCTTCGCCACCCTTGCTATCCTGACCTGAGTGGAGGAGGAGCTGGTACTATACCTAGCATGCTCGGGAACAGCAGTGGCAGCGACACTGGTCCGTGAAGAAGGGAAGGAGCAGAAGCCGGTCTATTATGTCAGCAAAACCTTGCAAGGGGCCGAGGTGAGGTACTCCTCCTTGGAAAAACTCGCCATCGCGCTCATCACGGCCGCAAGAAAGCTGAAGCCATACTTTGATGCTCATCCAATTAAGGTCATGACGGATGCCCCACTCAAGTCCATCATGCACAAGCCGGAGGCGTCGGGAAGGCTGCTGAAATGGGCAGTTGAGCTGAGTTAATTTGACATCACCTACCAGCCCAGAACAGTCATCAAAGCCCAAGCCATCGCAGACTTTATGGTTGAGTGCACTGGCTGAGCCGAGCATGACCCAGAGGATGTGTGGAAGGTCCATGTAGATGGGGCCTCAAGGAAGTCTGAAAGCGGAGCTGGAGTAGTCATCCTCGACCCGACCCGACATGAGCACCAATACTCCCTCAAGTTCGCCTTTCCGGCGTCCAACAATAAAGTTGAGTACGAAGCAGTGGTCGCAGGACTGAAAATTGCAGCTCAGCTCGGGGCACAGACAGTCGACCTGAGCACCAACTCTCAATTGGTTTCTAGTCAGATATCGGGAGAGTTCGAAGCCAAGAATAGTACTATGCTGGCCTACCTCAACAGAGTCAAGGATTTGACCTCAGGGCTCAAAAGGTTCACGATACAGCAAATTCCGAGGGAAGAGAATATGAATGTTGATACCCTGTCCAGGTTGGCCTTGGGCGAGAGCCGACCTGCCCTGGTCCATGTGGAAGAAGTATCCGAACCGAGTATTCAGTTGGGGGTGCAAGCTGTAGCCGAGCTCAATATAAGCCCAGATTGGACCAAACCAATCGTGGACTATTTGGAGGGGGGTATGACCCCAGAGGATGAAAAATCAGTTCGGAAGCTCATGAAACAAGCCTCAAGGTTTGTCATAATTGCCGGGCAACTCTACAAGAGAACCTACACTTGGCCTCTCTTAAAATGTGTTGGGCCCGATGAGGGAAACTATGTACTCCGAGAGATCCATGAAGGAATATGTGGAAACCACTTAGGAGGCAAGGCTCTAGCTCGGAAGGCATTGAGGCAAGGCTATTTCTGGCCAACCTTGGAACAAGATGCCAAAGAGTATGTAAAAAAGTGCGACACCTGCCAAAGGTTCGCCAATGTACAGAGGAAGCCTGCGGTAGACCTCACGATGATGATAAGCCCATGGCCATTCTATCAGTGGGGTCTAGATATCATCGGCCCATTGTTGACCAGTGTCGGCCAAAAGAAATACACATTCGTAGTAGTGGACTACTTCACCAAATGACCCGAGGCTGAAGGTGTTGCTAGAATAACAGAAAAGGCAGCTTGGGATTTCGTATGGAAAAGCATCATTTGCCGATTTGGGGTGCCAAAGGTCATCATTACTGACCACGGCAAGCAATTCGACAGTACATACTTTCGAGGCAAATGTGTTGAGATTGGGATCGACCTCAGATTCTCATCTATTGCTCACCCTCAAAGTAATGGCCAAGTTGAAAGGACTAACCAAATCATTTTGCAGGGCCTGAAAACCAAGTTGGAGGAAGCAGAGGGCCAGTGGGCATCGATTCTCCCCGAGGTGCTGTGGGTTCAACGGACCACCACCAGCTCGGCAACGGGAGAATCGCCCTTCGAGCTGACCTTCGGTACTCAAGCGATGCTGCCAGTGGAGATCAGGTCTCTGACCAGTAGAACCCTCCACCATGATCCAGAAATAAAAGGAGCACTGATCCGTGAAGAGCTCAACCTCGCCGAAGAGCTCCGAGCTAAAGCTCAAATCAGAATGCTGGCCAGCAAAGCTGCCATGCAAAGAGCTTTTGCCAAGTAGGTCAAGCCTAAGCCTATTAAGGTTGGCGACCTCGTGCTCAGAAAGGCCATCTTTTTGCCACGCTCGGGTAACAAGCTTTCCCCGACCTGGGAGGGACCGTACGAAGTCGTGAAAGAAGTCCGACCTGGGACCTTCTACCTCCGCGACAGATACAGGAAGCAATTAAAAAATGCATGGCACGCTGAGCACCTGAAGAGATATTTTGTCTAAAGGCCCCGAGCCGAAGTCTCTTGTAACGGCCCCCGAACTGAAATACATTGCAATGGCCCCGGGCCAAAATCTTTTGTTATGGTCCCGAGCCGAATCACAATGTAAGGGCCCCGAGTCGCAATATTTTGTAACAGCCCCCGAGCTGAAATCTTTTGTTAAGGCCCCGAGCCACAACATTGCTTCTAATCGGCTCCCGAGCCCAAATACTTCATGTACAAATTCAATGCAAACCTATTTTGTAAATCAGTGCAACACCCGACCTGGGCCCGAGCACCTCAGCTACTTAGCTACTGCCAACTCGGATTAACGTGGTGGCCACGCTTAATTAAGAGCTAATGATCAAGTAAACCAGCTCGGACTATGTTCCAGCTCGAGTATAATCAATAATAATTTGATTAGTTTTGCCAGTTCAAATTGAGGTCCAACTCGGTATAATCCGGCTTTAGGTCGGCATGTTAGTTTGGGTCTAAATTCGAGCTCAATATTTGTCAACATTAGTTTGACCAATTTTAAATTGGACTGACGAGTCCAGGTCGGTAACGATAATAGTTGTTCAATTAACCAGCTCAGATTAGGATCAAAATTCATTAATCTCGTCTAGCTCGGTTCTTTATATTTAAATTAAGTTTGAATGGTCCATTATATTGGTCCGATCCCACTTACTTAAAAAATTTACGAAGAGAAAGGTACACATGTACGAACTCGAATGAAACGCAAATAAAATCAGAACATTCATTTCATTAGAATTGGAAAGAGTGACAATTACAAGGAGCCCAACCTGGGCAAAATTACAAAAGCCCAACCCGAGCGATTACAAAGTTTACTTAGGAGCGGCGGTGGAGGTGGTGGCATCGGCTTCATCACCGATCTGGTCTATGCCCTTCTGAACAAATTCAATCACCTCCTTGGCTTGGGACGTCAGATCGGCCGGGAGCTCAGGAATCTCCCAGAACTCCTGCGGCGGAGCCTCTAAGACTTCGATGTAATCATTCTTGGTGACAAGGAATAAGGTCTTCGCTCTCTCCCGAGCTACGACTTGGCCCCGGAAGTAGTATTCTAACTCGGCATACTTGGCCATCGCCCCACCCTCCGTGGCCAACCAGTCCACGGCCTCTTGGCTGGACTTAAAGGCTTCCACCGTCTTCTCCCCCTGCGGGCCGACCCAATCTAATAGATCCTTGAGCTTCGCCTCAGCCTCGCGCTTGACATCCTTGGCCGCGGCCTCGCGTCGACACTTCTCCGCCTCGAGCTCCCTCTTCAGCCGGTCGATCTCCGTCTCGTCCGCTTTGCGCCTCTGGACGGCTTCCTCCCTCAAGGCCTCTAGCTCAGCTCGAGAGTCGATAAATCCCTGCTCGAGCTCGACGCAGTGAGCCTGGGCTCGGGTGAGCAAGCTAGGTACCGAAAGGATGTGGGACTCGGCCTGCACGAAAGATGACAAAATGATCAGCCGAGCCAAAAAACTTAACCATATCAACGATGTCAAATATGCCTTACCGTGACTATGGTCGTTCTCAGGTCGAGCGAAAGCTGCTCCGCCAGGACCGATGCCAGCTTGGGATCACGTGCGACCTTAGCTGCCTCCACGAAGTCCTTGTTGGGAGGGCTCACCTCCACGGCCTTGCCTTTCCCAGAGTACTCAGGCCGAGACCATTTCCTATTATCGGGGCGGGATGCTGAGCGCTCAGGGATCGCCACGCCCGAGCTCGATCTTTTGGTCTGGGGAGACGCCGACGTCCCCTTGGAAGAGACCTCGGGTCGCTGCCTCTGCTCCTGATGGACGGAGGAGCCCAAGCCGAACCGAGCAGAGACTTCGCCACTGGCCTCGGTCTTTCTCTTCATCTGGGCATACGCGAGCCTCCTCGTATCCGCCATGTCTGCAAAAGCAAAGGAAAGAGGTGAGAAACAACCAAATGCAAACTGAATGGAACAACGGTAGATAAGGAGACGGGGAGGTCGGGCATTGATCCTGCGAACTGACCCTCTTCTGAGCCGAACTCCGCATTCTCTTCGGGCTCGGGAAGTAGGTGAGGGTGCTCCCTCCTTAGGTCGGGTTCCCTCCCGAATAACTTTGATTTCCAGATTCTGTCCCACTTGAGGACGCTATCAATATCAATTAGCAAACCCGGCTCGGGTCTCAGCACCCTGACCTCGGTAAGTTCCTCCTCTGAGAGCTTGGGGTCATCATTCACAGTCTTTTTCAAGGTGGGATTCCAATCCACCCTGCACCCTGGGTTTACGGCCGGCTCGACCCAATAGTAGTCGTTGTGCCAGCCCTTGTTGGAGAAGTGCCACTTGGTGAATATGGCGTTGCTGACCCGAGCTGCGAAGTGGAACCACCCTGGCTGCTTCGGGTTGGGCTTGCAAACAAAGAACTGCCTGAACCGACGCAGGGTCGGCTCTATCTTCCTCTCAAGGCAGAACACATAAAACGCCACCATCACGGCCTAGCCGTTAGGTGACATCTGACCCGGGCTAAGCTCGAAGTAATTCAAAATGCCGACGATGAAGTCGGGAAGTGAAAGTCGGACGACATCGAATGCGAGGTCGTAGATGGTGAAATGGTCGGGTGGAGGATAGCAGGCAGGCTCGGTCCGACCTGGCACCTTCAGCTTGTGGTGTTGGTCCACCAACCAATCCCTTAGCCTAGCGTTAGCCATTTGGACGGTAGAGTGGCACTCGCGCCTACAGCAGGCAAACAGCTGCTCTATCCTCTTTCCCTGAGCCGACGAACTGCTGGCTGTAGCAGAGCTCTGAGGTTGGACCGCCCTAACCGGGACCGCTTCAATCGGCTCCGACGCGGAGACTCCAACTAAGTACTCCTGTGGTATCTCAACTCCCTCCAACGGGTTCAATGGCTTCTCATCCTCCCTATCTCCCAAGTCTTCCAGGTCGGCTAAAGGATCCGCCTCGGCTTCTTCTTGCACTCACCTGACCTCGATCACTTGGCAATCATCATCACTCTCCCTTAGCCCAGATTTCCAAGATGATTTTTGAGATGCGCATTCGCTGTCATCACCACGGCCTCTATTTGAAGTCGACTCCAAGCTCGACGGATTCTCATCCCCTCCATAGGACCTCACCTCCATCGCTTGGGAATCTTTCGACTCCGACCTCCCTATCTTATTTACAAATTAAAATATGTGCAGGAATAACTAAAGGAAGTCGGGACGTACCTACCGCTTTAGCTGTCAAAGATGACCCGATCTAATTGCCTCCGACCTAATTAGCTCTAAGATAATGGATTCCGAGCTGAATACCCCGAGAAGATATTTTTTGAGCTAAAAGTGTCTGACCACCCTGGTTGCTGACCTGAAAGCTCCGAATTTAGTAAGCAAAGTGTGAAATGAATCTCGGATGTCAAGGCCCTATTTATAGGCAACTCTGGTAACCGCTTCGGGAATCCCAAACGTCGCATCTTGTCATAACTGCCAGGTGACGTGTCAGCCATTTGAAGGGTATACACCGCTGACGTGGCCATCCCCACTCTGCCAGGGTCGGGCAACTCTAGCTCGGGAACAACTCCCAAATCTAGATCTCACCCTCTCGATCTCAACTTGGGGGGAGGGGGGGATTGACGAGGGGGACCCCGAGCTGAGGTATGATGCCTACTCCGAGCTGAGGCGGGCTAATCCAAGCCAAGCCCAACACATTTCAACTAATGCCCAACCTGGATGCTGATCCGACCTCACCCCGACCCTAGAAAACCCCGACCTCAATGCCAGCTGCCCTGATGGGACATAAAGCCTTAATGGGACACAAAGTTGCACCGCATTAAATGCTGTCAGGTCCGAATTTAGTATAAATAGAGTTTATCCACTTCATTTCTGGGTAACTCGTCATTATTGCACTCAGTTACCTTGCCAGCTCGGACATACTAATCATTCGCACGCCTGAGAGAAAAATTCGGGTCATTACCCCGCCTTTTCCTTTCCTTTCCTTGTGCAGGTTTAGCGGCCGACCAGAAAGTTCAACTCGGAGGCCGACCTAAAAGTTTAGCTCAGAGGCCAACCTGAAAGTTCAGTTCGGCAAGTGTAGCAGTCCATCCTCAACTGTGAGATTCCCAACCTCGACACTAGTGTAAAAGGTTTTACGCCCTTACATCTACCAAATTAAAGTGAGAATTTAAAAATTAGAATGTAACTATCGCACGCCTAAAAGATCATATTTATGGCACCTAAATATTGACTTTTATTTAGCACTACAATAACATAGTCTTTGATTTTCATAAAAAACTAATTTAAGAAAAAGATTTTTGTACAGAAAATATTAATGTCATTTATGAAATGATTTACAAACTCTTATTTAAGATTTGGCATGAACGTTTTAGAAACTGTTAAGAATTATTATATTTTTAGTACGTGTGGTCTGATTTGAGAAGAGTCATATATGGACACGAGTGGAGGATGATACACGCGAAAGATTATTAAATACACATGTGATCTGATTTGAGAAGGTCACATATGGATGAATATAGGTGAAAAATGACACATGCAAACGACGAACAAGAATAGACCATAGGCCTAACTCATATATCATGTTGAGAATTATAGGGTTTCATAATTCTCTGCTTACAGGCACCCCAGATCTTTGTTACCATAATGTTGTGCATTCATTACCAGGTAGCAGATGGATTAAAAGAATCATGAGTGGCGGATATATGATTGTAGTTCAATGGAGATTAAAACACATAATTTAACGAGAAATGTTGGATGTCATCCCATTTTTATCACATTTTATGTAGATGTTTAGTCGTCATGATTGACATAGGAGGTAATAAATAAGTGATTATACAATAGTAACTAACATATTCGGCAAATTATAAGAGGGTGTATTGCATTTCACCCTTTTGTAAATAGCATCAACAAAGTACAAAAGAATTTGATAATTGGTGACAAAGAGCACCTTCGGGGGAAAACTAAATTACCCTCATCTTGCCTCAACTTCAGTGATGGAGAAATCTTGTACTGAATTTCCCTTTGCTTTATCTTTAGACGAGTTTGATTCATGTATGTTTCGTCCAGTGAAATATGCTGGCTGCTTTGGAGAAGGCAAAGCCATTGTTTCACTACTAAGCATTGAAATAACATCTTCCATCTTTGGCCTATCCATCGCATTTTCTTGGACGCACAGAAGACCAACATGAATGGTGCGTAACATCTGGTTCATGTCACATGAATCACCAAGGAATGGATCCTTCATTTCTAACGCATTTCCTTATTTCCATAATTCCCATGCCTGTATCTGTAATATTATCACTTTCAGTTATCAATTTGTGTATGAAACATGTTCAAGTCATTGATAAGACAAACTCACATATCCTATAAGGTTCAGGGGATAGTCAGGGTTGTAGAAGCTATTGTTCCTTCTACCACTTACAATTTCAAGCACTAAGACACCGAAACTGAAAACATCGGACTTAATCGAGAAAGTTCCTTCCATGGCATACTCTGGAGACATGTAATCATTGTTGAACGTCATCAAATAGAAATTCATCAAGCTGAACAACTCTAAAAGTTGAATCAAAATCAGGAAGTGAAAATAGACTTACTAAGTTCCCACAACTCTGTTAGTAATTGCCTCTGCTTCGTTCTATTTGAAGATTCGCGTCATTCCAAAGTCTGCAATCTTAGGATGCATATTTTCATCCAATAATATATTACTGGCTTTTAAGTCTCTGTGTATAACTCTAATTCTTGAATATTTGTGAAGATATAGCAATCCCTGACCAACACCTTCCATGATATTAAACCTTGTCTGCCAATCTAGTCGCTCATTTCTATCTGGAACTGTCAAAAATAGGGAACAGATGTAAACGAAAGGTCTTCATCTGAATACGTAAACTACTCTGAAAAGCTACCAAGATAGGAAAATAATGTTACGAACCAAAGAAGAAGAAATCTAAGCTCTTGTTCGGCATAAACTCATAGATTAACATTTTCTCTTCTTGATGAATGCAGCATCCCAAAACACGGACAATATTGTTATGCTGGAGTTTGGAGATAAGAATAAGTTCATTTTTTAACTCTACAACGCCTTGTACAAATGTCCTTGAGAGTCTCTTGACTACTATTTCTCGCCCATCAAGTAATCTACCCTGTTTCCATAATATCGAATCATTGCATATAAATACAGAACAAATTAAATTATTTTGTAGCTGATAATGTGTACCTTGTATACTGGTCCAAATCCTCCCTTTCCAAGCTTGTTTTCGCTTGAGAAGTTATTTGTGGCTACCATAATTGAGCCAAAACTGAATATCTTCAAATCATGAGGTTCTCGTCCATTCTTTTCAATCTCATTCGTATAATTAAAGCTATCTGTAGCAGTCAATTGAAGTAAAAATTCTTTTCTTCTTCTCCTCTCACATGTATACAAAGAGTTGTTATAGCTTTAGAGAGGCAATGTCTGATATAAGATATGCAGGATATCTAATAAATTGGTTTTGAACAATCTACCTGCTAGTATACGCCGCCTTCTCACTAGATAGCTCAATATGCTTGATAGTAGCAAGACTACAACAATCACTAAAGCAATGACTATCCATATCAAGGCTAGAGGTGGCATTTGGGCCGGGTTGACACAGGCCCAATTCAGCCCAGCACACAAAAATTCGGGCCTAGCCCAGCTCGAATGAAAATGGGTTCGACTCGGTTCAATCCATCACATATAGGTAGGTCGAGATGGGTCATATATTTTTGGACCCAGCCCATTTGTGCCTAAACCCATTTGTGCCCAAGCCCAGCCCAGCTCAAGTCCAATTCGAACTCAGATAAAACCCATCTTGAGATTATAATTTGTACTTGTAATTTTTCTTATAAATAGTTAGTGTATTCAACTTTATTTTACTACAAAACTATATATTTATTTTATCACCTATTGTCTCTTTATTTTACTACAAGAGAATACATAATATTTATGGCTATGGGGGAATAAGATCTTTCACAACGATTACGTTCAAATGTTTGGAATCATTTTGCTTACTTTGAAGAACATGGGTATGTAATTTGTAACTATTGTGAACGTAAATATATATTTCGTTGTCAATTTGGAACTGAAATGCTTGGAAGACATCTTGTATCTCAACATTCAAATGTTCTAAACTATTTTAATCCTCAACCACTGCCACCACCACCATCAACAGGCCCAGCCCCCGCACAAGGAGCATAATAAAATGAAAAACTTCACCAACTTTCTTCAAGCATTTATATAATGTTTTTTTTTATGTTTATTAGTAACGTATCCGTATCTCGTGAACTTGTGGTTTGTTAAGTAATATTTTATAATTTATATTAATATTATCAATCAACTTATGTCTTGTTAATTGTTAAATTAGCTTTTTCGTAAAAAAATGTTAAGTTTCATCTTTTTTCGTAAAAAAATGTTAAGTTTCATCTTTTTTCGTTATTAATCCAACTATTAAAATTCAGAACACACTAATAAAAAATAAAAAGATGGGCTGGCCCAGCCCAATTCGGCGTAGCTCGCGACTCGTAGTAGCGGGCTCGTGGGCCGAGCTGGGTCCTATATTTCAATAATTGAGTCCAGCCCAGCTCAGCCCACTAAACATATGTGCCAAGCCGGGCTCATTTTTCTTAACCCACGATTCGATCAGGCCGTGCCGAGCTGGCCCATTTGCCAGCTCTAATCCAGGCTTTTCCTTTTCCTGCAAAGTAATGGAAGAAAAGAGTTGCATAACTGGTATTATTAGATGTTCTCTACGAAAATAGTGCAGATTGACTATTCATTAATTCATCAGTTAGTCATAGCTCAGTATCTTCCATCACGAGAAGTATATACTTGGTGTTGCTAAATTCTCTATTGT